>CM062651.1:77445347-78741120 GCA_031772095.1 Zeugodacus tau
CTTAATTTGCAGATCAAAGCCTTAAAAGCTTTCGTCGACGCTGCGTGCCAATGCCTGCGCGCCTTCATCAATCGAGTGCGTTGCCATTAAGCGCAGCATCGGCGTCTTGCCTTCATTCAATGCGCGACTCAAAGAGTTGTTTCTGCATTTCTTCTTTTTGTTTTATATTCATGTGACATTGTTTGGCGCAATGGCGCCGGTGGTTTGAGGATCATTGCCGCTGACATTGTCGTTGACATTGATGACGACCACGCGTGCCCCTCAGCGGCGTAATGTGGTTTCAAGGCACTCTAATTGTCAAATGGTTGCTGTTATATAACCTCACATTCGTGTACATACATATGTATGCGCGTTGCCACTTAAGGTCTTATGCCGCGCTAAAGAGTTCAGCGCTTTTGTCCTTTAGCTCATAGACAACTTATCAGTCTAATTGCCGCGTTGTCTTCGAAATGGATTTTGATTATACATAACTGCCTGATAAGCGGCATACGGGATTTTGGTGTGGTGTAACAGCGGGTTGAGTAGCCGCACACAGCATTTTCCATGATATTAAATTTAAAGCGCACCACATTAGGTATTCCTTATGTATTATTCTACTCAGAAGTACTTTTGAGGTTCTCGAAGGATGAACCGGAAAGTAGAGGTGACGTTGTTTATTAAATGATATATATGGTAATCGGGGTTAAACTTCATTAACCACCTATAAATCGATTTTTATTCATTTTCCGGTTTATTATTGGTCTACAACTTTGCTTCCGTCGTTTTCCAATAGATGTCTCTAGGGTCAAGCACTGGTCGATTAAATCGATTAAATCGTTTTATATCGATCTTGGACATTTGTGTCAACATTAACCCAAAAAAATATTTGTAGAGATCTGTTTGCATCCCAAACTTATTCTCAACTGAAAATGTCACTTTTTGAGCCGAATTCTCGACATTTGCGGGAAATTTTGCTTTTCTTTTTTAATTCCAAGAAAAGTGCGACTGAGGCTCATCGAATGCTTTCGAATACATACGGTGGGGCTGTCCTAAGTGAAAGAACATGTCGCGAATGGTTTCAACGTTTTAAGAATGGGGATTATGAAGCCAAGGTTATGCTCTGCATTTGGTGGGACCAGCTGGGGGCAAGTGTGACCATCACGGGAGATCGTTACCGAACGCAATTGATGCGTTTGAGCGGAGCACTAAAAGAAAAACGGCCACAGTTTGAGGAAAGACACTTTAAAGTCATTCTCCAGCATGGCCCCACGTCGCAAAGGTGGTCAAAAAATATTTGAAGACGCTGAAATGGGAGATCTTACCCCACCCGCCGTATTCTCCAGAAGTTGCTCCATCTGACAACCACTTGTTCGGATCGATGGCACATGGTCTAGCTAACGAGCACTTCAATTCTTATGAAGAAGTCAAAAATTGGATTGATACGTGGATCGACTCGAAAGATGAGGAATTCTTTCGTCACGGAATACGCATGCTGCCAGAAAGATGGTCAAAAGTAGTAGCTAGCGAGGGCCAATATTTTGAATAACATTTTTGTAACCGTTTTTATACAATAAAACCTTAAATTTACAAAAAAAAAACGGCGGAAGCTAAGTTATAGATTCTTAAATTATGACGAAGAATTTAGCTTTATTATAATGATAAGAGTGTACCGTTTTGTTTTAAAAATATTTAGGTCACGTTGCCGTCTCTGGGTCCAATAAATTCCAGCTCAGAGGCTCAATTTTCAACAACTTTTTGCAGCAATAGTGACCGTATGTCTGTTCCGGAGTAACTTTGTCCATTATAGAATGAATAATCGAACTGAGTCTAAACCAAGTAACAGCTGTCAAAAAGACCAAATCCAAAGAGATATTATCTCATTGATTTACGTCTAAAAAATATTTTTCGGTCAGTATATACTAACGGACATCTGAATTTGGCCAGTGTATACTAAGAGACATGCTAATTCAGTAAGCATATTCCAAAAAATATATAATTCCTACCAAAATTGTAAAAATTGTTTCATACCTCTCATTAGTCCCCATATAAAAAATATATCGACCTCTCTCTCTCAGTTTGACCATAAAATGGATATTTTAGCAAAAAAATATAATTCGCAATATCTTAAGCTTCCATTTAACTGCGGCTTTCTATCAAAATCTCGGTCTACATAATAATTTATTTATTATTTTCGAAGGTTGGACTCTCCGCCTCTGCTATTAATGCGCGCCATTACGCTTGTACCCCCGCTACACCCCTCATATCGCATCTGTATGTGTCTACTTCCGCCACCCGCTGACCTAGAACTCAGCGCTGCAATGAGCTGTATAATTTCGATACGCCAATCAACGGCAGTAACCACCAACAAAAACAACAATATCTTAAGCAGCAGCAACAACCAATGACGACAGCGACGACGTAAGCAATCTATCATAATTTGCAAAGCAAGAAATTAAGTTGTAGTAGTTAAGAAGCTGACACAAATCTGCCAGCCGAATTACACACACACACATCTATATATACATATTTATATATTTTATGTATGCGCGTAGTTCTATATACATATATGAGCTACAGCTCTATTCAGTTGCTAATAACTACAAATATACTTAGCTACTCACTAACACACGCACCCTTTCACTCACGCACTAATGTTATATGATTGTATGTGTTTGTGCGTATCAAGATTAAGTATTCACATATTCATCAGTTGTCGGTTGTAAGACGCAATAGAAGCCACTGTAGTTACAAATACAAACACTACTACACACTCACACGCATTCACCACTGATATATATGTATCCGTGTAAGCATTTGCGTAGTATTTGCACATTAATAACAGCTGAGTGACATAAATCCTTTTCACAACTAATTAATGTTAATTTTCAGCTTCATTTCAATCTGCTGCTTCAAAGATGTTAACAACAACACTCAATCACACAGACACACACGACGGTTGTGTGTGTGTGCTCACGCATACGCATTGTTGAATAATCGCATTCATATGCTTATTTAATGGGTACTTATGTGCTGCGCAAGTAATTTATGAAAATATGCTATTAGGTTTCAAGGTAAACATGTCGAAGTGTAAGTAATTCGGCGCTAATCCCTACACAATGTCCCCACCATTCAATGGCGCGTAAATATGTGTATGGGTGACAGGATTTCATTTAGTGTATAACGAAATCAGTTTTGCGTTTTGCAGCCCTTCAAGTGTAAATTTGTGCTTTATGGTGGCATAATGAAATACGTATGTTTGAAGATTGATATGAAAGCGAGAAAAAGTAATTGAAAATACATGAAGGAAATTATAATAAAGGGTAAACTGCTCAATTCCTAACAGTTCCAATGGAGTTAATGAACCCTAGATAAGTTTAGAGCCTCTTTCAGTATAAAAATCTTTGATAGTCCTTGATTGGTGGTAATATAGAGTGGGAAAGAGACTGTAGCCCGATATGGCGATTGAGTAAAAGCTGAACCATACTTGTTGTAGAAGGCTGCTAAATAGAAGATGTGTATCCAGTTCATTGATACTTTCTTTAGTTTATCACAGGAAAACTTTTGAAACAAATTTTCTTTGTTGTTGTAGTGGTAGTAAACACTTTTCCAAAGAATATTGAGGAATTCCTTCGATTTATGAGTTTTTGAACTACAGATCCAGTACGTTTCGATAAACCCGACATCTTCATCTTTAAACAAATTACATCTTAGAAGGGCTATAATTCTGCAACTCATTCTTCACATTGCCTCAGTAAAGTTATAGCAAAGCAACTTCTTCGTTTTTTCAGATTACCAGATTAGAGTTTGTCCGTCTAACATATATAATATCAAAAAATCCGACATTTTATCAGATTTTGGGAATACTTTTCCTTCGAGCCATTACATCGAGTTCAGACCCACGTATTTCGGCAGAGGTATACCTTTTTATTCAATCAAAAAATGTTTTCCTTTTCCTTCCTCTTTACTTTATAAAACCCCTAAGACCCTAAAATTCGTAAAATCGGAGAACTTTGAACTATGAACTTTTCACAGTCATAGTTAAAATCATACAATTTAAACCTCGGCACAGCAATTATAGCAATTATATGACTAAAATCAAGATATATCAAGGAGAAAGTATCAAACTACCGAGAAAGTACTTCAAAAATTAGTAGAGTTTAACCTATCTCAAAAATTAATGCTATCATTAGAACACATTTAATTTCAGTATTTTTCAAAGCCTTAAATGGATTACTTTCTTTGCCAAGAAGGACAAACCAATTGCCTTAAAACTCGAAACACCATTTCCAAGGAATTATACTCAAATATCCTCGAAGAAAGTATATCGCTTTTTTCAAATCCCTTAACACACTTCGCCACATCGAGTGCCAATAAACTCTACTCACTGCCTGCCAGAAGAAAAAAAAAACGAAAAAAGTTAAAAGAAATAAGCGCAAAGCACTACAAAGGAATGTAAACTTTAATCTCTTAATTTGAGCAAATACCTGTAATTTTTATCACCACCAACACTTTAACCGTACGCCCGGCACCGCGCCCCGCGCACAGCTGTTAACTAGGTGAGCGCTCACAAGCGTCGTCTGCGTCCGCTGCGCCGCGCCCGCAAGGAAGAAACGATAATGCACAGCGCAAATACAAACATTATCGACGACAACGCTTAATTCCCATACAATTGCAATCCAATCAATGTCGCTTCAGTACACGATATCGAAACGACATGGCGCAGCGAGGCGTGGGGGTTGGCGATGGTGGGGGAGGAAAGCGACGAATTAAGCCAAAATGAAAGAAACGGAAGCAGTAAAGGCAGTCGCAAGCAGCTCATAGCGAACGGAAAGCGCACTGCAAAAAAGAGGGAAAGCATGAGCGCGGTGGCGAATGGTGGCGTTGGTGCGATTGAGAGTGTGAGAAGGAGCGCGCGCGCGGGTGTGTTGGCGTGCGAATTTGTAGTAGTGAAATTGTATCCGACAGTAATTCCGCAACGACATTGTGCCGTGCAAGAAATTATCGCAAGTAAATCACGGTGACGGTATTGGCGCGCGGCAGCGGATACAGGTGACATACAAACACCTAGGCAATGAGGTGGCTTGTGTGTTGTTGTATGCGATTTTCTGAAGCGTAATGTTGATATAATGTATTTGCCGTAAGATCTAAGGAGACAACAACGGTAAGTACGCGCAAAAAAAGAAACGACGAATATTTCACTTTAATATAGTACTAACGGAATGCGCGACTCAAGGAAAGTAAGAACAATCTCAATCTAGGCTTATGCCTGCACATTACTGTACAGCTGTAAGCTAGTTGGTGTTGTTGTTGCGCGCGCCAGTGCTGACTGTAACGAGTAAATAAAGCAAAACAGCAGCGATGAAGATTGTAATTGCGAAATTGAATTGAACAGGGCTGTGGGTGGGGGGCGCAGCAACCAATGTCGACGAATTCGTGGAAAGCGCTTGCTAGAAGCGCGCGCTGAAAAGGTGGTGTCGTTGAAGGTGACATATGCAGTTGAGATTGGTAGTGACAAAGACGGTCAGCTGCTGCGACGACAACCGATTTCATGAGAGTGTAGTCGATGTAGTTGTACAGGTATTTTACATCCGTTGTTATAAAATCAATCGTACGATTTGTGCTGCGAGCAGATTCAGCTATGTGTTGTGAATTGCAAACGCTCAGCGGGACAAACGCAGACGCCTGGTAAAAGCTTAAAAAAAAAAGATTAAAGAAATTTCTTTAAGAGAGCAGAATGCTATCACAGAAGAAGAAAGGCGCGCTTGTTTGAGTAAATTGTTCTTTAAGGCGCTGAGTTTATTTTAATTGAACGGCTATCGATTAGTAGTAGATGAAAGCTTCTGAGATCCTCAGCAATAACCAACGATCTGTGGTCATTTCACTTTGATCGAAATTTGGTAACTTATGCTGCTTAAAATCGACGTTTGATCGGAGAAAATTTAGTGAATATTTTGAAAATCTAGTCATAAAATATATGATTGCCAAAATAACTCCCATTCAGTGGTTACAAAAATCACTTTGCGAACACTTAAACCATTTTATGATGAATTTCAACCAAAACAACTCCTGCCTGCCTTCTAATCCCACTACTTACGACTCACAAACAAAACACCACAAAACAATGCTGCTGTTAAAAGCGAAACCCTTTCAATGCCAAAAGCAATTCGGCGTGCATGAGCGCACCCTCCGGTGATTACACGAAAACATTGCTGCGTGTTCGTATGGCCTTTCGTGTAAGCCAACAACTTTATTTCATGTGAAAATTCAGCATTTCGATTTTTCAACTCCTCGCTTTTGCCACGAAAAATCAAACTCGCTTCGATAAAGCTGCCGCTGCTTTAACGGTTTGACCGCTAAGAGTGGAATAACGGTAATTTCAGGTCATATCAAAGGGCGACTCACGCGCCAAATAGTTAGGTAGCGGTCTATATGGAGCGCCTGTGATGTTTAGGTGTATGTGCGCGTGCATATGAGCATGCCACAGTGCCTGTAATAGGCTGTCACGGCGCTGGAATGTGTGTGCAAGTTTCAATGCATAGCTAATGAGAAAATCAAAAGCGATAAAAAGTAACAAGCAACAGCACAGCCAAGCTAACATGACGTTGGTTGGGATATGAACAGGGTTGCACAGAAACCAGTTTATTTCTGAAGCTGAAATTTTTTATGAAATATATTAGAGTCGAGGCTTTAATAAAAGCAGTGATTGACATATTATCTAATAAAAAATTAATGTGGAAAAATATTAGAAAATGTTTCATATGGTTATGCCTTCTAATATTTACTAATTTTTAGTGAAAATTTATTATTACGTAGAACAACACATAAATCTATTTATAAAATGTGTTTAAAATTAGCTTCGAAACGCTTTTTTGTGTTGCAATAATAATCGCTTACTTGCCTAAGTAGGCCAACTAGCGCACACCTGCACACCAAACACAAGTGGTGCGCCATGGCGTATGAGTAATCCAATGCTGTAGGTCAGTCTCCTACTGCTTGGCTGTTGAAGCGTGTTTACCAACATGTTGACAGCAACAAAAACACGAACTATAAAATAAAGAAAGCACACAGTCATTGTTTTTTCGTGCTTTTATCGCGACTTGCATAATAAGCGCGATATAATTTTGTACGGAGAATGGAGAATGAAAAAGCGAAAGAGAGTTGGGCAAAAAGTTGTTATAAAAAATTTTGGGCGCTTTCAAGAGTACGTGGGCTGCTAATATTTTTTTCCAAAGCAATCACTGAGGCCAACACAGCTTTTGTTTTGCATTTATAAAACTTTTCTATATTCTTTTATATATCTTCATGGGCTTCTCAATAGCCTATGTGCGCAATTGCTGCGCCTTGCTCAATAAACTCAAACAAAAGTGCAAGTAATGCTCAAAGCGCACACACATTGCCTACATGGAATAACAAATACATATGTACCACTTGTGTGTGTGTTCACTTTATACAGCTTTAGTCAGCCATACAAATAATCAAAGCGCTGCGTTATGAATGCTGTGTGTTGGGGGGCTTATGCACTCAAGTGGCGCAAATTCGAGCGTATATGCGAGGGTGTGTGTGTGTGTGGGTGAATGCGAAACGGCATCATAAATCATTTTTCGATAGACAATGGCAACGGCAAACAAAAGTGAGTATGAAGATGGACTTGACAAAGTCGCACAATAATGAAAAGAAGACTTGTAGCCAACACACATATGTATATAGAGGCAACAAACAAGCCTAGTCAAATGTTGAGTTGGTAGCTATGAAAGGCCACACAGGAGCAGCGCTAAGACACACAATGTCGCCGCAATGTCCTTGAAGTATATTGAATAAACTTGAATGAGACAACACATTTACATATTCACTGAGATGGAAACTTGTAAGCAAGGACGTGTGAGGCGCATGTGAAGCATATGCTGCTTTGGACATGGAAGCGTGTGCATGAAATTGTCTAATATGAAGACTGATGTCCGATTATATAATACAGCAATATGAGTATAGTATAATATATATTTCAATGTTGAAAGGCGCTGCTGTAACTGCTTAGAAAACGAAAAATAAGTCACATAAAATAATTTTTTTTTTTAAATATTGAAAAAAAAAAGTTAACTAAAATATATACAAGACGTGTCATTTATATACAAAAATTATAAAAAATATATATTTTTTTGTTTTCGATCCTACTGGGTACTCTTAACAGCACACTGATATATATTACTAAATATATTCCATGCAACATATATAATATATAAGTCTCCTTGTAAGCCCGGTTTGCATGTTTGTCGCTTTCAATGCCAAATTTACGCTCCACCTTTGTCCACCCATACAATCGCCACTGATTTCCGTTACATAAAAGCCAATAAATAATATAGAAATACGAGTACAGCGCAGCAGCAGCCGCTGGCGTCATTAGCCAGTTACTTTGAATATTGGAAAATTCAGTATTTTCCGCTTCGCTGCGGCCATTGTGCAAAATTAGACGCAAATAGCTGAAAGTCTACGCATTTCATTCGTTTGAATTGAATGCTTAGTGAATGTGTTCAATTAAACTAAAATAATGAAAATTTGATGAGTGCTTTAGTTAAAAGCACCATTCAATAAATATTGCCAGCAGGATTTGTATAGGGTATGAATGGGGTATTAAATGTTTCAGCTGAACGCTAAAAATATAGCTTTTGTGTAATAATATGAATTTTTACTCGCAGAAATAAGCGAGTTGAATTAGAGTTAAGGAAAAAAAGGTTAATTGTAAGGATTTAAAGTAACTATAGCATACATTTAGGCAAAAACTTATGATATAGGGAGCTTTAATTTGAACATTTTGAAACAGATTCATTCGATTTGGGTTGAATTTATTAGATATTCTGTGTTATAACAAAGTGAACGCTGCCACAGTAATGCAACATTATAGCCACCTTTCAGCAAATTCAAAACTCAGTTTTATCGCCTAAATGTAGGCAATGATTAACCTATATACGCAATTACTCAGAAATCTTGATACATAACCTTCCAATATTGTCAATTATATATATATATATATTTGGCGTAGAAACCGCTTTAAGCGATTATATTTATTATCTCTCTAATAAAATCAGCGCTTTCTTTGAAAAATATTTTTCAATCATAACAGTATAAACCAATGCATTTCAATAGCTTTAAATGTTAAAGAGTTTAAGTTCTGGCATTACCTCAATTCTGCTGGTTTCAAACAAATATTTTAAATCAATTTACAGTGTGTTTAAAAAGAATATGAGGCATGTACGAGCTACAAAAAACTACTACATGAAAAATTAAATTGAATATGAAGAAGCAAACATTGTTTTTGCAGAGAATTTAATTTAAAGTAAACAACAATGATTTCATTGCATTAAATGCATAGCTGCCAGTTAATATTTATGAATAAGCGTGCGTGCTAAAGCGAGAGTTAGAAAAAAAGTGCTGATAAAATGAATCAATATTTATATATTATTGTAGATATGTACATTAGGGCTGGCACTTTTTCATAGAATTTAGCATTATTCTTTAAAAATTATAGTGATAACAAAAACTATAAATTGTTGTAGTAAAAACTTCGCTTTAAAACTCGCACACTGAATAACCGTTTAAAAAATTTTATAAATTTTATAAATTAAAAAAATATAAATTTTATTTTTGTATTTTCGAAAAACTAAAAATCCTTAAGCTATCTAAAATTTCAACCCTAAACTTCTGGCACACCTATTCATATATCCCATCATATATTTTACAAATTCAGTGTGTATACAAGGGACTTAGTTGAGACATGCAAAAAAATGACAAGGTGTGAGCGCTTTTACACCTCACTTCGCCATTTTTATTTTTGCATAACTAACACACATCCACACACCGACACACACACAGAAATTTTATCTTTTCCAATATTTGTTGATAATTCTACGCGCACTTACATCGCTCACAGTCTATTGGTCGCGGTTGCTCATACGCCAGGTGGCGCTAATGCAAAAAATATCAGTTGAGGTAAACAGCATGCGAGAAGAAGTAACACACACACGCGTGGCAAATATTTTTGTAGTTACACACGGCGGTTGATGTTAGTTTGAGCGCATATAGAAAGGTATGAGTTTGAGCTACACTTACTGCAGGTACATACTACGATATATGTATATGGATGTTTATGTATATGCTTGAAGAAAACTCTTTGCATACTGCATTTCCATGAATATAAGAACAGGTGTTAAGGTATTCAAATGGTTCTTAAATATGCTTACTTGCAACAAAGGGTGTTTTTTTAGACATGTGATTTTCAATTTTAGTTTTCGGAATTGGTCTTTTTGCAGAAGTTATTTCGTTTATACTCAGTTGGATTTGAAATTTCAAAGTGAACAGACTTACTCCTGATCAACTTTTATCAAACGTTCGGCCCCAATTACTTCAAAAAGTGGTCGAAAATTGGGCTTCTGAGCTCGAATTTATTCGAGCCATATATGACGGTCACTTGCCCGAAATAATTTTCAAAACATACTGACAAACCCTTATCTGTATAATAAAACTAAATTCTTGGTCATAACATTAAATTATATGCGTTATATTCCTTCTTGAAACCCACTTAAAGAAACACCCTTTATATTGTTGTAAATAATATTTTTATATAATATTACTTTTTGAAATGTTTATGTTTCCATGTAAAGCATGTTATTCTGTCAGTTAAACTACCAATCGAGTAATCTGTAAAAACATGGCAATAAACATTTGTAATAATACGAGATTATGCTGTAATTAAATTCGAAAAAATTACATATTTGTATTTAATTTAATTTTTATTTATTTAAAATTAAAAAAAAATATATATTAAAGAAAACATTTCCTTAGCGAATTTCAGTAAAAATGCATGAAATAAAATAAAATTGAATTTAATTTTTTATTTTATTTTATTTTATTTTATTTTATTTTATTTTATTTTATTTTCTTTTTATTTATTTTATTTTATTTTATTTTATTTTATATTTTTTATTTTATTTTATTTTAGTTTTTTTTGTTTTATTTTATTTATTTTTTCTTTATTTTACTTTATTTTATTTTATTTTATTTTGTTTTATTTATTTATTTTTTTCTTTATTTTATTTTATTTTATTTTATTTTATTTTATTTTATTTTATTTTATTTTTTTTTTTTCTTTATTTTATTTTATTTTTATTTTATTTTATTTTATTTTATTTTATTTTATTTTATTTTATTTTATTTTATTTTATTTTATTTTATTTTATTTTATTTTATTTTATTTTATTTTATTTTATTTTATTTTATTTTATTTTATTTTATTTTATTTTATTTTATTTTATTTTATTTTTTATTTTTTTATTATTTTATAATTTATTTTATTTTATTTTATTTTATTTTATTTTATTTTATTTTATTTTATTTTATTTTATTTTATTTTATTTTATTTTATTTTATTTTATTTTATTTTATTTTATTTTATTTTATTTTATTTTATTTTATTTTATTTTATTTTATTTTATTTTATTTTATTTTATTTTTATTTTATTTTATTTTATTTCATGTTATTTTATTTTATTTTATTTTATTTTATTTTTATTTTATACTCTTTTATTTTATTTTATTTTATTTTATATTAATTTATTTTACTTTATTTTATTTTATTTTACTTTATTTTATTTTTATTTTATTTTATTTTATTTTATTTTATTTTATTTTATTTTATTTTATTTTATTTTATTTTATTTTATATTATTTTCCACCCTCACATACTCGTGTAGCTGCATTTGCATAAGCGCCGTGTTCGTTTGACATGCTCGCTAAAAACGCGGATTCAAAATTTAAACCGCAATTACTTGCAGGAAAGTGTGACTAATATTCGGCGAATACAAATGAAGACAACAACGAGGAGAAGTTGAACTCAACTTTGTCAGAACTACACGATAGCGCATAATAGCTGATGCTGAGGCTGACAACAGCCACAACAAACACATTTATTTGCAATAATTTATGCTTTTCGCCTGAGGTTTGCACAGTGCGAGACGTATTACGACTGGATTTCATTATTCAAATGGCAGACATTTGATGTCAGCAATATTTATTACGATAATGGCAAAGCTATTAAATAACACAAAAACACAACAAAACGAACGCCGAACAACAACAATAACACCAAAGCAAAGCAAGCGAAGGCCAACTGTAGTCAAAAACTGACAGCGTCTACGAAGACTACAAAGGTGTTAGTGTGCGTGTGTGTGTGTATGGGTGCGTGGCAGTGCAAAAGAAATTGTGTCAATATCAGGATTTCAACAGCTAGATTAAAATGAATGAAATGTAAAGTTCAAGAACCTCGTAATAATACGCTAGACCGCTCATTCGTTTGCGAATGCAGCATTGCCGGCGGCCATGTGACTCGCCTATTTGTCATGCGCTGCGTGAGCTGCGTGAATTTTGTGAATTTTGAGCGCTTGGCTCGCTGTGCGACCTTTTCGTCTCGAGTCATGCAAGCAGCGCTGCCTGGATGATGGTACATGATTAATTGGCTGCTATTTCGAGTGTATGACAGCACTCTGACGTTGTGCTAAAAGCGAACGGAGAATAGTTCCATATTTGTGTTGGCGCTAGCGTGAGGTGTTAAATATGGAAATGCGAGCGTTTCTTACGGTCATGTGAATTTGGAGCAAAAAAACGCAAATAATTAATTAAAAACAAGTAGTTGCTGAGCTCGTGCCGCATTTGTTTATTTGTAGAATTTTTGGTCTGTTTTCTGGCACTTTCGAGTGAATAAACATGTAAGTATGGCACCCTTCAAGCCAACATAAGGTTATAAAGCGTTGAGGTTTAAGGTAATTCGGCAGTTCATTGTATACATAGGTGAATGTTCACACTTGGTAGTATCCAAGTAGAAATCATTTTGACAAGGAAAAATTTTCAAAATTTATTTTCATTTTTTTGTTGATTTTGTTGAATTTTTCCAAATATTTTACTCTAGCTGATGTTAATAGCGCAATAGTTGTACCTTCACAAACTCTTCTCCCATTTGTAGTTATTGCTTTTGGTGTAGCTTTATGAATGTGTCGATCTATTAGCGTTCCCATAAACTTCACAATTTACATTTCAAAGCACCTCTGCACCCGGCAGTTTGCATATGCCTATTTTAGATTTTATTTATATTTTTTTCAACACATCCAATTTCAGAAAGTTTGTCCAATCAGGCGCATGAATTGAAGGCCTTTGAAGCAAAAATCAAAAAGCTTTACTGGTGTTGAAGTAAAAACGTTTTTAAATTGCAAAAAAAGCGTGAAAAATAAAAATGAGTTTGCTAGAGAGTTACTAAGAGAGTATTATAGTTTTGTTCACATAACGGTTGTTTGTAAGTCATAAATCCAAACGTGTTAGATATAGGGTTATATATATCAAGATGATCAGGGTGACGAGACGAGCCATAAATAAGCCATAAATAAAGTTATAAAAGTAAAATTTGGAACAAAGGATCACACTAGGAAGGGGCATATTTGGATGAAATTTTTTTGGGGAAATGCGCATGGCCCCGCCCACACAGTTATTTGTATATATCTCGCAAACCAAGCAAACTTCTGCAGTCGGTTTTCTTACGTACCCCACCACACACCATGAAAATAGTTGAGATCGGATAATAACCACGCCCACCTCCCATACAAAGGTTAGGTTGGAAGTTACTAAAAGTGGGTTAACTCACTAACGAAAAACGTCAGAAACACTAAATTTTACAGCAGAAATAGCAGAAGGAAGCTGCACTCAGATTTTTTTCCAAAGTGGAAAATGGGCGTGGCATCGCCCTGTTATCTCATGAACTTCGGAAAGTAAATTCGGTATATAATATTTTCTTGACACGCTGATGACACCTGTGGAAAATGAATGCAATCGGTTCACAACCACGACAACTTCACGTGTAACTCAATTTTGAACTCCATCTTATTCCTTCACTTTATAATGCATACATAAGGAACCAATGATGATAGTGAAATAAAACTTTACACAAATACAGTATATGATCTGTGGCGTCACTTGTAAAAAAATTGTCGAAATCGGACTATAACTTTTCAAAGCCCCGAATATGGAATATGAAGAATTCAGTGCCCCATGGGAATTTTTCACCGAAAATTTCGGTAAATCTCTCAGCTATCTTAATTTAATTCAGACGAAATATTTTTCTTCGAATAGTGTGTCTCAGTACCAGAAATGGTCGAAATCGGGTCATAACTTCCCCTAGCTATCATATACCTAATTATAGGATTTTCAAATTGGGTCAAATTGTGTGTTATCTTAATAAGAATATATCAATAAATTGCGAGAGTGTAAACTTAGCCTTTTCTTACTTGTCTGACATGCTTTTATGTAAAAATGTATTATGACTGAGTATTGTAAACATCTTAGGAACCGCAGCTAACTTCACTTGCAGAACTCTCTTTGCTTCATGGCTTGAATAATCTCGAGATTAATAAATTTACCGCTATTTGATGCCATTTTTAAAGTCTTGTTGAATTACAGTAATTTTTTCTCGCCAAATGAATAGCTTCATTAAATTATTAATTCAAGAGAAAGGAAATGGGTTGAATGAGTCCAAGAAGGCGAAAATAAAGAAATCGACAAAACGAGTTTACTTAGAATTGAAAACAAGTATAAAGATATGACGGTTAAAAGTGCACGAAACGTCGAATTAAATGAGCTTATAACTGTGTTTATATAATAACAAATGTACTTGATACTAAAACTGCTGTCCGACATTTTATATGCACACCTTGAGCTCTCCACCCACCCACCAGTGGGGCCAGTAGGGTGGTTTCCAATATTCGGTACTGACCACATTTTGTTGCTCTTAACTTTATAACTTCACATTATACATTTAAGCAGAGCAGTTCGCCTTACCTTTTTTAACTTTTCACACAAAATCGTTCGCAAATTGCTTCAGCAACAACTTCGCTAAATTATTCATTGGCCTTTTGAGTGGCAGTGGAAGTGGCTGTGGCAGAGGCAGGAGGCATCCGACAGCATGCAATGACAGCGCAGCATTTGCGGTAATGCAACACGTTTTTCTGTGGTGGCGTGTAAAAAATTATTATTAAACTTTCATTCGAGCACTTATGTGCGTACTTAAGTATACGTAATAATTTTCTTAACTGACCTTATGGCTGGCTGGCTGGCCTGGTGGCCGGCGCATGGCAACCCTGCCGCACCCAGCATAGCGTACACCGAGCACTGGTTGGTGGTTGGTGGGCACACACTTGGTGCTGATAAGCGGATCATGAGCCGGATTAACCGCAGCTTAAACGTGTTAGTTTATACGGTTTATGCGACAGCGAATGTGCGTGTGCGTGTCCGCATAATCGAGCGCCGCAGCAGACCGCAAAAGTTAAGAGTTGAACGCTTGCCAAAGCGCACGCAGGACATTCCGCACATTAACTCGGCATTCATATGCAGTTTACGCACATCCGGTGAGAATTAACTTTTACGTCCATTTTATTTATTTTTCTGCTTCTCTTTTTTTCTAATGATAATGGCTAAAAAGCGTTAGCACTGCAGTTACTAATGTCCAAGGAAGCGTGGTTTTGAAGGAATATTCGTGATTTTGGTGCTCAAATGTAGGCAGCATTTGAATTGGACACATATATATGTGCGAGCGCGAATTGCAATCCTACAAACTTGTGGGGTCGTAAAAATTCAATGCCTCGACTCCTCGAAGCGAAAACAAAAAAATACTTTATTGCTTTGGAACATTGTGCGGAAACGGAAACTATAACGTATAGCAACCGATTCGCAAGTGTATTTGTATTAAAGCAAACATAAGACTTTAAGCGCCAAAGTGGCGAGGAGAGGTACTAGGGGTGCAGTGAGGCGCCGGAGGCAGAGGAAGCGCCAAAGATGCTTTATATCAAAGCTACTTCGGGCTGGCCAATGCGCCTCAAACACAAATGTGTTGGTTGGTGCGCGCGCCAGTCTCTTCACATTTAATTTCGCGCCGCTGCGTATACGTAACCTCCTCAAGCTAGCCACACACATTCATACGAAATTACCGCTTAACTACAATACATATACGCATAGCATTAAGCATATAAGTATTTACTGTATTGCTGGCGCGTAAACAACAACAAACACCACTTAAGTGGTACGAAAATGTAACAAGAAAAGCGTGGAAAAACTGCAACAACGCCAACAACTATACAAACCAACAGCGGACACCAGCAGCTCCAATCTCCGTCTAAAGAAGAAGAAATGTGCAAAAGTACGAACGAAATTTTTGCGAACTTCCTTAGCTGCAGCGCCACTGCTTCCCAGCGTTGCTTTTGCTTTTGCTTAATTCCTCAATTTATATTCAGCCACCATAATCGTTAGCCCACTGCAGTAAAATGCTACATTTAAGGACTTCATCTCGGCTTCAGCCGTGCGCCGTGAGAGTGGAGTGGGGAAATCTACTATTTACACACAACTAAATAATCTATAGCGGCTACAGACTCACTCACACTGACTTAAATGCAAAAGTACAGTTGTGTAGCTGTGGTTGTATGTGCTTAGCGAGTGCGCGTATCGAACACACATTCGAACTTATTTAGTGCGTACACGCGCTTACAATATACGCAAACGCATTTACTATAACGGTGCACACACGCTTGCCATAAATAAAGTTATGCATAGAAATGCGCGCGGAGGACACTTAAATCCAACGACGACGACGAACTTTCCGTAATCCTTTGAGCGCTGTTTGCGGTGCGAGAAAAATAAAGCGATTTCAAGTTGCCACCGCTGCCACTACTACAACAACTATTTACTACTGTTCTGCTGTCGCTTGCAGCTCCAGCTCTGACTTGCTGCTTTCACAGCTACTCTAATAGAGGGGCCGCAGGTCGCGGGATTTTGGTGCAAACTTTTAGTTTTCGCTACTTTCGCTGCCACTGCCGCTGCTTTGGCTGTCTTGTAACTGTTGTTTTGTGGGCGCAGCCCTTCTGTATGATTGCTCTGGCTGCAATAATGCTTATCTCAGTTTTCTAGAAGAAAGATTTCCTCGCATTTCTTTGGCGCGCTTATATTTAATAACCCACAGTTGTTGTTGGATTTTTTATTTACCACTTGATTTTAGTGGCAACCAAATACAGTCGGAATTGAGTTTACGAGCATGTGTAAATGTAATGTGTGTTCGCAAGGAATTTAAGGGATTTTAATTTTACTTAAGCTGTCTGAATTTCCTGGATTTTAGAAACTTATATATAAAAAATATTTTGATACAAAGAAAATTTAATTTTTACTATAATCTGCTCATAAGAGGTGTGTTCAAAAAATAACGGGAATTTTCGGTTTTTGAAAAAAAAAAAGTTACTCATTCGTCTATATTAAAGTTGCCGCCTTCACGGTAGTCCACATTCGATAATATGGTCTTATGCTTCCACTTCTTCCAATCGTCTAAACACTTCTTAAACTCGATTTTTAGTTAGGACAGTCTTTGGCTCTTTCAACGATTCCTCGCAATTAGAAATTCTAAAATTCCCGTTATTTTTTGAACACACCTCTATATGTATATATTCCATATTTAAACCTTTTATCGACTTCTAAGTCGATTTTAGGTTAGGACAGTCTTTGGCTCTTTCAACGATACCTCGCAATTAGAAATTTTAAAATTCCCGTTATTTTTGAAACACCTCCTCATGTATACATTCCATATATAGACCTTTTATCGACTTCTAACTCGATTTTAGGTTAGGAGAGTCTTACAACGATACTTCGCAATTAAAAATTTTAAAATTCCCGTTATTTTTTGAACACACCTCTATATGGATATATTCCATATTTAGACCTTTTATCGACTTCTAACTCGATTTTAGGTTAGGAGAGTCTTTCAACGATACCTCGCAATTAGAAATTTTAAAATTCCCGTTATTTTTGAAACACCTCCTCATGTATACATTCCATATATAGACCTTTTATCGACTTCTAACTCGATTTTAGGTTAGGAGAGTCTTACAACGATACTTCGCAATTAAAAATTTTAAAATTCCCGTTATTTTTTGAACACACCTCTATATGGATATATTCCATATTTAGACCTTTTATCGACTTCTAACTCGATTTTAGGTTAGGAGAGTCTTTCAACGATACCTCGCAATTAGAAATTTTAAAATTCCCGTTATTTTTTGAACACACCTCTATAAGCATATATTCCATATTTAGACCTTTTATCGACTTCTAACTCGATTTTAGGTTAGGAGAGTCTTTCAACGATACCTCGCAATTAGAAATTTAAAAATTCCCGTTATTTTTTGAACACACCTCTATATGTATATATTCCATATTTAGACCTTTTATCAAACACTTGTAAACGTGCCAAAACATTTCACAATTATTTACATATTTACAAAAAATTCTAAGAATTTCCAAATTCTTTCGCTATAAGACACACACACACACATAAAAAATAATGGACCTCCGCATAAACAGCCGAAATGCGAACGGCATTCGAAAAGTGTGTCACTTGTGGTTTGTTGCCTTATCTTATCAGCCTTAAAAGCATTTTATCCCGCAGCTTCCATCACCATCCCTCCTCACCAGCGGAGGGGGGTGTCTTTGGGCACATTTTAAACGTTTATTTGTCGAAGTAAACGTTTTCGCAAATTTCTACACGCTTGTATTGACGGCACTTAATGCCTTTATAACTGTATTGCTACAACAACAGCAAGAACAACAAAGCGTCGCAATTGTTATTGCTAGGCATCAGACATGTCACCGCTGTCTGTAGCTGCTGTCAAAGGGATAACACGGACTTGCGACATGCTAAGTAATAAACGCAAAGGGTTTTTTGTTTATTCTAACATTTTTTAGATTTTTTTGTTTTTTTGCTGCTACCAAACACTTTCGCCGCCACTTGTACACGTAGGAGTACGCATTTTTTTATTGTAGTATCCAGGCATGTTGTGTAGTGTTGAAACACTCATGTTGCATCTGCCACTTTTGCAAATATTTGCATTCTTTGCGAACGCATTCTTATGCTTGTCATCCGCTTGCCTTCTCCGGGAACTCACTAGCTTACACGTGTCGTACTCCCTCACACACACGCACGCACACAGTGAAGCTTACAACGCTTACGCATGTTTTACAACACACACACACTACACGCTCGCATGCTGCTGATGGCGCTATAAAGCGACGGTGTGTGGGCGAGCATTCTCACCGTTTAGCCTTTTTATTTTCTTTGAATGTTTTTCTGCCTCTTTTTTATTGCATGCCAGCATTTATCGGAACACTGCGTTTCGCTGCCATGTGTTTGTAAACATTTCCAACAATAAGCAATATGTGGAACAAGTATATGTGTATGCGAAAGACCTGCCTTCGGCTCCTGGAAAAGGCGTAGTAAGAAAAACAAGTTTTTTCCTCATTCGCACATATTGATGTGGCATTTCAAAGAGAAAGCAGTGTATGAAGCTTCTTTAGCCATTCAATCGTATTAATAGACTCGGTGGGTTTTTTTAAACAGAATGGTATTTAGTCATAGGTTTCTGTATTGAATTGTATTGATTTTTAGAATGTATTGGATTACAGATCTTTAACATACTAATCAAATTATTTATAAAAGAAGAAAATAATTTTGTAAAACCCTGATTAAAAACAAGAAAGGAAGGGTGAAGTTCGGGTATAATCGCTTTATACTCTCGAAGTTTATTTATATAATGAAGATAACATACAATTTGACCCATATATTCGCCGTAAAAAGTCCATTAGAATAACGAAAATCATTCTGTATAGTGTATGGGGACTGGGATAGTTCTTGAACCGATTTCTCTCACTTTCACCGACAAGCTGCATCATATCCAATACAATACCTCTACTTAAGGTTAAGGGTAGTCAGGATTTTAAAAAAGTAATTTTTTTTTGCATTTTCGCTAGGAGTAAAATCTTAAAAATATTATCTGAAAATTTGAAGTTTATCCGATAATTGCTTTTAGATTTATTCGACAAATAACAACGAACGATCGGGCACTCCAACACGCTAGTGTGAAACTTTAAATGCTTTTTTCTCAAAACTCTGTTTTTTGAACTGGTGACAACTGTAACTCGATAACCGCTCAGTAGATTTTAATGAAATTCATACAGCTTTTAGAATACATAATAAACCCAGGCCTGATCGAAGGATTTTCGATTTTTTAAAACCAATTAACTGTTGATATTTCCCGAAAATCTAGAAAAAAATTTCCCGAGGCCGCCATTTTGTTAATTTTTGAAAAAAAAGCTTCTATCACAGGATTTTCTATTTATAAAACTAATTTTTTTATCCGTTCGATTTTAGTTAAATCTCCAAGGACTTATGATTGTCACCGCAAGGACCTTTTTTTGAAACTGAGTCAATTGAAATTATAATTTTTTTTTCAAATTTTCGTGACTTTAAGTCAAAACATTGTATAATAATGCCATATTATTACTTTTGTAAAATAACATGAGTTAACAGCAAAAAAAAATACTAAAAATTATCATTTTTTCGTGTCTCTGACTACCCCTTGATATATCTGATATTGTAAGTTGTCTCACATGTTAACCGATATATACGGAATAAAACCCACCAGATGGTTGAAATCCTGATATTAGGTATATGGGAAGTAGAGGAATTTGTGACCGATTTCAACCATTTTTGGCACAGGAGACACATTAAATTAAAATATCTCAGAGATTTGGCGGTATTTTCGGTAAAAAAAAAGTATCGATTGGCACTGGGTCTTCATGTTCGATATATGAGGCCTTAGAAATTAATAGTCTGATTTGAAATTTTTTTAAAAGAGTGACGCCACATCCCTACACAGTAGTGTTTATTTGTTGTTTTGTTCCGTTATCTTCATTGGTTCTTGATTCAAATATTGTAAAACGAACGAATCAGGTGGACTTATATATGAGAAGTAGGCGCGGTTATTAACAGATTTCGCCCATTGTAAAGCTTTCATATTATATTTATTGAATGCTATTTGGATTGCAATGTGGAACCCACCAGAACGACGTTGAGTTATAGTCATAAACTCTCAATAAGAGCCTCGAAAACTGGGCTAAGAAGTGCTACTGTTGTAAAGCCAGTCGGTTAAAGTATATAAATGAGCCGCACACACCAAAATTTATTTAAACCATGTAAAAGGCGTGCAACACCTTGTATCAGTAGTAACTACATGCTCTCTGCTACCAGCTAGTACTAATTTAGCTTTACTAAACTAGATTTTATGGAATAATAACTGGGAAATCTTTAGTAAACTACTCAATTCGATACTCCACAATATTTATGTATTGATTAAAAATATAAAAAAACTCTCAGAAAAAAACCTTTAATAGCAAAAAATAGGAAATGAAGCATGCCTCACTTATTAGTTAAGACCTTAACAAGTAGAAGAACACTATTACTTGAGTAAATGGCAGGAAGTCAAAGCATCCTGCAGCGAGTCCGACGATTTACAGTAACTACAAGCTTTTTACTGCACGGCCGAGTTACTTTATCATTAGGCGCCTTTGCAACTTTCAGAAAAACAGTTATTACTGCAGTATACAGTATTTTCTTTGCAGCACTTTGCATGCATATGCCTCATTGTCAGCCAACACATTTGTGATTGTATGTGTATATGTATATGTGTGTGTGTATGTGTGAGTTAATCATGGCATAGACAAGCATAGCTACACTGCGTAAATCATCTTTATTAGCAGCAGCACTTCCTGCACTCAAAGCTACTCGAGTGTCCTTTGTCCAGCGTGTCTTTGCCGTTATGATTTTCCGTTAGGCATTGCGCCATTTGCTATTTACCATTTACCAGTTAATATTCACCATTTGCCATACACCATTTTCCATATGCCTCATTGCTGTTTGTTGCTTTTGTTGTTGTTTTTTGTTCTTGTGATTTGTGACGTTTTTTGCCTAAGCTTTTGCTAGCTACTTAAACTTAATTTGCATTTCTATAGTTTCTCATGTATTTATGTATGCGCAGCGCAGCGCTGCTGACGCTGACGTACGGTCGGTTCGGAACTCAGGCGCAAAGGAACTTGTGCGAAATTATGATTTAATGAGCACCGCCTGCACAGGAACTGCCGAGCCGCACTTACATTTTACGGTTATTGTTGTTTTTATTTATACATTTCTGCTTTGCGTATATTTGTCGTGGCATGTCGCATGTCCCATGTCCGATGCCATGTCGTCTTCTGACATTTCTTCATAGCAAATGCCTAAAGCGCTTGTCGATGGCATTGGTGATGCGCCTAAAATAAGACAAAGAAAAACCTTTTATTGACTGCATAATGTTTGTGCCAAACGACTGACGTAGTATGTGATAATTTGCCGTAACGGAGCGCTCTGAGGCAGCCAAAGGACAACAGCAATTGTGGAAGTTCTCCGTGAGTCCTTCGTGAGCCGGTTTGGTGTGGGCGCGTAGGCTGCTACTGCTGTGACTGCTGCCAATGCGCCAATATGCGTTCATAATTCATTTTTTACGACCCGTTTTTTTCTACTTATGACTTTGCTGCTCCTGTCCTGCCGCCTGCTTTTCATTTAACTTAGTGAAAATGTTGGCAAAAAGCACACTTTCGATGCTAATGAGCGCGCGCCTCGTCCTCGGCCATAACTGTGTGTGAAAGAAAGCAGGACTACTCTTAAGGAGCGCGCTGAAATGAGGACAGCGCGCACAAAAAACGCTCGACTCGAAATTTATAAACAGCCGCAACATATGAAAAGCGTATGACTCAAATATTTATAATGTCACAAGCGACAAAGCGAGATGACAGCCAGCGAGTGAGGTTATAAAGGTCTATTAGCATTTGACAGCATAATGGGCGGCCATGCAAATAGCTCGGCGAACACACAAGTGATTAACTCACATGCCACATAAAGCGCAGTATATCACGTATGGAACACCAGCAGGAGTTTGAGTGGCGCATTAGCTGTGGAGCTTCGACTCTCACTCTTCAACTCTCTCTAACTCTGCATTAAATTTCGAATATAGTCTAGCATAATTGCATATTTATTATGTTGCCGTGCACCCTGTATGCAGCTAATAATAAATTTGCGGCGCTCCGCACACACTCGTCACACTGGTCTAACTCGTCAAAGGCGAAAAAACAAGCTGCTGAGTTATGGTTGCTGCTTGCCACTGCCGTGCTTTTTTCGGCTGAAATTACTTGTGTGACTATGCTAATGCTCTCTGTGCTCGCTAATAACAAAGCAACCGAGCAGTCAACCACGAAAAACACACACTTACATGCACTCATACATACTAACATATATATATATATAGATGGCAAATGCAAGTCTAAAGAAATACTGTTATTTAAAAGCACTCACACACACACTCAAATACAAAAGCACTGAATTATGTGCTTCCGCATATGCTTCGTTGTATATTTATGCGCTTATAATGGTGGGGAGTATTTGCCTCGGGTGGTGTGTCATCGCCATCATCAACATGTCAATTTCATGCCGACCTGAGCATCGACAAAGCGCAGCATAAAACACGAGTATTTTTTTGAGCGAGTTAGTAGGAAAATAAAAGTATAAATTATGCATATAAAGGCGAAGCTAAATGTGGAATGTCCTAAAATTCTAAAATACACGGACACATTTCAAGTGAGGTACGCCAGCCTAACCCGGTCCTTGCAATATTTATATATATATACTTACTCGCATATATGTATTCGTGTGTATGTTAGTGTTGTTAGATTCTTTGTGGTGTCACCTCAGCGCGGTATGATTTAATGACTTCAATAGCATGAATTATAGATTTGTTGCTTGACGCCGGTGCGATTGACGTTGTTGCTGCATGCTGCACCCAACTATTACAAACACATAAATTTAATGGTGAACTGCATAGACATAATATATATGCACTCAACGCGCTACTACAAGTTAACTGCCGTCGCATGAAATAAATACTCGCATGAGTGCTACACACAGTAGATGCATGTGAAAGCGATCTCTGTGCCATGGCGAGGCTGCTTGGGCTATCAAAGTGTGCCAGCTCATAGTTTCAGCAGCAAGGTCTATTGAGTTGCCTGCTACCAGCACTCACAGGTAGCCTTCTAAATATACCACATTCAGTGGCAGTAGTGGAGAAGTTAGCTCGTCGGTATCATACAACTGTGAGTCTGCCAAGTATGCACCAGAGGTGCTTTGTTACACTTGAGTGGCATAAAACAGAAACTTTCACCTGAAAGTCCATGAGAGCTCAGGCAATTGTATGTACTTGTATGTGTGTATTCGAAAGTTTTCACTAACACAACAACAATTACAATTACAAATACAACAACAATTCAACTTTTTATTTAACATTTATACGCATTTTGTGCAAAACTATTACACTGAGCTTTTGTTGCTGTTGGAGATGCGGGCCAGTTTTTAAAAAGAGAAGAAAAGAGAAAAGAACCAATGAAAGTCTGGTGAAAGTAAACCTTCTTCCTCCAAATTGACCGAGTCTACATTAAAGCTTTAAGGCTTTACAGGCTTCAAAAAATCGATTTTTTTGTTTTGTTTTAAATCTCTTCCAAAACTATCCAAGAATATGTCTTTAAAATTCCAGAGGCCAATTCGACATATTTTCGAAGCTAGAGCAGTTTTAGTGGCCGAGCGTCGAGCAGTTGCGAATGCTCAGGCAGACCTTTAAAGCGCGTTTTCTCGAGTTTTCATTTTCACAAGTGTTAGAAAACGGTGCCGGCGATAGCAAAAAGAATATACATATGTCCGATCGAAAAAAACCAAAGTGATCTAGCTTCAGTATTAAATTATCTTCTATTTGAACTAAAAAAGTTGGACAAAAGTATTATTTAAACTACTTGTTTTGCAACTTAAAGTCAATTTTTTTTCTTAAAAAGTGAATTTTTTTTTCAAACTTCGAAAAAATTTGGAGTTTTATAACTTCTTCGGTATTTTTTTAGTTCATAGAGAAAAGAAACTTATAAAAATTAGAAAAAAATTTGGTTCGACTGTTGCTAAATAAACGCTTTTTTCGGCTTCTAAAGCAGACTACTGATTTAATCGTTTTTTCTGTCCTGTAGTTGGCGTCAAGTGGAAAACCAAGTGAATCCTTCCTTGCATTTACCGTTTTCCACCAGCGGTTACTGTATTCAATATGTTTCGACTTGTAACCATTTTCAGAGTTGGGGACATCTGAAAAATCCGAAAAAGGGATGATGAGACACTTCAACGTATTCACAGGACATATATGTCAGCTGGTAGGTTCTAAGCTCAGTTCATGACTAGAAGTCAGTTTCCTTCCGAAGATATTTGCTCAGCACGACTCTTTCTATAACAGAGACGATCGATGACAGCCGGATCTCATGAAATATTTATCTCAACACTTTCGCTGACATTGATTCATATTCATGATGAGTATATTCATAAAAATCACTCAAATTAAAAAATATTAAATCCGAAACGCCGACACATCCGAAAGTTTATAGATTATTTTGGACTTCTACTGGCCACCTAATAGGCATGTAATTTCTATTTTTTTCACAGCTTTGCACCTACTGCCCAATGTGATGATAGAAACTTTGTCTACTTGACCCCCACCCGCGCACCTAGAACTCTGATCTACATAATGTTTATGTTTCACCGTTATTCAGCAATCGTGTGAGCAGCGGTGGCACATGCACAAACATACACGCCCATTTTGCAGGCATAATAACGATAGATTATTTATGATTTGCGTGTCTAAAGGTTATTAGCGTTTCAGAATTAGATTAGTTCCACCGCTACTGCTGCTGCTGGAGAAAATAAAAAAAAAAAACACGAGACAGCGGAAAAGTGAGCAATAACAGAGATAGTAATAGAAAAAGTGATTTATCTGTTGGAACAAGAAATGAAATATTGTTGAAATTTAAGAGCAGTTTTAAGAAAGGTTATACGTATCTTAAGTTTTGAGTATAATATAGTGTAGTATGGTATGGCATAGTATAGTAAAGTAGATTATAGTATAGTTTTAGCTTTGCGCTCTTCTTTGTTGCGGAACAATCTCTCGAAGAGAACTTCTTCCATGTAAAACAGTCAAGGACTTGTGCTCGAAACTGTTTAGTGTGTGTTGTGTGAACTTCTCAACTAATTTCCATAATTTCTTTGGTAGAATAATTTTAGTAAATTTTTCTATACTTTTCTGTAACCATTTTCATATCAATTACTTGTCCATGTCATAACCCTATTTAAATGCACGCAAATGTATGGTATGCATGTAGAATTTTTTCATGTTTTTTGCATTGACCTAATGTTACTCAAGTACATTTCGCACTCAGTTTTAGTATTACGTGTGAAAATTTCAACAATTCTCACTTTTTTTTCATTTTTTTCTCTTTTGTACGTTTTTGAGGGTGGCGCCTTGTTGTACGAGAAAAGGAAACCGATTTCATGCAACAGTAATTAGTGGCATGTGAGTGAGGAATGTGGAAATTAAAGCACTTAATGAGCCGTTGCTTGGATTTTTAGTGAAAAATGTATGTGGCAAGTGAAAGCTTAAAGTTTTAAGTGAAAGCTTAAATTTTTAAGTGAAAGCTTAAATTTTCAAATGAAAGCTTAACTGGCAAACGAACAAAGTGAAGAATATTTTGTGGCATGTGAGTGAGGAATATGCAAATTAAAGCACTTAATGAGCCGTTGCTTGGATTTTGAGAGAAAAATATATGTGGCAAGTAAAAGCTTAAAGTTTTAAGTGAAAGCTTAAAGTTTTAGATGAAAGCTTAATTTTTCAAATGAAAGCTTAGCTGGCAAACGAACAAAGTGAAGCATATATTGTAGCTCTAAAGACTTGAATTTAAACAGTATTTCACTATATATCATTTTATGCTCTTTAACCTTTAATATTCTCAATATTCACTAAAGGAAAGCACAGATATAGAACCTAGTCGAAAAGAAACCATTTCATATTATGAAATCGACCATAGCGGCTCACAAGAGGTATGCTGATGCGTGACCTGCGATCTGCCAGTTCGAAGGCTATTGGAAAAAACACGACATTGAGATATGCGCGCTGAAATCACTGTACATGTAAATGTCTAAGCTGTTAGTTTGCATGCAACATGCTATTACTTTTATACGCTATTTGTTAATTATAAACATATGCACAGCGGCATATACTCGTATATGTCTGCTAGACATGAGCAAATGCTCGTATATCCTTGGAGAGAGTGTTACAACAGCGTTACGCTTCAATGAAATAATCAATAACTTAAGTATGCTGGCATGCTGGTGTGGAAGTTAACTGAAATATCGCATGCAAGTTAAAAAAATTTCGCTTATGCCTTCACACACTCATTCGCATATGTAAATACAACAGATATACAACAGGAACAAAGCGTAGTTAGCATTGAGACAGAAGCTATAGAATGAGCGGGAGAAAGCGCGGTGAATCTGCTGACTACTTCTATATATTAAAGTTGCTATCAAAAGTATGAAATTTAATTCAAAAATATATACAGTGCTACAGAAGCACACTGAGGCACTACACAAGCATCTCTCACTCTATACTCACTCGGTTTTTGCGAATTTGTCCTTGATAATGTCCAATGCAGAAATACAATTTCTCTTTAAATTAATAAAAAATTATAACAAGGTTGAAAGTTATTGTGCTCTTAAGTGATTTCATCGCCACAAATACGAATTCGTGCACAAAAGCAAATTGTTATAAAAATATATGCATATTAAAGTAAAGACGTACTTACTATATATAATGTATTTGAAATGGGTGTTCTTTTGGTGTTAGAGAGATTTTACTTTAGAACAATGGCTGGATTTGGCTTATTAATTGATCTAACTTACACAATAGTTAACTAACGTAACCCTATCATAAAACCTAGACGAACGGCATTAATTTTGCGGAACAAAACGTCTTGACCAGTCAAAAACGATACCCATAACTCTAACCAAAACTTTTCTGTATACTTGGGGATGTTTCATTTCAGGATAGTACCCACTACAAGCAAGGCAATTTTTCTATTAACATTTTCGGAAATAAATTTTCACGATTTTTTAACATTTTACCTTTTGTAAGTCTTTAGATGATAACTTTCTAAAAAATAATAAACACAACTGTCAAAAACATATGTTAACTTTGACAGCTCGTTTGACAGCTGTCTACTTAAAAATTCCGCAACTCAAAAAAATACCCTTTACAAATAGCTTTTGTTGGCATATAACCTTGTTGAAGCCGAAAGCAGGTTTCTTTGTGGCAACTACTTATATATGTATGCTTTCACCCAAGCTTACACACACACACTCACAGCCATAGAGAAATGTGGCATTTACCTTTGCTAGTGTACTTATTATGCTGTAATGCCATGTCTGCAATTTACTTCATCTGTCTGACAAGTCATTTTTAGTGTGTGCGCTGTCGCAGTCGCCTTGTCAAGCGGTACAACAGAGAGTTCGTGCGGCATTGCCACACACACACACACACACAAGTGTGTACTTTTTACAAAAACGTCAACCGCATTTCTTGCTGAAATACACATTTCTTAAATAAACTTAATTCTTGCAGCTTTCTAACATAGTTGTAAGCGCATTTACATACAGTTGTGTATATATTCATATTTCTACTTGTAAGTACAATGCATTCGTACTTATATACTCATAAGTGTGGTATGAGTGTGCCTGCTCATATTTATGAATTTTCTGCTTTCTGTTGAGAATTTCAATTTACTATTTATGACAAAATATATTTTCATAAGTGCTGCTTGAAATATCTTTTGTGGCTGCGAGACGATTATTGCATGAAAGAGAAAATTTCTTTAATGACATAGAATGTGGTGAATATGCATTACACTTGCACTCTTGTATACATCTATTAAATGAGTATAAATTTGAAGTATTCATATCGAATAGTTGCTCTGCACTATGATCATCATAACTACTATGTGTGTAGCTAATTTTAAAAAGATTTCAATTGGAAAATGCCAGTCATTATAACAATGACATTTATTTTAATAATTTTGAATAGTTTACAACAGTTTGTAACAGATATTGAGCACTCATTTTAATAAGATTTCGAAGACCACCGAAAAGGACAGTAGTCCCCAATGTATGACTAATATTTTATGGACCATGGACCAAGTCCCCTGCTGAAGCTTAAAATTGTAAAATTCCACATCTCTCATTTTAAAGTTTCTCAAAAAATTCAGTGAAATTCAGGTTCTGCTAAGAAACCATACAAATAATGAAAGATACCCGATCCAATATGTATAGGGATGTATGTAATCCAAAAAAATATAAATCAAAAATAATTTTTAACTGAAATTTTTATTCATCGGGTCTACAACTTTGCTTCCGTCGTTTTCCAATAGATATCTCTGGGGTCAAGCACTGATCGATTAAATCGTTTTATATCGATCTTGGACATTTGTGTCAACATTAACCCAACAAAATATTTGTAGAGATCTGTTTGCATGCCAAACTCATTCTCAACTGAAAATGTCACTTTTTGAGCCGAATTCTCGACATTTGCGGGAAATTTTGTTTTTATTTTTTAATTCCAAGAAAAGTGCGGCTAAGGCTCATTGAATGCTTTCGGATACGTACGGTGAGGCTGTCTTAAGTGGAAAAA
The DNA here is from genome assembly GCA_031772095.1 of Zeugodacus tau. NCBI lineage: Eukaryota > Metazoa > Arthropoda > Insecta > Diptera > Tephritidae > Zeugodacus > Zeugodacus tau. The sequence continues at coordinate 77,474,846 of CM062651.1, forward strand.
CATGTCACGAATAGTTTCAACGTTTTAAGAATGGTGATTAGGAAGTCGAAGACCGGCATGGTGGTGGAAGGGAGAAAATTTTCGAAGATGCTGAATTGGAAGCATTACTCGACTGAAATCATCACTGGAGATCGATACCGAACGCAATTGATGCGTTTGAGCCGAGCACTAAAAGAAAAACGGCCACAGTACGAGGAAAGACACGATAAAGTCATTCTCCAGCATGACAATGCAAATGGTCAATGGTCAAAAAATATTTGGAGACGCTGAAATGGGAGATCTTACCCCACCCGCCGTGGTCTCCAGACGTTGCTCCATCTGACTACCACTTCTTCCGATCGATGGCACACGGTCTAGCTAACGAGCACTTCAGTTCTTATGAAGAAGCCAAAAATTGGATTGTTACTCGGATCGACTCGAAAGATAAGGAGTTCTTTCGTCACGGAATACGCATGATATCAGAAAGATGGTCAAAAGTAGTAGCTAGCGACGGCCAATATTTTGAATAAAATTTTTGTAACCGTTTTTATACAATAAAGCCTTAAATTTAAAAAAAAAACCCGGAAGAAAAGTTGTAGACCAATATATGGGATTATAGTTGTATAAAGATGCAGATAGTCTTATTGAAAAATCAACAGTTAAGACTTTTGGATCATTTTTACAAACATACATACATTCCATAATCTTTAAGATACTCTAGAAAAAAGCGCTTCATCCAAATCGAACTACACAAATTGAATTTACTGATAAATTGGCAAAAACTATAGCATTAAATTCAATTAGCAACAAACGTACAAATAAATAAGAACGAGAAAATAAAAGCAAAAACAAATTAAAACTGGTTGTGCGTACTGCGTGAATGGGAAGATTTAACATGTAGTTACGAGTAGGAATATAGACGTACATATACAAAACATCTGTGAGGGATATTTGGCCGAGTTTCTGCTTCTATTTGTGTTGCGCCCTTCAGCCAATTGATGAAGCTACCTAAAAGCTTTAAGCGAGTTCCGAAGACATTCCGTTAGAACCTCTGGTCGTGAGAAGATAATGCTCGAGATTTGCTTTTACCAGCCGAGAGGCCTAACATATATTATTGAAATCCTTTAAAATTGATCGTAATGGGAATCGAACCCAAGATCTGCGTAGTAGAATTAAGCGTGCCAAACAACCATTATAACCCACACATATGACTGTACACATAAATCATTAAAACGAGGCCATATACGACAACTTTTCAAATTGCCACACTTACACGACACCGACCGAAGAAGTTGAACAGATTTTATTTTTCCTGCAACATTTAGTGTCTTTGCCCCGGAACGAACGGTCAAGTGGCAAGGACCAGCAAAGACATCGTCGCCAAGAAGCGCACATGAAAAACAATAGAAGCGAATTACCGAAGGAAATCATTGAATCATTTAATTAGCGCTTAACTGTGTGTGGGTATTTGTTGCAAGAGTATGCGTTCCACAAGAGCAGAAGCATTCCGATTAAGAAGCACAGCAAAGACACTGCGCGAAATGGGATTTATTTTAATTACAAGCAGTTTATGATGTTCTCGTTTATCGCTGTTGAAGATGATGAGGTTTCGATCTCTCTTGTTGATATACTACTCATTCTACAAAAATGTTCTCATATTATTGAAAGACATATAAAGGTTATCAAGCTTAAAATACTTAAAGTTAGGTTACACAAGAATTTGTTTTCATGTATGCCAATTGGAAGATTGTGAAACAAATCATTTTGTTTTGATTTTGAAACCCAGGCTTGAAAAATAAATTCCTTAGCTGACGATCCGGATCCAAAATTTAATCTCTTTCTTGAGGAATCGAATTAATTTCTTCTTTTTTTTTAATTATTTACAATGTGTTATTGAATACCTGTCGCCGTCCAAATTGACATAAAAACGTTTTCAATTAGCCACCTTCTACTCTATGCGAAGCGTATCAAGGGGAATTAGTGTTAATTTCGCTAAGCTCGAGTGCAATTTCGCAGGTATTCTGTATTATGGCAGTATAAATAGCTATGTAAGCTCAACAAAAATTTGTGAAGATACTAAAGACAGACAGACACCAGCAACTGTAAGACTGCATAACTTTGTTTTGTAGAGGAGAACAAAGCGGAAAAGGTGTCTTAGTTAACAAACTGATTATATAATTTAAGACAATTAGAAGACTTAAAAACTCATCTTTGAACTTAATTAATAACTGTATAAAGGCTTCCTTAAAATTCTTCTAATAACCCTCAGTAGTTCTAGGTTCCTATTAATAATCTATCGAAATACATATTCCAAATAGTTATATATTGGTCTACAACTTTGCTTCGTCGTTTTTTTTTTTGTAAATTTAAGGCTTTTTTCACTTAGGACAGCCTCGCCGTACGTATCCGAAAACATTCGCTGAGCATTAGCCGCACTTTTCTTGGAATTAAAAAAGAAAAGCAAAATTGCCCGCAAATGTCGAGAATTCGGCTAAAAAAGTGACATTTTCAGTTGAGAATAAGTTTGGGATGCAAACAGATCTCTACAAATATTTTGTTGGGTTAATGGTTACACCAATGTCCAAGATCGATATAAAACGATTTAATCGACCAGTGCTTGACCCTAGAGACATCTATTGGAAAACGGCGGAAGCAAAGTTGTATAATATCCTTTATTGAGCGTCTAACATATACAGAAATTTATATAAGTTCTTCAAGATATAATTATTTCTTTGAAATCACTTATACCCGCCAAACATGTCTGCATACTTTCTGCTGATGTGTGCGCTGTTGTACTTAAAGGCGAAAATAAATCGTTAATTTTCAGCACTTCTCACACTTAATGGCTGCGTTGCGCATTTAATGATAATATTCGTACACACACACACACATACACGCATGTTGACCAGCTGCCCTCAATAAAGTTATTCAGCAGATTGCTGTCGATGGTTAGTTGTTGTCCACACACACAAAGCGAAACAATCAAGCGGACGGACAACACACAACATATAAATATACTATACATACAGACAATTTTTATATGCGTATAAGCGTATATTTATGTGTGTATGTGTGTAAGTGCGAGAAAATTGAATTTTGCTCATTTCACTTCTTCAACGACAACACACACACACACTCAACTCGCCCAATAACAATTTACGACAAATGATTATGTCCACGAATCGTCGACGAAAGTGATGAAGCAAATGCTTGGCAGAGAATGAATGAATGAACGAGTAAATTAGTCGAGCAAGCATACTTACGTGGTTTAATAAATATTACTTTTATAGGTGAGCCGGGCGAAAGGAAGGCCGCCCTGCATGGAAGCAGCAACAAGAGCAATTTCTCGGCATGATTTGGCATTTCAGTGTGACTACACAGTTTCTTTGGTTTTCATACACTCAGCGAGAAACAATTGCGAAGGCAGAAAGAACTAAAATCCATAAGCATAAGCTTATATGTATATACGTATATATGTATGTATGTGTATGTATGTCCAAATGAAATATTATGCAACGGCAACTATCTCTTTTGTTATGAGAAACTTATTGCGTTCAGCCTATTCGAAGATGTTCATTTATTATATATCTCTTCGTTTAATATTAGTGCGCATTGTTAGCACTTCTCTCTTTATATTAAAGATATATTTAAGTATATAGTAGCATGTAACAAGCATTGAATTTATCTGTCTATATCTATTCAAATTGTTAGAAGTGTGTCTGTAGCTGTCAGCTAGCAAATGTTACTGGTCATAAATCATTCGTAGATTGCATCGGCTGAACTATAAATATCTATTTTTTGGTATAATTAATTCCAACGCTCATTCTCTGAAGATATTGTATATCTATAAAACTTTTATGGTGTGATCTTAATATGAATTTTGAAATCATACCTCTCTGTCTGGTTCTCAAGGTGGTATTTAAGCACTTATAGAAGGTACAATCTTCTATAAGAGTGTACAGTTGCTGGCGTACGTTGATGATATTGATATCATCGGAAGCAACAACCGCGCCGTTTGTTCTGCTTTTTCCCGCATGGATAAGGAAGCGAAGCGAATGGGTCTGGAGATGAATGAGGACAAGTCGAAATATCTCCTGTCATCAAGCAAACAGTCGGCGCACTCGCGTCTTGGCTCCCACGTCACTGTCGACAGTCATAACTTCGAAGTCGTAGATAATTTGGTATACCTGGGAACCAGTATCAACAACACCAACAATATCAGCCTCGAAATCCAGCGAAGAATCACACTTGTCAACAGGTGCTGCATTGGACTGAGTAGGCAATTGAAAAGTAAAGTCCTCTCTCGACGAACAAAAACTAAACTTTACAAGCCCCTCATCATTCCCGTCCTACTTTATGGTGCAGAAGCGTGGACGGTGTCAACATCCGATGAGACAGCACTAGGAGTTTTCTAGAAAAAGGTTTTGCGGAAGATTTATGGTCCCTTAAACATTGGCAACGGCGAATACCGCAGAAGATGAAATGATGGGCTGTACGATTTATACGACGACATTGACATAGTCCAGCGAATAAAAAGACAGTGGCTACGCTGGCTAGGTCATGTTGTTCGAACGGAAGAAAGTACTTCAGCTCTGAAAGTGTTCGCTGCAGTACCCGCTGGAGGAAGCCGAGTAAGAGGGAGACCTCCACTTGTATGGAAGGACCAGGTGGAGAAGGATCTGTCTTCACTTGGTGTTACCAATTGGCGCGCTGTTGTGAACTCGGCTATAACCGCGTAAGCGTTGTCTACGCCTGTCAAGAAGAAGAAGAATAGTCGAACTAGTTATGAGTTTTTTCTAATAAACATCTGAATATTAATGGGTAATCAGTGGGAGTGAAATGGTACTATTTAACATACTTTATGAGTATTCAGAACGTATAATCCAATGATTACGAGAATTTGTGGATTAAGTTCGAAATATTGAATAAATAATTTTATTTCCGAAAACCGGAAAATTAATTCTTTCTGCCCAACAATTTAGGATCTCAAGTGTACCCATTCAGGATTTATCGTATTAGTACCACTTTCTCAAGTAACACTCCACATCTCCACATACATTACAGTTAACAAGTGAGCTGATTGCATTCTGTACAGTTATTTGTGTATGCAGCATCACCGCTGCAAGCCAAAAGCGTTGACCACAGTTTGTAAACTAATAGTGCAGGTGCAGCTAACTGCCTACCACTAAACATTGCCACAAATCTCTGCCGTCAGTTACGAACGCTCCTCGGTGGATTATCTGCCAAGTGCGGCATTAGGCCATTGTTGTTGTCAAGTTCGTTGCAGTCCAAACAATTGCCGTTGCACTGCAAGCCTGTTTGTATGTGTGTGTATTGGCGCTTGTTGCTGCAGTTAACTTGCTATTTGATTTCCGCTAACCATGCCGTCGTGGGCGTTGATAGTACTCCAACTGTAGGCGATAATTGGATTTTGGTTAGGTTTACACAAAAATTAAATAGCAAACAGCCATGTTTGGAGGAATTAATATTATTTATGCACTTAAAGCGCTATGCCGGACTTGCCTATATATATAAATGTAGGTGTGTGTACTTGTTTAATTTCACAAATGAGTGCTTTTAATTAATAAACAACCAATTTATTTGTGGCACATATCATATATACTAGTTTGTTGGTGGCGCTTGTGTTGCTGTGTGTGGCAAAGCTGTTGTTGGCATAAAGGTCAGAGTTCAAATCGCCATATTCGGCAGACATAGCTCCGTGAAACCTATTTTTCTATTTCCAGAAAAAAAGAGGACCTTGAAGGGACGTCGTTTTACAAACATACGAAAAATCGCGGAAAGAGGAAAAGACTATCCCAAAAATCGAGATTGAGATGTGTTTCGAAGAATGGAAGAAGCGCTGTCAATAAGTGCATAATATCGACTTAAGACTATTTTGACAAGACAACATTATTGTAGACGTATGAATAAATATTTTTTTGCAAAATCGAAAATTCCCGTTATTTTTTGAACAGACCTCATATCGAGAAAATTATATTCGACTACTAATTAAACAAATTCTTGCTTAAATACACACTTACAAATATTATCATACACTGTGGCAACGATTTTCATGGAAAATGTATGAATTCCGATTTGAATAACTTTGCTATTGAACTATCCGCATGTTCTACATATATAAATAAACTTAAGTTTGGATTACTAAAAGTCATCACTTCACATCTAACTATTGATTTGCACAAAACTTTTCCGATTTCACACACTCACATACAAATGCATATGTGCTGAAGCACTTATAAATTTTAATAGCAATTACGGCTGACCGCCACAAACACACACAGATGTGCATATTAAAATATATATGTATGTGCGTGTGTGTGCGCTTTAGAGTTAATCAAATCACATTTGCACACACCAAACACCGCAAATTCATTGTGCAAGTCAAACCGCACTTGAGCATTTCGAGCACTTTGTTGGATATTTGATGAAATAATCGAATTCAATGTGAATAATTGAAGTGAATTCAATCAGGCTAAAAGGCGTTGGCATGCACAACAACAAATACACACATATGTGTTGATTGTAATGAAAAAATGGCGCTCATTAAGAGAATAACTGTGAGTAATTGCATGCCACATTATTGGCATGTGCATTTGCATGAAACCAAAAACAAAAAAAACAAAACAGCAACGACTCTTTAAGCTGCAATTAATAGTTGAGATAATCCCATTGCCATAAACGCAATTGAGTTTTTCTCTATACACACATATATTTCATGTAATTAAAGCTTTCACTTGAAATTTGGTGAAAATAATTGATAAGTTGATCGCCACCATTTTGGATTAGCTTTTGACTGCTGTCAAGTGTTTTACACACCTATGCGGCAGGGACGGGAAAAGCGTAGGCAGTGTACGATGTGTTCAAGAAATAACGGGAATTTGTTTTTTAATATTTATTATTTCATCTACATTAATCCCGTCGCCTTCAAAATAGTCCACATTCAATATTATGCACTTAGCGCTTCTTTCAATCTTCGAAACCATTCTCAAACTCGATTTATAGGATGATAGTCTTTGGATCTCTCAATGATTTCTTCTATGCTTGGTTCTCCTTATTTTTGGAAATGGGAAAAGGTCACACGAAATCGTATCTGTCGAATATGCAGGCAGGGGCACTGTTACAGTATTGCTTTGAAAATCACCAAGCTCATACCTTAGCGAAGGCTACAGGCGAAAATAAATTTTAGCGTACTTCAGGGACATTGTTATTAATATTAGGTTGTCAAATATCGCCCTTCCGCTCTTTTGCTATTTATTCAATGCGTTATAAAAAGTGTTACAGTGTTACGTTTCGTTCGATAATCTGTATCCATCTAGAGCTCCCATCCGAGCTCCTGCAGCTTCTGACGAGTCATCAACGAAGTTTTTGGTCTGGCGTTGTCCTGGTGGAACACTACACTACCCTTCCCGTTGCCCAATTCTGGACGTTTCTGTTCGATCGCCCGCTTCAAGCGGTCCAGTTGTTCGCAGTAGATGGTAGAATTAAGCGTCTGGCCATATGGGAGCAGCTCATGGTGGATGATTCCAATCCCACCAAACACACAGCGAAACTTTCTTGGTCGTCAATTCCGGCTTGGCCACTGTTTGTGACGATTCACCGGTCTTCGACCACAACCGTTTTCGCTTGATATTGTCGTATGTGATCCATTTTTCGTCGCCAGTCACCATCCGCTTCAAAAATGGGTCGAGTTCGTTCCGTTTCAGCAGCAATCATGCAGCATCCAAACATCAAGCTTTTTTGTGTATCCAGCCTTCTGCAGATGGTTTAAAATGGTTTGGTGACTAACTCCCATCTCCTGGGCGATGTCACGAGATGCCACATGCCGGTCTAACTCGATGTTTTCCATGATTTGATCGGTATTCGTCGTAACATCGTCGAAACCATTCCTCCGCAGTTCGAAGTGTTAGAGTACCATCCTCCAAAGCACCATTAATCTCACGGAACGTTTCTCGATTTGCATTTAACGAATGAAAACTAAAAAATAGCGTGAATTTCGGCGTTAGTGAACTCCATATTTACACGTCTATAACTGTTGAACGCAATATGCAAACTAATCATACATAGCATCGTTTTGTAGGTTATGTCAAGACCTTTCAAAGATGTATAGTATTGCCAGATACGAGCTCTATAGCTCTTTATACATAGTCGCGAAATTCAAAAGACAAAAAGGTGGAAGGGATATTTGACAACCTAAAATAGTAAAAAAAAGATATAATTGGACTATTTCAAATTCCCGTTATTTTTTGAACACACCTTTTAATTAGCTCCTTATTTATTCTATAATTTATTTAAAGAATTAGCAAAGATATTTTATTTTTGACTTCATAAATTATAAATTTTTACCTTAAAATGTTAGGCTTATTCCCTAACATACGAGAGTATATATATACATATTTACACACAAATATACAGTTATAAAAAATATATAAAAAAGTATGCGCCTCTACATATTGATGTCTGGCACTTTGATTCATTCTTTGTAAACTTTGTGTGCTTTGCAACTTTTGCGTATTTTTAAATTTCTTTCAATGTTAGCAGAGACCTCAGAGCCTCCACTTCGCGCAATACCTGCCACTCAGCCTGCACAGTAGTTCAAGATAGCGAACTTCGCCGTGCATATATGTATATTATCTGGGCGCACGCTTTGAAGTGTATCTAGCACAGTTACAACAGTATGGCTGTTCACTTGCAAGTAAATTTAAATCCACCTATATCTAGACCGTTAGTGCTGCATGGATATGCCAGAGTTGCGCTTGCCACCACTTGCGACTTTATATCGGCCTGTTTGAGCACACATACAAGTCTGTAAATGTTTGTAACGTTGCTTGTTACTGTGAATATTTTTATGAAGACTTTCATGGCCGCCGCCGAATTGCAAATGTCGAAAAACTCGTAGGGCCATAAAACGTTCAACTCGGCACGGATTTTAATATGTGCATATGTATGTATGAGTGTATGTGTGTGTGTGGTTGTGTGCATGAATCATGTTTTCAACGTTTTGTTGACGTTGCTGCTTTCACCGTTGTAGTACCTGTACACACGGTGCTGCGCTGCGGCTACTATTGCCTGCCGCCTCACCGCTTGCCACTTTGCCCACACAACGCCCGCCGCTGGACTGCTGTTCAGTTTCACTTTTCGCTTTTCAGCAGACTTTCGGGAATACACCGGGCGGCCAAATGGGTGGGGGGCTCTCCGGCCGGTGCAGTACAGTTAGTTTGTGTTTTTCAGCTAAATCAGAAATAATTCATGTGGAACATACAAGAAGTAAGCAATAAAACATTTTGCAACTTGTGTATTTTCGGCATGTTTACACACACACACACATAGACAAGGCACACACACACACAAGGCACACAAATAAGTGTAGATATATGTATGTATGTTAAAGGGGTGCCACAAATAAGAAATGAAGCTGAAAACCATAACCGAAACAAAATTGCACAGGTAGCATAATTCATGTTGCAACACACACACACACATATTACTTATATACAAATATATATGTGCAACTGTGGCGGCCGCAAAACGCTATCAATTGAGCACATGGCAGCGCTAACAACCCGCGCTACTCCTGCTTTGGAAGGTGGGGAAAATTCAGCGTTGCGAAGTTTGTTGCACAGATTGAGCGCGTAAAGCGCTTAAGTATTTCACTTGCTACTGTTGTTGTTGTTGCTGTTTGCTTGCTTTTATTTTACTTTTGTAGCGTAATAACTCAGTTGAGGTTTTGAAGCTAAAGTTTGTGGTTTGTCTGCTTTTATAGTTGTAGCTTGTGTAGGTGAAGATGGTTGTTTTATTTTGTTGTTGTTGTTGTTGCATGCAATTGGTGTTATTTTAGTGACACACATTTCTTGCTTGATGCAATTGCCGCGAAATACCGTGGTCTCATAACAAAGCAACGAGCAGTTTATAAGGCCACCGAAATGAATACTAAAATTTTACTTTCCCTTAGAAGAGATTTCGTTGGTAAAGCCACAAAGCCTTTTGAAATTCGCAACAAACGCTGGCATCCTAAAGGATGAGTACTCCTCATTAACCAAGTGACGACACTCCATCTGGTTTCACAAAGGACCAAAAATGGTCTATGTGTGGCGTTGTAGCCTGCCAGAGTAACCTAACCTAACCTTTACTTTCCCTTAACGGAGTTAGTGGCTTGAAGTTAAAGAAAAAATTTTGACATTTTTACTAAATATTGATGCGTATTACGAACTATAGCTAAGGGGCGTATTCTGATCAAGGATTTTGTAAAAATCGATTTTTTTTGCATATTTTGAAGGTTGAGACTTTCAAAAATATGACCTTGGGCGGATTTTTCAACTTATTTTCGGAGATACAGCCGGTTTTGTGACGTGGCGTCCGAGCCGGCCGCGCCGTCTCCTAAATTTTAATCGAAACTACTTTTTTTGAGGTGGTTGACATGATATCTCAAGTTCTACTGAACCGATTCCTTTGAAGTTTGGTATGTTTCTTCTTTATACAATGCGCTATCGTGTCTGTCTTGGATTTCCAAAAATTTTGATTTGAAGAATTTTGAAAAAGTTCGAAAAGGTCGAAAAAATCGGGTAAATAATAATTTTTTTTTCAAGTCGACGCCATTTTGTTGTTTCTGAAAATGGTCAATCCGATAACGACATTCTTACTAATGAAGAATCTTCTTGTTTTTTGTATTTTAGATCTCTACAAGGGTTGAAATCACGTCAACCAGGACGCACCGTTTTTTTTTTTGAAGCCCCCACTCCACTGGCCCGTATCTCGACGAATTTTGGTTTTTTTCTTGAAATTTTTTTTTATATTATTAACAGGGCCAACCAAAATATGCACGAAAAATGCAGTTTTAAGCGCTTAGATATGCATTAAAAAAGGCTGAAATATGCTCGCAAATATGCACAATAAAAAAAATATTCAATTAATAATAAAATTTTGTCTTATTTGTTTTAATTTTCATTGTTGTTAAAAAGAGAAAAATTGCAATGCAATTAAATGTTGCTTCAAATTTTCAAATAAAAGCGATCGTCGTTTTTCATTTAACAATGTGGTGTAAACGGAAAAAAGATCTTTCAACGTCCACTGAAGTCACTGGACAGTATTTAAAATTAGCAACTTCCAACGGTGTTAAAGAATCGATAAAGTTATCATTTTCCTTCGAGTTATTGAAAATAATTCTTTTAATTTTGCATAAAGACGTGTAGCCTTCGTTTCTTAATTTAATTTTTGCAAAAAGCGTATATCCTCGATTTGTGTTAATGATTGATTTACAACTTCCATGACGTCAATACCTTCTTGTAAAGATAGGCCTTTTGTTTGCAGCTTTTCAAGCCCTGCACAAAGGCAAGCAAAGTTTGATTTGATAAAAATAAGGTCATTTTTCAGGTTCTTATTTTTTAATATTTCTTTATGGTGGAGTTGCCACATTTCGTCAAATAAAGTAAAGGCTTAAACACATTCGAAGCCTCTGCGAGAGAAACATGAATGTGTTGAATCGCGTAGAATGTGTTTAAAGTTTAACAAATATGCAAAATAAGCATGATCATCAAAAATAAGCTTGGAAACTCTAAATATGCAAAATAAGCAATTATAAGCACAAGCTTAAAATAGTTGGCCCTGATTATTAAAATGTCAATAAAAAACATGTAAAAAAATTGATAGTAAAAATGTTTTTCATTATTTTATCTTAGTTTAAAAAATATCTTAAATTCATGCGTCTAGACCAGAATACCCCCTTAAGTGTAATGCTAAATTCAAGACTTTTTTGTGAAATGAGGGCTCGAAGGCTGCAAAGCAACTCATAAAAGATTACTTCGCTTTCATGTTGTTAATATGGCCATCCAATAAATGTCACATGACCACTTGCCGAACACTTAAAATGCCCGCTGTTAATGACAGCCATTTTGTATAATTTACAGCGTGAGTGACAATGCAACATTGATCGGAAAATTAGTTGCAGTCACTTGAGAGTTGAAAGCAATTATACAGTATGCGAGAAAACGTATAAGAAGAGAACTCCGCATATACACAGATATTATGCTAAATATTTCATAGAAATGACCAGTTGTAATATAGTTGGGAAAATATGAGCACGAATGGAAGAAAAAAGTGGAAAAATATCCCATCAGTCCTTATATATGTATATTTCAATGTTTCGAAAAAACTGCTATGAACTAGAGTTTTTAAATCCAGTGCTGCCAAGTAACTAACTTTATTACGCTGATTGTCATATGGATGGGCATATGTATAGATGCAAACTTAATAGATGGAAGGCAATGAAGAGGAAAATCATGAATGATATACGTTTATAATGCATTTACATGCAAAAAGACAAATACAAGAAAGAAGAAACAGAAAGTGTGACATATATACCCTTACATATGTATATAGTCTATATAGATAAACATACGAACATATATTTGAATTTAAGCGAATTAACGCTACTCACATCCTTCGGCACTTTTTCACATACATATATGGTAAGTATGTATTGATATATTGTCCACATAGTTCTACAAATATGCATATACTCCTATATCCGCGAACCACACATATCCAAGGGGGTGTTTATGCGCGAGCACATGCAGATGCGGTTAACTCGTCGAATTATGATGTGTTGGAGTGACAGTTGCAATTTTGCATTTGTCACGTTGTCTGCATCTAATGAATATTTAAAGGCACAATTACAAATGAATTTCAGTCGTCAATTTATAGTTGGTAAGCGGATAAGAGTCGCTTATATTCAACCATACATACATTAAACAAGTAAGGAAGGGCTAAGTTCGGGTGTAACCGAACATTTTATACTCTCGCAATTTATTTATTTAACTTTATTTATATTATATAATACACAATTTGACCCACATATTCGTCATATATATTGTATAAAGTCCATTGAAAGTTGGAAACCATAATATTAGGTTAGAAGCACCGAGGTCCTCGTGTTCGATATATGGGGCCTTAAAAACCTATGGTCCGATTTCGGCGATTTTTAGAATGGGGCTGCCACACTATTAACATAGTATTTGTGCAATGTTCTGCACCGATATCTTCACTAGTACTTACTTTATATATTGTAATGTAAACGATTCAGGTCGTCTTCAAAGTTCTGGTATATAGGAAGTAGGCGTGGTTGTGAAGCGATTTGGCCTATTTTAACAACATATCATTGGGATGTAAGGAAACTATTACAAACCAAGTTTCATTGAAATCGGTCGAGTAGTTCCTGAGATATGGTTTTTGACCCATAAGTGGGCGACGCCACGCCCATTTTCCATTTTGTAAAAAAATTTGAGTGCAGCTTCCATCTGCCATTTCTTATGTGAAATTTAGTATTTCTCACGTTTTTCGTTAGTGAGTTAACCCACTTTTTGTAATTTTCAACCTAACTTTTGTATGGGAGGTGGGCGTGGTTATGATCCGATTTCTTTCATTTTTGGACTGTATTAGGAAGTGGCTAAAAAAAACGACTGCAGAAAGTTTGGTTTATATAGCTCTATTGGTTTGCGAGATATGTACAAAAAACTTAGTAGGGGGCGGGGTCACGCCCACTTTTCCAAAAAAATTACATCCAAATATGCCCCTCCCTAATGTGATCCTATGTTCCAAATTTCATTTTCATAACTTTATTTATAGCTTAGTTATGGCACTTTATGTGTTTTCGGTTTTCGCCATTTTGTGGGCGTGGCAGTGGTCCGATTTTGCTCATTTTCGAAAGCAACCTTCCTATGGTGCCAAGAAATAAGTATGCCAAGTTTCATCAAGATATCTTAATTTTTACTCAAGTTACAGCTTGCACAGACGGACGGACGGACGGACGGACGGACGGACAGACAGACATTCGGATTTGAACTCCACTCTTCACCCTGATCACTTTGGTATATATAACCCTATATCTAACTCGTTTAGTTTTGGGTGTTACAAACAACCGTTATGTGAACAAAACTATAATACTCTCTTTAGCAACATTTGTTGCGAGAGTATAAAAATGTTTATAATAAAAATATGTGCCATCAAATAGACAACAATTCGCTTGGAAAGAAAGTATATTGAGAAAGAGAAAGAGAACATATAATATATACATATAAGAAAGGTATGAATAGATATAAATTATATATCTATTAAGTATACATCTGTTGTTCGTATGAGCTACTTCGAGGATTCAACTAGTTCTATTGCGCCTACGAGCGACTAACAACCGTTAGATAAGAGAAATATTTTTTTTAAATATATTTTTTTTTAATTATTTCTTGGGCTACATTTGAAATTGTTGCTCCAAGTAATGGGTATCACTCAATGCAATTGGTTCACACTTCTGCCAAGCATTTCAAATGAACCATCATAAAAAAAAGTTCGCTTCAGTGATGAACGTGAGATTTTATTTTCACAAATTTTTCTTTTTCTAATTCTATTCTTATTCAAAGGATGTGAGGTACGCCTTTACGAATAAAAAAGATTTCAAGCATTTTAAGGGGCTATACCAGTGTGACATTTTCAAAAAATCGATTTTTTTTATTTTTTGCTTATTCGATAATTTATACTTTCAACAATATGCTGTGAAAGCGGTAAGATCGTATCTTGAATAGTTTTTGAATGACAGCGTCCTAAAGAGCGACCGCTCGCTCGTATAAGCAGCTGTAGTCGAAACTTTAAACCCTTTTTACTCGAAAAGACATTACTCAAAAGTGCTGACATCATAACTCAAGGAGAATTTGACCGATCAAGTTAAAATGAGTATTCTTGACTATATTTACTATACAATGACCTATATCTTATTTTGGTTGGTTGAAAATTGTCAATTTGGCATTTAAAAAAAGACAATTTTTTTACCTAAAAAAACGAAATTTTTCATCATAGCCATAGGTCATAGGAAATATATTCAACTTTAATAACCTTTATAAATATTTTTGTTTCAGCAACTTATTCGGCCGGAATCATGTCAGCTGTTAGGGTTGTTTTTGGCACCTCCGAAGATAGCATATAACTCCGTTATTTTTCAATATTTTTGTAAAAAAAAATTGAAATATAGCTGAAAATATACCTTACTATGTGCAAAAAACTTCGAAAACAATCAATCGAGTACCTTCTTTTAAAAAATTCACGAAAATCGCCTAATTTTTCATAGGTTACACTGATATAGCCCCTTAAATTTGTCTCAATAGAAAGTGTTAGTGTTGAATGGAAAACTACTAAAGGGAGAATATTTCTGAAAGAATTTGGAAAAACAACAACCCAGCCTTCAACAACCTTCCAACCATTAATCATTGCTTAAGGATTGCATTTAAATTTGAATTTCGTATTTTTGATTATTTACTTGAAAAAGTTACGTATACGCAACGGCGACCATTGCCTGAATTTAAGTATTTTTAAAAGTTACGTATACGCATCGGCGTCCATTGCCTGAATTTAAGTATTTTTTTTTTAATATTTTGCTAGAAATCCACAACTGCTTAGAAAATAAAATGTGTCCTATGCTTTGGAGAGCTGGAGAACATTAAACCTGTACGCAATCCATGATTTCTTGAAACATCTTCAACATTCTACCCGAGAGTAGGAACATATCTAAATATATAATATGTGTGTGTATATGCAATTATATCTATATATTCATGTGCTGAGCATAATTTATGTACTATTTTTATTTTCAATAACCATTTATGAGCTAAAACTTGACTGCATAAGCGCAGAAGGCTTCAATCTCCGGCCGGAGAAGCTCAAAATTGTGGTTTTGCAGAACTCACCCACAAAGCCACCAATTAACGCCAGCACAGCTAAGCACTCACTCACACATATACACACATAGCGATAGATAACAACATGAAGCGCACACAGACACACAGCTGGTAGCGGCGTGCTTGTGTGGGTGTGTCGGCAGCGCATGTTGCGTGGCTTGTAGGCAAACATTTTATAATTATGTTGCATGCATTAGGCACTGGCTGTGCCAATATTTGTGCTGCACTCTAAATGTGACTAAATGATAATGAGCAAAATGAAAAATTTCCCTTACGATAGCGCTGGTGGCAGCGTTTAGAAGCCTGTGTGTGTATGTGTGTTCACTACAACTCGAAGCGTTTGAGAAGTGGGCGAGTACTATAAGCTTACAGGCTTGTGCTGCGTTGGATTAATGGTTGCACTCATGTATGGTAGTTGTTGTACAAGGCCTCTGCGAAGAAACTCATGTTAGTAAGCAGCACATATATGTGTCTGTGTGTGTGTGTATGCATGTGTTTGATGTTTTTCAATTATGCACTCACTTTCCGCCACTTTCGCTGTTGACATTTCCGCACTTGCATTAGCAATTTTTATTACTCAATCCACATTCTCTGTGGCGTTTATTAATTTTGTGTCAGCATTTCCGTTTGCTCGCTGTACCTTTGAGCGCTCATCCGCTGGCTCTTTGGAATGTCAATATTTTTCAATGTTTACAATAACTTTTAGTTGCTCGTTAAGACCGCAAGTGTTTAATTGTAATTTATGCGACGCATATAAGCGCTTAAGTGGATTTTTCTTGTAGTGGAATACTAAGAGGATTTAAAAAATTTTTTTTTCCAATTTCACATATAGTTTTTTTAATTTTCCACTTTTTATTAAATCAAGAATTGAGCGGCAGCTCAAAAAGTGGTTAAATACATTTAGTTAGTAGATACTTAAAACTCTAAGTGACTTACTCGACTTATAAGTGGTGTACAGTCCAACTAGAGCACATATTCAGTGATATTACGACCGTGTCTTTAGTTATGTGATTTTCTCCAGACTCCGCATGTTTATAAGTCAACACTGAAACGTGTTTATTAAATGAATGTCGTAAAAATTTTAGAGAATTTCAAAAAGTACTCTAAATTTTATGGCACATAAATGAACGATAGATGGTGCGCGCTTGCACGCTTCACACATTCACAGTTTTGAATTTTTCAAACACCTCACACAATTTTTATGCATACCAATGCACTCTTATGAGATGTGTTCAAAAAATAACGGGAATTTTAAAACTTCCAATTATAAGTTTAAGGCAAATATACCAGAAATTGCTGAAAGCGAATGGAGACTATTTTGAAGGCGACAACATTAATGTTAGCCAATGAATTTTGAAAATTCCCGTTATTTTTTGAACACACCTCGTACATATATGAGACCCACAAAAATCTAAAATAGTATGCTGAAAGCGAATGGGGACTATTTTGAAGGCAACAACATTAATGTAAGCCAATGAATTTTGAAAATTCCCGCTATTTTTTGAACACACCTCTACATATACGAGGCTCATAAAAATCTAAAATAGTAGACTGCAAGCGAATGGGGACTATTTTGAAAATTCCCGTTATTGTTTGAACACACCTCGTACATATACGAGACCCATAAATGTAAGTCAATGAATTTTGAAAATTCCCGTTATTTTTTGAACACACCTCGTACATATATGAGACCCATAAAAATCTAAAATAGTAGACTGCAAGCAAATGGGGACTATTTTGAAAATTCCCGTTATTTTTTGAACACACCTCGTACATATATGAGACCCATAAAAATCTAAAATAGTAGACTGCAAGCAAATGGGGACTATTTTGAAAATTCCCGTTATTTTTTGAACACACCTCATACATATACGAGACTCATATTAATCTGAAATAGTAGATATGTATATAAAACAAAACGATTTTTAGAAATGTTTTTTATACACTTCTTGAAATATAGAAATATTAATGGACGAATACAAAAAAAGTTTTTAAATTTTTCTTTACTTGCATTCATAAGCATTGTCTTCGAGTAGAGTCTCCACTCTGCGAAAATATGTAATTAAGTCGTGTTTATAGTAGTATCAGCTTTAAACATACTGATATGAAATGAGTAGTGTCTTAAGTGCAGTAAACTCTGTGGGTGACTCCGCAAGCAACCGCATAAAATGTCTCAGAATGCGCCAACAAACATAGAAACAAAATCACAACAACAACTATGGCAGTAATAATTTATTGCCAACACCAGTGTAACCGCAACTGTGACGTTTCGCAAACGACTTTGCAGCGCCACTTGCGCGGTACTGCCATGCCGCCACTGCCACCCACACACACGTCTTCTAGAATTTCTTAAATCTGCAGATTGTGTCTACATTTTAATTGATTTCTTCGGCGGATTATCGTTCCGACATAAGCGAAGTTGGCGCGCGCCCAACACAGCACCCACCAGCAGCTGAAGCAACCACTAGAGCAATTTATGTACTGTTATGCGGTTGTTTTAGCCTTTTCGGCTGCTGTCGCTGCGGGTTGCTGCTGTTGCCCTGAAGCTCGCGCGCTCTGTCATTAGTTCATTTCGTTTTTTTTGTCTTTCCGAAGTACTAAATAAATTCCAAATGCGATATAGATTTTCAGCAGCTCACCCACACACCAGACACTTGCTGCTCACACTTCCGCTCAAGCTCCAACTCGCAGCGCTTCAGTTCATTAGAAACACGCTGGAATTGCTAAGTTTTTCATCCGTTGTTTTGGAATGTTCGCTTTGGAATTTCATTATAAAATCATGAGAAAAACTGCTGAAACAAAAGCAAATATTTGTCCTTCGTCAGTGGCTTAATGCGCATCATTCGGTGCTGTCCACTTGTGCCTTCAGCTCACACACCCACATGCGCACGCTGCATTTGCCGACAAGACTTAAGTGTTCATCTGTGTGTATTTTCTCAAGCATTATTGGCTTGAGTTTTGTCTAGGACCCATGAGCGCGCAAGCGTGTGTGTGTCTTTAATGTGCGCCGAATTTGTTGATGTTCCAGCTTTTTGCGATTTGCCGACGACATTTCTGCGGTTTGATCTGAGAGGAAATTAAAAAGCGATTTCCCAAACTACAATTTTCCAGCGCGTCAATGTCAGTTTTTAATTAACTTTTAATGGCTTGTAACCGCATGCGATTCGGGGATCAGCTTGTCTTGTTTTGCTCTGAGCTTCATGCTTCGTAATTTGTCAAATTATTTTTAATGCTTCTACAGATTTTAAGACATGTTAGCAAAAACGATGTGCAAAGGGTGATTATATAAGGATTATGAAGCACGTCAATAATAAAGTATTCTCATACATTTCACTTATAATGGTACCAGATCTGTGTCAAATAATAACCTTTATCGTTATAAACAGCCTCTAGAGGAACAAAAATTTTCCCTAATATAAGCAGACTTCGCCAAGCCATAGAGAGTAGCAACTCGAACACCTCCTCTTAGTACCGCTGACTTGTCAATACAATAAACTTGTAGCTGCTGATGTTTGACAAGAGAGCAAAGTGCAAAGATAGCTAGCAAAGCAATGTCGAATTTTTGCAGCAACGAGAAAGGTACTCTTTTTACTTTATTATATACTAGCCGCCCGCTCCGACTTCGCACGGGTTGAAACAAACATTTCGAATGTTATAAATTTTTACACACGCTTCCATACATATATATGTACTTCCCGTTTCTTGCGCGGGTTCATTTAAAAAAGTAAAATGAAGAAAGTTCGATAATGAAATTATATTTTCTTTGTAATCTAGTCTTTGGTGTCCGATGTCCTTCTCTCGGATTATGAAGCGGGCTTGTATATTTCCAATACTTTGACGATTTTCAGTTTCAGATAAAGATTCTCCATCCGTCACTAAGCACTTTCTAAAGAAATGAAGTTTTCTGTCCAATTTCCACTTCCGTCATTTTGTCGTCCGTTCTACATCCGTTTCCGGTTGCTTCATTTCCGGTTCCGGCACATCATTCCCATATCTGGTTCTATCGGTTCCAGTTGGCTCATTCCGTTTCCGGATGCCCCACTTCCAGTTCCAGTGACTAATATTCAGCCACCCCATTTCCGGTTCCGGCAATATCGTTATCCATATCCGTTTCCGGATGCCCCATTTACGGTTCCGGTAACATCATATCCGGTTACACCATGAGGTCAATGTCCCCACCCTGATCACGTGATTACATTTCAAGATCACGTGATATATTTGTTTACAGGTCAATGACCCTACCCAGATCACGTGATGTTATTTCAAGGTCACGTGATAAATTTGTTTACATTTTTGTGTGAGGTCAATGACCCCACCCTGATCACGTGATGCCCATTCAAGATCACGTGATATTTTTATTTACAGGTCAATGACCCTACCCTGATCACGTGATGTTATTTCAAGGTCACGTGATATTTTTATTTACAGGTCAATGACCCTACCCTGATCACGTGAGGTCAATGACCCCACACTGATCACGTGATGTCAATTCAAGGTCACGTGATATTTTTGTTTACATTTTTGAGTGAGGTCAATGTCCCCGCCCAGATCACGTGATGCCAATTCAAGATCACGTGATATTTTTGTTTACATTTTTCAGTGCGGTCAATGACCACACCCTGATCACGTGAGGTCACTTCAAGGTCACGTGATATTTTACATAGTTTACAGGAAATTGACACCGCCCAGGTCACGTGATGTCCTCCATTTTTGGATTGTATAAGGAAATGCCTAAACAAAACGACTCCTGAAAGTTTCGTTGACTTAGCATTAGTAGTTTACGAGATATGCACAAAAAACTTAGTGGGGGACGGGGTCACGTCTTTGGTGTCCGATGTCATTCTCTCGGTTTGTGAAGCGGGCTTGTATATTTCTAATATTTTGCCGATTTTCAGTTTCAGATTGAGATTCTCCATCACGGAGTCTTCTTGATACCCTCACCTGGGACCTATTTCCAGAAAGTTTAGATTCTAGCAATAAATATAGCCTATGTTACGCGAGGTGAACGTAGCTTTCGAATGGTGAAAGAATTTTTGAAATCAACACAATAGTTTTTGAGTTTATTCATTACAAACATACATACAAATCTTTACTCTTTATAATAGTAGTATAGATTATTCAAAATAAATGTGCAATAATTGTTAATAATTTCAATAATAAGAGATATTTCGAATCAGTTCTATGAGTATACCACGAATTATTTCATAAGTTTCCCCACAATTTCGCAAAAGAATACAAAAATACAGACTGCAATTGCACCAACGTACATTAGCCAAACGCCTTGCAGATCTACAACACTGAGTTGTCGTTTTGTTTTGTACGGATCATCGTATGAAATGTTGTTGAACTTCACAAATCTTCCGAGACATGGATTCCGTTTCCAATATGTGTATAAGCCACTTTGCACTATAATTTCCACGAAATCGTCTAACGGTTGTTTGAAATTAGAATATTGCGGTAGAAGAAGCGACAGCATTAACAAATCGCTAATAGCCATGTTGTCGTTGACCTTTGATACCGATTGATCGGAGTAAATCATCTCCCAAATAGCGCGATCTGTTATAAATCCATTAACGCTATTCAAGTCATAGGGTTTGTGAAACTGTGAGCGATCCTCAATAAACACTTGGCTATATTTCAAATGATCTGTTAATAGCTTATCCATAGTGTAAATTTTAAAGCCCGTTTCCACCGCTTCTTCATAAGAAGAGACCCTGGGCCGCAGCGGAGGAAATGTTTCCAGACGTGAATAATTTGCCGCAAAGTACGTTTGAAATATCATTCCAGCGAACAATAACATCCAGTAGATATACTGCGTGAGTAAAGATATACCATTTGAGATGGACAGCGATTGCCCTAGAATACTACGAACTCCCGTGTCTCCGATGAATTCGAGGTAACTCCGTATGCCCCTAAATTGACTCCTTCCATTATCGCGCTCGACACATTTCGAGAGTATAATATTCAAGATGGTAGTCTGGAAAATAACCAGAAGTAAGGTGTGTTTGTTTATAAAAGCATAGAAGAGTGCCGTCATAGGTGGCACGACAATTATTGGTATGGCAACAGACATCTTTGTAATATCCAGTACGTGAGAAGATCCGCCGTACGAAAGTTTCAAAAATCCAATACCGAAGTCAATAAGACCATGCTCGGCGGCTTTGCCAATCGTAATATAGTCGGGATCATCGTCAATTGTAAAATTGGAGGGAAAAACCAAGGACGCGTTTATATACTCAGCAAAGGTTTGAGCAAACTTTGCCAGACCACCACACATTTCAATAATTCCATCAGGATTCAGTTCAAGAAACACACTAAAAATGTGAAGATCGGGCAGTACCGTTAAATTCTTCCCAAATAGATCTTTTAAGCGATCTGGAAACCATCCATACCGCTTCATATTTCGGCTCGTATTGTGTACTTCCAGTGCAAAAGACGGAAACTTTGTGTAACTGTGATGCCTCTCTAGAACAAATGTATCTCGATGTAAGAGCAATAAATGAATCAAATCCAATTCTGCACAAATTTCGAAAAATCGCCAAATTTCATACTCTTCCGTCTCAACCAAATCCTCATTGACCAGCACTAAGATGCGTGTAGTGCGCATGAAGCGTAGATTTTCACTCAACTGTTGCAACATCTCCTCATCATCAATGGTGGTCAAACAGAGTATAACCAAAAGATATTCTCCGTAATCATACAGCAGATCTCCATATGCAGACTCATTCCAAATCACAGTCGGGGTTTGGAAATACTCCACGAAGTTCGGGTCTACACAGTCTGTTGGTTGACGGCTTTGTAAAAAAATCGTTCGATAATTCTTCACCGCTTGAATTTCCAGTAAAATACTTTGCATGTGATTGCCAAAGTCTGAGCGATCTTCTGTAGCCAGGGTTGCAGAGGTTTTGTTGAAAATTAGTAATAACACAAAAAGCGAAATTAACTTTAACTGCCACTGCATACTTTCGCGCTTTCGTACACCGAGTTTTGTGTTTTTCATTCGAATTGAGTTATTGAAATGAAAAGAAATATTTGAAAAATAAAATACCAAACGCCTCAGCCAGATACTAATTTCCAAACTATACACAAATGAGCTTTTCTACTTTATTTTCCCGGAAACTCTGAGTGCATTAAGTGCTATTATATTTATAGTTCATTAAATTGAGTGTATAGTTGCTTTCCAATATTTTTAATAAATTTTAATTGAACTCTTCATAAAAAATCCGACCGTTTCTACGGGAGGGATCTTCAAATTTATAAAAATAACCAGGCTGATTGGGATTAAACCTGCCAAACCCCTTTGGTAAAAATATATTTTTATAGATTTGTTTTATTATAGATTTGTAGATTTAAAATTTAAATTTTAAAAATATGTTTTTACCAAAATGCGTAACGAACTATTGTGGAACACCCGACGAACATTTGTGTCGCTTAAAATAAATACTATATTCGCTGAAGTTTTATGGAATGCCAGAAAGGTATCCTTTCCTTTGGTCATATGACAACGCCACTGAAAGATTACGTTTACCGTTAATATACATAAAGCCACTAAATATAAAATAAATTTTAACGGCGAGTCGCAATCGGCATTAAGTACACTTATACCCATACAGATGAATATATATATAAAAGCATGTTACTACAATTGCCGGTATAAAATCAGTTTGTACATCGGAAGCAATAATAATAATAGTGGATATTACGACAATTTCATTACTTTTTTAGAGTGCGTTTGATAGAAAAATATATTAATTGGTAAAGATAAAAAAAAAAAAACAAAAAAAAAAACAAAAAAATTCAATAAGTGTTGTTCAGTCGCCGAGAGTTAGAGAGTAGCCACTCGAACAAGCAATTCCAGATGTTCAAACAAGCTAGTACTACTTGGGGCCCAAACTTACGCTTAATTATTCTGTGAAACAATAATGTTGCGAGCAGCGTCTATATCTTACCTTGTCTTTAAATAATTTAAATTTATTTCAGTTTAAAATCCAAAACAAAATATTTTTATTGTAATTTTCGACTTTGAGTCATTCGCAATAGTTGAACTAGTCTAAAATGTATAAAACAAAATTTGATAGCATTGAATATAGCGACTAAACGAATGAGGGGTCCGCATACTCTCTTCTAGCGAATTTAACTCGATAACTTTGTTAGCTGTTGAATGGCGAATCGATGATGGCCATACTTTATTTTGCAGCATGGAAGATGCAAGAGTGCCTTTTAATCTCGCTCAATTTCTTTTAGAACCACAGAAAAGTAAGTATAATAAAAGTTAATACAGTTTCATAAGTTTCCCGACCATTTCGCATAAGAATACAAAAATACAGATTGCAATTGCCCCGCAATACATTAACCAAACGCCATGAAGATCTACGACTCTGAGTTGCCGACGCGATTTGTTTGGATCATCATATGAAATGTTGTTGTATTTCACCGATTTTCCGAGACATGGATTCCGTTTCCAATATTTGTATAAGCCACTTTCCACTATAATTTCTACGAAATCGTCCAACGGTTGCTTGAAATTAGAATATTGCGGTATAAAAAGTGACAGCAATAACAAATCGCTAATAGCCATGTTGTCGTTGATCTTTGATACCGGCTGATCGGAATAAAACATTTCCCAAATAGCGCGATCTACTATATAACCCTTATCACTGTTCAAATCAAACGGTTTGCGAAACTGTGAGCGATCCTCAATAAATACTTGGGTATAATTCATATGCTTTGTTATGAAAGTGTGGATGGTGTAAATTTTAAAACCCGTTTCCACGGCTTCTTCATAAGTAGAGACTCTGGGACGCAGCGGAGGAAATGTTTCCAGCCGCGAATAATTTGCCGCAAAATAAGTTTGAAAGATCATGCCAGCGAACAATAACATCCAGTAGATGTACTGTGTGAGTAAAGATATACCATTTGAGATGGACAGCGATTGCCCTAGAATACTACGAACACCCGTGTCTCCGATGAACTCGAGGTAACTCCGTATGTCCCAAAATTTACGTCTTCTATTATCTCGCTCGATAGATTTCGAAAGAATAATATTCAAGATGGTAGTCTGGAAAATAACCAGAAGTAGAGTGTATTTGTTGATGAAAGCATAAAAGAGTGCCGTCATAGGTGGCACGACGATTATTGGTATGGCTACGGTTAACTTCGAAATGTCTAGCACATGTGAAGGTCCACCATAGACAAGTGGAAAAGGTCCAATAGCGAAATCAATAAGACCGTCGTTGGCGACGCCGGAAATTGTAATAATATCGGGATCATCGCTGCTTCTAAAATTTGATGGAAAAACCAAGGACGCGTTCAAGTATTCAGCAAAAGTTTGTGCAAACTTTGCCATACTACCACACATTTCAATAACACCATCAGCATTCAGTTCAAGAAACACAGAAAAACTATGTACGTCCGGTAATACAGTTAAATTCTTGCCATAGATATCTTTTAAGCGATCTGGGAACCATCCACCCCGCTCAAGATTCTGGCTCGTATTATGTACTTCCAGCGCAAGGAAGGGAAACTTTGTGTAACTGTGGTGTCGCATTAGAACAAATGTATCGCGATGTAAGAGCAACACATGAATCAAATCCAATTCTGCACACATTTCGAAGAATCGCGAAATTTCATACTCTTCCGTCTCAGCCAAATCCTCATTGACAAGCACTATGATGCGCGTGGCGCGTATGAAGCGTAGGTCTTCGCCCAAATGTTGCAGCATCTCCTCATCATCAATGGTGGTCAAACAGAGCACAACTAGAATATGCTCTCCGTAATCATAGAGCAAATCTCCATATGCTTTATTGTTCCAAATCACATTCGGGGTTTGGAAATACTCCACGAAGTTTGGGTCCACACAGTCTGTTGGTTGACGGCGCTGCAAGAAAATTGTTCGATAATCTTTCTCAGCTTGAATCTCCAACAAAATGCTTTGCATTCGATTGCCAAATTCCGAACAACCTTCGAAAACCAATGTTACAGTGCTTTTGATTGATGTAAGTTGTAAAAATGTAATAAAAATTAAATTCAACTGCCACCGCATACTTTCGAGTTTTCGCACACCGAATTCAGCTAGAGTTTAATGTTTTTCATTCGAATAGAATTATTGAAATGAAATACTAGAAATCTAAAATACCGGACACTACTTGTACAGCCTGATAGTAATTTCAATGGTTTTTAAGTGCACCTACCACACGCTATCGCTGCGCTTGAATCGCAATAAATGTATTGTTTTTTAATCGATTGAATTAAGTGCGCAATTGCTTTCCAATATTTTAAGTAATTTCGAATGAACTATTCACAAACAGTGGAAGGGATTATGAACTCTACAGTGGAATGGAAACTTTAAGGATCTTCGAAAGTTTCCTATTAAAATAATGTTATTCATTTCTCATTCACTTTAAGGGGTTATATACAGTTAGAATTTTCAAAAAATCGATTTTTTTTATTTCATTTTCTTAATGTACATATATTTAAAAATACACACAGAAAATTTCATATCGTTCCGGTGAATATTTTCAAAGTTACAAGCAAATGAAAAATTTGAAAAGGCGTTTTAGAGTGCTTTTAAGTACAAGGTCCACACTTTAAACGCGTTTTTCTCAAAATGGTGTTTTCAAAGTCGGTGACCAACATTAACTCGCTTATAACGGCTAGACCGATACTGTGTGAAATTTTAAAGCCCGACCTTCTTAACAAACTGATTTTTAGGACCTTATCGTAGATTTTTTTCCTCCGATAAATCAACAAACCAGATTTAAGGCCGAAATTTCGGTGAAAAATCGATTTTTTTTTTGAGAAACCGCCATTTTGTCAAAAAATTTTATTTTGCTTATTCCTTCGATTAATTACTAGATTTAACATTATTTTAACGAAATCTGTTTGGTTTTTTTAATTTCGGATGATCCAGTTCCGAGATATAGTGGTCACCGCAAAACGTCTTTTTTGAGAGGAGCTCCTGGAGATCAGCTGTAGCTCTTTTTCAAATAAATATTTTTACTAAAACTAAGTCTTAAAATACAGTTAAAAGATACCATAATATGTGTATAAATTTTTGGATCAATAAATTAAAGAGTTTTCTCAGAAAAAATTCTGGAAATTTCACTTTTTTTCGGCCGTCTAACTGTATATAACCCCTTAAGCTTCTTCAAATATTCAATGCTTAAGGTTAATTGAGTTCTGGAACTTTATTTTAAAGATATATTGGTATTTTCCATAATGCTAGAGAGGTCCCCTTTCCTTTAGAAATATACGAGCACCAACGCCTCTGGAAAGTCGACGAAACCCAATCATATTTAATACCGTATTAACTAATATTATGGGCCTTATTCTCACATAACTATAAACAGAATAATAAATAAAGACCTCTAGAATAACAAAAATATTTATTGATAGTATAATAGGACTGGACTAGTTCCTGGACTGATTTCCCCTATATCGTTATCAAACTATTTCATGTCCAAAGTTATTCACATTTAATTTTACTATGGAGCCTTAGAAACATATATGCCGATTTCGACCATATTTAGAAGAGCAGTCCCACACCTCCGATGAGCTGTAGGATTGTTCGACGACATAGACATAGTCCAGCGAATATTTACATTAGTGTTCATTTACAAATTGTAAAGTGAGTAGATGTATTTTAAAATTGTTTTATAACGGCAGTAGGCGGTGTAGGGAACCATCCAGAAGTCCCACAAAGTGGGCAGGAGGACGCACATTTTCCTTCCCATCGACTTGGGTGGAGCTTTTCTGTTCCATCCTTCCTATAAAATTTAGTACCGATTTCACCCACTTTCGCGTGTTATACGATTAACGGTATTTTGTGGGCGTAGTAATACACATATTCTTCTGCTACATAGGAACACGATAACATGATATTCCATCAAGATATCTTCAACTTTTCTCAAGTTATCGCTTTTATAGTCAGACGGTCAGATATCCGCAATTCCCGTCATCGTGTTTATTGTGATATGTATAGCTCGTTAAGTTTTAGGTCTTTGGCCTTTTTAGGTCTTATATTAGCAGAACTTTATGGAACATGTTACAAGAGTACATATATATTTGTATAGTAATTTTAGATAGAAATTTGCATTTTAACTCGTTCACAGTCATGAAACTGGTCTAAAATGTATAAAAAACTGGGTAGCATTTATGATAGCAATTATACCAAGAGGGCATGCGACTCGAATTCAACTCGATAACTTTGTTACGTCTTTTCATTTAAATTTTACCAATTTGATAAGTACATAATAAATTAGTTGGTAAGTTTCACGGCTATTTCGCAAATGAATACAAAAATACATATTAGAACTGCACCAGAGTACATAAACCAAACGCCTTGCAGATCTGCGACGCTGAGTTGCCGTCGCGTTTTGTACGGATCATCGTATGAAATGTTGTTGTACCTCACAGATTTCCCGACACATGGATTTCGCTTCCAATATTTGTATAAACCACTTTGTACTATAATTTCAACGAAATCGTCTAACGGTTGCTTGAAATTAGAATATTTTGGCAAAAGAATTGACAGCATTTCCAAATCACTAATATCCATATTGTCTTTGACCTTTGACACCGATTGGTCGGCATATATCATATCCCAAATAGCGCGATCTACTACATATCCCTTACCACTGTTCAAGTCATGGGGCTTGTGATACAGTGAGCGATCCTCAATAAAAACTTGGCTATATTTCAAATGATCTGTTAATAGCTTATCCATAGTGTAAATTTTAAAACCCGTTTCCACGGCTTCTTCATAAGAAGAGACCCTGGGCCGCAGCGGAGGAAATGTTTCCAGACGCGAATAATTTGCAGCAAAATAAGTTTGAAATATCATTCCAGCGAACAATAACATCCAGTAGATATATTGCGTGAGTAAAGATATACCATTTGAGATGGACAGCGATTGGCCTAGAATACTACGAACACCTGTGTCTCCGATGAACTCGAGGTAACTCCGTATTCCCCTAAATTTACGTCTTCCATCATCGCGCTCGATACATTTCGAGAGTATAATATTCAAGATGGTAGTCTGGAAAATAACCAGAAGTAAGGTGTGTTTGTTGATGAAAGCATAGAAGAGTGCCGTCATAGGTGGCACGGCAATTATTGGTATGGCAACAGATATCTTTGAAATATCTAGTATATGAGAAGACCCACCGTACATAAGTGTCAGAAAGCCAATTCCGAAATCAATAAGTCCTTGCTCAACGGCGTTGCCAATCGTAATATAGTCGGGATCATCGTCAATTGTAAAATTGGAGGGAAAAACCAAGGATGCATTCAAGTATTCAGCAAACGTTTGAGCAAACTTTGCCAGACCACCACACATTTCAATAATTCCATCAGGATTCAGTTCAAGAAATACACTAAAAGTGTGAAGATCCGGCAGTACCGTTAAATTCTTCCCAAACAGATCTTTTAAGCGATCTGGAAACCATCCATCACGCTTGAGATTCTGGCTCGTATTATGTACTTCCAGCGCGAAGGACGGAAACTTTGTGTAACTGTGGTGTCGCTCTAGGACAAATGTATCTCGATGTAAGAGCAACACATGAATCAAATCCAATTCCGCACACATTTCGAAAAATCGCGAAATTTCATACTCTTCCGTCTCAGCCAAATCCTCATTGACAAGCACTATGATGCGTGTGGTGCGCATGAAGCGTAGATTTTCGCTCAACTGTTGCAACATCTCCTCATCATCAATGGTGGTCAAACACAGTACAACCAAAAGATGTTCTCCGTAATCATAGAGCAAATCTCCATATGCAGTCTCATTCCAAATAACGGTCGGAGTTTGGAAATACTCCACGAAGTCAGGGTCCACGCAGTCTGTTGGTTGACGGCGCTGCAAGAAAATTGTTCGATAGTTCTTCTCCGCTTGAATTTCCAGTAAAAGTCGTTGTATTATTTTGCCAAAGTCTGAGCGATCTTCTATAGTCAGGGTTGCAGAGGTATTGGTTAAAGTGTATAGTAAAACGGAAATAAAAATGAAACTTATCTGCCACCGCATTCTTTTGAGCTTTTATACACCGAGTTTTGTGTTTTCGATTCGAATTTTATTATTGAAATGAGAAGAAATATTTGGAATATATAATACTCGACGCCACAGCCAGATACTAATTTCCAAACTATACACAAATGAGCTTTTCTACTTTAATTTCCCGGAAACTCTGAGTGCACTTACCAGGCACAATCCTTGCACTTTAATCATAATCATATTTATGGGTCCCTAAATCACTGAATTAAGTGCGAAATTGCTCTCCAATATTTTCAATCAACTCGAGTTTAACTCTTCATAAAAAATATGACCATTTCTAAGGGAGGGATCTACAGTTCCAGAAAAATAACCAGGCTGATTGTGATTAAGTTTCCTTATAATATAGTATAGTAGTGTGATCAATGGAAACATATTATTTTTAAGTTTTTTTTTTTTCAAACGAGATATTGTGGAGCATATGACGTTCTTTTGGGTCGTTTAAATGTTATGCAATGCCAAAAAGGTACCCTTTTCTTTGGTCAATTGTCGGCGCCACTCGCAGATTACGTTTGCTTTTAATATACTTAATGGCATTAAATCTAAAATAAATTTTAACGGCGAACCGTAATCGATGCTTAATGCACAACTTTTACAAAATTACAGATTTATGTGATCGAAGCCTAGAATTATAGTTGGGAATATAGTAATAGTTTTATTCGTCCTCAGTTTTGGAATGGGAAAATACATTACTAAATGACGTAGTGTACGAAAGGAAGGCGCAGTAACAGCTGTCTCTTCAATTCACCACATTCAAAGAACTTAGTAGTACTTGTATAAAAGACTAGAAGTATTCGAAAAAAATGTGTTTTAATTAATTTTTAATATTTTTTCTGAATTGGAGTTCTATTGACCAGTTCGCTAGGTATTATTTTATAAGCTTCAGGACCACTTCGCAAAAGAATACAAAAATGCAGATTGCAATTGCCCCGCAGTACATTAACCAAACGCCATGAAGATCTACGACTGTGAGTTGCCGACGCGTTTTGTATTGATTATCGTATGAAATGTTGTTGTACTTCACAAACTTCCCGGGACATGGATTACGCTTCCAATATTTGTATAAACCACTTTGTACTATTATTTCCACGAAATCATCTAATGATTGCTTGAAAATAGAATCTCCCGGTACTCGCAGTGTCAGCATTATCAGATCACTAATTGCCATGTTTTCATTGAACAGTGATGTCGATTGATAAGAATTCATCATTTCCCACATAGAGCGATCAATAACAGACCCTATATCACTGTTCATGTTATAGGGGTTGTGAAAATGGAAACGTTCTTCAATAAATATTCGGCTGTACTTTAGATGATCTGTTAATAGCTTATCCATAGTGTAAATTTTAAAATCCGTTTTCACGGCTTCTTCATAAGTAGAGACCCTGGGTCGCAGCGGAGGAAAAGCTTCCAGACGCGAATAATTTGCAGCAAAATAAGTTTGAAAGATCATGCCAGCGAACAATAACATCCAGTAGATGTACTGCGTGAGTAAAGAGATACCATTTGATATGGACAGCGATTGGCCTAGAATACTACGAACACCTGTGTCTCCGATGAACTCGAGGTAACTCCATATGCCCCTAAATTGACGCCTTCCACTGTCTCGCTGCATACATTTGGCTAGAAGAATATTCAAAGTCGTAGTCTGAAACGTAACCAGAAGTAGAGTGTATTTGGTGATGAAGGCATAAAATAGTGCCGTCATAGGTGGCACGACAATTATTGGTATGGCTACGCATACCTTTGTAATGTCTAAAGCATGTGATGGTCCACCATAGACAAGTTTTAAAAATCCAATACCGAAATCAATAAGCCCTTCTTCCACTGCGTAACCAACCGTAATGTAGTCTGGATTGTCTTCTATTTTAAAATTGGAAGGGAAAACCAAGGACGCATTCAAGTATTCAGCAAACGTTTGAGCAAACCTTGCCATACTACCACACATTTCAATAACTCCATCAGCATTCAGTTCAATAAAAACACAAATACTATGTACGTCCGGTAATACTGTTAAATTCTTACCGTAGAGATCTTTTAAACGATCTGGAAACCAGCGTTTCTGCTCAAGATTCCTGCTCGTATTGTGTACTTCCAGCGTGAAGAAGGGAAACTTTGTGTAACTGTGATGCCGCTCTAGAACAAATGTATCTCGATAAAAGAGCAACACATGAATCAAATTCAAATCCGCACAAATTTCGAAAAATCGCAAAATTTCATTCTCTTCCGTCTCAGCCAAATCCTCATTGACTAGCACTAAGATGCGTGTGGTGCCCATGAAGCGCAGATTTTCGCTCAACTGTTGCAGCATCTCCTCATCAGCAATGGTGGTCAAACATAGTATAACCACGAGATGCTCTCCGTAATCATACAGCAGATCTACATATGCAGTCTCATTCCAAATAACGGTGGGAGTTTGGAAATATTTCACGAAGTTCGGGTCCACACAGTCTGTTGGTTGACAGCGCTGCAAGAATATTGTTCTATAATTCTTCTCCGTTTGAATTTGCAGTAAAATGCTTTGCACACGATTGCCAAAGTTCGAATGACCTTCGAAAACCAATGTTACAGAGCTTTTGATTGATGTAAGTTGTAAAAATGTAATAAAAATTAAATTCAACTGCCACCGCATAGTTTAAAGCTTTCGTACACCGATTATCAGATAGAGTTTAATGCTTTTCATTCGAATAGAATAAATGAAATGAAAGGAAATACTTGAAAACTGAATTACCCAACACCATATTCAAATAGTAATTTTAAGGAAATCTGAGTGCACGCGCTATCTCTGCGTTAGAATCGCAATCAAATTTATTGCTTTTTAATTTATTGAATTGAGTAAGCAATTGCTGTCCAATATTTTCAATTATTTTATATTACCTTTTTTTATAAAAACCAAGAGGGATTATAAACTGTCCAACTCACAAAATCTATAACCCAGTATGTATGTGCCCCCCAAGTGGCCGGCGATGAAAATGACGACCTAAACTGTGATGAATGGATCAAGTTAGACCTAGCGAAATTTGAGCTCTCCAACTAGTGCCGTCGTGCGCTGTGCAGAGCCAATTGGCGAGAGCTTATCGACTCTATCCCGATTTTAGAGTCAAGCTAATGATGATGATAATTATGAACTCTACCGTGAAATCGAAGCTTTAAGGGTTTTCGAAAATTTCCTCGGAAATTTCAAGTAATATTTGAAGTTCATGATAGATATACTGAAACTTTATTCTTCAAATACATAGTTTTCTAAAATATCAGAAAGGTACCTTCGCCTTTGGACATATATCAACGCCACTGGAATTTTACATTTACTGTTAATATACTCAATGGCCTTAAATCTAGTATGAAATTAAACAGCGAACCGCAATCGGATTTTAATGAATGCGTTTTGTACTCTTCTTAAACACATATATAGAGGATTATTTACATATCTAAACTACCCCTACAAAAATCGGTACGAATGTATATCTGAAGCAAGAACAATAGATATTGAGCTTACGACAATTCCATTCTTTTGCTGTTGTTGGAGTGTGTTTGACAAAGAAATGCATTAGTTTGTGACGTCATAAATGAATGAAAGGTGAGACTATGTTTTATCTTCTTATGAAAGTTTGACATCCTCCTGCCTCTATATAGTCTATTTTTATTGTAGTATACTCATAAATTTGTGATGAAGTCATAGTCACAGTCATAGCCTTATTAAATAGTATCATAACTGTTTACGCTCAAATTGAAGTACCCTCGTTCAACTGACACGCCCACCATCATCCTCGTCCTATCTTATACCGCTACTATACCACTCTGTATAATATGAAATCCATCACGCGCACATAATCTGGCTATAATTGTAATTGCAATTTGTGGATTAATATGCGATCATGTTTGCGTCATTATGGTTATGGCAAATAACTGTTTGATTTCACCGCAAAGTCACACTTAAAACCGAATAAACATTTACGATGAAAACACTTCATGTTTATCAACATTGGCACAAGTGCCACAGCCAACGATTGAACCTGGACAATTCAAATTACAAATGGCAATGGTAAATGTAACAAATGCGGCCGCAATTAAAATTATTACATTTTTGTGAGAGCTCATTTGGTGCGCATAATTAAGGTGGGCCTTTTCGAATATTCTACTAGACAAAAATATTTGAGTTCATTATAGAGAGCTGTTTCGAAGAAAGTATGGTACGGAAATTCGATTTGGTGTTTGGGAAGTTGGAAGATGTGATTGTGCTGCTTGCCATTATCTCCAAAAATCGATCCCTTGGATTAGCTTTATTAAACATTTATTTGTTTCATCAGAGAGCAATTAAACTAGACCAATCTGATTCTTGTCGATTCTTGTCTATCAGAAACTCTTTCGATCATTGTCTATCAGAAACACTTTCAGAATCACACTTAATTAGTACTGAAGTAGTGTACGAATATCAGTTCTAAATTCATATGAGATGGTTTTGAGCCGGGTGGTTCTTCATTAGATCAAATACGAATAGTCTAGTATTGCCAAAGATGAAAGAGTTATAATATTTAGTCAGATCTATATAATATCTTATTTGATGTTATCTAATGGGTCGACGATATTGAAAAATTATTTTCGCAATGATGTTTATTGTAAGTCTCTGATAATCACACTTCTTTCGAATAAATAATTTTGGGAGAACAAGGGACTGTTGTGAGACACCTTGTTCAGGAAGTTCGTAATATTTTTTTCCATTTGCTCATTTTAATTGGCGCTGAAGTGATTAAAGCACTTCGCATTAATTGTACTTTGGATTGAAATGCAGTGAGATGAAAGTGTAATGAATAAGTGATAATGAATACACCGCGAAAGCCTAGTAATCATTATGTGTACTTTTAAGTGTTGGCGGGCGCGCGCGACGCAATGTGATGTGATTCAATCTGTGTTGGCTGTCAACAAATGTTAATCTGTGTAAATGTAAATAAAAAACGATTATGAACGCTCAATCAATGCAATGTGAAACGCAGCAACAACAACAACAACAACAACAACAACAACAAACAACGCAAACACGAACATGATTGTACGCACATGCAAACAACAACAGCAACCACACACAGCAGTTGCAATATGAAAAGTAAATGAAATGCAATTCAGTTGAAATAAATTGAAAAATTTACTATAAACATAATACCGTTGCGCCAACGGGATTCACTGCGTATTGCAATGCTTCATAATGAATGCAGTAAAAAGTAAATTACAATTTCAAATAGCGATTTCCTGCAGCAACAACAACAACCGGCGGATACATATACATTACAATCTAATGCAATGTAATCCATCGTTGCCACTCATGCCATCAAATATGTATGTATGTTTGAACGCTGTGAGCCACGTTGCCACTTTCATAAATGCGACACACGCACACACACACAAACACCCAACAGATGATTATTGCTGCAGTTGAGCGATGAGGTGTAGTTGTGCGACGGGTGCGAGGGGAAAGGAGGGCGGCAGTGGTTGATGACTGTGATTTTGTTTCGCACACGAGTGTGCCACCTAAATCGAAGTGAAATTATTTTGCAATCTGCTATATATGAATTGCATTTATGCACCCGCTTCTGTATGTGAGCGTGTGGATTGGCATTGGAAAGCTTCCACAGTAAATCGGAAAAGCAGCACGCTCACCCTTCAAAACAAGCAACCGCAAACGCATTGCTGTTATATTTATGCTTGCAATGGTTGGCAATGGTTGTCTCGGAAGCATCGTGCAAACTCATGCGTGTACGTAAGACGAGAACTGACATGACAGCGAACTCTTGTGGGCAACGCAATGCCAAGCGAAGTGATTGCATTACTGGAAAGGATTCGTATTCTTCGCATTACAGTCGCTTTGAATTCACTTGTATACTATGTTGATCGCGGTTATGCAACACTAGCTTGGACATTTACGTGGAGGCTAACTGTACTTTCTTATTAGAAATTCTTTAGTCAAGAAGTCTTGGTTCCAAGACCCGAGGGCAGTTAAAAGCTTTGTGCTTGATAGTAATGCCAATCACGTGAGATTTGAAATTTTTGCAGCTCTTCTGAGGTTTGAGCTATCTTAAGTGGTTCGACAAATGATTCATTATTCCGTCCGAGAAGTTCGATATTTGGTTTAGTTTGCATTACATGGTGCAA
Organism: Zeugodacus tau; assembly: GCA_031772095.1. Lineage (NCBI taxonomy): Eukaryota > Metazoa > Arthropoda > Insecta > Diptera > Tephritidae > Zeugodacus > Zeugodacus tau. Next base: position 77,510,747 of record CM062651.1, read on the forward strand.
AGTCTTCGCTTGCTCTTCTCAAAGCAAAGAGTTTAGATGGATTGTTTCCTGATATATGGTTGTTGTGATCCGGTGGTTTCTTCGTTGTCCGTCCACAGATTTTCACTTCCTTTTCTTATTAGTTTCTTATCAGAACTTAACTTATGTGTTAAGTTGGTGCATTTGGTGATTGTTGCATTGTCATCTAATTCGTATTTCGACCAGTTTAGAGATCAATGTAGGGATGTATTCATTTGGTATGAACACAAAGCATGGAGTTTACTTTCATCTGCAAACAAAAGATTTGATCGAAATTTTTACGGGCTTCTCTGCGTAACTTAAGCAGAATGATTTCGTCTCCAAGGTCTTTTCCAGCTAAAAGTTGGATCTTTGGTACTTTAGCAATTTTTATCGTTTTTACTCTGACTTGGAGTTACCTAAGTTACTGAAATGGGTATTGGCATTTCGTAAATGCAGTCAAAGCACCATATGTAGAAAATAATAGACTTTCATGATAGTCGCATAATATTGAGGATCCTACGAAGGATTACAAGGATACAAGGTGTGTTCAAAATATAACGGGAATTTTCGTTTCTTTTGTTTGCAAAAACAATGATTCAATTGTCTACATTATTGCCGTCGATTTAATTTTTATTTTTGAAATTCCCGTTATTTTTTGAACACATCTCTTATAATTACTCTTGTCAAATTGACATACTTCAGTAACTTGATCCATAACTTTCATAACTGTTTGTAAGAATTCCAGTTGTTATCATTTCTTATTTCAACAATTCTTCAGTCACTTTCATATATGCTGCATGCACACATTCTCATACAATTATGCGCCGTTTTACCTGGCGCAGTCAAGTTCAACGTTCCGCCATTTAAACACATAAATGTGTGGCATCTTAGCCGAACCGAATGCACTGGCAATACAATTGCAATTTTTCACCGTTATTCCGTGAGTGAGCGTGTGTGTGTGCTTCGGTTAGTTTACTGCAGCGGCTACATAAGTTTCTGAAGTGAAATGGTGCTTCAATGAATTGCTTATTGTGCACCTTAAGCACGAGATTGAAATTGAGCATTTCACTTTTGTGTCGGGGCGTCTTCGCATGCCCCACACACCCCGCCGCTGCCACTGCCAGTCACAGCTGTAGCCATTCTTGTTGCCGTTGTGCAGCTGAAGGGCATGCGGTCTGTGGTTATTGTTCGTTTAAATGGCACACATGCACACCTACACCCATATGCAGAGAAGTGAAGGCAGCGGCGCATAAAAAACGGCTTTGTTTGCTGCGGTGCGCATGTGTGTGTGTGTGTGTGTGCTGTCGCAATTTGTCAGTGTACCATAGTTTCTGAAGTTGTTCAACTTATTGTTGCCATTGTTGTTGTTACCTTTTCACCTGCATTCGATCGTGCTGCATGCGGCGCCTTCAAGTTGCACTCTTCCATGCTCAACCACTTTCTATGTCAAGCTCTTGTGTTTGCTGTTGTTACTGTTGTTGTTGCCTTTCATATGCGCTTTATAGCCCCTTACATTTTTCAACAATACTTCCTTCTTCTTCGCTTAAATACCGCCTTATTAGGACTTATTTTTACTGTATGTGTGTTTGTGGTTGTTGGCCACGAAGTCGACGCTCTCCGTGTCTCCTCGCCAACATCTACCTCCGGCGGCGCTGTTGCTGCCTCGGCACTTTGTGTTTAGTTATTGTGCCAGCATTTTTCATCCAATTTGTATTTGGCTCTTTGTTGTTGTGTAAAAAGTTCGTGCAAAAACTGCGCTGCAAACGGCAACATAGTGACATTTCGTTTTATTATGGTAAGCAGTTTGTCGGAGCGGCGGCATAAGTTTTGAGCAAACGTCTTATTTTGATTTGTCTTCTTGCCACTTTAGTTTTATGCGCTGCAGGAGTGCTCACACCAAAAAACTTTATTTCAGAAATTGTTTTTTTTTTCAGATTTTATTTTCTATTTTTTTTGTTATTTTTGAAAATTGGTTATAAAAGTTCAGATCGATTTCGAATGCAATGATCAAATAGTTGGCAGGAATTGTTTAAGTTTAAGTTATAGTCTATTCAGCACTTTCAATAGTTTCGAAGAAGTCTTCACCGGTTCAGCTGATCCGAACTCATTACTGAAACCATTTATATAACCAAAAAATCTTGGATAATTGAGAAAATATGGAAGGGACATTCTACAGAAACTACCAAATAGCAACAATTATTATCGTAGGTCTATCAGACCTCTCACCTGGCCATCAGAAACTTTCCTCACTTGCGTGAACTTCTACATATGACCCCATCCCCCCTTAATAACCCTTAGACGAAGTAAAACTCGTTGGAGTTCCACTCCATAAGGGAAGACTCATCAGTTAGGTCCTGACGACTGATTATTAGCTCTTTTTACATTATGGAATGCTTAAGCTACTAAGAGTTCTTTGAAGACGCATATTACCCCAAAAGTGCGAATTATAAGTATTTTTACACATTATTTATTGAAAATTTGCAGACAGCGAAAATAATTGGAACCCTCAACAGCACGTGATAGTCTCCGCTGACACACTGCCATCAAAGCAGTTAATTGGATTTTCAACAATGGAATTCACTTACTTCCAGATTGATATCTTTGCACTTAATTGAATATGTCTAAAATTCCCTTGAATGTGGGCATATGAATAATGGCAGCCGCACACAACCAAACACACACGCACTCGAGTACACAAGCCGTGGGTGGTAGCTGTCACAAGCACATCATTAACAATCAAACAAAAGAGAGTCGAAAAAACAGCGCCGCCTTCCGTTTGCGAGCCAAATTTCCCATGCAAATATGTGCTTTTGTCTGCTTGCAGTGCTTCGTGGCTGTTCGGCTGGGTGTGTGTGTGTGTGCACTTGCGACTCTGGCAGCCACAATAAATTCATCAAATGTGCCATGAAATAACAACTGTCTGACACTGCCAACAAAGCACCACAACAACAACACCAACAACAACAAGCAGCAAACAATAACGGCAGTTGCATGCGAATCTTCGCCACAACAACCAAATAACTTTGGTGGCAGCAAAAAAGCCAAAAGTCGCCTTCCCCCCCCTACACAAATACAGTACAACAGAAATACAACAAATTCGCACTATTTCAACTGGGTCGCACTAATATTATTCATGCATGCAACAATATCAATAAAAGTCAGATTGGCGAACACAGACTGACACCAGCAAATAGAGCGACATGCAGCAGCAGGCGAAAAAAAAACTGCTCAAACATAAGCGGCGACGGGTGGCGCACAACAGGCAGACGAAAGCCTGGTGAAAAACTTTTTCCACCGTTGAATTGACAATATAAGCATTGAGCCCGAATGCATTGTCAATAATAGTGCCAGAGTTGCATTGGCAACTTCGATGCAATAACGAGTGTGCGGCAAACAAACTCATTTGGGTCGACAATGCACCGACGATCGGCTAACGAATGCACACATATGTGGGCCTAAGACATATTTATGGAGACATGTGATTGGCAAAATATCAATTATATTGTGCAATATTGACATTTCGCATGTATACCAGTGCGATATGTAGTGAGTTGGCTGCGTTTTGATTTAGTCAGTCAGTTATGAGGTTGCTCAATTTGCTTTAAAAATATATTTAAAAGCTTTTCCCAATTCATTTTTATCATATATGAGATCTAGTTGAAAAAAGTGGACCTCAAATAAGCTCCATAAAATACTTCTAACTAGTACCGAGAAACAAGTCTTTGAAGTATTATCGATTCACTTTGAACTGTCCATAGTATGACAATAAATACTGAAATCTCTTAACATATTCGCTCTTAATTACTTTCCAACACCCACACAAATTCTTGCAATCCTTCGCTGAAGCTTGTCAGAATAGTGAAAGAGTCGTCGCCGCTCGGAGTAAATACAGATTAATCTTTTAATATTCTCAACTTGTTTGTTTACACGCTGCCTCGGTGATATTTGTCTTGGCTGTTTATTTTTATATGACACATTTATCCTCGCGCCTTCACTCCTTCGGAATGGACTGCCGTAGAGTCCGTTCTGCAAAAATGGAGAAAAAAAAAAGAATGGAACGCCATGAGTTATAACGCAGCATTGTGCTGCCATTGATATTACTTCATTTCTTCACGCCAATCTGGCTGCAGGGCCTACCGTTTGTGCAATTCGCAAAGTTCAATGTTTGCCAACGCCGTCACGCCCCAGCGACTAATGAAAATTCTCACCAACACACCGCATCGCACAGCGCTTTGTCTCTGCACACGCGTTGCTGCAGCATTACAACAGGAATGTCAATTTTCTTTTCTTCAGCGCGCGCACACGCGCCGCAACACTGCGGGCCAAGCATTTAGCGGTCAGCTAAATGGAATTCACACACACACACATTTGTAGAGAACGCACAAATATTGCAAAAATGTTACGAAAGTGTGTGTGTGTGTGTGTGTGAGAGCGCGTGTGCTTTAACTATTGTTTGGAGGCTCTTCAGGCGCCAACGTTGACTGCCATCGGCATTTATTTCCGTCAACATTTGTGCCGTTTCTGTTGCAACTTCTCAAATTGCTAAATGAATATTCCTGCTCGCTTCGGTTTTCATTTCCAATCAATTGTTGGCGGCGGTTGTCGCTATTGCAGGAATTCATCAAGAACTAAGTTGTCGAGTTTTCTTCATTTCTCTCTGATGCCAACATCCTTCGTATTTGCTTTCGCCACAACCCTAGCAGATGTTGCTGTTGTTGTGAAAATAAATAGTGCTCTAATGAGTTTTCGCTGAATACTAGTTAGTTTTCTTTGCGTACCGTTATTCCATCAAATTTACTTTTTCTATTGAACTTTGCTTTGAAGTGCTGTGAAGGCAGAGGAATATTACTTTTCGAACATCTCTGTTAAAGGGAATTTCTTGCGTTGAGACGACACGAGTGTTGAACGTACATATATTGAAGTTAATCAGCGAGTAAATGGTGAAGTGTAAAAGCTAATATTGAAAACAAAATGTCCAAGGGTCATATAAAAACTTTCATTTCAACTCGAACGTAATAATTTTCTAAGATTTTCAATTAATTCCAGAATCCATTTTTAAAATTCAAATTCGCAGTTCAATTATGTCAATTTCAATATCAACTTCAACCTCGAGGTCAATCTCAATCTCAATCTCAATCTCAATCTCAATCTCAATCTTTATCTTAATCTCAATTCAATCTCAATCGCAATCTCAATCACAATCTCAATCTTAATCTCAACCTTAACCTCAACCTCAGCCTCAACCTCAACCTCAACCTTAATCTCAACCTCAACCTCAACCTCAATCCCAAACTCAATCTCAATCTCAATCACAATCTCAATCTCAATCTCAATCTCAATCTCAATCTCAATTTCAATCTTAATCTCATTCTCAATATCTATCCCAATCTCAGTCTGAATCTCAATATCTCTCTCAATCCCAATCTCAATCTAATCTCAATTTCAATCTCAATCTCAGTCCCAATCTCAACAGCCTTTCTATTAAAATTCCGAACTCATCCTCAATCTCAACAGTTCTCAACCTCAACCTCACTTTCAAACTCAAAATCAATCTCCACTTCTACTCTCTGAAATTTTGCCATTTTTTGCTGCTTTTCTCTTGAATTAACTCTTACGTATATACTTAATAATTCAAGCAATAGCTTACCGCAAATATTATCCAATATTCCAGCATATTTTTTGCTGAAATCTCTTAAGCATAAGTATTAATTTTAATTTACAAGAAAGTAGTACGCAACCAAATGTGCACAAATTAAAATCTACAGCCACATTAAGTGCACTCAGAAGTGATGTTGCAACCCTCCTTAGGTGCACACTTGCAAATTATTTGGCATACAATTTTATTAGGAAACTATGTTGCCGGCAGTTCCCGCACCGATTTTACTACTCTCTGCCACATAAACACACCTACATACAGGGCTCCCTTCAATGCAAACACTCCCGTTGGCCGTTGGTGGTAGGAAATATATGCTCAACTTTTTGCCATTTTCATAACTAATGCAAAAATTCAATTTCTTATGCAAACATGAAATTCTACTCCGCACACTCGTACATACATAAGTACAAGCAAAGCGATATGTGGACTTCAAATAAAAGGCAAATGCAACCCTGCTAGAAAAACGTGACTAAGCAAGTAGTTTCTATGTTGTAACTGCTTCTGCCTGAGCTGAATATGCTCATTCGTTTGAGATGTAAATAAAAATTATTTATATAGATTTGCCGAAGAGGTCAAAGGTCATAAGCGCAAAATAGAGATCGTGAACGCCAAAGGGTTAAAATTTGATTGTGTTAATATTGAGAGTAGTAGTGCTGTGGTTTATAGTGCTTCCCGGAAAAGCGCAAATTATGTTACACAAACAACGCTGCCTATGGAAGGTCTTAAGCGCTCTCACATATCTTAGTTTTATGCGCGCCTAGTAGCGTTGGCGTCAAGCAAACCCTAAAATCATTTATCATTTTCGCGTCGGTGTGTCGAAATGTGCCCCAATCACCAGCTTTGCGGGCATTCATATGTTGATATCCACATTGCTAATGCCGCTGTGAGAGATCTGCCTAGCCGATTGGCTGTCTTTCTACATACATATTTGTTTGCCTGCCCCGAGTGCTTGTGCTTGTTTGTGCTGTACTTAGCCACAACTTTGCCTGCAGAAAATTCGTACGGTTCGTTGCATTCTCATTGTAATATTTGCGGCTATAATGTGCAGATGCCAGTCAATCGCTGGCAGCGGCCTAAATCCACACACGCCGCTCATAAAGCGAGCGCGCGTCTTCCCCCCCACTCAACACACACATTAACATACATTGCAGACAGCGCAATCGATATGGCCACACATACACACACACCCTCACTCGACGGCAGAAATGGCATTTGTTGGGAAATCACAATCACCGCCGACGCTGATATGTTCCGCAGCAGTTGGGAATATATCAAATCTTCACAGAGAACGTGTGTGTGTGCGTGGATTTTGCATATGAAAATATGATATTTGTGCGCCGCCTCGCCTCGCCCAATATTGCCAAAGGATAAATGTCAAATATTTAATATGTGCGCTACTTCTTGCCTCCGCGTGTCTGTCTGTCTTGCTGCTGTCTTTCTGATGTCTGTCGTAATTTGCTCTTCGCAAGGATGTGCCTTTTTCAGTCAATTCGAGACCCGGCGCCCCGCCCCCACAACGGCAGCCGTCATTCCCGCATTTATAACCGTTATTTACGTTTTCGTTTATTTTAATGTGATTTCAGTGCTTGTTTTCGCCTCAGCGCTTGTGTGTATGTAGTTGTTGTTGCTGTTGCTTTGCCGACTTTAATATTTGATATATCCTTTATGCCTACATTTTCGTTTTTCGTTTTTTGTTTGTTGGTTTTTTTTCGTTTTTTGCTGACCAGCCAATTTTCGGTAACTAAGCCGTTGCCACTAGTGTGTGTGTGTGTGAGTACAGATCGATGTATCACGGTGCTAAGTAATTGGGGAAATATGCAGCAAGAAAGTAACTGGCACAACATAATCCCTTCGTGGAAGTCGAAATGTTGTAGCTCTACTGCTTCATTATTCATTATTTGATATGTTATTTTTTGAAGAGCGGAAAATTTTAAATTATTTTTACATCAATATTTTATTACAAAAGGCAAAATGTGGGTTAAAGTACTGGCGAATTTTATATGGATTTCAAGCTCTTAAATTATGGCAGAAAATCTCTCAAAGGCATCTGCAGTGATTCATGATGGGATTCAATTTGTTGGTAATAGAAGAAAGTGTAAAAGAATGAAAAATTATAATATATGTTTAACTCTTAGTCATATAATCCTATCCATACTAAACATTGGTTACAGTCGGTTATAGTAAGTAGTTGTTTAAGCGTAAACCTCAACCTCAGTTTCTCAAGCTCAACCTAAACATAAATTTCAAACTCAACTTTTAATTCAACCTCAACTTAAATCTCTAATTCAGTCTCAACTTCAACCTCAAACCCAATTTCTACTTCAACTACAACATCAACCGAAGCCTCAAACTCAACTTAAATCACTAATTCAGTCTCAACGTCAACCTTGACCTCAAATTCAACTTCAACCTTAAGTCCAATTTCAACTGAAAGCTCAACTTCAACTACAACTTCAACTGAATCCTCAACATCAACTTAATTTTCTGATTCAGTCTCAACTTCAACCTCAAATTCAACTTCAACCTCAAGTCCAATTTCAACTGAAATCTCATATTCAACTACAACTACAACTTCAACCGAAGTCTCAACCTTAACTTAAATCTCTAATTCAGTCTCAACTTCAATCTCAAGCCCAATTTCAACTTCAACCACAAACCCAATTTCAACTGAAAGCTTAAGCCCAAATTCAACTGAAAGTTCTACTTCAACTACAACATCAACCGAAGCCTCAACCTCAACTTAAATCACTAATTCAGTCTCAACGTCAACCTTGACCTCAAATTCAACTTCAACCTTAAGTCCAATTTCAACTGAAAGCTCATATTCAACTACAACATCAACCGAAGCCTCAACCTCAACTTCAATCTTTAATTCAGTCTCAACTTCAACCTCATGTCCAATTTCAACTGAAAGCTCAACTTAAACTACCACTTCAACCGAAGCTTCAACCTCAACTTTTAAGTTGATATTTATCTCTAATTCAGTCTCAACTTCAACCTCAACCTCAACCTCAAATTCAACTTCAACCTTAAGTCCAATTTCAGCTGAAAGCTCATCTTCAACTACAACTTCAACCGAAGCCTCAACCTCAACTTAAATCTCTAATTCAGTCTCAACCTCAAATTCAACTTCAACCGCAAGTCCAATTTCAACTGATAGCTCAACTTCAACTACAACTTCAACCGAAGCCTCAACCTCAACTTAAATCTCAAACTCATCCTCAAATTCAACATCAATTTCTACCTCAACTTCAACTTCAACCGCAAGTCCAATTTCAACTGAAAGCTCAACTTCAACTACAACTTCAACCGAAGCCTCAACCTCAACTTAAATCTCAAACTCAACCTCAAGTCCAATTTCAACTGAAAGCTCATCTTCAACTTCAACTGCAACAATTTCAATTACAACTTCAACCTTATCGTCAACTTAAAAGACAACCTCAAATTTAAAGTTTTGTTCTGTTTGTTGTAAAGAAAATTGGGGGTCCACGATTGTATTAGCTGTAAAACTGATACAACAAAACTATTTGTTTTTGTGGACTATGTTGTCATGTAGACTTTATTTTATCAAAGTGTGTTTAAGCGAACACAAAATGAAACTAATTCAATACCATTGTTGCCACTCATCAAGCATATTTATTTTCATTTTGATTTCTGTTGCTGGCAAAATAGCAAAATAACTAAATGCATAGCATGGCATATAATTGCAGCTAACAGCATTTGCTAAACTTTTTTCTCTGATTTTCGAAATCTCCGCCATTGGACGCGGAATTCCACTGAACGCGTGTGCGCATAAATTGTTTTAAACTAATGCAATAACAGTGAGTGAATGCATGCGTGGGTGTGTGTGCGCGGGTGCAATAAAAATTAATGGCAACAAATTGAGAGTTAAGCAAAATTTTTGGCGAATTATTTTCATTAAAACAATAAAATGAAATTAGTCAACAAAATATTTGGCGTAATTTCGTTGTGCAGCACTTTTGTTGCAGCAATGTGCATGTGTTATTTTCATTTCATGCATTTGTGCGCATAAGCATAAGCACAGCCATGCCACATAACCAATATGTAAGTATGTGTGTTAACACAAAACTATAAATATTGAAATATTTTTAGTAAAATACAAGCGCCACGCACGGCGCAATGTCAGAGCAGCGCTGCTCCTGCGTATTTCCGCAACAAGCGGAAGCGTCAAATTGCACCCAACATCCGGCTGCCGCTACTGCCACTGCCGCTACTCTCGCTTTGTGGCACGTCTCAATGCCACGGCATGACGTTGTGTCGCGTCGCGCCGCTGCTGATGCATGCAATATGCAGCATGCAATTTGCTTGTGGTTATTGTGCGAATCGCTTTGTTGTTGTCGTTGTTGTTGTTGTTGCGCTTATTGTGTGTGCAACAAGCATAAGTTTTTATTACGCTGTTTCCGGTGCAACGATTTGCAGCGTGCCAAGAGCATTTAGCGCTGGTCGAACAGGACTTCTGCTTCTTTTGCACCACCACTCGCCGGGGGGTCAGTGGTCAGTGGCACATGGACAGCTGTTGCCAGCTGCAGTTTGCAGGGGTGCTGTGAAATGCTATTAAAACTGTTCCTGCAGCAATTCATATTTATAACTGTAGTTAATATTTTCATAAAAATTAAGGCACATATTTTCCATTTCAAGCGGCCAATTGACATTTATATTCGCTGAAAAACTTAACTAAGAGCTGTATAAGAGATGGTTCAAGGTGGTTACGTCTCTTCTAGAGAGTGTCGAGGGAAACATATATAGGTGACCCAACCTTAGGAATATGTCTGAAGGTATTGAAAAGGAGGCCTGAAACAACTTAGTACCGAAACACAGATGTGAAAAGTCCAAGAAAAAAGGGTTTAGGAGTTAAGAATCAGACACCGAGTATTCAACGAATAATGGTTTCAATTCTACGGACTCTTCTAATAAAGCGCATATAGAGTAGAGTCAGATATGGAATATAATATTCCAGGAATACTAATCCTTGAGTTCATATTCGTCGTTTTAACCAACAGATAATTATTTTTTCTTGAAATACTCATATTTCTAGTTTCATGAGAATGTAAATACCAGATATAAGAAAAAATTCTGAGAAAATAAAATTTAAATGTTAAAACAACATATTTAAATGCGAATATGCCAACAAAGCAAGCAAAAAACAAAGCGATCATAAATTGAGAATAACAACCGGGACAAATAGCAGAAGGCGGCGAGCAGAAGTAGAAACGAAGGAATTAAAAACCGAAGCAAGTAGAGTAGGAAAAACGCCAAACAAAAGCATATGCACTTGAGCAGAGCATCAGAGCAGCAGCAGAACAATAAAAAACGCAAATTATTGACGAAAAAGCAGAAGCGCTGAAGACGCGCACTGAATTTAGCGCGCAATAACTGCAATTGATGAACCGAAAAAGCGGAGCGCCAACAAGCAAGCAAGCAAAGCGATAAAAACCACCGACAGCGCAACGCGGCGAAAAATTGATTGAGTAAATATTTGGGCGCTTAACGAGGCTAACCGGCGGGGGTGGCCGACAGCCATGAGGTGAGGTAAGGCGCGGGGGAGCGCTCAAAATTTGACGTTTTTACATTTTGACTATTTTTACAGTTAGCACGTGCGCTTGATTGCACGGTTTTCTGCGCTGCAAAAATATTTCCCCATCTTTTTTTTTTATTTCTCATTTTATTTGTTTTTGCTGTTGCGAGCTGAGTGTGGGTGAGCGAACGCCAGCGCGCTTTGAATAAAGTGATTTGTATTGTTGAATTGAATTTGAGTCGCAATGACTTGGGTCCGTCTGCAATGATGTGCTAACAAGAAGAACTCGTGCTTTATTTGATTTGTTAATGAAATTAAAAGTGCATGCAAAAGTGGGAATTTGTGCAAATGCGAATACAAAGCGAGCGCTATAAAAATAAAATAATGGAAAGATACTCAATTTGTGGCGATATATTTGACTTGCGGCGGTACTAACAACAATAAACAAGAACTTATTTTTATGGGGTGAAATGCCGTTATAATACTGGAATACATAAAATAAAATATGAGTGACTCGGTTGTAGGTATTTATAGGGTGATGTAGTGGTAAAGTGAAGAAAGCAGCTTTGGAAACCTTATGAAGTATTTGTAAAACAATATATGAACTCATTGAATGAAAGGGAAATATTTTTAGAATAATTAAGAGAACGAACTACAAATTGGACCATTTTAAGCATCAAAACAAACATTGTTTTGGCTTAAAGCTAATATTGCAGTATATTGCAAAGCTGCCACGACCCCCTAAATTTTTTTAAATATTTTTTTTTATACCCTGAACAGGGATAATTAAGTTTGTCACGAAGTTTGTAACATCCAGAAGGAAGCGTCGGAGGCCCTATAAAGTATATATATAAATGATCAGTATGTTGAACCGTCTGTCTGTCTGTATATATACGAACTAGTCCTTCAGTTTTTAAGATATCGTTTTGAAATTTTGCTGATGTTATTTTCTCTTCAAGAAGCTGCTCATTTGTCGGAACTGCCGATATCGGACCACTATATCATATAGCTGCCATACAAACTGAACGATCGGAATCACGGGCTTGTATGGAAAACTTCCGCATTTTACTACATATCTTCACGAAATTTGGTGTGAGTTATTGTTTATAGAAATAATTTAATCTCCGAAAAAATTGTTCAGATCGGTTCACTATAGCATATAGCTGCCATACAAACCGAACGATCCGAATCAAGGGCTTGTATGGAAAATTTTCGCATTTGACGTGGTATCTTCACGAAATTCGACATGGATTACTGCTTAAGGTAATAATTTAATCTCCGAAGAAATTGTTCAGATCGGTTAACTATATAACCTTAATATTTCTAGCAAAAAACCCGGCTAAAAATAATTAGTAAAATTTTTTCTTTTTTTACTTACTTTTTCTTACGTCTTTAGATTTGCTTAAGCACATAGTTACTAAAAGAAATGCACCTGTGAAGGGTATATTAGCTTCGGTACAGCCGAATTTAACGTTTTTTTCTTGTATTTGTATTTTGTCGCTTTTGACGCCTTTGTGCCCCGAGCATCGCTGACGAATCAATAAAAATGGTAGACTTATTTAATCTCCAGTGTAGAGGCGACTATGGCTGGCATTGGGTGAGAATATATGACAGAGCTTAACTTTTGATGTGGGTAGCGGAGTCAGAGGTGTTGCCACAGTACACTGAATTTAAAACTAAGACATATATCTAAAAATATACTCTAATTAACGAAGCTTCATATGCAAAAAAAAAGAATTTCAATATTTATTTATATATTTTTGTAGAAATAATTAGAAATAAAATACCAAAGACTATAACTTTATGCAAAATATAGATTAGTTTGTATTAATTACATCCAAGCCAGCCTATAGCATAGCATAATCTACCTCGCTCTGTCTCACTTTTATTATTTTCCAAAAACTATTTCCCCACAAATACATTTTTCGACAAGGAGGTGAGCAAGCGGCAGAGCCAAGCGCGACTAACCCTAAAAAACATATACAGAAAAGAGAGAAAACCAAGTGAAGCAAACTCAAACGTTTCGTGCTTCATTTACGCTTGCCTAAGTTTCCTTTTAGTTGAGTGTTTAAGGCAAATCCAGCATGAAAATCAACTGTTGAAATTTTTATAGCACTTTAGGGCGTTGTGGTCGGCATGCCTAGGCGTATACGTAATTTTTTGGCAATACACTAAAATGCTGCACGTTTGTCTATCCAAATGTCTATTGCGAACACATGAGCACAGCACGTATGCACACACACACACATTTGCGCTCATATATAGGCGGGCATCTGGCATTGACTTGAATGGCCACAGTAAGGCTTTGCGGCTGACCGAAATAAATGAAAAGTAAACCCAGGCAAAGTAATAAGTGAATATACATATATGTGTGGAATTTCGCTGTAAGTGTTGCAATACCAATAAATAAATAGAATAAATAAAATATAATACAAAATATCTTTAAATAAAAACAAAGTGAAAGCCTAAAGCCTCTTCGGCTGTTATTTTCTTCACCAACTTATTTACACTTTGAACTAATTTTAAATCGGCTATTTGCTTATATAATTGTGTGCACGTAAATAACTACATTTCTGTTGGCATAGTTCAACCAACAAAACAGCGTGCCACATCCAACGGCTTCCCGCTGCGCACGTGATACGGGTCGGTCGATTGGGGAGAGTGCGCCACCCACGCCAGACCGCAGAGCGCTAAGCAACTTAGCGGAATGCAAAGCGACATCGTTAGCAGCGCTTGCGGCTATTTTTTCAATTTACCCATTTCACAATTCGCCAGCCAGCTGCTTTTGTTTAGCCACGCCGTAGTCAGCAACCCGCGCTTGCCCGCGCCGCTCCTCCCATCGTGATTGTTGGCTTAGTTTGCTGCGCGTTTGTCTTGTTTATTTAATTTGTTGTTGTTTATTCGCGTCACCGCTTTCTCGTCTGTCTGCTGCTCGCAGTCATCATCCTTGTCAGCGCACTCTCTGCGCGCTGCTGTGTTGTCTCGTCTGATTCTTGCGCTGCTTGCTTTGTTGGCTGCCACTTTTGAAGGATGTGGTAGTTTGTTTGTTTTTTTTTTTGTGTCCGTCCGCCGTCCGCATTTGACTCACTCACTCATTCACTCGCCAACTGCGCACAATGTATGAATACCTTGTTTTGCATAAAAACACGCAGCGCCACATTCACCGCTGACATTCGCGTTGACATTTGACAATTTGTTTTGTTGCTATTGCTGTTGCTGTTGCCACTCTCGCGCGCTCTCTCGCTCGAGTGGTTGCAGTAAAATATTATTGTTGCTATTGTTGGCGCGGTTTTTGTTCGTAGTGGTGAACTTTAGCCATCAGCCAGCAAATATGCACTCTGCTGCCTTCTCCTCTGCCGCCAGCGCCGCGGTTGCACTGCCGACAGGTGTCACACGCATTTCCGCCTGCTGTGGCGCGCACTGCAAAACAAAGAAATGCATGCATTTTAATTAATTTTTTTCTTGTTGTTGTTGCTTCATATTTTATTTGCGACAAACTTAATTTGCATCGCGGCTTCCGGCATCATTAACAATTTCTAAAAGCACTCTTTGCGGTCACAGCATTTTTACTAATTGTGTTAGCGGTAATTATTTTCAATATTTTTTTCGTCACAAATACAACAAGTGAAGACAAGTGAACAAGTTTGAGTATGTGACGAAAGTAAAATGAAAACTTAGGTACAGTTGGTTGTCAAAGTCTTTTTAGGGATAAAATGGAGGAAATGCTACAGACCATATTAATGGATTTGTTCTAGAGGAGACATTAGATCGAAAATAGAGAGAGAAGAGAGACATAAGAGAGAGAGAGAGAGAGAGAGAGAGAGAAGAGAATGAGACCCTGCTGATAAGTCAATCAAGTACTATGGAAGTACCTTAGGTCAAGTATGCTTTGGATATAAAATTCAGGAAGTTTTAAACATCTTAATCTCAATGGACTGATTGGATAAATCAGATGAGAGATAAGAGTGAAAGGAGAGAGAAAAGAGACAGTAGAGAGCGAGAATAGAGAGGAGGCGAGATGGAGGGGAATTTTAGCTCTTTCACATCGCCTAATGCTGAACAAGCTCTTGGAAGGACTCCGTTTTGAAAACCGTAATTAGTAGAAACTGTAGAAATATTAAGGTATTCTAGGCACATATGTATATATCTAGAATAGAAGATTGTTTAGAGAGTAGAGATCGTTCAAATAGTCAACAGACGTTATGAGTTTAATATAACAACTGTCTCGAGTTAGAGAAACTATATCGACCATTTAAACTCATAACTCTCGATTTCTTCTTTATTAAAATAATTTATGTTTAAGAGTTCAAGCATTTCTTCTGCAATTGCATTCATACCAAGGCTTCTACTTAACCAACATTTATATATATTTTCTTTCCTAAAGCAACAACAAATGTTTTGAAATATGACAAAATATCAATTTTGCACTCAACTTATCTATCACTGTCGAAATACATACTTGAACCGCTTTCCTGCTGCAGTCATTGCGCTGTAGTGTATGCAATAACGCGGCATTGAAATGCACCAAGCATGCCAGGGAGACGCGGTATGCCACGAAACGCTCTTGCCAAATATATGAATAGTGAAATGCGCGAAAATGAGAAAGTGCTGCAGAATGCCGGAAAGCGAAAAGCCGATTTGCACCAAACCACACACCACTTTCGTTGCAAAATGTTGCGCTTATGAGCATTTATTTCACTCGAAGAATATTGCGCATTTCAAGCAGGAATGCACGCGAAGAATATTTCACTTAAATATGCCACAAATTTTCTAGTATTTCTTTCGCTGTACATATCTGTATATCTCTGCTTTCGTTTTCTATGTTTCGAAGTAGTGTTTTTCATTTGTGGTTGCTGTTATTTTGGCGAGTTTCTTTCTTCAAGTCTTAGCTTTAAAGTTGCAAATAATTTTGAAATTATAGAAATAATCATGGCAACCGGACTTAAATATTTTTTAATAAGAAAAACTCTTATGTTAAACTATATGAATTCATGTTTACTATGAATCAAATTATACTGAAGATTATATACAGATAAAGAATTGAAACTTAAGGATGGTAGTCAGAAACACGAAAAAATGAGAATTTTCAGTAATTTTTTTTTCTATTAAATCATGTTATTTTACAAAAGTAATAATATGGCATTATTATACAATGTTTTGACTTAAAGTCACGAAAATTTGATAAAAAATAATTTATAATATCTAAAGTTATAGCTGTCTGTGTTGACCCAGTTTCAAAAAAAGGTCCTTGCGGTGACACCATGGAGATTCATCTAAAATCAATCGGATAAAAAAAATAGTTTTATAAATAGATAATCCTGGGCCTGATCGAAGCTTTTTTTCAAAAATTAACAAAATGGCGCCCTTAGAAAATTTTTTTTCTAGATTTTCGGGAAAAAATCAACAGTTAATTGGTCTTAAAAAATCGAAATTTTTGAAAAAAAAATCCTTCGATCAGGCCTGAGTTATTATTTATTCTCAAAGCTGTATGAATTTCATTAAAATCTATCTACTCCTGCGTTTTGGAGTGCCCGAGCGTACTTTGTTATTTGTCGAATAACTCGTAAAGTTATTATCGGATCAGCTTCAAATTTTCAGAGAATATTTTGAAGATATTACACTTAACGAAATGGCACACAAAAAAATGGATTTTTTGAAAATCCTGACTACCTCTAACCCCTTAAAACATTCTATTCCACTATGTTACCCAGTTTCCATGCAACCTTTTGCCCTTCATTTAGTAAAACTTGTCTACCCCCTTGTTTACCCGACTACAGAGCACTAGTAGCCATACTTACGAATTGAATTACGTTCATGCATTATTTTAGGGACATATGCGACCAACATTGATGCCCCATCTTCATCATATTTACCCAAAGCATACTCACACATTCACCAACATGCGCTGTATTCATACGTGTACGTGTTCTTCTTCTGAGTTGTGACGTTTATTAACGGCTAAGTGAGTGACGATTGACAGCGTGATTAATCATAACTCCCCCACATACACACATATCAGTTTCTCTGCTGAAGCCCTGTATACAAAATTTTGAACGTATGACTTCCTTTTATCGGAATAAAACTACACTTTCAAATTGTTTCTTTTATGAATAATCTGATAACTGTGGACATAAATGAATCTAAAATTAAGTCTGGTTACAAAGATCATCAGTGTCTCTCAAAGACCTTTTCTTAAGTTGAAACTAGTCAACTTCCCAGTATTTATTATCCTTATCCTCCTTATGGTCCAACGACAAAAGTATTCGATAAGGTCAAGGTCATCGAACACATTTAGAGAACCTTTTCGTTTGGATTTGAGTATTTCACCAGAGATATTCTCTCACATCTCCAATATTAGCATATTTCGTGACCGATTGACTTTCCTGCAGGGTAGCTGATGGAGTTGATACACACAATCGCATATATATCGCTATATATGCCTTCATATATACATATAGCCAAACATGCAGAGAAATCACGAATGTCCCTCCATCCCGCGCTCGTGCATGTAAACTTATGCGCCCAAAGAGCTGTCAGAAGTGGATATAGTTGTGATAAGATGATGTCTACCGAGATTAGTTTTGATTTATGATATTATTGATAGCAAGTGAAATCGCAAATCTATGCGCACACGTGTTGTCATATTGCTATGTTATCAATTCGTACTATCGAATTATCGAATGAATGCGCTTAAAGGTTGTTTAAGCTATTTAAGCTTGTGGTTATATGAACATAGAATAAATAATTGTTAGTTGCAGATAAGTCTTCGAAAAAGGCTTTAATTAAAAATTCTCCAAAATGAGTAGGAAAATAATAAAAATATGCTTTCCATTCAAAGCTTTAATAACAAAAGAATTCTTATATTACTCAAACTCTCGCCATTTAACTTCTTTCCATTTATTACTGAATGCTTTATCACACAAAGCCATGAGCCATGGAAAGTTCAACGGAAATTCTTTCATAGCATTTTATTGCTTAAATCCACTCGAATACGCCGCTTCACAATTACTCATAATTCACTTAAAGACGATCAAAGTGATTGCACGGCCAACGGAAGAGGCTACAGGAGAATCGCTTAAAAGTGCTCTTATGCATCCGATGCATTGTTATAGAAAACAATAAATGCATTAATTATCTAGCGAACGACGTAACAGACCGTAAGAAAGTACGAAGAAAATGAAAAAGCTCGCAGCAAAAGTCGCCGACAGACGAACACAAAGGATGGATTATAAATGCCACTCGGTTGGAATGTAACGATGATGCCATTGCAACGCTGCGGCGGACGGAGTATGGTTGGCGGTTGGCAAATGGCTCCCGGACACAGACTGTTGTCTATGAAAAATTATACGCTCGTCTATCAATAAATGCACTTACACCACTAGAAGACAAATCGAAATTGCATGCGCCGCATTATACGCGTAAAGGAAACCAGAAAGAATGTCGGCGCAAATAATGAGCTGAAGTTGAAATGAAAGAAATTATAATAATAAAAATTAGCATTCAAAGCGACTGCATTATAATCTATGACTTTCGCCAGAGTCCGCGTTGCATTCCGCATATTATTACCGTTGCTAGCCGCAGCGTTGCTAAACTCGGATTAATAACGGAAAAGTCCACGAGTGGTGTGGAGCATGAAGAGTGGAGAAATGTGAAAAGAAAACAGGATTGCAAATCATAAAACATTAATTGAAGAAATGTTTCTTTGCTTCATTAGTGCAGGCGAATGGAGTATCATTTCCAGCGCATTAAAAATAACGGTGATTAGTTGAAAGATATTAAATGCTAATGCATTGGCTGATATTGTTTAAGGATAGGACGGACTAATTTATTCTAATCTTGAATACTTATTATTGAACATTAATATAATTTACGATATCTCTAGTAGCATTTCATATAACTTTTATCTAATAAATAGTACTCATAAAGCTCGAAAAAGCTTTGAAGGCAAGAGAGCGGAAATTTATTGCAGAAATAGTATGAAAGCTATGACAGATAATGACAACTAAAGGGCAATGACAACTAAAGGTTTAATATAGTGTTTATGAGGAGCTTTTGAATCTAAGCTAGTAAAGCTGCAGAAAGCTACTATACTGATACTTCCTGGTGCCGAGCTTTTCAACAAACAAGCATCAATAATATATTCAGGAAGCAAAAAAAGCTTAGAGAAGATCTATTATATAACATTGATGATCTAAGCTTAATTTATTGGTAAAGCTTTGCTAAAGAGCTTTTTAAGCTTTTTGAGATATATCATTCTAATTCATTTGTCTCAATATTATCTATGTTCACAAGCTAAAGAAGCCGTCTACACCTTACATACAACAAATATTTTATTATCCTGGAAAGGGGAAGCCTTGTAAATAGCTTAAAAGCTTAATTTCCTTATACTCGGATAACATCAAACGAAGCCTTTTATTAAATTCGCAATAGTGACGCAATATTATTGAATTTGCATTGCAAAAACACTTTAGGAAGACGCCCATTAGTGAAACAGGAATCGGCATATTGTTGTTACTGTTATTGGCGACAACAACAACAACCGCCGCGAACTGCTTAAAACGAAATTGGTGTCATCGCGCGCGCGGAAAGTGAAAAATACGAAAATTTCGCATCAACACAACAACGAACATCCGTCAATTTGCGCCACTGCCGCTCGCACAACCCCTCGCTCCATCTCTGTGTATATATGTATGTCTCTCATCATATGTGTGTGTGAGAGTGTGTGTTTACACTAGTGACGGGTTTACAAAAGCTATACGAGTACAGAATGAAACCAAACTCCACTAACGCCACCATGTATGCTGCAGCAGCGACATTGTTGCTATTGTTGTACGCACATGGCACACCAACAGATCCCAAAGTCTACCGCGCTAAGCGGAAAATACATGAAGCAACACAACGCACTCCCACGAGTACACAGTTGTAATAGGCAAACTCATGTGCAAGTTAAACGATGCCAACAACAACAACAACAATGGTAAGAACAACAACTAGGCAGATAAAATGCAAAATACATAGATTTAGCCGCAAATCGTACACATCACAAGGACAAAGCGCCGTCGGTTTTCTTCAGTTGCGTCTGAAATGCGTGACATGTGTGTCGATAAAGCACGAAATTTTAACCCAGTGTTTGCTTTGCTTATACCCTATGGTGAAATGAACTAGTTGGGAACTAATCTGAAGGTAATTTCAACCTGAAAGACAACTAGAAAGCCGAGAGAAATTTATGCTATTCAGATCGCAAGCTGTTTAGGTCCACTAAATAAAAACGGAAGAAAATTAATTCTTTTTAATTTTTTATATACATTTTTTTATTCTTTCAGAGAAATAAAGCTAAAACCAACCCAAAAAAGGAAAAATATGCTTCAATATTTTTATGGAACCATTTTTAAAAAATTTCAACAAAAAGTTTCATAAATGTAACTTTCTTTCTTCTTGACTGACGTAGACACCGCTTACGCGGTTATAGCCGAGTCCACAACAGCACGCCACATATCTCTCCTTTTGGCAATTTGGCGCCAATTGGTAACACTAAGTGAAGACAGATCCTTCTCCACCTGGTGCTTCAATCGGAGCGGAAGCCTTCCTCTTCCTCGGCATCTACCAGCGGGTACTGCATCGAACACTTTCAGAGCTGGAGCACTATCGTCCAATCGAACAACATGACCTAGCCAGCGTAGCCACTGTCTTTTTATTCGCTGAACTATGTCTATGTCCTCGGTATTCACCGTTGCCAATGTTCTGAGGGCCATAAATCTTCCGCAAAACCTTTCTCTTGAAAACTCCGAGTGTCGTCTCATTGGATGTTGACACCGTCCGCGCTTCTGCACCATAAAGTAGGACGGGAATGATGAGGGACTTGTAGAGTTTAGTGTTTGTTCGTCGAGAGAGGACTTTACTTTTCAATTGTCTACTTAGTCCATAGTAGCACCTGTTGGCAAGAGTGATTCTGCGTTGGATTTCCAGGCTGATATTGTTATTGCTGTTAATGCTGGTTCCCAGGTAGACGAAATTATCTACAACTTCAAAGTTATGACTGTCAACAGTGACGTGGGAGCCAAGACGCGAATGCGCTGACTGTTTGTTTGACGACAGGAGTTATTTCGTCTTGTCACCACCAGACAAATACGCTTCGCTTCCCTATCCAGTTTGGAAAAAGCAGAACTAACGGCGCGGGTGTTGTTTCCAAATATAACTACTTTTCGTCTTTTTCGGACCAGTGCACTGTCAGTTCCCAACTGCTATCTGCATATTTACATCTCCCCCCGCTAGTTTTATATTTCACCGTTATCCACATACATATATACCCACAGAGACTAATGCATACGCACTTTGGTTTGGTGGGTGCTGTTGACAGTGGCAGTGACTGTGGCATTGATGGTGTCAACGGCGTCCCTACTACTCCACCGCTCTACGTTGTTGCCAACTCCAAATGCTTGTCGTTGTCGTGTTGCAAGTTGCGACTTTGAGTAGATTTACTTCAGCGAAATTGCCAGGATTAAGAATAAATGGATATTTTATTGTGTAGTCGTGTTGTTGCCACAGCTAGTAACGCGCGTATAAATTCAACTAACACAACCGCAAGTGAACGCACACAAATACATATAAATATATGTGTATATATGAGTAAATTGTATACGGATGCGTATGTGTGCCAGCATTGTGTGATTTTATTTTGTTTTCGCTTTTATTTTATCGCTACAATGGGATTTGCATGCCACATATGTACTATGCATAACAACAGCAATGCCAACAGCAGCAGCAGCAGCAGCAACAACTGTGTGTGCTCCACACTCCAACGCGTTATGCATACCAAGTGTTTGTTAGCCGTTGGCAAAATGAATCTGCCGGGATGACGTATATTATTAAATTAGTTCCGTTACAAGTATTACTAATGCCATTTGGCAAACAGAGCAGCGCTGCCATTTATAAAATATGGAAAATATGGCAAGCAATCCTATGCCGGCATATTTCCACGTGTGAATCGAAGAATGATTTCTAGGCGAGATCTGATTACAGAGTGGTAGATATGTATATAGATTATTTATAAAGATACAAAAATCTTGCTTTAAATATTTTTATTTATGTAATGTTCATGAGAAGCAGCGGAAAATGACAATAATACCTTGGAAATTGTGTTGATTTCTCGAAAATATGGTTTATTTCAACAATTTATTTTTCTCTGACATGAAGTTGAAGCTCAAATTTCCATTAAATGAATCACAAACTTGAACGTTGGTGAACATAAATAATTTTATTAATTAATTCTATGAAAAATGTTGTTGTTTGGTATTAATTTAAGATTTATTCAAACTATTTATACTTTTTATATGTTTATACTCTCGCAACAACAAAGTTGCTAAAGAGAGTATTATAGTTTTGTTCACATAACGGTTGTTTGTAACACCCAAAACTAAACGAGTTAGTTATATATACCAAAGTGATCAGGGTGAAGAGTGGAGTTCAAATCCGGATGTCTGTATGTCCGTCCGTCTTTGTAAGCTGTAACTTGAGTAAAAATTAAGATAACATTTGTTTCTTGGCACCATAGAAAGGTTGCTTTCGAAGATGGGCAAAATCGGTTCACTGCCACGCCCACAAAAGGGCGAAAATTTGTAAAAAGCCATAACTAAGCCATAAATAAAGCTATTGAAGTAAAATTTGGTACAAAGGATTTTTCTAGGAAGGGGCATATTTGAATGTAATTTGGGCATGGCTACTATGTTTTTGTACATATCTCGTAAACTATTAAAGCTATATCAACGAAATTCTCAGGAGTCGTGTTTTTCAGCCATTCTTTTATATAGTCCAAAAATGGATATCGGATTATAACCACGCACACCTCCCATACAAAGGTTATGTTGAAAATATCTAAAAATGCTTTAATTCAGTAAGGGAAAACACCAAAAACCTTAAATTTCATTATAAAGATGGTACAGAAGGGTTCACCCAAATTGGTATGCAAAATTTTAAATGGGTGTGGCTCCGCCCACTTATAAGTCAAAAACCATATCTCCGAAACTACTTGACCAATTTCAATGAAACTTGGTTTGTAATATTTTCCCTACATCCCAATGATATATTGTGAAAATGGGCCAAATTGGTTCACAACCACGCCTACTTCCTATATACCAGAACTTTAAAGTCGATCTGAACAATTTACTTTACAATAAGTAAGTTAAGCGCTAGTGAAGATATCGGAAAAGAACTTTGCACAAATACTCCATTTATAGTGTGAGATCGCCTTTCTAAAAATCGTCGAAATTTAACCATAGGTTTTCAAGGCCCCATATATTGAATATGAGGACCTCGGTGCTTCTAACCTAATGTTAGGGTTTCCAACTTTCAATGGACTTTATATCATATATATAGCGAATATGTGTGTCAAATTGTGTATTATATAATATAAATAAAGTTAAATAAATAAATTGCTATAGTATAAAATGTTCGGTTACACCCGAACCTAGCCCTTCCTTACTTGTTTTATATATTTTTATATTTTTATTTTCTACTTTCAATACAATTTTGCGGCAAATTTAGAAAATTCTACTTGATTCTCCGAAATAACTGAAAAGTTTTCTTATACTATTATATAGAATAGAACATGCAACAGATCAAAAATCATCAAACATGCATGCAGAAGCACATAATACAGTTATATTCTATATATAAATCTAAATATATCTACCTACATAGCAACAATATAGCACTCCCAGCTACTAAACCAACAGCTGTTGCCTGTTAAAATACGTTCAACACTCACATTTTGAATATAGATTAGCTCTGATGCATACAACATACACACACACACACACACGGATGCATATATGCATACATTTGGAAACATAATCTCACTTGTGTTTAGTAGTCGGATAGTCGAAAGCGCTGCGAAGCACATAAAGTAATTACATTTAATAGATAATTGCTTTTAATAGAGCACAGTGGCAGCACACACATATACATGCCACACATGCATATTGCCAACAACAAGCACACATACACATACAACAACAACAACAACAACTGAGAGTTTATCCAGTGGATAAAACAACAATTCAAGTACATGGAGAACGCATGTACCTGCACAAAATAATCTCTTACTGGGGAGTAATCAGGCGAAACTTTGTTAAAAGCGACAACTTGCCACACACAGCACACATACTCACACACATGCATATATATATACGAATATTTGTTATGCAGCTGGTTGCTGTGCGCTTAGTTACTCGTAATTATAGCGCTGCGTATGTGTGTGTTTGACTACAGCATGATAGTAGCTAGATTACACATACAAACACACACAAACAGAGAGCAGCGCTTGCATAATCGCCAGCAACACTTAATCACCTATGCATAAGAGCAGCAAGCACCATTTTTGTTTACCTTAACAAGCAATCGCTTTTCCACCTTTCTCTCTGAGCGAGCTGGGAACAGCACACCGCCCCGCCCAACGATAAATTAATTATGCGCATACGTTCGCCAAGGACCTTTCATTAGCTGCTGAATTTATGGAGTGTTTAGTAGTGTGAAATTCAATACGAGCCATTTAACTGGCGCATCACAGCTGGCAGCTAGCTAAAAGCGAACGCGCAACACTCACTCGGGTAGTATAAGGTGCCGCACACAAAACCAAAATTTTCGAAACATTAAGCTTTCATTTAGATACCTGAGCGATCTGTGGCTTTGTTATAGATGTCTATTCAGGTACAGGGTGCCCAGGATACCAAATTTGAGGTAGCTCCACTTGTCCCAGACAGAGCTTAGAGTACAGCTTCAAAGTTCAGCATTATCAGTTGCCTTCTATTGGCTCATAACGCTTAGTTTTTGAATTCTCCAGCGTAAGTAAAGCAGATTTTTTACCTTATCAGCATCACTGGGTTATTGGGTGCCAATGCAGTTATACTCTTTCCTTACCTGATATATTCATGCTTATACTCACGCTCTAACACTTTCTTACACCCATATTACTTATGCTATATCGCAAGCAATCGCCCGTTAGTATCTCCGTTAGCGTACAAAGCGCATCATCTGCATACATTTGCATAGAAAAACCAACAACAAAAACGGCTAAGAGCACATGCAAATAGCTACATTTAAACGGGGGAGCGTGCGAGCAAAAAGCATTTAGCACCGACTTGCGGTCAAAGCGGACAGTCGGTCAGCAAGCAAATCAGCAAGCTAATAGCCAGGTAACATTCAGTGCCATTGACTGCTGCACAACGCTTAAGCAGCAGCAACACGTACGACGCTGAAGCATACCTACAATCGCACTCAGCTGAGCGTGCTGATTGCGCCACGCCACACACATGCATACTAACTGCAAAAGTACACAACACCAGCAGCAACAGGAAACTTTAACATATTCCTACTTATGCAGCATTGTAGCATATTAGCAACATGTTCTAGCTGTCGAAATAGTTGTTGTGTTAGTAACTCATACGAGCTTTTGCATACACGAGTATATATCATATGGAAATATCTAAGACTTGAGCTAAATATGGTGATTGCTGCAGCATTTGTGGCCGCCTGCATGTAAGTAAGTGTAAGTCACTACGTGCCCACCGCTTGACTCTGATTTTCATCTACAATTAGCCGGGTTTACTTTACACACCCCTTAAACCGCTTTATATTTGTTGAGGTTAGAGTTCAGGTAAAGTGGGGAGAGAGAGTGGTGAAATGTCGGAGATAGCAGAAAAATTAGAAGAGTGTTGTTGCCCTGTTGCGCTATTGTGTCAGAGACGTGTTATTGAAACTAAATTTTGAATTCCTGATTGACATTTATTAGATAAAACAAGTAAGGAAGGGCTAAGTTCGGTTGTGACCGAACATTTTATACTCTCGCAATTTATTTATTTAATTTTATTAATATAACCCACAATTTGACTGACAGATTCGGCATATATGTATGTATGGTACAAAGTCCATTGATAGTTGGAAACCCTAATATTAATTCTATGGGAACTAGAAGAAGTTATTACTTGATGTCATAACTGTTGGAAGCAAAATATGCCCTTTAACTTTCTTTAAATTATATGAGAGACTTACCTATATTTTCGGTAAAAAAATGAATTA
The DNA here is from genome assembly GCA_031772095.1 of Zeugodacus tau. Classification (NCBI taxonomy): domain Eukaryota; kingdom Metazoa; phylum Arthropoda; class Insecta; order Diptera; family Tephritidae; genus Zeugodacus; species Zeugodacus tau. The sequence goes on from CM062651.1 coordinate 77,537,011, forward strand.
GAAGCACTGCGGTCCTCATGTTGTATATATGGGGCCTTGAAATCTTATTATCTGATTTCGACGAGTTTTAGAAAGGCGATCTCACACTATAAATGCAGTATTTGTGCAAAGTTCTGTTCCGATATCTTCACTAGCGCTTAACTTATATATTGTAAAGTAAACGATTCAGATTGACTTCACAGTTCTGGTATATAGGAAGTAGGCGTGGTTGTGAACCGATTTGCCCAATTTCACAAAATATCATTTGGATTCTAAGAAAATATTACGAACCGAAATTCGTTGAAATTGGTGGAGTAGTTTCGGAGATATGCTTTTTGATCCATATGTGGGCGGAGACACGCCCATTTCAACTTTGGTATATGTAATGAAATTTAAGGTTTCTGTTAAATTACCAGAATTAAAGCATTTTTAGTAGTTTTCCACGAAACCTTTGTATGGGAGGTGGGCGTGGTTATAATCCGATTTCCTCCATTTTTGGACTATATAAGGAAATGCCTGAAAAAATGACTCCTGAGAGTTTCGTTGATATAGCTTTATTAGTTTTTGAGATATATACAAAAAACTTAGCAGGGGGCGTGGCTACGCCCACCTCCTCAAAAAAATTACATCCAAATATAACCCTTTCCAGTACAAACCTTTGTCCCAAATTTTACTTATATGACTTTATTTATGACTTAGTTTATGACTTAGTGATAAATTTTTGCTCAAGTTATCTCTTGCACGGTCAGACAGACATCAGGATTTCAACTCGTCTCATCATCCTGATCATTTATATATATATAACCCCATATCTAACTCTTTTATTTCTGGGTGACACAAACAACTGTTATGTGAACAAAACTATAATACTCTCTTTAGCAACTTTGTTGCGAGAGTATAAACATTGATAGTTGTGGAACAATAGAGACTCTTTTGGACAACTGAGGTAACTTGTTCCTAATTCTTGCCAATATGAAGGTCAAGTTTTTGTGGAAAATCCGGGATATGGGATATAGATACAGTATAACTGAATTTGGACCATTTCAATGGAGAACAGAGTTGATGAAATGCTATATTTCAGCCAAATTTCAAAGAGTTCCTCTAGTAGTTTATGAGACATCTACATTCAGAAAATAGGGTCCTGATTATTACTCATTCTTAAACCATATGAGAACATCAAAGCGACGGCGATTCATACATCACGAGCTATTCAACTGAACGACGTGCCAAAAAGCTTTTGCGTAATTTTCATAAAATCATGAAATTCGAAGCAGCTGCTTCTAAAGAAACATAAATGAAATGAGTGCGAGATTTGGCAGAGCGCACATTTAAATGCAAGCATAATCAAAATCCAAGGGAATTGTTACGCTTAATTATGTACGAATATATCGCAAATAATGTGCAATATCATTGGTATCCTTGAACTTACCGACCAACCGACCGACCGATATACATACACAGAGAAGAATCTTAATTAAGTTTCAGCAAGCGAGCTGGCAGCGCTTTTTATTACACACATAAATAAACGTGCATAAAATACATACAAACATGCATGCGTGTATACTAGAGCTTCTGTGTGTGTGTGTGTTGCTGTGCCACTATAAAACTCAGCAAATAGAGCAAAGTCCATTGGACTTAAAATAAAAACTTTAGTGCGAGTGCATTACTGCTGGCACACATTTCAGACGGGGTAAATACACACGTACTTGATTATGTCCCTCTCTGTATGTGTGTGTGTGTGTGTCACTTTGGCGACCATAAAAATACAGTTTTTCAGCAGCTGTTGGTTTTTGGGGGAAAATAACAAAAGCGTTGTGTTTATTAAAATCTCACCAAAAGCGGAGCAGCAGCCTTCATTTGTACAAGTTTACAGCGCGCCTTCGACCGTCCGTCCGCCTGTGTGTGTGTGTTTGTGAGATGGCCAAGTGCCGGCGGCGTTTTGATCACAGCATGTATGCCCATTGTGTTTTACTTGCCTTGATATTTCTTTTCTGTTTTTCATTTCTTTGCTCGGCTGATATATTCATGTTTCACATAAATAGTGTTGGGTCCTTCTGCTGCTGCACTGCCCGCAAGGAGTCGTTGTAAAATCTCATCGGTTCTTTATTTGAAACGTTAGATTGGTTCATGACATTTACTTTTTGAAGATAATTTCATTTAAATGTTGACCGCGGCTGCGTCTTAGGTGGTCCATTCGGAAAGTCCAATTTTGGGCAACTTTTTCGAGCATTTCGGCCGGAATAGCCCGAATTTCTTCGGAAATGTTGTCTTCCAAAGCTGGAATAGTTGCTGGCTTATTTCTGTAGACTTTAGACTTGACGTAGCCCCACAAAAAATAGTCTAAAGGCGTTAAATCGCATGATCTTGGTGGCCAACTTACGGGTCCATTTCTTGAGATGAATTGTTCTCCGAAGTTTTCCTCAAATGGCCATAGAATCGCGAGCTGTGTGGCATGTAGCGCCATCTTGTTGAAACCACATGTCAACCAAGTTCAGTTCTTCCATTTTTGGCAACAAAAAGTTTGTTAGCATCGAACGATAGCGATCGCCATTCACCGTAACGTTGCGTCCAACAGCATCTTTGAAAAAATACGGTCCAATGATTCCACCAGCGTACAAACCACACCAAACAGTGCATTTTTCGGGATGCATGGGCAGTTCTTGAACGGCTTCTGGTTGCTCTTCACCCCAAATGCGGCAATTTTGCTTATTTACGTAGCCATTCAACCAGAAATGAGCCTCATCGCTGAACAAAATTTGTCGATAAAAAATTTTCGAACCGAACACTGATTTCGGTAATAAAATTCAATGATTTGCAAGCGTTGCTCGTTAGTAAGTCTATTCATGATGAAATGTCAAAGCATACTGAGCATCTTTCTCTTTGACACCATGTCTGAAATCCCACGTGATCTGTCAAATACTAATGCATGAAAATCCTAACCTCAAAAAAATCACCCGTTATAAAGTGCATCGTTATTCTACTAAAACTATCACCTCACATCTAAAGCCCACCAACACTCATCTATTCGAAACTATATTCCTCTGACCACACAATAAATTTTCCAAAAAATCCTAAAACGTATTATTTGAGTAATACTCTCTGTCAGAAGACAATCGTTAAGTGGAAAGAAATAAAAATTAAAATAGAAACAGAAGCTGAAAATAAACTGAAGAAAAAAACTGTAGAACAAGCAAACATTAATCATATCTGTGAAGACATGGTTTTACAGTTGAGCGACAGTTAAACAAATTTAATACGAGATTTGCACAGGATGGCTTTAAAGCTTACGACAGAATGTAAATGGCAAACACTATGCAGTAGTTAGAGGAGTACACTATCATTATGACCAATGTGGCTTCTTTCGCTACAAGAGACTAATTTCGGAGATTTTTTTTATTTTCAATTGTGGGCGAATTTGTGTCACAAAAAGGTGTCTCAAAGCTTTAAGATATTATATTTTGCGATTATTTCAAGACCCGCACCATAAATTGGTGGAAACACAGAGTCCGGCAACTAGCTAAATAAGGATTTATTTATCATTTAGGGACTCTAGATGAGTTACTCATCGTTTTAGATAAAGAAATGTGGATTGTTACTACATTGGCTTGATTTGACTTATATTATATTACTTTTAACTTCCACGTCGCGATATGTGTACTTAAGAGCTTAACTTTGTGTAGAAAGAATCTTCAAGTCAACCAACAATGAAAATCGAATTTATTTCATTCCGTTCACATTTTCATTGCAATTTGCGGTTGCGACATACACACATTCCCCTTGCAACCAAGTGGTGTGCTTGCAACATGTAGAAGTAGCATGAATAATGGCATGTTGTTGCAGATGAAAAAAATCACATAAAAGACGCCATTCAATATTACGCCTTTCACTGTTCGCCGGGCCGAGCGGCGTGTGGTGCAAAACAACGGCTGCCAGTCAACTTGTTGTTGCCTGCCTGCGTGACTTCCTACAACAAAAACGACGACGTTAGTTAGTGGCATGCATGTTGTGACCATTGTTTGAGGATTTGTAGCAACTCTCTACGCTCGCTCTTAGCTGCTGCTGCTGCTGAAAATAACCGAAATATTTCGTGCAAGCCAGCCACTCAAAACTACGAACCTAATATCTGCATAGATTTGCCTCAGATTTTCCGCATAAATGCCACTTACACTCACTCGCAGGGCAAGGCCAACACCAACACCACCACCAACAGCAACACAACTCCCAGCCATTATTATTCCAGCCATTACTTGACCAGCCAGTCTATGAAAATATTCTAATAAATCACCGAAAGCAAAGCCACCTCGCTCGCCCCCTTGCACACCCGCCAGTTGCAACAAAAACTAGCTTCGCTCAAAAGAAAGGCTTCTAATATGCCACAAAAGTGTTTCTTACGACATGCAACACACTATCCCCTTCGCAGTGGGTCGTCATGCTTCAGCATATGTTGGATTGTGGCATCGGAGTGCGGTTAGAGGCTCATAAAGTGCTGCTCGGCATGAATGAGTTGTGTGTGTGAACGCATGTCGCCTGCTGCACAGCTATTGCAATTGTTATTGCCACTGGCTGGCCATTTGCTGTTATTGTTGTCGATGTTGCATGATGTTCTTGCTCTTGTTGTTCTTGTTGTTGTTGTTGTTGCATGCTGTTTTTCTGTCGACTTTTGTGTGTCGAAAGTAAACGTTAGTTTTTGCCAGTGGCTAACCAGCAGCAAAGGCGACAGCAAGAATATTTACTGACCAAATGCATGCGAAACGTTTGGAAAATACTCAGAGACACAGAGACACACACACACACACACATAGGCGAATATGCATGCCATTACTCAACTCTAGCGTTTTTTCTTTTTGTGATTCGTTTGCATAAAAATGTATGCATATGCATTTTGATATACGAGCGTGTGTTTCAAGTGACACGAAATTGGTAAGGAGTTTCCTTTGCTCGACATTGAATGCTTCGCATAACATTTTGTGGTTTATTAAGCGTGCTTTAAAGCGACTTATATTGAGAGTGAAGGATATAATAAGACTTATTGGACTTGTCGCAATACAAAAATATGTAAAAACGCTTACGAAAGGCTGAAGATATAAGCTTTATAAGGCATTCATTGTAAGCCTATTGGAAGCTCGTAAGCTTTGAATCTATACAGAAAGTTTCAATAAGCAATGATTAATTAAGCGTAGTGAGAGGCACCTAATTTATGCAAACAATAACATAATAATACACAATCAAGCTTTAAAAAAAAAACGAGTAGACCACAAGAACTCAATATGCACACCGCCTCGCCATCACCTTGGTGCTCAGTGCTCGGAATATTGAAGCGCCTTAATTACGCACCCCATTACAAATTTGCACCGCAATAATAGAAAATTATTTATTAATAATGGAATTAGAACTCATGAAAATTTAATTTGTGTTTATTGTTATTCGCAGTGGATTAGGCGCGCAGTGAGGAGAGGTGAGCGGCCGGGCGTCAAGAACAACAGCGTAAGCCCATCAATATACATAATTACAGCGAGTACTATGGGCCTTTGTTTGAACGCGCAAACTACGCTGAATACAACTCAAATACACAAACAACTGTTCGCACAGTAACTATGAAGAAACTGCGCTTGTATGAGTGCGTGTCTGTGTGTGTGTGTGCACACGCGTAAGCCTTTGCGTACAAAATGCTGTGATTATCCTGCTGTGGCGGCGCCGTTTACAGCCACCAACATAGTGTAATGAACGCACGCACTAACGGCTTATAGTACATACTATATAGGTAACTGTAAAATGCTTGTTGCTCGGCTACAATATTCAAAATTAAAAGTTTCTCCACTCACCATAAATAGCAACTGAAAGTTAAATTTAAGTTTCGAACTCACTTACACAGCGATTTCTTTTGTTTTTGTTCGCCTGCCTCTTATTTCACCGCTTCGTTACCGGCTGAGGTAAGAAATTCGGCGAAATTTCATAAGAGCGCCTTCAATGGCAGCTAATTGAAAATTTAATCTAAAATCGGCATATAATATTTATAGCTTTATTTATTTACAAGCGAAATTGGTGGTGAGGGAGAAACAAGCTCGTTGAAGACAATAGCAACAACTAAAGATGTCTGCGTTAGCAAAACTTTTCATTACTACCAGGTAAACTTCGTGCGTGTGCGAAAGTGTGTGTAAAATGGAATATTTCTGAATTTCCATTCAACTCCTGTTGCTTTTGACGAGCGCTTTAAGTCAAAAATCAGTTTAACAGAACCATTATAGCAGATATGGCATGGATATAGCTAGGAGAGGAATCTGGAAAATCACATCACGTCATTGGATACAGATTGATATGCGCTTGGCTTTTGGTCGACAGTGCGTATACGTAACATTCTTTATTTTATATCACAAATTCAAAATGTTCATACTAATAGCAACTTTTCATTTCTTAAACTCCAGAAACAGATTCAAAAGTCTGTCTGTCTTTCAACAGTTCATCACTTAGATAGCAGACACCTTGAATCAAACTATGATTTAACAGACTTAAAGAAAAGTTGTATGTGATTGAGTATGCCTTTGTTCCATTGTCTCAAATCAAAAATTAAGAATATTTTAAATATAACAGTTAAATTATATATGATTTTGTAATTTATGCGATTGGATATAAGCTTTTAGAAATGAATTGAATTTACGTCCAGTTAACACATATATATGTGGCAGCACCGTCACTCTTTTCGGAGTTACTATTATTTTATTATAATTACATTACGCATGGTAACTCTACCTGCCAGTTTGACATTTTGCTTTGTACACTTTCCCTTTTCTTCTTGACGACTCGTAGAGTAAAGACGTGCCTACCACAACACACGCACTACATTGGTGACCCCTGGTGAAAATTAACACATTTATATTATTAATTTTTCTAACTTTTTTACAATGAGTCTCGACGAAAGTCAACTGGTTTCGGAAGGAGGGAACATCCTGGAAAATGTTACGACACAACATTTCGCACCCCGATTGCCACTGCCTCAGATGCGAGAGGATAACATCGAGGCGTATTTTTACTCGTTAAATTTTTGGTTCGATGCAACGGGCATCGTGGCCGACGTAACGAAATTTAACATCGTTTTGGCAAGCGTTCCTCCTACTAAACTTATGGAACTGCGCACCATAATCGATGCTGCACCACGTACCAATAAATACGGATACATTCGAGCAAAACTACTAAAAAATTTCACCGAAAGCCAGCAGCGACGCCTGCAACGTGTACTTCGCGAGATGCCTCTGGGCGAACGGCGCCCAAGCGACCTCTACAACGAAATGAAGCGCGCCGCGGGAACCACGTTAAGCGAGAGCATTCTCCACGATTTATGGATTACACGATTACCCACGTATACACAAGCAGCAATTATAGCAACGAATGTGTCAATCGTCGAAAAGTTGAAGATCGCCGATTCCATCACGGAATCGATCAAATTGTGTCAAGGAGAAACCAGCGAGGTATGTACCGTGCAGCAATGTACCGAACAAGATCTGAGAGCCGAAGTAGCAGCGCTCAGACAACGACTCGACCAACTACTCACCAATCACGGAAATCGTTCTCGAGCTAGATCTAGGACCCCGGCAGGTAATCGCGACTCGCACAACTCCTCCAACGAAACATGCTGGTATCACACCAAATTTGGACGCAACGCTCGTAAATGCAGACAGCCGTGCAAAATGGCTCATCCGCAATCATCAACCGACGCAAAATAGGCCCGCTCAGCGAACTGTTTCTCAGAATCAGGCAAACGTTCTGAAAAACTATCGAACAAACGACTTCATATATTCGACACTACAACTAAAATGAGTTTTCTTATCGACTCCGGCGCAGAGGTGTCAACTATACCAAAGTGTTCGACGTTCGCTGAAGCATCCAAATCGGATACAAAACTGTTTGCCGCAAATGGCTCACCAATTCAAGTGTTTGGTGAAGCTTTATTGAAATTAAACCTAAACTTACGAAGGGAGTTTGTATGGAAATTTATCATCGCTGACGTTTCCCAGGCTATAATAGGGGCCGACTTCCTATCACATTTCGATCTTCTACCAGATCTCGGTGAAATCAATCTGTACGCCAAATATTTCGACAATCAACGTAAATCTACCATTTTCGGATATTTTATCAAGTTTTGCAGACATAACTCGTCAACCTCCTCTGGAGGCAGCAACAAAATCTACCGTCGTCCATCGCATCATTACATCCGGACAACCCGTATTCAACAGACCAAGACGATTATCGCCGGAAAAGCTTGCAGCTGCACGTTCAGAATTCGAGCTCTTAATGAAACTCGGCATATGTCGGCCGTCTAGTAGCGACTGGGCGAGCCCTCTACATATGGTACGCAAAGCAGATGGTTCTTGGAGACCTTGCGGCGACTACCGCGCCTTGAATGCAGTCACGGTACCGGACAGGTACCCAATCCCGTTCTTGCACGACTTTACGCACATATTATCAGGCAAAACAATTTTTTCAAAAATCGACCTACAAAAGGCTTTTCATCAAATTCCTATACATGAAGAAGATGTATGCAAAACGGCAATTACAACGCCTTTCGGACTGTACGAGTTCACTCACATGACCTTTGGACTACGCAATGCGGCGCAGACATTCCAAAGGGTCATCAACGAAGTTCTTCGCGGCGTAGAGAACACTTTCGTTTACTTGGATGACATTTGCATAGCCTCTACCTCAACAGAAGAACACCGTAACGACCTTCGAAAAGTATTTCAACGCTTACGAGATCACAGCTTAACAATAAACGTCGCAAAATCGGTACTCGGAGTACCGCAACTCGAATTTCTTGGACATCTTATCACCCAAGACGGCATACAACCACTTCCAAATCGTGTTAAAGTAATCACGGACCTTAAGCTTCCGACCTCAGCGAAGGATCTCAAACGCTTTCTCGCCATGGTTAATTTCTACAGACCTTTTTTGAAAAATCCGCTTCAACATCAAGCACCATTATTTGAGATGGCGCCGGGCAACAAACGCAATGATCACTCACCTCTTGAATGGACCCAAGAGAATATTCAACATTTCGAAGCCTGCAAAGAAGACCTAGCTAAATGTACGCTACTAGCACATCCTACTCCCAACGCACAGCTTTCGTTGTGGATTGACGCATCCGACTACGCAGCCGGTGCAGCGCTACACCAAGTAGTTAACAACACACTCCAACCGCTAGGTTTCTTCCAACGTAAATTCACAAAAGCCGAACAACGATACAGCACCTACGACAGGGAGCTAACAGCCATGTATCTTGCAATCCGGCATTTCCGTTTTATGCTTGAAGGACGCGAATGCCACGTCTATACAGATCACAAACCTCTGAAATTTGCATTTTATCAACGACTCGAAAAAGCTTCAGATCGTCAAGCGCGACAACTCGATTTTATCGCTCAAATCACCACAGACATTCGACACGTGTCTGGTAAACAAAATGTTGTTGCCGATATGATGTCTCGCATCGAAGTAATTACCTCGGAATCAACACTACAAGCAATCAACTATGACGACTTAGCCACCGATCAAGCTACAGACGAAGAGCTCCAATCATACCTCAATGGGCAAGTAAAGCATTCATTGAAACTAATAGCGTATGCTCTTCCTTCTAGTACAAAAAAGGTGTACTGCGATATCTCGAGCGATCGTATCCGACCTTTCATCACCAAACGATTCCGCCGAGCAGTACTTCAGGCAACCCACAATATTGCGCATCCTGGTACACGCGCAACATCAAAGATGATGACCGAACGATTCACCTGGCCGAAAATTCATCGCGACAGCCGAAATTTCGCAAAACAGTGTCTACAATGTCAACGTAACAAGATCAACCGACACAACGTCACCCCTCTTCAACGCCGAACTTGCGTCAGCGAACGTTTTGCTCATTTACACATCGATATCGTTGGACCGTTTCCGCTGTCTGAGGGACATCGCTACTGTCTTACAGTAATTGATCGTTTTACCAGATGGCCTGATGCATTTCCAATCCCAGATAGCACCGCTCCAACAGTAGCTAAGGCATTAATCAACGGATGGATATCGCGTTTCGGAATTCCTACCGATATAACTTCTGACCTAGGGCGTCAATTTGAATGTACGCTTTTTCAACATTTACTTTAATGTATCGGCGTCAAACACCTACGAACTACGCCTTACCATCCACAGACCAACGGCATCGTCGAACGTTGGCACCGAACACTCAAATCAGCCATACTTTGTCACAACACGGAACATTGGACAAATTTTCTACCGATAATACTTTTGGGACTACGCTGCTCCTTCAAACCAGATATTGGAGCATCCCCGGCCGAGTTAGTTTTTGGGACCACCCTACGCTTGCCATCCGAATTTTTCATCGACTGTCCTGCACCAGCTAGTGAGACTGAAGTTGTAGCACAGTTGCGACAGATAATGCGCGACCTACGTCCAGTTAACACGTCTTGGCATACGACTCAAAAATCATTTGTTCACGCAGATTTGAAGACGTCTGACCAGATTTTCATCCGCGACTTGTCGGTACGACCATCATTATCTCCACCTTACAAAGGACCTTACAAAGTCATTCATCGACATCCAAAGTACTTCGCCATCGACATTAACGACAAAATAGTCAACATTTCTATCGACCGTTTGAAACCTGCATACATCGCCGCAGATCCCAACTAGGAGGGGAGTAATGTGGCAGCACCGTCACTCTTTTCGGAGTTACTATTATTTTATTATAATTACATTACGCATGGTAACTCTACCTGCCAGTTTGACATTTTGCTTTGTACACTTTCCCTTTTCTTCTTGACGACTCGTAGAGTAAAGACGTGCCTACCACAACACACGCACTACATATATATAGGTTGGCAAATATTTCCCTCCCAACATTTCGTCTTTTGAATTTCACGGCTATGTATAAAACGCTACAGAGCTCGTACCTGAAAAGGTCTTTGAAAGGTCTTGACATAACCTACAGAATGACACTATGCATGATTAGTTTGGATATTGCGTTCAACAGTTATAGACGTGTAAGCATGGAGTTCACTAACGCCGAAATTAGCGCTATTTTAAAGTTTTCCTGCCTTCCTAGAAGAACGTTCCGTGAGATTTATGGTGTTTTGGAGGATGGTACTCTAACACTTCGAACTGCGGAGGAATGGTTTCGACGATTCAGTGCGGGTGAAAACGACACCATAGATAAGCCAGCCGGCGGAAGACCTGTGGCGACAAATACTGATAAAATCATGGAAAACATCGAGTTAGACCGACATGTGGCATCTATTGGCATCGCCCAGGAGATGGGAGTTAGTCACCAAACCATTTTAAACCATCTGCAGAAGGCGGAGGCCACAAAACAGCTTGATGTTTGGGTGCCGCATGATTTGACGCAAAAAAAACCTTCTGGACCGAATCAACGCCTGCGATATGCTGCTGAAACGGATCGTACTCGACCCATTTTTGAAGCGGATGGTGACTGACTACGAAAAATTGATCACATACGACAATATCAAGCGAAAACGGTCGTGGTCGAAGGCCGGTGAATCGTCCTATACAGTGATCAAACCGGGTTTGATGGCCAGGAAGGTTTTTCTCTGTGTTTGGTGGAATTGGAAGGGAATCATCCACCACATATGAGCTGCTCCATATGACCAGACGCTTAATTGTATCTACCGCACCGCTTGAAGCATGCGATTGACCAGAAGCGTCCAAAATTGGGCAACAGGAAGGGTGTAGTGTTCCACCAGGACAACGCCAGACCACACACTTCGTTGATGACTCGTCAGAAGCTGCGGGAGCTCGAATAAGAGGTTTTATCGCCTCCACCATATAGCCCGGACATTGCGCCAAGTGATTACCACCTGTTCCTGTCCATGACGAACGCCCTTGGTTGTGTAAAGTTGAACTCAAAAGAGACTTGTGAAAAGTGCTCTTAGCATCAGATTTTTTTCAACTAAATGAATACTGTAAACTTTTCAAATATCTATGAAAATAGTAGGAAATGGATGCCCCAGCATTTGAGTCTGCATTACAGACAAACTACATCCGAATATTTGTACCAATAGATAGTTATTGTGCAGCGAACAAGAAAACGATTTGAAACTCTGAATTATTGACGAGCTTACTGACTTCTTTACATGCAGGTTGTGTGAGTAGAACGAGCAGTTGAGCGCTTTTTAAAGTGAGTAAAATAAAAGCAAACTGAAAATATGTAACTTAGGCGAATATTGTAGACTAGAAACACGCTGTTTGTGTAAATAAATAATGAAAGAACCTTTGCTTTTACAACTCAAGGTCGTTGCTTAAAGTCTCGCAGCTTTCTTTATTATTTTATGATGAGTTTTATGGTACGAAAAGTGAAAGGAGAAGAATCCCGAGTATTAATTTAGTGAAATTGTAATTTATTTTTTCCAGCGAATCTGAATGCCCACAAACTGAAATCATAAATGAGGAACAGCCAATATCCTCAATTGCCATTTGTGAGTGGTGCCATCAAATAACGTTTCAATGAGAGTGTTGACAAACTCATTAATATTTTCACTCAACGAACGTCTGACGAATGGCCGAAAGCGCAATTTATTGGCCGGTTTGCAGCGCTGCAATCACTCCGGCCATGCAGTGGAATGTGCATGATGACCCGTGCCACAACTAACAACAACCACAAGCGAGACGATCGACGAGTGGCTGCAACATTTATTTGCCACACGAACAGCGATTTGTGTGAGATCTGTGGATATGTGTGAACATATACAGCCGTTGGTACAATTTATGAACTGTTTACATAAGCGCTGCTAGCTTAAGGCGACGCTATCGCTTGCGAGTTCATGCCGACGACCATAAAACAGGATTGCACTTATGTGTATTTGTAGATATAGCGGCCTGCGTTGCTTTGGCGTGTTGAAACTCTACAAAGCTGCTCAATGATGAACTGAATTGCTCAGCCGTTTGGTGGGCTTGTTTGTGGCTCCAGAATGCAATGTCAGCTGTCGCCGTTCATTGGTCAGCTTTGCTGTTGATTTTCATAAATGTCAGCACTGGTGACGATAATGATGTTGCCGATAGATTTCTGTTGCAACGCGCTATTTTGTTGACAGCTATCTCGGCGATATGTTGCAAGAGTTTGGTGCTGGTGGAATGCTTCCAATTGTTGAAAATGGTTACAGTTTTCAGAAATTTTGATAGTAAAGGTGTCTGGAAGAATTAGTGAAAGCTTTAGTAACCTGATATTAACAGATAATGTGGTGGCGGTGTCTATCCGAATGGATTTATTACCTTCAGGAGCCTTCACCTGCAAACTCACACTACAAGTGGAAGGCCCAACTAAAGTATTACATAACCATTTATAAGAAATATCGGTTATCAAAGGAAAAATACTGCCTTCAAATGTTAATAATACCCACTGGAATAGTGCCACACTACAATTCGCCACCTAAATGCATATGAGTAATAAGACTTCACAAACACCCATTAGCATATACATAGAGAGTTAATAAACATGAGCCACGCTAACCAAGTATTTATTTAGGCATGCAAATCACATGTATTATATGCGTTGTGGTTATCAGGCATCAAGTTATGTAAATATGATTGAACAGGACAAATGACTGATTGTTAAGTGACAGTGAGCGCGAGAGTATGTGCACCACACAAAGTAAATGCGTTTCAATATACAGTCGTGTTTACCAAGTACTCATTAACATATTCATAAATATCAGAATGTGTGTGTGTATATGTGTTAGAAGGCGGGGCAAAATTGTAACACGTGCGTCAAAGTTGACAAATCGCCTATGGTGGTTTTCCTAATACAAATGCGTTCATGACCCCTAATACAGCAGCGTATAATTTTCGTGAAGGGAATGGAATATTTTGTCTACACAGCGTGTGGATATGCCTACTTTAGTGGTGGAGTAGTGCTTATCTGGATATTAGAAAGGAAAGCCTTGGTGACAATAATGCACGTGCGATATGCTCGTAATTGGTAAAAAATAAAGCAAAAAATTTGTTAAAAAAATATTTTTAATTTTTCTTAAAAAAAAAAAAATATTTTTAATGTTTCTTTAAAAAAATAAAAAAAAATATAAATTTTAAATTTTTCTTTAAATTTTTCTTTAAATTTTTAAATAATAGCTCACAATTTAAAACGTCGCAGTTGGCACCAAAAACTTAAATAATAACTGTAAAGCATTATTAAAATATTGACTCCAATATTACACAATAGAAATGGAGCACGTCTGGGCGTATACGCAACCTGCGAATTTCAATGTAAAAATAAATATAATTTTTATACTCTCGCAACCTGTTGCACAGAGTATTATAGTTTTGCTCACATAACGGTTGTAGGTGTCACCAAGAAATATAAGAGTTAGATATGGGGTTATATATACATAAATGATCAGGATGACGAGTGGATTTGAAATCCGGATGTCTGTCCGTCCGTCTGTCCGTCTGTCCGTCCGTCCGTGCAAGCGATAACTTGAGTAAAAATTAAGATATTTTAATGAAACTTGGAACACATGTTCCTTGGCACCCTGAGGAGGTTGCTTTAGAAAATGGTCAAATCGGTCCACTGCCACGCCTACAAAATGGCGGAAACCGAAAACCTATACAGTGTCATAACTAAGCCATAAATAAAGTTATGAAAATGAAATTTAGAACATAGGATCCCATTAGGGAGGGGCACATTTGGATGTAATTTTTTGAAAAAGTGGGCGTGACCCCGCCCCCAAATACTTTTTTGTATATAACTCGCAAACCAATAAAGATATATAAACCAAACTTTCTGCAGTCGTTTATTTTAACCATTTCCGTATACAGTTCAAATGAAAGAAATCGGATAATAACCACGCCCACCTCCCATACAAAGGTTAGGTTGAAAATTACTAAAAGTGGGTTAACTCACTAACGAAAAACGTCAGAAACACCAAATTTTACATAAGAAATGGCAAAAGGAAGCTGCACTGAGATTTTTTTACAAAATGGAAAATGGGCGTGGCGTCGCCCACTTATGGGTCAAAAACCATATCCCAAGAACTATTTCTTTCGGTATATAACACTTTCTTGACACCTTGATGACACGGGTGGAATATGGGAAATCAGTTCACAACTACGTCTACTTCCCATATAACTCAATTTTGAATTCCATCTGATTCGTTCACTTTATAATACATGTATTCATTAGAAACAAATGAAGATAGCGGAATAAAACTTTACACAAATACTGTATTTGAGCTGTGACATCACTTGTGGAAAAATTGTCAAAATCGAACCATGACTTTTCAAGGAACTTTATACCGAATATATGGGTCGAATTGTGTTGTCTTTATAAAATTACATCAATAAATTGCGAGAGTATAAAATGTTCGGTTACACCAGAACTTAGTCCTTCCTTATTTGTTGTGACTATTTTTAACGCTCCAATTACGAATTTAAATCGACATTTATTTATTTTTGCACTACTTACAAAAATAGCACTAGAGTGCTAACAAAAGAAAGCTACCGGTCAACGCTTTAAGGTGAGAAAGGTTACTTGAACAAGACATTTTTATGATATTACAATAAAATTGGAAAAAAAACTTAAAAAAAGACTTCTTACAGTTCCAACTGATTGCTTTTACCTGCATTTTTTATAATTTCTTCATTTCTTGCGACATTTTTGTCACTTCATCCGCATGCCGGCCCACAATAAGGTGAGGCTACACGTGCAACTGTCCTTTACCATTTAGCACTGAGATTTCCCACTAACAGCGCCATAAAAATTGCAAAACTTTCATTCGCCAGGCAGCAGCGAGTGTAACTAAGATTTCTTTTTTTAAGTTTCTTTGCAAAAACTGCACTTTTCCTGCTGTTTTGTCACTGTGCTTTGGCCTTCGCCTGCAGTCAAGCAAATGTTATTGTTGCATGAAGTAAGAACCAAAGACAAACTGGCAGCAAAAAAAAAAATCAAAATCAAATGGTGTACTTTTGGCTTGGAAGTTGACGAGGGAATCGAGGTCAAATGGCGGCCAACCAGCAAAGTTAGACGTCACCGTCACACAGCCAAAGCCGCACAGCCGCTTGGGAGCAACGCTGCCACACAACAATTGTAATGTTAGGCTGCGGTCGTAGCAAGCACAACGTATATCGGCTGGGCACAAGGCGTATAGCGAGCAAGTGAAGCGACAGCGCGAAGCGAAGAGCTGAAGCAATAAAAACACATTTTACTGCCGCTTCATTGCAATGGCTTTTTATTTTGGCTAAATATTGTTGTTGTTGTTCTTGTTGTTGCGGCTATTGTCTTCGGAAATTTGTTAAAGGGAAGTTGGTAAGTTTGCGCGCCAAAGTTTAAAGTGCAACACGACACAACACAAAAGGTGCTGCCGCGGAACTGCCTCCTGCATGTGGCACTCCACGACGGGCCTCTCTTTACCCTTCGTCTGGCAACGGTTGTCATTTGTAAGTGCCCTAACTGACATTCACTTGCTATGTTTATTGTAAATACATACGGTAAGCTTGCTTAGACGCTTATAAGAGGGTCTCTCAACGGCAGCCAAAGGCATACGCTTTGCCTTGTTTGTAAGCCTGTTGGGTACAAATTTATCGATGCTCTTTTGTTCGGTGAGTTTATTCGATTTCACTTTTAGCTGTAATTTTGCGTTTTATTAACTGTGGCAAGGTACAATCAAAAGATTTGTAAACTTTAAATTTTATACTAACACGTAAGGGAAGGCTAAGTTAGGGTGCAACCGAACATTTTGTACTCTCGCAAATTTATTGAAGAAATTTTATTAAGAAAACACACAAATTTACCTATAAATTCGGAATAAAGTTTAATAGAATAACGAAAATCGTCATATATAGATATGAGGGCTGAGGTAATTCTTGAACCGAATTCATCAAATTTCACCAGCAAGGTACACTTTATCCGAGACTATACGCTCACTTAAGTTTGCTAAGATATCTCACATATTAATCAATAAATATATGCGGAAAAAAAGCCCACCGTATTTTTGAAAAACCTATAATTAGGTATATGGGAGCTAGGAGATGTTATGACCCGATTTTAATAATTTTTGGAACAGAGACACACTATTATAAGAAAACAATTTCCTCTGAATTACATTAAATTATCTAAGAGATTTACCCATATATTCGGTTAAAATTTACACTAAGGTGCTGAGTTCAACATGTTCGATATCTGGGGCCTTGAAAAGTTAAAGTCCGTTTTCGACAATTTTTTCACAAGTGAAGCCAGAGATGATATGCACTATTTGTGTAAAGTTTTATTCCGCTATCTTCATTGGTTCCTTATGTTTACATTATAAAGTGAAGGAATCAGATGGAATTCAAAATTGAGTTATAAGGAAAGTAGTCGTGGTTGTGAACCGATCTCGCCCATTTTTTATCCGCGTTATCGGTGTCAAGAAAATATTATATACCGAATTTCATTGAAATCGGTCGAGTAGTTCCTGAGATATGGTTTTTGACCCCCTATAAGTGGGCGAAGCCACGCTCATTTTCTATTTTGTAAAAATATCTAAGTGCAGCTTCCTTCTGTTATTTCTTCTGTAAAATTTAGTGTTTTTGACGTTGTTCGTTAGTGAGTTAACCCACTTTTAGTAATTTTCAACCTAACCTTTGTATGGGAGGTGGGCGTGGTTTTTATCCGATTTCATTTTTGGACTGTATAAGGAAATGACTTAAGGAAACAACTGCAGAAAGTTTGGTTTATATAGCTTTATTGGTTTGCACGATATATACAAAAAACTTATTTGGAGACGGGGTTACGCCCATTTTTTAAAACAAATGACATCCCCAAATGTGCCGGTCCCTAATGCGATCCTATGTTCTAAATTTTACTTTTATAACTTTATTTATGGCTTAGTTATGACACTTTAGACAGACATTATGTGAACAAACAAACATACTATCATACTCTCTTAGCAATTTTTTTTGCGAGAGTATAAAAACAAATTGAAAGCTTACTTCCACTTTCTCGTGCTTGTGAACCGAAATTTGGATTTTTTTGTAATATTTCTAGTATTTCTTAAATAAAAAATAACAAAAAGTTGTCTTGGAGTATTTTAAATTTTTATTATTAAAGATTTAAATTCAGAAATCGATAGTGCGCTCATCGAACTATACTCACATACACCAGCCATCTTCATAGCCTCCTCAGGGATCCAAGCGTCAGCACACAAGTACACTTCATGCCACAACACACACACAAAGGCACTTTAAAATGTTAAAATGTCATTGCAGCTAGAAATTGCTTGTATTATTTTCTGCTTTCTGCTGCTTCACAGCCAACACATGAAGTTCCGGGAAAAAAGCGCCACACTGTTGAGACGCGGGCGTTTGTTATTTAATACCAAAGTGCTGGCAACATGTAGTAAATAAAAACAGTTTAGAAGTAAATGCGAAAACAAATCGCCAGAGAGCAAATAAAACAAATGATTGCCAGCGATTCGCAGAAGACTTTGACTTGGACGAGTAGGTGTGGAGGGGAGAGGGTGTGGGTAGCGCAGAAATCCACTTGCTTAGCTGAAAGATAAATTGTTCGGCGCTTAGAAACAGCAGCAATTAAGAGATTTCTTTTCTACCGTTACCGGTCGGCGTTGGCGTCGACGTTGTTGTTGGTGTTGGTGTTGGTGGTGTGTGCCGTCGGGCAACGTGTACAGCAAGACAATCGCATTGCTTTTAACTTGTTACTTTTACTGTTATTGCTAATGTTCTGTCGCTTGTCGTTATTCTTGTTGCGCTTGCCATGTTCGCTGTCAGCGTAATTTTTCTTTTGTCTAAGCTTTGTGCTTTCTAATGTCATTGCGAGACTAAATGAAAATTTCAATATCCGCACTTATTTTACTTTTTTGTCTTCAGTGTAGATAACATCTTCCTTACCATCTGATGCAGCGAGGGATGTGGTGGTAGGTTAGTGCTTGAAAAAGTGTACTTGTCATCTTGAGTTCGCACTTGTAGATTTAAACAGACATAGCTACATATAAATCTGTTAAAAATGGAGAACTATTTAAAGGTTTTAAATAGCAACACACTTTGATTTATATTCAGTTGCAAGCCACATAAACATATATACATATATGTAATCAGAACTATTTTATATTCAATGAGAGCTAATGTTGATAGTATTTAATAGAAATGTAAATTGTGGCTCGAAAACATATTTTCATATATTGGAATATTAATAAAGTTTTTTTCTGAGAAACTTAAATAATTTCTTTAAAACGTTCCTCACAAGTCTTGTTACATATGTAAAAGTCAGAAATATTTCATAAGGAACATAAAGTTTTTCACGTACACGTGTGAGACTTTTCGGTCAGTTTGGCTTGTAAATAATTTATTAGGTGTAAGAACCTCAATTTTTTTATATTTTTTCACTTAACATATATGTATCTAATATAAAGATGTACTTGTACCTGGACATCTCTTTGTCTCCCACACAATTGAAATAAAAATAGCAAATTCAAAAAAAAAAAAAATTATATGTCCTTTATGTATTTATATGTGAGCTCATAAGTCCACCTGTGTTGAAAAGTGACGCAGAAGACTTGGGTTGACAAGCTAACAAATGCCTTGTGGCTAACATAATAATGTTTCCGGCACCATAAGGAATTTGTAAACACTTTGTATTCCTTTCTTAACGATTTTCACTTTGAATTTGACTTACTTAAAGGATACACGTTGTAAGTCTGTACTTGAATTTATTTAAATATATTTTTTAGTTATAATTTCCAATTTGTTTATCAAATTCATCTTAAAAATAATTAATATAAACAATAAATTGTTTTTTATTTAATTTATTTATATAATATATACTAAAATATTGCTAAAATTTCATTTTGTAAATGTTGCTCATACGACAAGGAGTCAAAATGAGAAAATATGAATATTCTTAACAAATTAGTCTACATTATAAAAGTCATATATCAGGTATAGAGTAAAACAATTTGAATAGTGGTTTGTCATGCGTTATTTACGTGATTCTTAAGGGGTTAGGGGTAGTCAGAGACACGAAAAAATTAGAATTTTCAGTAATTTTTTGCTATTAAATCATGTTATTTTAAAAAGTCATAATATGGCATTATTATACAATATTTTGACTTAAAGTCACGAAAATTAAAAAAAAATTTATAATTTCCAAAGTTATAGCTGCCTGTATTGACCAAGTTTCAAAAAAAGGTTTATCTAAAATCAATCGGATAAAAAAATTAGTTTTTTAAATAGATAATCCTGTGCCTGATCGAAGCTTTTTTTTTTTTAATTAACAAAATGGCGGCCTCAGGAAATTTTTTTTCTAGATTTTCGGGAAATATCAACAGTTAATTGGTTTTAAAAAAATCGAAATTTTTGAAAAAAAAATCCTTCGATCAGGCCTGAGTTTATTATGTATTCTAAAAGAATTTCATTAAAATCTACTGAGCGGTTATCGAGTTACAGTTGTCACCAGTGCAAAAAACATAGTTTTGAGAAAAAAGCATTTAAAGTTTCGCACTAGCGTGTTGGAGTGCCCACGCGCTTGTTGTTAAGTAAAAGTAATTATCGAATCAACTTCAAATTTTCAGAAAATATTTTTAAGATATCACACTTAACGATAATGCAAAAAAACGGTGCGTGAGTCCATACGCGCGGAAGAAGTTATACTTCTTAGTGATATTCCCAGAAATGAATATCATTTTTTATGAAAGAAAACTAGCGAGAGGGAAAGCATAAAAATATGGTGGAGTGACCGACACTTTCTTAACTTCACATTTTATAAAATTATTATGCACATTTTATAAAGCAAAGTCCAAATCAATTATCATTTCTGGGTTCTGACGGATTGATATCTATAATATTTACAATTGGATTTATCTATAATATTTACAACTAAAAGAAGATATGAAATGTCTTACATCTATTTTATCTATATTTTTCGCGAATACCGCATCAATAGTCGTACCTCCTTTTGTCGTAGGATCGTTTCTTCCATTGATCATTTCTAATGAAAATTTCTCTCTGAGGAATGCCAGTAATGGTTCAGCTTCTGGCAATGAAGCCACAAGACAAAATTAGAAATGAAGTTCATAAACCTCACGCTGTCAGATAAAACGATATACCTCCTCATCGCGGGTGCTAAAACATACGATTAGCAAAGAAAGTAAATGAAGACTGACTACAGAAAGGATCCTGTGAAGTATAGTCTTAACTTTTCAACGGCCAACGCTGAGTATTTCAACCAAAAGTCACACAAAATAGTTGAGAATTCGCAGAAATTAAACAGAAACGAAAGAAAAATAATGCGCAAGCATACAAACATACATGTGCGTACACATGTGAATATGTCACCAACCAAAAATTTAAACATTGTTGTACAAAAACAAGAATTGCTCAAATAGCATAAGCATGGCAAGTGCTTTAAGTTTTCTGCTTTACTCTCATTTACTCTCTCTCTCTCTCGCGTTAATTGTTCAACGCTATTCCCTCTCCACTGAAGCGTTAAACAATTATTGCAACCTTTTCCGAAGTCGTATAAGAAGTATAACTTCAAAAAAAAAATAATTTTTTGAAAATCCTGACTCCCTGACCCCTAACCCCTTAAAGAAATTAACCTCAGGATCGAGTTTCGAGTTTAAACTCAAAAGTAACGGAATTTGTTTTGTGATGAGTTTCAATATTCAAGGCGAAGCAGTATATCAAAGAACAACAAAAATTATACAAACAAATAGTTATGTTCTCACTGCTAGGTAGATTGTGCATTTAGCTTTTCTCACTGCAATTATTGAGTAACTGAAGAAACTATTTCAATAGTATTAAAAGTAATATATATGTGGCTCCTTAAAAGGGGTAGAAATTGATACCCCACCATTTCATATTTATTTTACATATGCTATTACAACCAAATTACTTCTACTCACAAAAAAAATCTGATCTTAAAATACCAACGAAATTTGTATGAATGCCACTAAAATCCGAGTTCATTTCACAACACAATAACCACAAGCAAACACACACACACACATACGCATTTACGTACGCCCAATAAATACCAAGTATACTCGTATATGAATGTACAACGCTTTGAGTATAACCAAATTGCGATTGCTTGTCCTTCACCTACATTTGTGTTGCATGCAACGAACGGCAGCATCGATGTTGGCAAAAAACACTGTTTGTTGCTGTGTAACAAATGGAATGCGCGAACTACAACAACAACACAAGCGTATATATGAAGTAAAAATGTGTGTGTGTGTGTGGCATATTAATACACGTGCATGCAACTCATAAAACAAACACCTTCCTGTGCTGAAAATGAAAATAGGAAAGTGAAAAAAATGCAAGAAAGGCGCACACAAACAGGAAGCGCGACGCAGCGTGAAACGAGCCGAGAAACGAGAAGAAACGCTGAAGGCGCCAGTCAAGCAGAAAAAATGACAAAAGGAAACAGGCGGATGCTAGCGTGTTGCAATCGAACAATGGCAATGGCAACAACGCAGCGGCAGCAACAAGCAACAAGAGATATGCGTGGCAAATAAGAAATTATAACGGCTGAAATGGTGAAAATGTGAAGCAACGCGCACAAACAACAACAACAAAAACAATAAATATATGCGGAAAGGCAGCAACAAGATATATGCAAAAACACGCCGCTGAGGGGGGAGAGGGAGCGCGCCTGTATTTATGTGTGTCGCCATGCAATTCATTAAGACACATATTTCAAACTCATAGTACAAGGCCATAAACAATAACAATAACAATAACAACAGCAACAGCAAAGCAACAACGGCAATTGGACAAAGCAAATAGACCGTGGCAATGCCGCTGGTGATGCGCTCGCACAAACACACTCACACACACCTTCAACTGCAAAAGCAGCACAATCATTTATGCAAAAAGTCCCCGCGACGTCGCAGTGTTGCAATAATAACGCTGCTTGCTGCGGGGAGAGCATGGCGCCAAGGCCAGACGGCCACCCGGCGCGCACCAGAAATGTCAAGCACAAGTATTTCATGTAGGTATTCATATTATTATTCATTTCATTTTTCATTTAATTTTATTTCTTTCCGCCGCCTGCGAGTGTTTTATGCGCGCAAACAAAATAGATAAGAGCGGCGCTCGCAAAGAATGCACGGTTTGCATGGCAAATGCAGTCGCAACTAATGCAACTAAGTTCGCTGCGGAGATGAGAAGCTGGAGAGAGAAAGGAGAATGTGTTTGAGGTGAACTTATGAATGTGACGAAGCATTGTACTGCTGTGGCAAGAATTTAATAAAGCGCGAAATATGATATTTTCAGGCTCATAAGAGCTGTTGATTACACAACAAGATTTGGTTTCCAAAAAAAATAAATTTGTTTTAAAAAATATTTGTCTTTATACGAGACGACGTCAAAGTGATTATTCATAAAAAATATTGCTAATCAATTTACCACCTCTATAAATAATAATAACTTCGACTTTGTCGGTTAAGCGAGATTTCCTTAAACCAATATTTTCCTCAATTCGTCCCAACTAAGTGTCTCAAAGCCATAATACTTTAAATTTTTCGTCCAGCTACCATCTGAGATGTGAATCATCAGCACGCCCACAGAATGATTGTCATTTGTTCATTTGCATTCCAGCTGTGCTCGGCACTTTTATGCCACTGCCACAAGCGCAACGCCGCGTCAACGGCAGCCAGCAATGCGAGTCTACACAGCAGCTCATCTGCCAGCTGCAGCTGGCTTTATGTGTCAGTTAGTTTGTAACGGTTTTGTATGCTTTCGCTTTTCTTGCATTCTTATGTCCGCCGCCCATTTGTTATGCTTTCTCACTCGCATTTGTTGCGGCTGACTAAGTTTTACGGCTTTGATGCAACCACTCAGCCGTGCCGTGGTGTGTCGGTGGCATTGCACCCACTGCCCGGACAAAGCAATGCCAGCATCACCGGATGTCTCACCGGACAACAGCTGCACTGGCAATTGCCTGTGAGACGCTCTGGCGTGGTGACGATGACACACTCGGCATTGCAAGCCATCGCAACAACAAATGAAATTGCTTAGTTTTGTGTATGACGTGGCAATGTGAATTGATGACACTAAGTTTTTCCTACTTTGAACTCACTCGTTTATATAATTTATTTCAGAAAGCTTGCTTTTCTCTGTTGTATATTTGTGAGTGTGTCTGTTTGCTTAGTATGACCGGTAGCAATTGTTGTTGTTATTGTTGCTGTTTGTCACTGTAATTTTTTAGACCGACTGAATGCCATTCACCAGTTCTCATTTGGGGATTAACACTGACACCTTACGAGCTGCTGTTCTTACCATCCGGATGTCTAAAAAGACGATTACACCAAGAAATGTGTGTCTTGAGAGAAAAGTATTTCTTTTCGCATGAAAAATAGTAAAATGTATGGTGAGGCTTGATGATGCAAAAGCAAGAACAAGTTGCACACCAAGATTAATGTCTATGGATAATAAATATTACTTTAAATGTGGTCTCTGTCTGCTTTGCTTTAAGACGGTTTGTAAGTTTTTCGAATTTTTGGGACATTTTAAGCTTTTTGCCATAAAACATACAACTATAGGCAGGCTGAACAGTTAGTAGCAGTTCCCAAAGAACTGCTTCCAAGTGCCGCTTCTTCAGTGTGGTTAGTATCCTCTCCGATAGTGGCGCCCAAATTATGGGCGAGCGCTGAATGTGTTCCCAAAGCTAGTTAAGGAGTATTTAAAGTCATGATCGAAATCGCTCAGCTATTTCAAAATCAGAATTGTTTTTAGGTGCCGCGTCGCAGCGGAATCGCTGGGAACTGCTGAGCTGATAAGCTCGAAAGAAAGGGTATGGAATGTATGGAGGAAGACGAGATTTAAACATTAATTATCCTCCTCTATTTCCAGCGTTCGCAATACTGATGTTGAAACTTCCTTGTAGCCATACCTTTGCGAACCAAGCGAACGGGCTGGGATATACATTGGTCGCCTAATAAAATTTTTGATAGGCTCCGAACGCTCCGACGATACATAAGGGTCTGCCTTCCGATCCATACTTAAGAGTATTTTGGCATCAAAATGGATCGGTGCATTCAGCTGTCCAAGTGGGATCCCTAGTGTCACTTATCACGACGGACAGCCTCTAAGCCTAACCTAACCTAGAGAAGGTGCCACTACAATTTAAGGCAGTAGACTGCTTTACAGGCTTCAAAAAATCGTTTTTTTTGTTTTGTTTTAAATCTCTTCCAAAACTATCCAAGAATATGTCTTTAAAATTCCAGAGGACAATTCGACATATTTTCGAAGCTAGA
Organism: Zeugodacus tau; assembly: GCA_031772095.1. Classification (NCBI taxonomy): domain Eukaryota; kingdom Metazoa; phylum Arthropoda; class Insecta; order Diptera; family Tephritidae; genus Zeugodacus; species Zeugodacus tau. The sequence continues at coordinate 77,562,237 of CM062651.1, forward strand.
GCAGTTTTAGTGGCCGAGCGTCGAGCAGGTGCGAATGCTCAGGCAGACCTTTAAAGCGCGTTTTCTCGAGTTTTTATTTGCACAAGTGTTAGAAAACGGTGCCGGCGATAGCAAAAATAATATATGCCCGATCGAAAAAAACCAAAGTGATCTAGCTTCAGTATTCAATTATCTTCTATTGCTTAAAAAAGTAAAGTTTTTTCAAACTTCGAAAAAATTTGTAATTTTATAACTTCTTCCGTATTTTTTTAGTTCATAACGAAAAAAAAACTTACAAAAATTAAAAAAAAATTTGGTTCTACTGCTTCAGATGCTTCGCACGACCTCCATCACCGGCACCGATTTACAAGTGCAGACTCCAGGCGCTCCAGAAAAATACTTACAACTTTGAAAAAAATTCAATATTTTTTAATAATAAATATTGTTTTTTAGCCTTAAATATAGTACACTATCGTCTTAAAATTCCGTTTACTGCAATCATTTCCTTCCCTTTCAAAAAAAATTGCTAAAAAAACGCTTTTTTCGGCTTCTAAAGCAGACTACTTAACTGGCGTATATGGAATAGGCCTACTTCTTTCAAGAGCTCGTTTATAAATCTCGCAGCCATCGAACAATTCATTCATAAGATAGCGTTCGGCCAGACATAAAAAAAACGACAAAATGATTTTGAAAGGACATTCTAAAGAATTTTAAACAGAAAGTTACTAGGTCGACAAATAGTTCATGAATATTTAAATATGCGAAAGTATTATGAAAGGCAGGTGACAGGAGATCACACAGTTGAGACAATGAGCTATATCTCAAACAATGTCATGATTTGCTACCTCGATCACCTTATTCCCCGGATAGGGCCCACACGAACTGTTACCAGAGCGGGAGAGTCACTAAACAGCTAAGGGTCCAAGACCTTCGGAACAACAATTCGTAAGCTAACTGAGGAACACTGTTAAGTCTGTATCAGAAATACAGACATACTTAAAGGATTTTCTAAAGAGATCTTGAGCAACATTTGAGCTAATTCTAAACATCTTGTTAAATTGTAACTTGTTTGATTAACAAAATATTGGCTTCTTCAAAGTAATTACCGTTATTCAGTATGAACCCTTATAAAGCAACAACTCTTAAAGAATTAATAAGAAAATCTGCATATTAAGAGAGATAAAACATCAACGAACGGCAAACAAATATCTAGTCTTTACATGCAACCCATTAAAAGGGCACAAAGGCTGCTAGTTTTCAGCAAAATAGCCTTCATCGAGTTGAAAGAAGAACTAAACATTTGCGAATGCTTTCTTCTACGCTACTTTTCAGAGGATTTTCATGCCTCAGGTCGCTTGCTTATCAACACACTGCATTCAGCTCTGCATCGCATCTTTAATCTTAATCCTAAGAAGGTACACAACACTCTTTGAATTTTCGCTGTGCAAATTTGCTTTAACTTATTGTTCGTGCGTACCTTTCGGCCATATTTGTTTGTGTGTGTGTTCGGGTGTGCATTGAAGATGCACCGAAATATGCTCGCCTGCTGCGTGATTGTTGCATTCATGGTTGCATGTGTGCTTGCACGTCTCAAAAGATGCTAGCGCTGAGATAGCCAATTTGCTGCAACACAATTTACCGCAATTTCAGCACATAAATAATTCTGCAGGCGAGCGCCGCCTGTGTGTGTGTGCGTGTGTTTGCATTTATTTGTTTACGTTTTTGCGAAAGTGGCAGCTGTCAAAAGCAGCCACGACGCATATGAGCGTCGCATTACGTGTGTGTAATAGTTTCTATGCTGCGGTGTAAAATAAACAACACTTTGTTGTTGTTTTTGTTGTTGTTGTTGCGGAAAATGAAACGGAAAAGAATGCGCTCAATGTAAAAGCGCACGAAGAAAGCCACATTCCGCTGCTACAAGAGAGAATTTAAATTTATTTTCTCGATGCCAAAAATGGTGAGAGCAGAGGGGAGTTGGCGGGGGCAATGCGCCACAAAGTATGCAGCATAAATTCATCTACATTCAAAACGTGCAACAACAAACACACAAACATGAGTCTCGAGTTACTAAGAAAATTTTGTTTTTGTTTTTTGTTTTTGTAAACACACACACACTCATGCTGCTTATATGTGCCCCGAGGACGTTATTAGAGATGCAAAGAAGACGATAAACTTAACGCAAGCCGCAAGGAGAAGAAGTAGAGCTGCAGAAAAGGCGCATGCGGTGTGCTGTGTACCGTTAGCCGCAGGCCTCCACAAAGCAGGTGAAAAGCTAAGAAAACTGCAAGAAAAGCCAGTTGTTCTTTCAGCGCTTGTCGCCGCACCGAAGCCAGCCAGCCACAACCGGTGCCACCTGCATGGGGAATGCGACGTAACGTCGCTAGAAAGGTAACGGTAAAGTGGCAAAGGCATCGAGGAAATGGTGCATACAAATTTTGATTGTAAACAACGATTAAGCAGCTGATTACGCGCTGAATACTGCATGAAGTGTTTATTGTGTTGACACAGTGCAACAGCACGCACTTAACGAACGTACAGTAACAACAACAACAACAACTATACAAACACACTATTAACAACAATAACAAGAAAAAAACACAAACAGGTTACACAGCAGTGTCAGCAGCTGGCATGAATGGCGCTCAAGCGCTGAGCGTGTAGCTAGAGTGAGCAGTTGAGTGCAGACGCTGCAGCAGTTGGTGTTGTTGGCGGGGTTGTGACAAATGCAAACATTGGCTTAACCAGCACAATCTAACTGTATGCGAGTCCGTCTGCATTTGTGCGTGTGTGGGTGGGTGTGTATGCGATGAGATAGTGTGCTTAGTAGCCTCGTTAGATATTTCTTTAATTATGTGGAAATTGTGTTCGGCACGTAATTATCGCACCTGCTGTGTTGACCCCGTCGAGCTTTTAGCCTCCGGTGTGCTCCGTTGCAGCTGCTGTGTAATCGAAAAAAAAACATATCAGCACCAGCAGGTGAGTGGAGGAAGTCTGTTTGGTATTTAAACAAGCGCTTGTTTGCATTTTCATTGCAAAGCTTTGCATTTGTTGGTGAAAGCTTTGAGGAGCTTTTCAGCTTATTCTGCTACAGTTGGTAGAAAATGGATTTAAGCGAGATCGGGAAATAATTTCTGTTATCGGTATTATAATGCGTCGTGATCATAAAAACTAGTAAATATGAGTCGAAGCTTTTATTGTTCTATATTAGCAGCTTTTGGAAAAGCTCTCAATAATAAGCTTTTTTGAAGCTTAAGTATTTTACCCAAAAACGCTCAATACAAATATTCTAGCTTGATGATGCTTTTTTATGAGCTTTTATGAGCTTTTCTAAGGGCCTAATAACTACATATTTTTTCGAAAAAGGTATTTAACTGTTTTTTATATGTTATTTGCAATAGTTGTACTTAGCGTCCGACTTTTTTATATTTATCATATTACACCCACAACAACGTTGTCTACTTCCCCATATTTGCTTGTAATCTTCACCCATAAATAATTCAACAAAGTAACGGTGAATATATTTGTGTGCCCTTTCACACCTTTATTCGCCACTTTTTCACTATATAGTTACACTTCCCCATGCAGAGCGCTCTGTGCGAAATCAAACACCGTTATAAGCAAACTAAATGGACTTTATTCAGCTTTCACCCTATTTGCCGTTATGGATAAAGCGCTGTGTAGTCAGATAAGCCTCGCGGCAAGCACTCGCCCCACTAGAGTTAACGTTGCATGTTTGGGGCTTAGCTTCGGTTCCTCGCTAGTTTCTGTAATGGAATTGGCTGCTCTTATTTATGAGTATTGTGTGTGAATTCGGTGTTAGTTAAAAGCTATTTCGTTTTGTAAATTTTTGAGCACTTTCTAATACGGACGCTGGTCCAAATAAATATTAGTGGTTGAGGAAATTATAAAATTTTATATATTTAACACTTATAATGGAATTCCGACACTCATCTCACAGACTTCTTAAGGAAGACTTGAAGACCATGAAGGATAAGTCCTTTCTCCGAGTTTCTTCTTAAATAAAACTATGATTAACTCCTGCGAAGGATGTTCCTATGTAAACTGAGCTAAGAGCTAACTGAGCTTTTCTATAGGAAAGTAGTGTTACTTCAGACCCCAAAATGTTCCTTTGAAGAGTATTGATAATAAATATTATAATATCCATTGACTTCTTGTAATGAGAACCTACGATTATTCCAAAACCGAATCACTTCTCGCAAACTAACAATAAAATAATAAATTTAATGAAGGACAAGCGTTTCTTCATAAAACTTGCTGAAGTGGTCATCACAATTTTATTTAACCCGTAAACAAGGGCCATAACATTTTATAGCAGTTAATTATTTTACACTTACTTATACCATAGAGCATTGACAACAGCAGCAATAAATACACCACGAATAATAAACCGCTTGAGCAACAGAAGACTCTGCTACACACATACACTCCGGAGGCCACTGTGTATATATATTGTAACACGCAAACTGCAGGAACTTAATAGGCCGTAAAAAATGGCATATGCGGCAACTTGTATACACTGCATGCAATAAGTGACACAACCGATTCGAGTAAGAGGCTTTATGTACTTTAAATGTTGGAAACCAGAACTAGGTCCATATGTGTATGATATATTTTGAGCTTTATGGTTTAAAAACAAATAGATTATATTATAATCCATATTCCATCGAGTGACTATTGTAGACTTGATACTCTAATTTACTTAAGCGGGAAACTTTTTTGACTCAGTATCTATTGTGTTGACCATGAGCGTACTTCCACATCAAGTTCTGAGTAGCACACAGCTGTACGTGTTAATTTCCTCCCAGCACACCGCGGCGAAATAAAAATCGCCAGTCACATTATACCATTTTTATTACCTTAATTGTGGAGACATACGAAAGGCAGAGCAGACGCACACGCGAGCACAGCGCGAACAACAAACATCAAACAAGTATCGAAAGAACGAAATAAATAATAAAATAAAACGGTAAAACTTTGCACTAAAAGCGGAAATTAATATTTAATGAGCCGAGACGCGTCTTCTGGACAAGCATGGACGCTAAGCACGTGAGCTAGTATTTAATAAGTCTGCAATATAGGGCTTAGACAAAAGTCCAGCAGCTTAAATGACAGCGCAAACTCTGCGAGTGCTTTATGTATGTTTTGTGAGTAGAACAAGAGTGGAAATAAAAATAGAAATACATCAAAAAGGAAGCGTCCTGTAGTTGTAAGTGAAGAAATCAACTTTTTTTTTATAATGTTCATGAAAAAGCAGTACTAAACAAAATAATTTGTTGTTGCCACAAAATAAAGTGGAAATCAATTTAAGCTGGGAATGATTTTTAATGACTTGATGCGGCAAGGAATTGAAATTGGTTTTCTGCTATAAGCTGACTTAAATGGAAAATCATTATCCAAATAAAATATTTTCAAAATCATAATCCAAAAAGAATTTCATTTACACACAAACCAATTTATTTGTGGCAAGTTATACCATTTATGAAATTTCGTTGCCCAATAGTCAGTATAACTAGTTCAGCACTGCTCCAGAACTGTCTGACTAGGAGGTGGTATTGCTTACCGATTTCTCACAAAGTATTTCCTTCAACTGTATCTCTTAATATGGCGAATGATTAATAGAGTTGCCATCAATTTTAATCATAAATGCGATTTTGAGTAAGAGCTTAAGGCAGTAGTCTGCTTTAGAAGCCGAAAAAATGCATTTTTTTAGCAATTTTGTTTGAAAGGGAAGGAAATGATTGCGGTAAACGGAATTTTAAGACGATAGTGTACTATATTTAAGGTTTAAAAAACAATATTTATTATTAAAAAATATTGAAATTTTTTCAAAGTTGTAAGTATTTTTCTGGAGCGCCTGGAGTCTGCACTTGCAAATCGGTGCCGGTGATGGAGGTCGTGCGATGCATCTGAAACAGTCGAACCAAATTTATTTTTAATTTTTATAAGTTTATTTTCTTTATGAACTAAAAAAATACCGAAGAAGTTATAAAATTCCAAAATTTTTTCGAAGTTTGAAAAAAAATTCACTTTTTTAAGAAAAAAATTGACTTTAAGTTGCAAAACAAGTAGTTTAAATAATACTTTTGTCCAACTTTTTTAGTTCAAATAGAAGATAATTTAATACTGAAGCTAGATCACTTTGGTTTTTTTCGATCGGACATACATATATTCTTTTTGCTATCGCCGGCACCGTTTTCTAACACTTGTGAAAATGAAAACTCGAGAAAACGCGCTTTAAAGGTCTGCCTGAGCATTCGCACCTGCTCGACGCTCGGCCACTAAAACTGTTCTAGCTTCGAAAATATGTCGAATTGGCCTCTGAAATTTTTAAAACATATTCTTGGATAGTTTTGGAAGAGATTTAAAACAAAACAAAAAATAGATTTTTTGAAGCCTGTAAAGCAGACTACTGCCTTAAGAGTATTTTGTATACTGAACTACTCTTCAACAGTTTTAGACCAGTCTTCAGAGTACTATGAAATCTAGTTGTGCTGCACTGGCACTTTCTCACTTTCGACAGCAGAAAAATTATGCTTTAACATATGAAGTTATAACAGTTATGTTACATAATAAGAGCACACTTTGCTTACCACACTAATGCTGGATTATTCATATTTATAGTATATAAAGTTATATATTCGTACGAGTCTGCATGTACATATATGTATATATGCTCTTGCTTATATTCCCAGAATTTGTCTTGACATGTGCTAAACAATGTTGCAATAACAACAAAGAACAACTCAACAACAGTAGCAACAAAATAAGCAAACTATTTGTAACAACTCTAGTTGTAGCTGGAAGTATTTGCAATTTACAACAACAACAACAACCGAGTGTGTGTGTAGTAAGTTTGAGCTGTGTGCTAAAACAAGTTAGTTTTCCTCCCATCGTAAGGTACGGCTAACTAACAACAACTAGCGGCCACTACATGTGTCTGTAGCTTACAACGCAGTCTTATAACATGCTGTCGAATTACGGTACATGGCCAGCAGAGCGTACAAGTACAAGCTGGGGAGGGGAGTAAGAGTCAGTCACAGAAATTTACATTTACCAACATTCAAGCGGAGAAATATCTACTAATATTGGAGAGTGAATATTACGTTTTATTTGCTACAAATATTTGAGGTAGAAATTTGCTCAATAATTAATTTGTTTTTGCACGATATTGATTTGACTGATAAACAAAATTAAAACTCAGCAATGAGAGATAAGAAATATTGAAAAATTATTTGAGTGTTGGTTAGAGTAGTTAAGGATCAATATGATACTAGAAAAATTCTAATAAACTTATTAAATAATTGACTGAAAATCGAGAGAGCGACTTAATGAGTTCCAAAATTTGCTGCTAACTAAGGTGCTGGTTTATTAGATAAGATCTGAAGTTAAAGACTCTAGAACTATTGCTCATGATACAAGGAGAGAGGATGTTATTAGTGATATACCTCCTATATTACCAGCTCTATAACAACTAATGTTAGTACAATCTAGCTTATACTAAACTGAAGAAACCCGAACTGCTCTCTCTCTCTCCCAAACTCTTGTAACAAGATGAAGTGAAGTTGCCTCACTGAACCGAATTTCCCTTATATACCTTCTCCTAAAATGTACTGATTTTTATTGCGATAATTGCTCACTGCACCACCACCAACCCACCGTAAAAATGGAGAAAATGAAAATTTTCTAACAAAATTGTACGCCTCCTTCTAGTCGACTGCACTGAGAAATGGTGAACACAAGCCGCCGAAGCCACAAGCTAAATACAAAGCCAAGCCGCATTGCACACTGTTGCACATTTTAACCGCAACAGCAAAAGCATAACAACATGCAACATGTTGCAAGCATGAAACTAACCAAGGAGCTAAATAGCGTTGTAGTTGCTACAAGAGCAATGAGCCTAACCGTACATACCAAAAGAGGCCAACACACAGTGGAAGCCAAGCCAACCAAGCACGCAGGCGAGACGAAGAGGCAAACGGTACAATTTCAAAGCACAAACAACAAACGAGTACTTAGACTAAGCAGGCGCCACAATGTGGCATGTGTATGTATGTGTGCGCTCGAGGGAGCTAGTTAGTGCGAGCCGTTGTCGGCGGAGGGTGCTCGTTAACTTGTTGGCTGCGTAGGTGGTGGAAGAAAGGCAGAAAAAAATGATTTTCCATACTCAGCGCAATTAAGCTGTTGAAGGCTTTACACATACCACCAAGGCAAACGAAAATGTATGCAACAACCTCATACACAAACACAGACAGCACAGGTGCGCTGCAAGGTGCAACAGGCGCAGCGCGCGGGTGGCGTCAGCAACGTAGCTTGCCGCAAAATGTGTTGAACCGGAAATTGTGCGGCCGCCGTGTGGAGTTGCCGTCATTCTGCAAGCCGACGCGTTTATTGCTTTTATGAAGGCACTTTTGGCGTTTGTATATGCATTTATAACTGTTTTGCTTTCGAGTTGAGGTCGTTGCAGCTTTCCAGCCATACGCGCGCCACATGCAACCGCATTTTGTTGCCGTTGGTTATGATCAGCAGGTGTGCAAAATGCAGCAAAAAGTGGTGCAGCCACCAACACATAGCACTAAGCAGGTAGCTGACTAACATCATTTGAAGAGCCACCAACGCAATTATCGCTTTATCCATCAGCAACAGTTGCTCCACACACACCGCAATTGCAATGGAGTCTCTATGATTTTTGGCTCTTCGCCGCATTACGTTGTTTTGTGGCATATGCGGCCACTTGTATACAACAACAACAAAACCTTCAACACCTAAGCAACAACAACAAAATGGCCGTTTCAACAATTCGGACACTCGATTTTTATTTGGCGAACTTTATCAGTCATTTTATATATGCTGTCAGCGCAACTAACTCATCAGCAGGTGTAAACAGTTGTTTTTATTGTTGTTGTTGTATATACAGCATTTGCTCACGCAGTCAGTAACAGGCACACATACAGACACATCGCTTTTTGCCTACAGCTGATTGGCTGCCATCCTGTTCGCCAGCCAGCCAGTCATCCAGCCACCAAATCCGCATTTTGTTTTCTTGATGTTGTTGTGCAACAAGCGTTGTTTCACCTGCAGGCACGCGCAAATTAATTGAATAATATCATCCAATTACGTGTGATATCTTGGGCTGCAATTAAATTAGGCGCTCAACGTGAAATATATTCATTGACTCACAGTTATTTAGGCTTATGAAATGCCGAAATGGCGGAATAGTGGGTGTCTGTGAGGGGAGTGGGTGCGACGAATAACACCAAAATGTAAATTAATGAATTAAATGCAAATAAATCGCATTGCCAGCGGCTGTTGTGAAGAAATGCGGCGTTTCTTGTAAGCTTTTAAGGGATTTCAATATTTCTCTGTGAAAGTGTGTGTGTATGTAAATTAAGAGACACACTAAGTCAATTAACATGTGTGATTTGGCAAAATAAATTATTTGTACATTTTTATTAGCTGTCTTCGATACGCCCCTTCTCAGCTCGCCACTTCCCTTCCAAAAAAATTCAATGTAAAAGCAACAACAAGTCCAAAAAAATATCTGCTGCAATAATCATTTGTACAACGTGGCAACTTATGAGTGCACTAATTTATAGCCACTGTTGTCGTTGTTATTGTTGTTGTTGTTGCTTGTTACATTTCACATTTGACCTCCAACGCAAAGTCATGTCGAACACATGTTTAGCAAATGATATGCGATGTACAGGCATTAGCACAAGCCAGCGCCACAGAGCAGCGAGTGTAAGTGGCACGCAGCCAAGCCGCACGAGAGCGTACAGCGAGAGCAGCGTGTGTGTGTGCATAAGCTGCTTGTTTTCTGCCATCGTGATTACAGCGCCAAGCAGTGGTTAGACGATGTCCCATGATGTTTGTGAATGTAATGTATCGACCATATATTCAAGACCTTGAAGGAGTGCGATGAGAAATTGTTAAGGACTAGAATTTTTTTTCTAACTAAATAAAATTTAATATACTTTATACCATTTAAAAATTAATAATAACCTGTTTTGCTAATTTTAAGGTTCCTGAGGTTATTGAAGACCAATATCTTCCACTGAAACCTACTTTCCACACTTATGCTTGCCTGGGCACTCAAGTATCCTCACACACTTCAGCTTCATCCCGAGGTCATTGGATCATATCCATGCCGCCGAGCTCAGCCCTGGTAACAACTTCTCTGCTCTTATTCCCTCAAGATACGTATGGGCGAGAAGGAGTCGTTGGAGACGAGGCGCGGTAGGCTTCTTCACGGATGGGTCGAAGTTGGCGGGGGAGTTTACTGTCGGGAGCTTCAACCTTAGTTTCAGGCTTCACGATTACTGCAGCGTTTTTCAAACGGAAGTGGCTGCAATTAAAGCAGCGACGGATACATTGCTTCGAAGCGCAACAACCTTTAGGGAGGTGGCGATCCACTCGGATAGTAGAGCGGCGATACTAGGCCTGAGTTCATTGACCATGCGCTCAGGGTTGGTTAAGGAATGCCTATCCTCACTGTCGGTGGTATACTTTTCAATTAGGGTTCTGGGTTCCTGGCCACTGCGGAATCGCGGGGAATTGTAAGGCTGATGAGCTTACAAGGTCAGGAACGACGGACTCACTATTAGCAGCATGGAATCATATAGGAGCACCATTGTTCTACTGCGGTCTGCTATTGGACAGATGGGCTTCGGCTGAGCTGGGTAGGCGCTGGTCAGTTACCAAACATGCTTAGTCACAAGATCCTTCTGACCTAAGGTAAACCGCGGTAGGTCTACTAAACTTTTCGCCCTCAGTAAACCTTACCTCTTCTTAGTGGTAGGGGTTCTTACTGGCCATTCTCCCATTGGGATCCACGCTGTAAGGTTAAAAATCTCTGCAGATTTGTAGTAGCTTCAGGGGGCTTTGTCGACTCCTAATTGTTAATCTAGGGGGATCCAGGCTTCACAAAGGACTATATTTTAAAGTCTACGTGTGTTTTTCCCTTTGGGAAACAGAACCTAACCTAACTTAACTTATGCAGGAAAAGGCTCACACCATATAAAAACAATAATATGATATATTATTGTATTTGAATACTTTATTCAAATTCAATTTTTCTGAGATTATGAAGCGTAAAACAAACATTTAAGAAGTTTTCTTTACCCTCAAGAAACTTTAAAACGAAAATATCAAGCCTTTCCTGAACTCATCAAAATTAAGTAATGATTCTCATTGCAGCAAATTTCCAATTTAATTGTTGTATTTGTAAGCAAAAAAGGCACGCTTTAATATCAAAAACAACAACAACTCAGCGTAAAATCGCTTACAATTTAAATCCACACATGTATGTCTGTATGAGCCTCTTTGCCAGCCATGGGAGATTACTCATACGCCGCGTCGCACTAAATTGCTATTTTCGTTGCGCTGGCAAATGCAGAAAATTTGCATTAATTGCACACACTTTCCACCGAATAATGGTAATTGAATTTGTTTATACTTTAAAATTACACATGTTGAGTGCAAAAAAACATTAACACAACAACAACTACAACGCATTTACATATTTATTTATACACACTTTGGTATGCGGCAAGTATTTGCTTTACATATACATATGTGCCGGCGCACTCACTTGTGTGTGCCATGGAATAATTTATGATGGCAATATGTGCGCAGTACAAATGTCGAACAAGCAATAAGCACAAAATAACAATGCAACAAATTTAAATTGTTACACTTACCTTACCTGCCGCACGAGGTGGTTAAAAACCGAGCGTTTTTACAAACGCCGCACCAAAGCAGGTGCTTTTCACTTCAGTTGGGTATAGATAGGCGGCAAATGAATTCGCTACTCATGCTAGACAGTGCAGGAATAGATCATGTGATAGGCAGGTGAAATGAAATATATAGTATGAGAAGGGAAGGTAGAAAGCATTGAGAGAGAGAAGGGTACTTGGAAGGGTGGGAGTGAGCGTACTAGCATGAATTTATGCACGAAATTGTTTGTAGTAAAACTTGAATTGCAAATTAATGTTTTGCCATTAAACATAAAAACATGCTGATACAGACAAACATACAGATAAATATATACATACATTTATACATACAGATATACATACGCTTATAAAAATATACAGCAAATAAGAAAAATGTATGGAAATTAGCCAACTCATGTTTATTCATAAATATTTATTTATAAATACACGCTGACAGACATACTCATATGGGAGACAAACATAAAAACAACAACAACCATTAATAGAATATGGGTACTTAGTGAAGGAGACTAATTATACCCTGAACAGGGTATATTAAGTTTGTCACGAAGTTTGTAACACCCAGAAGGAAACGTCGGAGGCCCTATAAAGTATATATATAAATGATCAGTATGTTGAACTGAGTCGATTTAGCCATGTCCGTCTGTCTCTATATATATACGAATTAGTCCTTCAGTTTTTAAGATATCGTTTTGAAATTGCGCAGATGTTATTTTCTCTTCAAGAAGCTGCTCATTTGTCGGAACTGCCGATATCGGACCACTATATCATGTAGCTGCCATACAAATCGAACGATCGGAATCAATGGCTTGTATGGAAAACTTCCTCATTTTACTACATATCTTCACGAAGTTTGGTGTGAGTTATTGTTCATAGAAATAATTTAATCTTCGAAAAAATTGTTCAGATCGGTTCACTATAGCATATAGCTGCCATACAAACCGAACGATCGGAATCAAGGGCTTGTATGGAAAATTTTCGCATTTGACGTGATATCTTCACGAAATTTGACATGGATTACTGCTTAAGGTAATAATATAATCTCCGAAGAAATTGTTCAGATCGGTTAACTATATAACCTTAATGTTTCTAGCAAACAACCCGACTAAGAAGAATTAGTAAAATATTTTCTTTTTTTTTTTACTTTTTCTTACGTCTTTAGATTTGCTTAAATACATAGTTACTAAAAGAAATACACCTGTGAAGGGTATATTAGCTTCGGTACAGCCGAGTTAACTTTTTGTTCTTGTTTTTTACTGCTTGTGGTTCTAACTAAGCTCACAACCTCAATTCTACTAAAGGCAAAAGTCAGCGCGGGATTATATCTTCTACTAGAAGAATCCTAGTTTAATTTCAGGAAATATCATAAGATATTTGGGTTGAGGATCCTTGAATCAAAGGTTAGATTCATGGTGCTGGTAAAAGACCAAATGTCATATGTGTGTTAAGACTGAGACTCATATATAACGGGTGATTTTTTTGAGGTTAGGATTTTCATGCATTAGTATTTGACAGATCACATGGGATTTCAGACATGGTGTCAAAGAGAAAGATGCTCAGTATGCTTTGACATCTCATCATGAATAGACTTACTAACGAGCAACGCTTGCAAATCATTGAATTTTATTACCAAAATCAGTGTTCGGTTCGAAATTTTTTTATCGACAAATTTTGTTCAGCGATGAGGCTCATTTCTGGTTGAATGGCTACGTAAATAAGCAAAATTGCCGCATTTGGGGTGAAGAGCAACCAGAAGCCGTTCAAGAACTGCCCATGCATCCCGAAAAATGCACTGTTTGGTGTGGTTTGTACGCTGGTGGAATCATTGGACCGTATTTTTTCAAAGATGCTGTTGGACGCAACGTTACGGTGAATGGCGATCGCTATCGTTCGATGCCACACAGCTCGCGATTCTATGGCCATTTTGAGGGAAAACTTCGGAGAACAATTCATCTCAAGAATTGGACCCGTAAGTTGGCCACCAAGATCATGCGATTTAACGCCTTTAGACTATTTTTTGTGGGGCTACGTCAAGTCTAAAGTCTACAGAAATAAGCCAGCAACTATTCCAGCTTTGGAAGACAACATTTCCGAAGAAATTCGGGCTATTCCGGCCGAAATGCTCGAAAAAGTTGCCCAAAATTGGACTTTCCGAATGGACCACCTAAGACGCAGCCGCGGTCAACATTTAAATGAAATTATCTTCAAAAAGTAAATGTCATGAACCAATCTAACGTTTCAAATAAAGAACCGATGAGATTTTGCAAATTTTATGCGTTTTTTTTTTTTTAAAGTTATCAAGCTCTTAAAAAATCACCCTTTATATATATTTGGCGTAGGAACCGCTTTAAGCGATTATAGCTGAGACTCATGCATATACCTAATTCCGTCGCCTCACAAGCATCAACAGCACCAGGCACTTGGTTATAGACGAAAGAGAATAGTAATAGTAGCACTACATACACAGTGCTTCATTTGATTATGATAAAACAGTACTATAGTTGAGAACTGATCACTTAACATTATAAAAAAAAGTGGACCTTATTAAACCATTTATCGCTTTCGAGCAAATACCAAACATAATGACCGGAAAATACGAAATTGCACCCAAGGCACACTCCACAACACTTAACAGCGTTTAATTCCAAATTTTATTTCCCACAAATAAATGTCGCTTTAATCAAATCGTTGGATTTTTTCACAAATACTGCCACTTTATCAACTGTTGACAATCATTAGTCGCCTCCTGTTGCCCAACAGCCATCAACTCAACGTGGCAATTTCGAATTGGTTCATTTCTTCTTTATGACAGCGCTTCAAATCAACATAAATAGGTTAAACGCAGTGTCAATGTGAAAAGTAATCGCTTTTGATGGCGCGTCCGGCGCGCAGTAATATTACAACAGTGTCAACGCTGTCACATTGATTCCGTTTATTCCGTGGTGGAATTGAAGGAATTGCAATTTGTCGAGAATTGCAATTTTTCACAATGTCTCTGTTTTTTTTTCGGAGACAGCGCGCTGATGATGTAAAGCTGCCGCGGTGTCATTGCGGCAAAGTAAGCAACGCTTCGTGCCGTGCGGCAGCCACACAACGAGCTGACGGCGGTCATTTTGACGATTGATCACAAATGCGATGAAGCGGAAAATCGCGCTTGCGCCACCAAAGAAGCAGCGACGCCGGCGACGCAAAGCAGCAGCGGTGGAAGTGAGAATACGCAATGATAGTGAAGTGAGAAGACAGATTGAACGCGAAAGTATGCGGAAGAGTACAACAAAAATTAGTGATAATGTGCGGGATGAGGCCGACAAGTTCAGGAAATGCGCGGAAGAAGAGCGCTAAGCAGATAATGCACAGGTATTCGAAGCACGCTTGGGAACGCTGTGATATCAGTATGCAAATAGGCGAGCAAATAAAAGTGGGCGCATGGCGAAGCGAAAGATAAACGGGCTTCTTACAGGTTCGAAGATATTTTATGCTCCAAATTAAATCTAATACAAATCAAATATTAACCAATTTGAAATAAAGACAATATTTCTAAAAAAAAATTTAGAAATCTGTAACGCTACGTGGTGCTCATCCTTCCTTCATATATTGGCTCCCATCTGTGAGATCGCTTAGTAAATGCCTGAAGTGAAAGTAAAAGCCAGTCAATAAAATGTCAAATAAGTTCGACAGTCTGCCAACTCCTGCCAGCATTACTGAGGCGGTTTGAAAAGCCAAAGAATGCGAACACAGCATCGCGGAAGACGCAGGTTATTCGGAAAGCTTGCGCTTGAAAGACTTTGTGCTCGCTTTTAAAATGACATATCGCTGGTATGCGCCAAAGCAAGCACCACTTCGATTGACAACAACAATAAAAATTGAAGAAAATTGTCAGCATTACTGCGTACTAGTGCCTTGGGGATTCTATAGCGCCACAAGCAAACGCACACACACACAACTAATACGGTCTTGCCACAAATGCCGCCACAGACACAGATGTGAGCCAATCAACCGACAGTCGCTGTCACTTCGCGGTCGTTGGCAGCAGCTCCGTGTCATCGCCGAATGCGCGCAATGAAAGAGAATGCGGCAAGAAAGAAAATCTGACAGTTATTAAAAAGTACCCACAAAAGGCATCACACGTTGAAGCGGCTGCGATGGAGTGCCAATGACATGCTCGTACAATGTTGGATGTGAATGTGCTTGGAGGTGATGGCTTCAAAGCAATTGTACCGGCGGTTCACTGGAGGGCAGCGTTTAAGTTAATATCTACTTGATGAGCTTATTTATTTGTCATCTAAGCATTACTCCTTGGCTTAGGGGGATGTGAGCCACAGAAATAGAACTAAACATCTCCTCAGTCAGTACTTATTCTTTAGATTTTCTTAAAATGCTACAGATATAGAAGCGGAACGATAAGGCGAAGCTATGAAGGTGAGCTGTCGAAATCTCTGGATCCGCGAATAATAATTCCAGTTATCTGATAATTAGAGTTATCTGATCTATCTTTATCAGTTGTATTTTGATGCTCAGACTCAAAACTCGTATCCTAAAGTGTTAAATTTTTGGAAAATACTTACTTTCACTATAATGGTTGTGTTCAAAAAATAACGGGAATTTTAGAGTTTCCACTTGTCCAAAAGTCATATTGTCCAATTTTTATTTTTATGATGTTGATGTTAAAGTAAAGGGAACCTTAAATGGCCGTCGTTTTACAATCCTACAAGAAATCACTGAGAGACTCTCCCAAAAATTATGACTATTTTAATCTTAATAAATATGGTTTTCGAAAAACGAAAATTCCCTCTATTTTTTGAACACTCCTCTATATAAACATTTCTTTCCGAATAAAAAACAACAATAAATCATTACTATTTATGAAGTGGACCGTATTTCTTTCAACACTTTAGAACGCAAAGACAATCAAAACTGTCATCATTTCTTACTTTCACTATAATGGTTGTGTTCAAAAAATAACGGGAATTTTAGAGTTTCCACTTGTCCAAAAGTCATATTGTCCAATTTTTATTTTTATGATGTTGATGTTAAAGTAAAGGGAACCTTAAATGGCCGTCGTTTTACAATCCTACAAGAAATCACTGAGAGACTCTCCCAAAAATTATGACTATTTTAATCTTAATAAATATGGTTTTCGAAAAACGAAAATTCCCTCTATTTTTTGAACACTCCTCTATATAAACATTTCTTTCCGAATAAAAAACAACAATAAATCATTACTATTTATGAAGTGGACCGTATTTCTTTCAACACTTTAGAACGCAAAGACAATCAAAACTGTCATCATTTCTTACTTTCACTATAATGGTTGTGTTCAAAAAATAACGGGAATTTTAGAGTTTCCACTTGTCCAAAAGTCATATTGTCCAATTTTTATTTTTATGATGTTGATGTTAAAGTAAAGGGAACCTTAAATGGCCGTCGTTTTACAATCCTACAAGAAATCACTGAGAGGCTCTCCCAAAAATCGAATTATGACTATTTTAATTTTAATAAATATGGTTTTCGAAAAACGAAAATTCCCGCTATTTTTTGAACACACCTAAACATTCCATTTCGAATAAAAAAAAACAATAAATCATTACTATTTATGAAGTGGACCGTATTTCTTTCAACACTTTAGAACGCAAAGATCAAAATCAAAATCAATCAAAACTGTCATCATTTTATTAAAATAAATCAAATTATTAGTTCATTGTGTTGACAACAGACACTCGTGGTGAAAATTCGCTGTTTTTTTATTTTTTTGTTGTGCAAAATGGCTGTTGATGTCTCCAACTCCTCAAACGTTGCCTCATAAGCGCATGTAGCAGGAAATCTTCAATTTGTGCGGCGCGCTCATGATCGTTGCGGTGCTTGTGTGAGTGTTACTACAGTTACTAGGAGTGTGTTATCGAGAAATTTTCAGAGTGGCTTAATTTGGCAACTCCGCACAAACTCACAAGTAAAAAGCCAAAGTTTTGAGTGAAATCAGAGCAAAAGGCGGAAACCTTTCGAGCGATAAAACCGCACACACCTCATGAAAGTATCGCTTATGCAAGCGCGCACACACCGTCACACACACGCCGCCTATTTATTCGCACTCACATCAGTAATGCTGCCATTGCGCTGATTAAATCCTTGCGGCTTTTGGGTGATTAAAAACTTTGCCCTCAACTTTCTTTGTGCGCGCTACGCCAGCAACTTCGGTGTATGAGCCGCGCACTGCACGCTCCACTCCAGCAAAGCGCCGATCAATTGCGCACAAATACACGCACTCAGGACTGGAACTGAGCGCTTACACCCACCAAACTCAATGTGGCCTTTTTCGCTTCACTCCACTTTTGAATTGTTTGCGCGCTGCCGCGTCACAGCTTCCGCTGTCTTGCCGCTGCTGCCATCACTCGGATCAGTGACAGCAGCGTCACATTGGCATCGGAAAATCAACCTGCACCGTTGGCGTTGCAAAGGGCGGCCGCGCTGCCGCCATTTTTCGGCGTAATGACGCAGAAAGATGAAACCTAAATTAAAACGTGAAATGAATCGAAAGAAAAACAATGAAAACTTACGAACAGTAGCAGTAGCGCACGATGGCTGTGCGAACGTCAGCGACTTCGTCAACAAAGTCTCGTTGGGAACCGCACCCGTGTAAATAGCCCGCGGCATCGTCGACGCATGGAGGAGCGCATTGGACCGCGGGCTGCTGTCAGTCGCGCTAAATGGCAAACAAAAATTTTGAGTTCAAATAAAAGTTGCTTGTCCCACTTTCCTGCCAGTCGTCACAGTGCAAGGCACAGTGCGCACCCAACGTCTGCCACCGCATGCTATGTTATCGCCGTCGCTGTGGCTGCCGCTGCCGACACTTCAGCTCTTTGGCTGTTTGCTTGTGTACTTTCGTTCGCCACAATTCCGGTTTCCGTTTCCGTTAGGCGAATGCTGCGTCATTTGGGATCTGTTTGACGCTTAATGTAAAATACTTGAGAAAATGTTTGGCTGGCTGGCGCTTTTGATGCTCATATGTTTACAAATAATATTTAATTAGACTGAGCAAAATAACGAGCTGCCGCGTACGCTTGGGAGTGTGTGGTTGGATTACTTAAATTAACAGGTGTTGATATAATGGCTGAGGTGATGATGATGCGGGCTCTCTCGAATCACTCACAAGTCGGCGCTTGTAAGACGAGTGTATTTCAACGATTGGTTGTAGAAGAGAAGACTAGTTCTCTTATACCAGGGCGCAAAGCTTGATCCTCTGGAAATATTTGTTATTATTGTTCTTTCCCATCTGTGTCCGTTCTGATAATTGGTATCTACTGAAGTCAACGAATAATAAGGCCTTTCGCGTATAAGATTCATATTAAAGAGCTAAGAAGTGAGACTTCTTAAATCGGTTTCTGCAAATAAAGTAAGATTAATATTTTGCCTCCATGGTCTCCCTTTATTCATATTTTTAGCGCTATAAGTTTAATACAAGTTCCAGATCCCTCCGCATGTCTTCAACTACAGCTCATCCGCGAACTTTCCATCTACAAATTGGCTGCATTACCAACGTCCATGCATAAATTGCAACGGACAGTGAAATATTAAAAAAAAAATGGAATGAATGAAAGAAAATCCAACGCAGAATGAAAAGAAAAATGCAAACCAAATGAGTTATCGTGGCAGGAATTCCGCCCTAAGATATGCTGTATGCAAGCGCCGCGTAAAAGCTGCAACAAATGGTGCGGTGGTCAGTACAAAGGCGAAGGCGCTGTGCTGAAGCTGAGCGCCATTGAAATGCTGTAAAGGTGCTTAAGAGTAGCAACGTCGCGGCTCTAAAGTCCATCATCTCAGCTGAAGCGCGCTTCAGCGATAGCAACACCGCGCTTCCGTTCGACCGTCCGAGCGCGCGACCGTTCGGCGGCATTCCATTGAAATCTTGACTTGTTTGCGCTGACTTTAATTTCCTGTGCAATAAGCAGCGTTGCGCAAATGCATCTCACGCGTATATTGTGAAAATGCGCACGCACCCACACACACACTCACATGCCACACAGCATTCCAACTTCTTTGCGCTCCACTCGGCGGCGCGGTGCAAGTCGTCGAAATCGCGCAAGTGCCTGAAATAGCTCGAAGATTTTTCCACTTTCTTACGAAATCTTCTGCCAACTTCCGCATCTTTCACTAATGCTTGCTTACCTCAAACCACCACCTGCCACCGATATTCGAAGCAGCATTTCTTCCACCTTCGACACCCACGGAAGCAGCGCCGCCACTTATCAAAGCCGCCGCAGCAGCATTTGTGCAAGTGCGAATGAATGAAAGGCGGCGTGTTGTTATACGACTCTACATAAGGGCAATCTCGCTTCAGGTACAACAATAAGTGTGTGCGCTCTCACCTTTTCTTTCTTCGTCGCTTAACAGACGAAAGTTTTAATGCAACTTGCTAAATTCCCAACAGTCCGCTGACTATTCGCTGCGCCGCTGGCTAGCCTTTTCTATATTAAGTTTTATTTTTAAGTAGTTTCAGATATTTTCTCTGCTTTCAAAAGAGAAATTGTCATTTGCTTTTCTGTGTTTTTTTGTTTTTTTGTGTGCGCCTAGTTTTAGACTTTGCCGTTAAGCACTCAAGTTTTTTCATATCCTCCTCAGTTGCTGGGAACAAACGTGCCTATGCATGTCTTGGAATGACAAATGAGCAAATACATGTGATCTGCGGCGCGCGAAGGATATTAAAAGAAAGTTAATACAAGTTAACCATGAAAGTGTAAAAAAATATTTTTAGCGATTTTCTATAAAATTTCTTAATGAATAGTATGAGCTCACTGCTAAATCGAAGGTAAAGGTATAAAGCGTTACAGAGCGTCCTCCCTCTTTTTCCTTCCTTACATTTGCATTTACTTTTATTATTCTTTTTTTCGCTTTTTCTGCATGTCCTTGAAGTCGTTAACATTATACGCATTCCGGTTGTTATTGCGGTTAATAAAAAATTTAATTCGTTTGGCATTTGAAAAATTTCCAATTCAATTTCGATTTCATACGCATGCAATAAAATCGACACGCGACACTTTTCACACCCTTTTTGCTAGCTTTTTCCTGTTAACTGTTGATAACCGTTGAGAGTGTGTGGATTTCTGCTGAAAATTGCGATGTTGTGGGTTTCCGCTGTTAAGCGAGCAATGAGATCACTACATAACATATATGGCACGGATAGGGATGCAAACATCGTGAAATTAAACATCGATGGTTCGATGTATCGATGTTTCTCCAAAACCCATCGAAATCAAAAACATCGGCCATTAAAACATCGATACATCGAAACATCGATTTATTTTTGAACTTTTTTAACGTATTTTATAAGTGAGCATAAAAGGCTTATTTCAGAACCATAAATAAGTGAAATACAGTAGTACACCTTTAGTTGATATATATTTGAGCTACCTATTAAAACCTTTTCTCAATAAATAAAATATATAAATAGTTTTTTAACAAACAACAAATTATTTATTTAAAACAGAATTTAAAAATAACAATTTGGAAAGTCTTTTTCCTGTCAAGCGATTTCTTTGCTGTGTGATCGTTGCTCCAGCTTTAGAAAACAGTCGTTCACTAGGTACTGAAGTGGCCACAATAGATAAATATTTGGAAGCTTGTTTATACAATTCCGGGAATACATTTTTCATATCATCCCACATTTCTGTTGGATTATGATTGATAGAAGCAACAGCCGATCCAAGATACATTTGCACTTCAACTTCCGTTGTTGTAATAGCAGATGAATTGGAAAACTTACATTTCATATTTTGGTGGGCCAACTGTTTATGATGGCTCCAAATATCAAACGGGTTTTCTGTTGCAAACTCATCCGAAGATTCCGACGTACTAACGCTATTATTTGAATCCTTTATGAAACTATTTAAATACAAAACTGTTTTTTTTTAGCCAGTGCATCTTTAAAATGCAGTAATTTGAATCTCGGATCCAATACAGTAGCCAAAGCCAGAACTGAATTAAATTCAAGTTTGTCAAATCTCTTATTCATGTTCTTTTGCAGTTCACTTTTTAGCTCCCCCACAATAGCATCTTGAGCTGAAATTTTTGTCAGAGCTTCAGTTAAACAGCTTACTAAAGGTATAACCTTGCTAATGGTAACGTAGGTATCAGCCGAAATCTCCCTGGTTACAATTTCAAAACACTTTAATACTTCAAACAGCTCCTTAATTTTGTTCAGCTCGGAGGCATTAACCATAGAGGGTGCTTCTGGGCGAGTGAGCAGTACTTCACTTAAAATAGGGGCTAACTGGACAAATCTCTCTAACATATAAAAACATGAATTCCATCGCGTTCTTACGTCAAGAATCATTTTCTTGGTATTACTTGTAGAAGCCCCGGTGTCTATTTGTTTCTGCCGCAATTGATCACTGGCATTAACACTTCTTTTAATAAACTTAACAATGTCGCGCACCTTAGTTATCAAAGCTGATACTTCCGTGGACTTATCTATTGATTGCGTTACAACCAAATTAAGCGTGTGTGCGAAGCAGGGTATTATTTTTTTTTCGCCAAACAAGCTTCTATTTAATTTCATCATGGTTGAATCATTATCAGTTACACAAGCAGAAACTTTATTTATGGAAACGTTCCACTCGTTGAAAAGTTTACGCATAGTTTCTTCTATATAAGCTGCTGTATGACTTTCGTGCAGTTCGATTACTCCTAACGTCCCACTCAACAAACGTAAATTGTCCAAAAAATGAATTGTTACCCCAAGGAACGACTGATTTTTCATTGTCTCCGTCCGTCATACGTTAGGCAATAACTGTCGCACTTTCGAATATACTATTTGAAAATTGAAGACAGCGCTTCATATTTTTCATCCACTCGTAATTTTATTGTTTCTCTACTTGGAACTTTAAAAAGCGGAACCAGTTCTTTCAACATCTGCAGAAAACCTTTTCCTTCTACAGTGGAAAATGGCTTGTTGTCCATTATAATATATTTCACAATTGCTTCAGTAATTTTCTTTGATTTAGACCCATCTTGGTAAGAAATACTTTTGACCTGCTCAAAAAAGTCTTTCACATTAGGTTGGATCAGCGCTGGCAACTGATCGAGTACATGTACTGACGGAGTACATGTACTAGGAAACGATTCAATACATGCAGTCTTCTTACTACTAACTATTATCGGATAACTCACTTGACGCTGTCGTCCCAGCGGTTGGTGTTATGTTCATTATATCAGAAATTTTTAGCTGTTTTGGTTCCGAGTGCGGCGTAGTTTTGGAGGAGCATTCTGCATCATCAACTTGATCGAGTAATACCTTTTTATGTACATTCTCAAAGTGTCAGCGAAGATTCGACGTATTACCTAATGTTTTTAATTTCTTGCTGCAGATTTTGCATGTGGCGGAAGCATCTGAATTTCTTATAAATAAGCTCCAGACCCTGCTTTTTAATTTTGAAGGCAGCATTTTGAAAATCTGAAATATTGTGTACATATTTAATCGTCTAATGCAATTATTTACATATATTTTATATTCACTACACCTGTAATAAAGTTGTGATTGATAACAGATGAATTCGAAACAACACTTATATTAAACTCTCAAAAACAACTTCTAACACACATAGCACGAAAAAGACTGTCACACAAAATGTATTTTCGATTTTTTGTAAAACTTATTTCGCATTAATTCATAAGCGAATTCTCAGTATTATTCAAGTGCACATTCAACCAACGAATTCTCCGTATTATTCAAGTGCACATTCAACCAACGAATTCTCCGTAGCAGATGTTTTCGCATTAATACCGAGAAAAAGTGCTGCAAAGATGTGGAGTAAAATTTGAAAAAAACATCGACATAAAACATCGTTGAAAGTGATATCGATGTATCGATATTTTTAGAATCACAACATCGATGGCTAACATCGATGCTTTTTGACGAAAACATCGATGTTTCAGAAACATCGATACATCGTTTGCATCCCTAGTCATGGAGAGCAAAGCGGGGAACAAAATATTGAATGGAAAGAGAGCCGTCAAAGGACACTGTTGGAGAACAAGTGATAGAAAATGAACTTGGAGGTCAGTTGACTAAATTTTTAAAATGTTTCTAAGGCGCTGAAACCTGTAATATCACTTATCAGCAAAGCTTTTTCTGGTTTATAGTCAGATCGATGTCATATGAAAAGTTTGGGGAGCAAATTTTGAGTTTTTCAAAAAATTTTCAAAAGCACCGTTAACAAAACTGTATCTAAGTATAAGTTTAACTAAATCTAGCGTCTTAGTGCTCATACAACTTGAAATATATATCATAAAGCCATCACAAGTTGCTTCTCCAAATGTATGGAAAATGTTACGTATACGACATGGCAGCCTTTCATCGCATATTCTTGCATATTTCGCTCACAATTGCTTTTGAACTATTTTATGAACTGATTAATATAATTTTTAATCTAAATTTAGATTAATACAATTTATAAAAAATCCATGCACTCTAATATTCAAATAAGTTGATAATAAATTATAGAAAATATAGTAATTCCTTTGATTGCCCAGCGATGCAGTAGCTGGAAAATATATAGTGCGCGCGTGTTAAATTGAAAAACTTTAAATTAGTTTTGAAAATCAGTTGCGATCACATTAGCTTGTGTGTACGCGAAATGAGGTGGGTGGTGGTTTAGTTGCGAAAAAGTTTAAATTGCACGCTTTGTTTGTCGCTCAGAACGTCCGTCCGTCCGTCCGCCCGTCCATTGCGTTGCGTACTATGCGTCATGGCGCTGGCGAGTGCAATAAATCACTTTCGCATTAAACTTGTGTGCATTTGCAAGTGCAATGCGAAAAATCGCGTAACTCAAAGTGGAAGCAGGAGACCTTGAACTCAAGTTTAAAAAAAAAAATAATAATAATAAAAAATAAATTATAAAAAAATATTAAAATAATAAAAAAAATAATAATAAAAAAATAAAAATAAATTTAAAAAAATATAAAAAAATAAAAATTATAAAAAAAATTAAAAAGAAAAATATAAAATATAAAATGGAAAATAAAAAATAAAAAATAAAAAAGTTTAAGAATTTACGCTTTAAAGCAAAAAAGCATTTCAATAAATTTTTCAAAAATTCTTAACAAAAAAATTCATAGAAAAATTGTCACTCTCGCTTTGCTATGCAAAGTCACAAAGCGCACTGACCAGACGCGCTGGCAGCAGCCCATTATTGAAAGCCTGTCAATCAATAAGTTCGCCATTGATATTTTTACGCTTATTTTACATTGTAGGATTTGCCAGCAAAATTATGCCACACCCACACACACGCTTGCATAAGCAGGTCGTCCCACGCACTCATTGATATTTTATAAAAATGTAAATCAGTGTTTTCTCTTTGTTGTTGTGTACTTAAGTTGCTCGTTGAGCTTGAAAATATTTGCACCAACTCAAACGCGTCAATTTCATGTTGGAAATATACATACATACATACATATATACATGGCTACATGACTGTATGTATTAATAATCAGTGGCATTATGAGTTTGCTGTCGCAAGCAAAAGAAATCGAATAAATAAAAACATTTATTAGCCATCACTTTGAACTTGACAAGCGCTTAAAATATTTCAATTTATCGATTTCCTCTGCCACCAGCGAACAGCATTTTTATATGCGTTTGCATGGGTGAGTGTGTGTGTCTGCGTCTGAGCTTTATGCGTGCGCTTAAAATGTGGCGCTGCGACAACTGTTTGGCGATTTCGACAGATTTTGATTGATTGTGTGGTTTTACGTTTTTATTTGATTGAGTATTTACCGCTGCCACCCATTAGGCGCTTGTGCCACTTATGCACATTGTTTTTGTTATTTTTTTGTATTTTTTGTTGTTGTTATTTTTTCATTTCTCTGCAAACACACAAATTTATTTTGACACGTTGTACTAACAACCAGGCTGCGCGGCGCCTCAGCGTCGGAATTGACACTGACACGAATTTCAATAAAATGCCAAGCGAAATCTGGACAGGTTCAAGCGGGATTAACGGTGCATGATGAAACGGCTTAAAGTGAGTTAAAATCGCTGAGGAAATCACGTAAAGTGCATTTCGGTGATTTCTCATTTTCCTTTAATAATTACGCGGAAGTATTACGTCATTACGGCTGGTGGAATAAGTTATTAGCGCTTTGCTGTCACGTGAGGCATATTGTGCTAAGTGCTTTGAACTTTATTGTGTTTGTTAATTGCATATTGATTGCTTCTGTGGGCATTAAGTGCATGTGGTTTTCTTTCTCTACACGCGCTCTCCCGCGCTGCCCAGCTGTGAGTGCTCAGTGTGTGCTTTGCAAATCGATAAAGTTCCGTGGCACGTGTAACGTCACGTAAATGTTGTCACTTTTGTTTGCGGTTCCACCAGTGAAGCGAAGTGACCGTTTGTAAGTGTCATGGACGGACAACGGCAAAAGCCAGAAATTATATTGTAAGAAAACGAGTGTTGGCCAGCAACAACAAGTGTCAATCAATCATTTAAATTTCTTGGGAAAATAGTGAGGCCATTTGCCTGTGTGTGGTGTGACAAATAAAATGCGAAGGTTGAAAGAGACACGGCGGAAGAAGTAGAGTAGAGAGTGAAGTAGAGGTATTTTACATGTGAAATAAAGGGTGATCCGTATAACGTTAACTCATAATTGAAATTTCTGTATTTTTTGGTAAATTTGGGACAGACGAACTTTTTTACTTTTGACTTTGAAATCGAGTTTGAGAAGTGTTTCGCTGTTTTGAAGAAACATAATAACAAATGAAGACTAAGATGTTTATGTAGTCAAAGGAATAAATACTTTTTTCAAAAAACGAAAATTCCTGTTATTTTTTGAACACACCTCGTATAGATGATAAGACTGATTCATGACAGGATCCATAAATAAATTTTATAACCACGCTTAATCTAGACGAAATGTTTGTGTTTAATAATTCAAAAAATAAATTAAAAGTTCTTCCATATTGATTTCAAGCCACACTTACTTTGGGTCCTCCCTATACTGGGACCTCCGACTGGTTATACCCATATATAGATAAATATAAATAATATTATACCAAAGAACTCGCAAGGAAACCGAACTAAAACCATTTGTCAAAGCAATCATTAATTAAGGTAAACTCTAGCAATTCGGGGCGTATTGTATAACTGTAATACCCAAATTCTATTTTTAAACCATACAACTTACAAGTACAAAAGTCAGATTCGATTTCTTCTTCTTCTTGACTGGCGTAGACTCCGCTGGCGAGGTTATAGCCGAGTCCACAACAGCGCGCCACGCATCTTCTCTTTTGGCAGTTTGGCGTCAATTGGTAATACCACGGGAAGACAGATCCTTCTCCACCTGGTTATTCCATCGGAGTGGAGATCTCCCTCTTCCTCGGCTTCCACCAGCGGGTACTGCATCGAACACTTTCAGATCTGGGGCACTTTCGTCCATTCCAACAACATGACCTAGCCAGCGTAGCCGCTGTTTTTTTATTCGCTGGACTATGTCAATGTCGTCGAATAACACATACAGCTCATCATTCCATCTTATGCGGTATTCGCCGTTGCCAATTTTTAAGGGACCACAAATCTTCCGCAAAACCTTTCTCTCGAAAACTCCTAGTGTCGTCTCATCGTATGTTGACATCGTCCACGATATGGAGAAACCTATTTATGATCAAGAACTTATATCTTTTATCGATAAACTAGATTTAAGAACGCTCCAAACAGGCTTCTGACATTTCCCAAAGAAAGGACTCCCAACAATATTAGGATCTCTCTAGAACACCTCTTCAACAAGAAACCATTTTCATTCAAACTCTGCCTTGGCGCGCTACCGCCTTCTAGGAATTTCTAGTTGCACTCTAACAGTGAAAGCCGTTTTGTAAATTAAGTCATCACCCGTCGCAGAAGAAATGTTCTAGTTGGTTCGAGAAACTAGAGTGATAAATATAATACCTTTGCCGACTTATATAATACCTTTTCCAACGCCGTCAAAATTGCCGTTAGAAGCCTAGACAATCTCAAAAACTCGAAAAAACAACAACAATTAGTGAATTGCAACCAAAATCGAAACTTCCAAATTTTGCACCAAATTAAATTAAAAATTCACGCAACGCTACACAAAATACAGACGAAAAGTTCGGAAGCAAGGATAATAAAGGAAATCGCTGTGACAAAAGGATTACGCATGTCAAGGGATTTGCATGTGAAATGGGCGACGAACGAGTATCTAAAAATATGAATGTATGTGTGTAGACAATGACTAAATGTCTGCTTGGCTTTCAGCGTTTTTGTTGTCGTTAGCATATGTTCGCTAATATGCGTTGTGTAGGTGAATCCATAAATGTATCACTTGCTCAAGAACAAAACGCTGGCAAACGGCACTTATTTTCAAGCGGCGCGCTCATGTGTCTGTCTGTGCGCTATAAATTCGCCAGTTTGTGAGTGAGTGTGTGTGTGTTCGTAAGCCTTGGACTATTAAAAATTTCATTTGTCACGAGGATTACGTCGCGTAATAGCGGAGCTTTGTGTGGTTTTGCGCAGATATGATTTGGTGGCATACGCTGGAACACGCTGGCACAGTGCAGACGGAGCAACAAGTGCCAGACTGAAACACACACGCGGACACACAACTTTTAATTGCACACACATACACATAATAAAGTTAAGTGACAGGCTAAGCGTATGCGGCAGCTAATTAAATGCGTCGCGAGGTGAAATCTAAAAATTATTATTATTTTTTTACAAGTTGAGTAACCAAATAAAAGCAAAAACAACAAACACAACTGCAGCCGTGGTGGTCTGTGGCAGCAAAGCTGCTTACTTGCAACAATGCTGCAAATAGTGTGCGGTCTTGCGGCGCGTTCTGCGGTCAAGCATGTGCACACTCGAGCTGGCGGTGCTTGAAATCCACACAAAAGCCCTTACAAGCGCACACACATGTGTGCAGCGGCAACTAAAATTAATTTTTCCTCATGTCCTTAATAAGTTTGATTAATATTTTCTGGCAGAGCTTAACGCTGATTAGCCACCAACGCTGCTGCTCTGCTGCAGGTGCACGGCGGAAATGCATTTGACAACCACGCCAACTTAACTTTGAGTGCGCCAAAAAGAGCAAAGCGCGACTAAACAACAAAAGCAATTATGTTTGGAGGGTGTTGATGGCGGCTTTGACGTCGGCTTGTGGCAACATGGCAGCTGGCGTGCATAATGCGGCAAGGTTAGCGGTTTGGCGTTGCATGCGATTTGCCTGCAATATAGGAGCACTACTCAACGCGGCCGCGGTCGAACTAAGCGCATGAGTAGTTGGAAGTTGAGGTTATTATATTTGGAATAAAGTACTTCGAGAGGTTTACTAGGTATATTGAGAGTAGAAGAGAGGCGAGAAATTAACGAAAATTTTACATAGATCGGGTTTAACAGTTGAGTGGTGGGATAAAAACTAAGAAGACTCTCATTATTTGTTGAGAGTTGGCAGATGGGCTCTGTAGATGAAGCTTAAATGTTTAATCATTAAATTAATAAATATTGTAAATCACTAAACGCTGATAACTAATAATTTCACTTGCGCTACTGCTACTTCATAGATAAGTTGACCACAGCACAGAGTTCGTTCGATGCATGCAAGCACCTAGAAATGCCAACCACATCAACAACGTGGGGGTGGTGGTGGTATATGCCGCCTTTAAAGTGCCCTTCAACGCATTGCTTGTGAAGTGGTGTTCACATAATCGTCGCTTCGCCGCCAGCTGCATGCCACAAGCACATTTGTCTATATGTATATACCACTTATGTATGTACCCCCACCACTGCTGAGTGGCTGCCGCTGCTGCCTCACACACAAGTACTTGTTGAGCTACATTTAATCGCAATTAGCGTCGATAACAATCGTAATTATGAGATGAAGCCACAGTGCTGGATTTGCATTTGACGTGCTCACACGAGCGCTAAGTGCTAGAGCGAGCAGCGCAGACTTCTATGGAAGTGGTACTCCTGCCTGCAAATGTGATTGCAATTGCGGTTATGACTTTGCATCGTGAGAAGCAATAATCAAACGCTGATTATTAATTGGAAAATAAATTATAACGGTACATCATATGATATACTAAGGAAAAGACGGTTTGAAATTTATGTGGAATGAAGCGAATTCGACCTTGGAGAATGTAGATGCTTGCTTTTTCATTCTTAACTTCATTCATGCTTATTTTAAAGCTCTGGAAAAGAGTTTTATCCTCTCGAGAAAGGTAAAACTCTGTCCACATCCTAAAACAGTGGACTAAGACTCTTTCGTTTGGAGACAGCTTTAAATAATTCTTCATTTAATATCACTTTTCTCCACGGTATGGAAATCCAGTGGCCTAAATATCCATTTTCAAGACTTAGTCTGGTTTGTCATACCAAAAATTTGAGAAAACAATAACAGCAATAAGTGGCGTCATTCCAAAGTGAAACTGTAAATTGTGGAAGAGGAGTGCGCTGTCAAGTCAGCAGCAGAAGGAATCTCATAAACTCAAATCTTACTCGCTTAACTACATTTCTTTTGTACATATGTCAGTGTGTAATGCAATTGAGTAATATGCAAAGAGTCGGTATGCTCTTTATTGCAATTCTTGTACTCACCGCTCCTACTCCTGCTCCCTCGCATCAACTACATTTTCCTTGTGTCTTTTGTGCATGTTCAATGAAATGGCAATAAAATGCATACGCTTGGCATATGTGTGCTTTAATATAATGGGTGGGTGAATGGAAAAGCTACGGAGAAAAATATTAATGAGAATACGAGTTGAAATTGAGATTAATTATATTCACAGAGTCACTTAGAGCGCATATAGCGGTTAAACTCTAGCAAACACTTAACGCTGGACCAACTTAATCTATGAAAAAATATAAAATTCGCAACCGCCTAAATGCATCACCCTTTAAACACACATGTGTATAAAATGCGGCAACTGCCGGCTCTTGTGCCCGACCTCAACTGTAGAGGCAATGCAATGAAAAGTGAAATTGCACCAAAATGCAAAGATTATAATGTCTGTCTGGCTGTCATTGAGAAGGAAGCAGTGAAGCGAAGAGCTTCCACTGCCGCATTGTTGCAAGCCAAACCATTGTAAGTGTGTGTGCAACAGCCGTACAACAATCGCATAGTCATTGCAGCAATGATTATTATTGCCATCGATGCAAACATTACGTACAATATAATTTTGATTTCGTATTTATTTGCATGTCTGCCCTGGCAAACAGGAGACACACACAGCCTATATATATAGTTGTGTATGCAATATGTGTGTTCCTTTCAACGTGCGCGTTGCAGCGCACAAACAGTGCCGCCAATAATAAAACCGGCAATAAAATATTTATTACCAAACAACTAGCAATCTCGGTTATGTTTTACTGTTATTATGGGTCACTGCCTATATAACTAGTACCCGCCAGTGTTAGCTTACAGGCTTACAAACATTGTATTTGTATTTGTATTTGTATCTGCTTGTAGTC
Organism: Zeugodacus tau; assembly: GCA_031772095.1. Lineage (NCBI taxonomy): Eukaryota > Metazoa > Arthropoda > Insecta > Diptera > Tephritidae > Zeugodacus > Zeugodacus tau. The sequence goes on from CM062651.1 coordinate 77,593,432, forward strand.
CACAACCAATTGTTAATCGAATTCAATTTGTGTCAACGTAATTGTTGTTGTTGTTGTTTCTTTTGTTTATGACATTATTCAAATGCTTGTTGCATACTTTGGCTTGAATTAAACATTTATGTCAAGCGTCACGATTTATTGCTATCTCACAGCTGTGATCTTGGCTGTAACTATTTTTGGTTATCTAAAAGATTTTATGTTTCTGCATTAAGTAGAATTTCAAAAGCTTGAAAAGCATAATTTCTAAATAAGGTTTTATTATTCCAAATGTATTGAATGTGAAGATACTGCTTGAGTGCCTTTGAGTATTTGTATTTCTTGTTGTTGTTGTATTACAAATACACAACGACACTTGTCACTTGTCACCATGGTTACACTTGTTCTTAATAGAGCGCGTTAATTGAAAGCACAAAGTGTAATTAAAAATTATGCCACATTGAAAATTCATTTAGTTGCTTCAAATTACATTTAACGGCACACTTAATGCACACTTTGTCGCTGCCAACAATTCCACAACCGTTATTGCCAATTTCGTAGCTAATTAAAGCTGGGAAGCGAAGTCAATAACTGAAAGCTTGCTGTGTCATACATGTAATAGAGGCTTTTGATGCGGGAAAGCCGAACGGTGAATATATATATTTGATATACATATATATGTATGTGTGTGTATGAGTGTGTGTGTGTTTGTGCTTTAATTCAGTAACTCAATTAATTGCACGAAATCACACTTAAATGTGATTTCGTAATTAGAAGTGTGTGCGCTCGCACTCTCTTTCCTCGCGCTCTCTTTCCTCCTGCTTCCTTGTAGCTCTTAGCGACAATACATGCATGTATTCGTGTATGAATATTTAGTCTTTTTGACTATCGCCTTTTGAGGCGCGCAGCAATTTCATTATCGTAATTGAATTCAAGCTTAAATTGAGTATTTTAAAATGTAATTATCATCGACACCGAAACCATATCGCTTGCAGTAAGTAAAAAGCGCTTTGCTTTGTTAGTTTTTCTAAAAGCTAATGGCAATTTAACTAATAAATAAAAGTGCCTCAGTGGTCCTTGCTCTGGAAATGTGTGGCATAATGCTTTTAATTTATAATTTAATTTATAATATTTCTCTGAATCAAAGACAATTAAGTGTGTGCCCTTGAATAAATGCTTAGTTTGATACACAGTTGACCTTCCCTAACTCGAATCACCACAATCCACAAACAAACTTCGAGTTAGAGAGAATTCCGAGTTACTGAAATTGAAATTCTATAATTCATGAGTTCGAGTTACGGAGAACTTCGAGTTATAGCAGATCGAGTTTTGAAAGTTCAACTGTATTTTATAAAAATATTTTTTTTTTTGAATTTTCGCTCATTTTTTAGAGTTTAGAAATGAAATTTCGCTTTTCAGACAGGAACTAATTGAACAATTAACCGGCCTTTGCTCGATTAAAGCGCTAATTAAGATCGATTTACCATACAAAATAAAACCAACATTTATTTTAAATTGAATTTAAATCGATTTGAAAATCAAATGCAACTCTGCGACAAAGACGAACGATATACGTTCTCTGTCTACGATTGGCTGAATGTTTTGATAAAAAAAGCTACGGTAGATGTCGCTGCTAAAAATATTAATCAGCTGATGAAACTTACCAACTTATTATGAAAAACAAAAATGTATAAGAGCTGATTGGTTATCGAGTAACCGGCAGTATAAACGGCAAAAAAGGGTTTCTCAATAAAAATTTTAAGGCAGTGGTCTGCTTTAGAAGCCGAAAAAAAGCGTTTTTTAGCTTTTTTTTTTTTGAAAGGGAAGGAAATGATTGCGGTAAACGGAATTTTAAGACGATAGTGTACTATATTTAAGCCTTAAAAAACAATATTTATTATTAAGAAATATTGAAATTTTTTCAAAGTTGTAAGTGTTTTTCTGGAGCGCCTGGAGTCTGCACTTGTAAATCGGTGCCGGTGATGGAGGTCGTGCGATGCATCTGAAGCAGTAGAACCAAATTTTTTGTTAAATTTTTATAAGTTTCTTTTCTTTATGAACTAAAAAAATACCGAAGAAGTTATAAAATTCCAAATTTTTTCGAAGTTCGAAAAAAAAATCACTTTTTTAAGAAAAAAAATGACTTTAAGTTGCAAAACAAGTAGTTTAAATAATACTTTTGTCCAACTTTTTTAGTTCAAATAGAAGATAATTTAATACTGAAGCTAGATTTGGTTTTTTTCGATCGGACATATATTCTTTTTGCTATCGCCGGCACCGTTTTCTAACACTTGTGAAAATGAAAACTCGAGAAAACGCGCTTTAAAGGCCTGCCTGAGCATTCGCACTTGCTCGACGCTCGGCCACTAAAACTGCTCTAGCTTCGAAAATATGTCGAATTGGCCTCTGGAATTTTAAAGACATATTCTTGGATAGTTTTGGAAGAGATTTAAAACAAAACAAAAAAATCGATTTTTTGAAGCCTGTAAAGCAGACTACTACCTTAATTAATCAATTAATTTGGCTGTCTAAAAACGCTATGAGACAATCTAAGCAAGATTATTTGAGCAGTTACTGACGTCAGAGTTGGTTGTTCAGTTCCATTTCAACTGTTATCATTGATCCTATAATTCTGCAAATTTTTGATAAATTTTAAATGCAAATTACCAGCTTATCTTCAACACAAGTCCATTGCCAGCCTTGTTTCAAACAGCCATTGACCTTGAGATTAATATTCCATGCCACACTCTACAACTCGCAATCAATTCAACGCAATTAAGTCCATCATACGCCATGGCGCACAACACAAACTATACAGAAACTTTGCATTGTTCTAGCAATACACACACACACACACTTGCACATGCATGGATTTTGTAAACAAACAAATAAACAACAACAACAGCAATAATTATGCATTTGCGATTGCCGGCCCTCAACCTTGACAGTAGTAGTAAAAGCAATCAGGTTTAATCTTTATGCATATTTATTATGTTGCTGTTGGTTTCTCAATATTTGCATTGCATTAATGGCTATAGCCAATATAAATAAATCGATGTTGACAAAGTGGGACAAATAATGCAGCAACAACAACAACACCAACTGCAAATAACATATAAAATATGTATGTATAAACACTCAAGTGGCGAGCGCAGGGCAGCACAGCCGACCGACCACAGCCATTACGCCATAAAAATCGTTTACAAAATTGAATTTATGTACAGCACACATACACACACACCGTGTAAACACAGGAACAACGCGTGCGTGTGTGTGTCGCCATGTGCATATATGCAAAGGTATATTGTAATACACGCCTCAGTAAACCAAACATAAATGAGCACTCGCGTCGTAGTAAATAAGTGCGCTGGTGAGCCTACTTACTACGACAGCAACAGCAACAACAACAAAAGCAAACAAGTATGAGTGGAAAAAAAGAATTTAATATGTCCCGTGATACCAATAAATTATGCACATAAATCCCTTTACTCAATGACAGCAACAACAACAGCAATAAAGCAACGAATCGAGTGCTGAGTGAAATGGCGTTGACAAGTTGCAGCAAATACACACACACACACACACACGAGTGAATGGTTGTTGGCAGTTACGCTGACGTTCAATGAACCAGAAAATAAATGTGTTTGTACCTGACGAGGCACAGTATTGCTTGCCGTCGGTCCGAGCGCTTGTATTCTATTTTTTTAGTGCTGCCTTACGCTTCATACTAATCTAATAATAATTTTAATACAAATGTCGTCGTTGTAAATATTGACACGATTGTGTGTGTTTAATCTGTTTGCATTTACTTTTTTCCACTCTGAGTATATATGCCTCGGTTTTAGCATACAGAGCAAACGCTGAGGGCGCGAAAGGCTATGCCAAAAATCGAGTTAGAGAAGTGTTTCAACGATTTGAAGAAGCGCTGCCAATAAATGCATAACATTGAATGGGGACTACTTTGAAGGCGACAACAATAATGAAGACGAATGAATAAATAATAAAAAAAGAAAATTCCCGTTATTTTTTGAACACACCTTGTATGCTATTTTGACTTTATACAGCCCTTAATAGCCTTTTCTCACTGGAGTTAATTGTTCAATTAACTGGACTTTGCTCGATTAAAGCGCTGATTTAGAACAATTTACCATACAAAAGAAAAATCTCATTTTCCTACATTAATTTGTAATCGAATACAAATCGAGTTGGAACTGGAAAGCAACTCTGCGAGTAAATTCGGTAGTGATTATTGATAAAATAGCAATCACATTATGAAACTTAGTAACTTCTTATGAAGAGCAAAAACAAAAATGTATAACAGCTGATCGTTAATCCAGAGGTCGGCTGTGCGAAAGGCAAAAACTGGTTTCTAATTATAATCTTTATGTATTAAATTAATTGGGCTGTGCGAAAAGTCTTTAAAGGGTTTAAGCTGCTTTATAGCGTAACTGATCGATTTTATTACACTAGAGGTTGGGCCTGATTGATAGAGACTACTGAAATTTTCTTTTTCTTATGTAGAATATACACTTCACTCTAACAATAACTGAATTATCTTAATGAAACTATGTATAAATATATATATTTGGCATAGAAACCGCTTTAAGCGATTATAGCCGAATCCACCAGAGCGCGCCACTCATTCCTCCTTTTCGCTTTTTGGCGCCAACTGGAAACACCAAGTGAAGCCAGGTCACTTTGCACTTGGTCTTTCCACCGGAGTGAGGTCGTCCTCTTCCGCGGCTTCCTCCAGCGTGTACTGCATCGAACACTTTCAGAGCCGGAGTGTTTTCATCCATTCCTACAACATGACCTAGCCAGCATAGCCGCTGTCTTTTTATTCGCTGAACTATGTCAATGTCGTCGAATAACACATACAGCTCATCGTTCCATCGTCTGCGGTATTCGCCGTTGCCAATGTTCAGAGGACCATAAATCTTACGCAAAACCTTTCTCTCGAAAACCCCAAGAGTCGTCTCATCGGATGTTGTCATCGTCCACGCTTCGGCGCCATACATCAGGACGGGAATAATGAGCGACTTGTAGAGTTTGATTTTTGTTCGTCGAGAGAGGACGGCGGATGGGGGGGATCATATGTAGAATTTCACGCAAGTGAGGAAAGTTTCTGATTGTCATTCACTTGGGAGTGGCCAGGAACGATTCTTTTACATATGACTCAAGCAGCTCACGACTTCCGGTTTTAGACCAAGTATCTCCTGGGTAGCTAACAGACATCCGTTTGGAGGCGAGCTAAAGTGAGAAGGCGAAGCCCGCTTCTGCGGTTGTGCGTAGGGTTTGAGACCCACCACATAAAAAAAACCTCCCCAATGAAAAAACAATGAAACTATGATCGGCCTATAAATTATGTATACTTTAGTTTTTCTAATAAAATTGATCAGACATCTGGAGATAGTTCAGTTCATTTTTATAAGTTGGAAAGGTCGTAATTTGACGTGAAAAATATTCAATTCGTATCCCAAAACCTAAATAACCTAGCACTGAAAAACATAGCGCTACGACTTTATACAGATTTTAACCATTTTACTAATGTTATTTAATAATTAATTTGAAAGCCATCGATCTCTAAGTTCAACTCTGTTGTCTAAATTATGTAATATCCGCATTTGTATGTATGTATATATCAACTCGTTACTCCTTACTAAACATATGAAATACCTTTGCAAGAACATTCTTTATCCGTTCTGTATCAGTTACTATTACCACATTGCAATACTTGTACGCAATTAATTAATTTAAACAAATTTGCTTTAATTAAGAACTTGTTTTGCCGGCAAGTATGCAAACAAGCCAATGAAGGCTATCATTTAAACAACTAAATTATTAGATTAGCACATTTAAATGTTACTTAAAGAAATATCTATGAAACTTTCAGCAAAAATACCGACAATAATTAAGCAAAATTCTGTGCAAGCCATACTCACAGAATAACAACAATTTGAATGCCTTAACAAACTCCGGAAATGCGCATTAATTTAGTCTACATTTATTGAGAAATTTGTTGTTGTATTTGTTTGTGCGTCTTGCATATATTTTCTTATTAATTCGCTTGAATAGACGAATGAACCTTTTCTGAGAAGACGCAGAGACACTTGAGCGCCTGCATATTTAAGGCTCATAAATTTTCATGCAAGAATTTATTGATTTAGTTATTAAGTAATTATATTTAATTATTATGCATCCTTCGAGACCAAACAACAACCAATAGCCGGCACATACACACACCCACACACGTACATTGGCAGCCACTTGCGCTCTGTGGCTTATGTAAATTTTCACATCTGGTTGGATGTGCGTGTACACACACCGAAGTAGAAGTATACACACAGGCGTTTAAAGTAAATAGCTCGGTTTCATCTTGCAGCTGGACTTAAATTGCCCTGGACACAAGCACACACACGCCTTCATACTGGCACACACATGAGCACATGCATACACTTGAGTGATAGGCAAGTCCTTCCAGCAATGCATAAAGGATATTTTATAAAGCGTTTCCGACCACTTTGGTTGAACTCGGCAGCAAATTACTTAATATAATTTTGCAAAAAAAAAGAAGAAAATTATCAGGAAAATTGGTTGGCAGTCAACTTGGCTGGCCGAGCCTGGCCTGGCCGCCCTTGGCGCTGTTGAGCTTGCTGCTGTTATCCTGCGTTGACATGACGCGGCGCGGGGCTTGGTTGTGTAATAACGTAATTGAGAGGAAGACGCTTTGCATGACGCGCTGTCTACACTGTGCGCTCAAGCATGCGTGTGCGTGTGTCGCTGCGCGTTCTCATAATTGTTTGTCTGCGCTTCTGCGGCTGCTTATAAATTATGCATAAGTATGAATTGATATTAAGAAGGAGTGATGCATAAAAACAGAATAAATGAATTAATTTAGCCAGATGAGCCGGAGTACGCTGACGGCGTGGCGGGTAGATCTCGCTGCGGCGGCAGGAAGTGCGGAACGGAATTTCCTTTCACTCTCCCACTCTCTTTCTCTCTTCCTTTTGCATTTACATTTTTATCTTTGCTTGCGGTATTTAGTAAGAAATTAAGAACACATTGATTTCGCTGCCAATTAGATTATGCTGTAAGTGGCACGCACAGGTGCAGCAGTCGCTCGCGCGGCTGGTGGGAGTGTGTGTTAATTTGCGAGAGCGGAAAATCGGTCACATGACTGCAGCGCAGGCATGCGTATGATCGTGTATTTGCCAAGAGGTGAATATATCTGCAGATATCTTCGCATACTTAAGTGGCGGGTAAACGCCGTGGGAATACGTGCGGCGCATTTGAATTTATTACCGTAGCATATACCTATCAAAATTACATACCAAAATGTTGACATATGTTGAGAGAAAGAGTGCAGAAAATGTGATTTAACGCTAAGACAATTTACGCACTTGTTCTCACTATGAATCTGAATATTTATTTCACAAACAATTTACAGTTCAACTCACAGCGCGCCAACCCTTTGACATGAGCACAACAATTTACATTTGGAAAGCGTAGAAAACGTGACTGGAATTGTAGAAGATTTCTTTATGTTTTCTATTATATTTGCGCTTTGGTTTTTCTTATCAAATCAAAGCGGAGATAAACTTGAGAAATCAAAATAAACATAAAATATATTGGTGATTGTATTTTTATACTCTCGCAACAACAAAGTTGCTAGAGAGTATTATAGTTTTGTTCACATAACGGTTGTTTGTAACACCCAAAACTAAACGAGTTAGATATAGAGTCATATATACCAAAGTGATCAGGGTGACGAGTAGATTTGAAATCCGGATGTCTGTCCGTCTGTCCGTCCGTCCGTCTGTGCAAGCTGTAACTTGAGTAAAAATTGAGATATCTTGATGAAACTTGACACACTTATTTCTTGGCACCATAGGAAGGTTGCTTTCGAAAATGAGCAAAATCGGACCACTGCCACGCCCACAAAATGGCGAAAACCGAAAACACATAAAGTGCCATAACTAAGCCATAAATAAAGTTATGAAAATGAAATTTGGAACATAGGATCCCATTAGGGAGGGGCACATTTGAATGTAATTTTTTTGGGGAGGTGGGCGTGGCTCCGCCCCCTACTAAGTTTTTTGTACATATCTCGCAAACCAATAGAGCTATATAAACCAAACTTTCTGGAGTCGTTTTTTTTCGCCACTTCCTAATACAGTCCAAAAAGTGGGTTAACTCACTAACGAAAAACGTCAGAAACACTACATTTCACATAAAAAATGGCAGATGAAAGCTGCACTCAGATTTTTTTACTAAATGGAAAATGGGCGTGGCGTCGCCCACTTATGGGTCAAAAACCATATCTCAGGAACTACTCGACCGATTTCAATGAAATTTGGTTTGTAATAGTTTCCTTACATTCCAATGATATGTTGTGAAAATAGGCCAAATCGCTTCACAACCACGCCTACTTCCTATATACCAGAACTTTGAAGACAATCTGAATCGTTTACTTTACAATATATAAAGTAAGTACTAGTGAAGATATCGGTGCAGAACTTTGCACAAATACTATGTTAATAGTGTGGCAGCCCCATTCTAAAAATCGCCGAAATCGGACCATAGGTTTTAAGGCCCCATATATCGAACACGAGGACCTCGGTGCTTCTAACCTAATATTATGGTTTCCAACTTTCAATGGACTTTATACAATATATAAGACGAATATGTGGGTCAAATTGTGTATTATATAATATAAATAAAGTTAAATAAATAAATTGCGAGAGTATAAAATGTTCGGTTACACCCGAACTTAGCCCTTCCTTACTTGTTTAAATTTGTTTTATCGTCATTTAGTTTGCCTTTGGTTATCCATTGAACGAAATAATTTTAGAGTCTTCTTCGCTTACGCGGTTACAGCCGAGTCCACAACAGCGCCAGCTACTGGCCAGCATAGCCACTGTCTTTTTATTCGCTGGACTATGTCTATGTCGTCGAACAACTCGTACAGCTCATCATTCCATCTTCTGCGGTATTCGCCGTTGCCAATGTTTAAGGCACCATAAATCTTCCGCAAAACCTTTCTCTCGAAAACTCCTAGTGCCGTCTCATCGGATGTTGACACCGTCCACTCTTCTGCACCATAAAGTTGGAGGGGAATGATGAGGGACTTGTAGAGTTTGATTTTGGTTCGTCGAGAGAGGACTTTACTTTTCAATTGCCTACTCATCGGCGTACGCCAGGAGCTGTACACTCTTATACAATATTGTACCTTCTCTATTTAGCTCTGCAGCTCGTATTATTTTTTCCAAGTTAAAGAAGTCACACGATAGCGAGTCACCTTGTCTGAAACCTCGTTTGGTATCGAACGGCTCGGAGAGGACCTTCCCGATCCTGACGAAGCTTTTGGTGTTGCTCAACGTCAGCTTACACAGCCGTATTAGTTTTGCGGGGATACCAAATTCAGACATCGCGGCATAAAGGCAGCTCCTTTTCGTGCTGTCGAAAGCAGCTTTAAAATCGACAAATAGATGGTGTGTGTCGATCCCGTGAAAGACCTGTGAATCTTCTCCAAGATTTGGGGCATGGTGAATATCTGGTCAGTTGTTGATTTTCCAGGTCTAAAGCCACACTGATAAGGTCCAATCAGTTTGTTGACGGTGGGCTTTAGTCTTTCACACAGTGCCCTCGATAGAACCTTATAAGCGATGTTCAGGAGGCTTATCCCGCGATAGTTGGCGCAGATTGTGGGGTCTCCCTTTTTTGTGGATTGGGCAGAGATTTTAGAATCACTGTAGTTTAACGTGCTAAACTTTTTGAATGACAGAGAAAGTTCTTATAACAGCGAGGCAGTCAGCACTCTCCGAAGTAGTACTCTTCTACCATGGCTCTGTCGTATGGAGGAAGCCGAGTCAAGTTATTTCACAGAGGTTGAAACATCTCTCTATATATACCATTGTCGAACCAAGGCAACTGCCGGATTGGTCATTAGCCGGCTCATAAAATTTGTGATAGGCTCAAATCGCTTCGGCAATACATAAGGATCTTCTTTTCGATCCAGACTCTGGAGTCTTTTGTCATCACAATGGACTGGCGCTTTTAGCTGTCCCATATTTGCACCTTGGATCAGCTTTTGAACCATACCCAACATAATCTAACCTACTAGGAGCTCTGCGAACTATCATTATTATTTTCTAAGAGCTTACTTATATTTTTGACCATTTATCCTTACCGTTGCTACTACATCAGTCTATCGTTGTCACCGATCGCCGCTATCAGCAATACTTCCACATTTTGCTAGAATAATAATCAGACTACCTTACTTACTGGCTCTTTGTGGGCTTGGCACTCTCTGAGAAAACAAGTCGTTCAAAGTTCCGATTTCAAGCCACCTTTCAGCATTCTCTTTTCTCCTGCAGATTCATCAAATTACTTTAATGACAGCGACAACTCAACTTAGCATATAATGCAGCTACACTGCTTCAAAGTAGAGCAACCCGCGTGGACTACAAAAAAAAACTTTTGACTTCCGCGTTAACCACTTTTCGCCTGCTTTTCTACTTCAACGCTGCAACCGCAAGTTAACGCAAATTCGCAATTCATCAATCCCACGGACCTTACACGAAAGCTTTAATTTCCGCTACACCCGCTGTTCCGCAACGCACACACACACTTCCACTCTCCCGCCTAGCTCACTTCCTCCATTCGCCAAGTTTTAAAAATTTAATTTCATTGCCTGCTGCTGCCTTTGCACGCGCCGCTTTGATCCTCGACTGCTGCTGCTGCTGCTTTTGCTTGCTCCAATCTGGCAAAAAGGCGAATCACTGCAGGAGCTACAACGAGAACAACAAGCGGTTAAGTAAGCACAAGCGCATCGGCGAGGCAGCGTGTCAAAGGCAAAACATTATCAATCAATTTCAAAAGCCCTGAATGAAGTCACACCCACCGCCGACTGCCAGCGCCTACTTGCAGCCGCACTGCCAATCCCCTTTGGTGCCTCATCGGAGGCAGAAGAGGTTGGTGCGGCTTTTTCAACACCCCAGCGCTAACAGCCAGCATAATGTATCTACATATTAAGAGAGCGGGTTTAAGTAAAAGGCGAAGGCAGCAATGAAATTGTAGAAAAAGTGCCGAAGACGCTTGTGAAAAAATGGAAATCACTCAAAGTCATTCGCTTTCATCATTTCTGAGTGACTTTTAATCGCCGCAAAGGGTAAGTGTGTTATGCTCCAAACAATACAACAAAAGCAAGTGTGCGCGACACAGCTGTAAACATATTTGTTGTTTTTGCAGATGATCGCTCATAGTGGGGATGATGACTTTTCACAAATTTGTCGAACAACATCAATTTCCAGCCAAATCATGTCAACGCCACCGCTTAGCGCCAGGCGTCAGTGGCAATATTTCGTTACATACATATATGAGACCATACAGGCACATCAGATATAATGGATTGGTGTAATGTTTTTTACAAGCGAAGTGATGATATCAGAACAGAATTAAAACCATTAAAGCTCGAAAGAGACCCTTGAGGACCTTCGATAGTCTAATTAGAAAAGTACAATCTCTTGTATCTATTGAAAAGAAGTTCCAGGACAAGGGGTACTGATCGCTGGGTACATCGTTTGTTAAATTCTTAAAGATTTTAAATTTTGGGGGAAAATTTAATGTAATTTATATTTAAATAATCCTACCTACCGTTCTTAATGAGATTGCTTAAATTTTAATTCAGTCAAATAATCCTCCTTTATAAACATAAAATTTAAATTTCTTCTTCACGCTGTTAAATCAAGCGTTTTAACGACAGATCAAAGGCGATTTCAGTGTTTGGTGCTAAAAATTTAATTTTCTCTTTATAATTTATTAACTGATTTGCATTCACTTTTATCTCGATACAATATTTAATTAAATTTCTGCTTAATCTTCGTAAGCAAATAAACAACAACATCATTAACATGAAAATGACACGAACGACAAACGCATACAACCAAACGAATGGACCACTTATGCAGAGTTTCCACTTTGCATATCGCAGTCATCGAATTCTTTATTCGAAATACCCGCAAACCACGTCGACCAGACGACAGACAGATGCCTAGACAGTTATGTCGACCAGAACGAGCCAAACAGACAACAACAACAACGAACGGCTTATACAAGTTGCACAAAGAGACAGACGGACATTTGGTAGCAGCAGCAGCAATAAGTGTCACATTAACGGCGAATTTATCCGCGTTTGCGTTTCTTTCTTTTAAGTAGAGTTTCTTTAATATCGCGCAATGAGAATAACCAGATAGCTAATTGTTGTTTTTACATCGATTCTCGAGGAATTTATAAGAATGCTCTTTGGTAAAATTTCTTAATTCTTAAAATTTTCATGTTCTCTTTAAAATATATTTTTTATGGTTTCTACTTGCGAAGGGCATTCGCTTCGCTCTAAGTCAACGTTGACCTTCAAAACATCTGTTGTTTTTCTCTTAAGTTGATGCTTCTTTCTTTAGTAAAATGAGAGGGGCTATTGTACTATGTAATTCATTAAAGTTGAATTTGTGAACAAGTGAAATGGAAATGGAAATGGTAGAGAAATTGGAAAATAAAAATTCAATATAAATGCCGTTATGTTGAGCACTGATAAGGCATGACAATTCTGCGAAAACCGGTTTCAGTTCTCTTTAGGTTCGTACGTCAAAGAACATAATGAATAAAATAAATATAATATAAAATAATTTTCTTCAGGTTCTTAAAAACAGTTATCAAAAAGTTACAAAATGTTGTTTGCTACGCTATGATATGAACTGTATGTCAGATCAGATGGCTTGTAAGGTGTTATACTATAAAATGTGGAAAAATGTTTAATTATCAATACATGCAATCAATGAAAATAAAATTTCAAAAAAGATCGTGAGTCAGCCTTCAATACCATAGCAATCCAAAGCACTGAAGTTCCAAACTTCTAACAGAACTAAAAGTCTTCCTCATCAATTCATCGAATGCCAAATTACATTCACCATTTTTTTTTTGTACGACAATAATATTACAGTCTGAGTATTTTTGGCCGCCGAACAGACATTAATGACTTTTAATACTCCTTTCTAAGGGAATAGTATGGATACGAATTAAGTAGAACAAAAGCAATTATCAAAATACTTTATTTACTTCGTTTGGAAGCCAGCCAACTCGTTTACTAATATACGAAATAATAAAATTTTATTTCTACGAATAGAAAAATCCATAAAATGCAAAAGACATGTAATACTTTTAAAATTTGGCAGATTTAAGCGCACCCCCTAGTGCCGAATAGCTTGGTTTGGCAAAAGCGCATAACGGAAATAAAACTTAAATGTATGCAAATAAGCTTTTGGACATGTTTAGCTTAAAGCACTATTTCCAAGCTACCAAACCTTTTTTACTGTGATTACAAAAGTGCTTAAAGCGCTATCTGCTTGAAAAGCTTGAATTAGTTTTAAAAAGCACTAAAGCTTTTCAATGGAGCTTTATTTAAAGCACTACTTATGCTTACAACTCAATTTTTAGCCTGAAAAGTTTAATGAACACTTTATAAAATTTGTAGAACTCGGAGAAATGTATGTATATAAATGATAAACTATATTTAAAAATCTCCACAGAGTTCATGTCCTTGTCAAAAGCTTCCTTCACAGTAAATCATATTCATGTATACACACCATCCCAACCAAAGCTTTTTATATGAGTGAGCTCTGAACCTGCTTTAAATAAAAAGCTCTCAAGAGGTCATGCATGCTTGAAGTAGCCATTTCCTTGTTCGCTACCATTAAAATATCCCTTATCCACTGTTGATAAGAATACTGGTATATTGACACGGTGTTAAAGATTCTATGTGCCCTCTGTTTGTCATTAGTCCATTAACTGAACAATTTCCTTATTTTATAGCATACCTAACAGTCAAGCACTGGTTAATTCATAACTTACAGTAGCTTTCAAACTTTGCTCGCATATTTAACAGTTTTTTTTGAAACCTTGAATTTTTCGAATTATTATCCGGTTACTATAACAACTGATTGTTACTTCGAACATATGTGCGAAGTCAATGAATTACTGCAAGTACTTGTCCTTAGAGGCAAACTATTTTGATGAGTTTTTAATATACCAATTCAGAGGTGATTTTTTCCCAAATAACTGTCAAATTTTATCAGTTCTTTAAAAAGGTAACGGTCTACATTGATACGAATAACATACTCCAACGAAAACGAATGTTATCTACATGTTGCCACAGCAAGCAACACATAGAGTGAATGTTTCTGGAGAAGAGTTCATTTCCCCGCATAAAATACAAAATTTATTTCGGACTGCGCATGTCACAAATTCACAAGCTGGGGAAGCAGAAACGAGTTGCATTTCCACAAAATTTCCCTAAAATACAATTTCAATAGTTACGGTTGCCCTTAGTTTGCACTTTGCTAGGCGTAGCACTTGGGAAATGACGCTGCAAATGCATGCAACTTGGAAGAAGCGGATTTTAAGAATTCTACATTTTACACGCACAAATTTTATACAGCTTAAGCTGCTTTCTCTGCACTTTAAGCTTAGTCCATCAAAGTTGTGGTTCTCCGAACAAAGTAGAAAGGGTTGAGTTGAGTAAGTAGGTAACTAACGAAAATTTGGCGAACTTGATATCTCCACTACTCTATTTCTTCATTTAATATGTAATACATGAATTGTTTAAAGAAAAAAATTATTTTTATGCAAGAAGAGCAGCTAAACAAATTTCAGAACTCTGTATTATCCAACAAATACTTGAGATTTTATAAGCAAATTGCACTTTGCTCCAAAATGTACTCTTGCACACAAAGCTTAGATTTTCAGTAAACAAACACAAATCTGCATATGAATTAAAGAGTGTCTTTGACTCTGCCATTGTTTACTAATTGAGTGCATTAACCTTTACTTTAATCCAATTTGGCATGCAACACACAGCCTCGAATAGACTGCAGTATTTTGTTTCTTTTTCGAATATTTATGTGTGTGTGTGTCTCTTGCGTAAATAAAGCCGTTTGTTGATCTTGGCACCCACTCATAATTCCATTTTGCGTAAATATTTTTCGTAAATATGCAAAAATGCAATGCGATCCAGCATTTAAGCACAAAATCCAACTCAACTATGCATACCAAGCGCCTGCGACTGGGCGTAAACAAAATATTTGCAATGAAGCTATTCAGTCAACAAGGTGAAATCCTATTTTGTATTGTGCACCGAACACTAAAGACAATTGCGTCCATCAAGTGTCAGCCGGCTTGCCATTTGACATCGGTTGCACCTTTCATGCCATGCCAGTCAGGCGTTCAAATGCCATTTGGCAGCTTAGCAGCACAAACAGGTATATCCCCGTTGGCAGTCAGGCATTCGAAGAACGTAGAACTCGGCAGCTAATGAAATGTCTCCTTAGACGAAAGGCTTGACTTAACAGCTTCACGCACACACACACCCAACTACATATTTCATATATTTATACATAACGGTATATGCCGAGTGCAGTTGTGTATGCCGTGTCTCTGCGTATGGCAAACGAACGAAATTCAAGACATAAAACAAAAGATTGTCCGCACGAAAAAAAAGCAAAAACAAAAACAGCAAGGTGTTAAGAAGACTGTGCAAAATTCTTATCACAAGTTGGCATTTGGATTTAGTTTTCATGCTGCTGCGGCAAGAACAACTATAAACCGTCTCAGCTCGCTTGGGTGTGTGCGTGACAGTGTGAAAGGCTGCCTAGTTTAGTTGACGACACTTTTGTTCTGCTTTCAACATCATTCGTAAATCACAACCAACCGTTGCCATAAATCATTAGAATATTTAATTAAGGTTGTTGTTTGTGTGCGGAGATATTTTCAGGTTGTTTAAAAATATTAAGCTATTCATGCAGTTCAATTCCGTCCAGGAATTTTATTTTTTTTTCAACAATTTGTTATCGCAAAGTTCCTTCATCATTGGAACTGTTTATGGCTTTATCTCATGAACCGTATTCGAAGGACCGAAGAAAATCCTCTTGTGGTTTCAAGGCCTCTTAACAACAGGAATATCTTACTTTGGAAGTTTTTAAACAATTTAGAACTGTTTATGGTTTTATCAATATCCCTTTTCTGTTTCGAGGGATATTGGCTGCGGTTATCCGAATTTGCTTGGAAATTCTCATGAATTTTTTAAGAACATATAGAAATATCTTACTTTGGAAATTTTTAAACAATTTTGATGATCTCAGACTGGATACTAAGTATGTTCAAAAAATAACGGGAATTTTAAAATTTTTCTAATTTTGAGAGTCCAATGGTCAATTTCTTTTTACCATGTCGATATATCTTCTTCTTGACTGGCGTAGACACCGCTTACGCGGTTATAGCCGAGTCCAAAACAGCGCGCCACGTATCCCTCCTTCTGGCAGTTTGGCGCCAATTGGTTATACCAAGCGAAGCCAGGTCCCTCTCCACCTGGTCCTTCCATCGGAGTCCTCTGCTTCCACCAGCGGGTACTGCATCGAATACTTTCAGAGCTGGAGCACCTTCATCCATTCGAACAACATGTCCTGCCAGCGTAGCCGCTGTTTTTTTATTCGCTGGACTATGTCTATGACGTCGAATAACACATACAGCTCATCGTTCCATCGTCTGCGGTATTCGCCGTTGCCAATTCTTAAGGGACCATAAATCTTCCGCAAAACCTTTCTCTCGAAAACTCCTAGTGCCGTCTCATCGGATGTTGACATCGTCCACGCTTCTGCACCGTAAAGTAGGACGGGAATGATGAGAGACTTGTAGAGTTTGGTTTTTGTTCGTCGAGAGAGGACTTTACTTTTCAATTGCCTACTTAGTCCATAGTAGCACCTGTTGGCAAGAGTGATTCTGCGTTGGATTTCCAGGCTGACATTGTTCGTGTTGTTGATGCTGGTTCCCAGGTATACGAAATTATCTACGACCTCGAAGTTATGACTGTCAACAGTGACGTGGGAGCCAAGACGCGAATGCGCTGACTGTTTGTTTGATGACAGGAGATATTTCGTCTTGTCCTCGTTCACCACCAGACCCATACGCTTCGCTTCCTTATCCAGTCTGGAAAAAGCAGAACTAACGGCGCGGGTGTTGTTTCCGATGATATCGATATCATCGGCGAACGCCAGTAGCTGTACACTCTTCTAGAAGATTGTACCTTCTCTATTTAGCTCTGCAGCTCTTATAATTTTTTCCAGCATCAAGTTAAAGAAGTCGCACGATAGTGAGTCACCTTGTCTGAAACCCTGTCCTGTATCGAACGGCTCGGAGAGGTCCTTCCCGATCCTGACGGAGCTTTTGGTGTTGCTCAACGTCAGCTTACACAGCCGTATTAGTTTTGCGGGGATACCAAATTCAGACATTGCGGCATAAAGGCAACTCCTTTTCGTGCTGTCGAAAGCAGCTTTAAAGTCGACAAAGAGATGGTGTGTGTCGATCCTATTTTCACGGGTCTTCTCCAAAAGTTGGCGCATGGTGAATATCTGGTCTGTTGTTGATTTTCCAGGTCTAAAGCCACACTGATAAGGTCCAATCAGTTTGTTGACGGTGGGCTTTAGTCTTTCACACAATACGCTCGACAGAACCTTATACGCGATGTTGAGGAGGCTTATCCCACGGTAATTGGCGCAAATTGTGGGGTCTCCCTTTTTGTGTATTGGGCAGAGTACACTGAGATTCCAATCGTCAGGCATGCTTTCTTCCGACCATATTATGCAAAGAAGCTGATGCAAGCACCTTATCAGCTCTTCGCCGCCATATTTGAATAGCTCGGCCGGTAATCCATCGGCCCCCGCCGCCTTATTGTTCTTCAAGCGGGTAATTGCTATTCGAATTTCTTCACGGTCGGGCAATGGAACATCTGCTCCATCGTCGTCGATTGGGGAATCGGCTTCGCCATCTCCTGTTGTTGTACTTTCACTGCCATTCAGCAGGCTGGAGAAGTGTTCCCTCCATAAACTCAGTATACTCTGGTCATCAATAACTAGATCACCTCTGGGGGTCCTACAGGAGTGTGCTCCGGTCTTGAAACCTTCAGTTAGTCGCCGGATCTTTTCGTAAAATTTTCGAGCATTACCCCTGTCGGCCAGCTTGTCAAGCTCTTCATACTCACGCATTTCGGCCTCTTTCTTTTTTTGTCTGCAAATGCGTCTCGCTTCCCTCTTCAGCTCTCGGTATCTTTCCCATCCCGCTCGTGTTGCGGTCGATCGCAACATTGCGAGGTAGGCAGTCATAGGACCCTAAATTATGATAAAATGTTGAGCTGTATTCATTGCTTACTTTGTCTGAAGCATCCGCAAAGTTTTGCGTTTGTTTAAAGCTCACACTTCGTTGCTTGTTCGTGAATTCTTGGCCAAAAACAATACTGTGACGATGTCCCAGCTTCCACATTCGCCAGATATGACACCGTGTGACCTTTCTTCCTATTTCCAAAAATAAAGATAATCTTAAAGGGCCGCAGTTTTACGAGAAATCGCTGAAAGAGTCAAAGGATATCCCAAAAATCGTGTTTAAGAAGTGTTTCGACGATTGGGAGAGTGCTTGGTATTATAATTTTTTTTTTCAAAAAACGAAAATTCCCGTTATTTTTTGAACACACCTCTACTGTTGCGTTGCTTCCAGTAACTTCAAAAAACCAACATTTAAAGAAGTCTGCTTATGATGCGACAAGCTTTAATATGACAAATATTGGTTTATACTGTATTTGTTGGTCGTTTTCCTGAAGGCAGCGATCTCTAAGCAACTTGGAACACGAAAAATCGTAATTTACACAACAGTAATCACATAAAGATATTAACCGACACATTCTGTTGCGTCGCGTGAACGTGTTGATATATATGAATCAGCAGCTGCAGTTTGTCTGTGAAAAGCGCGTAAAATTTATCGCATTCGCATAGAAAAACATTTGCTATTTTTAAGGAAGTGAGCAACGGCTTTTTATTGGTTTCATCGTTTTTTCGCCAACTGCTGCTTTTGTGCAATTTTTCACAACCCACAATGCTAACGGTACAAATAACTATAGCAGCATTCCAAACTGTGCGCTTATAGATAAAATTTCCTTTGCTACCTTCCGTTATGTTCATATCGGTGTGTGTGTGTGTGTGTTTGGGAAATGCATACCGATGTGTGGCTACCTGTTTTTGTAGTTTGGCGATGCCACGTTTTCGTTTCATTGAATTTCAAATGTGTAACGTCAATAGATGCGCACCGTTCAACCTTGCCTGCGGCTAAGACCCCAGCGCGTGAGTGTGTATGTGTGCGCTTGGTTTGGCTGTGCGTTATTGCAACGCAATCATGGCTGCCGCATGCGGTTGCCAAAGGCTGCCGAGCACGCGAACGATCGGACTGTGTGAGCTGTGAAAATCGCATAACAAAGTTGGCTGCCGCCGCATATATACAGGTTGCGCCGTTATTCGTTTTGTGCCACATTTGCAGCGATATCGAATCGAAATCGAAAACTCGCGTCGATTTGTTGTGCAGAAAGAATTTGATTTCCATCCGTATTTTTTGTTCAGTTCGTTCATATTTGTCGGTGGTTCGTGTATGTTTTTAATGCGCCGCAATTGTATAGCTTTTGGTGGGAGGGGCAGGTGGATTGTAGCAGCTCACCCACAACAAAAAAAACTCAAAACAAAAACATTTTACAATGAAATTGAAGTCGACTATAAAAGTCGTTTGGCCTAACGGCTGCGACCGCCAATCGCTTCAAAAAAACGGTGAACTAAAGTTTCGAAATGGAAAAAGGCAAATCAAATGCATATCTGCGGTTATTGGTGATGCAAGGGTATTTGTAATATAGCTTAAAGCAAACAGCTTCAAAGAGCTTCACAAATAGAATTCAGTTTTTCGAAAGAGTATTATGGTAACATCCTTAAAATAATCATTATTAGGTCAAAGATCTAGACGTATAAGTAACATTAGCGAGCTTTAGATAGAAATATTCAAGATAGAATATTCGAAGCTTTAAAGCTTCGCTAGCATCCTAAAAATAATCATTATTAGGTCAAAGATCTAGACGTATAAGTAACATTAGCGAGCTTTAGATAGAAATATTCAAGATAGAATATTCGAAGCTTTAAAGCTCTTCAGCCATCTCTAAATCAATTGAAAAGCTCAGTTGTTACTTCTTTCAAGCAATCAAGGTTTTATTACTTTTCCTGACTCCTCTTCACTTTAAAACTAATATTAAAGCTTCGAAAATTAACTTCACATGCTCTTTAGACCATCTTCAGCAAAGAAAAGAACAATCAGCTTTCCCGTTTCTACAACTTCACAGAATTATTTTGAGCAGGTAAGCTCTTAAAATTTATAGTATTTAATTTTTCGAGGAAATGAAAATTTTCAATTTAAAAAAGACGGAACGACAACAACACCCACACACAATCCCATTTTTGTAATTTCCCTTAGGCCGTCATATGCATTTGGCACACAAAGAGGAGAGAGAGAGAGCGACTTAGATAATGTTCATGAGCATGTAAGAAAAAAAATCGTCGAAAATTACAACATACTCTCTTGCTGCTCGAATCGTACCGCCTCCCGGCCCACCTTGTACTCACATATGATAACGAGTGCAACTGTTTGAAGGCACTGCATTCTGGCGGCACATTTAGGTCTTTGTCGTTCCTTTGACGCCGGTGCCAACAGTGCAGAGATCAGCAGTTCTTTTGCTGCTGCCGACACTTCTTCTGTGGCCATCACAGGCTTCGTTGACAACAGCGAAATAATCTTGGGCATGCTCTTATGTGCCTTTCATCAAGCACAACATATTGCCGAAATTGCTGCGCTCCGGTGCTTTGAGAGCACCACAAAATCCAGGCAGAATGTGAAAAGGCGGCGAGTGCCTGTCACCTCAGGCGAAACATGCGGTGGTCCAATGAAGCATGGTAAGACGTTGCAAGGTGAAATTAGCTGCCGGAAAATGGCAACACAAAAGGAAGCGGAAGTGGAGCGTGTTTGTACAGGTATTGCTCGTACAGAAACTGTCTTTGAGTCGAATGTGCATGCATTCATGCGGTATTTAGTAAATAAATATGCCCACATGGATTCGTGCATCAAACGCAAAGACGAGAAATTAAATTCGGTGATTAAAACTTTACTCTGCTTAATTTAAAGTTCTCTCCTGACAGAAAGTATGACTCATGAACTCTGGAACTCTTAATTAAAGTTGCCAAATATTGTGTGTGATATGGTGGACACTCATGCATTCGTACATACACATATTTCAAAAGTCATTAGTACCTTCTCCTCAAGATTTTATGGCCACACAACATATACCCTTGAGGAAAAAATCTGATTTAAATCTGGTTCGGGTTTGGTTGGGAGCTAGTACTAATGATTTAGAAATGATAAATTCAATATGGTGATGTCATAAGAAGTGTCAATACAGCCTCACATATATTATCTCTTTTCCAAATTTTATTATTCCTGTGCGACCACTCCAACTCTTAGTTGGAAAATTTGAAGTTTAAATCACTAATCCACCTCTTAGCGAGAGTTGCGTAAAATTTTTGTAAACTGTCTTCAACATTTATTTTTCTTTCTACATATACCGCAAAACTACTCGAGCAACGCATTCGCTTAATACGACATTAACTCCTTTGACGTGTGTCCGTTTGCGCTTTTAGCTGCGATTGAATAAACTCGGAGAACAAAACTTTTCTCATCTTCGTCAGCTCGTAACTAGTAAGTTTTAGTATCACGCGAAAGTTTAAATGGCATGCTGACTTCCATGCTGGTTGAAGTGGACGGTAACTTCCGAAACCATTCCCGCCAATGATTGGACAGCAATTAGAGTGAGACAAAAATTCTTAAATTTAATTACTGAACAGTCTAAGTTGTCTGGAAACAGTTCATATCGGAACTTTCATCTGGACGATCCATCTTTCGCAAGGCTAAAATTGAAAGGTTTTGAAACTCAAACCTTCACTTGTCCAAGCGAATTAACTGGAATAAAAATTATTCTCAACAGATTTTTATAACAGATAGGTCGATATTTGACTCATTCTTTTGGAGTTTTATAGTATCACCAAAGCCCGCTCTATAACAAGCCAAGGAGGATCCTGTAATCTCTATAACCATAAGTCACCCAAGTCCAAATGATTACTTCCAATTTGAAACAATATACTTATGCATTAATATATATATGAACCTCTCTTTACTTCCAACTAAATCACACTGTAAATCACATTCCAGCAACGGTACATAACCTATGCGGAAAAACCCATCAATCAAAAACGGGTCAATGTTAGGATAACAGCAGCGCTAACAGCATTAGCGACAGCAACAAAAACCTGTCACTCACGGTTCAACGCAGGAGATACCCCAGCGGCGTTAATAGACAGTAATGGACAGAGTGTGCGAAATGTAGGAATATCGGTGTGCGTTGACAGCTTTTTTCTAAAAATGCTGGT
Source organism: Zeugodacus tau (assembly GCA_031772095.1). Lineage (NCBI taxonomy): Eukaryota > Metazoa > Arthropoda > Insecta > Diptera > Tephritidae > Zeugodacus > Zeugodacus tau. The sequence continues at coordinate 77,615,790 of CM062651.1, forward strand.
AAAAGCTTTTAAACATTAGTTTTGAAACAAAAAACGACAGTGCCTTCGATCGATTTGTGAAATAATGGAAGGCAGCTCTAAAAAAACGAGGCACTCTAAATCTGAATCGAGAGATTGTGTGATTTTATCTTGTCAGTCAAAGTCCCGTGTGTTAATCGATTTAGTATGGTAGTTGCCTTGTCCAACTTTTTTTTTCACTCCCACTGTTAAGTTAGGGTTTCTTAGCAGAGAAAACTATTGGCAGATTAAAACTATAACCGGCTATATCTTTCTCAAACTAATTAAAGAGTCATTATCGAAAGACTAGGTATGATGAGGAATAATGCCAGCCTTGAAATCCAACGCAGAATTACTCTTGCCAACAGGTACTATGGACTGAGTAGGCAATTGAAAAGTAAAGTCCTCTCTCGGCGAACAAAAACTAAACTCTACAAGTCCCTCATCATTCCCGTTCTACTTTATGGTGCATAAGCGTGGACGGTGTCAACATCCGATGAGACGCACTAGAAGTTTTCGAGAGGAAGGTTTTGCGGAAGATTTATGATCCCTTAAACATTGGCAACGGCGAAGATGGAATGATGAGCTGTATGTGTTGTTCGACGACATAGATATAGTCCAGCGAATAAAAAGACAGCGGCTACGCTGGCTAGGTCATGTTGTTCGAATGGACGAAAGTGCCCCAGCTCTGAAAGTTTTCGATGCAGTACACGCTGGTGGAAGAGGGAGACCTCCACTCCGATGGAAGGACCTGTCTTCACTTGGTATTACCAATTGGCGCCAAACTGCCAAAAGGAGAGATGCGTGGCGCGCTGTTGTGGACTCAGCTATAACCGCGTAAGCGGTGTCTACGCCAGTCAAGAAGAAGAAGGTATGATGAGGACACATCTCTTCTCCATATTTATGAGAACTTCTTCTGTTTGACCAAATCAAAGTCTACTCTCGTTAAACTCACACACTGTGCGAATGCGTTGAGTGCACAAAACCCCATTGCACTTTTATTAATATTGTCAGTGCAGGAGCGTTGCTAAGTGTTCTTTCCGCCACTTTTCATTTATGGCGCTGAGCGATGGATTTTTCCACAATTTTTTTTATTTAACCCTACGCCAAAAAGTGATGTTTTTAACTTTGCTGGTGCCCGGAATGTCACACTCAGTGTAAACTAGGTGCAGAAAAGTAAACGTGGGTCACTGGTAGCCCTTTCATTTGCGGCGACTGAGGCCTCTTAACACATTTTGGTGCGTACAGTTTGTGAGCAAATGTAGCGGCGCCGCAAGGTGAGCGAAGGGCGAAAATGCACGAAAACACCAATGAGCTCCGCGGCAAAAAAAGCCAATAAGTTGTAGCATTTGCCATGACCTACTGACTCCGCCGACAAAGCGCAACCTTCCGCAGTAGTACAGCTGAGCAGAGCGGATTTCAGTGCGAATTAAAGCCAGCGGCACTGCGTGCTGCACACGCTCATTCAAAATATATTTATTTATTTTTACTGCAATTTCTCTTTAAATCGTGTGGTTACCAACCAGTGTTGCCACCTTTCTCACTCAAGTCCACGTTTACCCCCACGCACCGACCCCAAATGTGGATCAGCTAATGAAAATAGACAAATGGAAGTACCAATTTAAACAACAACAGCAACAATAGCACCAAGCTAAAAAAGCGCGGCGAATTGCAGCAGTCTACACTTGAGCTAACGCGAGTGGATAAGTTAAACGAAAAGCGAAAACAAACGCCATAAAAAGTGTCGGAATCACAGCGTTCCTGAAGAGCTCTGCAAATGCACGCGAAACGCTAGCCACAACTCCTCACACCTTGCCGCCAGACACTACCGGCTGAGTGTTGAAAATGTTTTAAATTTGTCTTGTTCGAGTGCAACACAATTTCTGCTGCAGCCGAAGCGCAACAGCCCAGCGACGTTCGCAACTTTTGGCTTTGCTGCGAAATTATAAATGCGCCCGCGCTTTTCTTAAGCACGGCGAGATTTACATTTTGCAATTGCAACTTTTCAAGTATTTTAACTTTTCGCAGCAGTTTGGCTGGAAGTTACTTAAACTGTGGCTCTTAGAGTTAGAGCATTAAGGTGGTGCAAAATGTGTCGCAAGCTCTTATCATTGACAAACAGCGAAAGTCCAAGTATCATTTCACGTGAGTAATCACTTCTTCAGATTTCTGGTACCCTGACACGTTTTTTATTAGACCAGAAACATGAATTTGGAACAAATAACTTTTTAGATTTCTTTTGAACAACCCTAATAGTAAGAGATTTTACTTGCTGTTGCTCTGCGCACACAAAAAACGTTTAATTTAACTGTTGAATCGCTAATTGCTATTTTATGGCCAAGTGTACGCCAAAGCATTTGCATTTGCCGTCGCGAAAATGAGAAATTCGACTTTTTTAAATGGTGCAAATAAGTCATTCTGTACTCTAGATGTAAGTGTCAGTAAGGAAGCGCCTTTTCTTTTGAATATTTATTGAAATTATGTCAACTGATATGGGATTTGGTTGGAAATGGGATTTGCTAAAATTTGCCGAGTGGCGAATCGAACAAGCAACTGGCATAAATGTAATGGACAAACATAATTAGTTGAAAATTCGATAAGTGAGCTGGAACAGAACGAGTAGCGAAGTAACGAGTAGAAAACAGTATTATTTAACATAAATTAGTCGAAACAGTTGAACACCGAGATAACATGCCTGTTGTCTTCATTCTATGAGATTCATTAGATTTTGTTGTTGTCTTTCTAGAGGAACCTACCTTTGTTTCGAGTTTCTGATTTATGCTTTACAGATACTTATTTTTGAATTTTCATCTTATTGAGCATTTTTATCTCTCGATAAGGTATATATATCCAAGTCAACTCCAGCGCCCAATCTTTCATCTGCCCTACTTGCCGATGCAAAACATCAACGGCAGCCACTTCGTCATGCTTACTACTTTACTACCAACAATGAATAGAAGATTTTACGATCTTTATGACGTGAGCCTTTATGGCAAGTCCCATATCTGTGAACCTCATAAGTATACTCAACTCAGTCTTCGTTAATCTTCCATACGGCCACTAATTAACAGGCAACTTTTCACGAAAAATCAAGTTTCTTCCTTGAAACTCATGAGTAAGAGTGCTAAGCACTAACAGTACATTTCCACGCTACGTTGGCTGACGCAAGCGCTCCCGTGACGCCAGGAAAAGCGGAAAAATCTGCTTGCCACAGGACATGCCGCCATCTATCATTGCCATGCAGTACACACGCATGCGAGTAACTGTATACACAGTGCAGCGGCCAAATATAAGCTCTTACATGGTCATGGCTTAACTCAAAGCATCGCTGTCGAAATATTCAAAATGTGCACGAAAATTTGGACGGGTGAGTGCAACAACGCACAAACGCCGCAACACAACGCATCGACCACCCCGTTGGCGGTGCAACTCAACCCAAATACCGTTGCTTGTAATGAACGAGGCGTGTGGTCGCGTGACGGTGTTAATTCCATGCGCGCCTTCCTCTCCGCCAATACATACATATGTATGTATTTCATGGCGGCATTCTTCGCTGTCATTTATGCGCGCTGACTTGTAAAATGCGCCCCGATTGAGCGTGTTGACTGCAACGCTTTGTTGCTGTTGTTGTACAGTATAAGTATTTCCAAATACTCACATACACACACACACCAGCTCGCCTTTCAATGCGGCGCTGATGAGTTTAGTGTGTCGGCTTCATGGCTGGTTATGGCTGAGTATGCCGGTCATTTGTTCAAATTCAAATTCATTAGCTCGCTACATGGATGAGTGCTTGTGAGTATGGCTGTCGCGCGCCTCTAGGCCGAAAAGACTGGATTGTGGCGCGCATGTTCTTTGACTTGTTGACTCTCGCATTTGGCGACTTATTTGCGTAAATTTGCATTCATCGCACTAAGCCAGTCGCCCTTTAGCAGTGCGGCGCTATAAATTCGGCGGTCGCCAGTCGCACTCGCCGCCTCTCGCGTGCTCATGCGGACAATGCAAACAAAGCGAGTTGTTGGCATGGTTGGTTGCTGGTGTCGCTTGTGATGCGCTGTCGCCATTTGCAATGCAGATGACGTCATGAATCGCACAATTAAGTTGCTAATTTGGGTTGAACTCGTTCAAATGCGCTGTGCGGGAAATTTTAGCGATACACTTTATCACGGTTTATCAGCGCTGGATTTGTTGGAAAATGTAAATTTTTGAAATATTCTTCCATTTACGTAAATAGACCAGTGCAGATTTTCTCGAAGAATGTCTATGAGATAGTTCTTTACACAACCTGTATGGGGTGGCAATACAAATATCATATTTACTTTGTTTCCGTCTCTTTCCTTGCTTCTTCTTTTGACAACCGTTCGTCTCATTAGCTTGTGAATTTTTCAGTTAATAATACCAGCGTTTCCAAGGGCAACGGGAGAGCAAACGCACGAACCATTTTGCAAGCATATGAATGCAAAAATATTTTATTTTGCCAAGGTAAGATGATGACTATTCTGTGATGGTAGATGCCTTAAAAGCAAATATACACAATATTTACTCAAAGCAGAAAAATAAAATTCAATAAAAATCGGCAAGCCGCTTCACTCTTTCTTTGGTCTCCATATTTTCGAAGCGAAATTTCATACGAATATATGAATATAAAACAAAATTCTGTTGAAGTCGATTGGCATTGAAGCTTTTGAAGAGACTAATGACAATTATTCATTTATACTGGATCTACGTTTGAGAATTGAAGCTAAAGTTATGAATTAACAAACTTACAAGACAACTGGGTCTGCGATATCCAAGTTGAACCGAATTCTATCCGTCCAAGGGCTGTACTTTCCTTGATCTAAATCTGTTTGGATCGATAAGTTACGAAGTTTATTGTTTTATCCACAACAGTTTTGGATCATTCGTTATTGTACCACAGTGGATCAGTCTCTTACCCAATTGCGTCTTAAATAGAGTAGTCCATGCGTAGTTTCTTCGCATACTATTTCAGCAATTCTTTGCAGTGTAAGAACGCTTCATCGCATGAATATGTATATTCATATAATCTTCCAACGACTATGCTTTGCAGTGCTTTTTCACAAATTTATTAGATTTCGCGGATTTGAACTTTGTCTTTGTCAGAATTTTTATGTTACTTTTACTCTCTTTTGCATTTTGTGCTACTTCTTCTTTTTCCTTGTGTTCTTCACAAATTTTGTTGATAAAATTGTCCAACGTTGACTTAATAAAAGTAAATATTTCGCATGAAATCCGCTTAGGAGCGGGTGTGCGAGCGCCTAGGTTTGCTTGTTGAAATATTTTTTAATATTTTCTCTCTACATTCTAAATAAATTTTGTTTATTGCTAAAGAGTGAGTTATTTCAAATAACATTGCATACCAAAATAGAATTTAAGCAGCGTTTTAAACGTAAAGTGCGAAACGACGTCATTTGGTCTTCACGTGACAAAGCCAAAAACTGTGTTCTGGCATCATATTGTATAGCTTTGATAGCTAAAATCACACTGAAGTGGATTATCGAATGCCGTTAAGTCAATTTACATAATTTTCCGATATTTCGGCGCTTCTTCATTCATAAGGAATACTGGTAGCCTCATTATAATAAGTCTCCCACTTAAGCCTCGTCAAAAGACTATTCGGACCGTCGATATAACACTACAGTTATGTAGTATTTATAACAGTAAAATCGATAAAGAGGCACGTTTTCACTTTTCGATAAAGACTACCGTATATTTTGATAGGATCAATGGGTATAAAATCCAATAGTTTTATTTAGTAAAACATTGCCCAGACCGAAACTTACTAAATAATCAAATCACGTGCACATATGTATATAGTCATATCTACTTAAGTTTCGTCTGAAGTGCACTACTTGTGCAACTGTCTGCCCACAGATTAACACTTGGCATTAAGTTGAAGACAAATAATACTTTGAGATATCTGCATACACTATTTAGATGATTAAACACCAAATATTTCCGTTGTTGAACGATAATTATTTCTCTAAAGAGCTCTCAGGCAGTTAGAAAGAAAGGGGCATAAATATTTATAATGTCTGATTAGAGATGGAAAGTAGTTGTTGCTATGTTCTTGAATGAACCTTAAAGTTTTGTTTAGGTCTATTTATAACAGTTTATTACCTTCGATGTGTATCTACAAATTTTAATCTTAACTTAGTAGCTTAGTACTACGTATGTATGTAAATGTATGTACCTGATCCCCAAATGTTTGTAGATTTGTTTTTGTATGCATACATACATTTGGAGTTCTTTAAACCATTCTGGCTTTATCAAATGTGCTTTTTATTATCTTTGTGCCCCAAAAATACAAATATCAGATTGGACTGATGATTGGTCGGAAATTGATAAATACTTTCTCGGCTGGTCTCCAATACTTCTTTGTGTTATTGTTGCAATTATAAAATGCTCAAGCGACAGGGGCGGGAAAAAGATCGATAACGGTAAACAAATAAGTCTTCTATATAAAATTAATGAACATTTATTGTTGCTCAATTATTGATTAGCGCTGAAGTACTTACAAAATGGGTATTTATAGTAAATGAGCGCGTCAGTTCGTGTTCTAACGTGAGACCTCGAACATTACAATGAGCCAGAGTAGCTGCGGACAGATCGTTTCGATACCCACTGCAGAGTGGACGATTTTACGTGATGTCTACCGAAAAGACTGGCCGAAGAATGCGTACAGCTACTACGCGCTAGAAAACTATATACAGTGGTCACGCAAAGACCCCGAAATGTGCGAGCGGGAAGTACGTGTTTGGAGTATTGACAATAATTGGCGGGAACATGGCATTTATATCTTAGAGGTAAACAGTGCAAGTGTCTTTTTGTGTAACTTGAAATAACAGCGACTTTTTTCTTCGAATAAACACAAAGGATAAAATGAATCTCAGTCACATAATACGCGGAGATATCAGTTCCAACGAGCATGCGGCGCTTTTTCAGCTGGCTTTAAGTTGTACCAATTGGATAACGTCTTCCGAGTTTCTATTTCGTGAGAAAACTTGCGCAGCTGTGTTGCGGCATCTCGAGAATATTGGCTATAGAATTAATCTAAGCACATGCTATCCAGCCAAATTCTACTTTCTGAACAAAGACGATTGTCGCAAATTGGAATTTAGGTAACATAACAAACTATTTTTTGATTTCGTGATTGCATTAGCGATCTGTTCTTAGACCACGCACTGATTTTGTCATCAAACCACTCACACTGAATGACGTTAAGGAAGTTGATGACTACTGGCCGTATAAGTCGGACGGTTCCCCATACATTATTAGTAGACTTATAAACTACAATCTCACCTTGGGCGCCTATCATCCCGAAAGCGGTGAGCTGTGCGCTTGGGTATTACAGTAAGTAAATCCTCACCTCAGTACTTTTTTTATAATAATGTTTATCTTTGCTGAAACTTGTAGCAGCGAACTGGGCACTTTGGCACTTTTATACGTGAAAAACAATTATAGGCGACGCGGTCTGGCCGAGGATTTGGTGATTCGCATGTGTCGCGCGTTGGCCGAGCAAGATTGTGACGCGAGCGCGCATATCTTGGATACGAATATACCATCGACTACGCTCTTTACAAAGTTAGGTTTCCAGCCTCTTGAATACAATTATTGGTTCATAAAAGCAGACCACGAAATTGACTCAAGTGCTGGCGCCGAACCTGTGGTGGGCTTATGTGGTCACACTATGAAGAATGGCTAAGTAATATATTTAGAAACTCAACTTAGAAGCTTATCTACATACCGACAATCTTAATACCTGTTTAAGGAGTCATAACGGGTAGAAAGTTATAAAAAGTAAGATCATATAGTATAATATATATTTCTCAGTTTCTTTAAAGCATAACCTCAAAATATATATATATACCTTATCACTCGTGTTTATACAGTTTTATTTCTATTCTCCAAAATATAACAGAATCACGAAAATGCGCATCTGTCTCTCCTTTTCTTATTTCCTATCTAAGACTCAAGCAAGTTTCGTTCGTCTAAGCCGTTTTTCCTTGATGCAAAGGAAAAAAAAACAGTTTGCATTTTCTTACCAAAGTGTTTTGCTGCAGACAAGCTCGTGTGTAAACTTACCTCTATGTAAAAATATGTGATCCCCGAGACAACAACAACAGCACACATCGTAAGCATTTGTAGTCGCATTACTCTTCGTCTCCATAACTTTTCTTTGCAAGCGAAACAAGTGAAATCGATTTAAATGCAATTGAAACTAAAGAAAGCAACTGAGCATGTAGTAAGTTCATTGATGGAAATAAAGTAGTTTGTTAAAAAGAAGAGAAGGCCGACCCTGGCAGCGCAAAGTGTTGGCAGTTTGTAGACACTTCAAGTTGCAAATAAGCTTAAAGACAACTTAAATATTTTGTATTCATTTTATTTTTAATTTCTCGTCTCAATTTCATACAGTCACTTATAATTTTATCCCGTAAAGATATCCTCTTTTATAAACCAATAGTTATACTCGACAGCCTTAAATCCCAACCGCTCGAACAGTTTCAACGACGGCACATTTGCATCCCTTATATGAGCCAGAGCATCACAGCCTTGCTTTGCTAACGCTTGACACAAGTGCACCACCAAGTGCTCAGCCAGACCCTGACGCCGGTAGTTCTCTTTCACATACAAAAAACCAATACAACCCAACTCATTGCTGATAACGGTGAAAAGAGAGGAACAGACACAGTTAGCGGTGTGTAATGATAACAGTTATCTTTGTAAATTTGCTTACAGCAACACCCAAGCGCACAACTCGCCAGTCTCGCGTTGAAAAGCGCCAAAGGTGAGATTGTATTTGATGTTGCGTCTAATAACGTAGCTGGAGCCCTTTCTTTTGTACAGCCAAAAGCGTTCGACTTCCTCGACATCTGCCAGAGTTAAAGGCCTAATGATGTAATCCGCGTTTTCTCTAGAAATCAGAGTAAATAACGGCACTCTACTCTTTATTATATATTTGGTTTACCTGATTTGTAGTTTAAGACTGTCTTCTTTGCTCAAGTAATACAGCTGCCTTGGATAGCAATCTTGTTTCAATGGATAGCCTGACTCCTGTAGATATTGCCTAACGGTTGTGGCAATTGTTTCACGAAAAATTATTTCATCACAGGATTCCAAATCCATATAAGTTAAGGCTAACTTGAAGAGCGGACTGTGCGCACTGTTGCAAGTGTCTACTCGTATAATGTGCGAGTAATCCGTATGATCCTGTAATAAGTTTTTTATTATATTTATGAAATGTGAATTTAAAGTCAGTTACTTACATCCAATATAAAAATACCATGTTCTCGCCAGTTATTGTCGACACTCCGAATGCATACTTCTCGTTTGCACAGATCAGGGTCTTTGCGCGACAACTGAATGTAAGTGTCCAGGCCGTAGTAACTATATGCACTCTTAGGCCAGTCCTGTCTGTATACATCACGCAAATCCGCCCATTCCTCGATGGGTATGGAAACCATATGTTCTTTGTCGCTCTGACTCATTGCTCTGTCGGAGATCTGCGAATTTTGCTTGTTCATCTAACGATTGCGTGTTCTGTTATACGAGTTAATTTCAGTTATCACCGTTTTATTTCTACTTAATTATCACACATCACGGTTATGTAACTCATTTACACTCACAGATACTGCTGCTCTCGAGATTAATTGGTTCACAACAAATAACTTACATGTGTGCATGGGAAGAGTCTACGAAAGAGAAAGTTCTCTTATCTGTTTGATATACGAGTTTACTTGTGACTTATTTATAGCTGGTGACTTATTTTTAGCATAATCGATTTCCAAACACGTATAACCAGTTCCAATCTACAGAACGCAGATAACAGAGGAGTGTAAAAAGTTTTGACTCTTTTAAAGTCAATGAGAAAAAGTTTAGTCGTTAATTGCATCGACCGGGAATCGAACCCGGGCCGTCCGCGTGGGAGGCGAACATTCTACCATTGAACTACCGATGCAGTTATAAAAATAAATTCCTCAAATTTCTAAAAGTGTATTTATACAAACTTTTTTTCAATTAAAAAATATTTAACATATTACAATTACATATCTTTGTTTGAATCTGTAACTCTAGCACTTGTTAGATCCATTATATTGGCATCAGGCTAACGTTCTTTACATTACCGACGATACTTCTCCGAATTTTTTACAGTGTAGCAGGGAATTGTTTTATAAAAATGTATTATAATTTAAAAAGTTATTATTGCATCGGCCGGGAATCGAACCCGGGCCGCCCGCGTGGCAGGCGAGCATTCTACCACTGAACCACCGATGCTCTTGGCAACCCTGAACATTTTATATTATAAATATGAACATTTTCTTATCTAAAAAAAAAATATTTTTTTAAAATATTATACAATATTATACCAGAGGTATTAATTTATATATTTCCCATGCTAAAGTTGTTTTCTGTAGTGTCTTCATGGTATTTGTAATACCTCTATAATCTTTCCAAAGTTAGAAAGTACTATTTAATACACATTGTACATTAATGTATTATAAATAACGTAAAAATTAAAAAAAAACACTATTTGCATCGGCCGGGAATCGAACCCGGGCCGCCCGCGTGGCAGGCGAGCATTCTACCACTGAACCACCGATGCTTTTTGATTGATCTCGTTTAACCTCTCATTTGTAACATAGATTGTCGATCGGCGACTTAAGCCCAAGATCACCCAAGTAAGGCTTAATCCAAGTAACAGCAGTTTAACAGTATGATAACAGTAAAGGCTATGTTAATAAAAGAAATGTAGCTGTAATGAATTCTTGGGTATTATGAGAGACTGTTAAGGTTTACTAGCAACTCACTAATTTACACAGGCGTTAAGCATATTGTAGGTATAACGAAGAGCGAAAGTAGATGAGAGGCGAATGATTTTAATGGAGCATCTATAAGAGCTTAAGAATAATAATATTTAGTTCTTAAAAATTTAGAACAAGTTTGATCAAGTAGCTGAGATAAGTTTAATCAAATCTGAATTAAAATCGCATACATCTTAACTTTACAACCTTTCTCTTGAGCTGTATTCATTTGTCTTGATGCGTAAATCGTACCATATTGTTCTGAGAGGGATTGGAAGTGGGAGAGGCGAAATCAAGAATGTGAAATTATAGATCAACTTAAGTTGGCTCCAATGTTGGAGGGGCACAGCGGGGTGAAACTTTGTTTTGGTTGTAAGAGATCATAAGCATCGGTGGTTCAGTGGTAGAATGCTCGCCTGCCACGCGGGCGGCCCGGGTTCGATTCCCGGCCGATGCAATAATAAATTTTTTGTACATCTAACTCATATTAGTTAATATGACTTACATGGGTCATAAGCTCCAATATAGTAAAGTATCGATGTAAGGCAAAGGCTATAAAGCGGAAATTTGTTTATCTCGTCATTCTTGTTTTGACACTTTCAGTCAATGAAACTTTTCATGTTATTCTTTATAGCAGTAGCATAGCTTTCTCTTATCGCTCTAAGATTACAACAAAACATGGAATTTTTTTGTAAATAATGTGGTCATAAGACTCTAGTAACAAGAGGCTCACCACTTGTAAATACTTTACTATATAAATATAATACTTTAGCTAAAGCTTATCATAATTTTAGCTAGAAACAACTAGAAATATAATTGTCGACAATTTAAACAATGAATTGGCATAATGTTGCAGACTAAATAAAGAAAGATAAATATTATCAACATACAAGTGATTTACTCCAGCATTTTGTAGAGCTATACTGTTGTATTTTTAAATTTCATTTTTGATTTGTTACGAAGATTTCTTATTGAAGATTTTGAAATCCCATTAATTGTAGTAAATATTTTCAATATGTATGCACGAACATTGATCGTTTTTCGAAGAGAATTTATAACTGTAAGTATGAGCTTTCAAAGGCGGTTGTAAAAAATATGGCTGACGGCTGATTATGTGTACAATTGGCCGTCATTTGGAAGGCAATGTCAAGGTTTAGATTTGCATGAGTGAACCGGAGAATTATTAAGCTTTAAGCTCACAAGCATACATACGACCATGAGTACTACTTTGGAATGATCGCTTAATTAAAATTTGCACTCTTCATTTTGAACTCTCTTAGCGGGTGCTCTTTTACGAATAGCATGTGAATGATAATTGCTAACTCTTAACTGCTATAATTAATTGTTTTAATAATAGATTACCGCGACGGAGATAAAATTTTAGAGATTAAGAAGAAATCTTGAGGTAATTACTTTCCATTTCAGGCTTTTACAGCACGTACTGGCTTATTTACATTATAGTTAACACAATTGTGACACTTAATAACACAACGCGTTTATCTTTGAGATAAGAAGGAGATATTTTACACTTTTTTGTTAAGTCCTCATGCTTCTTATCAGAGAACACAATCTAACACTCAAACATGAAACGATTTGAGTCCTTTCAATAATACTTTTTATTAGACATTTAACTCATGCTAACCACTTATTTGACAAGCTTTCACTGCATTTATATATTTAAAATTTACTTTCTTTCCGGTAAGGGGGACCAATAAACGTTATCGATTACCTTGAAGCCCAGTTTTTCGAACATTGAGCGTGATGCCACATTTTGGAAGACAACTGGCGCGGTGACTTCAAGTCCTTTGGATGCAATCAATTTGGATATTGAGCGCACCACCAAACTACCAAATCCCATGCGCTTGTGAGACTCCAATACTTGCAGTAAACCCAACGAACCGATCGGCAATCTGTGAATAAATAATACATTTTCATTACACTCTGAATTTGATCTATTAAGCTTTGCTGGGTTATCACCTCAAACACCAGGCCACCAAGTTATCTGATGCATCGTAGACACCCACACTGTCAGCGTAACGAATCATACGTTCCACGAACAGTACAGTGTTAGGCATACGATGCGGCCACACGCTATTCACCTGCTCGGCATTTTCGGGTTGCACCCGCCGTAGAGTAAAACCCTCAGGCACACTGAAATTCCAATTAGAAATATATTTATATTTCCACATTACAATACTTGAGCATTTATGTTTACTCTACTGTGAACTGAGTCGCCTTCTCCCTGTCGATGTGATACCAAGCCGTGCCATCTGATATGAAATCCTCTTTCTTTCCACCTCTGTCTACAAAGTATTGCTCAACGGTCGGCATGAGACGTTCGGGGTAGCCAAATACCAGTAGTGGTTCTTTGTTCTTCAATGTTCTAAGCGCTGTAAGCAAACGCTCTTGATTCTCACTCAAAGTGTTGATAAACACATAGGTTACAGGTTTCTTTTTCTAATGAATGGAAAAATACACCACACTAAATTACAACGAATCGAAGAGTAAATATCTTCTGGAGCTCTACTTACAATAGCCACAAAGGTGCCATCGCTACGCCAATCTCCATTTAAAGAATATATATTAATTTCGAGCTCATCGTCCTGCGTTTTCCAGTCAATCAGACATTGCAACGTATTGTAAGCAGAGGCTAGCTTCTTTTGGCCCACGTAGAGTTCGCGCAGCTCACTCCACTCAGCTTGTGGAATATCAACTAAAGCGTTTGCCATGCTTTCCGCAGTGCCCCAAGTGAAACTGCTGGCAAAACAGATTTCGCAATGTGTGGTAGTCTATTGTGCGAATTCGTCAAAGAGATCGCTGTATAAAATTCATTGAATCATCAGAATTTACAGAGCACTTCCCGCTCGATTTTCGGGAGAGCGCCGAGTGCCTGTTGAAGTTGAATTTCATATAGAGCATGAGCATTAAGCTTTTTAGAAAGCGTAATATTCAAACAGTGATTCTCAAACAAGTGCGTGGAAAAAATGTGATATACTTATCTGTTGTCAACATAATGATACTCATAAGTTTCATAAACAAGTATATTGCGTAATTTGTATATGTATTTAATTTATGTATATATTTCCGTTACTAAACGCTTCAAGTGTTAATACTAGTCTTTCTTTGTATTTATCATTTATCAAGTACTATATGAACGATCTCATTCAAATACTGCTGGTTTGAGCGCCCAATAGGTTTTATCGGCGACTTTGAAGCCCAATTTTTTAAACATGCCACGGAAAATGAGATCGTCGTGCACAACCGGCGCCATAACCTCGAGATCGTATGAAGCCAGCAGTTTTGCCATGTAGCGCACCAGTAGGCTGCCAATGCCACGGCGTCTGTATCCTTCAAGCACCTGCAACATGCCCAAAGCGCCGTGTGGCAAGCTGTCAATAGAGGAAAAAACAATAAACCCTTTACTCAAAAACTTCCATTTTCAATACTAACAGTAAACACCATGCCACCAACTCGTGCTTCTTATTGAAAACACCAACACTGTCATTATAGCGTATCAAACGTTCCACATAGTGTATGGTCTCGAGTCCATGATAAGGCCAATGGTCATCAACTATTTGCGCATTACAAGGCAATAAACGTTTCAGAATAAACCCCTTCGGTGTACTGAAATCGGAAATAAAAAACAGTTATATTTTAAACGGTATTTTTGTGTACTCGTATTACTCAATTCTATATTTCAGTGCCAAGTGTTTATCAAGATGATACCAATAGGTTTTCAGTAATCTTATGTCCTCATTACGCAGACCATGATCCAGAAAGTGTTGCTCCACAGCGAGCCTCACGCGCTCCGGGAAGCCACAAATGATGTAACTCACGCGTTTATCGAGCAAATTAAGCGCGTTCAAGAGCCGTAGTTTGCTTACAGCGAGCGTATTGGCATACCAAACGCCATGGTCCTATATCCCAAAATGAAGCAGTAAAGCATTAAAGCATTTATTAGTATTTTGCACTCTACAAATTACTCACGCTACCCAAAAAGGTGCCGTCATCCTGCCAATCGCCATCCAGCGAGTATAAGTGCACATCCAGTTGAGGGTTATGCGTCACCCAGTTAATGAGGCACTGCAGAAAGCTATACGCTGTGGAGCTTTTTCGATGTGCTTTATATAAATCACGCAAGAGTGGCCATTGCTCGCGTGGTATTGTCACCAGCTCATGCGACATCTTATCTTTTATGTAATCTAGTTTATGTTATCTTAAAAAAATAAAATATTTTAAGCACCGCTTTTGTTTGGGAAGCGCTGACCTATGCAGCAGTGAAGGCTGACTTGAAATGAACGTGACGCTAAGAGCGTGCAAGCTGCTTCGATTACTTGAGCTATTAATAAAATAGCACGCGAAAGCTTTCATAAAACACTCACGTTCGAACTTTCCGTTAACTTTATCTGAGAAACAGCGTGTTTGCAATATTACAATTTAGTGTGTTCGCAAAGAGCTTGATGAAGAAGAGTATACAATACAGTACAGTAATATTAAAGCTATTTCAAAAATCTAGACAAATTAGATTACTTCTGTATATAGTCTGCAAGTGCTTTCATTGCTTCAAATACAATATCGAGGTGCAGTTGTTGCAAAGAGTGACCAGACCGAGCAAAAGAAATGCAAATACAAATAAATACTAGTTGAGTGCCTCGAAACGCCAACTATATCAGATATATATATATATACAGTAGTATATACATATATATGAGTAGAAGACCGCCGCTACTTCTTGTCAGTGGTAAAATAAAATATAAATGAAGCATCGTTGCATCGTTGTGGCAACTTGTGGCGTAAAAGTCGAGAAATCAAAGAAAACAACCCGATAAACGTCTATTGTGAAAGAGCCGAAGGCGAGCGCAGAACGCCGAGCAACAGCTGAAGCAGCAGCTGTGCAGTGAGGCTGAAGAATGACAGAGTGTGTGGAGAATAGCTGAGGCGCTGGCAGAGACGTTGCACATGCAAATGAAAGCGAGCACATCCGCAGCTGCTGTATTGCCTTTCACTTCCGCCGGAAGCCTTTGCCGGAAACGTACTGTGCGACCGGATTTCTTCACAGACATTGTTGTTCGTACGCTACACAACACACTCTTTACGCTCAGCGTGTGTACAGCAGTGAGCTAATTCTGCTTTTGCTTAGTAGCCGAACTATGAACTATGTGCGGATTTTGACAGTAATTGCGGCATTTACGTTGTTGAATCGTGGCAGCCGCATACCGGCGTCGTGTGTATAGCAAGGCGGGTGGACACTAATAAATATTGTAGTTGTAAATAATTGGGTTTAGATAGTGTATATTATATAAACCCAGACATCAGCTTATACGAAATAAACCGAATATTTAAAAATAAGCTTTCATCCAAGTAATTCCAGCAAAATGCTTCAAAAATATTATTAAATTATTATTAAATATTACTTCCCAAAAACTGTCATTTCAACCACTAACAACGCACATTAAGCTGCCATTAAGAATATGTTTCGAATTTTTCATTTCACCAGCAAAGACATTTTGCTGCTGGAGCACCGCGGCGTATACGCGACCAACCCACCGTATTACCACGGCGATTTCCTGCAACGTACTTTATCGCTGCATTAGCGTGATACTTTAAGTGACAGCTGCTGCTGGCGCTGAGCTAATGCTGCATGCCACAACTGCATGCTGCCACACATGCAGCAATATGGAGAGACACACACGCGTCTGTGCATTTATGGTTGTAATACTCGACTCCTTTTCATGTTGGCCATGATGACGCTGATTATGGCGCCGATAATGTTGCTAATATTTTTATAGAAATATAAAAGACAAGCGTGTAATGCATGCTACAAGCAAGACGGTGGCTCGAATGTGCCACATAAGAGAGCGTTTCGCTCGGGTGCGCGCGCAACATGACAGCAACATTTTGTCGCATCATTCGCATCGTCAACCGTTAATGGCATTGTTGACATCACCATTGTCACCTCAGTAATTTCTTAGTTGTTGCAACGCACACTGTTTACGCTCTCTCCTTTCGGTATTTTGCAATTTCATGCCAGCGTGCATTTTTATGTGCCACCCACTCACATCTCCAACGCGCCGCGCAATGCCATCAAGCACATTCAATTGTGGCAAATATTGTTGATAATGTTGCAGAATAATAGTTGCGCACGCAGAAAAAATTGCAATTAGGTGAAAAACAACAGCAGAGTGGAGAATGAGAAACAGACGTTCATTTATGGCGGTAGATGTGTTCATGAAAAGTAGAAATAAAAACTTCATGAGCAACGGAAATAAGAAAGCGCACAAGTAGTTGCTCAAAATGCCATTCCTTAACTTTTTCTTTTATTGCTAATCAAGTTTTCATGGCACAACAAAATAACTCGTTTTTATTGACTTCATTTCAGCGCCAGAAATTATTAACAACAACATTGTTTTGCTGTCATTAAACTGTTTTTCGTTTATTCGCTTGTAATTACGCTTTGGACGCAGCATTTGTTTTTACCTTAAAGTAAGCGAATTGTGTTCAAATTGCTGCTAGTTACTGCGACTAGCATCACAACACCATAACCCATTCACAACCACGCCTACTTCCCATATACAATCATCGAAATCGGACTCTAACTTTTCAAGGCCACAGATATCAAACATATTTTTTTTTATTTTTTGAAGACCTTCTAACATCGATTCGCGTAGACAATATTAGCTTTCTTGTGCTTTTAACTTTAACTACCATATGATATGATTCTGGTAATCTCAACACCGATAAGCTGGTTACAGTACGAGTTTTGACTCTTTGATCTGACTAAAGAGAGCGACTTGCTTCGTTGTGCTCTTGCAGATCAATGTGCGAAGTTCTCAGCGAACATTTCTTACCCGTAAAGAGAGCAGTAATATCACAGCCCTCAACAATTTGCTGAGTTATGAATTTTAAACAATCTCCGGTCCCAATTGAGTCCATGGCATTTGCAAATATTACTCTTTTTCCTCTTTTGGAACTTCTGTAACTAGTTGTTTGATACTTGAGAACATTTCTCTTCATTATCTCACTCATGCTTGCTTGCCATATTCCCTTAAGTGGCAGCAGAGCGTACCAAATGTGTTCCAAGCATCAAAAAGCTTCGAGTGACACTGCTCAGCTGTAGTAAAACAAACCAATTATCCAGTTACTAAGTGAATGCGAAAGTTCTAACTAATTGAACTGAAGGTAGGAGTGTTCGCATGCAAGGCATAAGCACACTATCTGCAAACAAAGCAAATGAAAACTGCCAAAGCTACTTTAAAAGTGAAAAAAAGCTTTCTGCAGAGAACATAATTCATGCAAATATACCACTCGTATGTATATGGTTGAGAGTGCTGTTAGCTATTTTTTAAATATGTGACAATTCAGTCTATTGCTGTCAGCGCGTGCAGTTTGTGTGGTGGCTACACCAGCTGATCACGTTCGGTTACTCAGTGCAGGTATGTATGTATGTGTGTATTGTATTCTGAGAAGAGCAAATTTTATAAATATTTCGTGGAAAGAGAAATCTGCAGTTTAGTGGGAAATTTACGCGATTACTGACGCATGTTTTCATTACTTGTAAAAAATATTTAATTTTTTTATTAAATATAAGTCAAAGCCAATACTGTTATGAGAAACAAAAGAAGCCAGTAAGCAACCTTCAACTTTACTAACGCATAAACCTGTCTACTATACGCACTAAATGCGTGCTCACGCGGAATGCTCGAATTTCGCAAAGAATGAAACGCGTTGCGGCAATTCCAACGTGAAGCCAGTCGGCCGATTGCTTGCAGCCATTTGAATACGCCAAACGACCAAATGGCTTTTCTTAATTGCTTTTCGATTTGATTTCGCTGCCGGTCGGTGGGTCGTTACTGTGTTTGGGTTTTGCATTTCCGTTTCACTTTAATTCAAGTTTGTAGTTTTGCTTTACTTTGCCAGCTGAGCCGATAGCTGCAAAGCTTCCGCATATCAACAAACTGTTACATACGAGTATGCGAGAGTGCGTGTGGGTGTGTGTGGTGAGTGTGAGCACTTGAATCGAATTGACTGCCGCACGGCAGTTTGGCGCGCAAACTAACAACAACAACTAAGCAACTAACTTTGGTATACATTTGAATAGCAACAACAACAACACGAACGAATACTACCTCAAAGCCTGTCAACTAAAGGCTGTAAAGACTATCATCAACGTCATCGTCACCACCACCGCCAGCCAATATGCCAGCCAACATGACTGCCGTCAGCACCGCTGCCGTGTCGTCACCGACGCCGGGCAATTCGCAACTCACTGCCATCAGCAAAATCAGCGAACTGCATCAATTGCGTGATTTATACCGTCGTGATTGGCCTGCCCACTGTGTGGGCTACTATTGTCTGAGCAATTTCATTGACTGGGTGGAGAAGCGTCAGCAACTCAGCTCAGCGGCGGATATGAAAAATCTACAGATTTTCACACTGGACAACGATTGGCAGAGCGATGGACTCTTTTTGGTTGTGGTGAGTAATTGAGTAGTCGGCTAACAAAAAAAATTACAAACATACATATGAGTAACAAAAAGGATTAACGTACCTAACGGTATGTTTTGTGGAATGTGAGAAGACTTGAGGGTTCGCGTGAGGCGATTGCTGAATAATTTTCTCGAAATTGCATATAAATTTTTAAATGAAAATTGTCATAAAATTTTTATTTTTTTATTGAATAATTTAAAAATTAAATTTTTTTTAGAAAATTTATAAAAGAAATCAATTAATTTCATAGTTAACACATAAGAATCATGCCATCCTTTCTCAAAAAATTAGAAAGACTAATGTATTATTTTCCCTCCAACACAGGACCGTTACCAACTATTTGTGAACTCACTGCTGGCGAGTGAGGATAGCGAGCGCTTGACCACAGCTGTCAAACTGCTGAACTGGTCTTGGCCCGGTTTTAAAGTGAGCTCCTTCCGGGAGCGCCATCGCGCGTCAGTGCTCAGTGTGGTGCGTGAGAAACAATTAACCACTGAGTACGACAGTCTCACCGTTATGTACTACAAGCCACGAGATGAAGTGCTGCAGTTGTCCATAAGGTATGTAGTAGATTATATATTTCTTATATATATTTCACTAAATCCTCATTTGTGTTTCTATATACTCACAGCTGCCCCGCTGGCTATGTGCTGCGCCCCTTAAATGCCGTAGCAGATGCTGACTTAATCGACACACTCTGGCCAAATCATCATCAGGGCTCACGCTTCCTGATCAGGCGGTTAATCGAATGGAATGCGAATATGGGTGTTTATGCCGCAGACAGCGGCGAGCTGGTGGCCTGGTGCTTGCGGTAAGTTTACGCACACACCAGCATTTATGCCTTGAGAGTCGTGTTTAGTATTTCAACAGTTGAACATTTTTCTTCATTAGCCTTCAGGGTGGCTTCCTGGGCGCCTTGCAAGTGAAGGAGAATCACAAACGTCGCGGTTTGGGCAGTGTGGTTGCGGCGGCCACAGCGCGTCGCATCGCCGAGCAGGGCGACGATGTAATGGCGCTGGTGAACAAGGATAATCGTGCCTCACGCGGCATGTTCGACAAGCTTGGGTTCAAGGTGATCGATAACTGTTTTTGGCTGCGCACGTATCCCACAAGCGATGTCGAACGCATGTGGCCAGATGGCGAGTAGGAGGCCTTTTTTAACTACTTTTTATAAATTTATAGTAAAGAGTTTTGCTTAAAAAATTCAAAAATAAAGAATTTATTTAAATTGAGAATTATTTTTTGACATTATTTAGTATGGGTTTGACCGCACATCTCCTCCAGTTATGTGGTGGTTTAAGAGTTTGTATCCATCGAGAATTACACAGTTCAGAGAAATCGTCTTATGAAATCAAAGAAAATATTGTTTAAGATATTTTTTGGTGCCAAGCATATAAACAAGGTAAAGGTCATGCTTTGAACGTGAAGCCTGTTTGAAACCACAAATATAGCTCTTCTTTCCTTCATATTTCCGCTGCACGTGCTGCGTTACTTCTCAGCCAACACAACAGTACATTCCACATTCGTCAAAATATCTCAGTTAAAACACTTAAATCAAGTAATTTTTTAATTAGACCAGTGAACCATGTAATAATTGTTCGCAATTAATGATGTGATCAACGTGCTTTCGCATAACAAATTTGAAAGAGAACGGAGAATTTTTGTAAATACATACCTACAATTGAACACCTGTGCTAAGATTGCAAAAAAGTTGCCTGAAATTGATATATAAACTGGGATTTAAGAAAGTCGATGTACGCACCGACAGCGCATTTATCAAGCAACACGAGCGTGTGCACGCGCATTTGAACTCCGCAAAAATGTTCACCTTTCTAACCAGCTGCAATACGAACCAGGGTAAATCGCTGAAACTGATAACTCTAAGCGATATCGACGATTTGAAGACGCTGCGAGCGCTCTACCATTCGAATTGTGCCACCAGCGCGCTCGGCTATTACACGCTGGACAATTTCATCAAATGGTACGAGCGCGATAAGCAGCTGCAACGAGTGCGCGTCTACACGCTGAACGACGGGCGTTGGCGCCACAATGGTCTCTATATGATTGTGGTATGTACGAGTCCAGGGTGTAACAGAGGAATCCTGATCGTTTGCACTAAATACAAAAGTGATTGACACATTAATTCTACTTTGATTGCCTAGGATTGCTTCCAGCTCTTTGTGCACATATTGCCGGTGAAGGAAGCGCAAACGCTGTTGCGTACAGCGCTTAAAATGCTAGATTGGACGAAGGGCTTCAAAATCACCGCCATACCGGATATGTACATTGATACTGTGCGCGCGGTGTTGGAGGAGTTGCAGCTGACGTGCGAAGGCATACGTCTCAATATCTACCAACTGGCGCGCGAAAAAGCGTTAAATGTTAAAGTGAGGTAATATACTAGGCGACTTTAAAGATAGGTTATGGTACAAACAAAAATTTTCTTACTAATAAATGTCAATTACAAATACTTATTCGAAAAAGCTGTCCGCCTGGCTTCAAAATGCGCTCCCTAAATATTGCCGATGCCAAGCTGATCAACGAGTTGTGGCATGCCAATAATGCTGGAAGTTTGGAAATCATAAAACGCCTTATTATTTACAACAACAACATCGGTGTATATGCAGAGAGTACCGGTGAACTGGTGGCATGGTGCATTAGGTTAGTTTAAGACTACATTTCTAATTCAGTTTTCAAATTTTATAAACAAAAATATTTCAGATGCCAAAGTGGCTTCATCGGCATGTTACATGTGAAGCCTGCTTATAGGCGTTCCGGCCTGGCATTATTGCTTTGCCTTGCTATGGTGCAGGAGATTGCCACGCAGGGCGATGAAGTGCGCGCTATGATCCATGAACATAATGAGGCTTCGAAGGAATTATGCAAAAAACTATGCTTTCAACAGACAGGCGTTACTCATATAATACATGCCTACTACCCAGCATACGGCGCAGCTTGGGTTCATAAATCTGATACCAAGAGTAAATTGTAGTTAAAGACATATCTTATATTTCACAGCAGAATTGTATAATAGAGTTAATTGCAGAATACAACCTACATATATTACTCAAATTAATTAAACTTAATTAGTCGATTTTTACTGTTTTATTTTTCTCCAACATTCATTGTTTTTGTAATTTGAAGAGTAACAGCTGATTGTAAGAGAGCAAGAGAGAGATTTTCGCAAAGATCAAGGGTTGCAGGATTGATACTCTTAGCAATGAAGAGCACACTACTGAGTAAAAACGATCAGTTTTCTCTCTCTTCTATTTGAAGTACTGAGATTGTATTGTAGATACCCACTTTAAAATACTTTTCTTTGAATTTCAATAAACTTGTAAACAAACTGCTTTTGCTCTTGTTATTATTTATAACGACTTGGATACAGACACTGTTTTGATTATTATTTGCGAGCTTTTGTAATGCAAAAACAAAGAGAAGGTTGCTGTACTCCACAAACGATCAGAATTGCTCTCGTTCTTACCGCAAACGTATTAAGCTTCGACATAAATAGGCAGGTATAACAGAGTGCTGTAGCATTTTAAATTAATCAGCGTGTAGTAAATATTGTCCGCATTACAGCGCGTAATCATCGCAATGCCAAATCAATTGATTGCATTAACCAATATCGACGATTTGAGATCGCTACGGGAGCTGTATAAAGCATGCGGCATAACGCAGTTAATTGGTTATCAGACGCTAGATAACTACATCAGCTGGTTGGAAAGAGAACCACATCAAAAACATATTAAGATTTACACGCTGCCGGAGGTTTGGCGAAAGAGCGGACTCTATTTGATTGTGGTGAGTATGTGAGCGCTTTTAGTAACATATGTAATAGGAACAAAAGATCTGAATTCTCTATAGCATATATACATATGAGAACCTCTACTTTCACACTTCCATGTTTCACGATTCCTTCAGGATCGCTATCAGCTGATG
The DNA here is from genome assembly GCA_031772095.1 of Zeugodacus tau. NCBI lineage: Eukaryota > Metazoa > Arthropoda > Insecta > Diptera > Tephritidae > Zeugodacus > Zeugodacus tau. The sequence goes on from CM062651.1 coordinate 77,639,036, forward strand.
GTTAATGCTTTGGACACCGCAGAAGCCGCAAATGAATTGAGAACCGCTCTAACTCAACTTGACTGGAGTCGCGGTTATAAAATGACGGGCGTGCCGGACATACATCATGACATTATTTACAAAATAGTATCAGACTTGGGTTTACTAATCGGCATAGTTCGGCTACAGATAATGCTTATGCCCAGAGCAGAGGCTTTACAATTAGAAGTGTGGTAAGGAATATCGTTTCAGTTCTTGGCTAGATATAAACACGGATCCAAACGGATTACGTAGAGCTTCTAGAGTCTTTTGTAGGATCGGTTCCCAGATTCTTCTTCTCCTTATCCATTATTTCATTCCAGTCTTTAATTCTCACCTTTGAACAATTTTCCAGCATCCCACCAGAGTACGAATTTCGTTCGCTGTCGCCAGACGCTGCTCTTATTGTGAATGATATTTGGTATTCACGTGCAAATGGTACTTTGGAGTTTATCAAGCAACTCATCAAAAATAATTACAACATTGGAATTTATTTGAAGTCAACTGGTGAATTGATAGCCTGGTGCATAAGGCAAGCGCACACTAAACTTAGCTTCACATTTAAAAGTATTCTAACATAATTACTTTCTACACTCCCAACAGGTGTAATTTGGGTCTGTTGGGCATGCTACATGTCAAGGATGCTCATCGTGGGCGTGGTCTAGCCGTTGCAATGGTGCATTATTTATCACGGCTGTATGCGCAAGCCGGCGACGACGCCACCACTATGATAAGTTATAGCAATACGGCTTCCATTTCGCTATTTACGAAACTGAATTTCCGAAAAGTCGGCACCACATACATTTTTAGAACAAAACGCAGTGAAAATACCGAAATCTGGTCGGACGAGCTGGAGGCTAGGGAGCAATAAAATAATTAAAAAAAACAATTTAGCTAATTTTATTTGTATTTATTTAACATTAACGAGCTGTCACTTATAAACTACCGTTTTTTAGAAACAAATAATTGTACATATTCAAAGTTTAAGTTCAAACACATATTGTTTATAGTATGGCATTAAGTTTTCTGCTCCGATAAGATAGTAATTGCTTTAGAATTACACGCTGCACTCGCATTAAATTTAGTTTTGGTATGCGCTCTTTGGTTTTGGTTACGGTGGCACTTCGTTTCAGATTTACACTCAAACCGGCGTTGAGTTGCTTTGAAGTTCAACGTCGTGCGTTGCTGCTGCAGGCGCTGCTTCCGCACGCTTTGTAATCTACAAAAGTTTTAAGGCGAGTTTAGAGTTTCAAGATGTGCAAGAGAGGACAGACTCATATATATTTACGCGCTACAAAGTTCTTCCCATTTTGGTCGGCATGCAAATATGTACAGGAGAAGGTGTTGATATTGAAGAAGTAGAAGCATGCATTAGATATTTACTTTAGAGCTTAACACATTTTAAACGAAAGATATGGCGGCAAAGAGCGCTAGATTATCATTTATTTCATATTTACATAAATATTTTTTAGCTTGAAGTTAGTGAAAAATATTTTTAGTATTCTTCTCAGTAGACAAGTAGCATGCAATAAATGAATAAATTTCATATCGGCATTCAATGTAAAGTAAACTATTCTCACTCATATACATTTTCATTCCCAGTCCTTAAAAATACGTCGTTGACACTTCATTACAATAATTTAATTAAAATATAAATAAATGTTTAATATAAATTCTCATTAATTAACTCAAATCATAAAAAAATCGCATGACATATTTTTAGTTAATGCAGCGCAAGTGAGTGCGCTTCAACAGGCATCTAATATAGAGTTTATTATTTATGAGCATAATTAAATTTCCATTTCGGCATTACGGAAGCATGCAGCAATTACTGATTGCAGCAATTATGAAGCCGCATATTTAATAAATAAGCATTTAATGTGTGGCAGAAAAAAACAGAAAAATATAAAGGACTTAACGGTTGTTATTTAGGCATTCACGCGGGCGAGTAAAACAGATTCAAAACGGCTGTGAATTAGTAAATATTTGTGACAATCCCATGCATATCCATACACGTTTTTGTGGCTTAAATTATTATTTTTGGAAACCAACCAAAAAATCTCATGCAATAATAAAATATTAAAACAATTTTGTTGCTGAAAATTGTTATTTTTGTATAATTATTAGCTGATTGGGAAAATATGAAGTCCGTACAATCGCTTTTCAGCCAAACTAGTTTAATTAACCTCACTTTTTTCTAAATTTTCATAGAAAAAAATAATTATTTTCACGCATTCGAATTCTTTAGATTTAAACTCCATTTATTTTCAGTTTCAACTTAGCTACAACTTGCTATAAGCTAGCTTATCTACTAGTTAATAGTCGTTGTTGTTGTTTTATTGTTAGTACAGCCACAAAGTATTAATTATACTGTTATCTTCCCGCTATATCATTAGTTAATGCTTATGAGACTTACCAAACAAAAAATAAAATTCACTATGTTTCACACATAAATATAATCACTTACTCCGTTCTTAACAACTATGCTAGATACTTATTGTTGTACAATACAAGTTGAAATACTTTATATATATACAAATATATAACTTTAATTTGAATACTATACGACCCAGAAAGTGTATGGAATGGCGAACAACTTGAAGAAATCTTATAAAGATATACTTAGTGCTTAAATTTTTGAAATAATAATAATAAATAACAAAATCATCTCTAAAATTCCAAAAAAAACGGGCTCAGTAACGCGACAGTTGTATACCAGTTGGATATCGGAATCTACAGAACCTTAGGAATATTACCTCTTTTATTTTTACATAAGTTATTTTATATATCCAGAGTTCTACAGTAGTGTTTGGAACTCGAGATTTCACATAAGTAAACCTCACAATATCTACCACTCTTTGTGCTTAGTAATTAATGGAGATCTTAAACTGTTTTCGTGACAAGCATATATGCATGATTTACGACACATATACTCCGGTGTAAATTCGTAAAGTTAATACAAATTATATTCTATTAAATATAATAATAATGATATGTGGTTAATTTACACAAATTATGACAACTTATTTTCAATTGGCCCGTTTTTGTTGTTAATTGAACGTTTACTCAATAATGACTCGGTTAATTGTGTCGATATATGAGAGTTGTGTACCGCTGATGAGTTCTTTGGTATATTATTTGTTACTGTTTGTTGCATATAGGGAGTGTCTCTTACTTTGAAGCAACGAATCTTAAAGTGGTCGCACATCTCGCAGACCTAAAAGTAGAGAATATTCAAAGAAAACATTAGAATTAAATGATAAGAAAGCTTTTAAATATACAAATTTCAAAATTTCATTAAAAAAAATTCAAAAGTTTATACTCACCACCCCCTTTCCGTAGTGCAGGTGTGCTATGGTGATGAAAATCGTTAAGGCCTGCACGATCCAACACTCCATGTCGGCGCTAATGTCGGTGCCCAGTACTTGCTTATAACAGGGAAAGCAGGAGACCGCTACTGTGGCCAAGAGCGGCCAGAAGAGCAGATTGAAGCCGTCACAGCGCACATCGGACATTTGCGCCACAATCAAGCGACACTGTTTACGAGAAATGCAGTAAATAATAATACAAGTATTAGCACACACAGAACAATCGAAAGCTAGACGACTGAGTGTGTTACAAGTGGCTGATATTTGAGCGCGAAAAGAGCGCAATGTATTGACGCGACAGCAATGCAGCCACGAAGTCATTAAACTTGTAAGTGACACTCAGCTGTAGCAATAAACAATATTGAAGGCAAAATATATGCTCATCGTATTGATATTACTACGAAGGAGTCACAATGGGGATGTAGCGTATGATAAGCGTGAAACCCTAAAGGTATGCAACGGCTGCTCCCATTGCATACTTTTGGGAGTTTAGCTACGTATTCGAAATTGATTAATTACGGATGAAACTGCATAAAAATCTTCGTTGGGAAGAGAGAGAAAATATTTAAACTATGCCAGAAGTATTCCATATCTAAAATTATATAGAGTTTATGAAGAAGTAGCAGTAGTAGGTACTCTAAAATGCTACTTTTTCTCAGCGTGAAAGCAAAATTATTATGACATAAATTATGCTATTGCTTCTTGCAATCCCTTTCATACGTATTTATTATTTTTTTTTTCATTCTTCGCTTCACTGTATCTCTTACAAGTGCCGCATTCACAAACACTTACAGCCACTTGGCTGCACACTTCACTAGCTAAAGCCTCAATCAAATATGGGCGACATTATTTGGCAGATACCGGCAAAGTGTGCATTCATGCACATAACCGCAACCGCGTACACATGCACTTACCGCTATATTGGAAAATAACGTGCCGAAGAGTACGAAAAGTATGCGCGGCGACAGATCAATGATGCTATTGCGCGAGTAGAAGCACCAGAATGTGGTGATTGCGAAGAGCCACAAGAAGGGGAAGAGTGGGCGTGCCGCCTCCATGAATGGGCGCATTTTGCCAGTTTTATTTTTGTACGATCTGTAAATGATAGGAGCGCATGAATATGAGATTTTTAATATTTTTTTGCAGACATACATATGTTTATAGCGCAGTGTAAAGAAAGGGAAAAAAATAAATGCGAATACTTACAAGTAAATATTTTTGATGATGATGGGATGACTGCTCACCATCGCTGAGCCAATCAGCACAATCTCAAATAAGTTCGCCATGCTTAGGTTCAAGAAGGGACGCGCATGCCAAATTTCCGGCCCGACAAGTGTGGTGAAGAAGAGCATTAAACTGACGCCCTGTCAAATTAATTAAAATAAAATGTTAGTTTTCAGTAAATAATTTAGATTATCTGTCAATTTAATGTCATATCATACAAAAGTTGTACACAAATGTGTAGCCATGGCAACGCGTAAGCGGAAAATTGTATATATTTTATAACAGTTTCAATGCATAAAATTAATTTCCACACTCCTCACGCGCGGCCAGAGTATGAGCGCTTCCCAGTATCCAACCATATTCCATTTGTAAAAAGTGTTACAAGCCGAGATTTAAATACAAAAAACCGAACAACTTTTCTCTTTTCCATATTCATCGCTCATAACAGCACAGTAACCGCCGGCAATCACCGCTACACTGACGCTTTACAACTGAAATAACGAAGATTTTTTTTTTGTTTTTTGGAAAGCTTACCCACATCGTGCAGTCGTAGCCCCACGGCAGGAACATCACGCCGGTGTTGTACTTCTCGACGTGTGTCAAATAAAAATTCAGAAAAACATTCCATATAACGAAGAACATATGAATCGGTGGCAAATCCTTGGTGCCAAACAGCGAAAACATATAAATGGGTATCAGCACGGCGGAGTACGAGTCCAAGCCGTGGTCGAAGAGTTCGCCCAGCGGACCACTGGTGCCGGTGCGCCGTGCCTGCTTGCCATCCATGCCATCTGTGGGGACAGAGAGAGAGAGAGAGAGAGTAGAGGAGTAGTATACAGCTAAAATGTATGCTAAAGGTATACAAGTTGGTCGGCGCTAAAAAGTATGCAACAAAATTGAGGATGCAACTTTTCACCATTGCCAAATTACCGGGCATATTTAAGTGAGTCATATGCAAAAGACTAGAGTTACAGTGTTGAGAAGTTTTGTTAGTGATGATACTACTGGTATATACCTCTATATTAGTAAGTTACTAAAATTTGATATTGTTGATGGTTGAGGATTGTGAATGAAAAATTTTTGAAAAAAAAAATTAAAAAATACATAAAAAAATAAAAAATAAATAAAAGAAATTAAACAAAAAATAAATCGCTTTATATTTTACAAAAAAACACAAAATTTGACAATCGCGAAAATTCTCCAGCACACCGACCAACACTACCGCCGTAACTCACCTAAATTGTAGTAAAGTAAAATATTTATGGCCGCCACCGACCAAACCCAGCGCGGCACTGTGTGCACGTCGTGGTTCGCGCCCTGAAAGTCCCAATCGTAATATGCAATTAAAATGAAATTGACCACGGTCAACAGGAAGCCGGTGAATGTGATGAGATTCGGTGCTAGCCATTTCGGTAGGAACTGCAATGAAATATTTCACGATTTACATACACATATACATATATATTTTTACAGTTATGTGATGTCATGTGTGCCCGTGTGCGAGCGCTTGGATTTTGCTGAAACAAAACTCGTAAAAAATCTATATTTGCTTATGCAGTGGACAGCAAACCAGCAACTGTGGCCTGGACTGTGGATTTCAGTTGGGGAATTGACGCAGTGGTTTGTTTTTAGTTTTGGATTTTAAATACTACCGAATAGAGAGAGCAGAGCTTATTAAACTTTCACTTGCTCCTGCACTGCATGTAAACACTTCAGCACAAAGATTGCTGCGCTCAAAGGCTACTTGCTCCGGTGTACTCCGCATGGTACTCACCTGTACACACCAGTTCCAGAAAGGATGCATAACATAGACGCTGATGTAGCCGGTGTCGATGCTGTTGTACTGAAAGTAAACAAAAACAAAAAAAAGAACATAAATACATATGAAACACATGGAAGCGAGGAAGTTAGGTGGTGAAGAGGTAGCAGGAAGTCATTAAAATGGCTGAAATAATTATAAATCGAAATGGCAAAGGAATGCTTTGTTTTTGTATTTGTTTTTGTTTTTGTATGAGTAGTGCCAGCTGAAACCGCGAGTTTCAATTAATTTTTAAATAAATCCCAACCGTACTTTGTGCGTGCTACATTATTGACTAGTAACGGTAATTGAATTTTTTGATAGCTCCCAGACACACACACATATACACATGAAAGTTTGAGGGTGTATAAGCGCACTTCGGGCGGTTTTGCTAGAGAGTGCAAGCGTACAATTGAAAGCTACGCTTTTTCGTTTCTTTGGGTTGTTTTTGGTAGCGCAAAAGGCTGGAGTTGAAGTAAACAAATGAAAAACGGATTGTATTAATAACTGAGGTCTCTTGTGTTGCCTTTGAAAGCTCTTTTTTGTTGAGTTCAAAGTAGAGTTTTGTAGGCGGGAGAAGGTGTCTTCTTACAAGCAAAATAATATTTTTTTTATTGCAAAATAATAAAAATATTGAAAACAGTTGCATAATTAAAAGTACTATCTGTAATCTCGGCTTAACACTTAAGGGGCTATACAAGTGTGACATTTTCAAAAAAATCGATTTTTTTTATTTTTTGCTTATTCGATAGTTAATACTTTCAAAAATATCCTGTGAAAGCGCTAAGATCGTATCTTGAATAGTTTTTGAATGGCAGCGTTCTAAAGAGCGACCGCTCATTGGTAGCTATAGCTATAGTCGAAATTTTAAACGTTTTTTTTTCTCGAAACGGCATTTCTCAAAATTGCTGACATCATAACTCAACGATACATTGACGGATTGTCTTCAAATTTAAACTGAGTATTCTTGATTCACAATGACCTTCGATCTGTTTGATTGGTTGAAATTTTTTAATTTAGCATTTCAAAAAATACCATTTTTTTACCTAAAAAAAACTAAATTATTTTTAAGAACTTCGCGATTTTGTCAATTTTTGATATTTTTCAAAAAGCGTTGATCATTGTAAAGGAAATATATTTAACTTTAATATTCTGTTTGATTTTTTTTGTTTCAACAACTCATTCGGCCGGAATCATGTCAGCAGTTAGATAACTTTTTTTTGGCACCTCCAAAGATAGTATATAACTCCATTATTATACTCTCGCAACAAAAGTTGCTAAAGAGAGTATTATAGTTTTGTTCACATAACGGTTGTTTGTAACACCTAAAACTAAAAGAGTTAGATATAGAGTCATATATACCAAAGTGATCAGGGTGACGAGTAGATTTGAAATCCGGATGTCTGTCCGTCCGTCCGTCTGTGCAAGCTGTAACTTGAGTAAAAGTTAAGATATCTTGACGAAACTTGGCACAAATATTCCTTGGCACCATAAGAAGATCAAGTTCGAAAATGGGCAGAATCGGACCATTGCCACGCCCACAAAATGGCGAAAACCAAAAACACATAAAGTGTCATAACTAAGCCATAAATGAAGATATAAAAGTAAAATTTGGAGTAAAGGATCGCACTAGGAGGGGGCATATTTTGATGTAATTTTTTTGGGGAAGTGGGCGTGGCCCCGGCCGCAAATCGGTTATTTTTATTTAACTCGCAAACTAATAAAGCTATAAAAACCAAACTTTCTGCAGTCGGTTCTCTTACATACCCCACTACACACCATGAAAATAGTTGAAATCGGATAATAACCACGCCCACCTCCTATACAAAGGTTAGGTTGAAAATTACTAAAAGTGGGTTAACTAACTAACGAAAAACGTCAGAAACACTAAATTTTGCAGAAGATATAGCAGAAGAGAGCTGTACTCAGATTTTTTTACAAAATGGAAAATGGGCGTGGCATCGCCCACTTATGGGTCAAAATCCATATCTTAGGAACTACTCGACCGATTCGAATGAAATTCGGTATATAATATTTTCTTGACACCCTGATAACATGGACAAAAATTGGCGAAATCGGTTCACAACCACTACTACTTTCCGTATAACTCAATTTTGAAATCCATCTTATTCCTTCACTTTATAATGTAAACATAAGGAACCAATGAAGATTACGGAATAAAACTTTACACATTAGTGCATATCATCTCTGGCTTCGCTTGTGAAAAAATTGTCGAAAATGGACCATAACTTTTCAAGGCCCCAGATATCAAACATGTTAAACTCAGCGCCTAAGGATAAATTTTAACCGAAAATATGCGTAAATCTCTCAGATATCTCAATTTAATTCAGAGGAAATTGTTTTCTTCTAATAGTGTGTCTCTGTTCCAAAAATTATTAAAATCGGGTCATAACATTTCCATATATCTAATTATAGGTTTTTCAAAAATACGGTGAGCTTTATTCCGCATATATGTATTGGTTAAATTTTTTCAATAAATTGCGAGAGTATAAAATGTTCGGTTGCACCCGAACTTAGCCTTTCCTTACTTGTTTTTCAATATTTTTGTAAAAAAAATTTTAATTGTAGCTGAAAATATATCCTATTATGTGCAAAAATTCGAAACAATCGATTGAGTACTTTCTTTTAAAAAAATTCACGAAAATCGCCTAATTTTTCATAGGTTACACTGGTATAGCCCCTTAACAACTCTCTACACCCAAGCCAGTTATTAAAAAATGTGTGCAGTTGCCATCAAGGCTTCCATCGAACACAACTATTAAAAGCTTCCCACTCGCTGTAATTATTTTGCTATTACTAACTAATCGCATTAGCATCAAGCTTGAGATCTTCAAGTACTTTAGTGATTATAACCGTTATAATAACAGTCTAATTGTTAATGCAATAAATACGTTAATCATCAAACGGGTATTTATCTATACAGACATACATATATATATATATCCTAGTATACCAATATTAACCTCATCGCTAATTAGTAGGTAACAAATGTATTACAGAGAAGTGCTTAAATCATGCTGCAACAAGCACTTCATCAAATAGCGTAAATGTTGCAAATACTGCAACAAAACTGAAACGGTGGCGAGAACTGACTACAGCTGAAGTTATTGATTTTAATTGCACCGAAGCTGAAGCATAAATCTACGAAAAAATGTTAACCTTTTTTACTAAATAAAAATATTTTATTTCACAATTATTGCAGTCACTGGAAAAAAGCTTGTCTCGAACACTAAAATGAAATGTTATGTGTTTATCAACATGCGCTACAAATGAAAAAAGTTTATACGGTGGGGCATATAGCTTTCACTAATAAACGCCCACTTTACGTCGCTTAAAATCGATTATTTTACAATTTTGTATTGTATTTGTGTCGGCCAATTGTAGACGGACATTTCAAACTGACAGTCACGCGAGGAAATGTTAAAACAATTGAAATGTGTGCATATTCACACACAGAATAACGGTAATTTATATATATTTTTTTTTTTGTAAAAAAAAAGTTTAACCCTTTCATGCCCAATGTTACCTATAGGGAACATTATACTTACCGGCTTCTAACTCTCGTTATTTAAATATTTTTGACCAGCGGTTTTTTCAATTATGTAGACTTATGTGTTGTGCAAGCTTACATATAATTATTCTGATATGAGCTGTATGTTCATTCAGTTCAGAGTTCTCCGCAGATAGAAATTGGCAAAGTGTTCAAAAACATAAAAATTATTGTTTTATTTTAAAACAAAGTTAACTATATAAATAAGTAAAGATAAAAAGTTATTTAAAAAAAATTCGTGAGAAAAGTGTTTAGTTTATTTATAATAATTTTATTTGTGCCTATGAGCAACCTCCTGTAACTAATGAACCAGGATACATAGGACTTTGAAATTTTTATCACTTCATATTTGAGTTAAGACTAATATATATATGTCCTAAAAATGTTAGCTCCTCCCATTTTAATTCGGGCATGAGAGTGTCAATAGTTGTAGTTATTGTTAAAGTCGTTGAAAGTTAGAAAACATTTTGTAGGGAGTTAAATTAAATACCTATATAAATGAGATACTTATTGGGCTCATGGTCCCAATTGGTCGTGGGTCAGTACTGTAGGGACTGTCATAGATAAAATTAAAAAATTTTGATTCTTGAAGTAGATAAAAGTTATTAGCTGAGTTCAATATTTGAAATGACCTTCGGATGTAATCCATCTCTTCCTCGCTCTCTTGATGTTTCAGCTGTTAATAAAAATAATAAATAACAGGATTTAAAATGGAATTATACGATCAAGTTTTCTATATTTAAAACTAGGAATGTGTGTTATTTCCATTATTTCCATTATTTTATGGAGCTCATCACGTATGGAAATTAATAACAACAGCAGCTGTGAAAAATAATTCATACTTTGATGGTAAACGTGAGTGCCTGCCATGAGGCTTCAAAAAAACACTTCTTAGGAAGTGTAGCATATGACACCCATTGCGCCCATTTTGTGTGTGTGTGTATGTTTATTCAACGTGTATGAGTATGTGCCTGTGTGTGGTCAATGACTTTTTCCAGCGAACGGATGAGCAAATTTACTGATAAGCGCTACGAAGCGTGCACAAGCGGCCATCAAACATGAGCGTTATCTCTTTGACTATTCATTCGTGCATTTGTGTTGACAAGCTGTAAATTCTATTTTCGTCATACACACATACACATACACAAACATATTTATATTCATTGTAAACACAATACAACAGCGGTTGTTTTGCTCAGTGAGATTAAAGCGTATAATCAACTAATAAATATGTGCTGAGAAAAAACACATTTGAGGAAATCTACATATATTACGAGTGCTTCGTAGTTTATGCTTTTTACAAGCACTTTCGAGCGCTATTTATATGCACACTAATCCACTCATCCATCAGCCTTTGACGTTCAATTTGCTTGTTGTGTTTTCATTCATGCAAATTGCAGCAACATGCATCAATTTAAATTTAATTGTCAATTGTTGTAATCATTTCATTGCACAACTACACATCTCTGTTTATGTAAGTATGTATGTCTGTAGGTGCGCTTGTGAGTGGCTAATCATTGCACTTACGGGTGTTTACAAACAAGTTTCTTTCGTGACTGCAGACTTGTAAATAACAAATCTTGTTTATTTATTTATTTGTTATTTTAGTAAATATTTATTTATAATTCGATAGTCAAGTCTACAGAATATAAATATGCTGAGTGCGGATTGCCAAGTCTTTGAGAAATCATAAAATAAATCAACTAAACAAAGATTCCATATTAAAAAAAATAACACGGCGTATGAGTAACCTTGAACTATTAACTCTTTGCGACAAATATAGATATATATTCATCTACGCGACTATTATAAAGAGGAAAGATTTGTATGTATGTTTGTAATGAATAAACTCAAAAACCATTCACCATTCGAAAGCTACGTTCACCTCGAGTAACATAGGCTATATTTATTGCTAAAATCTAAACTTTCTGGCAATAGTTCTCAGGTGAGGGTATCAAAAAGATTTCGTAGAAACTTAATCTGAAACTGAAAATCGTCAAAATATTAGAAATAAACAAGCGCACTTCAAAGACATCGGACACCAAAGACCACACTCAAAAATATAAACAAAAATATCACGTGGTCTTGAAATGATATCACGTGGTCTAGGCGGGGTCATTGACCTCACACAAAAATGTAAACAAAAATATCACGTGATCTTGAATTGACATCACGTGATCTGGGCGGGGTCAATGACCTGTAAACAAAAATATCACGTGACCTTGAAATGACCTCACGTGATCAGTGTGGGGTCATTGACCTCACTCAAAAATGTAAACAAAAATATCACGTGACCTTGATGTGACATCACGTGATCTGGGCGGGGTCATTGACCTGTAAACAAAAATATCACGTGATCTTGAAATGTCATCACGTGATCAAGGTGGGGTCATTGACCTCATGGGGGCAACCGGAGATGATGTTACCGGAACCGGAAATGGGACATCCGGAACCGGACATGGATAACTATGTTGCCGGAACCGGATATGGGGTGGCTGAATATTGCTCACTGGAACTGGAAGTGGGGCATCCGGAAATGGAATGAGCCAACTGGAACCAGATATGGGAATGATGTGCCGGAACCGGAAATGAAACAACCGGAAACGGATGTTCAATATAGAGCGGATGTCAAAACGACGGAAGTGGAAATTGGACAGGATACTCCAGAACTACTACTACTTCAGGGCTTAACATAAATGTTTCCTGTTCATGGAAGACTTCGGTTTGTATCATATTCGCCGTTTTCCGTTATGAGACTTCCGTTTCCTGTAATCGTTATCGATATAGGTGTAAAGAAAATATATATTATATATTATTTGTAGAGTCTTAAAACACACCTCCAATATAATCTACGAGACCTGCGTTCAAACTATAATATATTTGGAGATTTTCCAATAAGAATGTCCGATGAAGCCTTACATTGTGGAAAGACGAGTCAAAGCCCACATAGTCGTGATTTTAATAGAAAATTAAATATTTTTAATAAAAAAAAATATTTTGTATCGTTCTTTTTATATTCTTTTACACTTAGCACCTTAAGTCCAATAAATAAATCGAATTTCAATAAAAGCACGTTGGCAATACTAAATGCAGTGGCGTGATTGCGAATTAAATGGAACATTGATAATTGATTTTTTCAGCGCATGGTGCGGCTTTATTTATATTTATTCCCGCAATTGTTATTGATTCTTTTTGTTTTTCTTTTACAAATAAAAATTACAAATATTTAATTTCGATTTAATAATGAAGTGAAATAATGAAGTGAAATATTGTATTATTATTAATTAGTGCGTAAACAACTGTGACCCACCACGATTAATTTTTTATATTGTTTTTGATGATATATTCCATATACATATATATTATATTCCATATATAGTATATGGCTAATCGCTGAAATATAGTATTAAACACAGCTTGCATTATAATAAATCATCAAAGTGGTATGAGTATGCCAAGCGAAATCACTCAGAGTTCAATGGAAATCACGTTTCTGAAACTTTGAATCAGCTATGACTACATTATTGAATTATCTAGCATTTTCGTTGAAAATGATGCAATAAAAAATAAAAAGCATGATTCCTAAAAGCACTTAATTTTATTTAAACTCACCTTATAACGATCGAAGCCCTTCAGATGGGCCTCTGTTAAATATTTTATGCCAAACATGTTTGCTGATTTTCTGGTGATCTCAGGAACCTTATCGAATGTCTCTTCTTCAAACTTGGGAGCTGTTTTGTTGGTTTAATAAATTTGTTGCTTTATTATTTATTACTTTACACTACTGTTAATTTAATGATTCAAAATCCGCTTGACATTTTCACTTGAACACACTGACACTTGAAAAAAAACGAAAAAATATTTTTAAAAAATATTCATTCAAAGCCTGAAATTTCAAACGAAGAATTTAATATTTCCAATATTTATTGAAATTTCAATATTACATTTTATTTATTTTTATTTCAATATTTTTTTAATTTTTATTTATTTTTTTTTTTTCATTATTTATATCATTATGCTTGCGCTATATTGGGCATTTCAAATGAATTTCCAGCGTACGCTTGGAATGCGTCGCTGAAATTAAACCGACTCTGCACACATTTCGCTTTAACCTTAAACGCCAGGCTTTTTTACTACACACACGCGAAACTTTCAAATAGAACCACATATGTACATACATACATATGTATGTATGTATAAATGAATATATGTGCCTACAAATATGCACACTTTTTACTGCTTCGTGAACTTTTTTTTTTGTTTTTAGTTTCGCGCTTTTTGCCTTTCACGTTGTTGTCATTGCTACCGTTTTTTGCTTTTTTGTTGTTGTTGTTGCATGTGTCGTTAATGCCGCTGCATTTATTGCCGCTTTCAAAGTCAAACAAAAAAGAAATTATTTAATTTCATGGCTTGCGCCGGCGGGAGAAATGGTTAACGTATGCAACAACTTTGTGACAGCGACAGCCACCCGCTAATGGCGAACGGAGAGTGAATTTCATTGAACAAACGAACGCATATAACGTGATAGGAGCGCTCGAGCGTGATGATCATTATACACACAATCGCACACACACACAGTCACATCTGGCGAGGAAGCGGCGTCGAAAGAAACCGGAATCATCCATCTCTTGCGTAAGTGATTCTTTACGATTCTATGATTTTATTTAATTGCCAATTGTTATTTTCAACACGAGAATGTAAAGGCAATAAAGCGGTCGGCGCACACCCTAGAGCGCTACTGGCCAGCGACAACTATAATCTGTGTGTGTGTGTTTATAGTTGTATATCACTGCAGCTCAGGCGGTAGATAAGGTGTACTTCCGCCCATGTATGCTATGTGTATGTGAATATGTAGACAATCACTCATACAGACCCTGCCGGAAAATCAACTAGTTCCACTATAGAACCTGTATGAATCATAAGCCTAACTAGTTAGCAGATTGTCTTTTTTCCATATGAGCCGAACATACAGAGTGCTTCGCATGTTGATAGATGACATTTGACGTATTTTGGTGTTTCCAAACATCACTCTCGTCCCAATTTCACCAAACTGGGAATGAGTCGGTGTCCTATAGACCTTGCTTGAACCTAATGTGGCTGAGAGATCCTTCTGGCCCAGGGAGTATGCGTTCCTACCAAACGCTGTTCAGTAGGCATAAGCATAATTCTCGAATTGCCTAGAATTGAGGCTCAAAGAACTTCGATGGTGAAGAAGAATCTTATATAATTCTCGAATTGCCTAGAATTGAGGCTCAAAGAACTTCGATGGTGAAGAAGAATCTTTCTTTTGATATTTAAAGTTTTAAACATCATATGGGCCGATATATCAGCTGCCGAAGTGTATCTAAGAACTAACCTAAACTAAGCAAACCTTATCTAACCTAAACTACCTAATCTAAGATTTATAAAATCATAAAGGCAATTTTTGATCGCAAAAAAAAACCATTTTATAGCCTCTCAGTTCCAAATTTCTATTTGCAAACTGGTCTATTCCGACTAGTATACCTTCCGTAAGGAATTTAAGTTGTAACTAGTAAGCTGTCTACCATCTAGGCAGTTTCACTGCAGGGCAAATACAGCTGATAGGCAGTCGAGGAGCAGTCGAGACAGCAGACAATCAACCACTAAGTATATCGCCACGATTAGTAAAGCTATTGCTACTGTTTACTTTAAACTCTGCAGTATTTTTATAATGTTTATCTGTTTTAGTCGCGGTAACCAAAGTAACTAAGTACAAATATGTATGGAGGTAGGTGCATAGTTACGCCTTCGCTGTGGACTATGAAATAAGGCCTTTATCGCACTTGAGTTTGGGGTTACGTGTACCTTGGTGCCATTCACGAGTAAAGGTGTGTCTGTGTATATGTTATACCGGCATAATTATCGAAAAACCGTTAGTGCATGGCTGTAGTTAACTGTGGCACTGCGTACAAGTGCTTTATGGCGCTAGCATTACCACCATGATTTACGACTAACTAAGCAACCGTGAACCCACATATCTTCGTCTTATTGGCGATTAAATATTTTTGGTTTTATATTCGAGTTTAACATTAATGCTGTTCGTTTATATAAGTTAATTAAAAGTTATACCCCTATATTGTGGTTTGGCTAAAAAATTTCGCTGTATTAGATTTTTTCAAGAAACCTTTTTCAAATTGGTTGCGAAATGACGCTTATCACTTTGAATTACTCATTTCCGTTTTGGATATCGTATGAACTCTTTCTCTTCCAATTTGTACTTTAATTTCATCCAGATATCTTAGAACGACATCAACGACAGTTTTGACCAAGATCCAGTTGATGACATTTCTAGCATTACTGCTTGAAGATTTTGATGTTCTGAGCCATAATCTAGATTCGAACTAGATTCTGGCTTTGTTGAGCTTGTGAGCTAACCATATATACCATACTTTTTTAAGACCCTGGGTGTATATTGCTAATCAATATTGCTACCAGATATCTTAGAACCCAACGACAGTTTTGACCAAGATCCAGTTGATGATATTTCTAGCATTACTGCTTGAAGATTTTGATGTTCTGAGGCATAATCTAGATTCGAACTAGATTCGGGCTTTGTTGAACTTGTAAGGTAACCATATATATCATACTTTTTGAAGACGCTGGGTGTATATTGCTTATCAAATCCTTGAAAATATTACTTCATATGATTTACCGTTACGTTAATCAAACTTTTTCGGAGCGTTCTTATCTAGAGGGTCAATGTCAAACCTCCAACTGAGGTCTATCAGGTGGAAACTACTCATAAACTTCATCAGCTGTTTGCAGGTCACTTAAATATTTCAAGACCTTCAATTTGTCTAACTCTTATAATAAATACTTATGTATATCTAATTTTTATCAACCCAGCGGTGAGTTCTGATATGTGTAATCCCTAAGTGGTACTGTAGTAAGCAGCAAGTTCAAATGGAGTCGAACTTTTTTATCCGCCACCACTGTGCTGCTACTAATTCGCTTGAGTGGGGTAGTCGTTGTCATCAATAAGAACTGAGAAGAGTAGCAAACAACAACAAAAATATCAGCTGAGCATTGCACATGGTGCATTCACAGACAACTTTCAAAGAACCATCAAGACAACTGCGACCATCCATCCACACGAGTATGTTGAAGAGCCGATACATACTTATGTATATCGACGATTTATATACATAACTGTGCATAAAAGGCATATAGAAGTAGCACTACAGATAATTTTTGACAGTCAAGCAGAGGCTAGCCAGTTCACGAAGCAACTAATTCACATAAAATCATTCACATTTGTATATAAAATCACAAAAGTTATGTATTTTATAACACAAAAATTCTTCGAAATAAGAATAAATAAGAATTCACTTTGCGCTTTCGTTTTCAACCGCAACTTCACTACAACAACACGCTAATTTCTTTTAATTGACAAAGCACTCGAGGGAAAATGTGCACATTTTTCACGATTTCGCTTTCATTTAAGTTCGTTTGTAAGTGCAAGTACACGCCGCGCATAAAGTTTAGTTTACCGGTGTATTGCCTGCTCCTTTTCGGTCTCACCCGGCGAATATCTGGCAGTTATGAGTAATCAGGCGACCGGTTATACAATAACAAAAGACTTACGAATATGACACGCCAGAGAAAGACTAAACGGCGCGACGTCGAAAGAAAGAAAGAAAGACTAAACACGAGTTATCAGGCAGGAAAGGACCACAGACGAGACGCGCACACACACGCACACGCACTCTGACTACTGACACGGAAAGCAGACGCCTGTCGACTACTACTCGAAATCGACATTAACGGCTTGCGGCTTTGCTCAAGACTGACGGGCAATCGCCAGACGCGAACAAAAGCGATGGCATAAAAATGAGAAACAAACGCAGTGGCCGCAGTAAATAAGCTGCGACGCTGGGACGCGATTATTCCTTCACACACGGGTGTATGTGTGTATGTATGTGAGAATATATAAGAATATGCTTGTTACTGTCTGAAAGTGCGCAACCCAATCGTACTCAGTCCATGCGGCAGCCAAGTCGCTGCTTTGCCATTGACGTCCACATCCAATAACAATAGCGACTTCTTTTGCGCGCCCAGTCTTCTGCCTTCGACTGTAATTTCGCGCTCACTTCGCATTCATTTGTTGTTGTATTTGAAATGTGTGCTATGCTAATCTGCTGCTTCTTAATCACATTCATTTTATCAGCCAGCAGTTGCCTCCACTCACATTATTATTGCCTATTATTACTACTATTATTGCTATTAATTCGAAGACATACGAGTACATATCACGAGTACACCGGTTGGCGGTTGGCGGAACAGCAGTCACGCTATAATTTGCGCCTCTGCTAGCGCTGCAGCCGTCCCTTGACCGCTGTCGCTTTTGAAAAACAATATTTTTTCATTCCTGCTTAAACAAATTTACTTTCCGTCGCATGAGTTTATGTGTTTTGGGGTTGTTGTTACTGCTTAGGGGCGGCATTTTGTTCGGCTACGCTGTGTGAACAGCCATACATATTTGTATGTCAGCAAGCGTTTATAATAGCACGAGAGTCTTATCATTGAATCTGCTCAAGTGCTTGTATTTAGCACACACATATACTCATGCAATCTTACATATATATATTTAGACTACGTACAGATGCGGCGACTTTAGTTGCGACAACTTAAACTTTGTGATGAGACTTCAACTTCAACTTTGAGACGGATAAGAGATCGACACACTTTGTGTTCTTGTTTCCCTCAACTCAATATTTTAAGAAAATTATATTAAAGACTACACTAAAATTGCGCTTAGCGAGTCGCCCTCTCTAAACGTCTTGAGCAACACCAAAGTCCCCCCCTTCGATAATGAGCAACAAATGTTTTCGTGTCTGTACATAGTCCTAAACGACATTTATTATATCGCTGTCATTGTTTTTGCACTTGTTGAATTTGTTAACATGATTAGTGTAAAAATGTTGCCTCTCAGAGGTTATCAGGCTTTGGATGCTGCAATAAAATCAAATAAATATTCGTATTACAAACAAAAGCAACAATTTACAGCTATAACTATCTATGTGCGTAAGTGTAAGTATGTATAAACATGTTCTACTTTTACGTTAACATAATTTTTGATACCCTACACACGAACTTACACGGGAAATTGGTCTAACATCTAGAGACTCTCACCAAGTTAAAAATTGGTTTCAAAAGAGCGGTTATATATTTATGATATGTGCTTTATAAAAAAAATTGATCCGTTTAGTAAATATAACTGTATTATCCATAATTCAAAACTTTAATGTGTTTTAAAGTATATTCGAACATCACTTTTTACTGCATGGACCAGTTATGCACCATTTTGGACCAGTTCCATTTATATAAATTTCAATAATACAGTTTTATGTAAATGTTGTTTTTTTCATGCTGCATCTTACAATTGACGTTATTACACTTGTTTTTACTTTAGTTGATTTCACCTTCAAACTTTTTATAGCAAGCTCATTATGAGCGCAATCATCTATTTAATTGAAGCCGATAATATTGGTGATGATTTTACATTATAAACTTATATTCAATATTTTCGAAGGAAATTAGCTACTAATACTAAAACTAAATGTGCTAAATCATATAAGTTCTAAGTCTACATATACTGCAATTGTCATAATTTTATTCAGAAGCCTCCATCTTAGATCTTATCCAATTGACAAGAGCCGATTTATTTTATTTCCGTCAGTTTAGTCACGCGATAGATATGTAGTATGTGGGTAATTACATGTATAATTTATGACAATTAGAAAATTGGATAAAGCTTGTAAATAAAGGGTGTTTATTTAGACATATGATTTTCAAGAAGAAATAAAACGCAGATAATTTAATGTTATGACCAAGAATTTAGCTTTATTGTTAAGAAATGGGTTTGCCATTATGTGCTAAAAATGATTTCGGACAAGTGACGAAGCTTGAATAAATTTTAGCCGGGAGTCCCAATTTTCGACCACCTTTTGCAGCAATCGAAGCCACAAACTTTGTTCCGGAATACGGGCTTTCATTATGAAATTGCAAACCAAACTGAATATCAATCAAGTGACAGCTGTCAAAAGAATAACTCCGAAAGAAATATTGCCTCACTGAAAACCACACGAAAGGCACACTAAAAAAACATCCATTATTATATAATTGTTTGTGATATACAGTGATCCCCGCTTAAGTGCACTCCCGTTTAAGTGCCTTTCCCGCTTTTTTGAGACACTTAAAAGTCTTGCGTGTTAAGAAAGCGCACTTAGGCAGTAGTCTGCTTTACAGGCTTCAAAAAATTGATTTTTTTGCTTTGTTTTAAGGGGTTATATACAGTTAAAATTTTCAAAAAATCGTTTTTTTTATTTCATTTTCTTAATGTACATATATTTAAGAATACACACAGAAAATTTCATATCATTCCGGTGAATATTTTCAAAGTTACAAGCAAATTTGAAAAGGCGTTTCAGAGTGCTTGGAAGTACAAGGTCCGAGCGGCAGCGCCTTTTTCTCAAAATGGTGTTTTCAAAGTCGGTGACCAACATTACTCGAAAACGGATAGACCGATTAGTCTCAAATTTTAACACGACTTTCTTAAATATATTTTTTAATTATATATAATAATATATTATTAAGATTTTTTCTCTCCGATAAATATTTTTTTTTATAAACAATTTAAGGCCGAAATTTCGGTGAAGAATCGATTTTTTTTTTTTGAGAAACCGCCATTTTGTCAAAAAATTTTATTTTGCTCATTCCTTCGATTAATTACTAGATTTAACATTATTTTAACGAAATCTGTTTGGTTTTTTAATTTCATATGATCCCGTTCCGAGATATAGTGGTCACCGCAAAACGTCTTTTTTGAGAGGAGCTCCTGGAGATCAGCTGTAGCTCTTTTTAAATAAATATTTTTACTAGTACTAAGTCTTAAAATACAGTTCAAAGATACCATAATATGTGTATAAATTTTTGGATCAATAAATTAAAAAGTTTTCTCAGAAAAAATTCTGGAAAATTCACTTTTTTTCGGCCGTCTAACTGTATATAACCCCTTAAATCTCTTCCAAAACTATCCGGGAATATGTCTTTAAAATTCCGAGCGTCGAGCAGGAGCGAATGGGCAGGCAGACTTTAAAGCGCGTTTTCTCGAGTTTTCATTTTCATAAGTGTTAGAAAACGGTGCCGGCGATAGCAAAAATAATATGTATCCGATCGAAAAAAACCAAAGTGATCTAGCTTCAGTATTAAATTATCTTCTATTTGAACTAAAAAAAAAACGTTGGACAAAAGTATTATTTAAACTACTTGTTTTGCAAATTAAAGCCAACTTTTTTCTTAAAAAAAATTGTTTTTTCTTTTTTTTTTGAAAAAATTTGGAATAACTTCTTAGATATTTTTTTAGTTCATAAAGAAAAGAAACTTATAAAAATTAAAAAAAAAAATTGATTCGACTGTTTCAGATGAATTGCACGACCTCCATCACCGGCACCGATTTACAAGTGCAGACTCCAGGCGCTCCAGAAAAATTCTTACAACTTTGAAAAAATTTCAATATTTTTTAATAATAAAATATTGTTTTTTAAGCCTTAAATATAGTACACTATCGTCTTAAAATTCCGTTTACCGCAATCGTTTCCTTCCCTTTAAAAAAAATTGCTAAAAAAAACGCTTTTTTCGGCTTCTAAAGCAGACTACTGCCTTAAGCGGAGATTACTGTAACAGTTGAGGGAAATAATTTCTAAACTTGTTACGAAAATAATAATGCCTTTGGAGCTTGCAATGTTGCAACAAGAGCATATTTGTTAATTTAGTTAAAATATTGAATTATTTTACAGGTTAGACTACAAAACAGGCTGAAGAAAATAAAATTTTATTGGAAAAATTCCATTTACTTAGGTGAGTAGTATGATTGTACTGAGAACACGAATTTATTGAGGCGTACAATTATTTTTGTAGAATATGTAATTAAATAATTTTGAACATTTCTCATAATAGCTTCATTATTTCCTAAATAATTGTACTATAATTGAAAATAGGTAATAGCATAGATGATTGCGACCATTGATGTCTATTAAATTTTCACATTATTGGAAGTTTTTTTATAAAATTTTGTTAACCATTAAACAGATCTCTTAATTACTCTACAATTATTTAGTTTTCTATTAAATTACGGATGTGTTAAAGCACAAAAAATGAATTTGAATCACCAGTAGAACTATTTAAATTCCACCATCGTCCACAAATTACTCAAACACTTAGCAACGCCATTTACCGTTTCTTTTGTTGATTTCGCTGTGTCGTCGCGTTTTTTACGCAACACTCCTCGCAGGTGAACAGCCACGCTGCTTGAGCAAAATGTCCTCCAGCAACTGCTGAGGCGCATGCCATTCACCAAGAATAGACCGGAGAAAGGCGCAAACAAACGATGACAACAAAGCAAACAAGAAACAAAATTCAAAACAGCCAACAGTTGGAGCGTCGCATCGCCTACACTGCGTGCGCCATTGAAGGCGACAAAAGCGCCGGCGGAGCAGACGACACAGGCAAAGCAGACGAATGCATCGTTAAAAATCATTTATCACTTCCTGAGAATTCATGCGCGCCCATCGTTCAACGCAGCGCCACCAGCAGCATCGACGCCCACATACACACACACACACACACCAACACAAACAACACGTAAGTGCGCTTGAGGCATCAGCGAGCAAGCAGGTGTTTGTGGTGGCCGTCAGTGGTGTGTGGTCGGCGGTGCAGCGCGCGGCAGGCATGCCGTGGTGCAACGTGGCAGCACTAAATCAAAGCCAACAGACACGAGTACACTTTTTCCGATGCTTGCACTTCGCGGGAAAAAAGCGCCATTGCTGCGAGGCGCGAGTGGCGCAAATCTTGCAGAACGAGTAGATGCAGCAGCCGGGCACAAAAAGCGCTTGAAGCGCAGGCAAACAAATGCGTTTGAAAGTGGTGTTCGGAGGAGGACTGACGAGACCGTCCATTATGTGGCAAGCGTCCAAACAAGGACGGAGGAAATGTTGGAAAACTTTAAGACTATTACATTCTACTTATTTCCACGAGCAATTATCGAAATTGACAAATACGGTGACTTATATGTATATCAATATTGTGGGAATCAAATCAAATTTATTGATGTGAGAATTTATGTTGCAGAGCGCTGTCTATGTTCATTTCCAATATTTAGTGGGTGTTTGTAAGACTGAAAGCGATAAATTTCCAAAAATAAGTTGGCAGTGGATTGCAACACGTAAAGTCACTAGTTCGAATCTCGCTCGAAGTAAATACTATATACCTCCCTGTCCAAGTGAGATCTTCCTGCATATGCAGAGATCTGCCTACTAGCATAACCTAACCTACTAATCGACAAGATTAATGTGTCGAATTCTCTAAAGTGTGCTTGCCCCTAAGGCGCAGCCCACTAACACAGTAGGGGACGAAATTAAATTGGGTAAATTTACGGTGACGGATAAGAACAAACTCAACGAGATTTATGAAAAAACTTCAGGATGTGCGCCGACTAGTGTAAGAAAAAGCGGTGATTTACTGCATAAAAAATAAGAATAGTCGAACGTTAGGTCACGTGCGGCCATACCTTTGGTTGATTTGCCAATAAAACTCATAATGGAAATAAGAATTTAAGAAGATGGTGCATTGAACTTCACATTGATGTGAGACTAAGAATTTGGTCAAAATATTATTTTTTACAAATATTTAATTTTTTTATTGAAAGTCTTTATTATTTCCTATCTTACTAAATTTTGAAAAAAATATAAACATAGATGCATATAAATATAAAAAGAAGCCTTTTAGTGTATAACAATTAAATACAAACGAAAATTTAATTAACGATTCTGGTTGTTTCCGTTGCCGTTAGGCCTTCAGCACGTAGCCGCTGCAACATTGGCCGATAGATGTCGGGCGTGAAGGGCAAGCATACACCGCGCTCTTGTATTTCACCTAAAAGGGTACGAGACATGTAAATACAGGTAAAGAGAGAGTGATTACAAAACCCTCTACAACTTACCATCCAAAATCATCTTGGCTGCGATTGCCGCCGGTTTGCCCACAGTTTGTGCCATTGCCGAGTGTCCACCAGGTTGACCGTAGACGACAAAATTGATGCCACGCTCCTCACGGCGACCATCCTGCCAGCGTATGCCCACTTCGTGACGCAGTATGACCAAGTCGCGTTCGTGAGGTTCTGCAATGAGATTAGAAAGCTGTAACGCAACTGTAATATATGTACCCCCATAGGTGATGCTCACCGAATGCCAAGCGCTTCGCCAAGTAGTGACTTAGCGTGTCCAATGGTGTATTGAGTTTCACCACCGGTGTGTCTTCCAATAGTCCCAAACTCTCTAGACCATCGGCGTCGCCAATACGTTCGACCAACTTTTGCTTCAAGTTCTCATAGAAGATACTCGAATCGGCCATACCCAACAGATTGATCACGAGCTGACGCCATGTTACATCCGGTCCATGTGGATGCAACATTGGATGGGGCTCAGGGTCAATCAAACCGAGCAACTGCATGGGCTGTACGCACTCCGTGAAGCCTTTGTAACGTATGGTGCCACGCATCAACGTGTGAACATCTCTACCGAGTCCATAGAGCTCTGCGTATTTGGTTGAATCCCGATTGGGGAAACCTTCTAGTGCAAATCCAGGTAAGAATTTGAGAGTTCTCGGATTTGATAACAAATCACCGCCGCCTAAAATCTCCACAATCTGTCCTCTACTTAAATACTTCGCTGCGGACAAGGTGTTCAGCAGCACCCCACGCGGTGACCAAGAAAATTTGTATCTCAGCGCATTGTCTGAATGCTCAGGCGCCGGCAGACCGCCACAGAAGCTAACGAACGATTCAATGACGCCGCCCTTCTCCTTCACCTCGTCAATGCATTCCAAAGCGAGCAAGTGATCAATGCCTGGATCGAGACCGACTTCATTCATAATGGTAACACCATTGCGACGAGCTTCCTCATGCAGCTCCTTGATCTCGTCACTCAAATAACTCGCTGTAACCAGATGAGTTTTTTCAGCCACACAAAGTTTAGCAACCATGCCGTGCAGTGTGTATGGCAGCAAAGAGATGACAACGTCTGCTTTGGCGCACAACTCTTGTAAATGGTCGGTGCTCTCGGTGACATCAAGGTAAACACTGTTCACGCCATTGTACTTCCGTGCCAGGCTATCCGCCTCTTCTTTCAATGCAGAGCAGACGGTGATCGAGACATCTTTTTCACGCGCCAACCATTCGACTAGCGGCGCTGAAACCATACCAGCGCCCAACACAAGCGCCTTCTTGGACGCCTCGAAGCGACCCTCGATTTTGTGGCGCGAACGATTGCTGCATGGGGCAAAGGTGGTCAGCAATTATTTCACATAAATAATGGATAATAATATTTTGAATAGTACCTGTTGGAGTCACGCAACTCCTGTATATACTGGAAGTTATCGGTCAGGCTTCCATTGCTGGCAATGATCGCCTAAAAAATACAAAATAGTAAATTGGAAAATATGATAACCAACATATTATATCTCTAACATCTTCAGTGTTCATATTGAAATAAATATTATGCTAGGCTAAAAACAAAAACACATCCTATTCTTATCAGGTTTGAAAAAGACTGCACGTTCAACGCATAAGGCGCTGCTTTACACTCGCGCTCCGACTTATTGCCCGCTATGAATTGCGTTATCAGTTATTTGTTGCTATTTTTAGCTGCATATATCGTTTAGTCTATTATAGACCTCTAATATAAACAGCTATATATAGTTAATACGTGGGAAATAAATGCTTCAAGAGCTAAGTAAACTGGAACTTATTGTGATTGTAAAGTGATTGAATATAGATTTTTGTATTCATTCTTTGATACTCACCGACTTAATGGGATATGAGAAAGTCTCTTCTTCAAGCGGTTTCTTAGCATCACTCTTAATAATGTCGTCCACAAACGGACTAAGTAGTTCGCCAAAGTAGTCTGTCGCCTCACGCGGCAACTGTGTTGGCATATTATCGATTGAGCAAACTAGGACACCTGGTCCCTTAAAGCTCTTCATGTCCTTATTGCGATCAGCGTCGTACAAACAGAAAGGCGTATCAATAGTGGTACACTCATTCATGAACTCAATGGAGCCGCCCGGATCAGCCGAGATATCACAGATGGCCAACATACGATGCGGCAGCGCCGGGCTGCCTTTGCTGGTTGGCAACCAAGGCGTATTCGCGGGGCGCAATAAGTTCTTAGCATCCGGTATACTTATGAGTTTCGGACCTCCTACCGCCCAGTAGATACCGTTGATAATAACTGAGGCGTAGGGTGCAATCTTCGAACTGAACGTGGATATATAGCGTTCAGGGAATTCGTCATATTCACGTGCGTCGAAGCCACCACCTTCGCGGCGCTCCAAGTGATCCGAACGACTCACCTCACAGCCATACAACTTATTCTGACCTACGTACACAGAAAACAGAATTATGAAACACTTTAAGCCCAACTAACTGCAATTGCTCACTACTCACTGCCATGTTCAGCCACTTTGCGCAACATCTCGGGCGGCACATACTCAATCGGCAACTCCTGGAACACCTCCTGCGCGCCTTGTGACACATTCCCCGAACCGGTGAACACAACGGTCAACGGTCCTATCGATTTAGGCATCATGCCTAACGAGATTTCGTAGCCACAATCGCGTATTGCCTGTCGTGCCATCGACGAGTTCCGGTAATTGTGCGCTGGTCCGATGTGCATAAAGGGTGTGTGGTGACCCAGCGCCAAGAGACGCAGACCAACGCCATGCAGTATGTTTACCATGCCTGCTACGCCCGCGTATTTGCCGAATGCGACTTGACGTGCGCCACGCTCGTCCACTATGCGCTCGTAATCAATCAGACGGATATTCTGTGAAAGACATGAAAATCAGAGTGACGAGTTGATTATGAGGTAATCAATTGGAAACTGCAGAGGCTCATCGTTGTATTGGACCACTGACCTATGGAATGCTAGCCATACGAATGTGATGAAGTTGTTAAGTACTCACCTTCTCTAAGATGGCATCCAGCAGTGGCATATTGGACTCCTGAGCTTTAATGGTATGCGAGAAGAAGCAATATGTCTTTCCTGGAATGAGCGCATCGACTGGCACCTGTTTCACACCAAATATTACAGAAGCCTCACTGATGTCCTCTTGCACGGTGGCACCAGAATGCAAATACACCTGTGAAGAGAAAGGGAATATGTTTCTATCAGACAACTTAAATAAAAAATTTATATCTATCAAAAACTCAGAGAAATTGGACTATATATATTATTATATTATATATGATATTATGATATATTAAAATAATTTGGGTATTCTGAAAAATCTGAAGAACTACCAATTCTAGCACTGTTTCGGACAAAGATCTACAAAATGATTTTAGAAAGCCGTAAAATGAGGTTGATCAAATATATCGGAGGAACGTGTTGGACATATCATTCAAGAATACTCGAGTGCCCGAAAGTGGATATCGCACTAGCACCTAATCGAAACAATGCGTCGCGTTTGAAATCAATGAAAACGATGCAGAATTGATTCGGCAACTCTTCTTATTTGGTCTCTATAGACTTTTTCTGTGCTTAGACTTCAAGAAAATTCTCTCTGGGAAGGTCTTTTACGGCGATGAGGGTATTCTAGAACCTACTTTTAAATAAAGGAAAAACGCTAGCAGATCGTTATAAACAGAGTATCATCGTAGATCGTAACTAAAATGAGTAATGAAATCGATTTTTGATTTAAAAAATGAGTTTTTCTTTAAAAAGATATGATCCAGCCCCAACTTTATACACTTACGAGTATATACCATTATCTGCACTTAATTTTCTGTTTGTTTTTCATATTATTGACCCTCTTTAAGTATGAAGGAGTAGGCCATAAACAATAATTACAACAAAGAATTCTAAGTTGAGGAGCTTTGTTGACTTGGGTGCCAAGTGGCTGAAGTGGCGCTATATTTATTTACGATTTATTGTTGTTATTATGCTCTCGTTCTTCAGCGTGATCACTGCATTGGCCCCCTGTAGAGCGATATCTTATCGCTTATGGCGTGCGTTTTGAATACGAACAAGTGTTGGCAATCGGCTGCTGCCTTATCAACTATACCAAGATCAGTAATGTTCAACGGAAATTTTGTTTTTAAAAAATTTCAAGATTTGTTTTCTTATCTTATTTATTAAATGTAATCGTAAATATAATTTTAGCTCCGATATCTAATCGTCCATAACTTTTACTGTAATGAAAGTGAAATGCTTTCAAGTGTTCAAAAGTGGATGAAGTGGCGATAAAGTGACTTAATGCAAATCATTTCAAAAAAAAAAAATCCACCGGAAAACCGAATCTTGGCCGATCGCGCACGCCTCAATTTATTGGCGCTAATCGCAAATTTGTTCGCAATAATATTTTTAAATTTATACACTAAAATTAAAACGTCAATTTGTAATTGATAAGCATAATTATGTTTATAATTTATTTTTTTATTATTGCGCAGCTAGATTTTAGTTGTATGAAACTAGTTAATAGCACTTAAAATGGGAACGACATTTTTTTGACTTCGGCGGACCTTTACTAAATTTATTTAAACACTTTCTTTCTTTTTTTTTTGGATTTTGGGTATGCTTTTTAAAACTCATTCACTCACCTGCATGGGATAGGCGCGTCGATTCGAGGGCTGCACTATGACCTTGACACCTTGTTTCACTAATTTTTGCACATGCGAAGGCCCGAATGGTGCTCGTCGCTCCCAAACCGATTGGTCTTCTCGTCGTATAGCAATAACTTTGCCATGCTAAATGAAAATAAATGCAATAAAATTTATAAAAAATGTTTTACTTAAATAAAGAAGAAGTGAGATCAAAAATTTAAAAAAATTATAAAATAAAAATCAAAAATCAAAAATATCATCAATTTAATTAAAAAATTAAACTTTCGGTTGAATATGACCCTTCGTCATTAACAATGGCTTAAGTATTACGTATTTATTGCGTAATAGAACCAATGTAAAGCAGTTATGGAACTGAGAAAAAAACTAATTTATCTTTAATGAACTCATTTATAAACTTAAGAAGAAGAAAATTCTAAGGGTTAAGGCCTGACTAATAACGTTTTTCTGTTTATATTTACTTTTATAGCACAGATGAAATCACTATAACATTAATTTTCGAATTTAAAAGAGGCAAGGCCGTAATGAAGGTCGTTGTTTTATTAAGGTATACTTCTATATATAGCTATAGCCCGATTTTATATTTATAATACAATAAAAGGAGGTCAAAAGCTCGTTACACCCGCATTGTACCGTTAATTATTTCTCCTTACATGAAGATCTCTCATTGCGAAAATTACTCACATGACGCCATCTATTAAATGACTTTGTCGCTCCATCCTTGACTGTTATCACATTGCTTTTTGTTGCTGTGGCCGTTGCAACCGTCACTGATAGTGTGGCACGAGACTGCAGCAATCGCATCATCTTGTTGCCTATTTCGAAAATCGCATACACTCGCCACTGAATTGAATACTTCGTAAATGTTTAATCTCCAGCTTCTATTTATGTACTACATATGTACCAGTGCCTATATATGCATGTATGCGTGTATTCTTATCAAAAAACACAAAAGAAATAATTTCACTTTTCAAATCACAAATCGGGCTTGCTTTACTTTTTTCTTAGAGGCACTGGCTTTCGATCCGCTTCCTTCGAGTGTTCGAAACGTTCTAATCGCTATTGGAGTCGACGAGCCCCTATCAGCCAGCTCCGGCCAGCAGCGGCGAGATTTCGTGCGAAATCTTTTGTCCGAAAAATAAACACCATGAAATGGATTATTTATATTCATATTCATATCAGCGCATAGAATTGCTCTCAATGCACTCCGCGCTGATAAGGCGACCCAAGTATATCAGCGAACGTCAGAAGTCAATATACATACATACATACGTATATATTGAGATACTCATGTCCATATAGCTCCATATAGCATACGTCTTGTATGTAATGTACTAAATATAATATGTATGCTCTTCGCGCTATCAGTCACTCCGATCTTGGAAATTCACTTCTTAACAATAAAAATCGTGTTTCTCAAAAATTTAAAAAAAATAAGTAAGCGGTTCTTGGAGATTATATATTAATCAATAATTAATAATAATAATATTTTATTGATACTTTAGCAACTCCGGAAATAGCTGAATCCACAGTAAATTTTTGTTTTAAGTTTTTAGATCAGAAGGACGTTTTTACCGATATGATTTGTGGCAGATCCAACATTAAAGAAATCATTAAAACACGTACCAATGGAAATCTAAATGGTTGGCTTAAGGTCCCTCTACTTTTAATACTTATATTAAGAACACGTACGAATAAACTCTAACAAGCCAGATTCATAGACATATGTAACCCACAGGATCACCCAAAATGAATTTAATTATAATTCAATACATATCTATGTAAGTCTCAAGTATTTCCCAAAGAGATAATTGTTGAATGCATGAGTTGGGATAATTATATGTATTTGTTTATTGACCCGGGTCCCGGACGATTTTTTTCCAACATTTCCATACCTTATTCGTAGCATTTTTTTTTTGGATTCAGTCTTGATGATTGTATTTACATTATCACTAAATTACTTCCCGGAGGTCTCACGAGGTCAAAAAACGTGGAAATGTCAACGGGGATCCATTGATAGGACTGTTGTGTCCCCGTATGCCTTGGATTGGGTCTCGCAGTCCGCTCGATTGACTGTCCATTGGACACCAAGTTCAAGCATTTTTTTTTTGGATTCAGTCTTGATGATTGTATTTACATTATCACTAAATTACTTCCCGGAAAGGGGTCTCACGAGGTCAGAAAACGTGGAAAGATTGACGGGTCAGATCCATTGATAAGACTGTTGTGTCCCCGTATGCCTTGGATTGGGCTCATAGCTCGCAGTCCGCTCGATTGACTGTCCATTGGACACCAAGTTCAAGAAGCCATGTTCGAAAATAAAAAATTGAGTATACTGGAACTAAAAATATGAACCAATATATATCTAAATCGTTCCTTGTGCATCCTTAGGGTGTCAAAGATATTCAACTACCTCATTTAACTATCATAAATATATTTCAGATTTATGTTTTCGGCTGTAATAGCACCTTGGGACGTCCTATAGGGCAACTTTGAATAATAATCTTGTCTAACATACGTATTGATTAAATAAATATATTCTTATTGGCACCATGCTCCAAAAGAGTGAGAGAGGATCACTGTGAAATTTTCCATCTCAAACAAATGCAAGTTAGACAATGATGTGGTTGGTTGTAGCAGTGGAAATCGGCCTCAATTGTCACTTATCTATTGAGATATTGTGAGGCTGCTGCCACAACTCGGAGTGGCTTTTCATTCATGGCAAGCAATTGTATTTTTATAGCATTTACATATGATGAAGCTCACACGCCGCCAACGCATGCTAATGCTCCAGCTCAGAGATAAGACTAGGCTACTTTTTGTTGTGAATTATTTTTGATATTGTAGCCATTTAAAAAACCAGCTTCTGTGGGGAGTGGGTGTTAGATGAGTGAATTTGAGGGATCGTCGAAAAATATGTTTAAAATCAAGGCATCATTCAGGAGAAGACACGCCTGAGAGGATATAAGTTAGGTTAGTCTGGTAGGCCTGCAGGCCACGCATAGACCAGTTATGGTCCTTTGCGATACCAGAATGGAGTGCCTTTACGTGTTCCCTGAAGAGTAGTCATCGTTCAGGATGCCTGCGCCTGTCGTGAATTTTAATAGTTTATGAGGCTTCACTGACGATATCTCCTCTAACTTATCGTACTGTGGGGCCCCTAAGTACCTAAAACGCTGTCTCGCTAACGCAGGACAAATGCACAAGAGATGCTCCACTGTTTCCTTGGTGCCCTGCTCTTGACATTTTCTGCATTCCTCCCGATCTGACAGCCCCATTTTATAGGCATGCGCCGCTACAAGGCTGTGATCGGTAAGAATGCCAACCATGGTCCTACAGCCCTTTCTATCGAGCTCCAGTAGGAACCTTGTATATTTTTGATTTACCGCTTTGCACATGACCTTTGCAGTTTTACACCCCGGTAGATCCTTCCAGCGAGATTTGATTCTTCTTGCCATGCACCTGTCTATGTCATCGTATAGAATGTGCATGGGTTTAGCGATGTTGATCATGTTTCCGGTTGACAGATGTACACAACTCTTGGCAATCCCGTCTACGATTTCGTTGCCCTCGATGCCTTTATGGCCTGGCACCCAGTAGAAGTGTAGCCTCATATTTCTGGCGACCCTCACCACTGCTGCCCTGCTGCTCAGGACACTTTTGGCCGATATTCGACACGAGGTTACTGCCTTGATTGCCGCTTGGCTGTCTACGTAGATGTTAATTTTAGAGTATTGGCCTTGTGCGCTGAAGGCTAGCTCTGCTGCCTTCCCAATAGCAAAGACCTCTGCTTGAAATATACTGCAGTGGTTCGGCAGTTGTAACGGAGAGGATATAAGTCATAATTCATTTTTGTCGTGTACTTTCAAGAAGTTTATGGACCTGCGCCTTATGAAGCTTTAGATTTTAGTGATCTGGCCTTGTGTTCGGAGTCTTCGAAGTCGACATCGCATGAACAGTTCCCGGACATTTTGTGGTAGTGTATCTTCGGTTAATGTCTTCATTCATTTGGATATATTGCTTTGTATTGTGTCATATATAGGGTTCCAGTGTCATCTAAGTTGGGTTAGGTTAAAATGGCTGGCCTTCGCGACAGGTTTCGCGATGGATCCCAATTGGACAGCTAAACGTGCCAGTCCGTTTTGACTGATTTCAATAGAAATTAGGATTGGCAGATGGGTCTGAAATCCTTGTTTCTTGGGTCTGAAAATTAGTTCCGAAATAGATTTGCTCTATCCTAACGTTCGCAACTAGACTGTTAATAATAATGATATGGGAATGAAATGATTTCAGCGAGACAAATGATTTCACTGAGAGAAATGATTTCAGTGAGAGTGAAAGAAGCTATTACATGATTTCATCGTCTATTTTTTTGTTTCGTTTTTTATTTTTTATTAATCAGAATGGTCTCTTATACCATAAATATACTTCCCATTGTTTTTTTTTATTTATTTATAAATGTGTATCTATGTAAGTATATGTTTATTTGTTACTTAAAAGCTATAAACAAAGTAATAAACGCCAACAGACGCAACAATTGCAAAAATCAGTTAAAGTGTACTAAAACAGTATCTAGATAGTCGTGTGTGTTGGTGCAGCTAAATAAGGAGGCGACGTTACAAGCTACGGATTTCAGTAGTTTCAACATAAATTTTAGCAAACAAAATCGTTCTCCAATGGAATATCTATAGTAATCACACACACTAAACAACCAATGCTTAAATCAGTGATTAGCGGCATGTAATTGGTGTTTTCAATAGTAGACTAACATTAAAATGCTTAAAAAAAAATAATAATAAATAGAGAAAAACAGTTTCAGCTTTCTTTAGAATCAGTGAATAATTACATTACACACGCATTTAAGCATATTAGCATTTCCATATGCCTCGTCCCATACATTTCGAATTTAATATAAAGGACATGGTTTCCATACATTTGTATTGGCGCATATATGTATAAACGACGGTGGTGTTAACGTTATCGGAAGATAAACAAACATTGGTTAGATTAATACAAATATTTTGAATATACATTTAGGAAACTGCCTATTAAATCCCAATCTAAAGCATTGCAATCACCGTCTCCCTTCAAAGTGTCGGCGGTTCGGGCAGCAGCGAAGTGAAGAATGTCACCACAAAAGTGCGCAAAACCGAAATCACAGATGCGGTATTATTGTCGTTATTTTCAATGGCTTCAGCAGCCACTGGCGCTGTACTTTCCGCGCCCGCTGCCTCGGCGGCAGTTTGTGGCCTATCGACAGCGGCGTCATCGGCGCCGGCGACAGCGTCATTGTCCGGATTGCGCCGTTCGTCGGCCTGTGCAGCTTGTTGTACTTGTCGTACACCGCGCCGTATTTGGTCGGCATCCGCCGCGTTATTGTTGCGATTGATATTGTTGTTGTTACGCTCATTACGCGGGCGCAACAGACCAATGTGGTAGCTACAAAAACAGCAGCAAGAGATGGACAAAATTAGACAAAATATATATGATATAACTTCAGTGGCTGACTTACAGATAAATACTACTAGCAATAATGACAACCACCAGGCAGCGTAATGGAGATGAATTAAAGTACAGAATTGTCAAAAAGATAGCGAGCCGTGTGATCGCAAAGAAACTGTCCAACCAGTCACGATTCTCTTGCTCCTCCTGCACGATATTGGGAAAGCGTGGCGCAACTGCTTGCTGCCGCTCCGGTTGTGCCGCCGCCTGTTGGGGTTGCTCGCCCACAGCCGCCTGCGCCGCCGTGTTCCCATCCGTTTCGGGCACAGCTTGGGCCAATGGCTGCACGCGAGCCGGTTGCGACAGCAAGGTCGCGGCTGATATCACAGGATTGTTAGCGCCGGCTGCAGCAGCTGCACCCGCCGCTGTGTTTGGCGCTATGAAAGGCATCTGTTGTAGAAAAGGATTAAAGCCCAATGGACTAACGCCGACTGCGGGCAAATTGGCTGCTGTGGCTGTGGCTAAATTTTGCGTAGCTAAATTGGCGATGCCAGCAGACGGTGTGGTAGTATTAGCCCTATAATAATAAAAAATTTATTAATATACAGTTAAATAAGTTTAAAAAAGCATTCAAGCACTCACATTCGTGTATACTGCTCCATATATTGCGAATACACTTGCTGCATCCAGTGGTACATGGCGACTTGGTGCGTAGCCATTGCCTGAATATTAAACTGTCCGGGGATCGCGAAAGGCAACACGTTTTGCGAGTTGTTGGGATCGTATGTGGGACACTGTAGATTTTGCAATGGTTGGTTCATTTGTGGAAACAAAAGGTTTTGCTGTTGTTGTTGTTGGTATTGTTGATAGTACTGTTGCTGATAGCTGATTTGTGGTGCAGCATGTGTAGCAGCGGTTCCAGCAACGTGACGCTGGCGCAAACCATCGCCGGTATTAGCAGTGTGACTCATGTTGGCGGAGGACAAGGATGGGACTACTTTCGGTTTCTGTTTAAAATTCGTATTTAAAGCGTTTTTCGGTGTACACACTAAATGTATTATGTGATTATGTGTATAAACGTCTTTGTAGCTGCGTATAACATCCTTCAACAGCAAGCTATCATTCAACAGCTGACCCGAATATATCAGCTTCTGCTCATCGGCCGGCTGTAATGGAAGATGCAAATGAGATTAATTAACACCTATGAACATAAATTTGAGTTCGTTGAAACTGAAGCACAGCTCAAAACAATTTCAATAGTTCTATAATAAGCAAGAGATGCATTATTGACACAGTTGTTGTCGGATTTTCTTTGAGTTTATGTACAACTCATACAACCATATCAACGTAAGTGGATGAGTGCAAAGAGTGACGTGTCCATTACATTTTCCACATAAAGTGGCTCTGCCAGACATGGATATAGGCATTATAAATAAATGTTTGCACAACTATTACTATGCCTTATACAAGTGTGTATTAAATGCACCTAATTGTTTTCGGAAGAGTGTGAAATGTTATCGGTATCGATGGCGTGAAATGTATGTACGGAAGATTGCATTTGATGCAATTTGCAATAGCGTGTTACACACAAACATGGTCGTTGGCATTTTCAGACTTCAACCTTGTAACTTTTTACATAACTAAATTGCATATAATATGTGTATGCTTATATAAAATGCAAAACTAAATTGCTTTCTGGTTTTTTTTTTTCAATTCGTATAACACTACTTTTTCAACGAATGCTGAAGGATCATTTGTAACGGAAAATTTACATATATTTAATGGCGTTTATGACGTGTTAAGCTCAGGACGAAATTTCTAAATGTACACGTGGCCCTATTTAATATGTAGAATTATTTTCACCTCAATTCGGCGTTTGTTTTTAATATTATTGTTACTGATAACGCGCTTGTTATAAATAATCAGCGCAAACTTTGACAGCAGGAGATTTTGTGAGCAACCGCTTGAAACACACAAACTTAATTAAATGATGAAACGTTTGTGATTGAAAGCGACCAAGATTTTTCTAGCAGTTTTATTAATATAAGGTTCTAATCGACTGCTAGAAACACAATACAACAAAATATAAATACAATAAAATACCGTACAATCAGCGCAGTATAACGAACTGGAACTTAAGACCTTCGGTCTGCGACCGATCGAGATGTTTGCAAAGCGTTTGCGTTTCCTCTACAAATGTACGTTTATATACACAAGTGTAGCTATGTATATACATACAAATAGAAATGTACTTAGGCAGGCAATTGTTAAGTACACATACAGAAAGCTTACTGGAACATTTGTTGATAAGATAAACGCAGAAAATGTGAAAGCAAAATAACAGACTGTAGAATTTTGCGTACGATCCACTGTATTTTTATATGTTATATTTTTGCTTGCAGAGTTATGTATGTATACACACACACTTTGTTTGTAAATAGAAACTCTTATTTTGGTAATTATGCAACGTCGACAATTATTAATGCGCGTAACTATAGACCCAACAAAACTTCTCATTACTTTATCAAACTCGACTTGAAATTGTTAAAACAGCATATCGAAATGCTAATGAACTTAAGCTATGAAACCATTAAATATATATTATACGTTTATTATCGCAAATTTTTGCGCTCTCTAATGATCATTATACAGTTAGAGTAAAACTTTTTTAATGTTATTCTAAGTTCATTAGCAATTGCTGAAATAATTTGCTCCGTCACTTTTCCAACAAGAAAAGCTAGTTTTAGAAACAGCTATAGAACTCACTATGATACTAGCTATAACAAAAACACGTACGCCTAATTTGTTCAAAACAATATGCAAAGATGAGCAATGTGTGTAGAAATGTATGCAACAACATTCGCAATATTAGTTTTTGATAAGAGAAACATGGTCAGATAACCAGTTGGTTATCACATGTAATTGGATAACGTTGTATTTCATGTTGTTTTAGTTGTTGTAAGCGTACACTCACCGGTTTATTCGGATATACCATTTCCAAATGTGTTTTTAACCGCTTTACCGTCCATAACAAGTCAATATCGAGGATCTGATCTTCATGCTGTTGGTTTGAGGCTTTAATTAATAATTTAACACTTGTTGCTTTTGCAGTTGTTGTGGTTGTGGTAGTAGTAGACGCTGACGCAACACTTCCAGCTGAGTTCATTGTAGATGCAGTTTTTGTAGTCGCTGCCGCACTGGCACTATCTGCAACCGCTGCCGCAGAGGACGTTGTGGACGAAGTTGTCGCTGCAGCTGTTTCGTTCATATTTAAAATTTGCAAACGCAATTGTTGTTATATTAAATAATTTGCAACCACGTAGAAAACAAAAAACCAAGTCAAATGAAATCTGTGAGCTAATTGATGCCAATGCTTTGATTGTGTTCGTTGTTTTTTATTTCCACCCAATCTTAATTAACTTTCGCAGAGAAATTCAATTTGCTCTCTTCACAACTTTTTTGGCAAAAATTTAACAACTGCTTCAGTTGAACAATCTTCCGTTACTGATGTTTATAAGCGCCTCTCATCTATTTTTAGTATTAATATTATTTAATTTATCTGCTTCACACTACGAACATGTGTGCCACCTTACGCTGTTGCCTCCTTCCCCAGTTTCTAAATAGTAATTTTTTGCTTCTGCTTGTTTTTCGTTTGCGTATTGAAATTTCAATTGCTCGGCTTCGCGTCACTCAATTTTCTGCACGATTTAGCGTACTGATTTCAAATATTTTCGGTTTTCACACGTACTGATTGTAATAATAATTTAACTTAAAAATTTTGTCAGATATTCCATAAAAATGTTAGCGAATCACAAAGAAAATTCGATTTTTTACACAATTTCTTCGCTATTGGCAGTTTTGCTTCCTCTACTCGCTTTATTCGTTTGTACTTCTCTCGCTCTTTCAATTCAAGCAGCACTGTGTGGTGTGCAAATAAAAAGTAGCAACACTGTTTATATGTAAAAATTTCCGAAAAGCCTTTAACGAAGTATAAATTGTTTTTACCGAATACTTTTAGGAACCAAAGAACAAAATATTCAAAGAAATATTTTTGTAGAACAACATTCAAGTCTAACTAAAAATTATTAATGTACAAATGGGAGTAACAAATTACCCTCTGAAAAAATTTCCGGCCTTTTTCGCTTTTGATTTCTCTTCGCAATTTGTTTTGCTCTTATTGGACTTTCTTCTACGTTTCGGCTCAGTTATGCACACATTTGGTCATTTCTGATTGGCGGATTGGAAGATAATATTTATTTGTATTGGAATCATATATTGTGGATGCAACACCCCAACGTCCCTACCATAAGAATGTTCGTCATGTGATTAATTTAAATATGACTTTATCAAGCGTACTAACTATATTATAATGGGGCACAGACTCGAAGCTTGTACTCGATGCCATAAATTATTGAGAAAACTGTGAATAAATTTGAATATCACTGACGTCCGGTAATAAACTTGTGAATGGTGTCTTTCAGTCCAATTGGATTACTTCAAATATTATGAATCGTTATAAATAGCTGGTAACTCTGGCAGGAAACAAAAATTATTTAGTGGCGTCCTCGCGCGCTAGCATTTTTCTAGTGAATTTATTTATTTTGTTTTCTGTGTTTCGCTAATAAGTTTCGAGGTAAGCAAGATTTATAAACTTCTCGTGGCATTGTATCGAATTGTAGTCTTTATTTAAACATCGTTATGTGTAAAAGAAATACAAATTAATTTTGTTTTTCACTTAAGTCATTCGCATTGATATTTTGGTATTTTTAATGATAATTTAATTTGTTATTGCATATCCTTCACTACATTCTACTTCAAAATAGATCTTTTGGTTAATGCTTTATCCGTTATCGTTTTCTGATGATTTAATTTCCGCTGTTGACGGTCGTTACCGTGCTTATTAATGCGTTATATAGCAGTAAAACTTACATACATACATATATACTAAAAAGTTTCAAGTATTTTCTTTTGCTGAATGTAGTTCGCTACTTTTAAAAGTACATATTTATAACTAATTATTACTAATTCATACATTAATGCTTATCAAACACAATTGATTCGTTTTTTACTTATAAAAACTATATATCATTAAATACGTATGGAAAACTAAATTTTCAAGAGCAAATCGCATGAAACATTAACATCACAAAATTGTTTTTTATACAAAAATATATGGTTTTTGTTTTTAGCAGTATATTAGCGAGGGGTGTTAATGAGCGCGATGAGAGCAAACAAAACTTTATTAAGCTGTTAAATTGTTAATATAAAAATACAATTGAATGCAATTCCTTTCTAGGATTTCTTACACTTATTGCCGCTAAAGTTTTTGTTTCTGTAATAGCACTGTAACGAATTATAAAAATATTATAACCTTTGTTTGATGAATATTTTATAATTTTTCAATCGCTTTTCATTAGCATTAAAATATCTACATACGTCTCAGAGTGTTCTGAGGATTTTCTACTTTAATTCATATTATTTTTTTGGCCGCTGTATTTATTTATTTTTAAAATCTCAATATTATTTACCAAAGTTCGCACCGCTTAGTTTACATGTTCTCGGTTCGTATCAGTACTAAATAGATTCGTTTAAAGTGGTCTTTCAACGCTTCAGTTGCACAATTCGAGAAAAATAAAAATAATAATAAAAAGAGCCTGCTACTGGGCGCTTTCGGAAGTCACATTGTACATATTGCTGAAGAAAAATTGACATATTAATGATGCCTGCTTATCAATTGTGTAACTTTTGCAGCAAATAAAATGTAATTTTATTTTTATTTTATAAGAGATTGCACATTTAGCTAAAATGCTTAACATGGAAAGTTCTTCTGCTATTTGACATTTTACTTAATGCCAAACTCAACACTTGGCATTCAATTACTTCCGGTCAGTTGCAACAGTGTTATGGAGCAGACAAATTAAAAATATGTGCGCTTAATTCGAAAAATTTCATTTTTTTTTTAATTTTGTTGCTGTACGTCTGTTTTGCATACGATTATTTGTTTAATTGTTCTAATAAACTAGCGAAAATCACGAGAGTATAGCAACGGACCGTCGCGGCCCGCCCTGGCTAATGTTGTCCATAGAAGACCACTTCTTTATACCATTCTTTAAAGCTTCGGCAGTTACTTTATCTTGCATAACACGAGACATGGCTTCCAATTTCTGCGCACGTTCTTTGGAGAGTGGTTCCGTGGGGAAGGACAAGTCGTTCGCCTCGGCAAGCGTGCGCAAATCAAAGTAATATTTGGCGTAGACGGATGAGGGTACATTAATATTGAATTGCAACAATTCCAGAAATTGACGTTCGAGTTCATTCATATCCTCTACCGTAATGTCTTTCAATATCTGACAATAATCCACATTCCACACTGCCTGATCGTCCCAAACTTTGGAGGCGAGTAGTATGGCACCTGCATTAGAAAAAAAATAAATATTCAAAATTATTTACATTATTTCACATTTAATAACTCGTCAAACTTACCCAACACCATACGCTTCCAATTGCACGGTGCCAAATCCAATTCTGCGTAGGTTAGCAAGCGCTCGAGATAGACTAGTGTTATAATGGCGCATTCGGCAGTCAATTGAGCTGCATTGAATAGAGTGCGCACGAACTTGTATATTTGTCTATGCTCTGGATTATGCGAATCATAATCGTCAGGCACGGCATCGTGTGTCAGTGGGTGTAGTTTCTCATCGAAAATGTCCAACCGACGATCCGATTGTCGATTTTTAATGTGGTAATAAATTGCGAGTGAGACACATTTCACGGTATTCTTTAGATTCGGTTGTGAAACAGTGCTGTCATCCAAATAGATAGTAGAACAGGACGAGCTTTTCTTCAAGCCACCACCAGTTGAATTCGCAGCTTGTTGCGCGATTTGGTGTTGTGAACGTTTTCGAGAAATTCCTCCATTTTCGACTTTGGAGCGTTCGAGAAACATGGTTGCAGCTGTGGGGTCCACAGATGGATCGTCTTCGCCCTCAAGCGCTTCACGTTCCGAAATGTGTTGCAAATTGTGTGGATTGTCCAGTGTGCCAGCACTGTGATGAATAGCCGCCGTGGAAGCAGACATGTGACCATCTAACTGATGTTGTGAGGATGAGATGTGATGACTGCTATGTACATGATGACGTTCCTCATAGACGGGTGGAATTTCTTTTGATTTGCGATCCGATTGAGGACTCGCATAAGCACAGCACGAGTTTTTGTTTCCCATTTTTTCAACACTAAACTTCACACAGATACTTAACTATTGTACGATTAAGAGATTATATATCCTATGATATATAATAGACGAAAAGAGATCTCTTCAAGGCGAGGAAATTCCAAACTGGGGTCGATAAATTATATTTTTCAGTTCATACTTTTTATCATCAATTTTTGACTAGTTGGGATGTTATATTTTGAGTTCAAGCAAATTAGGCGTGGTTGTCTTTCATCAATATTT
This sequence comes from Zeugodacus tau, assembly GCA_031772095.1. Lineage (NCBI taxonomy): Eukaryota > Metazoa > Arthropoda > Insecta > Diptera > Tephritidae > Zeugodacus > Zeugodacus tau. The sequence goes on from CM062651.1 coordinate 77,680,607, forward strand.
GGCATACATGTGAATGAGGTTTGTGCAGCGAAAGAGCGAATCGTTGATTTGAAACGAAATTGTATATTTTGATAGCAAATATTACACAAACACTCGTCTTATTCCTCAATATTTGGCACTTTTACTTTAATAGCTGCAACATATTTGCTGATAACCGAGCTCGTTTTTGGCGAATCTGTAATAAAAAGTATGTCTGTTATTTACAATATAGATAGATGTCTTTTTTCTTTCATAACTCGACATAGATTTTGTAAAAAAATTATACAGAAATTCATTTTCATTGAATTTTATTCACTGGTTATACTTTATCAAGCAGATATAGCTATTATTATGCAAAGATTGCGCTAGAAAAGCAAATATTTACCATCGAAGAGTTTCTGTTCATGCTTACGTCCGTAGTAATTACAAAAAGCCGGCAAAAATATATACATATAGTCAGCAATATTGAACCAGCTTCCTTATCAATACATATACATACATACATATATGTTTGCGTACACATTAATTAATGTACAACGACAATTGGCTTTTTTCACAATTATCTATAATTTATAGATAGTTTTTGTTGTTTTAATTATTATGAAGTTGTTGGGAGTTTCAATACACCAAAGCAAAACAAAAGTGAGTGTTTACTAAGAGATATTGTGCATTGTGTGGGCGCGAAATTGAACCGTTCATAGGTAATGCAAAAGAGCCTATGGCGTTCATTTCCAAACTAACCGGATTTACATAAGTCTGTATGTGCGTAGCTGCAGCAAAAACTATTAGGAAAATTGCTACGGTGTTATACAAATAAGACCAATAAGCCGTAAATTTGAGTCTACTTTAAATTTTTTACTCAAATACACACATATGGACAACTTATTTGCATATGTATCTCACCTTCCGACATCATAGCAGATTAAGATAAGGGTATAATTAATTAAGCCACTTATGACTGTTGAACGTTTTATGAAAGTGTTGACATAATCTACATCTAACATTGATATGTCAAGAGACTTGATGAATTTACGAATATACGAAATACTAAAATCAAAATATATAAATTCTAGTATGTTTTAGAAGGAAAAGTCCCATTTTGCATTTTACGGAATACTTGATTATGCATCCAACCACTGGAAGCGCTTGACAGGAGCAAATGTATATGTATGGTCAGTCGGTGGTGTGCATTTCTTGCCGTTTTCGGCAATTTCCAGCTAATTTACACACTTATAGTAAATACTATTAGCCAACTTCTAATTCATTTATGCTATTTTAGATGCTGATTCTTAGATATATTTATGTTAAATCGTTTTTCACTTACAAACTTATTTATTTTGTAGTTTACGGTTCCTTTGTCCGTCTGACACCTTGCGTAGACGTTTGGTGTGGCTCTTTCGTATAGTATTTGTTGTTGCTGGTGCACAAACTGCAATTCGTCTGTTGAAAATCTATAACATATTTGATTTCTTACATTTTAATATGTTCACACCGCAGTTTATCTCAAATGAAATATGTCCAAACCGCACAATTACGAGTATTTCAATTATAAAATAAATAAATTCTAATTTTTCTCGCAGAAGTTGCGGTTTTTGTGATTTTTCGGTATTTCGTTTATCGGCTTGACCGGTGTGTTCGTGTGCAATGCGCAGTGTTGTATTTTAAAGTGCCTTTTAGGTTATAATAGAAAAAGTAAATGAAAATGAAGCGAAATATATTTAACAGATAAAATTAAGTACATAAAGTGTTGGCTTTATTTATAAAATTTAATCTCTTAGAGTTCGCGCAACTATAAACAATTTTTCTGCGAACTTGAGTAAAATTTGAAAACAAACTTTTACTCCTTTTAACATTGCGCAACATTTTGAAAAAAGTACACTCAGTTGCAACTCTGCCTCAAACAGCTGATGGAGTAGAATCAGATAGACTGCCATATTTGCGCAAATATAATAATATTTCTAATCTAGTTTGGGTGGGAGTGGTTTTAAAAGTCGCCGTATTCATTACGCTGGTTAATAATCGGGATACAGATGAAAGATCAGGTGAATGCAGCATTAACAATATGATCCTGATTCTTAGATGTTGTATTTTTAAAGTAGCACAGGTTGTACGTATAGCACAAATTTTAAAAGTAGAGGGGAGACTTTTCGCTCGCTGCATTCTGAACAACCAACTTCGATTTGCCGAAACAAAAGTTTCCGTGTCTAAACTGCATTACGTGTTTTTGCCTCATAAAATATAAATTTTCGTTTATTTAAAATTCAAATCTTTTTAAAATTTGATTTCTTTTTAGAAAGTAAAGCCATATATATCATGTATATATGTTTCTAAAGTATTTCTAATTAATGGCAAAACATACAGTAGTTTTCCGAAATAACGAACACAATAATTGTCAGACATGTTCGCTATATCGAATTTTTCGTTAATTCGGGTACTCACTTAGATGTATTTTTATCAATAAAAATGAGTTATATATCCGTAAATTTCAGTTTAATAAATTATTTTATTAATTATTTGTTAAAAAATGAAAACCCATAACAAAAAAATTCAAATCCAATAAATTATTCCAAAATGGATCAATTCTGACACTCATACTTCTATTTGGTGCTAATCAATAATTTTAAACTTTTTTATAAAATTCAACATTTTTCAATTTAAACATTTTTTTCGAATTTTTTCAGTTTTATTTTTAATTCTGGTTCGATGTTATTTGATTTTTTCCTTTTTCTTCATATGTCTTCTTGATGTTGTTCGTTAAACTGAGTACTTACAAATTCTCGATGTTCGTTGTTTACGGTACTCAATGTAACAAATTTACTTGTTCGTTATAAGCGGTTTTCGTTAAAACGAATATTCGTTATTTCGGAAAACTACTGTACTTACCATTTCAAATCTTCTTTATGAGTAAATAAGAGACGCATGTGTTTTAAAGTATCATTATCTGTATTTAATAATATTCCTCATATGTATAGCATTATTTATTTGTTGCTTTTGCTATAAATTAAACAATGTAATAAATTACACTTTGTATTTATTCATCAAATCGATATTATCAACATTATTAAGGTTTAGAGTGTAATAAAAAAGGTCAGTGCCTTCAGTTGAAGTTTAGTAATGGCTTTAATTTTAAATATAAAAGCACTTGATAACAAAACTACAAGGAAGTTAGTTGTTTCCCAGCTTCTGTAATTATGTAGAAAATAAACTACTTTCGGTAGCAGTAAGTAAACTTCGCTTGAGTGCTTCTAATTAATTATTTGGTACAGAGAAATAAAAAGTAAAATTACTAAAATTATTTACAGTTAATTTGTGGTTAATATATAAACTTCTATGCATGTTTTTATTGTGGATTTTTTAAATGGTTGAAATTTTGTTATTCATATTCATTTTATATACTCTTTCTATCAGTGAGTTATTTAATATTTGTATATGTTGTATGTGCATTGTACTGATTATTTATATATAGTATGTATATGTATCAAGCAGCTAAATCGTAAAACTAATTAATTACCTTAAATGATTGCTTTCTTTCCATGTATGCTTGCTCGTTTTGCTACAACGTTTGCACGCACGACAATTCTACCAAATATGAATCTAACCTCAAAAGTTGCGAACTCGATAGGGTTCGCTTTTGAGTAAATATACTACATTTGCTATGTTTATTTCTAAGGACTAAACTTGTTGCACTTGTTTACTGCTTTAAATTCTATTTTCGATTTTTTTAAATACACTTATAAGTTTGCGCTCTGTGCCAACTTTTTCCAACAAACTATTTACATTGACATAACCACATTTACATTTCAAGTATTTTTATTTTTATTTGCTTTGAATTTTTTTCTCAAAACGGGTAGTTGGCAATTTTTAAATTTTTTTTTTGTAGTGCAGCAAAGTAGAAATGCTTTTTCTTGTAATTAGTTAATTCTTCTTGTTTTTTTTTTTAAGTAGATACCTACTTCGTGTGCTGGCTTTCATGTTTTTATTACAAATATTTTTTGTGTAATTTAGAATTTGCTCACACGATTATTTTGTACAATTTACAAGAAAGGTCAAGGTTTAGGGGTGTTCAAATAAATTAGATGCTGTTTCACAGTGTAATAGAGGCACTGAATGTGTAGACTGATGGAACTGTAGTTGTACTAACAAGCATTTTATTAAAAAGGAAATGATCAAATCCAAGAAAAAAATGTTAAAAGAGGAGTTTACGAGTAACTTCTGTTAGTGCTCTCCATATAAAATGTATTACTCAATACTATAACTCTTCAACGACTTGAACCTGGTTCCAGAGCAACTAAGCAGTTGTTCTTCTGTTCGTGTACCTTTAAAAGTTGGGATAATATAATAACGGGTTCCAAGTATCGCTGAGACTTCGGGAACACCTTTCTGATAAAGGAAAATTATTAAAACAGGTACCTAGAGTAACTATGAGTTGATTTTACTGTAATTTTTGTAAGTTTTGCAAGTATTTGTTATAAGAAAAAAATTAATTGAAAATTTTGTGGTTTTTTGAAAAGAGTATTTGATTGTGTCTTTTTTAATTACAAGTATTTATTAAAGGGTTGGCATTTTCCTACCATTACTAGGACATTAGGCGACTAATGTTTTGCCTCAAAAAATATTTTTTTTTACTTTTCTGGATTTTACTATTTTTATTCGCATATTTTCATACATATTTATGTATATATAAATATATTTAGTTTTAACAAATATGCGCGTATGTATGTATGCACATTTATCATTTTTATTGTTATTAATGCTTTATTATTTAAGATTTTTGTTGATTACTGTACATAATTTATTAAAGTTGCTTCTTGGACGTGTTTAATTTTCAAAATTCACAAAAAATTGTACATTTATAAGATTCTTTCTGTGTGGTTTAGTTGTTTTTTTAATGGATAAGGATTTTTCTACATTTTCAAGCTTAACGGCATTTTACTTGCTTTTAATAATGTTTTGCTAGAAATCGCAATGTTTCTTTGAATTTCATCGCTGCAGAAAAAATATGCAATTTCTATGTCATTTCTGCTCAAAATCATTTATTTATACATTCAACATACCACACCCTCTATATCTACAATATTATGCGCTTTAAATTATAACATGAGCGTACTTTTGTAATTTTACAGTTGTTTTTTTATATTTTTGTACAATTCATACATATATGTTTGTAGCATACATATATAGTCAAGGGCGTTATATTTATCTATATGTAATGTTCACAAAATCTACATAGATCAACCCAGTAACACCGTTAAACACATTTAGCGACATTTCCGAACGGAATGACTCAAGTTTAGGTCAACCTATGTGGACGTACATAAATAGATATACATACATATATTAGCGTCGATATACATAATTGATTTCCAGTGTATATGTTTGTGTGTATTTTGGTTGTGTGTGTGTAGTACTCACAATGCAGTATATATTTATACTATTTATTCAGTATATATTTACTACCTTAATAAAGCTATGATCCCAATTTCAGCTGATAATATAGGTGCCCAACTGCTAAGTGTAGTTACCATTGCTCTCTACCTCAAGCGCTAGTAAACTCTCATTTCGTTTAACTCTTATTTTTATTGTGCTCACTCAATTAACGGCAATGTATTGCAAGTAGCGTAATGATTACTCAAATTGTAATGCTAATGTACACGGCAAAGTGAAGAGCAATGGTAATCCTTATACGATATGGTCCTGCTATCAGACATTTGAAAACTTTGTAACGAAAATGTATCTTCTAGTCTCTCATTGCCATTGGAAAACAATGTGACGAACAAATGAAGACAAAATGTGAAAACCAAAAGTCGAACGACAATCAAACAATCACTTAATAATTATTCAACAGACAACAAAAGTGTCGCGTATAAAAATAAAATTACCATTTATACAGACACACATACACAGATGTATATAGCATTATATAACATATGCGTGTCTGTCTGTCTTGCCTTTACTATAAACAATGCAGTTATAACAGCACTAATATGCAGTTTACTATGCGTATTGTAGTATGTGGTATATATGTATGTACTCTGAGTATTATTTACTCCGTAGCCATGTATGTAGTAGGTATATACAAAAGTAGTTTAGCCTTAACCATAGTTATGTTTAGTGGTTGTGTATTTGCATAGCACAAGTAAAAAAACACGAGTAGACTGGAGTTTATAGTTTTTAGTATTATGTTAGAGTATGGTTTAGTAGTTGCACCGGGTGTAACATTAGAAAATTAGCAAACAGGAATTATGCAGGCAAGGCGTTTATACACTTCAGTTGATAAACATTTATGGTACATTTAAGTGTTTTTTTTAATTTAGTTTTTGGAAATTTTCTTGAAAATATACTATGTAGATAATTTATAGCAAAATAAAAAATAATTAATAATTTTTTTTTTTATTTTAGTTTTGGAAAATTTCTTGAAAATATTCTATGTAGATAATTTATAGCAAAATAAAAAATAATTAATAATTTTTTTTTTAATAATTTTTTTTTATTTTAGTTTTTGGAAATTTTCTTGAAAACATACTATGTAGATAAATTATAACAAATAATTAATAATTTTATTTATTTTATTTTTTTATAGTGTGAAAATATTTGCATAAAATGCTACAAAATATTAATAAAATTAACTCTTAAAATAAACTACGAACGACTCAAATCTCTCAGCATTCTTAAAGTAATTATAATATAGAAAAAGAATTAAATATTTTTAATTTCCATTTTATTTGTAACAATTAAAAAATATTCGGTGCTTAAAAATAAATTTGTGTACTGCAGTAACTAAAAAGAAACAAAATATTACTAACAATACTTTTTTTTGTTAATTTAATTAAATTTTAATTTTAATTTATTAAATTATTTTTTGAATTAAATTTATTTTATTAATTAAAATTTAATTTAATTTAAAATTTTATTTAAAATTAAAATTTAATTTTAATTAAGCTTCACTTTTAATTAAATTACACACAACTTTAACTTATTGCTGTTTATGCAGTTTTGAAATTATACAAATTTTATGCTTCTCAGGTTCTACAGCTATGAAAAGGGGGAATACACTCTACTTTCAATTTGCTTTTTATTTATTTTTTATTGAATTTTATTATTTTCAGAATTTTTTGTGATTTTTGCTTTGCACTTTGCTGTGTTTTTTCCACTTTTTAGTTTGTTTAAAGCAGTTTAATTTGCCACAAAATTGAAATTAATCAACTGCAGCTAATATTATTAATTTCATTTATGGCTGTTTGTATGTATGTGTGTGTGCTTGCTTATGTTTATTTAGCATTATTGCTGATTGATTGAGTTTGTTCAAAAACACTTTTTGTTTTACACAATTAATAACGGTTGCTTTTCTATACATAAAATGGCTACTGTTTACATAAACTCCAATCAGCACTCATAAACCATTCATATATAATTTTTAATTTTTTTTTTTTCATAAAGTAATTTAAATTATTTGCATGTAAATTCCACTTTTTCAATATTTTTTAAATTTATTTTTTTTTTAATTATTTTTTGTAATTAATTTTTGCATTTTATGTTTGTATTTTATTTTTGTATTTATTTTTGTTTTATTATTTATAATAAAGTACATTCATGCAGGCATTTTCGTATGTTTTATGTACAAGTCTGCTACTAATTAGTTTTTTATTTATTTTTATTTTTTATTTTAACATAAACTTAACAATAATGTTGAGACTTATTCAAGCATATATGTAATTAGAAATAATAACTGTATTTTAATTGTTTGTATGCCCGCAACATAACAATCGTTCGTATTAGAGATAGACACACACATAATGCCGTTGTATAACTACAAAACAATTAATTTCAGCTTCAACAAAAACAAAATATTCCATTTAAATATAGATATATATATGTACATATATGTATTTTGCTTGTATTTGTGTGTATTTTTGTATTTAACTGTATTAGTTTCCGCTACTTTTTCTACACATGTTAGTCTCTATATTCAGTTCCAATATGTGGTGTTGCCCTTACTTAAATCAACTGCGTTTAGTCCTCAGTTGTACGCCTTGCTTTTACTCCTCGCCTTCACCCTCTTTTTGTTGAGCTTTTTCATTGCGTGCAGCCTCCTCTGTTTTGGGAAGAAGCAGAATTCATTAAAATTATTATAATTTAATAGCGTTAAATAGATTGATTATTAAAGGTTTATTACTAAATTTTCTTCAATGAATCACACGGCGTATACGCAACATTTGTGGTTATATCACCATGAAAACATCACCAAATCATGTTTATATAAATTAATGAATTTCAATTCATCAAATGTGTTAGATATCATATTTCTTATAAAATGATATATACCTATTTATATATATATATATACTCTAATTAAGTGTAATCGCCTAACAAAAGCAACTTCTGTGCGAATCAATATTTCCATTTCCCTCACCCAACTGTCAGTCGTAATGAGAGTTGACGGGTATGCTTGCCAAATTGCGGTTTTCGAACAATAATAAACACAACGCCTCACCCCTTCACACTCCCTTCCTCTTCCTACACTTTGGTTGGCGCGTTGTTTTCGAAGATAAATTCCGTTTACAAGCTTACCAAATGTAATTGCCTCGGAGCTGTGATTTGTTTGCGAAAATGGGGAAATCACTTGTGACATGAGCAAATTGGTGCGCCAATTAGGTGAAATTGTAATCATCTATATTGCTGCTGCTGTTGCTGCATGATACGCATGTACACACTTTTATGTGTGTCTATATGTATCAGTGCTTACATATAGATATATATGTAGTTATGTAATTGTGGTACTCGCCAGCTTTGGGTTTGTGAAAATTGCCAGTGAATTGTTATGCAAATGGTTAAGCTGAGTTTTCGGTTGCGTAAAACCGATACTTAGCCAGTCGGTTGCCTGCAGTGTATTTCATTAGGAAATTCGAAAATAAATTCACACAAGAATAAGCTTGCCTTTTCCCTCGAGAGGGGAACTGTCTGTGTGTTTACTTTCTATTACTCTGGGGAAATAGTTGTGGCAAAGTTGTAAAAGGGTTCAAAATAAATAAGAAATTAAACAGTTATGCTGGAGATTGGGTTAGAGAGACGAGAGGTGGCGGGACTGTTATAAATCTCTCATCACTTCATCTCATATTTGATCCAGAGGATTCACAATCTCTCTCAAGGCTAGTTTGTCAAACTTGTAAAACCCTGGTTCCCACTTCTTGACTCCATTATTGAGGAAAAGCCGGGTTCTTGAGACGAGAGGTGGTGAGATAGTCAAGTCGGATGGCAAAAAGAAACTCTATAAATCTCTCAGCATGTCGATTTTAGTATATGTTAATACGTATTAAGATCTGGAGACTTCAAAACAGCTCTCAAGATTACTTAGGTAATCTAGGAAAACTCTAGACCATCTTTACTGACTCCTTTATTGAGGATAATAAGGGTACTTTAGGCACTATAAATTCCTAGTATTCAAATATCGGAAACAAAACCGCCTTTAAGCGTGTTCTACATTACCGAGAAACTCTCAATTTGTTTCAAAGAATCGCCTAGAACCCACTATTATCACAATATTATGCCACCAATGGGTATATAAAAACTAAATGAACGAGCAGTTCGCAAATATTTATTAATTAGCTAATGAAGTACATAAATTTGTGCACAAAAACAACAACGCAGAGTGAACCATTAAATGGTGGCACGCAGTTTGCGAAGGTCAGTCGTTGTTGAATTACAGCAAATTGCGTTTCGGACGACATTTTCGGAGGTCGGGTGGAAGGTCGGAGATCAAACGCTTAATTGAATTTCAATTAATGAATATTTTTGGGAATTTGCGCGTAAAGAATACGCAGAATGTGCGTGTAAAATTTACTCTACAAGGACAACAACAGAATTGTGAGTGAAATAAAATTCCAAGGTTCAAGGAATTTAGTTTAGTTTTCGTCGCAGCATGTGGAAAAGCATGAATTGCTAGAAATAAAAAGAGCAACGTTGGGGTGTGGACCCGCAGTGCCAACAATTGTTTGTACTCACCTTTGAGTGATTGCTCTTTCCAGATTTTCTTGTTGTCATTCAGACAGGTAAGCCACGGCTTTCGTATGCTGAACTTGGGCTTGGTCACCGCTGGCTTGGCATTAGTCTCGTCTTGTTGCGAAGACGCCGACGAAACGCTTTCATTGTCTGTCTTATTGCGAGTGCACGCAGCCGCGCCATCTACTGGCGCATCGCCGGCATCAATACTCGCATTCGACGTTTTGCACATGGGCGCCAACGGGGTCAATACATACTCCAACATATCGGACATGACGGACAAACTGGGATCCACAATGAAATCAATAAAACCGATTTGTGACTCTGGAAACAGTATATTGTTGCGATCGCACATGGGACTGAATGGCAGGCCAAGCTCTCGCTCCAAATCGCCCTGCCGAAAGAATTCCTCGAACAACAGCATCGTCCAGCGATGGTGGAGATTCCAACGTTTAGCCGGATGCGAGATATCACAACAGTGCAGCACCAGCGCCATTGCCTTGGACTTGTCCACCGACGCCTCATTCAGGGTGAGCAAATTTCGCATGTTCTTAAGCTGCTGGAAATGGAAGGACATATCGGTGGCCAGCACCATGTCAATGATGAGTGTGCGAAACTCGCGAAACTCTTCGCGCGACAAATTAACCAATATATTGCAATCGTCCTCCTTGAGCAAACGAAAAGCGGCGCTCACATGGTGATTCTCCAGCACGGCGCGATCATTGTAGAGCAGTGCCTTCTCGGAACCAGACATTACATGGAAATTATTGGTAGTGCCGGTATGCTCGAAATCGTGTATGAGTGCGGCAAGTAGAGTGGCGAATATTTCCAAATCCGTCAACCAATTCATGAGACCCGTCTGGCAGAGCACATAATGCGTCGTCTGGGTCACATCGGCCGCATGTATGTTGTTGTGATATGGATTGCGGTAGCGGCAATAGCCCTCTTCGACGCGATTCAAAAAGATTTCCAATGTGGCAGGCGCTATCTTAAATTTGTGTATGATGCCGTAGCGGTTGAGCAAATCGTAGCTGAGGTATTTGATCGGCTGGCCACCGGCTGCCTCCGCCAGGGCGAACACGTCAAATGACCAGTCGTCCAAGTTCTGTGGATTACAAAACACAATCAGACATGGATGTATGAGGAAGCCAATATTTTTTACTGAGGAGATTATTAAGCTCCAAGAGCTCCAGCACTTACCTTGAGTATTTGGACAACTTCTGGCGGAAATTGCATGAGCGCCGTACGTGAGACGCTGCGGTATATCCGATCCACAAATATACCGGCGCGTATTGCATGTGCGACAGTGCGGAATTTCGGCTTCTCATCGGTGCGCCTACGTGTGGTCGCCGATTGCCGCGTGAACGTGGAGGCCAACCACTCACGCACCTCGGGTGGCACAGCATCCGGTTGCACCTCGGATAGCTCGTCATCTTCGTCGGCGAGGCGTCTGTTGGTTGTTGGTGGAATTGGTGGGATTGTTTAATGGTAATGGAATTAGGGGGTGGGGGGTTCAAATGGAGGAAGAGAGAGAATACCAAAAACGTATTATTATTTGCATTCATAACTGTATTTCGTTGAAAGCATAAGTAAACGAAAAAACAATACTTTTTTACAATTTCAATATGATTAATTGAATACATAATAATCAAAACAACAACGAAATCATACTTTCTCATAAAATAACAACAAAAGCGCACTTCTCATATTGAAGTAACAAACCAAAAAAAGTTCGTAAATTCATTGCTTTCAGCATTCGCAATAAAAATATAAAAAAATGGCGAAAATAAATAGTTTGCAACGCGGCGCAAAAACTCAAAAGTTGCCAAAGTTTTGTACTTCGCCTTCGTGTTTGTGTTTATACGGTTTCACCGTTATGTGTGTGCTAGCTTTGTTGAAGAGTTTGAGGGCGTGTCGTGTTCGCATTGTGGGCGGCATGTGTAACAGTACTAAGTAGCAAAAGGCGAACTGAACTGAAGCGGAAGTGAAAGTGCGAAAATGCAAAAATAGTTTGCAAACAGAAAATTCGTGTATTTTGCGCTTAACGCTTAATTTTAGCAGCTTGTTTGTTTTTTCTGTTTTGGTTTTTTATTTTTAGTAAGAGTTTGTTACAAGCCAACCAACACAAACACTTTTAAAGCCAATGCAGTTAGTTAGAGCGTGAGTAGGCTTTACGAAGTACACTGAAAAGTACACAGAACAGTTAACATATAACGGGAAATTAGTACAAAGTGTGGCAGAAAAACATAGAAAATAAAAAAAAACGAAACAAAAGTAAAGTAAAGATATTACAGGTCTCATATAGTAAAGCAAAAATAAATTTTGGTGTAAAAGTTAAAAGTATATTAAGGAATATAGAGTTTTTTTTACAGTGTAGTTAGAAGTGTTAATTTTGTGGTGCTTGTAATAAGATGTCTGCGTGAGATTTTTTATGTACAGCTTTTGTGATAGACTAATATGAATTTTATTTAATTGTTAATAGCCATTATGAGTAGGTCTGTGTATATACAGGGTTGTATTTTCAGGTGTATATGTATAATTATATATGAGGTTATGTACAGTGTTAAATATTCGAGCTGTGTGTATGTTTAAGAGATTTTATTTTATTTTTTAAATATTATTGTATGCGCTATTTACATGTTTGGCATTAATTTGAATGGAATTCTGCTGAAATCATAAAATAAATTAATTTTTTTTTTCAACTGTGTCAAATAATTGTTAAAATTACAACACAACTATGTGCGAGTCTGTTGTATTAACTTACAAACAATTTTTACTTTTTTTTATTTTAATGCTTACTACTTTGAATTACAACAACGCTACTACTAAATACTGTGTGTGTAAACTGACTATCAATTGCGTGCAGAACTCAATTTGGTTTAATTTCTTGCTTCATATCAACGCTTGTGCTAGGGTGTGTAGCATACAAAAAAAATTAAAATAAATTATATAATTCACATACGAAGTTTTCATGTTTCTCTATATCTCATAAGTCATAACTCAGACTCATTTTTCGATATTCAATTCAATTATCAATCAATTCACTACTGAAACAGCATTCCTAAGTTCTTCAAGAACATGGAGGCATGCACATAAATCATTCATAATACCAATTACAGCCTAAATTATTATACAATTCCTGAACTTTTTATACCCTGAACAGGGTATATTAAGTTTGTCACGAAGTTTATAACACCAAGAAGGAAGCGTCGGAGGCCCTATAAAGTATATATATAAATGTTCAGTATGTTGAACTGAATCGATTTAGCCATGTCCGTCTGTCTGTCTGTCCGTCTGTATATATACGAATTAGTCCTTCAGTTTTTAAGATATCGTTTTGAAATTTTGCAGATGTTATTTTCTCTTCAGGAAGCTGCTCTTTTGTCGGAACTGCTGATATCGGACCACAATATCATATAGTTGCCATACAAACTGAACGATCGGAATCAAGGGCTTGTATGGAAAACTTCCGCATTTTACTACAAATCTTCACGAAATTTGGTGTGAGTTATATTTCATAAAAATAATTTAATCTCCGAAAAAATTGTTCAGATCGGTTCACTATAGCATATAGCTGCCATACAAACCGAACGATCGGAATCAATGGCTTGTATGGAAAATTTTCACATTTGACGTGGTATCTTCACGAAATTTGACATGGATTACTGCTTAAGGTAATAATATAATCTCCGAAGAAATTGTTCAGATCGGTTAACTATATAACCTTAATGTTTCTAGCAAACAACCCGGCTAAAAAGAATTAGTAAAATGTTTTCTTTTTTTTACTTACTTTTTCATACGTCTTTAGATTTGCTTAAACACATAGTTACTAAAAGAAATGCACCTGTGAAGGGTATATTAGTTTCGGTACAGCCGAAGTTAACGTTTTTTCTTGTTAATCTAATCTTCGGAACATCTTTACTTCAGTTCTTCTTATTCTTATTTTAAAAATCAATAGAATATTTCAAATAAATATTTATACCCCTAAACCATAGCATAAGCAACACACACTACTCTTAGATTGAAGAAGTTCTTCGCAAGCCATTTCCTCTTTTTACTCTTTCGGAAACTGACTGACGCACTGATTTTTGAAATTCTCACATTATTTTTTTTATATTTAATACTATTCGAACTTCAGCGTTAAATTTCCGCTACGCAGCATTGACGTGAGTAACAAAACTTCACTCTAAATTTCCGTGTTTGAATTAACAGTAACCAAAAACCACTTTCAACACGTAGCAAACTGCTTCAGGTTACGCGTGGATTTACTTATGCACACACGAAAGTTTGCAGCAAAAGATTTGCACAGCTTAACGGTGTAATTGAATCTTAACAGCTTTTTGTGCTTAGCGCGTTTCCGTTAAGTCAAAAGTTTTCGCGTCACAGCGCAAAGTTTAAGCCGTTATAAATTTTGCGGTTCATTTCGCCAACTGATTTGGAAGCAACGAAGTTTTGCGCAAATGATTTGGGAATGCACGAAATTTTCGTGAATTTGGAAACTTTTCAATCATTTGCAATAAGAAAATACACTCATAGCTAATTTAATAGATGTTGCATATAACAGTTATAAACAGAAAAACATATATACATAGCATCACAGAATAGACAACTCTCTAATTCATTAAAATTATCATCATCAACAACACTACGATGCTACCATAGAAAGATAAACAAAAATGTCGTTGATTTATTAGAATTTGCTGCAAGTATCGCGCTATCAATAAATAAAGCTCATTATAGCCGTTTCGCACAGAAGTTAATTGATTAATTAACCGGCCTTCGATCGATTAAAGCGCTGATAGCAGCTGCTCGTTAATCTATTAACCTGCAGTGCGAAGCACAAAAACTGGTTTCTCAATTATAATCTTAATGTATTCAATTAATTTGGCTGTGACAAAAGGCTATTAGCTAGATTAAGTTTATTACTTTTACGGAGTACTGAATTGAGCAATCTCTGAAGCGATTGACAAAATTTTACGAGAAAATATTTATTGTCAGAAATACTATAACTGGCAATTATGAGAGCAATATTTGTATCCATAAATACTATCAATCAACTTTACTATATTTCTCTGTCTCTCACTCTTACACACATTCGATTTACTACTAACACTCGCTTCACATAATCTCACTCTTCCGAATACCACAGCACTATTATGTAATAAAACAGAATGGCTTATTATGATCTAACCGTCAACTTCATATTAAATCAGAAACATAACCAGAGTAATGTTTATGAAAGCGAAATGGTGATTTTTCGGCGCTTATTGCGCTTAGCCGCTTAACTTTAGCTTTAATAGGCACATTTGCCGTTTCATTAAAGTCAACCTTTGTCAAAGAATATGTAACAACTACAACGACAGCAGCCACAAAGACAAGCTTGACAGTCTTCTGGCCAAAGCGCCTAAAAGCAGGCAGTAAACTGAGCATTTTGTTGACAGCTTTCAACTGCAGCGCCAACAACTGATGTGGCGCCCGATTTACATACGAACACACTCTCATCTCCAGAGCCTTTGATGCTCTGCAAGTAACGCAGACGTTGGCTAATGAGTGACTGGACGTCTTTTAAGTATACTTACATGTATATACGTATAGTTCCCCCAAACTTATATGTATGGATGTATGTGCAGTCAATTTCTGAGTACTCAGCGGGCTTTCGAAATTCATTCCGCCACTTTGCTTTGTTGTTGTAAAATATTATGTAGATAAATGTCATTATGAAGTAGAGATGACATCAAAGTCGCGACGTTAAACAATATTTGAATTTATGGCAGTCATTTTGAAAGCTACACTGTGTTGGTCACTCATTTCTTTAATGGTCAGTAAACCCTTCAACTTAAACACAGGCTGAAGAGCTTTTACAGCCAGTACGTGACCAAATACCATAAATCATAAATTGACGTTTATATTTACATATTTAAGTGCCTAGTGACAGCACAGCCCACAGAGGGTTTTCCTGACTTAGATTCGACGGTCAACAGCCAGAGACTAGAAGGGTTAAGTTCGGTTCGGACCACGACTCCAGATTGGTTTTGGTCACAACAACAATTGGTTTTGAAGGCAGAAGATGATAGTAATTTAGACCAATAAGTATCAAGATCAAGACCTGAAGAATGAAAAAAATCGACAAATTACAAAATGGGTTCCTGACCGACGACTGTTGAGTCGTTAACGGAGTTGCGACCTCAAAGAATAGGTTAAAATCCTTAATTCCCACAATCGGGGTACAGGAAAGTGCATCAATCTCAGCAACCGGAACTAGCACCCTGCTCCTTTGACGTTAAATCTCGAACAGCACACAAGGCAACCCATTACTCAACATTATTCGCTTTCCAACACTCTAAAATTAGTCAGTTTCTGGCATAAATTTTGGATCCCATAAAAATCGAACTCTTTATTCTCGCACAAATGAAAACATTTTGTGGCCAATTTCGGCTGAATGAGCAGCCCAACTGCTGGGAGTTTGTCAGCATTTGGCAGCTGCAACAGCTAAAAACCGACAAAACTGCGCCGAATGACCCCTCGGGTGCGTTTCCCACACATTGTGTGCGCTTTGTGTGAAATGCTGTCAAACTTTTCTGTGCAACAAATGCAACACTGTGGTGTTGTTTACGCTTCTACTTTTTGTGCTGAGCCAACTCAGCTTGTGTGGCTTGTGCTGGCTGAAAAACTTTTCATTACGACTCCAAGATTTCGGACTCTTTGTATTTGTAACGAGTAAATTATGGCTCTGGTTCAGACAAATTTTGGCAAAGTTCGTACGAGACATGCACAGTTGACCGTGGGAGGTGTCTCTACAGAGAACAGCATGGAACTTTTTCTGTTTTTTGCGTATTTTAATTTCAGTTATGTTAGTTCTTTGTTATTGTTTTTTGTTTGGCTCTGGCGCTTGTTGGCACAGAAGTCAAACTGTTAGTTTTCGGGTATAAAAAGTTTACTTTTCCCAAACGCTCGTGGCAATAACTTTGCCACTGGAGTTCGGTTGTACATACTTTGTTGTTAGTTTTTGTTTTGCTTTTTCATTCATTTACTACCCACACTGGCGCTCGCATGTGTGTATAGCCGGGTGTTAGACCCCTAAAGTCGAGCATAACTACGTTGTAATTTAGCTAAAACCATTTGTGCAAATTTGTTGAACTCGTTATTGTTGATGGCGATGGCAACGGTTGTCGGTTGTTTAGTTGTTCGGTTGTTGCTTGCTCTGGTTGTTGTTGCTGAATTGTATTGTAACTTGTTATGAAGCTCGTTTATGAAGCTTTATGGGGTTATAATGTGTTGGTATGAATACAAATTAGTCCAACTACACGACTCTTAACGCCGTCTATGGTTCACAGAGTCGGAGGTTGTTGTTGCTTGAATGTTGAATGTGAAATATTGCAAGAATTAAGGAAATTATGCGAAAATTGCTTTGAGTTGTTATTGCGAGTGTCGATGCGCATATATTTCGGGGCTAATATATATTTACAGTTATTTATTGTAAGCAAAGTGGACCTTTGAGAGTAATGAAGGGCATAAATGCATGAGTGTAACGAAAAAATGGCTACGTGTTTGGAAAATGTTAGATTTTTTGAGGTTCGCAGCGAGTTGATTGAAACTGTAGCGTTTACTTGGAACAGAAAACTGATATTATATGCTTTGGGAACTCATTAAACATGCACTCATTTCATCTGACTCAATTGATTTACTTTATTTGTTGGCTTCAGATATTTCCTTGACTGGAAATCACATTACAAATAGGTTTTAAAGTGCTTCTTAAGTTGTTTCGCTTTTTTCAAATTTCATAAGAATCCCTGATGGAATAAGAACTTAAGACACACACACGTACATATAATATAAAAGCTGATCACCAAGAAACCTTATGGTCAGTCCCTGTGATCTATGAAATCAATAAGTTTAATTTCCCCAAGATTCACGAAACTTTAAGCGATCGTTATCGAAGAGTGAGTATAGAGCTTTCATTAAACTTATAACCAACAAAAGTTCTAGCTTTCACATCTCAGAACTCGAAAAAGCAAGAATTTCGAAAAAGACATATCAATATTTCAGCCTATATTTTAAAGATTCTTTTCACATTTTCCTCTCACATACGTCAAAATCGAGCGTCTTAGATTTTTGGAACTTCAAGCAATTGGTTTTGAAGTGTGAACATAGAGCTTTCATTAGAATTATAGTAAAAGAAAGCTCTTTCGAAAGCTTTCACATCTGAAAACTCGAAAGCAAAAGAATTTCGACCAAGACGTATCAATATTTCAGCCATTATTTCAAAGATTCTTTCCACACTTTCCTCCCAAACACGTCAAAATCGAGCATCTCAGATTCTCGGAACTTCAAGCAATCGGTTTTGAAGAGTGAACGTAGAGCTTTCATAAGAGTTACAACGAAACAAAGCTCTTCCGAAAGCTTTCACATATAACTGAAAGCACAAGAATTTCGATCCAGCAAATTACACCCATTATTTCAAAGTATATTTTCAAAATTTGACACTTTCCTCTCAAACATGTCAAATTCGAACATGCTACGCGTCTGTAATAGCTCTCTAGTACACTTATATTCCCTATTTAGCTGCAATGAATGCAAATCCACTTGTGCATGCCACAAAATTCACACGAAACTGCGGAGCGTCTACCATGCAGATACAACTAAAACTTGAGGATAATCCTCGCCTATGTTTATGGCGCTGCGAAAGCGAACACCGACAGCAATTAACTTAACTAATGCACACCTTTTTCGTTTCTCCAGCAACTCCTTGGCGCGATACTGAATTATGAATTGTATTAGCTCGACAGTAATGACACTCTGTCGGCTATTTTCTCGCCGCAAACGACTCATGGCAATTGATGGTGCGCGGCGCAAATTGTGGTGATGTGCGATTCACACGCGCCCACCCGCCACACGGACACCCACGCGTGATCTTGTGTAAGTCACACCGAGTGACAATTGGTCGCCGGTGGCGCAAATTCGCAGTTACGGCGATACCGTTAACAGCTGATGGGGTTATTACAGCGACGATAAGACGAGGTGGGCGTCGGTTGGTAACTAGTTGGCGTCTAAGGTAATTATTTAGTAAGCGCTTGAAGGACGATCAGCAGCGCGAGCCACTGTGGACGTGGATGTCGGGGAGCTGCGGTGGCAGACTGGAAGTGGTTTGATGTGGGCGCGTGCAGTGTCGTTGCAAAGGCCAACGCGTAAGGCAATTGTTCTTGTGTAATTTGTATAAGTAATCACTTGCAAAGCAGTCGTGTGCGCTCAATTTGCGCATCTAGCGTTGGCGAGTATTGGCTTTCACGGTCTATATTTCACACATATCCACTTTCTTTTTTCCTTTTTTTACTTTCCGGTGAACTTTTATTTATTTGCGTATATTAATTGCGGAACATTAATTTAACGCGTTAACTGAAGGGCACACATGCGTCCGCACTTTTTTGTTGAGCAGGAGCTGGCACTTATTCGCCACATGCGAGTCTCGAATTGCGGGAACTTAAGATTTATGCGTTACACACGCTTTGCGACGCGAAAGCTGAGCTCTTTGTGGGCACTTTTACACAGACAGCGCAATTAATGTCCTTGAAATCACACCTGAACACCTTCAGCCTTGTGTTAATGCTACACAGTCTCCCACAGACTTAGCAGTGTTGCCACATTTTTCGTTAGATTTTATGTTGTTGTAGCAACAAAGAACTTCACCGCACACAACTTTTGATTCACTTTTGGTTTACTTTAGATTCTAATTTATTTGCCTTTATTTTATTTATTTATTTTTTTCTTTTGGCACAGCGTTGCATTCTGTGTTATACCGTTATTTAATACACTGGGAGGCTGCAGTGGAAATAACCGCTGCTCAGAGCTGCGACGCGCGTCGCGTTAAACTTTTCTCCATACGGCCGCGCTCCGCTTAGGTTGCACGTTAAATTTAAACTAAAAGTGCAAAGTGTAGGAAGTACAAGAAAATGCCGAGCCAGTGCCATTCGCCCCCCGGTTTACCTTTTTCCACAATTTCTTTTTATTTTCTTTGTATTTTTTTGCGCAACTCCCTTAAGTGCTGGCGTGCCGCTGGAGCAGTCATGCAACACGGCAACGCAGCAGCAATGAAGGCAGCGTTCGTGGTGGGGGGTACGTCTTGGTCACATTTGGCAACAACAACAACAACAGTAAACCAGTGGACAAACAAAGAAAGAAGTGTTGACCAATTCAATGAGCTTAGCGGTGACGTCGCCACTAGGCAACAACAACGCGAGGAAGGCACGAAAAAAAGTACAAGCAATAATAATAACAGTAAAAGCGGGTTGAGGGTAGGGGCAAGTGTGTGCTTTGGGAAGTCGTTCCCAACAATTAATTTTGTTTAACTTGTGGATATTTTTATTAGCGCCTTTTTCATTTCGTTTAGCAGCGCCACGACCTCGACCACTCCCACTGCCAGTTCCACAACAAGCATTTCTATGCTGTATTCTATTTAGTTGTGTGTTGTTGTTGCTTCTCCATTGCGAATTGTTGCGAATGCAAACACGCTAGCCATTGGCTTGCTGCTTTTATTACACACTTGATACTGTACGGTATTGCCTTTGGAGCTTTTGTGGCACACTTAAAGGATAACAATTATGTGGCCAAGGAAAGTCAAGGAAACGAGTGGCCTATAGAGACAGTACTTAAGTGTGTCTAAAGATAAAAGTTAGGCTTTTCACTCTTCTTTTATAAAAATTTCAAATGAGAAACACTTAATTGTGGCATGATTGCTTGTGGAATGAGTTCGAGTATTATAATATTTTATATTCTTTAAAAAAATATTTTAAAAATTTGAAAAAAAAAATCAAAAAGTTTTTTATTTAATTTTTACGCTTTTTGCGCACCAAAACACCCCACTGTCAACGGCTGCGTGTCGTGTATCCGCACTGCGAGTGGAAACCGCGTGGCTAAGAATGACACAAAAATATGTAGAATGTCTTAGAGAAAAACGGTAATAAATATGACATACTCCGGCAGTCATGGAAGAGTTACAAAGCTGTTCGTGCCTGTGCTGCGTGCTCCCGTACGCTTCGCCGCATTTACGAGTTACGAGTCTATACTACACGGAATTTCGCAATGAAAATGCCATCGAATCATGAAATGCCAACATTTTACATTTTACTTCCTGGTAGTAAATGCTTTGTTATCCACATTGTTGTTGTCGTTGTTGTTGTAGGAGAAGTACAATAAAAAAGCAAAAGTAGCACGGACAGCCACGGAGCAGGATTAACGATAGAGCGCGTTGGTGCACGCGAAATTCGCAGACAAGCAGCAAGCAACAACAAAGACGAAGACGGCAACCACAGTTCCAGGTGCGAGGCACATACAAAGACCCACTCACACATATATATGTACATTCTACATAAAGGATATCTGTGGCAGTGGCACTTCTCAAGCGTGCCTGAAATATTTGTGTCGAGCGCTAGTATCCTGTACTACTGTTAGTCGGCTGCGTGCCTCGACGCCATATCCTTCCCTCAGCGGCGGCGCAACATTGTGGCCACTAAACGTTGTTGCTGCTGTTGTTGTTCTTCTTGTGCCGTGTGCCGCACATAAAATGGCAGGAAATTTAACTTGAAAGTTGGTAATTACGACAGCACTGCTGAAGGCATGCTTCTATAGAGAGTTCACCTGGTAAATTTGGCCAATTTGTGGGTCAAGACTTTCCTGTAGTCTAAACACAGTAGTATTTTTAGCGAAAAAGCCATAAAATAATTTCAATTAAGTGTCCATTTAGCTATATATTACTGATATATAGAATATATATATTCTCACTTTAGTGCTCAACGATACTCGCATAGCAACTTAAGCGGAAAAATTTGACACCTTGCAACAAATTGTGGTTTGTCCATTTTGTCACACTGTTTCGTGGTTTTCCTCTCAGTGTTTTATTGTACACATTTAGCTCTAATATAATATAATAAAAGCTTTTGTTTTGTGGTGTTAATTGCTTATTTTCCGCATGCTTAAATAGAAGTAGCCACGTCTAACCTTTAACCTTTTGTTGGTCCTTTTGTGGCGAGAGAGAGTGTGAGAGTGGTTAATTGCGCCAAAATATTTATACAAATGAATTTGACACACATTAAATTATATTTTGGGCAAAATGATTTTTGGCATGCTCTTTAACAATTAAACCAATTGGCAATTGACACCTGAATGCCGGCAACAGGTATCGCTAATTAAGTATATGCTTCAGAGTAAAGGATAACATACATAAAGAATTACTGTGATTTTCACCATTAAATACTTCCTGATATGAGTGATTTCGGTAATTGTGGGAAATGGTATCCTTCTTCTTCTTCTTAACTGGCGTAGAAACCGCTTACGCGGTTATAGCCGAGTCCACAACAGTGCGCCACGCATCTCTCCTTTTGGCGTTTTGGCGCCAATTGGTAATACCAAGTGAAGACAGGTCCTTCTCCACCTGGTCCTTCCACCGGAGTGGAGGTCTCCCTGTTCCTCGGCTTCCACCAGCGGGTACTGCATCGAAAACTTTCAGAGCTGGGGCACTTTCATCCATTCGAACAACATGACCCAGCCAGCGTAGCCGCTGTCTTTTTATTCGCTGGACTATGTCTATGTCGTCGAACAACACATACAGCTCATCATTCCATCTTCTGCGGTATTCGCCGTTGCCAATGTTTAAGGGACCGTAAATCTTCCGCAAAACCTTTCTCTCGAAAACTCCTAGTGCCGTCTCATCGGATGTTGACATCGTCCACGCTTCTGCACCATAAAGTAGGACGGGAATGATGAGGGACTTGTAGAGTTTAGTTTTTGTTCGTCGAGAGAGGACTTTACTTTTCAATTGCCTACTCAGTCCATAGTAGCACCTGTTGGCAAGAGTGATTCTGCGTTGGATTTCAAGGCTGACATTATTATCGGTGTTAATGTTGGTTCCTAGGTATACGAAATTATCTCCCTTTTTGTGGATTGGGTATCCGTTGGCGGATAATCAGCGTTTCTGGTAAGGACATTTAAGGGATGATTTGCTTTGTAAGTAAAGACGTATTTAAACTTCTTAAAAAACAAGAAAAAACGTTAACTTCGGCTGTACCGAAGTTAATATGCCCTTCACAGGTGCATTTCTTTTAGTAACTATGTGTTTAAGCAAATCTAAAGACGTAAGAAAAAGTAAGTAAAAAAAAAGAAAACATTTTACTAATTCTTTTTAGCTGGGTTGTTTGCTAGAAACATCAAGGTTATATGGTTAACCGATCTGAACAATTTCTTCGGAGATTATATTATTACCTTAAGCAGTAATCCATATCAAATTTCGTGAAGATACCACGTCAAATGCGAAAATTTTCCATACAAGCCATTGATTCCGATCGTTCGGTTTGTATGGCAGCTATATGTTATAGTGAACCGATCTGAACAATTTTTTCGGAGATTAAATTATATCTATGGACAATAACTCACACCAAATTTCGTGAAGATATGTAGTAAAATGCGGAAGTTTTCCATACAAGCCCTTGATTCCGATCGTTCAGTTTGTATGGCAGCTATATGATATAGTGGTTCGATATCGGAAGTTCCGACAAATGAGCAGCTTCTTGAAGAGAAAATAACATCTGGAAAATTTCAAAACGATATCTTAAATACTGAAGGACTAGTTCGTATATATACAGACAGACAGACGGACATGGCTAAATCGACTCAGTTCAACATACTGATCATTTATATATATACTTTATAGGGCCTCCGACGCTTCCTTCTGGGTGTTACAAACTTCGTGACGAACTTAACCCCTGTTCAGGGTATAATTATTTACTGACTCAGTAGTCCAAGACTCTAGAGTGTTCTTTGGACAATATAAACAATCCATTAATCAAGTCTCTGGAATGCCTTCACCAATCACTGTCACACAAAAAGGATAACAAGTAAACTGGAACTTCTTTAAGTCAATCTAGTTGGATATCGTGACGAAATAAATTGGACTTACTTATGCAACATAAGTTACTAAGCAGCTCACAAGCAACTAATTGCATTGCAAACTTCGGGAGCCTTACGACTACTTCTGAAGTAAGGTAAATAACGAAAAGGATTACCACTGCAAATATCCTTTTTAAATATTCGCATGTGGCGTGCAACAGTCAACTAACTAAGCCAGTGCGCTTTTTGCAAAAGTTTTGTTAATAAGCGTTTGCAGATTGGCTGCTCGCACATGATGTTGCCACACACACGAAATGCCGAGATTTCCATAAAGTAAACACGCATTTAAATGCCAACTATTCTCGGTTTATATTTACTTTTAAACTTAATGCTTGGAATTGTGCATAGCTTAAGTTAGTCGCAACCAATGCTATAACGCTCGCATATGAAGCTTGCGACAAGAAGTTTAACTATTAGTCAAGTTCTTAATTGCATTCAAGAACTGGTTGCTTGAGTTCGAGCGGATATGTTTAACAATATAAACATGGATAAAAAGTTTTGCTTTTACATTTTCGCGATTAACATGAAAATGTAAATTTGACTTATTTATTACTTATGAGCATGCCTTCCTCGGTGGGTTGCACGATTCTTCAAAACTCTATTTCATCTTTAAAGCGGAAAGCAAGTTAACGTGATATTCAATTTATTCAATTATACAAGAAGTGTAAAAGCCTTTTCGCACAGCCAATTAATTTAGTAAATTAAGATTATAATTGAGAAACCAATTTTTGCCTTTCGCACAGCAAGCTACTGGATTGAACGACCAGTTGTTATACGTTTTTGTTTTTGCTGTACAAAAGAACTTAGTAAGTATCATCAGCTATTTTTATCAATAACCACAACCAGATTTTCAGCGTAGACAAGAATCCATAGAGTTGCTTTCCAGTTTAAACTCGATTTGTATTCGATTAAAAATTAATGTATTAAAAGAAGCTTTTTCATTTGTATGGAAAATTGCTCTAAATTAGTGCTTTAATCGAACAAAGACCGGTTAATTGCTCAATTAACTCCTGTGCGAAAAGGTTCTAAGGGTGAAAATATACATCCAATAGAAATTTAAGCCAATTTTGAACCCAAGAGATATCTTCAAACACTTTAAGAATAAAATAAAGCTTTGTTCCCAACGGCTTCATTTATACTTCAAAGCACGAAGATTTTTGTTATTTTCTCAATTCACTTTCTCCATTCATTCATCACATATTTGTGCTCACAATTGAAAATATCCAAAGAAAAGTTTTTTTATTTTCTTTTTGTAAGTTCCACAGTAGAATTAATGAAGCTGCTGCTGCGTGCTTCCCCAATTTGTGCCTTCAACTTTTGATTGATTATGCCAAAGTCAATTGTACGAGTGAAACGAAAAGTACAACAAAGTGAATTGGCAAAAAACGTGAACGCAAAGTTCAATACCAAATATTTGAGCAAATATTTAAAGGTTTCCATAAAGCGGTCCCTTTGTGGGTCGATTAAATGTGCCACTAAAGTTTATTTAATAAATATTAGAACGAAATTTGACCTAATTGACGGCATTAAGAGAGGCATGAACATTGACCGAGCATTATTATAAGAGGTTAAAGTGGGTTATAAGATGGCGGTGGTGTGAGAAAGAGAGAAGTGAATGGAAGGTGAAAAGAAGAAGCGAAGAGGGATGTAGAAAAAGTTGTGTAGCGTGGAGTTGCACTGTTTATATGAACTTGAGATATGAAAACGTAATATAAAATTTGCTCGTGAATAGAATTGGTAAAGTTTCTTCCGCTGTTTGATTTCACTTTTTCGATTTCACAAAAAGTTTGTCTGGGATTTTTTAATACGAAAATATAAAATTTTGATTGATAACATTGTAGCAATATTAATAGAGTCAGAGCAAGAGCTCACAGAAGGCTTGTCTTAAATGAATTTTTATCAACGGTCGACTGCGCGAACATCAGAAAGCTTTTAAAAATGTTTTTTTTATTACTGTTAAAGAGATAAGAGAGACTCTTAATATTTCTTGTGAAACAACTGGGCATATTTTGGTTAATATTTTTGATGTGATTTACTCGAATAAAATAATATCAAAGAATGGAATAAAAAATATTATATCTCTATAATATAAAAATTAATCGCAAAATGTGTTGCTAAGCGCATAACTCCAGAACAGCTGAACCGATTTCGCTAATTCTTTTTTGCAATGCTTCTTTAAGTAAAAGGATGGTTCTTACGGAAAGAAAATTTAAAAAAATTCCTTAAAAAGTCTAAAATCCACACTTTTCTAATCTCCCACACAAACTACTCTACGATCATAAAAATGAATTGCTGTTCGTTAGTCTCGCAAAAAGTTGAGAACGGTCACACCGATCTGGCTAATTTTAGTCTTGAAAAATTCTAGCAAGTCCAAGAAAGGTTTAGAAAGTAAGTAAATATGGAAAAATTGCGAGGAAGATAATAATAAGAAAATTTTATTTGAATTGACAGCAAAAATACAAAATAAAAGAAAACAAAAAATAATAATATTTTGAAGGTTGTTGCTTTGTTAAAATATTTTTGTCATTTCTCAAATGTATAAGGTTGTGCCGATATCCCAAACCAATTTGTAACCAATAAGGAATGGCTAAGTTCGGGTACAATCGAACATTTTATACTCTCGCAATTTATTGCTATATTTTTTTTTAAGATAACACACAATCTGACCTATATATTCGACAATAATCCAGTAGAAAATCATCAAGGTTAAATTTCATATTCGGCATTGAAATTACTCATAAATTGCCAATCAATGATAAACCAGTCTGCAAAATCGCCAAAAATAGCGATATAGCGAAGATTTTCCAGATATTCAAGAAGTCGCTGGAAGCACTGCACAGGACTTTAAAGGATTTACGCGACAACTAAAACGTTTTTGTTAGAGACATGATTCTGTTAGCAGGTGATTTACGCCAGACTCTTCCAATTATTCCTGGATCAACTGTTGCTGACGAACTAATCGCATGCCTAAATCTACTTTGTGGCGACACATAAAGAATCGCCAATTAACAACTAATATACGAGTGATTTCGAAACAATATCAAATTGCGATTGTGTATGCAGTTGGAAATGGTAGCGTCCCAGTTGACACCTCGATGGATTAATAACATTTCAAACAGATTTCTATCACTTCATTGATTCGAAGGAGAAGCTTATTCATCGTCTTTTTTCTGACATGAAACCACAATATGATAACCATAAATGACTATTTGTGGTTAAAAAACAAAGAGCTCGGTGATCTTAATGCTACAATTTAGAATTTCCTTCCAGGAGAGTTGACACAGCTACAAACCAGTATGTCCCACAGACTATTTAAAATTGCCTGGACTATCCCCACTCACTTGCAATTAAAAGAAATGTGGGTTGACTTCAATATTTCTCGACTTTTCAATATAACAAGACTGGCTGTATTGAAAAATTTACTAATTTAATGTATACCTTAGCCACAAAAACGTGTGGCCGGGTTGGAAAATAAATTAATTGTCGTAGAATGAATTACATTCCAACTATCAGTTTCATTAAAAAATCTGTAATATTATACCAGTCGCCTAGTGTACTTATTTTATATATAATTTGTTGTTGTATATTATTATGAACGCAATTTCGTTGAGCAACGACCAACAACACGCCCTCATTAAAAATTACTTTTATCGCTTTTAACATGTCATATTTGTTGTTGTAAGTGTAAAAAAGTTCAAGAGATGTTAATTAAACGTATCTGCGCTGGGCGTACGTGCTGAAAACAACTTAATTAAATTTTTATTCACTGCTGATGCACTTGATACTTTCCCAATATATGCGCAGAACTTTTGGAGTATATTTGCATGTGGATATATGTATAGATGCATGTATTACCAATACATATACTATAACGAAAAGGATTTCGAATCTGTTAGCTTCAACTTGCATTAACACACACACGCAGACGCACACACACACACATATAATGTATATCCTGCGGCCATGCGAGTAGCCAAAGTGCAACGATTTTGTAATTACGGCCGACAAATGCATTAACAGCAGCACTATTGACCATTAGCCTCAACAGAATTTTCAATAATTGCACGTAAGCAAATAATTGGGCTGGATATACTCTACATTAACGTATATCATATGTAAATAACACTACAAACAAAAACAATTTACGGCTTTTCGGTAGTAAATTCGTTGATTATCAGAGCTGCACACACACACATATTTATTTAGAATATTATTTGGAATATAATAATGCCCGTAATGGCTTAGTAATTTCGATTGAATTCTAATTAATTCACAATATTGTTGAACATATTGCACAATATTTGCACTTTCATAAGCATAATTACTGACATTTCGCACTTCGCCACGCGCCGCCCGCTCGCTGCCATTTGCTGCAATTGATTTTGTGTATTGGTATTAAGCGTTAGCTCTAAATCACTTGCCACATGCAACAATGCGATTTCAATTGCGTAAACAAATATTTAATTACAAACACTTTCCACACACAACTACTAACGGTACGTGTGTCGCGCTGTGTTGAGTGACACCGTATAGTAACGGTACATTGTTAGGCACATTTGTTAGCCCGAAGGTCTTTAACATGACGTGCTATCTCTAAATATGATATTGGGCTCAAAAATTCACCGTTATCGAACACAAAGCTTTCACAACGGGACTTCTTAATAGATATAATTGTTAACTTCATATCTTCATGCCGTAGTAATGCCTTTGCTAGCGATATCAGTGCCTTTGCGACTTATTATGAAAATTAAATCGACATTTGCGACATTTGACTTTGGATATTTATCATGGATTTTCCTTCTAATACTATTCGCTTATCATAATCAAATAAAGAATACAAATAAAATAGACGCCACATTTTTGGTTGTGACTACATGAGTGACGTAACCGGTAATGATGATACGAGGGGCGGTAATTACATTAGTGTATAATTGTTTTTGTTTTTTCAAAAAGAAGACATATGCGTATCACACAATTACTCAACAATATTACAAATAAAGATTTATCAATCTTTTAGACTTTTCGCACAGCCAAATTAATTTGATACATTAAGATTATAATTGAGAAACCAATTTTTGTCCTTCGCACTGCCGGATATTGATACTGCTATTTGATCAATAGCCACAAAAATGTACAGCGTGGACAACAACTCGCAGTTGCATTTTCTACATCAATTTTTAATCGAATACAAATCGAGTTGAAACTGAAATGCAACTCTATGGATTCTTGTTCACGCTGTAGATTTGATTGATAAAATAGCAATCAGCTGATGAAATTTATCAACTTCTTATGAAAATCAGAAACAAAAATGTATAACAGCTATCGTTAATCGAGTAGCCGGCTGTGCGAAAGACAAACTGGGTTCTCCATTATAATCTTAATGTATTAAATTAATTTCGCTGTGCGAAAAAGATATTAAGTTAGTTGTTTATGAATCCCAATTTGATAGACAATGGCATGACTAAACGGTTATTAAACATAATAGGCTTCAGATTTTAGAAAATTAAGCCTTATTGGACCTTATACTGCAGGGATCAGATAAGATAAGAATCTTCGATTCCGACAGTTGATATTGATGCACATTAATCTTTTAGAATCCAGAATACCACTTGGTAACCCTCGTAATTGTCATTTGACTATTGATAAAATGTACGGAAGATCATAAATAATAATCTCACACTGGGTTGGGCCTACTGTTGATTATAGTGAGCAAGAGGCAAGCCTTAAAAAGTGCCCGCAGGTATTACTAATCAAAGTTTTTGTTTTTTTCTGTCGCAATTTAATTAAGCAAACGTGTCGGCGACATTGATATCCGCTGATTAAAAATTTATTTTTTCCGAGGTGACGACCCTAACAAACGCAAAAAGTAATTTTTGTAAGCTTATCTACTTATAAATGCAAAATATGAAAGTGAATAACAATCTTTAAGCGGATTTATTTCGCATAAACAAGTATTCAGCTTTTAACTATTTTAAGTTCTTTTGTAAAATTTTGCTTCAAGTGCTTAGCTTTGAAACTTTGAAAAATATTTTGCAATTTTCAAGTTTATTCTAGTTCAAGTTTTTGCTTCTAACTAAGGAAATATTTTCTATTTTCAATTTTATTTGTTATTATTTTATTTCCCCTCAATTTAAGCAGCTTCAAGCTGTATACCTCATCGCCTCTGGCATATTGAATTATTTATGCTTGCAAGCAGCAGTGTCAGTTTAATTAAGTTTGTTGTTGCCATGACAAAGGATGGCACTACTCCAATGGCATTAACTAACCTAGTGCAATATTGAGAGGGAGATATACGAGTGTATGTATGTATTTAAATATAATAATATTCACAATAAGCTGGCAAACACACACAGCAAAAGCGAAAGCCTAGTGTAGCCCACACGTGCGCCTAAAATTATGCTTCTACAATGGCGAGATTTACGTAATGCGTAGATTGTGTGTATTGGCAGGATGCTGTCCATCCACAATGGCAGATAACAATGGCTGCTGCTGTGCAGAGGAGTGAGTGTAGAGTGTGCGTGTCGATATATCGTAGGTCAACCGCTGCTACGGCAAAGCATCAATGAAAGTGGCTAACAATTGTTGGAATTGAATTAAATCGGATTTGCAGCGAGCGAAATTGAATTTTCATACAAAATATCTTCACACTCAACTTCGTAATTCGTTTGTGTGTGTTCGTGAATAAAAATAAATAATAAAAAAATCAGTGAAAATAAAAATGCGTGCTACTCGATTTGCCGGTGAGCTGTCCACCTTTGTATGTGTGTATGTGTGCATGTGAGAAATGAATGCAATTACTTCTATTAAAAGCGTGTGTCAGTTTTCCTTGTTGATGCATGACTTTCATTAAAAAGCTCAATTTACAACTGCTGCGCAAATTATATACCGTATGCTACAATTAGCGCTACGCATGACTACTATATAGCTACCGGAAGTCGGCTGCTCATAACCCTAATTATCTGATAAATGTGAAAAAATCGTTAGTTAAATCTCATTTATTGAAATGTCACTTTAATGGGTCTCCTTAAATAATTCCAAGTAATTAAGTAACTAAATCTTCCTATCTTCCTCTGTACAGCACAATAAGAATCGTAATTATAATAAGCCAGTGAGCACTTAGAGGTCGTAGCGAAAGGTTATAAATCAAACCAAAGTGCCTTATAACGGTATTGAGTTTCGAAAATCAATACCTTTTACCTCAAGGCTATATCGAGTACACTGAAGTTGAGATTTTACTACACACTAACGATGAATCTTCATGCCGCAGAGTTCTCTTCAAGCTTATCCTCAGGCTCTGACAGCTCATTTCTGATTTTTTTTCTATCTTTCTTATACAACACAGTTCTTTTTTCTTGTAAATGAGCAGAATTTTTCTTAAATAAATTTTCATTTAATCCGTCAAATTTTCATTTGAAGCCCCACACCATGTCTCTCCTACAACAACCATGCTTAAGAGACTACCAAAGTGCGTATAATGAAATTCTGCAGGGTATTTTTCCCTTGTATTAATATTAAGTAGACGAGTGTCAAATTTCCATTAAAACTTGATGAGATTTGCAGGGCACCGTGCTCATGTTCGGCTTTAGCAATCAACAGGGGAGCTGCCAGCCAGGGACTTGCTTTAAAACTTAAACAGGAAATTTCATTTGAATCGGTGAAATCGTGTGTGGGTGTATGTGCGAAACGCAGGTGGAACAGGTGCGCACACATCGACATATACTTCAACACACCTATGTATACTGCGGCATGCAACTGGTGTGTGCGCGCCTTTGAAGCTCGTATGAATTTGCAGAACTTGTAATTACTGCGTGCGTATTCGAAGAAAGACGAACTTTGAGCATCATTTCAACTGATAATTTGCTCGACAATGAGCAACGGGTGTTGAAGTGAGCCATGATTTGCGACGAGTGCGGACTTGTCGAAGACGACGAAAGACGTGCAATAAGCCGGTTGGGAGTCGTGCAGTTGATGACAAGCACGCTGGAAGGCGTAATTACCGTGAACTCGGTAAATGAGAAGTTGCCTGGAATTGAACTCGCTCTGACAACTTTAAGTACATAGGTATTGAGAAGCGCTAATTTTATATTTATTGGAAATATTTTTTTTTTTTTCATGGAGAAGAATGGGTGACTGTAATGGATTGGCAGAAGAGGTTAATTTTTATTATGTACACATATGGTATTTATTTCGAAGTGAGATATTTTTATATGTTCTCGATCATAAACGACTACGAAGTTTTTATTCTGACGTCTTGATGGTGGGTCGCCAGTGCGTCAAAAATACCAACAAGTGGTTTTGCTACCAAAAAAAGTAAAATCGAAGAAAAAAAATAAATTATATTTCACGAATATGTCGAGTGTCATTTTGTTTGATTTAACCGTTTATTTTGTCGAATTGTGTAAACAACAACAAAAGCACACAAACGGCACATTTATTGCCAGTGCTTCAGCACACACACACACAGACTCACAAACACTTCATCTTTGCTGCCAATGAAAATATTTTCATTGCTGCCTACTTTGGTGGTTGGTGGTGTACAAATCAACACAATTACACGAATAAACAATTTGCCACATTCTATTTTAAATAAATATTTGCGTCGGAATTCCAATTTACATTTCAAGTTCTATTGACCTATAGTCAATGCTTTTGTTATTGCTGTTGCTGTTGTTGTTGTTGTATTTGATTTCATAGTGATTGGTTAGATTGTTGTAATAGTACTCGGTGCAAGGTCGTTGTTGTTGCTGTTGTTGTGTACGAATTGTATGCCTGGATGATTGCTGTCCATGGTGTTGTTGAGGATGTTCAAGTTGTTGTTGTTGTTGCAGTCGGTATGTTTGCTGTTTACTCTTAAAGACAATAACACTTGACGCATCACTGGACCATTGACTATGAGAGGCTGAAGAGCAGCCACTAAAAATACACACACACACATACAGACATATTGAGCTTATTTATATAGCCATTTGCAAAAAAGACACGAGGCGAAGAATTGAAGGAGCTGAGTGCCAGTGTATATATTGAAGTATATTAAGTGCAAAAATAACCGTATTGAATTATTTACTAAATTTAATAGACGTCACATTGTCCACTAACAGAGTTGCATTGCTACATATAACGGTACCTGCTGAAATTGCTTTTAAAATAACGGTTTATAAATAAGTTAATGTGAATAATTTTATTTACAATTAAAATTAAAAAAAAAATATTTACTTTTGTAAAATAATTTATTAAAATAAATAATTTGAGAGAAATTCTTAACAGTTGTCGACAGACCGTTACATACACATTTCTGACTGCATTTAATTATTTTCGCTTGAAATATGAAAATTAAATAAATATGCTTGAGAAATGAGACCACACAGTCCGCGTACAGCAAAAGCCAAAGAAGGCCAACCACGAGCGCTTGCGGTCCCAATAGCCGGTTTGCGTGCACAACGGCGCTTTCAAGCGAACAATTCGACAAATACAACACAAGACGGAAATTGGCAATGAGGAATGGACAAAGAAAAATTAAAAGCCAAAAGTCAAGTAATGCCATAAAAATTTTGTTTATTGACTTTACGTGTCAAGGATAATGAAATTGGGATAACTGCGACAAAATGTAAAAAGACAATCGCTCGTAAATTGAACACTTAAAGTAATGGGGGCGTCCATTTTTGCTCGTTGGACGTAAGTGCGCCACGACGCGTGCTTCTTAAAGGCGGCTAATTGGAACATTGTTTCGCTGAAACGCGGATTCGCATGAAATGTTGTAATTCAATAAATGAAACTTAACTGTATTACGTATTAAAGTGCTTAAAATGCACATTTTTACGTTTTCACTAAAAGCTTTTCATTTATGCTTGGTGACCTTCTTTATACCTTAGACTTAATCTCTGTTAATTTTATATCAATACTAAAGGAAAGGATCAATGAAAACTGTTGAGATGATGTCGAATAAGCAGCTATCTCCCAAATTTTTTTCAAAAATTTAAAAAAGAAATCAACAATGTATAGCAACCTCTTTTATTTGAGGTGTGTTCAAAAAATAACGGGAAAAATATTCATTTTATATATACAGTTAAAACTTCAGTTTTGATAAATGACATACGACGAGTATACAATAAATCCTTCAGCTGAATAGTGCTTCATCTTCCGGTATTCAATTTTTAAATAAAAAGTTAACATATTTTGACTCAACGAATCGTATTTTTTTATTAAAAACTAGTGAGATTATTAAGTACATACACATTTAAGATATATTAAACAGTTAATTTATATATTTAAGCCTAAAACTATACTAAAGTACCAAAAAAAAAACAAAAATTGTTCAACATTTTTCTCTTCACTTAGTTTGGTATATTTTACTTGGCATTTTGGATTTGGTTAGTTTGCATACTGAATTGCGTCCACAGAAACGCACTATACTAAATAATAAGTAAGGTATAAAAACGAACACTCCTTTCTGTGAGATCTTTATGGCGTCTTTTGTACAATATTGGTCTTGTTCCAGCGCCAAACTGTACCGTCATCACACACATAGACGAGCACACTGGAATCACGTGAGAATGCTACTTGTCGCACAGGCGAATTGCATTTAACGTTATTCAGTGTGCTCGTGTTTGTGTGCCCCGGATCACTGGGATCGAGTTCCCACACATACACTTTGCCATGCTGATTGCCCAAGGCAATTATTTTGTGACACGGATTGAAACCGAAGCGCACAAACCATATCTCACATTCATCATAATCAAATTCGGCGATTATTGTACATGATGGATCATTTGGTTTCAGTTGCGACAATCCTTGATGCAACTGTCCGGGCTTCCAGCAAATTATAGAATTCTCGCATGACTTGGAGAGCACGAAATCGCCAAACCATTGCACACAATCCACATAGTTTCGGTGTATATCACGTGTGGAGAAGTCTGGGAAGTGCTGCATTATTGTTGGAAAGGGTCTTTGCGACTTGTTCGGATTGAATGTGCGCGAAAATTCGATTTTCTCCTTAAAATCCTCTGTATTTATACACCAAAGTTTTAAAGAGTGATCCATACCACTGGACATAATGCGTTCGCCACGATAATCAAAATCAATAGAGAGCACCTCATCGCGATGCCCTTCCACACCGCCAAAAATTGCAATGCACACATGCGATTGTGTATTCCAAAGGCGTATCGCATGGTCCTTACTGCCCGATAGTAAGAGATGCGGCTGTCGTGGATGATATTTCAGTTCGTTAATGGCCTGGCCATGGCCAATGTAGTTGCCCACAGTTTCATTTTTTTGCACATCAATAACGCGTATCACACCACGGTAACCAGCCGTCGCAATCAAGGGTAGCGATGTTTTAATGTCGTACGTCCAAGCGCATGTGTAGAACACCTCGTCTGGCTGTAGTTGAAGGAGATTGATTACTTAGTTGTAGTTAGTCTACAAATGATAAATGCATGCAACTTACATCCGGATCCGCATAACACATGAGCAATTTAATACCACCTTGGCGTGGACATTCATAAATGGTAAGGCGATTGCTACCGGCAGTGGCGAAGATGAGCGGCTGATCGCTACCCAACCACTGATTGAAACTAATACCGAAAATGGCCTGTCCATGATTTTCCTTCACATGATAACTACAACAAATTCAAATTACGTGTTGTAAACACAGAAGTTTGTACGTTTGTTTGTTTGATATAAAGCAGCTTACTCATATTTATACGCCGGTTTACGTGCTTTCGATTTGTTGCTACGTCTGTGACCACGCGAACGCCGTGTGGTTGGTGATTTACTGCGCGAAGTATTGTTGGTGCTGACGCTGGCTGTGTCATCCTTGGAAAATGCAATTAAAACACAATTTTATTAAATATACCGCATTATAAAGAATCATCAACTTACACCACACGAATCATCACTATTCTCGGCATGTACACTCTCTTTTGATGTTACTTTATCACTTTTCACTTTAGACATTTTGCATGCAACAAATAACTAATTAAAACTAATTTTATAGCGTAATCATTTATATATTTCAGAGTTAAAGAATTACACACGTTTTCCAATTGTTGACCGGTGCTAATTTGTTTGTATTTTGGCGGCAACTTTTAGCTGTCAAATATCAACGTCAGCTGTGCGCACACGACTGTGTTCACTGCGCACTCACTGTGCAGGGTTGCACGCTGAGCGAATAATAAAGTGTTTCGGCACATTTTTGTTATTTGTTAAAAAATGTTTTTATTATTTTAATTAAAATTATTTTTCTTAATATCTGTAGAAATTTCTTATACTCGAAACCAAATGTTTAGTGAAAAAAATTTATTAAGAAATAAGTCTAAATTAGTTTTAATTTAAAATTATTCTAGGAACGAACAGGGGGATTCAGATGAATTAAAATATTTTCTTTTAACGACCACCCTTTAGCGGGTAGTTCTGATTTAATTGTGGCAATATAAAGTATGAAACTAGAATATCAGAATGAAGGCTATCTTTGAAATTATCTGTTTAATATACAAGAGCTTTGATTTTAAATTATAATGTCGATTCAAATGTGAATGTTTATTCTTATTATCAAATTTAAAATAATTCTTACACTATCCCTACTTTAAATACCAACCCTATTTGAAAGTATCCGTTCTGAGTCGACTATATCAAAGTGAAAATACACTTCTTATATAGAGCCGCGTCCATTTCGAAAATCACGACGAGTATACATTTCGGGTGATTTTATTAATTTCTTCCTTCCGCGATGATTCAAAGAATTTCAAGAGGTCAATAAGAATATATTTTTAAACAACACAAATAATAAAAAACACACACACATTCTTAGTTTTTGAGCATGCAATAGGACTTGTACAAACCACTTTCAAATCTTCGAAAAATACGTTAAGCTAAAATGAATTCCGAAAACATTACGTATATAGTACTGCAGTAAAACATGCTTTAGGTTCTTAGAGAAGCCTTAAATGCCTAAGAAACAGTGCAAGAATAACAATAACTCTCGAGGAAAAGTGTTAAATGTTAGAGAAGCTTTGCACAAAGGCGTATATATAGAATGAAAAGTGTAAGACAGTTGTACAGATGGATAGGAGAAAGTAGTAGAGTTCTTAAAGAAGAGGACGTACACATAGATATGTAAGAGTTAGACAGGGACGCAGAGCTGTTGCGACAAAGAGACCAATGCAGTATTTTACAGAATTATGTTTTATGGTGTTTGTTGTTGTTGTAACAGTTTTAGAGTATAGTTTGCTTAAACGGTTAATTTGGCAGTGTGTCTTCAAATTGCGTAAACTAAACGAACAAAACTGGGTTTTTATTGGTTATTCGTTAAAGAAAACTCGTTAAAATCTACGAAATTGGCTATTGAACACAATTCGGTAAATATACAAATTAGTTTAAAACAACGAAAGCCATTAAAATTAGTGTCAACAACAATGTTTCATAAAAAGTTCATAAATTGTTTGGAGCTTATGTACGTTTTATTCGTCGTCGACATGGACCTCGCCCAGACCGGTGTGCGCAGGCGCCTTTGCCTCTGCGTGGTTGCTTTATTACTACTACTGCTACTACTGCTGCTGCCGACACTCTGTTTATCACCGCCGTCACCAACGCGCTTATCGCTCTTATCACTCTCCGCAATGCTAACCTTAGTCGCGCTCGCGCTGGTGGTCGACTCCGTCTCCGCCTCTGCAGCTTTTGTGCTATCGTCTACAGCTGCATCACTGACAGCTGTTACTGTCGTCGTCGTCGTCGCTGTTTCCGCTGCTGCTGCTTCCGCTTCCTGTTCGGCTGCTGCTTCTGTTTCGGCATCTGCTTCCAAAATCGTGTCCGGCGGTCCGGTGGGTCCGCTGTGCGTTTGCGGCGCTAATGTGACACCTTTGGTGCGACTGTCGATGCTGGTTTGATTGTCAAATGCATTGCTTTGTTGTTGCTGTTGTTGTTGTTGTTGGTCATCAGAGCGAAGTGAACAACAACTATTGCACAAATTGTTATTATCCTGATTGCCGTGACCACCACCACCACCACCACCACTACCCTCAGCACAAACGCCACCAGCGCAACTGTGCTTTTGTTGGTGGCTGCCTTGGCTACAACAATTGCCAGCGCAGCCTTTATGCGCCTCCTGACTGCTGCCGGTACACAGTACAGTTATGTTTTTGAAATCGTTTGGTTTTTGACGCGAATTTCAGCAGTGTGCAGTGAGTAATAGCAACAGCAACACACACAGAGCGCAAGTTAGGGACAGCAGTTGCCCGTTTCGATAGTAGAAATGAGTAAAAATTTCGCAGAGAATTTTTTTTCAGTTTTTCAATATATTTGTGTTTATTCAAAGAGAGCGCAGAAAGAGAGAAAAGAAATTCAATTAATGGTTTTTTAATATAAAATAAGGAAAAACAAAATAGTTGATCATATACGCTGGGGGTTTGAGGAGACAGAATGTTAGCGAAACGTTAAAGACGGACGTCAACCTTAACTCTTGTCATTCTATTAGTGATTATGTTAAATTTTCTTTAAATTAATCTCCTAATAATCTACATATAAATATTAGATATTAAATCTTCCCTTTTCTCGCGACACCTAATTTACTTTCAATAAAATCTCGTCTAATTGGATTAAGTAGGCTTTCAGCATTATCTTGGTAAGCAATTAGCGTAATTTAATTAATTTTCAAATATCTATGAGCTCATTTGGAATAAATCGTTAAACGTTTTCTCCATTTGGTAGCTTTTAAAGTAAATTAATACGAAGACTGCCTTAAATATAATATTAA
Source organism: Zeugodacus tau (assembly GCA_031772095.1). Classification (NCBI taxonomy): domain Eukaryota; kingdom Metazoa; phylum Arthropoda; class Insecta; order Diptera; family Tephritidae; genus Zeugodacus; species Zeugodacus tau. The sequence goes on from CM062651.1 coordinate 77,719,263, forward strand.
TGCTTTCTGGAAGCCTTCTCATCAGCAAGACGCTATTTTTATCTCTATCTCTAATTTAATCTCTAACTAAAATTTAATTCCTGTCTACTACGACGTATTCACATAACCATACCTGTCCAAATATGTGCCCTTTATATACATGTTCTTCAGTATGCCTACCTTCTCGTCTCCACATTTTGTTTGCTTAACATTTCCTACGCGCTCATTCAACAAACAATAATGGGAACAATAAGGCATGTAAAGCTGATGTTGAACCAACACAATACATAGTATTTATAGATGAGAGAGATGAATATAAGATATATGTACAGACGAGTAATTTATGTGTTTATGAACGGTATGCTAATGTACGACTATGTGCACGAGGATGTCACATTACGAGTATGTGGATGCGGATGTGGAAATAAGTTGGACCTAAAGTATAGAAAAGTCTCGAGAACAGAACGCCATTTAAAATATTGAGAGAGCGGGTCGAGCGGGATAGAAAGAGTATGTAAAGACATGTCTGCCGCATAAAGAGTAGTATGGAGCAGCTTATGTTTATTAAGTAGGATGAATATACAAGGTGAAAACTGGGGCATGCTACCAGCGTAGGGTAACAGGTAGTTCACAGAAAAGTATAGAGGATTATAGTATATACTATTGTGAGATTTCCAATGATAGATTCTTTTGTTGAACTTTTCATTCGTAGCATTTACTTATATATATATATTAAAGTAAGTACTAAAGTTATGCTATGCTATGTTAAAACTTTCTGCTCTTTCGAGAAACGTGCACACTTGGAGAGGGTGCCTGTACTACTTACAATCGAGCAAGTAACTAGCTAAATTGATTAGCTATCCATATACGTATGTATGACTATGCTATGCAACACGAAAAAGTAGAAAAGTTTTTCTAGAAATATTTGCAAAAAAAGAGTTATAATCGGAAAATCACATATAATAAAATTGAGTGCCTTTAAGTGGCCAGTGATTGTCAGTTGTTGTGTAATTCAATTTGTAAAATCGCATTTTTTCCGCCAACTTTATTTGACAGCTAGAACTTTGTCAAAACCGCCGGAGGTCACTGCCAATTGTCATGAATGTCACTTGTACGACACTTCTCAATTGATTTTTCGGCGCGTTTCACAACTGAGTTGAGATTTATTTGAATTTTGTGCAGTTTTGACAGAACTCTACAAAGTTTCTCTATATAATGCACATACAAAAACACATAAATTGACACAAAGAAATAATGGGCAGAGCGCATAAAAACGATAAATTCAACTGACATTTCATGGCATTGTCTGGGAGAGTTGGAAATAAATAGCTATAAAAATAAATGAGTGGGACTGAGAGTGGCTAAACACACTCGGGAGAGTTGCACTAATAGACGTTTGCTAATTTTGCTGTATAACTAGAGCAGATCAGGCATACTTGGACATCAAATTTTAAGTGAGAGATTTGTTGAAATTGTTTTTTAATTTGAATAATTTGTTTTTCACTTATTAGAAAAATCTCAAAAATCAACTTTTTTGATTTTGCACAATTTTCATGCGATGTTCCAACAAATTTCACTAAAAATTTTAATTTAATTTAATTTACCACTAACGGCAATTACTGTTTCTAATATGATGTATGAGAATGAGCGGCCATGAAGTTCCAAAATGAGTGAGAAATGCACGCAAAATGAGAGAACACAAAAGTTGAAAAAAATCAAGCAAATGAGCTAATGAGCATAGACAACTAGTATATGTAGTATCTATGTACACTTAATTAGTCCTTTAACTATAGTTGACTAAGATAGTTTTACACATATCCTTGAGGTTATGAGCCAAAGAAGAACACTTAAAGGCTTTCTTATATGGTAACATATCAGTGATTGTAGAAGTGCCAATTATGGTATAAATAAATAAACGTACAAAATATACTTTTATAAATACTATACAAGAAAAAAAAAACAAATTCTGGGATGGTACTAGGCAACACTATTTGACCTGTAGTATGTAGGTGAATGTAAAAAGTAAACAGACACTTACTCTGCGCTAGAAGCTTGAGCGTTAATTATGGAAGAAGATCCCAGTTTGGAACTTGCAATTGAAGCAGATGATCTTCTTCACGTTGGAAATGGCGAGAAATTTAGGTGAAAATTTGCGAAATTATTGAAATTGAATTTGAGCAGTAAATGGAGAATTTAAAAAACATATTATAAGAGAGAACAGTACATTCACGTTTATATAACTAATTATATATGACACCTAGTAAAGGATACCAATGAAAGTAAGATTTCACACTTAAATTACAAAAGTTCAACCACTCAGTGAAAGCTCTTATTTACTAAATCGAGTAAGCTGTACTAACGCTTTATCGAGGGTTTGTAAATACACCTGAGCTTAAGTTAAATGAAAAAAAAAAAAACATTTACTACATGATTTCTCAAATACAATTAACACTTATAGTACATTGAATATAATGAGCTGATGTACAACACAACCACAAGTGAGGAATGAAATACGATGAAGTGAAAGTTCGAAGTTTGTTCCAAAAAGTGAAGTACGTATGCGCAGTGATAGAAATGTTTATAAATTAATCTATTATATATGAATATCTTTTATATAATATATTTTTGTATTACCTAACGGGTATGTAAAACGCGCTGAAAAAAAATCAACCTACTAATATCGTCTTAAGCAGGTGATCAAACTCGCTTATTGCAAGCTCTAAGCGCTTAGTTGTACTACTAAAAGCTTGAATGGCCATTCAACTGATGTGATCTTCGTAGCAAATTAATTTCCTGCCAATCTTAAAATCATACAGTCAATCTTTAACTGCATAAATATGTATGATAAAAGCGGAGCTTTTTAAGTACAAAAACCAATTTTTGAAAGCTTAATTTCGGTTCCGATTTTTTAAATCAAAATTACTAGCGTTAATTTGACTACGTGGGTATTTTGTATTGATTTAGGAGTATAAACTCCTCATTACAGTGATGTAATGATGTCAGGATGTAGCGCTTTTGTAGTAAATAACTGTGGATAAAGCTGTATTAAACCCATAAATTGTATGGAAATGATCACCGATTAGCTTAAATTTCGAAACTAATTTCCTTCTTGTTTTTTGTCGATTATTTTAGTTGGCCTATTTCATGTAGGTCGATAATTTTTCCAAATATTGATTATACAGTTTAGCTCTATATTTCTATTAAATCACAATCTTCTGGCTTTTGTATGAAATACTATCGAATTGAGGGTATACAGCAGTTCACTTCAGGCCAAGTGACCAGCCTTTAGTTGAACTGCTTTTATTTGAGAATCAACTTGCAACAAAATACTTACTTGGACTCGTCGAGGAAGACGGCTTCGAGCACGCGTGCCGCATAATGAAGATTGCGCTGCAAAACGTCGTTCGAAATATCGCCAGTGTTTAACAAGTGCAATAAGCAGCGTAATCTGTTGAAATTTAAAAAAAATATTTTTTAGTTTAGACTTAAGTTTTTAAGGAGTTAGATTATTTATCTATATAAGATCTAACATATTTTCCTATAAGCCCAGAGACTGAGGTCTGACCCTTACATCTCTTGGTTGCCTACTCACCTCACAGCCGCTTTATCGCATGCGTCCGGTGTATCGACGGCTGGTAAGTTTTCCGTGGCCAAATCTAGGCTCGTCGCGCACTTATCATCGCCACTCTCGCGTACGACCGCGCTAGTAGTTTCGGCGCTCGGTGAACTCGGTGCTGCTGCTGCTTGCATTTTGTTGGCGGCGGTGGCTAGGCTGCTGCTATTGGCGGCGCTGTTGAGCTTATTGCTTGTGCTATTAGTGGCGGCCGAGGCGGCGTTATTGCTGTTGCTGCTATCTGCAGCGGCGTGGCCGGTGCCGGTCGCGACCTCTGGCGTTGCTATAAAATTGTTACGCTGTTGGCGGTTTCCAATGGCTGGAACGTTCGGTGTGCTGTGCGTAGTAAAGTTGGGTTCCCCTTCAATTTGTCGCTCGCTATTACTAGATCTTCTAGTATCGTTGGCGCGATTGTCTGTATTTGTTGCTGGAGCGTAATTGCTTAATGCCTGTGGGCACTTCTTATCGCTGCTGTTGAGCAGTTGCGCAGCGAAATCGGGTGCTATGCCGGCGAATGGTTGTGGTGTATGTAGTTGTTGTTGCTGTTGCTGCGTTGGACCACCTATAGGTGTTGTGGCAGCTGTTGATGGCGATGTGAGCACACCCTGCTGCTGTGCATCCAGCTGTATGAAGCTCTTGCGGCTATTCGAACGTCGTACAATTGTGAGAGAGCCGTGCCCTGTGCAATGACAGAACAATATTGTTATTGAGCAATATTTGAGATGGCATGTAAATATAGCTATTTTGAATACAAAATAAAAAATTTCAAAAATATTTGTTTGGCATTGAAAGTGTAAACATATAAGGCATTGGAAAGCTTTAAAGCTTTCACTCAAAAAACTGTTAAAGCTCTAGCGTGGGAACTGCAACACACAATCATTACTTTTTCACCGTAAATATTTACTTGAATTCGTAAAGTAACCATAATATGTTTATGCACATTTAAATTTCACAACCCAAGTCACTTGCTTGCTTGAGCAGCCGGAAAACCGGGCATAAACACCTCAAGCCATGCCACGGCCGTTGAACATAACGAAGCATGAAAATAAATATGCAAGCAAGTGAATATTTATTTTTGCCTTAATGGTGGGACAGTCTCGTCCTTTATAAAGGGTGTTCTGTTTTGGAGCACACACATTGCGGAATCCTTGAAATTGTCTACTGAGCGCTTAAATCTAAGTGTTAAGGGAGGCATGAAGTTGAGAACGCAAATAAGGGAGTCAGTCTTGGTCGCTTCAACATAATTTTGATAGGATATAGGCGCCTCGTCGATACAGGAGGGTCTCTTGAGTCATACCTTTGGTGATGACAGTGTATCAACTACGAGGTGTGTTCAAAAAATAACGGAATTTTCCATAAAAAAAAATTGATAAAGGAACTTTCGAAACTCGCGAAATTGAAATCTGTTTGTATTTTTGGAATACACCTCCTAACTCAGTGGTGTTCTCGTACCTTAACCTCTTCTAAGGTGTCAGTAAGACAAAAAATTTTTAACTGACCGCTTTTCGGTCGATTTTTCTATGCTACTTCATTTCAGCAAATATTCTGCGCCACAAATTTGTCTAACCCAACTCAATCAAAATCAACGTACCGACATGAGCGCCGGTCCGCCTAAAATCATGTAATGCAAATGCTGGCTCGATGGCCCTTTGAGAGCAGTGCACACAAATCAAACATTTCCCTTTGCACTTTGTCTTTATTGTTTTGCCGTTAACTCCTCTTAAAACCGAGCGCAAATGCGATTGTTTATTTGTTTGCCTGTGCATGTGTGCGTGCATGCATACATCAATGCACAAAATCACTTACGCGCCGCCAAATTACAAGAACGCCTAATGTGGGCGGCCCTGTTTACATTACGGCTTGGATTCTTTTTTATTATTTATTCTCAGACTTTTACTGCGTATTTGTTGGCGTTAACGAAGAGGAGATTTATTGTAATGCCTTTCGATGCTTGGGTGTTTGGTGGATATACTTGCTTTTTGAATTGTGTGCTTGAGGGGAATTTTGGTGGCCGAGAGCGTTGCGTATACGCCATAGTATAGCAGGCAGTTTGGTTTAATGAGGGTTACAGAGAAAAACGGAGCAAAAACTCATAAGTGTGGGTTAAAGGGGGCCTATCAATAGCTCAAAAAATTACTAAATTTATTATATGAAAATTTACATGCAGGCGATATTCTGTAATCAGTGCACTCACTTCCAATTTGACCATTGATGGTCACGCTCTCAACTGTGCTGCTGGTGCCACTTGCTGTTGTTGTTGTGGTACTGTTTATTTCCTCACTTGTGTATAGGCCACCCGCACCTGTGCCGCTGTTTATTAGTCCTGCTGAACTGCTGCCAGTGGGACTGTCTGGCTTTGAGCGTCTCTCGCCGATTACACTGCCACTTGTTGAGCCAATCGCTGGTGTAGCGCCAACGGTGGGTAGTTCGTCACGTTCACGCTTTGGCAAACTCTCCGGTGTGCTGGCCACTGATAAAGAGACATGGAAAATAATGAAATTAATTTTTTGGCAATAATAATTTTGGAAAATATTAATATTTTTTTCGATTTCGAATATCAAGGCAAATTTCGAAAATCGATATTAAAAGTCCATAAATAATTTCCAAATTGCGAAAACCAAAATCCAAATATTTTTCAAATTTCGTAAACTTCGAAAACTAAAATCCAAATAATTTTCAAATTTCGAAAACTTCGAAAACCAAAATGCAAATATTTTTCAAATTTCGAAAACTTCGAAAACCAAAATGCAAATATTTTCCAAATTTCGAAAACTTCGAAAACCAAAATCCAAATATTTTTCAAATTTCGTAAACTTCGAAAGCTAAAATCCAAATAATTTTAAAATTTCAAAAACTTTGAAAACTAAAATTCAAATATTTTTCAAATTTCGAAAACCAAAGTCCAATTATTTTTCAAGTTTCGAAAACTTTGAATGCCAAAATCCAAATATTTTTCAAATTTCGAAAACTTTGAAAACCAAAATCCAAATATTTTTCAAATTTCGAAAACTTAGCAAACAAAAATGCAAATATTTTTCAAATTTCGAAAACTTCGAAAACCAAAATCTTAAAATCTCTAAATTATTTCCAATTGGGATTTGTTTCATTTCATTGCTAGAATTCGTAAGCGTTGCGCGTGTGGAACATAAATTTCTGCTGCTCAAATTACTCTCACGTAGGCGCTGGAAATCACGTAAAACACAGTAGCCATTTTGGCGCTGATTTTGGATAGCTGAGATTTACTGAATGTATGGCAAACATTCTGAAGAATTGCTTTTTAATTATATGACCCTCATATGCTTTCAAAGGTAGAAGTGATGTGAGTTAAAGTAAATAAGTGATTACTCAGCATTCAAAGTTGCTCATAGTCACCGAGTCCATACAGACTTAAGACTTAACGTAAGCACAAATTAAAAATTTCCCACAAAATTATATATATTTCAATCAGTTTTTACACATAGACATACATATCGTGGGTTTTCATGACGTTCATTTTGATTTGCGAACATTGACGACTAAATACTCTTCAAGTGCTGATTAGTTGCCAAAAGATTACTATTTGTTTGGCGAGTTCTGCGGGCAAAAATAAAGGGTGACTCATAGAGTATATGGTATATAAATTTAGTCAGATCGAAGAATATTACAACATTTCTTTTAAATAAAAAATGGATTTTTTTATAAACGATCTAACTTTGTACAATCCCAACAACAATAGTTAAGATATTTATCCCCCTCTTATATTGAATTCGAAATTACAGTTTACATAAAATAACTAATTTTTCCGCTTTCCCCAACACAATACCCACCCATTAAATTATCAGCATTGGCACTGATAATAACGGTAGCACTCCCGTGCAGGCAAACCATTCTTGTCAGCCTTTAATATCTAACTTATAAAGAGCATTTCAGTTCATTCCAGCAAATTCGCGAATTTACACGTATTTTTCCAAAAAAATTCAAATATTTTTCTAATAAATTGGTGCAAAATGCACATTTCAATGAAGTTTTCTATTAGCCTGCTGTTGTTGTGCTGCGGCATCTATCAGGCGTACGCCAGCTTTGGCGCCGAGGCGGCACCTATCAACGCCACCGATGGCGATTGTATTTGTGGCCGTCAGTATTCGCCAGTTTGCGGCTCCGATTCGAAAACCTACAGCAATCGCTGCTTGTATGAGTGTGCGCGCAAGAAGTTGAACGCCATGGGCCGCAGTCTGGAGCTGGTGCGCTCGGGTGTTTGTGCGGGCGAGCCGCTGCGTAGGAAGCATGTGGTCGCTGCTGCACCACTTGTGGAGTCAGCCGTGGCTGAGGAGGATAAGGACCTGGAGTCGTGCATCTGCGATCGCAGCCTAATACCTGTTTGCGGCTCAGACAATCGCACCTACAACAATCGCTGTCTCTTCGAGTGCAAGCGCTCCATTTTGGCTCGTGTCGGTAAGGTGCTGACACTCCTGCGCCAAGGCGTTTGCAATTGAGTGGGATTTTAATGCTGAATGTTGAAAGTTTGTAGCGGTTTGATTAATAAAATATGTTAAAGAAAGCATTTTTGGTGTTGGATTTTTTTTGGTTTTTCTCAAAGCGAAAATGTGTACAGAAATAACAAACGAGGGTTTGGAACAATTATTCAACAATTGTTGTGATGCATGAAAACATATTCCGCAGAAATTATATTCATACATATTTCAATAGTGGTGAAAAGGCTGTTAAGGGCTTTCATTTTGATTTGGTCTGATATCAATTTGATTCATGACTTTACATTTGTTATCTAAAGTCGAAAAATAATATAAATAAATCAGTATAATTAATCTCTGATACCAATATGAGATTACATTAAAAAAGTCTACAAACCTAATAATGATTGAGAATTCATTTTTGGAGAGAAAATAGAGACAGAGAAAAAGAACTTACTCTCTTGAAGAATATATAGTTACTATGTTTTTAGGCTCACGCTTCAGAATTAAACGCGCAATTCGTTTAGAAATATTTAATATACTCTTCCCGATCTTCGTACATGAAAAATTTTTCTTCTTATAGGATATATTCTAATTTTTCACTGGAAATGTAGGGTTCCCAAAGTTGTGCTCATGGTCAGTGCTCATCTCTAATTTTAGTGAACTATGTATGTATGTAATGTTGAAATCCAACGCAGAACCACTCTTGCCAACAGGTGCTACTATGGTTTGAGTAGACAATTGAAAAGTGAAGTCCTCTCTCGACGAACAAAAACTAAACTCTACAAGTCCCTCATCATTCCCGTCCTACTTTATGGTGCAGAAGCGTGGACGGTGTCAACATCCAATGAGACGGCACCAGGAGTTTTCGAAAGAAAGGTTTTGCGGAAGATTTATGGTTCCTTAAACATTGGCAACGGCGAATACCGCAGAAGATGGAATGATGAGCTGTATGTGTTATTCGACGACATAGACATAGTCCAGCGAATAAAAAGACAGCGGCTACGCTGGCTGGGTCATGTTGTTCGAATGGACGAAAGTGCCCCAGCTCTGAAAGTTTTCGATGCAGTACCCGCTGGTGGAAGCCGAGGAAGAGGGAGGCCTCCACTCCGATAGAAGGACCAGTTGGAGAAGGACCCGTCTTCACTTGGTATTACCAATTGGCGCTAAACTGACAAAAGGAGAGATGCGTGGCGCGCTGTTGTGGACTCGGCTATAACCGCGGCGGTGTCTACGCCAGTCAAGAAGAAGATGTATGTATGTAAGTCATTTGTATCTTCCAAGGAGCTATTTTCCTTCAAGCTTACGTGTTTTTCATAAAATTGTATTAATGTAAGTCTAGAATTACTAGAAATATTAGTTACGGACTTACTAGAATGATAAAACAGTCTCGTATACATATTTAACGATATACTGATACATCATTAGAACTGACTGACATAGACCTTTTTATTTGATAGCATAATAAAACTGTTGCTTTTGTATGTACTATATAGTATATACTAATCTATAGCGGTGACTACTGTATATATACAACCTTTCTGTATGATTAATTTCAGCGGCAACTTTGTTATTATTGGCGTTCTCATTTATACGCTTAGTCGGTATAGTGAAGTGTTATCGCTGCGCTGACTGATATGCCAAATGAGAACACTTTTAATCTGCAACTGATAATACACTATTACATCTATATATATGTATTATCAAAGTAATACCTAAACATTTACTAATCTGATCAACAATGCGTAATTTTCATAAAAATAAACAAAAAATCATATTTCTCACAATCTTTAATTTATCACATTTATTATTCGCAGAAAATAGTCAACACTTTTACTTGGTATAAACAAGAAAGTTCTCATCATCACTCCTCACACGGTCCCTCGCGCAAGAACTCCAAACTGCGTCCTCGGCGCTCCTCATCCTGACGCACACAATCGTAGAGACAACGATTCGCATAGGTCACCAGATTAGCGGCGCAGACGGGCTCAAAGTTGCGAGGACACAAGCAGACGGGTGCCTCCTCGTAATCGGAGTCAACTTCGCTGGGCGCAGCTTCGGTTAGGGCGGCAAGCAGCATGATGCCCAGCAGGAAAGACGCAATGTAGCACATAAATTTCATTTTGTTTCAATGTTTTTATTTTGGTTATACTAAATTATCGGTTAGTTAGTGGTTTTGGTCTAAACTCGTGGTTCCCTCCGTAGGGTTGTACGCGCAAGTGCTTTCGGTAGACAACTGAATTGCGTGGCTTGTGTGGCAAAGTGTTTTATAGATAAAAACTAAAACCGAAACAGCTGTGCTGAGTTCTTATCTTATGAATAAATAATGTTTGGGAGTTGAGTGTCGGTCAACGAAACGAATTAGTGCTAGTATTATGTATATGTAGAACACTTAGCTAAGCTGAAAGCCTGATCTTTTTAATTAGCTTTCGGCAGATAGTGAAAAAGTGATTTTTCGTCTGAAATATACATGCATAATACTTATTTATAGGTATACTATATAAATATTTTTTATTCGCCGAAATGTTATTCAAAACTAACTGAGTGGTTTAAGAGCAACTTGTGCAAATAAGAAAGGGAGAGTCAATATTTATGTCTGAATGATTATATAAATGAACAATTGTACAAATTTAGTGGGTACCACAAGCATATAAGCAAAGTACCAGGAAAAAACTCAACCTCCAAAACATGTTATTCGCGAGCTTCCTTCTATTATTGTTTTTAAAGGTTGAGTAACACATACATATATGCGGTTTTTAAAGCGAAAATATATTAAATATAAATTTCAGCATTAAAGAACCTTCTATTTTCGCATGAAAATAATTATATTTCGTCAAATGTATGAGGTTATATTTATATTCAGGCAGAGTCTGTAATTCACTTCCAAGTGAAATTCAAGCAAATTCACTTTCAATCTGATATTTGGTGTACTGCATTTCGATTTTACTTTTCAAACTCCATATTTTGTTTTTAATTTTCACTTTCACTCACTTCAGAACCTGCCTGCTACTCTCATATGGTCCTACTAATGGCAGGCACCTTGTCGCGGTGCAGGGACTTAGTCGCTACTCAGCCGGCCGCCACCTGTAACATGGAGGATGAAACTCCACTACACATACTACTGGAATGTGTTGCAAAATTTTGGGATATACCATCCTAACAGAGGGGCACATCGTCTCTCTTAATCCAAGTACCATCCTGGAATTTGTCAGGGTACTGGAACTAATGGAGTCGCTGTAGACTTGGAGAGTGCACAATAGACCACTGGTCGTGGTGCTTTCCTCATCATCATCATCTATCTACTCTCATTTGAAGACTTATACTGCTTGAGAGGCTTGCTTTAATGAACATTAACTCTAGTTTTAATTGTTTGTATTTTACATATAATCATTTTTGGTTATCTGTCGCACACATGTTGTGTTTATGATTGCTGAGCTCAGAACATAAAGCTTAGAAAACCAGTGTTTATCGCTTTGAACTTGACTTGCTGACCCCATAATTCTTTGTGATTAAATACAATTTTTATAAACATAATAATAATGACGAAAGTAATTCAAAAGAACTTAGATGACACAAGAAAAGATCTCTGACATTTATTTATTATCAACAAAATAGAAATCAACACACAAATATATGATTAACACGGTCCTTTATGTGCCACTGTCAGTGCGGCGCTGGCCTTCTGATGGCACTCGAAGAGACAATCGTTGGAGTATGTGTGTCCATCGCTTCCACACAACGGCAAGTAGCTGTGCGGACAGATGCAGTGAGCTGCTGCTACCTGCGATGCTGTGAAGAAGAGCACCAACGTCAGCAGGAGCAAAGCGGTTAAGTTGAACAATTTCATGGTGTGCACTCTGAATTTGTATAATTTCATTGAAAATGTTACTATTTATTGTTATACGATCCCACTTCTGTGCTTTGCTTCGAAGAATGAAAGTATTTTAGTGCGACAGTGGTATTTGTATGCAGATATTGCATTTTCATCTCAAAAATTGGATGATCAAAAGCTCACCTTAATTGCATAGAGCAAGCGAGATTATTTGCACGCGTTCGATTTTTTTGCTAATTTTGAATTATGAAGATAATGCAAAGACGAATTTACTTATCATTTAGAAAAATAAAAAAATAATTGGTTGCCATGTGTAGCACATTAATTATAACGCAAGCATTACTGTGAAATACTAATTAATTGCAGAAATTTAATTACACAATTACCGGATTTTTTAATTGTGCAGAAAGAAACACTAATTAAGTGGCACTTTCTTGCATATAAATGCTTTTAGAGTTGAAGGCTACTTAGTACTTTTAACACAGTAACTATTGGCATTAAGTAGTTTCACTTGTAATTAAATATACATGCAATACTACTGCCTTCTAATCAGCTAATTATACCCCTTAAATTGCAAATATATACACGTAAACAATTTCGTAGTTTAGAGTAGACTTGAGCACCAAGCGTTTAAAATAGCATTCTAAATAGTTTAGTGACCTACCGATCACATTTATTCTTTTATTTTTAATTACAACAGCATTACATTTGAGTAATCATAAATCAAATCCGTATTCAATCGAGGAAATTTTAGCATGGTCCATCGTGTGCTTTTCTCAATCCAGCATTAGTTCCTTGATGACACTTGAAATCGCAGTCATTGCCATAGGTATTGCCATCACTGCCGCAGACTGGAGCGTAGTTGTATGGACAGGGACAGCCTTGTCCGTTCGTTGCTGTGAAGCACATCGCCAGCGCCACGCAGAGCACAACAAATATGTTTAGTAACTGCATTGCAAACGCGAAATTTTCGTTTACTTGTAATATTTAAAGTGACACGAGGTGTGTGTTGTAGGTTTCAACTGCTTACGCTTTTCTTGAACTCTGACAATATTCATGTTTGGTGTGCGCATTTATAGGGTTTGCTAGTTTAGCCGTAGCCGCACGAATTGATGATCTATAGTCAATAGACAAAAGCTCAGATGCAACTTTTATTATTTATTATTTCGATTTTAATTGCATGTTATAATGGTACGAGGGCGGTTGCATAAATCCAGGTGAAAGTAGGAAAAATAATTAGCAAAAAATTGAAATAAGAAATTCTCTATTTTCAAATAGAGACTATATATAGCTGATCCCAAATTGGAAAACAAATTTTCATATCTGCTTCATAATAGGATTTGATAAGCTCCTTAAGTTTGTCCAGATTTAAAATTGTCAAAGTGATTTAATAGCCTTCCATTTTTTTCCTCATTTATTGGTCTTTTATAGATTGGATAACTCTCTAAAATATATTATAGAGGTTTACGTTAACAAATTCATAACTTGAGTTCCTCAAAAGTTGCGTGAAAGCTAATATCCGAACGTATAAATCAGTTTAAGTACTTCTGAAGCTCTCCTAGTAGAAAAACGAGTTATTACTAAGGTTTCTAGGAATTCAGTTGTATTTCACCTGCTGTAAATATGTTGTTGCTCTTTGTTAATCTCTCAATATATAATATGTTCTGTGTGAACTAGCATCTCAGCTGTAAATTCGTTTCATTTCAAAGCGTACCTAAGAGACACTGAAGACTCTAGTTAAATAAATATCTGAACAATTTTGGTTTAATGCGAAAAATCGCGCGATTCCATGATATGAGCCTCGTTTGTTTATAATTTAGTAATATTTTTATATTTAGCCTTTTAATTTTATATAATAAGTTAAGTTAGTAATTAAAAGATGATTAATGTCATAGAACGCTTACTATTCAAATTAACAAGTCACTTAGTTGCCGTTTTAATTTGCATATGTAATCACAAAAGCTTGAACAATTTCTAAAGCTTTATGCGAAAAGCTCATAACAACTGGTCTAAAGCTCGAAGCTTTTCTAAGAAAGTTTTTAGAATTTAGCAAAGCTTTTTCTAGCAAGCGCTATAAGTTCTAATTAGAGTTAGCAGCTAAGCATTAGGCTGAAAAGTGAGTGCTAATAAAGCAGTGGCTCATACTAAACAAATATTTAATAACTAAAGAGCAGCTGCTTTCAAATGCATATTCCAAAGTTTAAGTATTAAATACACTTGAAATGAATTTAAATTTACCAACAAAGTGACTTTTTGTTGCATTCGTCACCTGAATATTTATATTTACATTTGGTTTAAGCAAACTTTGTGGAATAGAACCGAACTTGGTGCTGTATACCGATTACATACATTTGTTGGTAAGTTTGTGTGCTTTTATTATTTGCACCTTGTGATGAATTACGCTTTTTCTCTTCAAAGTGTCAACACAAGGGGTACATAGTAGTTGTAAACAAGCAACAACAACAACACTTATGCCACACCGAATGCCACTTGACGCCACTTAGTTTTGTATCGAATATTTATGCGCCGTGGGGGGTTCAAGAGTCTCTAATTAAGTATGCAAATTGTGGGAATTGACGATACGAAAAAAGGAAATAGAGAGGAAGTATAATTAAAACAGCAATAAAAATAAAGGCAACGTCTAGAATGTTTATTCTTTCAATGAATTCACTCTAGAGCGTAAAGGGTTGTAGGGCTGAGAATGCGAAAATATTTACGCTTAAATATTGAATGGGTATTGCTAATAAATACTAGCAGTTTTACTTAGATAAATATTAATTCATGTTAAGTTAAATGAGATAGCTTGGGTTGTAGTGGGGAGTGACTCGATTGTTGACATATTTATATACCTATAAATAATGTTGAATATCTGTCGTTCGAGCTGAGTATGACTACTATTTTCAGCTTTTGTTGAATTCAGTTCCTTAATAATGGAAGAATTGTACACTGATTAACCAATTTAGCGTTTACAATTCAGCTCTAAGGGGTATCTAAGATTCACTATTTTTATTTAGATTATAATTCAGTTGTAATCCAATCTTACAAGAGTCTACATTCACTAAATTCACGCGTTAAAGCTTACAATGAGATTTGCCGCCCAATTCGTGCTTTTTCTCGTGATATTTGCATTCTTGGTTTCAAAATGTGCTGCTATAAATTGTCAACCCTGCAAAATTCAGGAAGCAAGAAGGAAACACGCTGAAGAAATGCAGAGGAAAGCGGAATCAGTTAGAAGTAGCACTGCAGTACCAATAACTTACATTTAATCGGAAAATAGTAAACGTTAAAAAATGTCAAATGTGTTCAATTAAACTGTAATGGAAAAGTAATCAATTAAAAAGTAATGAAAAAGTAATCAAGTTAAATGTAATGAAAATGAATTCAATTAAAAATTAATTCAATAAAGATGTAATGAAAAAGTAATCACTTAAAAATATTTTTATTATAATAAAAAGTAATGGAAAAGTAATCAATTTGAAAGTAATTCAATTTGAAAGTAATCTAAAAGTAATTACATAATTAAAAAGTAATTTAATTACAAAGTAATGGAAAGTAATCAATTATAAAGTAATTCAATTACAAAATAATGGAAAAGTAATCAATTAAAAACTAATTAATTTAAAAAGTATTGGAAAGTAATCATTAATAATTTATAATTTCAAAAATGATAAAAAATTAGAAACAATTAAGCGAAAGTGTTGAACTATTAGTTTTAACTGAGCATACAAAATAATGTGTACTCATTCCAAACGGGTCGCTGAGTATATTTAAACTAACTTTATAAAGGGTGATTTTTTAAGAGCTTGATAACTTTTTTAAAAAAAAAAACGCATAAAATTTGCAAAATCTCATCGGTTCTTTATTTGAAACGTTAGATTGGTTCATGACATTTACTTTTTGAAGATAATTTCATTTAAATGTTGACCGCGGCTGCGTCTTAGGTGGTCCATTCGGAAAGTCCAATTTTGGGCAACTTTTTCGAGCATTTCGGCCGGAATAGCCCGAATTTCTTCGGAAATGTTGTCTTCCAAAGCTGGAATAGTTGCTGGCTTATTTCTGTAGACTTTAGACTTGACGTAGCCCCACAAAAAATAGTCTAAAGGCGTTAAATCGCATGATCTTGGTGGCCAACTTACGGGTCCATTTCTTGAGATGAATTGTTCTCCGAAGTTTTCCTCAAAATGGCCATAGAATCGCGAGCTGTGTGGCATGTAGCGCCATCTTGTTGAAACCACATGTCAACCAAGTTCAGTTCTTCCATTTTTGGCAACAAAAAGTTTGTTAGCATCGAACGATAGCGATCGCCATTCACCGTAACGTTGCGTCCAACAGCATCTTTGAAAAAATACGGTCCAATGATTCCACCAGCGTACAAACCACACCAAACAGTGCATTTTTCGGGATGCATGGGCAGTTCTTGAACGGCTTCTGGTTGCTCTTCACCCCAAATGCGGCAATTTTGCTTATTTACGTAGCCATTCAACCAGAAATGAGCCTCATCGCTGAACAAAATTTGTCGATAAAAAAATTTCGAACCGAACACTGATTTTGGTAATAAAATTCAATGATTTGCAAGCGTTGCTCGTTAGTAAGTCTATTCATGATGAAATGTCAAAGCATACTGAGCATCTTTCTCTTTGACACCATGTCTGAAATCCCACGTGATCTGTCAAATACTAATGCATGAAAATCCTAACCTCAAAAAAATCACCCGTTATATGAGCTTATACATATCTAATGAAGAAAAGAGCCATTTAGCAGTGTTGTAATTAAAACGCCACACACGTCAACTATTCACACATTTAGCGCTCGTTCGCTGTATTTGTAATTAATACACTTATCAGGCGCATACGAAACAAACAGCTTTGAGCTTATGCGAAACGCGAAAAGCAAAACAAAAACAACACACTATTTTAAGTGGAGAGCGCCTCATTTACTCAACGCGCAGTAGTTTACTCATCGCCTCATTTGCTATCAATCGCTTTTAGTTGGATCGCTTGCCGGCGCTACACTTCAGTTACGTTTTAAAACGCGAGTCGATCGTTTGCTTGCAATTTACGTGTGAGCGGGTGCAAAGTAAAAGTTTTAATTGGAATACACGACAGTAAATAAGACACGATGAAGTCCTTTTCGCTGTTCGCCGCATTGTTGCTGCTCTTGGCTGCATTCACCACGCTGACACAGGCCTCGTTCTGCCCCTGCGATCTCACGCAGAAGGGACAAATATGCGGCTCCAACGGCATTACCTACAAGAATCGCTGCGAGTTCGAGTGCACGCAGAAGGACTACAAAAAGCTGGGACGCACGCTGAACATTGCGAAGACGGGCCCATGCTAAGCGTCACTTAATTGGGATTGGCAGCGTGGGGGAGTTGCGCCACAACGACAGGCAGTTGGTTGCAAGTGTAAATGGCAGCTGTCAATGAGGGAGTGGTGCAGCGAGAGAGGAAGGAGTGCTGGGAGTGCGAATGTGGTTTGTTCTGCCACGGCGGAAGGAAGTTTACAGGAAGCATTGGTGTTTTAACGGGAAATTGAGTGAAAGCAAGGTGTACGCTACGCCACACCAAAGTAATATTATACGTAGTATTGCACACATACATATATACATGTAGCTGTAGATTTAAGTTAAAAATCTTGAGATTTCCAGCACTTTTCGTGTTTATATTATCAATTATTAAAATGAATTAATAAATAATTAGCTGTTCAGCTGAAATTAAATTTATTTCAAGTATTTTACTTTAAGACAGTAAGTTCGGGCAATTGTTCAAGTTTTATAATAATTACTTAATCGACAGCTAACTTGATTAATAAGTTGAAAATATCTGCCTTTAAAGTTTTTATATTGACTATATCCTTTAGATTCCACTTGAATAAGCCCCAAATTGGCTGTGAGCTGGTCACTTGTGAATGTGAAATCGAGTTTCAACTTAAAATAATTATTTTTAAAATGTATTTTAAGTTCTACCACTCTCTCCATACTTCCATTAGCAGTATGTGCCTTATAGTTTGGCGTCAGCGTAGAATAACGACACTCGTTCGCTTTTCACCTTCTAATTGAGTTGTTGATGGCTGCTTTTTGTTCAATTATTTTTGTTGTTGTTGTGTGTCTCACTGTGACATTATTGGATTTTAAGGTGTGTCTTCCATGCATGTACATATGTATATATAGAAATAACGCTTTATGTGTGCTCCTCTCCTCGCCTTTCGCATTAATTTATTGTGTGTTACGCTTTGATTTTGTTGCCTTTGTTTTTCGTTAAGTGACTGAGGTCAATCAAAGCTTAAAAATAAGTAAACACTAAACTACAAGTTAATTGAGCTACACTTAGCTTTCGTACGTGTGTTTGACAGCGTATTCAGCTCAATTTTCTGAAAGTGTACGCTTTTGTTGCGTTCTTCGCTTTGTTTGCTTTGTAAATATTTTAATTTCGAGTATAAGCAAATGTTATTATAGTTAATGAAGCTGTTTTCTTTTGTGCGATGCTTGTCATTTTTTGGTTATCACACTGTCGCATTATCTGTAACTGTAAACATAAGTTCAAGTTTTTATTCGGCGATGTCAGACATTATGGAGAAGAGGCAAACAACTGTTTCTAAACAACTGTACTTAGTTAGTCAGTGGTGAAAAATAATTTTAAATTTACTATTTTTCTCTTTATTATTTGGCAGATATAAAAATTATGAATTTTGAATTTATTTAAATTGAATTTATTTAAAACAAGTAAGGAAAGGCTAAGTTCGGGTGTAACCGAACATTTTATACTCTCGCAATTTATTGAAGAAATTTTATTAAGATAACGCACAAATTTACCCATAAATTCGGCATAAAGTTTAATAGAATAACGAAAATCGTCCTATATGGTGTATGAGGGCTGAGGTAATTCCTGAACCGATTTCATTCAATTTCACCAGCAAGGTACACTATATCCAATACTATACGCTCACTTAATTTTGCTAAGATATATCACATATTAACCAATACATATATGCGTAATAAAGCCCAACGAATTTTTGAAAAACCTTTAATTAGGTATATGGGAGCTAGGGGATGATATTTTTGCAAAACCTATAATTATGTATATGGGAGCTAAGAGATGTTGTGACCCGATTTTAATAATTTTTGGAACAGAGACACACTATTGGAAGAAAACAATTTCCTCTGAATTACATTAAATTAGTTGAGAGATTTACCCATATTTTCGGTTAAAATTTAACCTTAGGCGCTGAGTTCAACATGTTCGATATGTGGGGCCTTGAAAAGTTATAGTCCGTTTTCGATAATTTTTTCACAAGTGATGCCACAGATCATATACTGTATTTGTGTAAAGTTTTATTTCGCTATCATCATTGGTTCCTAATGTATATGTTATAAAGTGAAGGATTCAGATGGAATTCAAAAGTGAGTTATAAAGAAAGTAGTCGTGGTTGTGAACCGATTTCATCCATTTTCTACACATGTCATCAGGGCGTCAATAAAATATTATATACCGAATTTCATTGAAATCTGTCGAGTAGTTCCTGAGATATGGTTTTTGACCCATAAGTGGGCGATGCCACGCCCATTTCCCATTTTGTAAAAAAGTCTGAGTGCAGCTTCCTTCTGCTATCATTTCTGTGAAATTTTGTGTTTCTGACGTTTCTCGTTAGTGAGTTAACGCACTTTTAGTCATTTTCAACCTAACCTTTGTATGGGAGGTGGGCGTGGTTATTATCCGATTTCTTTCATTTTTGGACTGTATAAGGAAACGGCGAAAAGAAATGACTGCAGAAAGTTTGGTTTATATAGCTTTATTGGTTTGTAAGATATATATAAAAAACCTATTTGGGGCGGGGTCACGCCCACTTTTCCAAAAAAATTACATTCAAATATGCCCCTCCCTAATGCGATCCTATGTTCCAAATTTTATTTTCATAACTTTATTTATGGCTTAGTTATAGCTCTTTATGTGTTTTTGGTTATCGCCAGTTTGTGGGCGTGGCAGTGGTCCGATTCCGCCTATTTTCGAACTTAACCTTCTTATGGTGCCAAGGAACACGTGTTCCAAGTTTCATTAAGATATCTCAATTTTTACTCAAGTTACAGCTTGCACGGACGGACAGACGGACAGACGGACGGACGGACAGACAGACATCCGGATTTGAACTTTACTCGTCACCCTGATCACTTTGGTATATATAACCCTATATCTAACTCGTTTAGTTTTAGGACTTACAAACAACTTTGTTGCGAGAGTATAAAAATTATTTTAAAATTGTTTATTCAGAAGATATAAAATAATTCAAATCCAATATTTGTTTATTATTTAATTTTCATTATTTGATTAACCTCTCACCTGACCTATAGTACAATTTTCAATTCAATTTTTTATTTCATGTTTTGATGTTTTTCTATAATTTTATTCGATAATCTTTGAAAATTTTCTGGAATAATGGAATTAAAGCACAATTTACTCCTTTGAAATTCAAATTCAAAACTCAATTACTGTGATTAATTGAATAATAAACCAATATTTTTGTTAACAAGCATATATCTTAAAATAAATTTCTACGAATTACTTGCGTAGCATCTTTCACAGGCGCTTTGAGTTGATATTGTTTATTTATGCACTCAATGATTCACTAGACCACAGACCACAAATTGGAAAGCCGTCCAAACGTCGAGGCATCAAGCACTCAGGCTGAAGCAACAAATACACTATACACCTCAATAAATAACCTTGCAATAACGCTCTCTGTGAAAGCAAGAACCTGTGAAAATTTACGATGCCAATTTGCAATAGAGAGTATATAGAGTATATATGTATTTTTGCATTAGAATTTCAATTACTTTGTGATTTATAATTGAGTAATTCATATTTCTACATCAAGTCAAGGCACAAAGACACGCTGTGGCGAAGAAAGCCAGTCAGTGACACCGAGATTCAATCAGACTCACGCTTGGAAAATTCAAATGAAAACCACGCAACACACATACATACATATTATTCAACTAATATCAGAGAATACAGACCAACAGTTGGTCTGCAAGTGAAAGTGCTTTTTGTTCACGCATGTGTTGTTGTTGTATATAGGTTATACAGGTAAGTAAAATTGCGAAAATTTACATTTCACTCTTCAGCAGTGTATTTAAATGTGTGCTGTTGTATTTGTGTGTGTGTGTGTGTCCGTGAAAAGGGTATAAATTGTCAAAATCACATCAAATGCCCGAAATTAATATCATTATCCCTACACAATTCAAATGGGATTTTCAATATTGCGTGCGGGATAAGCTTTATTGCATTGCGAGTATTTTAACAACAACAATAACTGAAGAGCTTGAACATAAAAGCGGTGTAAACTGATTGTGTAAAGGCTTAAGCGCCTTAATGTATGCTAACATTTAATGCATGGATTGAAAATCATGATATACACAATTGATTTGTAAATTATAAATTTTCCCGATATTTGCTTGAATTTTGGTTTTATTATTTTTTAAGAAAATTTTCTTAGTTTTTTATTTCTTGCTGCTACTCGTGTCGATAATGCTTGTAATATGAAAATAACTGAAGGCAAAGGAAAATAGTGAAAGCAAAAAAAGTGAATAAAATTGAGAAAACTAACGAAATCTCGGGAAAACACACGTAGCATACATATCTGCACATAAAGCGTACAAAGACTTTGCTGCCACAAACTGAAGCTAGCACAAGCATTGTACTCATACTCATACTCACACTCATGACTTGCATACTTGCACATATCTTACTTAAGCTATGCGAACTTGTGTACTCTAGCTTATATAGTTCACTTACATAGAGACATGTGTGTAGTAGACAACAAAACTTCTCCCTTCTTATGTGTATGCTTATCTTTAAAAGAAAATATCGGAATCTTAAACGAAATGTTGCTGCGAGTAAACGAAATAAAATTGCGCGTCACAATAAGATGATATCAAGACTTAAACATATATGTAGAAACGCATGTGCTTACCGAAATGGGTTCTCGAATAATAAATTTTGTGTTCTTCTTTGTTGCAAAAGAGCCAGAAAACATGTGTTGCTTGCGATAAGCGCAATTTTAGTGAAATACACGTTTCGACAATGTAAGCGCTGGATAAGTGCATTGCAGTTGGGGCAGCCATTTTGCTATTTCTCTTTGGTTTTGCATTTGTACAATGTGTTCGCACTACAAAGAAGTCTGCGAGGGTTTTGAGATGTGTTTGTGGTTTCTTTGAATGGGATGTACCAAACACTCACAACATATAAAGTTTTTGCAGTCTTCTAATAAATGTTTTTTAAAGAATAAAGACTGATATAAAATACAGATTTTCGAACTCTTAGTCTTAGACCATTTTTTCCTCAACAGATTAGGAAACATTAATGTGAGAGATGTAGGTATCGAAAGCAATAGAGGCCATTGCAGCCCTTCTAAGAAGCAAGTTCCCGAGGTCTCTAGCTCAGTGCTCCCTTATGGAATAATGTGTCAAAGTTCCATAACTTTAACCAACCTAAGAAGTGCGTAATTCATGAAAGCATACATAAGCTTACCTGCGCGGCAGCAGGTAACGAGCACCTCCTCGAAAGTAGCTCTTATTAACACCATAAACAACAAAAACTACTTGGTCTACACGGCTCAAATCACGACTAAGCAGCAGCCAAGCAGCTCATAATTACATTCATGATTGCTGTTTTATCATCATCAGTCATCATTATCATTTTTATTGCTACTACAAGCTCATTAAAAGAGTGTACCGCCGCCGCCTCTCGGCACTTCAGCACCTAGTGCGTTCGTTGAAGCATTCGTTGAACGCATAATAGAGTTGCTGATGTGCCGGTTATGAGGTCGCACAGAGCGTACACTCCCCTCCTAACATTAGCAGATTGCTAAAGTCACCAACTTAACGGGTTTCAACTACCGGGATGTACGGGGTAAGCAAAGCAGCATCTTTAAGTTGCGTCAAGCACTTCTTCCTTTCTTCTCGCACACACTTTCGCTGCTGCTGCTGCTGCTGGTAATTCTCACATTAACCTCGTTTTCAAAGGTTCGACGACACCGTCACCACGAGTACTTGATTATTCTAAGACATCCAGCCTACTTAAAATGCAGCTACCTCATTTGGGGGGTATGACGCAGTTTCTGTCGCGACTCTTTCTTTCCTTCTTTTCATCTTGCTCTTCATTCACTGATGTGCTTGACGCAGGCAGCGCGAAGGAAAGTTCCTCTGTATCCTTTTCCGTCGCTCATTGCTTGCGAGTGTGGCTCACTGATTTGCGAGTGCGTTGGAAATCTCGGATTGGTGGGCTCTGGTGGTGAATGTGGTAGTGCAGTTGAAGTGGAAAACTGAAACTGATGCTTAGCGACTGTGGCGCTGTTTTATTACAAAATTATGAGCTGTGAGAAATTTCGCATTTTAATTACACAAAGCACACTTGGTGGGCTTATATACCGTTATATACTCTACTATACAAGTAGTTGAAATGTGCGTGTGTGTGCTTTGTTCATCCTTGCCAGGGTGTTCAAGTGTAAAAACCTCTTAGAAACTAAAAGAAAAATCCGGATTTGAGGGCGTTGAACATACTTGAAATAACTTTGAATGCTTCTGTTGCAGCTGCCTTGTTGCAACATGCCGTGGCATAACTATGGTCGGGTGTGGAAGTTATACTTTCGATTTTGTTGCAAAGTATACAGAGTCTTAACAAAATTAAACAAAAATATAAAAATCTAAATAATAAATATTAAAGAGAAAAAGATAGAAAAGAGCGAATTAAAGAGAAAAACTGATATCACTCTCATCTTATTTTTATAAAAAAAAAATTAATTTTTAATTTAAAATTTTATTTTTAAAAATTTTTTATTTTTTTTTAATTTTTTTTCCATGTGGTAAGCCGTAAATATTAAAAATTAAATGCAACTTTAAAGCAAATATTTTGTATATTTTTGTAAATATTTTTCCACCAAAAAGTTGTTTAAGAACCACTGGACTGCTGTTCTCTTGTGTCATAAATACACAAATAATTCTTTTAGCCGTAAATATTATTGCAATAAATAAAAAGGCAAAGCAAAAATCACAACAACACAAAGCAAAACAACTGCAATGAGATTAAAAATATTTTTCTCCCGAGTAACACTCTCTCTAACTAAATTTTAGCACATCAGCGAGAGCAGCCGGCGTGGAGCGCCACGCAAAAAACCCAATATTATTTTAGCAACAACAAAGTAAAATGACCGAATTGATTAAATATAGCGGCACAGCGCTGAATGGGCAGTTTTGTTGCTGCCATCAGCGGAGAGAGTCACTTAGTCACTGAAAGTGGGGCTGCTGAACGATCAACGGTAAAACTTTTTTTGTAAGTAAGTATATAAATGCAGTTATGTGTGGTGGGTTGAAGATGCATTGGGGCATAGGCTGAATAGCAACCGCATCAGCGCTACGGCTTGCATTATTAAAGCAGTGCACTGAGCTGATTGCCTAACTGTCTGTAGATGGCACTAGTCTAGCGTGCTGTGTGTTTAGAGATAGGGATCGACGTTGGTGCGTTTGGCACATTGTTTCGAGTAATTTGTATTTCCGAGCGCAAAGGCACACAAAACCAAAAATCTAACCAAAAATATTATTAATAACAAGAACAAATATATAAAGCTGTGATAAAACCAAAAATTTTGTGTTCTTTGCTACGAAATCGAATTTACGTGTCTTTGTGTGCGTTATAATGTTTTATAATTGTTTGGGGCTTAAGGCCCTACTGTTGTTCTTCACATTTTGCCTGCTTCTGCGACATGCACAAATGTCGGCAGATGCGGCAATAACGCCAACCCCAATCTTACCCAGCACCGAAAGTGCCAATGAGGAATTGAAAACGCCCATGCTAGCGAACGACATGAAGATGACGGCGGCCGCTAAGGAGACCAGCGCGAGCATGTCCGCCATGATGAATGATGAGTCGGCGGCAAAGAAGGCGAAAATCATGACCGACACCGAGACTACAGCGAGCGAGAAAATGGAGCACAAAGAGAAAGACTGGTGGAAGCACATGATACTCTATCAAATCTATCCGCGCTCGTTTATGGACAGCAATGGCGACGGTGTGGGAGATTTGCAAGGTGAGTGTGCAAATGGCAGTTAAATTGATGATTGGGGCTAACGGTCAATTACGGTCTCCTCTTTGCAGGTATTATTATGAAGCTACCCTATCTCGCTGAGACTGGTATTCACGCTGTTTGGTTGAGTCCCATTAACAAGTCGCCTATGGTTGATTTCGGCTATGATATAAGTGATTTCAAGGAGATCCACGCGGAATACGGTACAATGAAAGATATGGAAATGCTGATAACGGAAGCGAAACGTTTAGGTAACTGTTAAATGTGATACCGTTAATCGATGAACAGTTTCAAATGTTTACGTGGTACTTGCTTTCAGGCATTAAAATTATCATGGACTTTGTGCCGAATCATACTTCAAACGAAAGCGAGTGGTTCGAGAAGTCGGTCAACAAGGAAGACGGTTATGAAGACTACTACATTTGGGCTGATGCCAAGTTGGATAAGAATGGCAAGAAGATGCCGCCAAATAATTGGGTGAGTGAAGAGCCTTGGAAATGAGCTGTTGTTGTGGCAATTCTCATTTGATTAAGCAATTTTTTTCTGAAATATTTCTTATATAATCAAAAAAATGTTGTGTTCTTCGTAGCAATCCGTGTTTTATGGTTCCGCCTGGACATGGAATGAGAAGCGCAATCAATACTATCTACATCAGTTTACGCCCGCACAACCGGATCTGAACTTCCGCAATCCCAAAGTGGTCGAGGCCATGGACGAGATCTTGCACTTCTGGTTGGATAAAGGCATTAACGGTTTCCGTGTCGACGCCGTCAATCATCTCTTCGAAGACGCTAAGCTACGTGATGAGCCACTAACTGGCAAAACCGATGATAAGCTTTCCTACGACTATACCAAGCACATTTATACCAAAGATATGGTAGGTGAAACCATTGCAACTACAACTAATAAATTCTAATGTACAAAATTGGTTTTACTGCAGCCAGAAGTACTGGATATGTTGCAACATTGGCGTAAACTACTCGACGATTATACTGCTAAGAAGGGTGGAGCTGCACGCATTCTGATGACCGAGGCTTATGCCGATTTGAAAACGCTCATGGACTACTATGAAACCAAAGATGGCAAACGCGGTTCCCACTTCCCATTCAACTTCAATTTCATCACCGATTTGGATGAGAATTCCGATGCGCGCGACTATGTCTTCAACATACAGAAGTGGCTGACATATATGCCACGCGAACACACAGCCAACTGGGTCATGGGAAATCACGATAATATGCGCATGGCCACCCGTTTCGGTCCGAAGCGTGTCGATGCCATGCATATGCTGATGATGACGCTGCCTGGTGTGGCGGTCACCTACAATGTAAGCGCGTGTGTGTGCATTATTTGGAAGCAGATTTCCAATAATTTTGTGTGTTTTTCTTTTTCGGTCGGTAGGGTGAGGAAATTGGCATGCAGGATTACCGTGATATCAGCTGGGAAGACACTGTCGACCCACCTGCACGCAATGTGGGACGTGAAAAGTACAAAGACGTGTCTCGTGACCCGGAGCGCACACCCTACCAATGGAATACGCAAAAGAATGCGGGTGAGAATGCAAAAACTCAGTGCGCTATTATAGAGCTAATTATAAATTAATGTTTCTTGCTACTAGGCTTCTCCACCGCCGAAAAGACTTGGCTGCCCGTGCATCCTAACTACAAAAATCTAAATCTCAAGCAACAAAAATCAGAGAAGAGCCACTATTCGGTATATAAGTCTTTGATCGAACTGCGTAAGATGCCGGCGCTATGCAAGGGACGCTTCCACGCGGAGGTCTTGGATCGCGATGTGTTTGCTTTCGAAAGGTACTGAGTACTCACTTTCAGTTGATGTGTATAATTTATAAAATACTTTCCTTCGCAGGGAGCTTAAGGAAGACAACTCAATCATAACTGTAATCAATATTGGTCCACGTGCTCGCGCTGTCAATTTGACTGAAGTCTTCCAGCTGAAGTACCAACAGAAGCTGACCGTGATGGTTGCTGGCTCCAAGTCCACGCATGAAACAGGGTGAGTTCATACATTTCAAATACTAATTTCTGCTTTTCCATAACCAAACCCCCCTTGTACATTTACAGTAAAGCCCTCCCTGCCGAAGCGCTGCCCTTGGCACCCTACGAGGGTCTCGTTTGCATGCTAGAGTGAATAATCAGCTAATCTAATCTCGATTCCTTGTTGTTATTATGCACTACGTTTTATGTACGAAACACTTGCCATCATAAGATTGATTTCGGTATGGTTTTTTTTATTAAGTTAACAAGTTTTATGTCGCATTATGTGAATAAAAGAACCCCGCTAAACTAAAGAAAGTATGTTTTAATGGTCTACCGTTATGTTATACTGGCAATTACAGAGCAATTAGAAAGCCAATAAAATTTAACAAATTGTCTGCGTTCTTGTATTTGAATACTCTCGCACCTGCCGCAGTCCAAATGAGTGTTGTGGCAAGCAAATCATAAAATATTATGATTTAAGTGCATTAAAGTGTCTTGTGCTTTCAGTTTGATGCTTTTAGTTGGCAGCCAATTTGAGCATTTTCGCACTTAGCAACGCCCACATTGGCAATGCTTAAACTTAATTAATTGTTGGGAGCCGAAAGATACTAAACTTGGTTAAAAAAAATCAGAATTTCTGTTTTCAATCTTGCTCATGATGACGTAACGCACTGAGGCTGGGCTTAAAGGCTTGGCAATCAACCAAATGCTGCGCGCATAACAAATGACCGAAAGTGTCAAAAATTCGTGCATGAAAACAAATCTGCATCGTGTACTCCGCCAGCAACAACAACAACAACTTCAGGCGCGACAGTGCGCTTTGCCAGCGTCTCCGCAATGTCTACAGCGTTGATTTGCAAATTGCTTTTATTTCAACTGACTGGAGATTTGATTTATTTGCGGCGCAAAATGACACACTAATTGGCGGTGCACTTTTGGCGACCACTGTTTTGCCACTCTGTGACCGCGTTTCTCATCGTTGATTTATTGCGTTGTTGCTTTGTTGTGGAGTTGTTACTTTAACAGTGTTTTAATGAATGTTTTTGCTTTGTTGGAAAATTCATATTCTATGTGCCAATAGTAGCGAATGTTTTGCAAAAGATCGACGAAATTTTAAGAATAGCTTTTTATTAAGTGGCTATACCAGTCATTATATTAACCCATGAAAAATTAAGCGATTTTCGTGAGTCTTTTTCAATGATAATACTCGATCGAATGTTTCGAAGTTTTTTGTACATAATAAGTTGTACTTTCAGCTATATTTTAAGAATTTGTTTTACAAAAATATTGAAACATAACTGAGTTATGTGCTGTCTTCGGAGGTGCCAAAAAGAAAAAGTTCCTCAACTACAGACATGATTCCAGTCGAATGAGTAGCTGACACAAAAAACTTTAGAAGGGTTATTAAAGTTGAATAGATTTTCTATACACGATTATTCTACGATTTTTGAAAAATATCAAAAATTATAATAACAAAATGGTAGTTCGTACGCAGTTTAAAAAAAAATGTGTTTTTTTAGGTAAAAAAATTGACAATTTTCAAACAATCAAAACAATCGTAGGTCATTGCATAGTAAATATATTCAAGAAAACTCATAATCTTAATTAAAGTTTCGACTATAGCGGCTTATATGTACGTGCGATCGGTCCCTCTTTAGAACGCTGTCATTCAAAAACTATTCAAGATGCGGCCTTACCGCTCTTACAGAATATTTTTGAAAGCATCAAATATCGAATAAGCAAAAAACAAAAAAATCGTTTTTTTAAAGTGTCACACTGGTATAGCCCCTTAAGGGTTATATACAGTTAGAATTTTCATAAAATCGATTTTTTTTATTTCATTTTCTTAATGTACATATATTTAAGAATACACACAGAAAATTTCATATCGTTCCGGTTACAAGCAAATTTGAAAAGGCGTTTCAGAGTGCTTGGAAGTACAAGGTCCGAGCGGCAGCGCGTTTTTCTCAAAATGGTGTTTTCAAAGTCGGTGACCAACATTACTCGAAAACGGCTAGACCGATTAGTCTGAAGTTTTATCACGACCTTCTTAAATATATTTTTTAGTAATTATCGTAATTTAGTAAGAATCGATTTTTTTTTTTTTGAGAAACCGCCATTTTGTCAAAAAATTTTATTTTGCTTATTCCTTCGATTAACTACTAGATTTAACATTATTTTAACGAAATCTGTTTGGTTTTTTAATTTCAATGATCCAGTTCCGAGATATAGTGGTCACCGCAAAACGTCTTTTTTGAGAGGAGCTCCTGGAGATCAGCTGTAGCTCTTTTTCAAATAAATATTTTTACTAGTACTAAGTCTTAAAATACAGTTAAAAGATACCATAATATGTGTATAAATTTTTGGATCAATTCATTAAAAAGTTTTTTCAGAAAAAATTCTGGAAAATTCACTTTTTTTCGGCCGTCTAACTGTATATAACCCCTTAACTATTACGAGATTTCGGTATTCTTTCTACATTTTTAGTTTATGTCCATAGCGATATGAGGAAAGTTGAAAAGTAGGAATATTAGACATGGCTCCATGTGACTTTTCCCTATTTCCAAAAATAGAGAGAACATTATAGTTCGCTTTTTACAAGCCTACGAGAAATATCTAATGGGGATTATTTTTAAGGGGACTTAATTAATGTGAAAGAATGAATAAATATTTTTTCCAAAAACAGAAAATTTCTGTTATTTTCTGAACACACGGTATAAGATATACATAAGGTAATATTATATAATTTAATTTTTTTTTTTGTAATTTTTTCGAATATGTGCACATGTTTGTGAAGATATAATTTGTTAAACTGCTGAATGAGTTCATGATTTTTATTAACAATCGCTGAGATTAATTGTGGCTTCTAAATGTTTATTTAGAATTTTACACGTTGATGACTGTATACGCTTTTTTTATGTGCAAAAATAAGGTAACTAATTGCAAAAAATAAAATAAAAAAATAAAAAAAAATGCGTTTATTCTGAAATGAAAAATTACACTTTAATTTATCATTTATGTTTTACAATGAAATTCGAGTGCCTGTGAGGTGTAAGCAAAAAGTAGCAAAAAAATTATTGTAAAATTAATAATCTTAAAACAAGATTTAATAAATCTCTTCTAATAAAAATTAACCCAAATAATGCCATGAAATAAATTTTAGCGTTTGGATGTGTCTTTTTCTACCATTGCATTATAAAACAATTTACTATTTGTTATTTTTATTTTTTTCTCTTCTTTATTGACCATAAAAATGCTATTTAGTTCAAAAATATTGAATTTTATTGCATTTTGGTATGTAATACATTTATGGTACTATTAAAATGGAAAGTGCAATTTTAACGGTTTATTCAACGTACTAACTGTTATTTATTTTTCACCTCATATGCCACCACACAATATTTTTAAGCAATATGCAATATTTAATGCGTTATTTTACGACAAAAATGCGCTTTTATAAATCGCTTATAATCTCACGAAACACACACACTCATCCGTCAATAAACGCTTTCACACCCGCCTGCGCCACAGACAATAAACAAAAATTAATTGAAAGACCGCACTCAATAAACAACTTCAATTAAATGTAGTTTAAGTTAAAACAAAAAAAAAACAATTTCTTTTGCACTTAATCATCTTGCAGCACACAGCTGAGCCACAATGCCACATGCCGCTTGAGCCCCTACGAAGGCATTGTTTTTGACATCACTGCAGCTGACAATAACGAGACGCACAGCAACAACAACCTGGTGTGAGTGTTGGGGGGGGTAAACTTTTTATTTGTTTTAATCAACTTTTTAATAAGATTTAATTTCGCCGCGCACCATCTTTTAACAGTTACCGACGTACCGTTGTCAGGTTGTTAATTAAATCGGTGAGTATAATTTTGGTGGCGTTGCTCGTGCATCAGTCGTCGACGAAGAAGTGGACTCAGCTGCGCTGCTGGAATCGCATTGACAGGCGAAATAATGAGCGCGGATTTCGAGGGTAAAATTCTGTTATTTTCATTTAATTTTTGTGTTTTGTTGTTGCCCGTTGGCGTTGATAAACTTAATTTTACGCCAGTTTGGGCTTTATCATTAAGCCAACGCGTCCCGTATGTAGGGACGTTGAAAAAAATGTTGACAAATAAGGAAATTACATCTGTTTTTTGATACAATAGCTTATCCCGAGGCCATGATTCAATTATTTTTCAAAATTCAATTAACTGCAAATACTTGCCACCAACAGATATGAGGGAAAAATGTAGTAAATCAGCGAAAAGATTTTCGTTTGTAAGAGACAATGAATTATATATGTCGATGGTTCTTCTCCATTTGCTGCTTGTTTGTTTTAGGAGTTTTGTATTTGTAAAAGTTTCTTTTTGTGGCTGAAATACTGTCATCGCCATTAAGTTTCAGGAGAATGACAATTTGATTTACTGTGAGTGGGCACAAATCTGCTGTTAATGCTTTAGAACATAATTCTCGGAATCTCAATAAAGTTGTCCTATTGACAATCATTCATATACAATTTATTTTTATAACTTTCGACAATTTAAAATTTTTGTTTGGTAGTCATAAAGCCGCTTCCTCGACAACAATTACCTTTAGTTCGCATTAATGAGAGTATAACTTCGTATATTCTTACCTGAAATGAGAGAGAGAATAAAATTTAATTAGTAGAGCAAAATAGTAATCACTTTATATTTGATTAATGCAATCAATAAAATGTTAATTTTAAAGATAAAATATATTTTACAAAAATAGAAAAATAAACACTATTATTCGTAATTTACTGAAAAATCTTAAATTGAAGTACCACAATAAAAAGTGTTCTCGAGTAATGATTACTTTGGTAATCCTATTATATACAGTTAAAAATTAAGTAATTCTTCAGAATATAAGAAACTGTTGTGAGTAATTCCAACTATTTGAATATTGCAATATTGTAATCAATTAATTTTGATTAATGTAATGATTAAAGTGTAAACATTAAAGATTAAAAAATAAAATTACAAAAACTGAAAATTCTACCATCTTACTGCTCTTTTCCTGGGAAAGGCGTGTGTCATCAGGTACCATAATAAAAAGTTGTTTTCGAGTAATGATTACTGTGGTAATCGTATGTATTTTATTTAATGAAGTAATTCTTCAGAAAATATGAAATATTTTAGAGTAATTATAATTGTTTAAAGAGTTATATTGTCTTAGAGCTCAAACCAATTACTATAAAAAGTAATCAAATTCACTACCATTACTAAGAAAAGTACAAAATTTGTAAGAGGTAAAGTAGTTATTCAAATATTAATACTATTACAATTATAATACTGTCATACTTCACTTTCTAATTCTAATAAATCTTAATACTACAAAGAGCGTCTGCCACTTCTGCTTTTATATACAAATTACAGGAGACTTCAATATTTGAAAATTCCATTAAAAACGTTAATGTTGTTAAGACAAGACAAACAACGGCATTACAACAGAAGCATTTTACCGTTATACACGAATACATACACCGAAGTGTTTGGGTTAACGAAATTGTCGCTGGTTGGTGGGTGGGGTGAACGAGTGGGCGCTCAACGATAACATTGTTTCTGGCGCTGCACTAAGTGCAGCAAATAAAATATCGCCCACTTTATTGCTTGTGATTACGCAGAGTAAAGAGAGCAAGCAGATGCCAGCCAACATATTTAATTTATATGTAGCCAGTGACAATGTAGCGCGTAACCTTGAGTGACGGTGAAAGACTTTCAGCTTAAGAAAATAATACGCGTAGAAGTGCAAGTTAAGACGTGCACCATTAAGAATACACGGTTAAAAACTCTATTTTAGCCACACATCCACTCACGCACACGCAGTGATGCATTGGCAGCTGCCGCCAACTACAATTCGCATTTATTAACTTCACTGCCACTGCAATAGTCTTAAGCGAGTAACAAAAGCTGCCATAAAAATGAGAAAAATGGCAACTAAAGCGGAGAGTGAGTGGGAGCATAGAAAGCGCTCGAGGAATGTCGAGTGCGACGTTCTAGCGCGCGCTGCAGCAGTGGGGGCGTTGAATTTCAATCACGCACGCGATTTTATCACGTCTCAGCGCTATCATGCGCCAACTCACTTATGCGCCAAGTGTCTGTGGAAGAATGATCTATGCAGGCAGCTTGCCACACAGCCGCACTGAGGTGAGCGCTGCAAGCATGAGTTACAGTTCGAGTGTGTGTGTGTTGAGCGAAATTAATTGGCCACTGTTGTCGGTGCGCGTCGTGCCAGGCATGTCGAAAATTGCATTTGCGCCACGAAAGGATGCACAAGCGGCATACGACAAGCGGCGAGTTAAGACCGTTATTGCCGTGCCGCAATATGCGCAAGCATGCGTGTCCTCCATGCAGCAGCAAGTGACATGCGACTATTTTGTTGTTTTGTTGCTGTCTTTCGCCTCAAAGTGCGCAGTTGACATTCGCTGTGGCCACTCGACAATTGAGTTCATTCAGCTTTGTCAATGTTGCAAGCAGACGCAGACGTTGCAACACACTGCATAACGCAACCTATATAAGCCATCTCTGCATCCATTCCAGCCCCGAACATCGTTGCTGTTTTGGTGTTATACGCCCGGGGCCATGTTACAGCTTAACTACTATAAATGCACGCCTCTCTCTCTCTCGCAATGTGCTTTGCGTCCTCAAGCAGATTTAGGTTACTGCAACCTCTTGTGTTGATAGTGATTAGCGGTACTCTTGTTAATGATGTTGCTGGATAAGCGTCTGTCGGTGATTGCCGTGCTTGTTATTTAGTTGCGGCTATTTGTCACCATTTGCCGCATGGCCGCCGGCGCATCAAAACCGTGTTAAACGAGTGAAGCGTAAGGTGGGTCGCTTAATAACCTATGCAGCGTGTATAATTCTGTTAACTGCTATCAGTTGGATAAATGTAATTTAGTTGTAAGGCCGCACAGTGGAGCTCAGGCATCCAGAGCGAAAGTGAGGAAGACATCGGTTGGTCCTGGACCTCTAATAGTAATCTGCTCATCGGACCAATATCGATTCGGTGACCTTGACACGGAAGCATCTGAGCAGCTACTCCTTGATTGTTCTGCGATCAGATGGGGGCTCTGTATCCCAAAAAAGAAAGTATCACATCCATGAGCCCCGGAAAACTATTAATCTTTTTAGACGAACGAGATGGGCTTAAATGATATATTGTGATAATAGGAGGGTGCACTATAGACCATAGGTCGCAGTGCGATGCTCAATATCTTAATCTGGACTTCTACTGCTATAGAGTGATCATTGGGAAGTTGCTGATCTCTTTAAGTAGCTGGAACTGGAGGAAGATCTCTGTGAATCTTCTGACGGCTGCGTCGCTGAGGAAGGAAGATAAGATGGAGTCTTCTCTTGAAAGCGCTTCATAAACTATAGTTCCAGGCTTCAAGATGACTCAATCAATTAGAGACAAGACTGACATTAAGCTAGCAGTACTGCTCTGGACTCTGCAGCATTCTTCAGAGAGGTGAGTATTTACGCCGATAGCAGGGCGTGGCTTTGAGCTCGCTGAAGTACCGGACGATTTACTGCTGGGTAGTCTTCCATATCCAACGCAAATTTATTCCTGTATGTACTTTAAAACTTTTGATTTTTGGAACCACCTGGTTTATAAAAGTACAACTCACACGCATATGCATCAGCTCATAAATTTTCCCACACATGCAAATGCATATGGCAAATGTGCACTTGTGCGTTGTAATTAATAACAGTCTGTGTTGTTGTTCATTGGTGTGTCGAAATACTTTGCCATTTACACCTTAACTTTTGCCACTGGCAGGAGCTTTTAATTAGTCGGTAGTCGGAGTAAAAACAAAGTTGAATTTACGAGCCTGCTCTGGACATATTGGCAGTTTAGCGTCGACGGCAGGTGTGGTTTATAGAAATAAGTAAGTTTGTGTGAAGCGCAGCAGCTGTAAATGAGTTGGTGGGTGAGGTTTGAGAGGAGAATGAGAAAGAGAGAGTTAACAGATTTTAAAGAATTTTAGAGTATACTACGACTGAAACGTCTAATGGTAGTTTGAGTTATGGGATTAAAGGTGTGAACTCGACAGTTGCGTAATTTTGTCCATTGATTTTCATTAAGATTATTGAAAATATATAATTTAATGAAAAATTAATGCAATCTGTTTCCACAATAGTGTCTATATTTCGGTACTCTTGACAACACACATCATCTTAAAGCATATTTCACTCGAAATTCCGCTTACATCTCGACAAATAAAAAAGGCTTTACTCTAATTTCCATTACTTTACTGAAGTGGCATTCCACATATCAAATATTTCCAAAGCTAGCGTGGAATTCGAAGGTTTTGCGCATCGAAGCTATAACAGACCTGCATAAATTACTGTTAGCGGTGTCTATACAAATACTTGCGAAAATACTTTTTGCTACTAAAAACATACAAACATGAATATCTGTGTATGTAAATGCTGCTAAATAAAAGTCTGGCGCCGGTATATATAGAGGCAGGTGCCCTGATGCGTACGCATTATAATGTGAAGGAGGTCGAAAAATTCGAATTTCATTGCCAACAGCTGTTAAATGTGCGTAATTTCAATAAGCATTTTAACCTCACTTTCCGCGACGCACCGCTCCACCGCTCCACCTCTCACATAACACACTTCATTCCTGAGTATGCCACATTTTTGTTGAGCTACGCTTCGGTATGCTCTGGTATGCACCAAATTGAGTTGAGTTGAGTTGAGCGTCATCATATCCCTTTATTGCGCGCACGCTCGTCCTTTTCACTGTTCTAACGCACATTTCCTTTTTATACGAAATTATTTTTATTCACTTATTCCTTTTGTTTTGTTTTTGCCGTTAGATTTTACGTTATTTACTTACTCGACGCACCATTGTCAATTGTGACGTTTGTCTGACAGGCGAGTATGTCCGCATTCGCATTCAATTCGCCGCCCCACCTTTGCTGGTAGTCTCAAATTGTTGTTGTTGCTTCACTCTCTGTCGACGGTTAAACGGTGCGTTACTCCAGCATATTTCATGTCTGTCTGTAGCGAGTGGCTTTTGAGTGAATAATGCGAGAAAACAATAACAAAAAAGCAATTTAAATAAATATAAAATACGCGCATATGGCAACTCGAGGTTTCTCAATTCAAAAGTATGAGCGCTACATGTCAAATAGCGCTCTTCAAGACACATGTATGTGCGCTAGAAGTCGCACTTTGCTAAAAACCCATGCAAATTCCAGCAACTTCAGCAATAAAAAAAATTCCTTAAATTGCATTTTGTTGAAAAATCCCAAAAGGGCTTCATACTCAGCGCTAGCATGGCTTCAACAAAGAGTTGGGAAGGATGTTAGAAAAAGGTTGTACGAAGTTCAGCGATCCTAACTTATTTCGCAAAACCGCAACTTGTGTGTTCGTGCAGCTTTTTGCTTCTTCAGCTGTTTGTATGTATGTCTCTATATGTGCAGTTGTTTTTTGTTGATTTTTGAGTCCCTTTGTTTTTCGAAAGCATCAGTTGTGTGTCCCCAACGTGCCTGTGGTAATAAAAAGTGACAAGGGCAGCCAGTCAATGACAGCAGCAACAACAAAGTCAAGTCCATGTTGGGTCTTTGTGCGCACAAGTTCTGCAGAAAGCGGTTGCTCGGCAGGAATAAGAGATCTGTGTGTGGGTGCGTGAAATATTAGACTAAAAGTTGTACTTAATTGTTCAAGGACATCGCTGCGTCGATATTTTTTGGTATTCATGTCTGCTTTCATTCAGAAAATTAATCGCACATTTGGGCTGAAAGGCATATGTCAATAAGTAAAATTACGTTCTCTGAGCTAAGTTAGGCTTCGAAAGATTGTATACTCGTATATTGTGTAATTTATTTAATTAAATTTAAAAAGAGGAATCGGGTGGTAGTGAGATTGAAATTTGTTAGAGAGAGTACCTTGCAAACGCATGTGAACCAGTCGAGCTTTTCTGCTTAAAAGGTCCTTATGCATCTTTACAAAACCTTATGTGATCTTTACAAAACCTTATGTGATCTTGAGAAACAGCGAAATATTTGAAAGCTTAGCCTTAGAAGATGAATGACAAAATAGTATTTTAAACTACTGAGACAACATTCTCTAGTCCGAAGCACTGATAGAAGTTCCAGACTCTATATTGGGAACAACTGAGATCAGGTTGAGAATCCATGAGACATAGCCGACGGTGAATTTATGAGCTTTAAGCTTATTTGAATCGATGACGATGGAATAGATGTTCCATTACCCGACCATGACGAAATTCGAATAGCAATTACCCGCTTGAAGAACAACAAAGCGGCGGGGGCCGATGAATTACCGGCCGAGCTATTCAAATACGGCGGCGAAGAACTGATAAGGTGCATGCATCAGCTTCTTTGCGGAATATGGTCGGAAGAAAGCATGCCCGACGAATGGAATCTCAGTTTACTCTGCCCAATCCATAAGAAAGGAGACCCCACAATCTGCGCCAACTACCGTGGTATAAGTCTCCTCAATATCGCATATAAGGTTTTGTCGAGCGTATTGTGTGAAAGACTAAAGCCCACCGTCAACGAACTGATTGGACCTTATCAGTGTGGCTTTAGACCTGGAAAATCTACAATGGACCAGATATTCACCATGCGCCAAATCTTGGAAAAGACCCGAGAGAGAAGAATCGATACTCACCATCTTTTTATCGATTTTAAAGCTGCTTTCGATAGCACGAAAAGGAGCTGCCTTTATGCTGCGATGTCTGAATTTGGTATCCCGGCAAAACTAATACGGCTATGTAAGCTGACGTTGAGCAACACCAAAAGCTCCGTCAGGATCGGGAAGGACCTCTCCGAGCCGTTCGATACCAAACGAGGCTTCAGACAGGCTGACTCACTATCGTGCGACTTCTTCAATCTATTGCTGGAAAAAATAATACGAGCTGCAGAGCTAAATAGAGAGGGTACAATCTTCTACAAGAGTGTACAGCTCGATGCAGTACCCGCTGGAGGAAGCCGCGGAAGAGGACGACCTCCACTCCGGTGGAAACACCAAGTGCAAAGGGACCTGGCTTCACTTGGTGTTTCCAGTTGGCGCCAAAAAGCAAAAAGGAGGAATGAGTGGCGCGCTCTGGTGGATTCGGCTATAATCGCTTAAAGCGGTTCCTACGCCAAATATATATATATATATATATATAAGCTTATTTGAAGCTTTGAAATTATGAAAGCTCCACATACTCACTTTAAGCTTTCTTCTGGGTATGTAAAATAACGAAAACAAGTAAGGAAGGGCTAAGTTCGGGTGTAACCGAACATTTTATACTGTCGCAATTTATTTATTTAACTTTATTTATATTATATAATACACAATTTGACCCACATATTCGTCATATATATTGTATAAAGTCCATTGAAAGTTGGAAACCATAATATTAGGTTAGAAGCACCGAGGTCCTCATGTTCGATACATGGGGCCTTGAAAACTTATGGTCCGATTTCGGCGATTTTTATAATGGGGCTGCCACACTAGTAGTATTTGTGCAAAGTTCTGCATCGATATCTTCACTAGTGCTTACTTTATATATTGTAAAGTAAACGATTCAGATCGTCTTCAAAATTCTGGTATATAGGAAGTAGGCGTGGCTGTGAAGCGATTATTTTCACAATATATCATTGGGATGTAAGAAAACTATTACAAACCAAGTTTCATTGAAATCGGTCGAGCAGTTCCTGAGATATGGTTTTTGACCCATAAGTGGGCGATGCCACGCCCATTTTCCATTTTGTAAAAAAATCTGGGTGCAGCTTCCATCTGCCATTTCTTATGTGAAATTCAGTGTTTCTGACGTTTTTCGTTAATGAGTTAACCCAATTTTAGTAATTTTCAACCTAACTTTTGTATGGGAGGTGGGCGTGGTTATGACCCGATTTCTTTCATTTTTGGACTGTATTAGGAAGTGGCTAAAAGAAACGACTGCAGAAAGTTTGGTTTATATAGCTCTATTGGTTTTCGAGATATGTACAAAAAACTTAGTAGGGGGCGGGGCCACGCCCACTTCCCCAAAAAAATTACATCCACATATGCCCCTTCATAGTACGATCCTTCATGCCAAATTTCATTTCCATAGCTTTATTTATGGCTTAGTTATGGCACTTTATGTGTTTTCGGTTTTCGCCATTTTGTGGGCGTGGCAGTGGTCCGATTTTGCTCATTTTCGAAAGCAACCTTCCTATGGTGCCAAGAAATAAGTATGCCAAGTTTCATCAAGATATCTTAATTTTTACTCAAGTTACAGCTTGCACAGACGGACGGACGGACGGACGGACGGACGGACGGACGGACGGACGGACGGACGGACAGACAGACATTCGGATTTGAACTCCACTCTTCACCCTGATCACTTTGGTATATATAACCCTATATCTAACTCGTTTAGTTTTGGGTGTTACAAACAACCGTTATGTGAACAAAACTATAATACTCTCTTTAGCAACTTTAGTTGCGAGAGTATAAAAATTATTTAGAAACTAGTCAAGTTACTTCAAACAAACAAAATAGAGCTGCTGCACTACTTTAGCTCTCATCCCTTTTGAGCGAGGCGTTGTTGCAACGTCACTTTAAAAGTTGCACTAAAGTTTTCTAGCAGCGGCTTTGCTATGATTTTCAAATAGAGACTCTGGTTTGTTGTATGTCTTTATAGATCCCATGTGAGCTATTGAAATTGCTCTGCATGCATCCGTTATTTATGCACGGTATACACGTTTGTGTGCCGTTGAAGTGGCAAGTGGAAAGTTCACCGAAGTGGCACTTACAGATGCAAACAAGTATTGATTTATTATAGAGCATATTCTAACGTGATTTGTTAGCACTTCGTTGGACTATTTTTATAACCACATATGCACAGCGATATCGTTATTGTATATATACTATACGCAAATGCATATTTGAATTCTTTGAGATTTATTGCAGGTGGTGGGTGCTGCAATAAAACGCTAAAATGAATGAATATCTGATTTATGGTTATACTTGTGCACATGGAGAGCACCAACTAAATGTATAAAAACAGAGAAGAGAGAAGAAAAGCGGTGCCTCTAATTAAAGTGGCGAATATTGGCAATAACTATTTAAAGCCTCTGCATGCTGAATGGCACCAATAAAAGTGCCTCAAAGAAGACTATGATGATGATGATGCATCAATACAGGCATGCAGAAAGCAAATTCCCGCTATTCATAACCACAACTGACCCGGCAAAATTTGCCGAGAATTGCCATATCTTGTGGAAGCACAAAGGCTGTCGCAGCGATTAAAGCCAGCGACGACATTGAACCACATTTGCACTTTTCCATTTTCCTGTGTCATTCTGGTCTTTGCACATTCTTCAGCGGCCATTTGCCAGCGCGCTGGCATTTTCAGAACTCTCTATTATAACAAATTGCAATTTAATAGCATTTCAGAGATAATTTCTCCGATGGCACTTGGCCGAGACGCAGCAGTCATACGCCGTTCGATGTCTTCAAGCACAATGGACGCCAGCTGCATGTGGGTGTGTGTGTGTGTTTATAACGGGATTTATGCGGTCGTCGGGCCTTTCAAAAATTCGATGCTCGCATTCTTTATCATTAACCCAGCGGCAACGTCAAAGAATGTCTTCATTTAATTTCATTTTCTTCTTGCTGCCCGCAGCCGCAACAAAGAAGAAGAATCATGGGCTGACAAGCAGAAAATGCCGAACTATGCGAACGAAATCGACGCTATAAATGGCGCAGCACACAGCTGCGGTCCGAGCGCAATAATACTCGAATAATGGTGACTGAGGTTTCCTGCTGATATGGAGACTCCAGCATCAGTTGTTGTTGTTGTGGCCTTTGGTCAAACACTGTTCATGTTGTCCTGCCATTGTCACGCCACATTAAGCAGCCGAACAGGCACATTAAGGGGGTCAAAGCGGCGGAGAGGCGTAAGTAAGCAAGGGCAGGCGAGACGTTGTGGTCCAACGAAGGTCATTTGTGTGAAGCATCTATGCATCTAATGCTCTCGAATCTATTAGACTTTCGGACAGGTTTAGCCAATAAACGCTTTTGTGTTTTCCTTTTCGCTCCGCTAGGCAGCCACTTTTGCTACAAATTGGGTTTGTGGGCGCAAATTTAACGCAACAAAGCCGAAGGAAGGCAAACATGCGAGGCGATATACAAACAGTTCCACGGAGTGTGAGAAAACTTGCACATTGTTTTCCTTCGAGCTCGTTCGACTACGCCACATTTTATGCCTTCGATACATGCTGATGTCGCCTAAGCGTGTCACTTGCGGCGTGTGGTTAGGCATGCGAGCAGTAACGACCATACACAACATTTTTAGCATACATCTAGGCGCATATCGATTTTTTAACGGTAAACATCCGAACGTGCTTAATCACTACGTCTTAAAGTATTGCGCACTCAGTTTGGGTCACATTAAAAGGCAGCCTCCGCCGAAAGAGAATGCGCCATGCAGCGGAGTTGGGCAGCCATTTGTATTCAAGGCGAAATAGTGGCACGCACCGGAATTCGCCTGCCTTAGCGTTTAGTCTTGTCTAAATTCGAATTCTTGGCATTCACTCGTGCCTGCAGATTTGGCGACTTCACGCCTCGTTTACTTGTCTCGAGCCCCACCAGCCGACTTGGCATACTTTCGTGCTCATAGCAAATACTTGTGAGCGAGTAATGGCCAAATAAACGGACGGGCATTGCTGAGCGAACCGGCGTCGAGGAAATATGTCGACTTTCTGAGGCTAAGTGAAAACAAACAAACAAATGACAGGCGACAGACTGTGTGCGGCGCAGTTTCTCTCGCTCAGTTCGACTTTTATGCATAGAACCATATTTCTTGGCTTGTCAACACTGTCTAACGGTTAACGTTGCAATTATTTGCGCAACCATATGCCGTTGCAATATGCGCCGCTAGCGGATGCTGGAAAGGATGTCGACCGGAGGCGGCGGTACAGAGAAACTTACCGTGCAGGATGTTGCAATTGAATAACGGTTGTTTGTAGTTCTGCCGAAGTTCACTGCAGCAAAAGTCAATGCAGCTGCTTCGTTCGCTTCTTGGAAGGTTAGGTTTGCTGTATAGTTTTGATGATATCGTTAATGGTTGATAAATAGCTTGACTTAGAAATATAATTCCAATGATTAATCGGAGCAAAAGGGTCACATTAAATCTTTAAATTTCCTTTCATCTTCTAAGAAAGCTCAAAAAGCTACTAAAGCGCCAACTGAAGTGCTTGCAGGAGCTTCATAGTCACAATAACTCTTCTGAACATTAAGATCGGTAATGTACTAGTCTCGGGGAACTGTTTGATTAACAAAAAAAATATACTGGACAGAAATAAATGAATCTTGATGATTAACGACTGTTAAGAGACATTATTCTGTGGTTTAAACCACAATCGTTTTATGGTGCTTTGCTGACAACCACGATGTTTTCAGTGAGCTTAAATCTCGCTACAAATCCCACGAGCACCTCCCAATGCAAAATCGATAAAAAATTCACTTTATCGCCGTCAATTCGATGCAGTGTTCCTCTTAAATGCTTTTATTGCGCTTGGTAAGCGATCAAATTTCATACCTTAAAAGCATTCTCAACGTCTATAACCGTTCGCTAGCGCGCGCTGTGGTTCAATAAAAGCGCAACAACAAAACGTTTATGGCACTAACCGCAATCGGATGTTGAGCACAAATGGCGCTGTTTCACGACAGCCAGCCAACTCGTGTGTGGGGGTGTCGGTAAGCGCTGTTGTTAACGGAAGTAAGCGTATTACTTTCCTGGCCTCGGTCCATGCCACCGCAAGTTGTGCAATGTTTTTTTTTTCATTGCAGCCATTCGATTGTAGGATTTGCGGCAGTTGCCATTATTTTTGTAATATAACGGAGCGAATCTGATATTGTGGACACGTGTGTGGCACACTAGTATGTGTTGAGTATCGCGCTAAATATTTGCTTGTCATGCTTTGACTGACATTTATATTATTATTTTTTTTTAGTTTCTTTCTGGTCACTTTTTTTTGCTGCAGCAGCATTAAGCCGATTGGTTGGCGCACGTTGATGAAGGCTGCAATGGTTGGCGTTTGAGTTGCATTGTGTGTTTGTAGTGATTTTAATACCATGCGATAGTAGTATTGACTCGTTAATCGGGATTACAACGAAAGTTGTCAATAGGAAATTATGAATAATTACAGGGGATTATTTGATTTATTTCGCTGAGTCGGATTCAGTGTAATATTTTTTCGAAATAAACTCGAAATGAGATACAAATATTTTCATAAGAAGGTTTATTTATAAATAATTTTATTTTAAATTTAAATTTTTTAAAATTTTGAGGATTTATTAAAATTACTAAAAGCTGTAAGCTTTCTAAATTTAATACCAAAATTAAAGCTTTAATCAACATTTTCAACTGAGTCACATTTTGACTTTTAATAACCTTCAGCTAAATTTCAAAATAATGCTCTCAAACGGAATTATAATTTGCCCGTAAGTGATTTTCGCATTAGGCGAGATGATTTGCTCATTTACATGCATAAATTAAAGGTAACTTTCGCGCATAAATTAAAATAAAAAAATTGAAAAATTTTCAACACATTAAAGTCGTCTTTGTGCCATCAGTTGGACCACGGGACACACAGTACACACCCAAATGTATCTCTCTTACTACCGTTTGGTCCTCTAACTGTTGCAGTATTCTAACGTCTGTTTATAAAGCACTTAGGAATATGTTTTTGTAGTGCACCCGGCCACTTGTCAGGACCCCGGCTGACCGACGACCGGCCCCTTTTGTACGAGTTTTCCTCAAAGTTTGACACTCATGTACAAACACGGGTAATGTTAGAGGTGACACATATGTGCACGAAGGTCTCTAGAAGTTAGAAAAAAGTATGACTGACCAGCTGACGAACTTAGTGTTGTTGTGCAAAACTTTGG
This sequence comes from Zeugodacus tau, assembly GCA_031772095.1. NCBI lineage: Eukaryota > Metazoa > Arthropoda > Insecta > Diptera > Tephritidae > Zeugodacus > Zeugodacus tau. The sequence goes on from CM062651.1 coordinate 77,763,135, forward strand.
CAAACATTGTTGGTATAAAAAGCCTCTAACTTGTCGCTTTGTGCTATGAACGAAAGCAAAACTTGCGAATTACAAAGTCATACACAGTTGTTGTGCGCTGTGCAGCCGCGTTTGTTGCAAAGGACCCCATTCCTGGCTGCGCAAATGAATAAATATGCAATACAGACAGAACACGAACTTGTGAAATGCCGAAGGGGATAACGACTGAATGGGAGGCGATTTGGATGGACCTTTGAATACCTTTGTGAATTGGCTTCTGTTGTGCTCCTTCCTTTGATCTCCATTTTCGCTTTTGTTTTAATTCATTCACATTCAGTTAAACCACCTTTTAAGCTGCCCGCATCTGTGCGCTGTCAATTAAACATTAGCCGCTTGTTGTTTTGGCTTTTGAAGTTTAAGCGAGGGTATAAGACCGTTGGACTCAGTTAAAACCTGCTGAGAGTCAGTATATATACTAAGACTAATATAAATACATATATATATATAGCTAAGTGAATAACCAAATAGACCTGCCCTTTTCTCATACTCTGAGCTGAAAGTACTAACTTCCAAGCGATTGCATAGCAAATGATGCGTTTTTGCAAAAACAAAAACTAAAAATGAAATTTAAATCAATTGCAGACCTTTCCACTTTGCTCATCCGCTTCCCTTACTCAGCAGCCACTGGAAATGTAATTTTCTTATCACTGTTTACGCTCAAACTAACATCCACTTCTCGCGCCACCAAACTTACCTATGACATAGGAGTAGCCATCCAGCGTGAGCACACACTTCCGCGTCATGCCGCCGCCCACACCCTGTCTTGTGTGTGCGGCGCGTCCAAAAATTGCCTTATTGAAGCTGTGACTGCACGGACTGGTGTCCTCGTAGTTGAGGCTCTCACGTCGCTGCGCACCATCAGCGCCGCCGAATTCGTCGATGCCGCTGCCACTGCCAAATGCACCGCCTGTCGCGCCTCCCAACGTTGCCATGCCGCCAATGCCACTGCTGTTGCCACTGCCACCGCCAATGCTCACCACACCGTCACACGAATGTTTGCGCACGTCACGCGTTTCCGCCGTTGCACCGCCCGCGCTGCCGGCGCCATCACTGCTAACGCGACTGCCGACCGTGCGCGACCGCGCGCGATTACGCGCCAAATTCACGGCCAGATCTGCATTTTGCGTGTCACTTTGCGGCGCTTCCGCCATATTTGTGTCCGCCACAGCGGCGGCTGCAGTTGCCTGCAGATTGAGCGCTTTGGTGGCCTCAATGCCGCTGAGCGTTTGCGGTTTATCACGTCGCATTTGCGTATCCTCAAGCGCTGGCTGTCGCGCCGGTTGTTCATTCAGCGAATCGCTCATTGTTGCGGTCGCGCGGAGATACGTATGCGCGCACACAGAACCTATTTTTGATTAGTTCGCGAGTGAGTGAGTGTTCGAAGCGTTGAGGATGCGGAAAACCGTATGGTTTGTGTTTAAGTTATCGATGCATTTCGCTATGCTTCACTTCGACTTGTTGTTGTTCGCACCGTTTCAACAGTTTTTCGACTTTTGCTTTTGCAAATGTAATTTAAAGCTTTATTAAATGCATTTCTGGCGATTTTTGACGCGTTGGAATTTTAGCGTTTTTGTTCGAGTTTACGTCGTTCACGACACGGCATTTTTCGAGCAACGTTTGCAACGAGATACGGCGCGCGTTGTTGTTGTTGCGCGTTTACCAGCTTTCGTACACCTGATGTATTTCACTCTAATTGAATTTTGTTGAGCTTTCACTTAAGTAACACTGCTTTTTGTGAACTTTTTGTATTTTCAGTTTGTTAGCACTTAATATGAATAAAAGTAAAATGAGGATAAATATTGAACATTTTAAAATAATAAATAAAAAGATAAAATATGTATGCTAAAGTAAATAACGTAATAATGTAAATAAGTACTGACTTAGCTGTGTAAATGTAAATTTTTGTTTTAGTTCTATTATATTTGATGTCTCTATTATTCAATTAACCTAAGTAACAAGCGTTAAACGCAGAAAAAGATCCTTATATTATCCTATATTTTCGGAATAAAGTTAGTCATAGCTATAGAGGCTCTCGAATTAGATATGAATATGGGGCCTTGAGAACTTATAATACCATTTCGAACACTAGTTATATGCGGCCCTTGAAATAACGGGTGATTTTTTTGAGGTTAGGATTTTCATGCATTAGTATTTGACAGATCACGTGGGATTTCAGACATGGTGTCAAAGAGAAAGATGCTCAGTATGCTTTGACATTTCATCATGAATAGACTTACTAACGAGCAACGCTTGCAAATCATTGAATTTTATTACCAAAATCAGTGTTCGGTTCGAAATGTGTTTCGCGCTTTACGTCCGATTTATGGTCTACATCTTTCTGGTTGAATGGCTACGTAAATAAGCAAAATTGCCGCATTTGGGGTGAAGAGCAACCAGAAGCCGTTCAAGAACTGCCCATGCATCCCGAAAAATGCACTGTTTGGTGTGGTTTGTACGCTGGTGGAATCATTGGACCGTATTTTTTCAAAGATGCTGTTGGACGCAACGTTACGGTGAATGGCGATCGCTATCGTTCGATGCTAACAAACTTTTTGTTGCCAAAAATGGAAGAACTGAACTTGGTTGACATGTGGTTTCAACAAGATGGCGCTACATGCCACACAGCTCGCGATTCTATGGCCATTTTGAGGGAAAACTTCGGAGAACAATTCATCTCAAGAAATGGACCCGTAAGTTGGCCACCAAGATCATGCGATTTAACGCCTTTAGACTATTTTTTGTGGGGCTACGTCAAGTCTAAAGTCTACAGAAATAAGCCAGCAACTATTCCAGCTTTGGAAGACAACATTTCCGAAGAAATTCGGGCTATTCCGGCCGAAATGCTCGAAAAAGTTGCCCAAAATTGAACTTTCCGAATGGACCACCTAAGACGCAGCCGCGGTCAACATTTAAATGAAATTATCTTCAAAAAGTAAATGTCATGAACCAATCTAACGTTTCAAATAAAGAACCGATGAGATTTTGCAAATTTTATGCGTTTTTTTTTTAAAAAAAGTTATCAAGCTCTTAAAAAATCACCCTTTATTATACTCCAAATTCGAACATTAATTATATGCGAGGCATTGAGTTCTATGGAGGTCAATCAAATTTCGAACATAAGTTATATAGGGGCCTTGAGGAATTAAAATCAAATTTCGAACATTAGGGACCTCGGGATGAAATATTATATTATAGATGAAAAATTCCAGACTTTGAAGATATTTGTGAAAAGTTATTTTCTGATTATTTCATTAGGACCTTATTTACATATTGTAAAGCGAAATAATCTGATGGAATTAAAAATTATTAGGTCTACAACTTTGCTTCCGCCGTTTTCCAATAGATGTTGTTTGTAGTTCTGCCGAAGTTCACTGCATCAAAAGTCAAGGCAGCTGGGTTGTTCGCTTCTTTGAAGGTTAGGTTTGCTGTATAGTTTTGATGATATCGTTAATGGTTGATAAATAGCTTGACTTGGAAATATAATTGCAATGATTAATCGGAGCAAAAGGTTCACATTAAATATTTTAATTTTCTTTGATCTTCTAGGAAAGCTTAATAAGCTACTAAAGCTGATAAAACGTCAACTGAAGTGCTTGGAAGAGCTTCATAGTCACATTAACTCTTCTGAACATTAAGATCGGTAATGAACTAGACTCGGAGAACTTTTTGATCAACAAAAAATGTGCTGGACAGAAATAAATTAATCTTGGTTATTAACGACTGTTAAGGGACATTATTCTGTGGTTTAAACCACAATCGTTTTATGGTGCTTTGCTGACAACCACGATGTTTCAGCGTGCTAAAATCTCGCTACAAATCCCACGAGCACCTCCCAATGCAAATCGATAAAAAAATTCACTTTATCGCCGTCAATTCGATGCAGTGTTCCTCTTAAATGCTTTTATTGCTTTATGCTTTATTTATTTTAACTCAACAATATATTTGTTGAGATCTGTTTGCATCCCAAACTTATTCTCAACTGAAAATGTCAATTTTTGAGCCGAATTTTCGAAATTTGCGGGAAATTTTGATTTTCTTTTTTTATTCCAAGAAAAGTGCGGCTGAGGCTCATCGACATTTGTAACCGTTTTAATACAAAAAAATTTATAAAAAAAAGCGGCGGAAGCAAAGTTGTAGACTTAATATGTTATATGGATAGTAAGCGTGGTTTTACTTCAAATTTGCTAATTTTCGAACTGTTTCATATAAATAATTTGGCACTCAGTTGCACCATTTTCTGAACAAACCTCCAAAAGGTGCCAAGTAGTCTATATCGAATGTTTCACGTTGGTCTTCCGCTATCATAATTTAATGTTGTTGTTGTTGCGAATAGCTCTAAATACCACATTTACTACTTACAAGAACAAATGTAATAAACCCCACCTCCTTTGTCCACACAACGCCTAGGAAATTGCACTGATTCATTTAGTGCGTCGCCCAGAAGCCAAACCCACAAGCAACAACACAGTAAATATATACATGCTGCGTGTCGCATAACTCACTTGCTTTATAGCATATATGTGGACTCGAAACACTCATTCGTCATGCCAATACATCACTTTATCGCAACGGAATCAATCAATGTCACAAACTATTTACAATTAAATAACAGGCGTAGTCAATAAAACGTAGCTAATAACCGTTAAAGCACACAGACACACACACATACTCACTGACAATGCTATAAATATTATAAAGCATTGTGTTGTTGTGTGGTATTAACAGCCATTATTGTACGAGTGCGCCCACCCAATGTGTCAGGCAGGCGATTATGGCGAGTGACGCAAACGGCAAAGATTATAAAAAGTTTGACATTAAATTCGAATGCGGCTGAAAGCTGAAAGCAATCGCAGCAATAACTGCGCTTAACAAGTGCACTGCAGACATTAGCAATTTATCAGCGATTGAGTGTTGGGATTGCCAGCTGTGAACCGCCGCTTATGGCAGGCGTAAGCATAGCTGAGCGTTATAAATGAAGTGTTAAAAAGCTTGATAATTTCTTTTCAGCTGAAAATCGAAACTCGAGAAGCATTGATTTATTTAATAGCTACGAAATAAAATGCATGTATAGTTGCTCAAATAACCGTACTCTACTTATATAGTGGGGATAAGTGCTGCAGCTTATCGAGAATATGCAAAGTGGAAAAAGTTTCAGAATTCAAAATCATTTTGGGATTTTTCATAATAACGAAATTCAGCTTATAATGCAAAGTGGAAATCATTATGGTGCACACACGCAAATTGGCACTCACACGCTTTGTTGCACAAATCTGAAATGCAAAAAAAATCGAAATGCTGACAGAGGTCGCCTCACCTCGCACGGCAAAGTGAAAAGCAAATGTTGTGTTGGCGCAAAACAACAAAGGAAACAGTGACAATTTGTAAACGGTTATTGCTGCAGCAGCATGTCATACGCTGCGTGTTTGTGCCGCATTGAACACATGCAACAGCCATCCAAACACGGTCAACACAGCGGCTGTGGCGGAGAACAGTTTTTGCAGAAATTGGCTGTCAGAACATGCGAAAAGGACACATATGAAAGTGCATAGGACAGTAAACAAACCAATTCACATGCCAACGCATGCACATACACTCATATAAGGTGTGTTCAAAAAATAACGGGAATTTTGAAATTTTTGAAATTTTCAAAAGTCTAATTGTAAATTTTTTTAATTTTTTCCGATTTAAAAGAAGGGAATCCGAATCCGAAAGGAAAAAGGGAAGGGAAAAAGGGAAGGGTCATTGTTTTACAAGCATACGAGAAATCGCTGAAAGAGCTAATAGTTAGCCAAAAAATCGAGTTTGAGTAGTATTTCGTTGATTGCAAGAAGCGCTGACATCAGTGCGTAGAATCGAATGGACACTATTTTGAAGACTAATGTAGACGAATGAATAAATATTTTTTTTTTCAAAAAACCAAGTGTATTCAAAAAATAACGGAAATTTTGAAAATTTTCAAATTTCCTAATGTCTAATAGTTAATTTTTTTTTACTTTTTCCTATTTCCAAAAGTAAAGACAACCAAACGGACTGTCATTTTTTAAGCATACGGGCAAATCTCTGAAAGAGATAAAGGCTAACCCAAAAATCGAATTTGACAAGTGTTTCGACGATTAGAAGAAGCACTGCCCTCGATTAAGATTATTTTGAAGACTGCAACACTAATATAGTCAAATGAATAAACTTTTTTTCAAAAAAAAAAACCGAAATTCCCATTATATTTTGAACACACCTCGAAGCATGAAAATGGCTGCTATCTGCGCACATAAAAATCTCTGTTGTTTCCGACAATGATGCGTCGAGGAGAGGACACATGCTAAAAATGAAATGTGAAAATGCCCTCAACGTTAATTTACACATACAAATATATGTGCAGGAGTGCCTGTGTGTGTGTGTTACTATACTTTTAAAGCCATATATACATAAATGTACCGAACTGAGCCAAGTACAAACAAGCGCCAAGTGGCGTAGCAAAATTATCAGCAAATCACGAAAAAGCTGTTACGGGTGGATTAAAAACCGTCTGGCTGTCAAAACACACGCAGCATTGGTCCTTGGACGGACGCACTGGGCGGTGATTGTCTGCTGTGTAAGTGTGGGGCCACTGACGCCAGAAAGCATACTTCTCCACTCTCCATTTCTGTGTATAAAATATGCTTTTGTTTTATGGAATCTTGCATGCGTTTTGACCATTTTCACATGCTTGCTTGCCGCAATTACTACTTGCCATCATGACAAATTGTGCTACCGGAAATTTCAGTCTAACCTCAAAAATTTGCACATATTCCTAACAAATTTCTATGCGAGCAAATATTTTCTCAAAATTAGAGAGAGAATTTACTTTTATGTTGTGGTCTGAAGCATTGTTGGAATGAATTTTGGAAAGAAATTCTTTGAAATAATTTTTTTTTTAAAGAAATCATCCTGTCATTACTGTGACTATTGTGGCAATTCTATCATCATAGATTTGTTATTTCATCTCGTTTATTTGATACAAAAATATTATCACTCTACAACTCATGCAAGACTGTACTCGAGTTGTTGACGCACTCGCAAGCTTACTTCGATACACATTACGCTCATCTGCTTGATCCAGCTTGTAAGTGCACGCATTTATTTGCTTTAATATGTATTGTCAATATTGATGTTATTCTATGAACGTGGATGTATGTTTGGTTGGAGTCTGTCGAATGCGTGTTGACACAGTACCAATACAAACAGCACTAGAGCTAATCCTTTTGCCATAACAATCATAATAATAATAATAACAGATTTTGTTGACATCAGCCGCATTATGTACACAAGACACGACATATTGTTGTTGTAATTGCTCTTCAATTGCCACAATCTGTGGCAGCTGTCGTTTCGATTGCAACATTTTGTGGCAAATTGCGAATGACAAGTCGAGGGAGTGAAATGAGGGGTGAGTAGAAGCTATTGCGAGTAAATCAAAAAGGCATTTTGAAGCACTTTTGTGGTTTCCTGTTTCATATGATGAATTAAGAAAGAGACATAATGCACTTGAGTGCAACGAAATAAACGCTTAGTGGGTGGAGACAACAAGTTGTAAGATGTTTTATGATGGTTAGAATTACAAGAAGAAGAAAGAAATATGAAATTGTAGAATTAAATGAAAAATAACCTTTGACCTCAACTTTCTTCTCGTTTCATAGAAAGTCAATGGATATAGTTAAAAAGAAACTGATGAGAAAGAACGTGGACTGAAGCATCAGTACGGATTTTTGGCTTAAGATCAATGCGAAAATGGCTTACCACGCGTTGAGGAGGCCTTTTTACATTACTCTTATGACTGACTTAATGTTCAACTGCAATATTTGTTGTTGTTTTCGTAAAATAAAAATTCAAAAATTCCATATTTCTCACTACAAATTGTGCTTAATTGCTTCATGCAACCTTTTCTTGTCATTTTTTACTAAACAATAAAAATTGCTTTTGTAATTTGCAACACAGCACCAAAATGACATTAAAATAAATGACCGTCTACAGTGTTGTTGTTAGTTGGTCGTTGAGCAGTAGGCGTGATAAATGTGCAGCATACCAGTGCAGCTTGCCACACATGCAACCTGGTGCACGAACATTTATAATTACAATGTCGTTAAAAACTCAACGTGCTTTAAATCACGACGAAAATTAAAATAAAAAGCAAAAAAGCAACAACACAATGAATGGAGATTTATTAAAAAAAAAGAATGTAAAAAATTAAAAAAAGGAATTTTCATAAATCATTAAGCTGTTCGGTGGAAGAACAGCAGGCGAAAATAATTGCGCCAAAATATGGTGTTTGAGCTTCACTGAGAAGGCGTCACTGTACTAGAGGTGCTATGGTAGAAGGAAGTATAAGGAATGCTGCGCTGAAAAACTACTAAACTTTTGTTCCAGTTTTTGTTTTTGCTTTTTTCACACTACTGTGGTTATAGAAAAAGTTTTTCACAGCAGAAAATAAATATTGCGTTAATAAATATGCATAAGCGGCTTGTTCAAAAAATAACGGGAATTTTGAAATTTAAAAATTTAAAGGCAATGTGAACTATTTTGAAAGCGACAACATTAATATACACGCATGAATAATATATTTTTATCAAAAAACGAATTCCCGTTATTTTTTGAACACACCTCGTATTCACTGTTATACTGAAAATTTATAAAGTTCGACACTGAAGAACACTAAACAGTTAATAAATGATTACTGCAACACCACCATCATGAACTCACCACTCCATTATGCCACCACAAGCTAAACTTCACACGAAAAGTGAAAAAGTTTCGGCGATTTAAACTTTTCAACTTCATTCCTGCCAGGCTACTTAAGTTATTATCATTAAAAATTAATTAAAAAACACTTAATTCACAAAAACCCGACATGTGTGAGAGGAAGTTTTGCCAAAGCTGAGAGCTAAGCGTCGAGTGCTGCCAGCGCTTGTGTGCTGTGGCGTTGGCATAAATGAGTGAGCATACTTTGTTTACCATGACACAGTTACAGTTGGTACTAGTTGAAGGCGCTCTTTGAAAGCTGGCAAAGCATTAAAACGTCAGCCGAGTGCTTAAGTCGATGTGTGTGCAAAACTTAACTGCAACGCATATATGTAAGGGAGTAATTAGAAATGAGGACTCATGTTGGGGAAGAGAATTGAGTCACCAAGTAATGAGAGCAAAATGAAAATATGAAGTGTTAAGAATTTTTATATATTTAAAGGATTTTTTTTTTTAATTTTTAATTTAGAATAAGAAATAAAAATGATTTTCCAAACTTTTCACATTTAATTTTCACATTACTTGTACTTCTCATTTTTACTACTTCCCTCGAATGCGCATTAACACTTCCATGTCATTAAAAAGTTTAAGGAGATTACGTCTGCTTATCAAGACAATAAATTTAATGTTCACATATTAAAATAAATAAACTCAATTTCGAAGCTTTCCAAAACTCAGACGCTCTCTCATAAAATTTAAACTTCATCATTTACTTTACTTCACATTTATTTGCTCACGCTTGCCATCTAACGCTGATTTATATGCTTGTAAATTTGAAATAAATACTAGAATTTGATGTTTTCTGCTTGAACGCGTATTACACGCCTTGCATATGAATCGAAATAATTAAGTGCCATTCACGAGTGAATTAAGTGCGCCAAGCATATATGCACTGAGATTGAATTTACGCTGAGCGTGTAGTAAAATTTACGAGCTCCTAAAGCGCGTTGTCCTGCGTGGCCATTGTCTTTGCTGTGTATTATAAAAATCAAGTTGTAAATGAAAGCTTTCCATTGAACTCTCCCGCACAAAGAAAAGAAAAGGTCACCACGGCGACCATGCATGTGCGAAGGAGAAAAATACAACCGCACATATAAATTTATATATATACGGTATATATATATATAGAATCACCGCACGTGTGTCTCTTTTGTACAGTTTGGTTACCGTTATCTGCTCTCGTTGATCTGCGTTGCTGACTTTTGACCCGCCTGTTGCTTTGTTGCCATCAATTCGGTTGAAAAACGAAAAGGTAATGTGCTCCTGCAACTGGAGTTCACAAAACGGGTTCAAAGCTCTAAGCTTGCGGTATCAGATTTCCTACAACTTTAAGAAGCAACACAGCATTCCCTTTAATCATGAGTTCAAGAACCTGCAACTCTATTGATTGTATGATAAAGCATACAAAAATGTAGCTTTAATATGGCATACAAAGTGTGTCAATAAACTATGCACTCTGCCCTGTTGTAGGAGACACCACTGAAGCAGCCGGAATTTATGACGAAAACTATTCTTTTTTTGCACCACACTTATGGATAATGTGTGTACTTTCGTTGAATGCTGATATTTGATTGTGCTCACAGTGCGTTTATGTGAAAACTTCAACCATCTGAAAGCGTATAAATTGCTTAAGTTCACAGCTAAGTGGAAGGATATGAGTTTGTTGAGTTGAGAGAAATCCGAATATTCAACAATAAAATAGTTTTCATACAAAATTGTATAATTTGTACGCATATCAGAGTGTTGGTTCTCTCAGAATTTGTATTCATTTAAAATATTTGCCATGTTAGCAGCTCAAGTTTAATGGTAACACTGAGTAAGCCATGTCGTATGAGTGACTTTTATTGTGCTCTGAAATGTGTGTGTGTGTGTTAATGCTTTGCTGACTTGTTTCTCTTGTTTTAGCTTTTATTCTTCATTTAAGACATTTCAACATTTCAGATTATTATTATGATTGAGTGTCTTGGTGCTGACGTTATGCTTTGGATATTATTATAGTGGTTCCAAATAGTGTATATTATTAATATTCTGCAATGATTGAGATGAATTTGATATTTTTCCTTCATTTTTATACCCTGAACAGCGTATATTAAGTTTGTCACGAAGTTTGTAACACCCAGAAGGAAGCGTCGGAGGCTCTATAAAGTATATACATATATAAATGATCAGTATGTTGAACTGAGTCGATTTAGCCATGTCCGTCCGTCTGTCTGTCTGTCTGTCTGTATATATACGAACTAGTCCTTCAGTTTTTAAGATATCGTTTTGAAATTTTGCAGATGTTATTTTCTCTTCAAGAAGCTGCTCATTTGTCGGAACTGCCGATATCGGACCACTATATCATATAGCTGCCATACAAACTGAACGATCGGAATCAAGGGCTTGTATAAAAAACATTCGCATTTTACTACATATCTTCACGAAATTTAGTGTGAGTTATTGCTCATAGAAATAATTTAATCTCCGAAAAAATTGTTCAGATCGGTTCACTATAGCATATAGCTGCCATACAAACCGAACGATCGGAATCAAGAGCTTGTATGAAAAATTTTCGCATTTGACGTGGTATCTTCACGACATTTGACATGGATTACTGCTTAAGGTAATAATATAATCTCCGAAGAAATTGTTGAGATCGGTTAACTATATAACCTTAACCCATATAATCCCAGCGCCCCATTTTTAAAACGCTTAGTTTATTTTAGTTATTAAAAAACGTAATTGTCTATTACCACAAAATCCTTTAGCTACATATTTTTAGATTGTCCGGCAACACTATCATGTATTTTGTTTTCACCATAACCTCACTTTGTTTTTCAAACGTGTGAAAGAAATTTGGTGTTTTGTACAATTTACGATGTCGCGAAATGTTATATCTTCAAGTTGTGATATTTTTTTGTTAAAGTTTATAAATTTATCTTTGTTGAGTGGAAAAGTAAAGTCAAAAGTGGTTTTTATTGGTTCTGTGAAGTTTTGTAAGAGATATTTTGTGACGCCCCATTTTTGGGGCGCTGAGCACATATGCCCACATGTTTTTTCATAAACTTTTTGTTCACATTTGTTAATTTTCAGTAAATGTATGACACATTGTCAGAGAGAGAGAGAGAGATGGCGCACTATCGTCGATTCGGCTATAACCGGCTAAACGGTTGCAACGCCAATCACATACATACATACATGACACATTGTTTCTTTCCGATTTCTTTTTTTCTGCTTTTTTTATATTTTACGGAAATTCCATAACTGAAACTCACTATTCAGGTTAACTGTTGCTGACATAGTCGATATATTGGAGAATGAAGAAGATATTATAAATGCTTCTGTTTACATTTGCCCTCCTGAAAATCACATGCTAAATGATGGTGACAGTGACGAAGACGACGCCGAAGCAGGAAACTTTAATCATCTCTCTGGAAATCAGCAACGAGCTGAAGGGCAGTTGCAAAAAAACACAACTAAAAAGTGTCGAGAATGTGATGTTGGATGTCACACAAACTGTTTTGAGGCTTTCCATTCATAATTTTATTTATATTTATTTTAATTAGGTTAGGTTAGGTTAGTAGGCAGATCTCTGTAAAAACAGAAGATCTCACTTAGACAGCCTTGGCGCTGTCCATTGTGGTACCAATAAAACTCCCTGTGGATCAAAGACCTTTAGGATTCAGCAAAACGCTTGGAATCCGATACAAATTTCTTAAGACGGCTAATATCGATTCTAGCCAATTCGCTAGGATCGCCGAAAAAGGGCCTTCCGAGGTGTTTCCACCTCAGTCTGGCAAAAGCTGGACAATGAAGAAGGAAATACTTAGACGATTCCATCTCGCTTTCCTCCATACAGCTTGGGCAACTTGCATCTGTCACGATCCCAAGTCTCACCGCATGGGTACCCATTGGACAATGTCCAGTAAGCACACCCATGATGACGCTATGATGGACCCTGTCCAGAGAAAGCAGTTGAAAGGACCGCTTACGTTCCACAGAGGGCCAAAAGGACCTCGCCACTGCACAAGTACTGGTAGTTGACCAACGTTTGGCGAGCTCATGCGTAGTCTGCATGTCCAGCGCTCTTGCGCAGGTGGACCATGGACTACCAATACGCTCCCATTCCGACGTCAATGTAGCTAGGGTACCCTCCCTTGCAAGCTTGTCCGCTATACAGAAATCACATCTTATATTAACTGAACTACATAGTATATTTTTAGTGCTCCCTGGTGTGGCCAGCGCCCCATTTTTGTGGCGGTTATTTTCTCAAAAACTACGAGAGATATGAATAAAAGGCCTTAAGCGCTTGGTTACTGGTGTCTCATAGCTAACCGCAATTGCTTTCTTTCCTTCAAAATGTTTCTAGAAAAAAGTTGGGATTATATGGGTTAATGTTTCTAGCCAACAACCCGGCTAAAAAGAATTAGTAAAATGTTTTCTTTTTTTTCTTACTTTTTCTTACGTCTTTAGATTTGCTTAAACACATAGTTACTAAAAGAAATGCACCTGTGAAGGGTATATTAGCTTCGGTACAGCCGAAGTTAACGTTTTTTCTTGTTTTACTTAATTTCTGATTTAAATAATTTCTATATATTTGAATATTTTTGTAGAAAAAAATGTTAACGAATTTTTATGATATTTTTATAGTTATTCTGATATTTGATAAAGAAAGGTGGATTTAAGAAATCAAAATCAGTTCAGTCATCTTCTTCATTAAGTTATAACACTGTACAATACTCGGCTGGGTATTGGACTAAACTATTTTTTCCTAGATATTGGGTTATAAGTAAAAAAGTGTATTCTTCGATTTTCGAAAATCGATATTTATATTTGGCTTCGAAGCTGGAAGAAAGGATTTTATTTATGATTTTGCCGTATAGTATAATTGGTCTAACTAACTTCTCTTTATCAACTTAAATTTCTGTTAATTTCCGCTAAATTTAAATTTTTTCTGCGTCCTTACAGCTTTCCTTACAGCTTAAATTTCTAACATTAAATGCAACTCTGCTAAAGCCGCTAGTATCACAAACTACTACTCCTACGGGCCAAACTGAAATTAAATTACAAATATAATAAAAAGCAAAATGTTTGAATAAGAAATGCGAGCCAAAGTATCGCATAAATAATCTCTTATAACAAAGCAAGACGACAAAGAAAAGAAAAAAGAAGCAGAAGAAACAATAAGAAAATTGCAACTCCCGTGGCAACCAGCAGCGTGACAGCTGGAGCATTTATGAATTCCACAGTTGTGAGCACAGAAATATGTATTTTTTTATTTTTTTATTTTTGCAGCAATGCAAAGTGGAAGAGGAGAATGAAAGAGTGAAAAAAAATACAAATAGCAAAGACACACGGCGCTACGCCCGGGAGCCGGGATAAAACGGCTGCGAGCATACACTGAAATGAAAACAATGCCAACGCGGCGACGACGGCTGAGGGCGGCAATAATTAGACCCGAGGCGCAGGCAAATGTTGCCGTTGCCTCAATTACAGGCACAAATGAGAGCACAAATGCGATACAAGCCTTTAAGCATACTGTACACGGGCAGGTACATATCTGCAGGGCGTATGGCAGTCGCAAATGTTGGAATGTTGGTATGACACTGTCAATAACGGTACTTATGCACCCATATACACACACACCAGTGTCACTCGTGCGAAATGTATAGCTGCATTGGCTGTTGAAATTAGACTGTGTCAGTGTGAGCTTGGCTTGTTATACTGCGACCCTCTGTGTGTGTGTTGTTATGTGAAACCTGTGCCAATTTTTCATTCGGTTGCCTGTGTTGTGTTGAAACAAAAACAGTGGTACGCAGGCGGCAGTCGGCAGTTGGCAGTTGGCTGCGCTGCGAGTCAATTTACCGCCATTGTGTCGCCACTACTGTATGCACACAAGCGCGCCAAAGGACACAACGCTAACAGAATCGCACCAACTATGGTGCAAAAAAGAGTTACTGTTTTTCTCTGTGTGTGTGGGTGTGTGTTTGAGTATTTATGCAGAGGGTCATGCATATCGCATTCCTACTTCAAAACATTCTAATGCGAGTGTGACTTTCACTTTTGCCTCTGACATTGTCTACATGCGGAGGAACAGTTTTTCAACTGTATTTTACTACCATGTTAACAAGCAGTGGTCAAGCGTTGTACCTCGCCATACAATGTAACGTTTTTTGCAGACTTCAAAACCTGCGTCATTCGAACATTTTTAGTTAAATACTTGAACTGATTTTTGCACTCAAAAATTTCCTACTGGGTCACCTCTAAGTGTTCAACATACATTTCCTTATGACATGGCCTGGTATTAGCTACTTCCTGCTTTGAAACAATTTCAGCAAAGAAACGGACACTGCGACTCCACAGAGAGCGTGTGTAAACAGTGAGTCGTAAAAGTAAACGAAAAAGACACAAACGACTAAGCGTTATATAAAGGCGTCCTTGTCAATTAAGAAATTAAATACACATAGATTCGTGTGCGCAAAGCAAGGGCAGTGCTGGTGTGAGGCCAAGGGAGAGGTCCTAATAAAGCTGCTTGTGCAATTATTATGGAGCGTTTGTTTGTTGTAGAAGGTCATGTCTTCGCCGCATGACACGAATGAATGTCAACAAGGTATTTAAATTCGTGCAATCGATAGTTTGAGTATACAATTTAAGTAGATTGCTTTAGTAAAATGACGCAAAAAGCTATTTTTTCTGCCACAGCTACAATGAGGGGCAGCTTAAGATATTTTGGTTTGTTCGGAAAATTATTTCGGGATAAAGGATGTACATATATTTCTATTAAAGAGGTAGTTGAGTTCATGGATATATTTTCCGTGTTCTCAAAATATATAATTCTATAGCAAACTCTCTGAAAATTACATTTTTAAATATTAACCGTTTCAATATATACTATTTTGGGATATACGTGGTGTGTTCAAAAAATAACGGGAATTTTCTTATTTCGAAAATAGTAATATTTATTCATTCAGTAGTATAAATTAAAGTTGTCGTCTTCATAATAGTCTTCGATATTAAGGTCTTCTGCCAGCGCTTCTTCCAATCGTTGAAACACTTCTAAAACTCGATTTTTGGGATAGCCTTTAGCTTTTTCAGCGATTTCTCGTCTGCTTGTAAAACAACAGCCCTTTACGGTTCTCTTTCTTTCGATAATAGAAAAAAAGTCACACGGAGCCATGTGCGGTGAATTCTCTTTGGCCAATAATTCAAGAAGAAGCAATGAAATGTGAGCTTTTAGCAAACGAAAATCGAAAAATATCGTCTAGAAAACAAACAAGAAAAAGCTTCTGCTGTACCGAAGCTAATATACCCTTCACAGGTGCATTTCTTTTAGTAACTATGAGTTTAAGCAAATCTAAAGACGTAAGAAAATGTAAATAAAAAAAAAGAAAACGGTTTACTAATTATTTTTAGCCGGGTTGTTTGTTAAAAACATTAAGGTTATATAGTTAACCGATCTGAACAATTTCTTCGGAGATTATATTATTATATTAAGCAGTAATCCATGTCAAATTTCGTGAAGATACCACGTCAAATGCGAAAATTTTCCATACAAGCCATTGATTCCGATCGTTCGGTTTGTATGGCAGCTATATGCTATAGTGAACCGATCTGAACAATTTTTTCGGAGATTAAATTATTTCTATGAACAATAACTCACACCAAATTTCGTGAAGATATGTAGTAAAATGCGGAAGTTTTCCATACAAGCCCTTGATTCCGATCGTTTAGTTTTTATGGCAGCTATATGATATAGTGGTCCGATATCGGCAGTTCCGACAAATGAGCAGCTTCTTGAAGAGAAAATAACATCTGCAAAATTTCAAAACGATATCTTAACTGAAGGACTAGTTCGTATATATACAGACAGACAGACAGACGGACATGGCTAAATCGACTCAGTTCAACATACTGATCATTAATATATATACTTTATAGGGCCTCCGACGCTTCCTTCTGGGTGTTACAAACTTCGTGACAAACTTAATATACCCTGTTCAGGGTATAAAAATATTTTGACATTGTACTATCCTATGTGAAATATCAGCATAACATTGGATAGAGTTGGAGATCTCAGGTTTTCTGGTTGAATTAAATAACACAACAATTGTTATTAGACATTAAACGCCCACTCTTCTGCACACCTTAACGAAATTTAAAAGAAATATTTTCCAAACTACCAGAAAACCCCAAAAATATTCACAAATTACTGACCGAAACGTGTCAGCAAAAAAACCAAGAAACAAATATTAGACAAAGCTGCCTGAAAAACAAGAACAATTAAACGAAAAATACCCGTCACGTGCCATGAAGCCACGACAGTGGTGGTGTTTATTCGCCAACAGCAAAGCCTATTAAGAGACAAACCCCTACGGTGGACAGCAGAAAATACTGTTAACATAGAAAATTGGAAAATTATAATAACAAAACGACGTAGGTGTATGCCCGTCTATAAATATACGAGCGCACGAAAGCACATTCGCACAATAGATAAACTTAATATAAATGTCTAATAAGGATAATTGCTTGTATGTTTATTATTTATGGGATCAAAAGCGACCAAGCGATGGCAACAACAACAAACACAAAGCTGTATTCAGTGAAATACAAAGAGAGAGAACGAACAACACGAAATGAAGTCATTGTTGGCTAGCAGTGATACATTTGTGTGTGTGTGTGTTGCTTCATATGAAGTTGTTCAAATGTATATGTGTACATATGGCAAGCAATAACAATGCATTTAATAATATACACAAGTTGCCACAACGCCTGGTGAGCAGCAAATTCTTTGCTAAAAACGTTGCTAATAACAACAACATAAATAGCAAGCGGCTGCGTTGAATGGCAGAAGAGGCAGCAATTGTGTGACGACGCTTTGAGGCATAAAGAATACTTTCATTTTTATTTTTTGTTGGTTTTTTTGCTTTTGTGGTTGGCCGCCGCGCACCGCAATTTCAATCAAGCCAGGTGGGCAATAGCAAATTTGCAATTCAAATATGTGTGTGTGTGTGCGCGGAGACGGGTGCCAGCTGGTGCCGCGTGGCCGCAGTTGGCAACGTTCCCGCAAGTTTTTCCTTTCAACTTTTTTTACTTTCTTTGTGCAGAACAGTTACACACACACAGCGGAACAAAGTGAAAGCGCGAAAGTGAGTTTCATTTGGAGAACGCGCGAACGCCTGGCGCTTTGTGACGCCAGCAACATAATTTCAACTTTACAACGGCTCTGCAAGTGTGCTGCTGGCAGTGGCAGTGACTTGCCGCAAAAAATGTAAGCGAAAAAAGCTAATGAATGGCGCAGCGCCGCTTTACACGCTGTGTGTGCCACTTTTAGAGCGCATTTGCGCTGCAAAAGCGTTGAATTTATGCTTTCCGGTGGCAACTTTAAAGTTATTGCGTTGACACGGCAAGTGAGTTTTGCGCCGATTCAAATGCCAAGCGGCTCAAGCCATACACTTCAGCAAAGGAATTCAATGCTATAACTGTTGTATTTGTGCAGCTAAATACCCGCCTAATGCATTCGTGCCACAAATGAAAATATATCCATAACTACAGGCATTTAGCATTTGGCGCGTAGAAAGCTCAACACAAATAAATTCACTTAAATGTGTAGATACACGTGCGCATAGTACAATTTCAACTGATATTTCCACGAACATTTTATAGCAAAATATCAGCTCGTGTAGCAGAGATAACGCCAGTGGTGTAGACTTATCTGACATTTGAGTGATTTTTGGTTTATGTGAAATCGCATCGCATTGAATGTTGCGTATACGCCATGTCGCTGCGCACAAATGACTTGCTTTCCATGTACTGCATTGTAGTTGTGGTAAACATTACACTCTAATCTTTGTATCGTATCGCGCTATTTGAACGGTATATGCGCTCGTTGTGTCATGAATAGTAATTAGTGAGATTACAGTTAGTTTTTTGGAATTTACGATTTTGGCTATGGCAATGTAAAGCAAATGTTTTCAATAAATACAAGCGCTGCTATTTTATTGAACACGATTACTAGTGCGAGTTAGTTGAGGTTGTGAACATAACAACGGCAGGTGAAATGCTTAATGAAATGCTTATCGGGCGTAGGTTTCGAAAATTGGTATTTTAGTTATCATATAGCGTACGGATGGAGACGAGTTTTGTGTTTATAAACATAGCCTTCACTTCCAACCTCAAAATCACCACTGAATTCTACATTTATTGGCAGAAGGATTAATGAAATTTCAAATTTCAGCACATTCAAAGCTTCCGAAACTATTGCCGAAATTATTGCGCAATATTCTGAGCTAATTTCCAATTAGCTGTGTTGTTCATGCGATTTGTTTGACTATTAATTAAATCTCCAAATAATTGCACATGTATTGGCGCATGGCATATAATCGCACAGTTTGGTTTACAGTAATGAGTGGTCAAATGTCAAATTGAATGCGCTGAACTTTGTAAATCGCACTGTGAGCTTATTACATGCATGTGCCAAGCGTGGAAATAATGAATTCCGGCGAATGTCAGTTTACGCCACAAATATTGCACAAATTGCTGTGGACAACTGGGTCTCATGAGTACTGAAAACCTGCTGGGACTTTGGCATTGACGCTCAATATTAAAATAATTCTATTTTCTGCTCAGATTTTCGGCAAAAAAAAATTATGAAATTCCAATATTTTTATACCCTGAACAGGGTATATTAAGTTAGTCACGTAGTTTGTAACACCCAGAAGGAAGCGTCGGAGGTCCTATAAAGTATATATATAAATGATCAGTATGTTGAACTGAGTCGATTTAGCCATGTCCGTCTGTCTGTCTGTCTGTCTGTCTGTATATATACGAACTAGTCCTTCAGTTTTAAGATATCGTTTTATCATTATTTGCAGATGTTATCTTCTCTTCAAGAAGCCGCTCATTTGTCGGAACTGCCAATATCGGGCTTGTATGGAAAACTTCCGCATTTTACTAGATATCTTCACGAAATTTGGTGTGAGTTATTGCTCATAGAAATAATGTAATCTCCGAAAAAATTGTTCAGATCAGTTCACTATATCATATAGCTGCCATACAAACTGAACGATCGGAATCAAGGGCTTGTATGGAAAACTTCCGCATTTTACTACATATCTTCACGAAATTTGGTGTGAGCTATTGTTCATAGAAATAATGTAATCTCCGAAAAACTTGTTCAGATCGGTTCACTATAGCATATAGCTGCCATACAAACCGAACAATCGGAATGAATGGCTTGTATGGAAAATTTTCCCATTTGACGTGGTATCTTCACGAAATTTGACTTGGATTACTGCTTAAGGCAATAATATAATCTCCGAAGAAATTGTTCAGATCGGTTAACTATATAACCTTAATGTTTCTAGCAAACAACACGGCTAAAAAGAATTAGTAAAATGTTTTCTTTTTATACTCTCGCAACAAATGTTGCTAAAGAGAGTATTATAGTTTTGTTCACATAACGGTTGTTTGTAACACCCAAAACTAAACGAGTTAGATATAGGGTTATATATACCAAAGTGATCAGGGTGACGAGTGGAGTTCAAATCCGAATGTCTGTCTGTCCGTCCGTCCGTCCGTCTGTGCAAGCTGTAACTTGAGTAAAAATTAAGATATCTTGATGTAACTTGGCACACTTATTTCTTGGCACCATAGGAAGGTTGCTTTCGAAAATGAGCAAAATCGGACCACTGCCACGCCCACAAAATGGCGAAAACCGAAAACACATAAAGTGCCATAACTAAGCCATAAATAAAGCTATGGAAATAAAATTTGGTATGAAGGATCGTACTATGAAGGGGCATATTTGGATGTAATTTTTTTGGGGAGGTGGGCGTGGCCCCGCCCCCTACTAAGTTTTTTGTACATATCTCGCAAACCAATAGAGCTATATAAACCAAACTTTCTGCAGTCGTTTTTTTAGCCACTTATTAATACAGTCCAAAAATGAAAGAAATCGGATAATAACCACGCCCACCTCCCATACAAAAGTGAGGTTGAAAATTACTAAAAGTGGGTTAACTCATTAACGAAAAAGGTCAGAAACACTTAATTTCACATAAGAAATGGCAGATGAAAGCTGCACTCAGATTTTTTTACAAAATGGAAAATGGGCGTGGCGTCGCCCACTTATGGGTCAAAAACCATATCTCAGCAACTACTCGACCGATTTCAATGAAACTTGGTTTGTAATAGTTTCCTTACATCCCAATGATATTTTGTGAAAATAGGCCAAATCGCTTCACAACCACGCCTACTTCCTGTATACCAGAACTTTGAAGACAATCTGAATTGTTTACTTTACAATATATAAAGTAAGTACTAGTGAAGATATCGGTGCAGAACTTTGCACAAATACTATGTTAATAGTGTGGCAGCCCCAGTCTAAAAATCGCCAAAATCGGATCATAGGTTTTTAAGACCCCATATATCGAACACGAGGACCTCGGTGCTTCTAACCTAATATTATGGTTTCCAACTTTCAATGGACTTTATACAATATATATGACGAATATGTGGGTCAAATTGTGTATTATATAATATAAATAAAGTTAAATAAATAAATTGCGAGAGTATAAAATGTTCGGTTACACCCGAACTTAGCCCTTCGTTACTTGTTTAACTTACTTTTTCTTACGTATTTAGATTTGCTTAAACACATAGTTACTAAAAGAAATGCACCTGTGAAGGGTATATTAGCTTCGGTACAGCCGAAGTTAACGTTTTTTCTAGTTTTTAATATTAGATATCTATTTTTTTTAATTTTTTTTTCATTTTACTAAAAGAACCGTTAATCTAATTTCATTATTAAATTAGTTAATTTATAATTTCGAAACTTAATTAAAATAATGAACTTCCAAAGCACGAATTTTAATGACCAAAAATATTCATTACTTTACCGTTTCCATGGCGACAATTTGTCTTTATTTTGCCACTCATTTCGTGAGTTTAACAGCTGAAACCATTAAAGTGTTATATACTTAACGTTTTAATATTTCATAGTATTTATTTTAATTAAGAGTTTAACAGTTCCACAGTTTTTTTAATTATGGTGCAACACTGTAATTTGTATAATTGCCACGGCGTCAAAATTGCAAACATACATGCATATGTAATCTGCAGTTAAATGAAAAGAAGTTAACAACTATTTTCGAACTGACCACAAACTAGTCCGAAAAAGTTCAGATTTGGACCAATTGTAAAACAATTTTTATGGAGTTGTTAAATTTGATGGCATTTCAATATGAGCTGGATTTATTATTTGTGACGAATATTCTTAACGAAAGCTGGCTAACAACCATTCTATGGAATATGAATTATTTGTATGAAAAAAGTCAGCTATGAGAGAGAGCGAACTTGCACTTCAGACTAGTTGCAAAGCAGTTCATAAAGAGTGTATTTCACTCCAGCTTATGGCTGCATAATAGCTAACGAGGGTAATAGTTAATATGCATCTAAGTAGTTGGTGATGATAGTCATGGGAATGCCACATGTGAAGCGCTGTGGTACAACAAAATCGGACGCATTGCGGCAGAAAGCACTGTGGCAAGTGCGTACAAACACGAAAGTCTCGGGTAATATATGCAAACTATACACTGGTGAATGCAAATGATACACTTGCATATATATATATTATCATCCATGTGAAAGTCATAACTGCATGGAGGCAGAGGTAATGAGGTTAATTGCTGCCGCCATTTTTGCCATTATTATCAATGGCGCCAGCAGTATTGATGGCACGGCTTGCTACGCTAATTTATTGTCTATACTTGTGGTAAGCGAAGTCACTAGGCTGACAGCGTGACCGCTAATAACTCGCTGGCGTATAGCGGTACTTAGTACTCAACGCAATTGTTAGCGTTGTATCCTTTCGCTGGAAAACGTGTTGTGTTCAATTATAGACAGACATATGGACGTAAGCGCCATGTGTGTTGCATGCATAATTATGCCACAGTGTGGTTGTTGCACATAAAGCTGTACTGAGTATACGCCCTGTGACATGCGAACACGTCGCGGCCAATGCACTCTGCACAACAACCAGCAGTTGTGCCGGGAAGAGCGGGTTCTAATTGGTGTGCGATGTCTATGGCTTCGAGGGCGCAGTGGAAAATAAGTATACAAAAATTTAATATTACAGCAGTAGAATATAAGCAGCAATTCGTGGAAGCCTTTGATAACCAAATTATTTGTAGTTTTGAACTATGCAAATATTGTAAATATTTTTTTCGTTTTTTTCAAAATTTTCTTTGTGTGGACCACACAAAAGTCATTCGTTGCAAACTATTAACCAATGAAAATTGCGGTCATTCTATGCTTGCCACATTTTATGGCTTACATATTCTATATTTATTAAATAATTGTGGGCACACATATGTCGCTGGCATTTGCGGTTTTAATTTGGATTTTTAATGTTCACTTCTATTACAGAGATTTGCATTTTAATAGGATTTCATTGGAAGTACAAAGCAGTTTGTTGAACACAATTTATTTATCGGTTTGTAACTGTGTGTATACCTTTGCTTTATATATAAGTGAATAAATTTTTATGTGCGCATATTTGCAAAAATTATTTATTTTAAAATAAGTCAATTATATTTCATCGAATTTAAATGAAAAGCTAAAATAATTTTATTTAAAAAACAAAATTTATTTTTCATAAAAATCATTAATAACACAGTTCTGTATTACGAAACGGAAATTTGATATTTTTAAATCATCAGTTAGGTGTTTTAACTAGTATCCCATAGTGAGAATATTTTAAATAAATTATATATATATATATATATATATTATTATAAATAAGTTTATATGTGCATGAACTTTTTGCAAAAAAAAATTAAAGATTACAAATTGCAAAATATTTCTGAGTACGCAGGTTTATTATTATTAATGTATACGACATAAAAAAACAAAAAATTAACAAATTTAAAAATATTTTTTAAACTATAAAACAGAATTGAAGTTTAGGCTAATAGTAAATATTTATATGTGCATTTTACTATTTTTACCAGCAAAGCCTATACATTTGAGTTTAAATGAAAGAAATGTTTATTACAATAGTCAGTAGAATTGTCCTTATATTTTAATACTAAATTAAGCCGCTTAATCAGAGAATTAACTACTGACTGTAGAATAGTTATGTAAATATTGGCAAATTCTTGCTCTATGGCTAATTTAAGGTGACGTACTGTCTCAAACTGCTTTCCGTTTTGGAAAACAGGAACAGAGAGGTTCCCCCAGAGATCCTCAATAGGATTTAGGTTCGAACTCAATGCTGCACATTGTAATACCGGAATTTTCCGGTCGTTAAAGATGTTCTTCGTATGGATTGAAGGGTTATCCTTTCGATATGTCCAGTTATATACCATAAATATTGCCAGCAAATTTTATTAACTCGCTGTCCAAAAGATCTACATTGATATTAGCATTCATTTGAGTGAATATGAAACATGTAGATAGCTTTCCACAGCAGCAAAATGCAGCCCATGAAATCAAGGTACCGCTTCCAAAACATCGCTTGTAGTAGGACCGTCGTTCCTGGTGCGAATCTCTCCAATATTTTTTGCAATGACCTCGGCCGACCAAATTTATTTTTTTTTTCGTCACTAAAGACTGTATTCTATCACTCATTGGCACAGAATTGGTATTTATTATGATATGGTATAATTGGAAAAATTTTATTTATTGTGATTTTCTGTCTTAACTAGGTCCATATTTGATCGCTGCTTATCAAGTCCGCAACTACTAGCCGCGAATCATCCTTTCGCACCGCTCATCAATGTTGTTTTTCGTCCGCTGCGTCGCACTATACCATAATTAGTGGGGTTTTTAAGAAATTTTGAGATACAGTTCTGATGTCGCTTTGGTCTAGAGCCATTTTAGAACCGCTTTCATGCATTCATATGATTATTACTTGTTCCTCGACTGATAAACTAGTACCTCGAGGCATTTTAGGCTTAAAGTTAAATAAATGTAATAAAATTTTTAATAATTCATTAAGTTAATGCACCTACAATAATTTTGAAAACAAATTTTAGCAAAAAAAGTTTTTGCTGCGACACTATCAGTAAGAAAAATCCGCTAAACTGATTTTGCACATATAAATATTTACTATGCAATACCCAATTCACAGAAATGCACATATAATTATTTGACTGGGGTATATGTAGAGCACTGGCAAATATAAATATATAATATATTCATCAAAATGTTAATAGTAATAATATTTCTCAATAATACTTCTATTATCATGCAAACTAGTGAGAAAATTTAATTTCCGATACAAAGCAGTAAAGTGAGCTTATGCAAGCTGTATTTGCTACGATGAAGAAAATGCTACTCAAATTCAGAATCTGAACATCAAAGCACAACAATAAAGATTTGTATTTCAATTATCCTAGCCAATAGTTTTTGCCATAAAATATTGATTATTTTTCATTAAAAATTGCAAAAGCTTAAACCTTTTATTTTCCAATTCTGTACATATTCGACCACAAAAAAGTCTCCGATTAATATTTAATATGCAGATTGCACTTCCGAAATTATTTGGACTGAATTTATGCATATATTTGTGTCGCCTTAAAAATATGCAAACATATTTAAGCAATAATGAAATGCAATTTTAAATATTATGGCTGCATGCGCCAATAAACCAAAAAACACACACTTGAATGCTTGATTATTTGTGGACACCGGTGCGTATGAGTAATGAAGTGTACGCGCCATGGAATGAACTCATTTTATTGGTAAACATTTGAAGTCTTTTAATGTTATATATAAATACATACGTGACTATGTGCCACAATTCCAATATGTGATTGTGGAATTTATATATTAATACACATATTAGTTTTGAGTTTTATCGCCATTGCTGCTGTTGTATGGCATATTCAGGCACTGCGGCTGGTTTTATAATAGTAAAAAAGGTTCAATAAAATTTAAAGGCTCTTTGGCGACCAAGAGCCTCATTTAAGATATTAAAAATAATAAATTTTCAAATTCTTCATATCCACACCTTCAGCGTATTGAAATGCTTCAAGCACTTTTGACAAATGTCTGCAAGCTTTGCTAATATGAAACAGCACACTGTTGCCTCCAGCTACTCTCCGTTTTTTTATACACGAACTATTTAACCTAACAGCTGTAAGTAGAACGCATTAGCGCGTCTTACGCAGCAATTCCAAACCACTTGCGTGTGGCCTTACTTTTATGTATTAGACACTCAACAGCCGCGTGCGTATGCAAGGCAAAGTTCCTTTATGTTTTTTTTTAAATTATATTTTGCATTTTTATTGCGTTGAATATTACAGCCGCCATTGGTAAATGTCAGCAATATATCTTCAACGCTCGCAGCTTGCTGTCTGACATGACTTTCGGGTCAGAAGTCAGCCGGTGTAGAGGAGACTCCTACTGTTGATGGCCTTCACTTTAGCATTCGCGCTTAACCGAACATTTACAGAAACAACTTGTGCGGTAAATACTCGTACATGTATTTGCATGTTAGTGTTTGTTGCTGCTTGGCTGCGTGCGGTTGGAAAAGTGATGGGAAACCATTTTTCAGCGCGGCATTTGCTTTGGCGCCTCGAAAACCGACTGGAATGGCGCGAGCGACGCTACTATGCTTTTATGCGCCTATAAATAGGCAAAGAATTCGCAAGTGCGTTTGATGAAACATATTTCTTCTTGGATGAAAAATCATACTTCGAAAAGTTGGAAGCGTTATTAATGTCGAGATTTGTTGCGAATTCGTCGAAATTAGTCTTAATTATTGAGATTTGTAACTTTCAAGTAGCAAATTTTTATTTTTTCAGTATTACACCGTTTTGGCAACTTACAAATTTGACAAATATTGGGTGTTAAATTTTGAAAGGAGTGCATTTATTTTTGAATATAGTGACAGACAAAGAGATTGAGCATACTCGCACAGTTCATTTTGTTTTTAATTTTAAACAAGAAAAAACGTTAACTTCGGCTGTACCGAAGCTAATATACCCTTCACAGGTGCATTTCTTTTAGTAACTATGTGTTTAAGCAAATCTAAAGACGTAAGAAAAAGTAAGTAAAAAAAAAAACATTTTACTAATTCTTTTTAGCCGGGTTGTTTTCTAGAAACATTAAGGTTATATAGTTAACCGATCTGAACAATTTCTTCGGAGATTATATTATTACCTTAAGCAGTAATCCATGTAAAATTTCGTGAAGATACCACGTCAAATGAGAAAATTGTCCATAAAAGCCATTGATTCCGATCGTTCTGTTTATGCTATAGTGAACCGATCTGAACAATTTTTTCGGAGATTGAATTATTTCTATGAGCAATAACTCACACCAAATTTCGTGAAGATATGTAGAAAAATGCGGAAGTTTTCCATACAAGCCCTTGATTCCGATCGTTCAATTTGTATGGAAGCTATATGACATAGTGGTCCCATATCGGTAGTTCCGACAAATGAGCAGTTTTTTTAAGAGAAACATCTGCAAAATTTCAAAACGATATCTTAAAAACTGAAGGACTAGTTCGTATATACACAGACAGACGGACTTGGCTAAATCGACTCAGTTCAACATACTGATCAAACTTCATGACAAAGTTAATATACCCTGTTCAGGGTATAAAAAGGATTATCAAAATTTAATGAAAAATTAGGTTTGCATACTCATTGCATTTCTCTCTAAATTCTAATTTCATGTATAACTCTATTTGAGTTTTGCAAACGTAAACGCAGGCTGTGAGCGCACTGATAAAGCAATTCAAGTTGCGCCTAGAATTAGACTTCACATTTCTTCTCAATTTATGTGTGTTTTCGACATTTGTGAAAACTTATTTTGTTATTTTAAGTTTTCTGCACATATTTGCATGGCTCCCGAGAAAAGTCTGCAGTGCATTCAGACCGATAAGCATTAGCAGAAGTTGGTTAGGAAATAGAAATGCCAATGCAAAAGCAGCAACAACTTCTAACGCAATTAATAGAAAGAGTTTAGCAGAGGAAGAGCGCATTTATGTGGAAAAATTGGATATACAAGAGAACATTTAAACGAACAATAAATAAGGCAAACATTTGCTGCAACAGCAGCTGTAATTGAGAGGCTGAAATAGTTAGCTTTTTCTAATTAAGTGACTTTCGAAATACACAACACATATTTTTATAGAAGATAATCGCTTTGCTACCACTCAAGAGCAAGAAATATAAGAAAATGTGGCTTGGCACAATGTGAGTTTCATATTTCTACTTTAATTAATTGAGAAAATAAAAAAAAATTCCCATCACTAAGCACGTTGCTCAGGGCTTTATGTAGAAAGTGCAAAAAAGTAGCAAATGGTTGGTTGCTTTGTGTGCATACTATAGAGTAAAATCTGCTGGCTGAAAACCACAACAATATTTTCTTAATTAACTTCCGCTCTTAAAAAAATTTTCATTTTAGCAAATTTGTTGACTTTTGAACCCGAAAAGGTCACACCCGTTTAAGAAATACAATTCTCTCAGTACATATTTATTTAAAGAAAACATTTCTGTTTATTTTCAGATTTTGAAGTATACATTTTGGCGCTTGTAGCATTAAAACTTTTAACATAACACACTATGGTCGACAGCAAGAAATATGAAGCGTCCATTAGACATATTTACTGTATATTGAACGAAACAAGTGGGGTAATGGCAAGAAATATCGAAAAGTTAGCAAACAAATACAAATGAAATAAGAAAACATTTTTATGCGAGTTTGTTTGTGATAAAAATGAGCCAAAAGTCCAATAGATTGATGCCATTGTTATTATTCAGGTCAGGCAATTGTTGAGTGATAAGCAGAAATTTGAGGAGTAGACTAGCGAAAAGTTGAGTAAAAGTAAATAAGGCAAAAGCGGCGGCAACCAACTTTTAAAATCACGTCCGCTTTCACAAAAAAAATACGCAAAAAGTAAAATTGTTTGATTGGGACAAATGATTTCAAATAATTTAAGATGAGTTGGCTACTGAGTACAAATTGAGATTCCCGACTTAGGAAAATTTACTTATAAAAGCATAATATTCAGCTTAATAAATATTTCAAGCATAATATTTTAGCTCGCCATAAATGTGACCTGTTTAATATTGCTATCACCATTGTTTCATGTTAGATTACAATATGAGCACACTAATTACTCCGCTAAGTCAACATTTGTCGGTAAGCCACAACAGAAGCTGCGGCTTAACCGCATCACTCAACTCCAACTAAGCGAAAATTAGCGAAGTAACAAGCTTTTAATATTAATGGATTATTGTTGTGACGCCTGAAAGACGACGACATTAACAGCACAGAAACAACGAATTCTACACATTTGCGAAACAATCTACACCGTGTAATTACTCAGTCAACCGCTAATGGCATAACAGAGATGTATGTTTCGGTTTTGACATTTGTCTGACATCAGTCAAGAGGTTAAATACACAAAAAAAAAAAAAATTAAAGAGGAAAGTACTGTTACTTTTCATA
Organism: Zeugodacus tau; assembly: GCA_031772095.1. Taxonomy (NCBI): domain Eukaryota; kingdom Metazoa; phylum Arthropoda; class Insecta; order Diptera; family Tephritidae; genus Zeugodacus; species Zeugodacus tau. Next base: position 77,792,391 of record CM062651.1, read on the forward strand.
TTACTATTAGATTATAAGCCTAAATGTAGGCAAAGTAAATATGAAAGGTTTGAAAAATGCTCGTAATCTGTTGAAAAATATATAATATTTCACTTAAAATTGTGGAATTAAAAATATATTTCTTTCGTTTCATACAAGTCACTTGAATTTAAGGTCTTTACATAATTTGAATTCTACAAGAAAATGTACTGTTGTTCCCAAGATCACTTTATTTCCACACTCTCAAATGAGCAGTCACCTAAATTGCTCATCTTCCGCGGGAAGAGTGATTGCAGAGGCGAAGTAACGTAAATTTTTTGTGCAAATATTGAATTTTTTAGCATGTGTGAATTTTCATTATGGAATGCGCCTAAATGTATACTCACGTTTGCAAACGTCTTACTTCCCCCTACTACATATGTTTCTAATATCTCTTTACTGCCTCTTCTCACAAATGTACGTATTTGAAATTGGTAAACACACAAGCAAACACAATCGTGTAGTAAATTTGTGTGTCAACACAAACGAGAAAAAAAGAAACAGTAACAATATGAATGAATAAATATTAAGGTGAAATTGTCGCCGTCGTTTTTATCACCACCCAATGGGAGACACACTCACTCACTCCCACACATTAACAGTCAAATTCATATGCCGCGCGCTGGCTGTTGTGTGTTTCACGCCTAAGTTTATGCCACGCTGTCGTCATCGCCACTGTCGCCGTCATCATCACCTTCATCATCATTTATGCAAACAATTTTGTAGCCAAACATTTGATTATAGCATGATTGCGCTGTATGAGTATGTGGGGAAGCATGTCTCGGGGTTGATAAAACCGAAAGGCAGAAATGTCTTCATTTTTGCCAACATTTTTTTTTGCTTATCACAACAACACATACATATGGTGATACAAACACTTGCTTTCGCTAAATTAAATACACAAAATGCTTGAAGAGGCATTCTGAGAGACGGTGTTCGTACATAAGGCAGTTGGATTTTTTATTAAGCGTTTCCAAATTGACAGGAACTGAATAACTTAGGCGGATTTAAATGGAATGAACGATGTGTACTTCCCTTCGTTCGTTCGTTTCGTTATTGAAAAAATTTGAATATTTCCCGAGCGTGCGTAAATTGTGTGCGAGTGTTTATGGAAACATATTGCGCTTTATTAAATACAAATATGTGTGCGTTAAAAGGGCTGTCAATCGATAAGTTGTTGGCGTTGTTTGTCTGCTCTATGTAAGTGTGACTGAGTTCATATGTGCCTATCCATGTTTGGTACTTCATTTTACACACTTCTCGCACGATTACTTTGTAATGCAAATTGTACTCATACTTAACTGAAATTAATATTTTCATGTACGCTCTTAAACCGACTTTAATATTAATATTCGACATCTCCCAGAAGGCTGGTTCGGCAAATTATTATTTTTCCTTTAAAAAAAACTTCTTCTCTTCACAAATGAGGGCAAATAATAATGAGTATATAATTTTAATAATTAACACTTATTCAATAATTATTTATTGATATTTTACGCTAGAAATAATATGAATTAACTAGTTCCCAGAATTTGTTGTTGCTCAATTCCACTGAATATTACTTAATTCCCTTCATTGTACATTTGCATTTGCTAAATTTAAGTGCGAATAAGACTCGCAAATATTTCATATTTGAATGACACCTTCGTATTACTTATGTTAATTCTATGTAGAAGCTAATATTATAGATATAAAGGGTGTTTTTTTAGACATGTGGTTTCGAGATGAAATAAAACGCGTATAATTAAATTTTAGGGCCAAGCCGTTTAGTTTTATTGTAAAGAAAAGTGTTTGCCATTTGTTTTAAAAATTATTTCTGGCAAGTGACCACTGCGGCTGGTTATTATAAATTCCAGCCGAGTGACCCAATTTCCGACAACTTTTTGCAGATCGTATATCAGCAGCAAACATTGTTCGGAAGTAAGTCTGTTCATTATGAAATGCCAAAGCAAACTGAGTATAAATCAAGTGACAGCTGTCAAAAAGTTCGACTTCTAAAGAGTTATTTCCACATTGAAAACTTTTAAAAACAAACACCCTTTACAACACTAGCTAGAGAGTAGAAAGAAAATCTAAATAGATCAAATTCGAAGAATATCGTGGATGTGAAGGCAATTAGAAGCAATGAATCGGTCGATTGGGAACCTTATTTGTACACAGGTTTTGCCGCGAAGCCTGTCATTTCATTTTAATTGAACTTAATTATTTTAAAATTAGTTCGAATTTGCTGCTGATTCGTTTATTATTATTACACATTATTCTGTGATTAACATTTGCTTGAGGAAGGTTAGCGCTATTTAGATGAAGTGCTAATTAATATTAATTACTGAGGAAATGTTGTTTGTTTTCAGCAGAAAATGAGCAGTTGTTTATACTAGTTTATTTATTTAAATGCTAAACGGAGATTAGCTTATTAGTCATATACTAAGATCTAAATTATTGAATAAATATTTAGAAAAATATTAAATTAATTCGTGAAATATGTGGTTGTCGCATTTCATAGAACTTTATATATGAATAAAAAATATTAATGATTTAACTACTAATGAGATGATTTGTGGCAGTATCACCCTTAAAGAGTTTAAGCATTTCGCAAATTGAGAAAAATTAAAAAGCGGCAAGTAAATATAAGGAAATCGAATATGAAAAGTGCCTTTATTTGTATTTATTCCTTTAAATATACGAAGCCCTTGTTGATTTCCCAATTCGTTTTTGTTTTTATTGGAAAACCATTGCCTTTATGAGCTATTTATTTATGCTTCCGCTGTGTTGTTTTCATCCTTTCTATTTGTCTGCTTTCACTTGTTTACATAACTGCTTACCGTAGCTCGTTTTCAAACGCGCTAAAAGTATGGCACAAAATGTGCTCTCTTTGCACTAAATTTCTGTACTCTTCATTGTTGTGTTGTAATAATAATGGGTATTATTACACAATGGGAATTTTATTGGTTTGAGTCTGTAAATATTACTTCAGAAGCTTAAAAGTGTTGATTGAGAAGAAGTTGATTTCAATGTGTTTCGGACCCTTCGATTTTTTTGAAATTTTGTCTTGACCCTTAAAAGCTCTGAACCATCGAGTTTGTCTGACACAACCAAGTTTATCACGACATACACCAACTCTAAATATTTTTGAACGCTTCTGTTGACCACCATGAATGCAATGATGTGCAACATTTAAAGAGTGATCAACATAATCGGCGTCATCAACGTCATCACCACAGCTGTGTGGTAATTAACAATCAAGGGTAGCATTTAAGAGGCGGTCAGCCCAAGTTGAAGCGCAGATAAGCGCTGTTCAAAAACGCGAAAATGTTAACAAGTTTCGGTGTAAAACCGAAACAAAAAAGTGGTGAACGCGAGTAGGTACGTCCGTCCGTGTGCAGTACAACATGTTCAGCAGTCATCAGTGACAGCAGCTGTCATGTTGTCATGCGCTGACGACTCGGGAGGCTGCCGATTGCAAGCCAGTCAAGCCACTTGTACGGCTCAAGCGATCTACCAGATTTGTATGTGAGTGTGTGCCTGTTGCATGTTTCGCGCTTGCTGCCACAAGCGTTGTTTTTGTTGTTTTTTTGGTTTTTTTTATTTTTGACTTTGTTTCATAAACGAAAATCACACAAAAAATTTACAAAAAACACTTGAGCCGCACAAGTTCATCGCAAGCAACAACAATCAGCGCAACAACAACAACAATAAAGTTCAGAAACCAGTTCTATGCAATGCCTCAATGCTTCAAGTTGGAATTTTTAATTTGTGTTCGCTTTTTATGCGCAATTTGTAGTGTCTTAAGTCACCTATTATACACTTCACAAGCACACAAACACACTGACACACTTACAGACAGACAGACAGACCCTGCACTTATCACTTGATGCTCACGCAGTCGCGCTTAAAATATGCACTCGGCGATAAAATATGAAATGATTATTTAAATAAAATAAAAGAAAAACAAAAAAGAGTGGATGATGCGTTGCCATAAATTAACCAGCTCGCTGCTTTACTTTTGTTTTTTTTTTCTGCATTCACGCATCGAAATTTATTTCGCTTAATTGCGTCGATGCCGTCGTTTCCGCGAGACAAATGCCAGCAATCAACTGCCTTGAATTACAGCAATTTTCGGGGCAGTGGCGATATCCTGGCGGCAAGACGCCGGCGTATCACTTTCCCGGCCACGGCCACGGTTGCAGTAAGCGGTGGCAGCTGAGGCATGCAATTTATTTCTTAAATAATGCAATTATCGGCGTAATGAACTGGAAAGCTGTTGTTGTTGTTCTTGTTGGCGGGGTGCTGAGGATGCGTGTTGTGACCCAAATTCCTTGCATTGAAATTTTAATTTATTTAGTTTTCTCATTAACTCGCCATTTATTGCAGCCATTGTTAGCGGGCGAGCGAGGAATGTAGATATAAATTTAAATTTGTTTTTTATTTTCAAGGAAATTCGCTATGACACTTGATGGAAGTACATATCTAGTATTGCACTTTTCTTCACTCGCCGTCACTTCGGCTTTCGATTAGTTGCGATAGATCTTGACTTCAGCTCAAATTTAGTTAATCTTGCTAGGATTACCAATATAGAGAATCGATTCTATAACAGGTTTTCACAAATCTTGAAGTTTCTAATAAAAATAACTCATAAATAAAGATTCTCAAATTCTTCGCTGACGTTGTTTAACATGATTTTTTTTGTTCTGAGAACAATTATTATATCAAAAATACAAATGCGTATAATTTTCGCATAACATTGGCGCTCTGCTTCTAATTATCAACTCTGCTTGATGTTCACCACATCAAAAACCATAGAAACTAGATGAAATGTCGCTGAGTTTGTCAAAAGTTGAGTTAGTTTAGCAAACACTATGCAGGCACTCACACACACTGACATACACATGTACACATTCACCGATAGAGCGCTGCGTGCCAACGATGCTATGCAATCGCTACTATTTTGTACACACATGCAGACGCACATTGAGTTCACACATGGCTATAAATACCAATTCGATCATAAAAAGAATGCGCCAACATTTTTGGAACGTGTTTATAATTTGCAACGGCAGCGCTAAGTAGCTGAAAGCGAAACCTCTCGTGCGCTGCGTCCAAATTTGTTGGCCAAACGGCAGCAGCGGCGTCGGCGTTGGCGTTGGCGGCGAAACGTAAAAGGCATATACGTACGCATTGCAGCAACAAGTGTATAGAAGAAAACAAAAAAACAACAACAACAACCAGCACTACCGTAATTAAACCGCATCATTATGTGGCATACAACAACAACAACAGCAAGAGAACATGAAAACAACTGCAAAAATTCACTTCCAAACTGGTAAACGAAATGTTTAGAATTGGAGGTGTGGAGGGGGTGGCCAACTATTTTTAAAACGACAATATGAGTCTATATTTTGAAAAAAAAAAATTAAATTTATTTTTTTTTGAATTTTTGCGTATTGAAATAGTCGGGTTTGAGTCAATGTCATGGAATTGAACCTAGAATTGCACTGTATATATACGAATTAGTTTTTCAGTTTTTAAGATATCATTTTGAAATTTTGCAGATGTTATTTTCTCTTCAAGAAGCTGCTCATTTGTCGGAACTGCCGATATCGGAACACTATATCATATAGCTGCCATACAAACTGAACGATCGAAATCAAGGGCTTGTATGGCAAACTTCCGCATTTTACTACATATCTTCACGAAATTTGGTGTGAGTTATTGTTCATAGAAATAATTTAATCTCCGAAAAAATTGTTCAGATCGGTTCACTATAGCATATAGCTGCCATACGAACTGAACGATCGGAATCAATGGCTTGTATGGAAAATTTTCGCATTTGACGTGGTATCTTCACGAAATTTGACATGGATTACTGCTTAAGGCAATAATATAATCTTCGAAGAAATTGTTCAGATCGGATAACTATATAACTTTAATGTTTCTAGCAAACAACCCGGCTAAAAAGAATTAGTAAAATGTTTTCTTTCTTTTACTTACGTCTTTAGATTTGCTTAAACACATAGTTACTAAAAGAAATGTACCTGTGAAGGGTATATTAGCTTCGGTACAGCCGAAGTTAACCTTTTTTCTTGTTTTTTTAATTAAATGTCCCTTTAAATTTCCGATATTTACCACTATAATATCGCTTTTAGATATATATATATATATATAATTTTTTGATGTTCATATGGCAACCCTGTGCAAAATTCAGTGCAAATTACGAATGAATTAATTAAAAATTCAGTAAAAACTATTTAGGTTTTGCTATGCAGCTACAATACAATAAAATAGCAATAACCACAACAACAACAACAAAAAAAGCGAATTCCCAGCGGCTGAAAAAATGCGTGCGTGACATGAAAATTAAGTGTGTGCGCACAGCAACAAAGCAACAACAATACTAACAACAACTAAACAGTAGTACATACTAGTAGTAACAAATGCAACAAGCTGAGCAAAAAAACACTAAAAACAAGAGTGAAATATATATTTACAAAACAACAACAACACTTAAGAGACGAAGAAAAACAAAAGTTGAAAAATTGAAAAAAAATTAACAACAAATCCGATTATATTTTCATATATTCTAAAGCACAACTAGGCAGCGGACCGACCGGTCGGCAGCGCGTACAACTAAAAGCATTAAAAAAAAATATTTATATTTATATATAGTTGGCTGTGTATACACGATTTTTGCTTCGTCAGTTGTGGAATATTGCTAGCAACTTAACACGTACAAACATTTAATATTCCTCTAACCAATTTGGGATGATTTATAATGATTTTTATAGTGCAGTTCTCAAATTGTATGAATGACGGAGGCAGTTACTCAATCAAATTTCAGCAAAGCTCCCAGGGAATTGAGTTGGCATAAAAATATGGATTTGACGCAGAATTCGGACCATTGCTTGGCCTTTCTAAATATTTTATAGACTTGTGCACAGACTCTTGCGGTTATTTTACAGAACTTTACTTTCATTTCAAACTCAATCACTAACTGCTTTGACACTTAAAAGTTAATTTGTAACTGGATAAATTGACACTCAAATTAAATTCAGCAACATTTTCCAAATTCCAAACGCCAGTGTGCAGGATGAGGTGTGGTAGAAGTGTAGAAAAAACATCCGTGAGGTAATGATTGCAGCAATAAATGTTTGTATGTATTTGTCGTGTCTACGTGTTTGTATAATCGACAGCTCAGCGTGTAGTTGTCATGCTTACCGAGTTGCAACTGTGCAAATAATGCATTGGTCATTCATTCATTGATCAACAGTTACAAATCGCACATACACACGTCTGTTTCTACTTATGTACATTTGCTTTAGCTGTAGGTGGTGTAAATATTATCAAATAACTACATGCACATATTTGTATTGCGTCGGTTGTGCCTCCTCTCCGTATTGATTAGCTTGATTGGAGCTTGTGTATATGTAAAGTGACATAATTATTGCATTTATGAGGGAAGTGTGAGTGTTATGGAGGAAGACGTAATTGGATATTTGCAATTATTTCAGATTTATTTCAGCTACATATCATCTATATATGTATCCGAGAAGATTTTTCAAAACTGCTTGCGTTTGACTTACTATAGGTCTAAAACTTTGCTTCCGCCATTTTTTTGGAAAATTTAAGTTTTTTTTTGTATAAAAACGGTTACAAATGTCGATGTTACAAATGTCGATGAGCCTCAGCCGCACTTTTCTTGGAATTAAAAAATAAAAGCAAAATTTCCGGAAAACGTCGAGAATTCAGCTCAAAAAGTGACATTTTCAGTTGATAATAAGCTTAGGATGCAAACAGAACTCTACAAAATTTTTGTTGGGTTAATGTTGACACAAAAGCACAGCATGCGTATACTAAAGGCAGATCTGTAGAAACTGCACTCCATTCACTAGTTTTTAACATAGAAAAAGCCCTGGAATATAAGGAATATGCTCTCGGAGCTTTTCTGGATATTTCCGGTGCATTCAATAACGTTTCAACGGAATCCATTTTGAATGGTATCGAGTCTATAGGGGTTGAACCTGTCATACGACGGTGGGTAAAAAGCCTCCTGACTTCTAGAAGGATAACAGCGGAATGGAACGATGCCAGAACGACCAAGGAAGTTGGTAGGGGCACTCCGCAGGGCGGGGTACTCTCTCCGCTCCTTTGGACACTGGTCGTGAATAATCTATTGAAGAACTTGGAAGGTAAAGCCCCCAAGATAGTAGCATATGCAGACGACATAGCCATAGTAATAACAGGAAAGTGTCTGCATACTATTAGCAGCATTATGACCAACACACTCAATACTGTCCAAACTTGGGCAACACAAGCAGGCCTAGGGTTAAATGCGGAAAAAACCGATCTGCTTGTTTTTACAAGGAAATACAAAATCCCTCAATGGAGGTTCCCCTCGCTAAACGGAACAGAAATATCACCGAAGGACCGCACTAAGTACCTAGGAGTCGTCTTGGACAGTAAGTTGCTGTGGAAGCACAATGTGGAAGAAAGGGTAAGAAAGGCCAGTAATGCTCTTTATGCATGCAGGCAGCTGCTCGGCGCTACCTGGGGGCTTTCTCCCTCTCTCATGCACTGGTGCTACACAGCAATAGTGAGACCAATACTGCTCTATGGTGCTATTGTGTGGTGGACAGGCATAAAGAAATCAACCTACCGGAAGCCAATGGAAAGGGTTCAGCGACTCGCAGCGCTCTGCATAACGGGAGCTCTAAGAACCACCCCTACGGCAGCTCTGGAATGGATACTTAACCTGCCGCCGATAGATCTCTTTGCCGAAACCTATGCGGCAAAATCTGCGGGACGACTACTGGCGGCAGGAGAATTTACGTATAGAACTTATGGGCACAGCTCAGTGGGTAGGGGAGTTTTGGCAAGTACCGACTACTTAACCCCACTCATGAACTGGGAAAGAAGATTCCGAGTGAACCTGGAGAAAGACGGCTGGCGTAAGGGAATGATAACCTCGCGTAGCACACTGAATATCTACACGGATGGTTCGAAAATGGAGGACGGAGTAGGTGCGGGAATATACTGTCAGGAGTTAGGTGTAAGGCAGCCTTTTAAACTTCCGAACCACTGCAGTATCTTTCAGGCGGAGGTGTTTGCTATTGGGAAAGCCGCAGAGCTAGCCCTCAACACAGAAGCCGGCTACTCCAAAGTCAATATCTACGTAGACAGTCAAGCTGCAATCAAGGCAACAACCTCAGTTTGCATTTCGGCCAAAAGTGTTTTGGATACCAGGGTGGCAGTGGAGAGGGCTGCTAGGAACACGTGTCTTCACTTCTACTGGGTGCCAGGGCATAAAGGCATTGAAGGCAACGAGATTGTAGACGAAATTGCCAAGAGTGGCGTAAAACTGTCTTCCAGAAACGCGACCGACATTGGCAAACCCATGCACTGTCTGTACGATGATCTGGACAGGGGCATGAAAAGGAGAATCCTAACACGGTGGACAAATATACCGGGGTGTAAAACCGCTAAAGCCATGTGTAAAGCCGTAGACCAGAAATACACCAAACTCATTCTGTCACTCGATAGAAGGGACTGCAGGAGCTTGGTGGGAATACTCACAGGTCACTGTCTGGTGGCGGCACATGCCTACAAAATGGGACTTACGGATCGGGAAGACTGCAGGAAATGTCAGGAGCAAGGTGCAATAGAAACAATAAAGCATCTTCTGTGCTCCTGCCCTGCATTGTCAAGACAACGACTTCGCTACTTGGGGGCCTCACAATATGAGAGTCTGGAAGAGGTATCAAAAGTGAAGCCACAAAAACTTTTAAAATTCGCGTCAAGCGCAGCCATCCTAAAGGATGACTACTCCTCGTGGACAACGTGACGGCACTCCATCTGGTATCGCAAAGGACCTAAATAGGTCTATGTGAGGCGTATTGGCCTACCAGTATAACCTAACCTAACCTAATGTTGACACAAATATCCAAGATCGATATAAAACGATTTAATCGTTTTAATCGACCAGTGCTTGACCCTAGAGACATCTATTGGAAAACGGTGGAAGCAAAGTTGTAGACCTAATACTTTTTAGAACTTAAGCTGTTAATTGTATTTTCAAACAATTAACGATTCAGTTATGTCTTAAAAGGAAGAAGATTCTCCAAAAGGAAGTAGCGCCCTAAAAATCGATTTAAAATATTTAATTTTTTCATAAAAAGTTATCAAAAATGGGAACCCGTTGGAATCAAATAAATTGTTTCATCAAAAGTCCACAGACAAATGTGAAATGAATCACAAAAACCGGGCAAATTTTAGATTTTTCGGTAATTAAATAATTTTGGTAACAGGAAACCATTTTAGTTAGTGAAATATTATGCTAATTGCAAAAATAAAAAAAAGAAATATTAATTATTTTAATTACGAAAAGAAGCTTTTCATATCAATAAATTAATTACTTTCAACTCATTATAATATATTATTATTGAATTGTTCTGCTGTTCTCAAACTAAATATTTCTAAAATCATACAAATGTACGCTGTCTGATAGCATTCAATCATTTGCTTTTGCTTTTCGCCAATTTAGCTTTGCTTGTGGTACTTAAAGCATTTCACCTTGAGACATTTAATTTCCAAACAACGCTACATATTAACGTCAAAAAACACAAACATCACCACATATGCGAGCGTATTTCAAAAAACCGATTTTCTCAAATAAATATCTACAGAAAATATCTCATCCGTCAATATGCTGGGGCGCAGAAAGACGAGAGCAACTCGCTTTGATCTAATGCGCTCTCACACACCGTCAAGCACAAGGCAATAGGGCAGCGTTTTACTATTTATAAAAGAGGAAGAGTCAGCAGCGTAGAGGCCAACAGGCAATGAACTGCATGAAATGGAGAGTCTTCGTCGAAGCGCGCCATTAAGTGCGGTGCGAGGTGGGCAGCTGGTGGATAAACACACACTTGGCCCATAAACAAAACAAGACAAAACAAGAAATCACACAATCAAAACGCATAACTAATAAGCTGACGCGTTGGTAATCGATAGAAAGCCAGCGCAGGTAAGTGGGTGGTTGGTTGATTGGTCAGTATAAAGAAAATTAAGAAAATGTGTTTATTTACTCGCGGGAAGCACTCAATTGTGAGCGAGTTAATTATTTGGAAAAGTTGAAAGGCGGAAGTAGACGTTTGTACGCACACGGACATATACTTCAAATCAATAGTTGAGGGTAAATAAATGGTAGATTTTCTACTGACATGCATTTTGTGTGTGTGTGCTGGTGTTGCCATATGTTTACAACATTTTATTTGCTACATATGTATGTGAGGGCTGCATAATCGGGCGCTTGGGAAGCATAAATAAATAAATGAATTTAGCAAAAAGTTGAGATATATAGAACTGATTACTATGTAGTAATGAATTACGCAGAAAAAGTATTCAGAGGTATTTGTTATTAAAAAACCATTACTAAACGATATTGAAGTAAAAAACTAAATTCAGGTTGTTTCTTTAAGTACTGCATACTCATTTTAAAAAAGTAATTTCAAAGTAATTATAAGTAATTATAAAGTAATCAAAAGTAATCATAAGTAATTGCAGTATCTATTCGAATTTTTATCGAGTTCTGAATAAAAGAAGACGTTGGTCTCTAAGTAGCTTTTAATTTCTAATAAAAAAATACGCTTTTAGAATTTTTAACGAGTAATTTCAAAGTAATCATAAGTAATTGTAGTATCTTTTAGAATCTGTATCGAGTTCTGAATAAAATAAAACATTGCTACCTAAATAGCTTTTAATCAGTAGTAAAAAGACCAGACATTATTTGCATATATTGGACAAAGCCCGAAATGAAAACAAAAAACAGTTCTAAAATAATATAACAGCTGTTGCGCTGATTACACAATACTGAATGAAAGTAAGTACATGGGTATGTAATCACAGAGATACACTAGATATACTTTTGTTCCAACCAACCTACGCACCTGTTAAGTATGATTAACTAGAGGCATATTTATTTTTCTATATACTAAATTATATATCTGCTTGTCTGCCTTTTTCCTACATACAAACCTACGTATATATGTTTACTTAAATTCATTTGGCCAAATGTTTGTCCGATTTATTAGTATATACATTCCATTTGTCCGTATTGCCGTCAAATAACAATAATAAAAGCAAACATATGCGTGCATATTTTAGTAACAGCGCCAGGGCGCAAAATAAATGTAACGAAAAAATACAACAACAAATCTTAGACCACAACTAGCCATACAATTTATCTCAAGTCATCGCTTATTTAATAATGGATAATCGATGTACGTTCGTATTTGCCTGTTTACACACATACATACGAGTACATATGTATATAAAGCTAACACTTTAGTCGAAATAGTGCGAGAGTGAGAATAATTAAAACAAGTAAGGAAAGGCTAAGTTCGGGTGTAACCGAACATTTTATACTCTCGCAATTTATTGAAAAAATTGTATTAAGATAACGCACAAATTTACCCATAAATTCGGCATAAAGTTTAATAGAATAACGAAAATCGTCATATATAGATATGAGGGCTGAGGTAATTCCTGAACCGATTTCATTCAATTTCACCAGCAAGGTACACTATATCCAATACTATACGCTCACTTAATTTTGCTAAGATATATCACATATTAACCAATACATATATGCGTAATAAGGCCCAACGAATTTTTGAAAAACCTTTAATTAGGTATATGGGAGCTAGGGGATGATATTTTTGCAAAACCTATAATTATGTATATGGGAGCTAGGAGATGTTGTGACCCGATTTTAATAATTTTTGGAACAGAGACGCACTATTGGAAGAAAACAATTTCCTCTGAATTACATTAAATTAGTTGAGAGATTTACCCATATTTTCGGTTAAAATTTAACCTTAGGCGCTGAGTTCAACATGTTCGATATCTGGGGCCTTGAAAAGTTATAGTCCGTTTTCGACAATTTTTTCACAAGTGATGCCACAGATCATATACTGTATTTATGTAAAGTTTTATTTCGCTATCATCATTGGTTCCTAATGTATATATTATAAAGTGAAGGATTCAGATGGAATTCAAAATTGAGTTATAAAGAAAGTAGTCGTGGTTGTGAACCGAGTTCATCCATTTTCCACACATGTCATCAGGGTGTCAATAAAATATTATATACCGAATTTCATTGAAATCTGTCGAGTAGTTCCTGAGATATGGTTTTTGACCCATAAGTGGGCGACGCCACGCCCATTTCCCATTTTGTAAAAAGATCTGAGTGCAGCTTCCTTCTGCTATCATTTCTGTGAAATTTTGTGTTTCTGACGTTTCTCGTTAGTGAGTTAACGCACTTTTAGTCATTTTCAACCTAACCTTTGTATGGGAGGTGGGCGTGGTTATTATCCGATTTCTTTCATTTTTGGACTGTATAAGGAAACGGCGAAAAGAAATGACTGCAGAAAGTTTGGTTCATATAGCTTTATTAGTTTGCAAGATATATATAAAAAACCTATTTGGGGGCGGGGTCACGCCCACTTTTCCAAAAAAATTACATTCAAATATGCCCCTCCCTAATGCGATCCTATGTTCCAAATTTTATTTTCATAACTTTATTTATGGCTTAGTTATAGCTCTTTATGTGTTTTTGGTTATCGCCATTTTGTGGGCGTGGCAGTGGTCCGATTCCGCCCATTTTCGAACTTAACCTTCTTATGGTGCCAAGGAACACGTGTTCCAAGTTTCATTAAGATATCTCAATTTTTACTCAAGTTACAGCTTGCACGGACGGACAGACGGACAGACGGACAGACGGACAGACGGACAGACGGACGGACGGACAGACAGACATCCGGATTTGAACTTTACTCGTCACCCTGATCACTTTGGTATATATAACCCTATATCTAACTCGTTTAGTTTTAGGACTTACAAACAACCGTTAGGTGAACAAAACTATAATACTCTCTTTAGCAACTTTTGTTGCGAGAGTATAAAAATAGAAAAACGTGGCAAATCTGATAAGTCAATGTGGCAGCCTTAATGACGACATAAAGAATATAAAAGATAACGGCGGTGGTTTTTTTTTCAGTGAAAATCGGAAATTATTGCACTTAGGTATGTATGTATGTATGTATATAAATCGAAAGCAAATAATCCGTTATGTGCTAGACCGTATGGCAATAACATATGTACATATGTATATACAATAAAAGCAATAAAGGCTTTCGATTTCGGTGGTAATTGGGTGAGTGTGACATATGTATATAATATCTGTGGTGAAATATCGGTGAAGAACTGGAGGAACTGGTCAGGAAAACATAAAACTTATACTAGTTATATACTAAATAATTTCAGCTTTCAGTAAAAAAAGTGCTTAACTAAATAAAATCGAAGGTTAGAATTGTTAATTAAAAAATAAATTAGAACTAGTACCTAACTAGTATATTTTGGACCAATTGTACTAGAATGCTTTACTACTTAATTTGTAATTAGTTCTTCCTACAAAGTTGATTTCATTGCCAGTCTGTATATAGATATACGTGAAAGTCTGCGTACATATTGACTCCAGCGCTTTCCTAAAATGATAACTGTATGCCTTATCGCGGTAGTGATTTCCAACACCATGGAAATAATGAAGTGGTAAAAGCGCCAATACAAATAACGCAATAAATATCTATTCACCAGCTGTATGTACACAAAGAAATATATATCTATGTATATCTATATTTTTATGGATTTTTAGACTTTTGTCTGCCGAGATAGTTAAATTGACTCAATTGTACATATACATATATATTTATATAAAATCTATGTCTATTCACACCCTTATGTTTTTACTGCTTCGTGTCATGTTTAACTGTAATACTATAATCGGCTATATGCTAACTTCTGTTCTCATTAATCCCCCATATAACCGCAAAGCTAATTCAGCTTTAATTGGAAAAGTTTCGCTGTATTTCTCGTTTTACGCATTGTACGGTCCATTAGTGGAATTGGTGGAATTGGTGGTATCGGTGTAGACATGCCATTGAATTGGAGATTTATTGGAAAACACTCTAGTAGCATTTGAGCTGTTTCACAAAACATTGACACGCTATAATCCCACATAATTGTGCGTTAATTTTCATTGAAAACTTGATGATTCCTCAAATTTTAAACTTTTATGCGTAAATCATTGAATGTGAGTGCGTATATGAAATGTGATTTTTAATTCCACTGATTTATAGTTTGGGTAATCATTTTGTTGAATCAACTGTTGCACTATTGTATTCTATCTATCAATTGCTAACTGGTATATGTAGACAATACTTGCTCTCCATAGCATACTGTTTCAAATACTTTTGTGTTCATCTAACGTTAGAATACCGTTACTTCCTATACTTGCTATAAGAATCTTCAAATCTGTATTTTTCCAAACACGTTATTAACCCTTCTAGCCTCATTGTACCAAAGCGAATCACTGAGTGTTTCCACCGCACTTGATCAATCAACTTAGTTCGAGTGGTTTCCACTTATGTGTCAATTATAAAAATCGATTTATTTAATATTTCGAAAAGCAAAAAATACAAAAAAAATATTTATTTGAATTTTTTTATTTTAGTGGTTCCGGAGAGTGCACACACACGTGGTTAAAAATACAATTTTTTTATTTTTTTTAACACTTTATGAGCCACTTTATTTAGTCGTGCGGCAATTCAGATTCTCACATAAATCTCATGTGCTTAGCATTTCACAGATTAGTTCATCATGTGTGAGGGGGAGCGTACTGAAAACTCAACATTTTGAATTTTTGTGCAGGAAAAAGTGATGAAACCACTTAAAGGCGTTGATTGAGGTGCATAAAATTTAATTTATGATATTATCAATTGAAAAACTTTTGCCGGATATAAGATAAACATAGCAGTTGACTTATCAGTGCGCCGCAGAGTGAGGCATAATAAATGAAGGGCGTGTTTGCGGCAGGCAGAACTTTTGTTTGAAAATTGATTGAAATGCAAACAAATAAAATTTTAGTGCGCTGAAAATAAATACCGAGTCACATACAACTATGTGTGTGAGTGTGGATTTTCATGAACTTGCATTAGGTTTGTGCCTATCTCAAACAGTGAGTGGTGCTTTTTGAGTTAAAACTGGAGATATATTCGAGAGGATTGCAAATGATTTTAGCAAAAAAATATTTTTTTTTGGCATATCTTTATATAGTCAAAAATATTTTTGATATAAAAAATTGCTAAATATCAGTTTTTATAACTAGTTGAGTTGTATATTCAGTAATTCTGGCATTTAAGTACAACCCTAATGTACCACTTTTTACTGGAAACGTAGAAAATATTTACTGGATCAAGATATGCAACTCGAAAAGCACTTTAAGCGAGGGATTGGCTTGAATGCGAGTGGGAAAGTTATTTCTAATTGTTTAATTATAGCAAGCATATGCAACGGAAATGAAAAAAAAATAATTAGATAAACATAACAAATTAAAATTAAAAAAAATTTTATATATTTTTATTAACTAATTTTACGACTTACAAACGCCGTTTTTTTTGCTTTAATCAATTCACTTTAACACAAGATAGCGACGACAACTATTTAGTTATTCATAAATGCTCAGCAGCAATACTTGTTTATTGTTTTTCTTGAAACTACTTGTTTTTTGTTATGAAGCAGCTTCACGACTTTTTAAATTTATACACTTACACTTTTACAAATATTTTATAATATTTTTGAAACTATTTTTGAAGCGAAATATATATTTTCTTGTTTTTTTTTTATTACGCTACGGTTGTCACTTTATAGCTTTTCGCACAAAAATTTGAATTGTTTTTTTGGTTTGTTATTTTTCCTTTTTGTTTTTATTTACATTTGAATTGTTGTTGTTTTTATTTTATTTTATAAATCAATTTTCATTGTTCACACACACACACAAACAATATTTTTGTTTTGCTTTGCAAAATTAATTGTTTCGCTTGAGTATGAGGATATGGCGTTCGCCATTTGTCGGCAATAAAATGGAATTATTTATTGTTTTGGTTTTTATTATTTCTAAGTTTAATGTTTGGTTTTAACACCCCGAAATTTATTGCACAATATTTTTTGCACACATTTTGCTATTGAAAACATTTTAGTTCAACTACTTAGTTTCCATGACCGATTGCTTGCACTTTACAGAAGCCTTGGCTGTGAGCCTTTTATACCGGCGCGTACCGAAAACCGCAATCAAAAACGTCCGTTCAGCGTCTGACCGTCCCGGGTCCAGGCGTAAGCGCGTTTGGGCTCACAGCTGCGGTTGCAGCTTTTGTTCACTGGCACAGCGCTCGACGCGCTCGCGTCGCAGTTTGTTTGGTGCCACAAGTGTGTGAGCGGCGATTGATTGTTGATGCTGTTGGCGCGTGCTTTTGCGTACACCAAACACACACACACACACACACACGCACGCACTCACGGATAAAAGCCAAAAATTACACACAGCTCATGTGTGTAGACACCGCGACAACAGCTGTGTTGCGAACACCTCTGCGACGTAGTAAATATATATGTAGCTGTAGCAATGCTGATAACAATACGAGGCGACGCGGCGCGGCGCGAATTTTCATGACCAAAACAACGCGTTCTACGAGCGGCCTGTGCTTGTGCTACAACGTCCGTACATGCTGCCTTCTTGGGATAAACTGGATTTTCGGAGTTGGCATTTGGCGAAAATCGCAGTCGCATCACACAGCGACAGCCAGAGCCGAAGACAGCGACGGCGACGGCGCAGAGCAATACAGAGCGGCGAACGCAACAACAGTGATATATAGAGCGATGGCGCTACACAATACACAGAGAGGGGAGCTGTCAATAAGCCAAAAACGGCTGGTTGTCGGTGGGACTGGCGGCGGGTAGTCAGGCAGAGCAGCAGGCGCGGTGTCAACAAACAGCTGATGGTGAGCGCGCAGCGGAGAATACCGAAATCTGCGCACAGGAACGACAAGCGGGAGCAGCACTGTTAGAGGAACGAACTGCAGGTTGTCATTGGATAGGGTGCCACAAGTTGTTCAAATCGCAGTTATAACTCACTAACCCGACTCAGACTGTCTAACTGTTTATACTTAAATTACTATATTTTATATAAATACTGTTCTAGTTCAATACGTTTATGCCTTGTATATAGCCCCATTGTACAAAAAACTTCAATTAGCGTTAGCTTTGAGTTCCCAGTGTCATAGCATCACCCACAATGGCGAGAGATGCTGTCAAGCAGGTGGCCGGCATTGATGAGCGCAAACACACGCTGTGCTCTCAATTGTAGAGCTACCACTGTCCATGTGGGCTCGCTTTTGTTAGGAGAGTCAATAAAACGCTGTCAGATGCGTCAACATAAACGCCAAACACTTCGACATATCTACAGATAATTTATCTACAACTAAAGCATCACATATGTATGTGCGCCTTACTTGTCAGCGGTTTGTTTGAGATTTGGAATTATTTGTGAATGAAGCATTCTGTTTAGTGAATTAGTTGGATTTGAAGGCGAAAATTCATTTTTTTATCAATAAAGGCAAATGTGATATTGAAAATAACACAGGATATGTAAGCTAAGCGCCTAGAAAACTGCAGATTGAAGATATTAAAGAATAATTTAATTATCAAATTCCTCCATTCTCATCCTCTTTTTTAATTTTTTTGTTCTATGACCGACCAAAAAGTTTGGGAAAGTAAAAAAAATAAATATTATTTTCGAAATCACCAACGAAGCCTCGCCGCACCTTATTGCAGATATCCATGTAGTCATATGTGTATCTCTGTATAAATTTCTATATACCTTAATTACATAGCAAATACGATAAGCTCTACAAAAGAGGCGCGTTCACATTGCGTGTGTTCATAAAAAATAAATGATCTTCCCTTCTTGGCATCGAATGTGAAATAAAATTTAATTGAATATTCAACAGAAAAAATATTATTTGTTGTTGTTCACACTTTGCAGACACTTCGCTGCTTTTGTTTATCAACAAAATATGGCGTCTCTGCTCTGTGGCCTCTTTGGGGTTATTTGGTAAATATAGAAGAAACGCTCAAATAAGCATACATACAAACAAAAATATATCGTATAATTTCCCGGTATTTTTTAAAAGCTTTTATGAAAGCTTTCCGCTTTAAATAGCAGGTGAGAAATATTAGACGAAAGCTTTACCGGAAAGTTTAATCTCACAGAATGTTAGAGATAACAGTTTGACTTCTAACAGTGGCGTCAAATATGTTAAACTCGTGGAAATTTTAAATGATCTGTTGAGCGGTAAAATCTAAAAAGCTTTATTCTTATTAGTTATCTGTTACAAGAAAATATATGTAGTTCAGATTTTTTTTTATAAAAATTGTAGTTTCATAACATTTGAACACTCATTCTATTCCCCTGATAACAAAAGTTTACATTACAGAAAAGCTCAAAGTTCAATTGCATTTCTGCCAACTTATTTCCTTGAAGCTTTTATAATACTGTTTTGTTTGCATAAATTCCTATTAAATAATTATCTGCGTACATATGCCAAAATTCCCGTTTCAGATAACTAGATTCGGAGTACTCACTTATACCCCTGACAGACGGCGCGTTAATTCGGAATAACTGCTTTAATTCGGGTTAATTCGAGAGTTATCTCAGTTAACCCGGATTACTAACTCCCATTTAATCCTCAAAATTTTAGAGAGTTAGAGGGAGTTCGTGTCATTTTCGTTGGCAACATTGTTAAACATGGCCGCTTTTTATCTATTGTGAATGAAAATATGCAATACTGACAGCTGTTTTTCAATTAAATGTAAACAAAAACATACGCATGCTAATTTTTTCTAAAATGGAAGTTTTAATAATAACGTATTTATGTATATTTTTTTAATAATTAGTGATTTTGTACTAGTTGTGCGGCTAACAACCGCAAAATTTCCTTTCTATTCAATTTTATCTCACCAAAATGGAAATATTATTGCCAATCAGCTGTTATGGGAGTTTATAACTCGCTTTTCTGCCGTCTGTCACCCCCAAAATTGGAACTGATTAAAAGCGCAGTTAATTCGAGTAAACTCTGCCGTCTGTCTAGCGTATTACTCTTCATATTCTCAAACTTCTCACTAACTCTTTTATAAAAAATTACAAAAGTGCGCTTCGCAATGCTTAGTCTGCTTATAGGCACAAAGTCAAAACGCTCCGCTGTTAATAATAGAGAGCGCTTTGTTATTAACAGTATTTCGCTCATGAAGATAACACCTGGCACGGTCAACAGGTTGCTTGCTTTTGCGGAGCTAAAAATATGCACAAGGTTCTTCATAGAATTATTGCCTGGATAAGCGCAAAATAAAATAAAAAACAGAAGACAGCTTAGATGATAAGTGTTCGGATGTTTCCGCTGAAGAAAATACCAACACATAGACATCAAAGTCTGTTTGATCCTTGCCTTAAAGAGATTGCCGTACGCCAGCATATAGCTGTGTACGCATTACATATGGGCGACTTACCTTGCGGCTTTCTTTATACTTTTCTCGCATGAATTTCGGTAGCGGTTAATACATACAATTAGAAATTTCTTTTTCGCAACATCAAAGATGAAATGCGTGAAAACCAATCAGTGAGAGTCATCGTAAAAATATGCGGTATAATTGCTTACCTGTAAAAGAAAGAAAGAAAAAATTAGAGGTTGAATTATGTGGTCGGCTTATTAAGGTGCGTAAAGGTAAAGCTAATTGTTGGATTTTTTTATCTGTAAGTGGATTTGAGGTTTCTGGGAATCAGAGTTTGCCTATGGAGACTTTCGGGAAACTCATATAATAATATATTTGTTGCATGCCAAGCTTAGGACTGTTTCAAAAAAACTTGTATAACTAAGTTCAGACGGAGTCGACCACAAATACTCTATAATACTGAATGAACAAAATTGGTATGAGTATTGGATTGCTTAAGGTAGTTATCGACAATCTATTATCATGAATATAATATGACCAATTCATATATTTATTAATTGTTCTTCTTTGAAGATAAAATTTTTTACAATTCGCACAGATTATCTCAATCTCTCTATGAAGCTACGACAATTGCGAAATACAACCCATAGAAGAATTTAGCAATCAAAATGCTGGTTGATTTAGATATTAAATAATGGTACATGAGGCACATAACTTGAGCAGAGTCAACTAATGGTTGAAACTCATTCAAGCGCATGAATATCCTAATGAGGTAAGTCCTTAAAAATACATATAGTCACATTCAATACTCATCATTTCATCCCATAATTTCATCAATGGTGGATATGCCAGTATATTTATAATTCGTTTACAACTTTTTTTATTTGATTCTCTAGAAAATTCTTAATCGAGCGTTTCACCAATATACAAATGCTTTCCATATTAATGTCACTCAGACTCTGGCATATTTCAGATAGAATTTTATGCTTTCATTTAAACCATTGCACGCCCGCCTATGTTCTGAATGAAGATTAGCAAAATACGGCTGAATTATTTGAGAATTTTAACACTCATACATACATATATAGTCACATATAAGTATATATGAGTATGTACGACTGCAAGTAATTGATTTTGTCTACGCTCTCGACGCCACAGAATTCCACACACGTTTTGAAGTGACGCTTTTGTTTGACGCTGAGATGAGTTGTGAATGATTCAGGCAGGCATTGAAAGTGAATTTGATGCCGTGAAAAATTCCATCGTTCATTAATTAAATACATTTGAAATAGCAGATATTAATTAGTGGAAATTCAAACAACAAGAGCGAAATAGGAAACCTTCGTTTGGTATTCGAAATTGCTTTGGTTTCTAGTTCAGTGCGTTATTCATTTCAATACAGACATTGATCGAAACTTAATCTGCTTTGCAACTCAATGCCATGGTAATGCAATTTGGTCCACAATTTCACTTTTTAATTGACAGAGAAGTGATGCGTCGAGTTTTCCATGTCACTTTCATGTATTGATTTGTTCATTCATTTGATTTATGTATAAACGGTTAGTTAGTAGTGAAACAGTTTGTTACTAAATACATATGTATATGCAAATCTGAAATGGAAATTGTATGTCGTAGAAATATAACATGACTGCATTTAATAATTAACGTAAATTCCTAAGCCATCTTTTAAAGAGGATGTGGTTTAGAAAATGAGGCATACTTTAAGTTATACGAGGTGTATTGAAAAATAACGGAAAATTTCGATTTTGAAAAAAAAAATACTTTTTCCTTCGTCGAAATTACTTTCGCCCCTTTAAAATAGTTCGATATTATGCACTTGTTCCAGCGCTTCTTCCAATCGACGAAACAATTCTCAAAGTCGATTTTTGGGATAGCCTTAGGCTCATGTAAAACGACGGCCCTTTAAGGTTCTCTTTATTTTTATACTCTCGCAACAAAGTTGCTAGCAACAAAGTTGCTAAGAGAGTATTATAGTTTTGTTCACATAACGGTTGTTTGTAACACCCAAAACTAAACGAGTTAGATATAGATACCAAAGTGATCAGGGTGAAAAGTGGAGTTCAAATCCGAATGTCTGTCTGTCCGTCCGTCCGTCCGTCTGTGCAAGCTGTAACTTGAGTAAAAATTAAGATATCTTAATGAAACTTGGAACACTTATTTATTGGCACCATAGGAAGGTTGCATGAGCAAAATCGGACCACTGCCACGCCCACAAAATGGCGAAAACCGAAAACACATAAATTTACATAACTAAGGCATAAATAAAGCTATGGAAATAAAATTTGATATGAAGGATCACACTATGAAGGGGCATATTTGGATGTAATTTTTTTGGGGAGGTGGGAGTGGCCCTGCCCCCAAATAGGTTTTTTGTACATATCTCGGAAACCTATAGAGCTATATAAACCAAACCTTCTGCAGTCTTTTTTTTTAGTCACTTCTTAATACAGTCCAAAAATTAGAGAAATCGGATAATAACCACGCCCACCTTCCATACAAAGGTTCGGTTGAAAAGTACTAAAAGTGGGTTAACTCACCAACGAATAACGCCAGAAACACTAAATTTCACATAAGAATTGGCAGATGGAAGCTGCACTCAGATTTTTTACAAAATGGAAAATGGGCGTGGCGTCGCCCACTTATGGGTCAAAAACCATATCTCAGGAACTACTCGACCGATTTCAATGAAACTTGGTTTGTAATAGTTTGCTTACATCCCAATGATATGTTGTGAAAATAGTCCAAATCGCTTCACAACCACGCCTACTTCCCATATACCAGAACTTTGAAGACGATCTGAATCGGTTACTTTACAATATATAAAGTAAGCACTAGTGAAGATATCGGTGCAGAACTTTGCACAAATACTATGTTTATAGTGTGGCAGCTCCATTCTAAAAATCGCCGAAATCGGACCATAGGTTTTTAAGGCCCATATATCGAACACGAGGACCTCGGTGCTTCTAACCTAATATTATGGTTTCCAACTTTCAATGGACTTTATACAATATATATGACGAATATGTGGGTAAAATTGTGTATTATATGTATAATATAAATAAAGTTAAATAAATAAATTGCGAGAGTATAAAATGTTCGGTTACACCCGAACTTAGCCCTTCCTTACTTGTTTGAAATAGTGTCATTTACATATGTATATCAACAAAACTAAAAAGATTGGCAATTGATAATTTTAAAATTCCCGATATTTTTTGAACATATCTCGTAAACTGTAAAAAGTTTGTTCCGCCGTCTCTTGTGAGTTTAAAATGCAGAATATCTTTCGAGAATGTATTATATAATGACAAGGACTAATCTCCTGAGAGATGTTAGTCACCTTTGCACATAATATATATCATTGCCATTACTAACCTTTAGTTTCGGGTTCGCTTCGAATTTCCGGAAATTATTTGTCGTTTGTTTGTAGATTTCTTTTGGTGAATTTTACACTTATTTCATATACATTAGCATTTGATTACACTTCAGATATCGGTTACTATTTAGTTATTGATTTTAACACAAAATGTCACAGCTTTAATTACAAAAAAGTCAATTCGTACAGGTAAGTTCATTTTCATTTTCACTTTAATATATTTATATTCTTAAGCATTGGCTTATGACACAATTTTGAGTTCTATGAGACAATTAACTATCGTTCAGTATCTTTTTATAATTTTCTCTTCATTCAAAATATCTTAGTGAGCAGTTTTCTATTTTCGGTCACTTATAATTTTCCCAGTTCACTGAGCGCAGTTTAAGCGCGTTCGCGTCTCTGCGCTAAGGCGTCTGATGTGATATTAAAGCGCTTAGCGCAAACGCAATTGAACTCACGCCGCGCCTATTGCTCAGCGCTGCATTGTTTGTGCTTGTGGCATGCCACAAATCTAAGATACGCATGTGAATGCAGCTAAATTCAAGCAGTTTTCCAAAAAGCGTTCCATGGCTGACCAATTATTATGAATTGCTTGCACTCGACTTTGGGTGAACTCTAAGCGTTTATCGGATTTAAGGTTTGCGGTTTTCCATGCATAATGATTCTTGTCATATTCTTGCGGTTATTAAAATTTCAGAGTCCACTTGTGGTGAATTTCGATAAATCCCCAGTCATATTTGATAAGAGTATTTAAGCATGATAAGTTGCTTTAAACTTATGGGTGTGTACATATACATATTTATGGGAATATGGAAGTGTTAAAATTAAGCATGCCAAAAGAATTATAAATGTATAACGCTACATATACTTATATCATATATATTCACTGTAAAAGAATTTAGAGTTGCTAAATGGTTATATCTATATAAATATATACAGTTGAACTTCCATAATTCGAACTGCTTTAACTCGAAGTTCTCCATAATTCGAACTATTGAATTGGCAATAGAAGCCAAATTTCCTACAAATTACCTTCTGTAACTCGGAAGTCTCTCTAACTCGAAGTTTTTTTGTGGATTATGGTGATTCGAGTTGGAGAAGTTCCACTGTATATCTTATACTTATTTTTGTTGTATTTAAATATAAATCATGGCTTTTAATGTCAACCGAAATGATCTTTGACGTATCAAAACAGCCATATCTGATATTATTTTTATTTTTAAGAGTTTGAGCAGAGTTAAGTGATTGCATTGAGACAGTTAGACGACGCGTACGTTTTTACGCAAATCTGTTTTAAGCTAAATACACAGTGAACCCATTTGGAATTGCTAGGTTATATTGAGAGAATTTTTGATTTTTATTATTCGAGGTTGGTTTAAATTTTAAACAAAAATATATTCTCCAATATTTCCAATTTCGATATTTCCTTTACTTCGTGTCTTTTTATTTGTTTATAACTTGAAGCAACATTATTCATGCTTTATAACGCAATCTTTGTCTATAGACTGTTTAATTGATTAAACAAGTTTTTCTAATACTCTTTGAGCTCTTGAATATTTGAATTTCTTAAACCTTGAATTTCCTACTGGGCTAAACGAGCTGTCGAACTCACTTTTAACTTCGAGCTCTTTTTTCGCATGTGGCCCGTTTTTGTGCGTATAGCAGGGTGTCAGTAGTCACAAGTGGCAATTAATTTTCAACGAAATTCGAAAAAAGTACAAATTTAATACAGTTATGTGAGATTTTTTTGTAAATTTACAAGCGCTGTTCGAATAAGCAACGAGTTCTAATATCAGCTAAGTTCAAGTGGTCAAACATGGAGTTCATAAACAGTTATGAACACATTCTACTGCGATTAATAAACTTATAAATAAAATACTACGAGTGTGGTTTGATGGTTAAATATTTGACAAAAGAAAAAATTCTGGGGACTAAAACTTTAAACATTTAATTTTCAAGGGGGCCTTACGATCGGTTATACAGATTTATTATATTTTAAGAGGGAATCCTTTGAATGAAATATTAGATTATATTAATTATTGATCTAGTATTAATCTAGCTATTAGAACATGTCATTATATGAAGAACATATTCGTTTTGGTAATTTTTGATACCGGCGCCACCTAGCGGTAAACTTTTTGTACTAGTGTATGGAAAAAGTTTGCATGCTTACTTCATTTAGCTTCAACTTGGGAACGTATTAGAAATTAGTACTGTCCAACTAGTCTTCAGTAACAGTTCCAGTAACAGTAGCTCAGGAGCACCTGATATTTCCCACAGTTTGTTTGAATGGGTAATGAATCTATTAAGACAATGTTGCCGAAACTGCTGGGTTGCACACTCCACCAAGCTTCGCTATGTTGTCTAATCCATATTGAAACACACTCTCAAACACACACAGGCTCGCATACGATAGACGCCCGCAAAAGGTGCGTACGAACGAAAATCAAAATCAAAAATTGAAATTATTTTAAATTGAATTGAATGTAAATGTCAAAATACCTGTCTGCTGCAAAAATGCGTCAAATGCCAATTTGACGCCGTTGCAAATCAAATCAATAAATCAAATATAGACGTGGCGAGTCGCGAGTGGCGAATGTGCATTCGCCGTTTGAGACAGGTAGGCAGGCGGCCAGGCGGGCGGCCAGCACAGAAAATGTAATCGCAGACGGGGGTTTAACTTTACCAACTATGGCTTGTGGCAAGCTAATGTTTTTTTTTATTGGTGAATACGCGTTAAAGTTGGGGAAGTTGAGCGCTCATACAAAACCAAAGTGTTGACGAACATATGTTCAACAGAATTTTTGAATTTTTTGTCCCATATTTCTATGAATAATAATAAAAATTATCCATTGATGTCATGCTTATTGTTTTCTAACCGCATTGGGGTTTTTTATTGTAGTTTTAGAAAATCGCTTTATTAAAATAAATAATTAATTCTAATTTAATTAAAAATATGAAAACAAAATGTTGCTTCTAATATTTATGAAAACTTGCATAGCAACAACAACACTCAAGCGCAACAATTCACATAAAATTTCCTGCGCCAGCTGCGACCAGCGATTATCTGCATTTTTAGTGGTTAACGGTTTTTGGTCACCATGATTTGCTCGCACACTAATTGAATCAACCGCAAAAGTGCGGAGCGTTGTCGCAATCGCAATTGTTGTATTCGCAAATTGCCATGCTTTTTTGCTTGTTGCATACCACACTTCGCCATTTGGCTTGGGCTTTGTTGTTGTTGTTGGCCACTTCGATTGTCGTTTAGCGTCTCGCTGCTGTGTTTCGCTCGATTAGATTTCGGCGGCACCAAGTGGCAAGCAAAACAAATTGGCGACAATTTCCTCGCAACGCTGCCACTTGCAAGCCGGACGAGCGTTTAAGCGCTTTGTAACCGCTTTTTGTGGCATCTGACCATAATTCGTTTGGTAGAATAAGGTTTAGCCAACAATTTGTGTGCGCGTTGCAACAACAATTAAAAAGAGAATGAAACTGTCAAAGCACAAAAGTGAACAAAAAGCAACAAATTGTCAGCTGTGCAATTGTGCGTCTTGACGCTGCGCCTTTGACGCGTAACTATTAACTATTGGCGGTGTGCAGCTGTTGGTTTCGAATTGTTGCTCTGGGATTGTCGGCGCGGCGTGTTTTGGCCGAATGGAAATATGCAACGCTGCCACTTTTGGTGCGGCATTCTGCGTATTTAACGGTTTTATCGCCATTTTCTCGCGTCCACGGCAAATAATGTGTTGATTGAACGCTTGAATGGCGGTGTGTCAGCATGCACGCGAAGCCGTCACAGGCCGCGACCAAGAAAACCACAAAAATCTCACAGTGGCTCAGTTGCACAAGGCGCTTGGCGTAGCCGCCGTTGTGGCAAGCTGCGTTTCGCATATTTTACTTTTGTTTCTATTTCTATTTGAATTTCATATTTTTATGTTTCTCTTCTGGTTTTGTGGCATGCTGCTTAATTGAACGTATTGACCGCATTTTAGGCGCCTAGGGGTAGAAGTGAGTAATTAGAAGCATATACGAGGAATTTAATTAATTGTGGGTCCTTAGCAAAATAAAAAAAAAAATTGGGTGTGCCAATTTGGTGACGATATTAGTAACCTTTATGAAGTCTAATCGATTCGATCTTCAATTTGAGCGACATCTACGGAAATTTTCTCCAGTCCATGAGGCAATGCAAGAAAATCAAAACTTCCTTCGTGATAACGTCATTTAGACCACGTAATCTTAGATGTGATGTGTTTATATATGCACATAACAAACATCTAAATTCCAAGCCGTATTTATATGTAAGCTCAAGCTCACGCTCAAGCTTTTGTGCTTTTCGCATTGAGCGCCATCTATTAAAGTATTTCAAACATTCAACAAAAGCTAACAATAAAAGCTTTCCAAGCTTACGTGGTGAAAAGCTGTAATGTAAACTTTTATTTAAGCCACATCAAATGTTAAGAGAAACGGTGAGCAGTGTGATATTTCTACCAAATAAGAGAAATACATTTAAAGAGCTTAACATTCAGTTTTAAATGCTTGTAGTGAAAGGGAAATCCTAAAAGCTTTTAAACGTACGCAAAAAAACTATTGAAAATAAATGAGAGTCTTACATTCGTAATATCGGCTACAGGCTATGTACAGTGGAACAGTATAAGAAAATAGAGTGAAATATTTACATTAATTTTTGTAAAAGTCTTTCTACTTTTCTCGTGGGACATATATTAATATTTCAAGGCCCATTTGTATCCCTAAAAAATTTGTCTCATATCCGTTGGGATGTATGGATGTATGGGAAAAATATAATTATAATATATATTTATATATATATTTAATTATATATATATATATTTATAATATTATTATAATAAATAAGAAATTTATTATAATAAATATAGATTTATAGTTATGTTGTCTGCACTAACACTGTTTCCAAATATCTAGTTCACAACTAGAGTAATTACGTCGTATTCGTATCACTCTGTAGTAATTTAAAAGTAATCTGTAATGCTTAATGTATGCTTCGCTAGTGACTGCCAGTTGAGTTAACTCACTATTTCTTCGTTTGTAATATTATTTTTTACTACGTTGCACTAATTTGGCGGCTGTCTTGTTAAAGTGGTTTGGTTTGTTGTGCGCATTGCCACCACGCAGGGCTTCAGTGTGATTTCTGTTGCTCTGAACAAAAAAGGATTTTTTTCTAAAAGCGGTCGCCCCTCGACAGGCAATGACAAACCTTCGAGCGTATTTCTGAAATAAAAAAGCTTCACGGCAAGGGCAGAAAAGCTCGAAAGATTTAAGTGTCTTCCATTTATATATAAGAATATGAGAATACGTCAAGCGACTGATTTCCGCTTAGCGTATTTCCCAGCAAAGTGATTTTTTACTTTGTATATATGGGATATGCTGTGTGTTTTCAAGCGATTAAGTGACAATTAAATAAGTGTGCCACTTTACTACGGTTAATTAATGGAGATTATTAAAAACACACACGCACACACTTTGAAGCTATAACTACCTGTAAACTTAAATACATACATAAATTATACTCATATGCCAGTATAGTATGTGTAAATTAATAACCTCTTTAGCATTTTAAAGTTGAATAATTAAATGGCGATAATAATTGGTTGTCTATTTCTGAATAATTAATTGCTTAATATGCAGACAGGGAAGGATTAAAAATTTTAATAATATAATATACCTTCATCATAGGTATTATTCGAATACAGAGTTGATTTATAGGAGTGTGGTTTTCAATGAGGCAGTACTTTTTTCGGAGTTGGACTTTTTGACAGCTGTCACTTGATTTATACTAAATTTGGTTTGCCATTTCATAATGAACAGACTTATTCCGGAACAATTAGGCAATTCACAAGCTAAGTTGTATGTCTTATGTCATATTTTAATATTCTTAAAAAATACGACACTTGTGAGCACCCTTAACTGTTGTATGTCATATTTTGTCATATTTCTACACTTAATCAGCTGATAGTGATAAATTAAGAAGACAGAAATGCTGTATATCCGCGATAAAAAATCATCAATATATATATGCGATCACCCGATTTTGGCCTTAGCAAAATAAAATATAGCGATTTTTGCTGAGGCCAAAACCAGATATATGCCCGTATTTTCCAGATATATACAATGTGCGGTATAAATCGGTTGAGAAGTGTTCGGGCAGAAGGGCACGAGCAAAACCGACCACTGACCGACCCAAAAAAACCGGTTCTTCACAAAAAACCGACTACCCACTCTTCGAAGTTTTGCCCCAAAACACCCCAAAGCCCCACCCATCGACCGCCCACACTGCCACGAGTGTGTCCCAAAAAAAAAAGGTTCCAAAAAGTAACCGGTTGCTGCAGTACTAGGCATATGCCGCAAAAAACCGAAAAAATTCGGCAGCAAGTGGGTAGGGGTATAGAATAGCGAACTCAAGAAACATGCCACGCAGTGTTGTATCAGTCATATTTTAATTTTTCATGTGAAACAACAACAGTGGTGGTATGACAGTCATAAAAAAATATGACAATATGACGATATGACACACTATGACACCTTGTGAATACCCTAAATGCTTATTGCCGACATATGACGGTCCCATTTTTTGCAAAAAGTGGTCGAAAATTGGAGTTCTCGGCTGGAATTTATTAGAACCAAACCCGTAGGCCACTGGACTGAAAAAATTTTTAAAATTTAATGACTAACCTTTATCTTTCTAATAAAGCTAAATCCTTGGCCATAACATTAAATTATATTCCTTTTTTTTCTTGAAAACCATATTTCTAAAAAGAACACTCCTTTATATGTTAAGGCATATTTCTACGTCTAGTATACACCTGCGGAAGTGTTTTTTCTTATCGGTTTTGTTTACATAACTCATTTCAATTTATGCTCCTGTCACTAGGTACCTGTGGGACAAATGTTGAAAAGTTTGCGGTTTGATTGATTTGTGTCAACACTGATTGTATGTAGTGCATTTCCTCCCCAAAGCCACAAAACTCTTTGAGAGGCAAGCTTGCTTGACATAATCAAAAGCGCTTTTAAGAAAATTCGGAGAAATGCATAGATTGATGAGCTATTAAATCAAGAAATCTATGCTAGACAAGCTACTTGTGATGGTGGATAATAAGATGATTTTGAGTGTGGTAAGTAGATGTTGACACTTGCTGATCGATGTTTACATCCATAAAACACATAAAACAAAGCAGTACACATCAACATTATGTCCCCTATAGTACTAATTTAACACCAAAATGGTTCAATAAAGCTACTTATCAAGCAAATTTCCAAAGTTGAACACTTTCACTCGCTGCTGCTGCGCTTCCAGCCGAGCAGCTTCATTGAGCACTAATTGCTGAAGTCATTAAAATATCGTAAACGCTTGGAAACAACTCGTGCGCAAGCGATTTGTTGTTGTACGTAAATGAAAGCAAAAGCCCCAAATTGTCCACAATTTACATTTACAGGTAAAACGGTAAAACCGAAGCTTATCGCTTGCGCTGGCAGCACACTTCGAACCAACTCAGCTGCCAGCTCAAACGCGACAATGTTGGGAATTATCGGCTTAATTGTCATAAATAGCAGCTGACATGGTGTACACGCAAGCTAAGTAGCGACGGTGGCGAGGGCGATTATAGGAGGAGGAGCAGGGAGTTCAAGTACTCACTTTCACTTTGATACCTCAGCCAGTTAATGCGGTAAACAAAATGCTAATACACCCCTTTGGAGGGATGAAAAACCGGCAACAAAGTGAAAGTGAAACTGTAAGTGAGCAACAACAATAATAAGTACTAACAACATTGGAAAGCGAACTTCAAGCGCTCAGTGTTTGCGAAATTCGCTTGAATTTGGATGCGAAAACGTGCGCCGGCAAATTACAAAGACATTAACGAAATCTAAGTAATTCCCACCTGTAGCCTGAAATACCGTTAATTAAAGCATAATTAGACTGTGTTGGGCAATCGACAGCGAAAGGCGTGTGCACACTGGCAAAGGCAGCGAGTGGAAATGTGTGTGTTGAGCATGAGATAACAATTTGTTGCTGCGGATTACGTTTGATGCGATTTAAATAGCAATCACAGCCGACGAAAAATGTTGAGTCAGCGATTAGCTGAAGTGTTTGTCTCAAGTGATTTCATTTTGATTTTTAGTAAAGCAATTTCTACATTTGTTCCTACGGCCAGAGGCGATGGCACTCGGATTTGTGTTTGCTTAACCCTCTCATGCCCGAATTAAAATGGGCAGAGCTAACATCTTTTTAGTACATATACAGTGGAACTACTATAACTCGAACTTCTATAACTCGAAGTTCTCCATAACTCGAACTCTTGAATTGGCAATAGAAGACAAATTTCATACAAATCCTTTCCTAACTCGGAAGTCTCTCTAACTCGAAGTTTTTTTTTGGGTTATGGTGATTCGAGTTATAGAAGTTCCACTGTATTATAAATAAACTAAACACTTTTCTCATGACAAGCCAGTAAGTACAATGTTGCCAATAGGCAACATTGGGCATGAAAGGGTTAAGCTTTGTATACTAAGCAGCGCTTCTGAATGTATTTATACTTTTCGGTCGAGAAGCTTATTCGGCCTCATTAAGCTTGAACATAGAAAATGTGAAATTTTTTTTTTCTAAATTGCACCTTTCGAATTAATTTTTGAACTTCCGTTAAAATTTAAATTCTTGTTGCAATATGTTGGCATTAAATTCTCTGTACAACTGCACTAGTAAGTAATAGTTCACCAAAAGCTTAATTCTACGATTCATTACAAATAGAAACATGTGTGTCTATATGCAGACCTTAACTCATTTATCGCTTAGTCACTCACTTCATGCATTTACATGAATGTATCCAAGTCTGTGTGAGGCAAGGAGGCTCCACTGTTGGTGGTTTGTATAAATATTCCGACGATTTGTGAGTGTGTTTATGCATGTAATTGTTGCGAATGACTGGATGATTTGAATGCATTTGCCTTTTCGACTTATTGTATGTAAGCCACACGCGCCTCGATTGGCAGCTGTTCAATGGAAGCAGGTGTTCATTGTTCGAAACGGTTATTACTCACATTTGAATGAATACATATAGTATATTGTTGGCGGTCTTTAAACCTAGACTTGAATATATGAGTTCTAAAGTTGAACGTTTGTGCAAAACTTGCTCTATTTTATTGAAGGTATAACCTCACACTGAATTTTAATAAATTAATTGTGAATATCATATCAAATCATAAGTGAATATATATACATATCCTGAAACATCCACTATTCTTCAGTAAACCACAAAAATACAAA
The DNA here is from genome assembly GCA_031772095.1 of Zeugodacus tau. Classification (NCBI taxonomy): domain Eukaryota; kingdom Metazoa; phylum Arthropoda; class Insecta; order Diptera; family Tephritidae; genus Zeugodacus; species Zeugodacus tau. The sequence goes on from CM062651.1 coordinate 77,825,486, forward strand.
AATAGTCAGCAGTTAGATAAGTAATTAAAACCTCAAGTCTTACTCTTTCTCATCACTAATTCCTTCATCGATTAATGCTTACTTTTGTACGCACTTTGCTCGACCATTAATTTAGTTCCATGTGATAATGGAAATAATAACTATCCATATTTCAACGAAATACAAAATTACATAAATTAAGCGGAATATGCAACGCCAGCAATTCTCACAATTAATCACATTTCTGCCGCATGAACCCTTCGCGGCACATTTACATTGACACATGACATACATTTGTCAACACATCACTTGATGAACTCGCACCCATCAGCAACTCATAAGCTACGTGTTTTCCTTATTGCTGTTTCACTCAATTAAACGCTGCTGCTGCTCACACCACTCTCCGACGGCAGAACGCGACCTTTAAAATTACTGTCAGCGCTGATGTTAATTAAGTTGTCACTTTCAAATGCGTAGGTTTTTTGTGTGTGAGAGTGTCTGATGTGTGTGTGCTTGCTGGGAATTATGAGCGATTACGGCCGGCTTCAAATAGTAATAAATAAAAGCTAATTAAAAGCGTTAAATCACACACAATTTAACTGCAGCGACGACAGAAAGGACGGAGATTAAAGGTTGCTGATTAAAGTTCAAAGTTGAGTCTTAAATGCTTTTTAATAAGAGTTAAACAGGGATTTTTAACTCGGACTTAAGTTAAGCCTTTAGTTTGTACTCTATTTTGGTGCAAATTAATTTCAGATTCACCACCAATCATTTTTAATGTGTAGTTATTAAAAAGTAAAACAAGTAAGGAAAGGCTAAGTTCGGTTGTATCCGAACATTTTATACTCTCGCAATTTATTGAAGAAATTTTATTAAGATAACGCACAAATTTACCCATAAATTCGGGTCACGCCCACTTTTCCAAAAAAATTACATTCAAATGTGCCTCTCCCTAATGCGATCCTATGTTCCAAATTTTATTTTCATAACTTTATTTATGGCTTAGTTTTAGCTTTTTATGTGTTTTTGGTTATCGCCATTTTGTGGGCGTGGCAGTGGTCCGATTCCGCCCATCTTCGAACTTCACCTTCTTATGGTGCCAAGGAACACGTGTTCCAAGTTTCATTAAGATATCTCAAATTTTACTCAAGTTACAGCTTGCACGGACGGACAGACGGACAGACAGAGCGGATTTCTTCGCTCTATTTCAGGCTCTGTCCCTACCAGCATTTATCAGCTATTTTATGCTTGCTTCTTGAGAAAGACTTCTTAGAGAAAGGCACACATAAACTTCAATTTACTTTCGTAAAAGTTCGTGGAAAATGCTGTAATCTTAGCTTATAAAAGGAAAAAACCGGATATTTTGGTTTCATCTGTCACATGTGGTTAGACGTTAAATCACAGCTGATTGCAAGCACAAGAACAATCACACTGCCGTTATACAATATGCCAACGAATGTGTGGAATTAATTTATCACTTGCTCAGATTGCCGCGAGCACAATACACAACAGAGAGATAGAGAGAGGAAGAGAGAGACAGAGAGTGGGCATAAAAGCTTTTGACACTGTGACATGTGTACCTTAAGATGCCATAATAAATTGATTAAGCGCCGCCGTTTAAGATTTGCTTGCGTCGGCAATTTAGCAAAGCGCTGTTATTTATTGGTGAACAGGAGAGCCAAGGCATTTATAACCTCAACTTAATTTTATATAAATTACGCAATGAATTATGCGCCTTGAGGCGAGCATTTTCCGTCAACCAAAAGGAGTGGAGAGTGTTAGCGGGGGTGAGTGCGTTGTGTGTGCTGTGCATTTTTCTCAGTTGAATTTCCGCAAATTCTTTCCGACTTGAACCCATTATCCGGTGCAGAGGTCTGAAATTTCATTCACTTTGGCTTAATCATCTGGCTAACCTTGCAGGCGGCACAGCGCCGGATGCCATGGCGAATAAGTAATATCCTCGACTCGTTGCGTTGGGACACGCAGCGCGTGCGATGCTTTGCTGCTGTTGTTTTTTTGGTTTTTTGTCTTATTTTCTGCATTTTATCATTAATTTAGTTTCGCTGCAGCTGATAAACCCGTTTGACAGCGTTCGGCTTCCTATTCGCAGCGGAGAGCTTTTTGAGTTTTGCAGCGCCGCAATGTCTTAGCGTACAACGGAAAACCGGATGAATGTCAGCAATTCATAAATTTCAATCGACATCCAACGGAAGAAGAAGAATTCTTTTAATGCTCAGCGTGGATGCTAGAATACTTTGTTCCCCTAACGCTTGTTTGGTTAGTCGCACCGCCTTTTGTGTGACCTCAGCTCGCTTGCCATGCAATTACAGTGCATTTATGGCTGCTGTCGATTACAGTTATGATGAACTGGCGTTCACGATAAAAATGCCAACCGACTGCAATGGAGGTGTAAGCGGTTTTCCAGCATTCCATGCCATTAGTTGACAACCTTTTTGCTCTAACACGAAAAGCAATCCCCATTTTCTTCTCATCTGCTTATGACTCGCATTTGCTTGTGGTCTTTATTACACGCGTTCTATTATGCGGTCTCCCTCATTTGTCATACCATGCACACACACAGCGTCCGTGAATTGGTCGGATCTATGCTTAGCCTCATTATGCCATTATAGTCCGGCTAAAGCCGTGAGATACCTCATTAATGAGCCCGTGGCGCTTTTGTGGCAGGTAAATCTTTTTTTTTTCAAGAAAAATCGCAAAAAACTCTCGTTATTGAGAGTTTGCCATTGTAAAATGAAGGTTGCAGTGACTCTTCTTTTCTGTTCTTTTCCTTCCATGATTTACGTGCTGCAATGTCATATAAAGCCATAGATTTTTCTTAAAAAAATAAAAAATGTGTTTGTGTGGCAGACCCTTGTCTTCCCACCTCATGTGATATGCCCTTACTGTAATATTTTTTTGTCCTGAAAAGCACTGTGAGAATACCGTTGAAAACCATAATACGGGATTTAGTAAACATCCATTTGAATGGAAAACCATTGACGGAACCGAAAACCAAACCTTAAATCGCACTTGAGTCTTTTACAGAAAATGTGGAAGCAGAAGAAGTCCAGCGGAAATATCACTGTTGTATTTCGAAAGCTTCCTTCGAGTAGATTCTGCAATCATATCTGGTTATAAATGAAATGATTCTATACATTCCAAACAATCTTATATATATGTACACACATAGTTCTTTTATCTCCATATTAATGTCCCACAACATCCAAGTATCAATTTCCACATTGGTCCTCGCAACAAGCCTTCTTGGCAACAATCGCGTGGGATAAGTTTAACTAAGTACTGGCATCCTTGTTGGTCGCTTCTTCAACATATCTCTGGGCGGCTGAAGACAATTAGAAGCACATCCCACTGAACCATAAGCACCCGAAGAGAAGGGAAAACTTAATTTGGAATTTAAAGTATGTCAAGGGCACTACACTGACTACTTTCCTGCACAAGTGCACGGGAATGCCATTAGCAATGAGTGTATAAGAGTGCTTGTGTGTGGGCTGTGTGTAAGTACACAGAAGAGTACAAGATTGCCTAAGTACCGAACTGCAACGTGACTAGACTGTGAAGAAAATTAAGCTGGCTGGATTGAAGAGCAGCAGTATGAAGCGAAGATATTCAATTTCAGCGCCATTCAACATTACGTTTTTGTGTTATATTTTACTATTTCTCCATACTGAATATATACAAATTGCAGTGAAATTGTAAATGCGCCTAAATGTATACTTTTTTTACAAACTAAAAAGTTGAAAATAGTCTTCATTTGTGAGCAAAGCCTAAAATATTTTTTTGAGTAATAAATATGAAGAATTACCTTACTCAGCTTAGATAGCATAAAATCCACAACAGTCTGCCCGGCTTTAAGTAAACTCAAATTAGAATCCAAGTCTACCGTCAGCACTTTGTTCGGCTGCGACTAATAATTGAAGTTCAAAACAAAGTTTTCTCTTCACATTTACAATTTGGCACAGTGGCTGGATGAAATAAGCAAACGAAAATTACACAAATTACGCACGAAAAAACAGCAGGTGTCATAAGACCGTATTTGAGGCCCGCAGGCTGTCACAAGCGGCTGGCTGGCAATACAAAATATCATTGGCATTTTCAGCAGAGCACGACGCTACAGTTTTTTTCTTTTCTTGATACTTTTTTAAATATTTCATTATTTTTGTTTTTGTTTTTGTGTTTTTTTTTTTTATTTACGGTAAATTGTCTGCCCCTCTTGGTATGCTTTTGTTTGCCAACGCAAGCCCAAAAGTATGTTTCCCTTATTTTAAAGTGTTTGCTGGCTACTTTATGCGCCGTGCGTACGCACACAAAATTAAATGCGAAACTCCCTTCGTAAAATCTGAAAAATGAGAGCACAAATGAGCAACAGCTATGAAATTTAGGTACCCGCACAGACACACACACACACATATCCACTTACAGGTCATTATATAATGACGCAGAGACGCGCTTTTAAAGCATAACCGCGGGCGTTGGCCATGTGAAACAAAAATGTGTCAAATGTGCGCACCTTTAAAGGTGAGCGTAAAGTAAAGGAAAATTCGCAGAGGTTGAAAAATAAGCTAGATTTTTATTGTTGTTGTTTGCAGGATTTTTGTGAATATTAGTTAAACTTTGTGCCCTAGAGTGGCTGGGCACATATGACCAGAGGTCAAAGGTCTGTGTGGAAAATGTTTAGTTAGGCCCTAACGACGCAAAGTTTTGGTAGACAGACTAATTTATCTCACCTTGGCTTATTTTCTCCCTTCCTCTCCTTTTGTCTTTCGCTTGTTAATTTGTTTACATTCAACTTGTTTACTCTTCTTAGGCTTTGAGTGTCATTCGCGTGCAAAATAGGATCAACCATTTTCAAAATAGTGACACCCCAAATATTTATAGGCTTAGATAGGAAGTATAAAATGAGGCTTTTCCCCAAAGCAATTAAATAATAAAAATTTGTGTGACGTTTCAATTAATTGCTTTAAATATTTTCTGTATAAAATTCATACTTTAGTCCTATGTAATGGCTTGTATGAGCCCCGAAATTCATATAATTTGCTCTGAAGTGACAAATGATAAATATTTGCATAACCACAGGCGCACAAACCGAGTGCAATGAAAATCAGGAAATACCGCAAAAACAAATTAAATTATCAAAGCAAGAGAAAGTTCAGAATGTGTTTTACAAAAATGCTTTTGGATAGAAGGATCCTTTTTGATATACATATATGAGGTTGTGTATATATGTACGTATGAGCTTGAGTTATTATAGGAAATAAAATGTTTCGGTACAACATGTGAGTGGGATATGTTTTAAAAGATATAATTAAGAATTACGTTAGCAAACTGAATGTTAAAGCTTGTTGTAAATTTAGAGAAGATTAATACCTATTTATATTAAGTCGGCTCAACTTTGTTGAGAATAAGCTGCTCAGTGATCCCATTATACATGCCGAGCCTTCAGGAAGACTTGACAGTTTTTCCACTTTAAGGTGCTTAAGGGTCTAATCTACGTTGTGGAAAATTGCATTCCGCATTGAAACCTCAAGTATTTAACTGCTCTCCTGCATCTAGAATCGACCTATTGTACAATGGATTGTGCAATACTTCTATGTTGCCACCAATTCTTTTTACAAATACCCTTCATTTCAGTTCTTAATCAGTTAAGTATTGTGATGGCCTTTAACGCCTTCATGCGGATGTATGCGCTTAAACCACAGCTGTTCAACCCGATAACCGTTGAAGTGTGAGTAAATCGTAAATGGCGCACCTGTCACATTCCCGCCTGGCATAAGTGCCAGCAATTCTACAATGTAATCAACGCTTAGCAGCAGGTTTCAGCTTTGCTTTAAGCATTTTCTCCTGTAATGTCCATATATTCTGGATTTATGGCGGCACACACTTAAACACTTTCGCTGTCTTCCCTTCCACTTTAAAACATCTGTCTTCGGCAACGCGTTCGCACTTCTTCACTTCACGTTAAGTGCTAGCTACCTCAGTGACCTCACCGGTTTGGGATTTGCGTTTTTCAACGCCATTACTCCGACACAGCCACATGGCCAACAGCAAGGTCGGGCAGCCACTCCGCCGAGTGCGTGGCTGTCAGCCATCAGTCGTGGTGAGTTGGTATGTATGTATTTCGCATGATTATGTATTTAATCAACTTGTTGATATATCTGCTTTACTCGCTGATTGGGTTTCACTTTGTGGTTTTCCTTTCATTACTTTGCGCTGTGTTGTGTGCTTTAAGCTTAAACGAAAGCGACAGTGCGTAAATGTGCCAGTTTGGCTTGCTGACAGAGGTCATCGGCAATCGCATCAGCTCGATTCCTCGATTCCTTATTGAATTTTATATTGAATGCATTTCACTTCTTTTACTTTGTTACACTACAAAGTAGCTCTAAGTGACTTGACTAAATGTTGGTGGGGGCACAACGATTTTGCATTTGATTGGAAGCGTATTGAATAGCAAAAGGCGAAGAGCATTCATAAAGTTTTATGATTTGTCGCTTTAACCTAATTTGCTTAAGGAAGAATGGAAGAAGGAACTACGTTGTGCCACTAGGAGGAATAATTTCGAAAAATAATATCTAAGGCTAAAACGTAAGTTGAGTTGTTAAAAGAGCTAGCATAGCTACTCCTCACCTGCTCACAATCCTTCATAAATTGAACTCAGCATCGAAGCAATGCAGAAATTTATTCAAAAAGTGCTACGAATTTTCAAAGTACTTGCAATTTTATCGCACTGACAGCAAATTCGTAACTATTTTCCCAATGTAGCACTCTCACTTGTGTTGTTGTTTAATGCTTGATTCCCACACTTTGAATAAACCTCAGCTTTTTGTACTCGAGTATTCTGCGCTGGTTCGCATTATAGCCATTGTGCGCCGTCGTATTCCCACCTTGCTGCGACACTTGAGTGCTGTTGTGGCTGTTGTCAATCCGTTTATTCCCCGTCAGCGAGCTTACAGCTGACAGTGAAATGCATTGCTTGCTTGACACTTGCCACATAGCATGGCAGTTGCAGATGAGCGAAGGGCAGAGCAAGATATACGAGGAGTGTAAGAAGTGCACATAAATGTTGTTGTATTTTGTGGTATTTTGTTGTAAATATATCGAGAAATCTGTAGAAAGCACAATATAAGCGTCAGCATTTGTACACGAAGCTATAAGCACACTACAACAACTACAAATGCATTTTTGACTTTTACTGCAGTTACAATGAAGGCTGCTAGTGCTGGCGTATGTACATATGTAACAGCTGTCGAAGCGGATTGGTTTATGCTTGTAGATATATGTAAGCGTGCACCGTCCTCCACTTCATTTGATCTTTTATTCGCTGTGATTTCTGCTCGTTGCTTACTCTTCACTTGGTTCACTTGGCAACTGCATTAAAGCTCGAATATAAGTCTCTAGAAACATGTGTGTGTGCGTGTGTGTTCCCATATGCACTTTTATGCTACTTGCTTGAATGGCTGCCTGACTGCCTCGCAAAAGTAGTAAAGAAAGCCAGTGCAGCAGTGCAGTGGAGCGACTGCTTAGTTGCGCTTATATGCCAGATTTGCGCTCAAATGGGAGTACAAAAATATACAGAAAAATTGTGCAGCAAAATGCAGTCACTGAAATACATAAATGCTCGCTTGAATTTTACCGAGTGAACTTAATAAACACATGCGAACATAACTGTTGCCGTGGCATTCGACTTTACGCATGTTTTGTGATAAAAAAGTTGCTATAAGAACCATCCGCTCTTGCAAGACAAAGCACAAAATGTTAGAATTAAGTATTTCAAGGTATTCCACACAAACTCATAAAGAGCACGTAGGAGCTAGGTATGTCAAGCATACTTGCACACACTTCCACACATACAAGGATTTCCACATATGAGTGAGGTACATTACCTGGTGTGACTGTCAGAGTCTCATCCATTTATCTACACACATGAATGATTTTGTTATGTACTCGAAAAGCGCTAAGTTCACGCAGCACAATGTGTGAAGAATTTAACGGGAGTGTTACACAAGTAGAGAAGGTTTATGCGTATGACCATAACTCAAGCTTCAGTGATTTGCTGTTCGTAGAAGTATGCTTCGCAAAGGCATGTTTAAGCGTAGCGTAAATATTAAAATTATATTGCTGTAAATGAATCAATAAATTTGAATTGAACTTAAATTTGATTTATTTTTCTAACGGTTCAATGATTTTACTTATTTTTCTATGTAAAATGTAGAGTCGGCTTTTTATTATAACCTCATTTTATGTGTGGTTAGTACACAAAGTATTCATTTTAATTCTTACTTCTAACATAAATAGCCTGTGTGTGAACAAATTATCGTCCGCAAATCTCTGCAATAATAATTTTTATTGAAGCAATAGAACGACATTGTGTTACTTTGTGCTGCACAACATGGCGTATGAGTAATATCCCGCTGCGCGCCAATTTACAGCCATTCTCATGATTTTTCATGATGATGTTTTCTCCTATATTCATATTGTAGTAATAAGCGGCAATCATAATAAAAGTTAATTTGAAACCACAACGCGTACTCACTAAATGGTCAAAAATTGGTAAGACATGGCGGATGAGTAACATTTTGTTAATTATTAACACTGGCTGTATTATTGTATGGAAACCCCATTTTATATTTATATTATTTACATTCTATTCTTAATCAAAAATTTAGTGGTAAGTTCATATATTAATCATAGAGTTATATTGTATTACCTTCTTTCAAATGCAAAGGCAAGCTGCTGTTATATATACATATCACAGAGAGTATTATTATTCCTAATAAATTTTGTAACTCACCTGAAAAACAAAGCAAATAATTATATTATTGGATAGTGTTGTATGTTTTTTAAAATAAAAATTAAATTCCAAAGCATTAAAGTCTCAAATTTAATATCAAGAATTTCGAATACATCCAGCATATCTATATTATTTTAAATAATAATAAAGCTATATAAACGAAACTTTCTGCAGACGTTTCCCTTACGTACCCCATTACACAAGATTCAAATTGATATAATCGGATAATGATCAACACTAAATTTTACAGAAGAAATTGCAGAGGAGAGCTGCACTCTGAAAAAAAGGAAACTAAGCGTGTCGTCATCCTCTTATGGGTCAAAAACCTTATCTCAAAAACTATTGACCGATATCAATGAAATTCGGTACATAATACTTTCTAGACATCCTGATGAGAGTGATGGAAAATGATCGAAATAGTATATCTGGTTCCATCAGTTATCCCATATCAGGTTCCAGTTGACTTATTTCGTAACATCCGTACCCCAGGTTGCCCGATACCCGTTTATCTTATATTCGGCTCCGGTTACTCCCATAACCGGTTCCGGTAACATTAAATCCCGATCCGGTTGCCCTATATCCGGTTACCCTAAATCCGGTTTCGGTTATCCCCATTTCCGGTTCGCTTTACATCATTTCCGGTCCCAGTTGCCCCATTTCCGGTTACCCCAGAGGACTTCATTGTGGAGCACATCAACACTATGAATAGTCATAACTCCGACTTTGATAGTCTTGATGCCATATGAAGGTGAATTTTCAAAACTATCTCGCTATTACACCCGAATTTTTTACTTTTTCATATTTTTCATGACTTTTATAAATTATATTAGTAATTTTTTATAAACCATTATTACGGATTTTTTCACTAAGATTTTTCAAAGGGTGCTAAGAGAGTATAATAGTTTTCTTCACATAGCTGTTGCTTTTTCCTTGGGACCGTAGGAAGTTTGATGATGGAAAAAGAGCGAAATCGGACCATTGTCACGCCCACAAAATGGCAAAAAAATTGACACATTTCGGTAACATCATTACCTAATATCCGGTTCCGGATTCCCCATATTCGCTCACTTAATATACGGACCAGTTGCCCAATTGCCGGTTCCGGTTGTCCCATTTCTAACATCATAACCGATTACCTTGTATCCGCTTCCGGTAAGTTAATTTCCGGTTCTAGGTGTCCCATATCTGGTTACTTTATATCCGGTTCGATTAACATCATTTCCGGTTCCGGGTACTACATATCCGGTTACTCCATTTCCGGTTTCCTTAACATTATTTCCGGTTCTGGTTTCTGTTTTTTTTCCGTTTTCTGTTTCCGTAACATCATATCCATATTCCTTATATCTGGTTCCCGTTACTATATATCCGGTTACACCCATGTCCGGTTCCGGTAACCCCTCATATATTATGATGGTTTTCGTGATTCTATTGGACGAATATATGGGTCAAATTTTGTGTTATCTTAATAAAACTAAATCAATAAATTACGAGAGTATAAAATGTTCGGTTGCAGCCGAACTAAGCTTTTCTTTACTTGTTATCCGTATTATCATAAATCATATTTTTTAAATATTTTATTGAATATATCACAATGCAGAAGTGTACTTATGTAAAAAAAAACAATATTTTTTATGCTCGAAATCTTTTGTCATGATCGCTTATGTGCATCTAATAAAATTTGATGACTTTTAAATTGCTGTAAATAAGCTGTAAAAGTTGACAGTCGCTGTGTGTGTGCTTACCATATAAGCGCACATATCAAACATTTCAAACATAAAAATCAATTTTGGGCATTTAAAGTTAATCTTTTTTATTGTTCGGATAATATTTTTATTATTTTTTTATATTCAATCAGTTTGACCTAAATGTGTTAGTATTTACACATGTTAATATTTTATGATTTATGATTTATGGCTAAGGCGACCAAGTTATGAATAAATGTACTATTTAACCCAAAAATTTATTTTTTTTATCGTTATATTTTCAGATATTGTTCGTTCTAAGTTAATCAAGACTGCAGCAAAAGTATCACTTTAAGATTTAAGATTTACTTTTACAGTTTCAAATCCCCACATCTACTTGAATTATTACTAACAGCGCTTGCTTCGCTCTGCGGGTGAGAATCCATATTTTATTCAATCACATAAATAATTGATTTCTGAGGGCATATACATTTTGAGTCCCTCCGTATAATTTATTTTACCGAATCTGTCGAAAACGTTGACCGAAGTGACAGCAGGGAGGCCGCACACACAGGTAGACATAGAGATATGTCATAACGGTATAGGCGCATTCACCTGGGCTTTCTGAGCATTTGGTATGGATAAATCATGCATTTGTACGCTCTTGTACATGATTTGATATGCCAATACAACAACACAAAACCAGCTCACGAATTGAGAGCTACGCGAATTTCAATATTTAATAAGGCACTTAGAGTGCTGCGAGGGTGCATGTGTGCGTGTTCTCGTGGGCCTCAAATTGAAATGTCAACCACAAATTTCTGCGGGCTGATTTATATGTAAATCGCATTTATGTCTGTGTTCATATGTTTGTATGTAAAATTTAATATTTTGTAATTTAGCATATACATTCTCATACATAGTTCAAATCAATGATGAAGCGTTTTCAATGAAGCGGGATAGCTATTTGTACATTTTTGAAGTGGGATGAGTCACTAATAAAAGAAATAATTTAAGCTATTAATTCTACTGAGCTATTAAGTGATTGTTGAATAGATATTTATTAGAATAGATGGATATTTTATTGTAAAAAGCAATATTTTCATGACAATTTAGGTAGGAAAATATCGAATATATATACCTGCCTCTTTTTATCAAACCAACTTTTGATCTATCAAATTAAAATTATATAAAACAAGAAAAAAAGTTAACTTCGGCTGTACCGAAGCTAATATACCCTTCACAGATTTATTTATTTAACTTTATTTATATTATATAATACACAATTTGACCCACATATTCATCATATATATTGTATAAAGTCCATTGAAAGTTGGAAACCATAATATTAGGTTAGAAGCACCGAGGTCCTCGTGTTCGATATATGGGGCCTTAAAAACCTATGGTCCGATTTCGGCGATTTTTAGAATGGGGCTGCCACACTATTAACATAGTATTTATGCAAAGTTCTGCACCGATATCTTCACTAGTACTTACTTTATATATTGTAAAGTAAACGATTCAGATCGTCTTCAAAGTTCTAATATAGGAAGTAGGCGTGGTTGTGAAGCGATTTGGCCTATTTTCACAACATATCATTGGGATGTAAAGAAACTATTACAAACCAGTTTCATTGAAATCGGTCGAGTAGTTCCTGGAGATATGGTTTTGACCCATAAGTGGGCGACGCCACGCCCATTTTCCATGTTGTAAAAAATTCTCAGTGAATCTTCCTTCTGCCATTTCTTTTGTGAAATTTAGTTTTTCTGACGTTTTTCGTTATTAAGTTAACCCACTTTTTGTAATTTTCAACCTAAATTTTGTTTGGGTGGTGGGCGTGTTTATAATCCGATTTCTTTCATTTTTGGACTGTATAAGGAAATGGCTAAAGGAAACGACTGAACAATTTTTTCGGAGATTAAATTATTTCTATGAGCAATAACTCACACCAAATTTCGTGAAGATATTTAGTAAAATGCGGAAGTTTTCCATACAAGCCCTTGACTCCGATCGTTCAGTTTGTATGGCAGCTATATGATATAGTGGTCCGATATCGGCAGTTCCAACAAATGAGAAGCTTCTTGAAGAGAAAATAATATCTGCAAAATTTCAAAACGATATCTTAAAAACGAAGGACTAGTTCGTATTTATACAGACAGACAGACGGACATGGCTAAATCGACTCGGTTCAACACACTGATCATTTATATATATACTTTATAGGGCATCCGTTCCTTCTGGGTGTTACAAACAACCGTTATGTGAACAAAACTATAATACTCTCTTTGGCAACATTTGTTGCGAGAGTATAAAAATATATTGATTTCTCTCCAATAATTTTCATTTTGGTATTTTCAAAAAATACTTCAATTTTGTAAACTGACAAAGTTGTCACTTGAAAGAATATTAATCTATGCGCTCCAACTTCAATCGAAGGCATTAAAGACCAACGCCGAGCAAATGAACACTCAAAGAGACGCCCCAAACAAATACACCGGTGCCATTAAATGGTTATGTGAGAGAGCCAAGTGCAATTGCCGTTGGTATTTTAATAATATTCATGGTCTTATGAAAGAATTATGAGGGCGCAAGCAAGCAGCAAGTTGCGGCATTTGCAGATTATTGAAAACTTTTACGAAAAGGTCTCGCTTATTTGCGCACCGACAATTCACAAGCATTTGTAAACACTCAATTGCATTTGTATTTGTATTTGTATTCGTTTTGTCGCATTGTTTGCACACGCATTTGGGAATTCTGGGCGAAAATGTGCGCATTCCCACTGGAGGTTTGTGACGAGTGCTGGGCACAAGTATTTGCCGCAAGTATTGTCTCAGTGCTAAAGTATTCTATAGTAAAAGACAAGAAGGGCGCCAGTGAGCACATGTTGGAAGTAAAATTTATTTTCACGGGTCACAACCTGTGCTGGCAAACTTTCTGTTGTAGTAATGCGTCTGTTGTGCTAAAAGCTGCTGTTTTTGTTTGAAGGAAGGCGTGTGCATGTGGGTTCACTTGGTACTTTGGTCTCAGCTGTAGTTGAAATTGCTTTTGTCGCCGCGTGTATTGTTGCGGAAAGTTCTTGTTGTTTATGGTTGAGGGCGAGCTGAGCTGGCGTGGGCAAGTGTGCGAATCACAAGTGGCATGTGAAAGTAATTCAGCTTCGGTTGCACTTGCTGGCAGCATCATTGCTAACAAATGCGAGATAAAACTTTTAAATAGAAAAGTTGTCATAAAGTCATTGCAATGTAGACCAGGCAACTTTGTAGAGTTTTTAACAGTGGTAATGATGAACATATTAGAGTCAGATGTAAGGCTGTAATATAGCACAATGTCTGTTTATTTTAGATTTTTCGAAAGTTATGATGATTTTTTAATTAAAACTAAATTTTGATAAATAATTTAATAATTTAACAATTTAAAGGTGTGTTCAAAAAATAACGGGAATTTTCGTTTTTGAAAAAAAATATTAATTTCTCTACAAAAATGTTGACGTCTTCAAAATAGTCGCCATTTGATATTATGCACTTATACCAGATCTTCTTCCAATCGTCAAACCACTTTTCAAACTCATTTTTTTAATTCCCGTTATTTTTTGAACACACCTATACCACAGAGTAAAATATATTTTGCTGCATGCAACGAAGTTCATTCAAAGAGAGACTCTATTTTACAACACTAGAAGCTCTTTAAATGCCACCTAATTACCTTCATTGAATGGCATTCAGTTTATTGCACGCACTCTTCTCATATAGCTTCTTGCAGCAGTAAATGTCTACGAAGATCCGCTTCACCGTTTTTATCGCATCTATTTAAATTTGCATTTCCTGCGCTTCCTTTTGTCTTCATGTGCATGCTTCCATTTTCTTTTACGCCCGTCAACGTTGCACTTGCAGCGGTTGATTGTGAAGAAAAAAACCGTGGAAATTGCCGTCATTACGACGGCTTTGTGATCAGTTTGATGAAAGCGGTGCAGCAAGCACGGTTGCATTTATTATGCGACATTGTTGCGAAGAATGCGTCAAAGAAATGACGGAAAGTGGAAAAATTAAAGTGAAAGTAGTGCGCTGAATGCTGCAGTGGCGCTACGTTTTCGCATTGTCTCATTGTGGTAGCTCACTTTTGCATATCTTTAGGCGCCGAGCCACGGTTGTTGCACTAAATTAGTTGGTTGGAAGCTTTTTATGTTTTATTGTTGCTTCTGCATCGCGCTGGTAATGAGTGCAATAAAGGTCAAAGCATATTTTGCTGCTTTTTGTCCTCAGAGAAGCATTTTTGCTCGCGAGCATTTTGTAAATATAAAATTTTAATACAGAAACATATTTTATGAATAATTTAAAATTCCAACATTTTTGCTGAGGCCGTTTTGATATCTGTATACTTTCTAGTATACTTTCTATGGCAAACCACAATGGCTTTCTCAGTCTACTACTCCTTTATATAGGACAGAGCAAGCTTCTTCTCCTGCGGTCTTCAATTTGATGTTATTTGACAAATTTCGGAACGCTTAGCGTTAGCTTGAAAGCTCATTCACGATAGAAATAGCGATTATTACTAATATTTATAAATATATTTTCGAAAATTTAAGAAAAATCTTTATTTTTTTACTAAATTACTCCCAAAAGCTTCAATTATTATCTACATTTAAAGCAAATAATTAATTGCCTCACAAATAAAGTTCTCAATTCGCGTGTGAAGGCATATAAATTGCATGTGCAACTTTTTCAATTGCCTGCAGTTAGTGGAATAATTAATTGTGACAGAAGTAATTAAAATTTCATAAAGTCGCCACGTGACCAACGCAACCTCAGCTTACAAATAACAAATGCACATAAGCTAGCCAGCCAGCCAGCCAGCCAGAGTACGTGAAATATGAAATTGCATAAAAACAAAAACAAAAGCAAATAACGCAATTAAATAACAATTTAAACTAGTGGCTTCATCGAAAGCAAAACAGCTGCAGCCATCAGCTGAAGGTCAGCCAAGTGCATAAGTGCCGGCCTACGTGTGGCAAGTGGCAGTCGCAATACAAATACAAAGGCGTAAGAGCATAATTAGTAGTAGTAGATGCAGTGCGGAATTCGCAATTGTGCTTCGGAACTTTTGAACTCTGACAAATGAATGGAAAAATGCGCAATTTTGCACACTTCGCCCCACACACACCGCCTAAGTTATTGTGAGGGTGTGCACACGCTACTACAAACTACCTACAAGTAAGTGGCAGCTCGAAGAAAGCAATTAAGCGTGTATGGAAAACTTTCGGAATGCCTACACATTCTCCAGCATCTTGCTGGCGCTTAAAGAACTCAAAATCTACGTTAAAAGAAAAGAAAAAAGTTGAAATATGCAGCGAAAGTCAGTTTCAGCTGTTACCAACAGCAAATATAATGGCGCAGCAGCAGTCGGAACAGTTATATAATTGCACACAAATTTGAAATATTCCACTTCCGTGGAGTATATTTTTTGTGTTGAGCATAAATTTGTTGTTAAATGAAAGAACTTGGAAACTATGCTCTACAATATTGCAGCGAAAATTATGTGTTTGAAGTGTCGAATTCAATGGAAAAGTAGCAAATTGAAATTATTTCGCGTCTATTTCATGTCATTAAATAATATGGCGCTAGTTTCATTGCAATTGGTAATAACCAGCAATGCTTTGCCTCTTGTAAAGGGTGATTTTTTAAGAGCTTGATAACTTTTTTTAAAAAAAAAACGCATCGGTTCTTTATTTGAAACGTTAGATTGGTTCATGACATTTACTTTTTGAAGATAATTTCATTTAAATGTTGACCGCGGCTGCGTCTTAGGTGGTCCATTCGGAAAGTCCAATTTTGGGCAACTTTTTCGAGCATTTCGGCCGGAATAGCCCGAATTTCTTCGGAAATGTTGTCTTCCAAAGCTGGAATAGTTGCTGGCTTATTTCTGTAGACTTTAGACTTGACGTAGCCCCACAAAAAATAGTCTAAAGGCGTTAAATCGCATGATCTTGGTGGCCAACTTACGGGTCCATTTCTTGAGATGAATTGTTCTCCGAAGTTTTCCCTCAAAATGGCCATAGAATCGCGAGCTGTGTGGCATGTAGCGCCATCTTGTTGAAACCACATGTCAACCAAGTTCAGTTCTTCCATTTTTGGCAACAAAAAGTTTGTTAGCATCGAACGATAGCGATCGCCATTCACCGTAACGTTGCGTCCAACAGCATCTTTGAAAAAATACGGTCCAATGATTCCACCAGCGTACAAACCACACCAAACAGTGCATTTTTCGGGATGCATGGGCAGTTCTTGAACGGCTTCTGGTTGCTCTTCACCCCAAATGCGGCAATTTTGCTTATTTACGTAGCCATTCAACCAGAAATGAGCCTCATCGCTGAACAAAATTTGTCGATAAAAAATTTCGAACCGAACACTGATTTTGGTAATAAAATTCAATGATTTGCAAGCGTTGCTCGTTAGTAAGTCTATTCATGATGAAATGTCAAAGCATACTGAGCATCTTTCTCTTTGACACCATGTCTGAAATCCCACGTGATCTGTCAAATACTAATGCATGAAAATCCTAACCTCAAAAAAATCACCCGTTAGTATAAAAATGTGCCGCACACCATGGCGTATGAGTAACATTTCATTGAATTTTTATTTCTCTCAGTTATACTATATGTATATAAGTATGTATTTGTGTTTAAACGTTTTGTTGGTCTCCAAAAATAAAAAAAAAAATGTATTTAAATAAAATTCATTTAAATGATTTGCGCATTTGTCCGCTTATTGTTCTGGTTCGACTTGAGTGTTTTAATGCTTTCTGTGGAAAATTGCATTAATTATAAATTCGTTGCAGCGCCGCCAGGCTCAAATGTGGCGCTTTACTGCATCGTATGCAGCTTAGTGGTTTGCGCCGTTCACGTGCGACACTGCAATTTGCCCTGCAGGCGCGTCTGGATACGCAGGCAAGCTGAACACTATGTATGTGTGTGCAAGCAGGTGTTTCGTGTTGAATTAGTTATTGTGAACGTGCTTTTTCGCAAATAATATAGTTTTTACTTTAATTAATTATTTATTTTAAGCGGAGGAAAAAATATATATTTTTATTTTTATTTTAAACATTTTAAAATGGCAAAAATAATATTATATTTATAAAAAAATATAAATATATAAAATAAAAAACAATTCCTTGCTTCCAAGGTCTCTTATTTTACAACTTTATGAAGCATATATACAGCTAATGGTTTGAAAAACTCGTTCTTATTTTTCCTGTCTTTTTTTCCTTCCGCATTGAAACTGCTATTTGCCGTGTCTTCTTACACATCTTCTTCATTTATTTTTAGAATGTCCAAACTTTCTCTACTCAACTCTCTACTCAGAACCAACGGACATTATCAAAATACGCAGCCATACAAAAAACAAAAAAAAGAACTCATTTGGCAGCTTCTTTTGCTAGAACATGCACAGGCATACAAATAAAGTGCAAAACTTATCGCCTTGCTTGCTCTAGCACTCGTTAAGAGGGTGCTAAGTTCGGCATTAATTCCACGTTTCAACGTACTTTTTTGCTGAAACTTATGTGAGTTTGTACCAAGTTTTTTGTGGCTCTCTGTCTCTCATGCGATGAAATCGTTAAATTTTCTGCCCAAAAACTACGCATGCCATAAAACTTTTGTAATTGCTAAAGTATTAACTTAATTTGCCCATTATTGTGCTGACATAATCCACACACATCCATCACATTGCTCAACACATTCCTCAGCACCTCAGCAACCAACTGCTGCCAGGCTTAAATAGTATTCTCTATATATGTATGTATATGTGTGTCTGTATACTTAAATAAATTGATGTGTGAAATATTTATTAGAAAGTTTTATTGCTGCCGAAGATTACTGGCAGCCTGTGGCAACTCTCATAAAAGTCCTTATGAGTTTTGATTGTTCACTTGTTCGTTCATACATGAATCTAATAGCATGAGTTGGATGAAAACTATTTCAATGTGATTAACTGAAAATGTTTTTGTGAAGATATAGGAAAATAAAAAAATTTATACTAAATTCGGTTTAAAGATCTTCTGGGATTCGATGACTATGGGCAATACTCTAATTGAACTCTTTAAATTTCAAATTAGTTCAAGAAAGTCTAAATAAATATAATAAATAAAGAAACTTTTCTCAATTGAAGCACATCCAATATGTTGACTACATAACAATTCATTAGCGTGTGGCAAACTAACGGTAAATGCAGCGTGTCACGTATCGAAATTCTAAGACACAAAACAATTCAATTTCGCTCGTGTACTACAAGCAGACCACATGTGAACACAACTACGACACTGACACTGACAAGACAAGAGGAGAGTGAGCGTAAGTGATTTGACACCAAGATTCTATATACACACTTGTATGTATGTGTGTGTGTGCGCACGATGTGGCAATTAGCAAACACAAGAAATGCTAGTATAAAATTCAATTTGTAGGCGCACGTTTTTCTCCGTTGCATGAGCAGCAAATTAAAAATGAATACAAACGCTTGTCTATACATATTTAAGCTCACATATGTACAGCAAATACATACATACATATGTACTCGTATTTACTTATACATGCTGGTTAGCTCCATACACAGCAAATTCCAATCACTTTCGAATAGTAGATATTTATTTCGTCTATTGGTGACCACAAGTAGAGCCACTTACAAGCACACATACACACATGTACATTTCTCTTTGAGTAGAGTAGTGTAGAGTAGAGAGTAAATTATTGTAAGTGGGAAAATTTTGTTTATTTTAGGAAACGAAATTGCCGCATTCAATTTGTGGTTATCACTTGAGGCACGTGTGGCAAATACAAACCAATAACACATTCCTAGTAGTCTACTACTGACTCTTGTGCAGTACATTTCAACATTTCTGTTCACAGTCTGTATGTGTGTGTTTGTGTGCTTGCAATTTCGATTGTCGCTTGATGGCCTTGCCATTCCAAAATTTGCCTCACACACACACACACACACATGCCTGCATGCTAACGGCATTTTATAAAGTAAACAAGAATGTGCTTAAAAAAGTGCTTTCACTTAGTTCATCTCTCGGTCAGTATTTATTTAGGAAACGAACAAAATGTTTGCGGCCACTTCGAACTCACTTCTCAGCGCCAAATTGTTCATTACACACTTTAGGCGAAGAAGCAAATGCTATTCAATAATAAAATGAATGGAAAGGAGAAAGGAGCTAGTGAGTCTTAGAGTGAATTGTAAAAATATAATCAATATAATATTAGAGAAATTGTGTCAATACGCTAGAGACAAAATAAATTTACTCGATATTGTGATGTAGCCAATAACTGCAGACATATAACCAGATACACGAGTAAACACTTTTGTTACCTTTAGCTTGCAATCGCTTGGGTGTCTCGAACATGCTTGTTTATCTAGTTCTTATAAAGTTATTAGCTTTGAGCTTTTAATTAAGCATGTCAAAAATGTGTGTACAAAGGTAGCCCTATGGATACTGTTTCAAGCTAGTAACCTGTTTTGACAGGATTCGATGTATAATATGCACTTGCAAGCGTGCTTGAGCAACCGCTTAGAGACTTAATTTTTATGTGTATGTCTGTATTTCTGCTTAAAATTAAAGACATGCTAAAACTTGAAGCTGATACTGACATAAATAGATAAATTACTTAGTTAATAAGTTGACAAAAATGAAAATAATTTTTAGTTCATAGAGACAATTATTAGGAAAGCATACTTGCTATTCACATTCGCTTTATAGGTATCTCTTTATTATTAGAACTTAATTTTTCTTTTTATTAACTGGGAAAAAATTCACTTGTTTATTTTCCAGATACAAGAGAAGATATAGAAATGTTGATAAATGAGTAATTTTCCAAATTTTTGAATACTTTTGTAACAAGTATATTTGAAAATATTAGATTTAGTGAGAATATCTAATATTTAGCTACGCTCAAAATTAACCCTTCCTTGCTTGTTTTAATATTATTTCTCAGCCAACAGGCGTTAGATTTATCTAAAAATAGTCAGCTATAAAAAATACATTTAAATATGACCACGCTCATACATGAATATATAGAATATAGAAGCAGGCATGTGGGTGCAATTATTACGTGCTCCAACCAAAGGACCAAAATACCAACACTGTGCGCCACTCGTACGAGAAAAACTCTCTACCTAAATGGCGGCAGAAAGGGTTAACCAAAAGGCCTAATGCGAATTGACTGTTGACTCAGGCGATAGTTTGCATCAAAAGTTTGACAATCATCTAAGGAAGCGCAATCATATTCACATATCTCATACCGATTAATTCTTCTATTGTTTTTAGATACCTTGTTGATACACAAAACAGTCTTTATGAAACGTTTATAAAAAAATACGGATATGAAATTCTTTAGTCCGGAAATGATTTGAAAACAAAGTGTATTTTCTTACAAGGTCTCAAATTTCATTAAATTTCTTCTGTTTCTAAATACATAACGAAGACTTTTAGTCCATTTTCTAGTATTATTATTAAATATATAATATTTAATATATTTACTTAATATTTCTGAGCTATTATAAGAACGTATTTTTCATATTTTTCCACGAGGGTCACTCATGTCGTAAATCTCCGAGGGTATTCAGCACAAATGCTTGACATTCTGGGGCATTTGCGAGACAAGTACATGAAATGCACCACTCTGCGCCAAACCCTTTAGCCAAGCGGATTGCTTAGCAATGCGACGAACAGAAAAATTTTTCAAATGTTTAAATATATGTATGTATGTGTTGGGAGGTGTTTATACGAGTACACGAGCACGAATGCATGTTTTGCTCAAGCAACTTTTTTTTTGGAATTCCCTACACAGTGAATGAGTCTACAAAATGCAAGGCAACTCATATTATTATTTATAAATGTGTGAACTTTAGGGAGGCTCAAATTATTATATAATAGCTGAAGCAAAAGGTGTTTCAAACAATCTAGGGTATTGTGTTGTTGGACGTAGTTTAATCACTCAGTTGATTGCATTACATGATCCATTACATATATTGTTAACTATTATTATTTCTGTTTCTGTTTCTGTTTCAAATTAAATTTTATTTATTTTGAATTATCAGCCACCCTAGGAGTCTTTTCCATATCGAAGTGCATATCATATATGAATATTTCAGCACATTTAATGATGCTACTAGCAAAACATGCAATGCCACATATGTGTGTCTCAAAAAGCAATAAAATGTTTTGTACACTGTCGAGCTGAGCCTTTATGTGCGCTATGTTCTTTCTGAGCTTACACACACGAGTATTTTAAAGAGTAAAAAAATGTGGCATTTTAAACTTTAAAATAGGTAAAAATGGAAAATGGAAACAGAAATCTGAAATTGAATTGAAAAAGACACTTGTTCAAAGCTTTGATAGTCGATTAAAAAGTTAGAAAAAAACAAAAATCCACCTTTACATTCCTGATCTGTTAATAAAATGTTTGATTTTGGCTCTATTAATGAATATTGAATATTCATGAATCCTATCTACTTACTGTGACTAAGATGTAATTATGGGGCAACTTGTTACTAGAAGAAGCAGAAGCATAGATCGATCGAAGAAGTAGCTCTCTGTTCATATGAAACACCGCACAGGTCAGGGATTCTGATTAGTCATTCAAATAAATAGCCAACATTGTTGTGCTAACACCAGTTCTACAAACAACAAATAATTAATATAATTGAAATTCAGCGCTGCAAACGCAACTATTGTGTGGCCAGTGTGTATATAACTGAATACCAAACAGTTGGTGGCGCACGCAACCAAAACACACACACACACACAGAACACAACAGGACACACTGAGCCGCATGTCAGAGCTACCCGCAAGCAAACCGACAATCCGCGCGCTAAGCAGTCCATTCCGCACAGCTGCCGCCGACCGCCAACGACACGCGGCAGACGGCAGGTGAGTGCTGCCGAATTCGGCCAGAATTAATTGAAATTCACGCATTAGAAGTGAGTGAAGAGAGTGCAGATGGATGTGGTTGTGCGAGGCAGGTGATGGCGCTTCTTTTTGCGCTGAAAAGCTTTCATCACATATGCCACACACTTCGCCGCGTGTGTGTTGTGTGCAGTTGGATTGTGTTTGGTAGACGCCTCAAAGTATGCTACATTTGAAGTGCTTGTGAGTTGCGGTTGTCGATTTCGTTGCTGTTGCGGTTGTGGCGCTGGCAAAAATCCACATGCCGCAGCCGCATTTTTGCAAATTTAATAAAAACAAGTAAGGAAAGGCAAAGTTCGGCTGCAACCGAACATTTTATTGATATAGTTTTATTAGGATAACACACAATTTGACCCATATATTCGTCCAATAGAATGACGAAAACCTTCATATGTAGTATATGAGGGGTTACCGGAACAGGATATGGGGGTAACCGGATTTGATGTTACGGGAACCGGATATAAGAAAACCGGATATGTGATGCCCGGAACCGGATATGATGTTACGTAAGCGGAAATGGGACAACCGGAACCGGAAATTATGTTACCGAAACCGGAAATATGATAACCGGATATGATGTTACCGAAACCAAAATGACCCAACTCCAGAACAGGAAATGGGACAACCGGAACCGGATATGAAGTGGCCGAAATATGTTAACTGGAACCAGATATAGTATAACCGATGGAACCGGTTATACGATTTCGTTCATTTTCCATCCGTGTCATCAGGTTGTCTAGAAAGTATTAAGTACCGAATTTCGTTGAAATCGGTCGAGGTTTCTGACCAATAAGTGAGCGACGCCACGCTCATTTTCCATTTTTTTTTAATATGACTACAGCTCTCCTCTGCCATTTCTACTGCAAAATTTAGTGTTTCTGACGCTTTCTATAATACTCTCTTAGCAACTTTTGTTGCGAGAGTATGAAAATATTTGACGCGCTCACTGTTAAATGGAATTCTCTTGCCAAACGTCCGTCTGTGTATCAGCGATGTGACAAAACGACGAACAAATGTCGAATCATTTTTTATTACACTTCTTATTTGCGTTGCTTTTCAAAAACTGATTTTTGAGTGTTTTAAATTTTACGCGAACGGTTATTTCCAGCAATATTTAATTAAGACCAATAAATCTCAGACATGAGATAACTGTAAAACACAAAAAAAGAAAAACAAAGAAACTTCCAGAAAGTCGAATGACAAAGTGCCATTGTCAGTCGTCGCTCAAAATTCCGCAAACACCAACTTCTGCTCCGTCGCCATACGCCGGCATATCCGTTTAGCTTATCTCAGCTTTTGCTCTAAACGTCAACCATTCATTGTATGCTGCCGCAGGCGACGTGCCGAAAAGTTCGTATTTCATCAGTGGTATGTGTGAGAGTAAGAGCGGGGGTGTGGATGTGCGGCGAATGCTCGAAAGTCTGCTCAAGTGCCAACTTCTGAATTTTAAACGATTTACGTGACATAATTCCGGCTGTGAATATTTACGTGGCGCAAACTTTTTCCCTGCATAAAACCGAAAACTGCCTAAGTAAATATGAGTGAGTGAATTAAATTGAGCTTTTTCTATCGCCGGTACACCATGTGGTATGAGCAACGTTTATTTTTGGCCAACAGTTTTTAAGCCACACATAAATATGTAAACAGGTGTGGCATTCAATTAGTTGTAATGTATGCCATAATGCCAGACTGATTAGTCGTAAATGCAGATTATGCCACTTATGATTTGCCTTCTGATAAGGCATCTATAACATATGCAGATTAGGTGGCGTTTAAGCATGAGGTCGGTAATATAGCATAAGCCTATGTAAAGTAGCGAAGGTTAAGAATTAATAAACATGTTTCACAGTTTAAAATGGAGAAAGTGACAAGAAA
Source organism: Zeugodacus tau (assembly GCA_031772095.1). Lineage (NCBI taxonomy): Eukaryota > Metazoa > Arthropoda > Insecta > Diptera > Tephritidae > Zeugodacus > Zeugodacus tau. Next base: position 77,849,784 of record CM062651.1, read on the forward strand.
TAAAATATGCACTTAGGAGGTGTGTTCAAAAAATAACGGGAATTTTCTTGTTTTTTTTTAAATATTATTAAATTTTCTTTTTTTCCCGGTATTTTTTTAGCTTCGTATATAGAGATAAATGTCTTTGCATTTCAATTTCCAGTTTAATGAAAAAGTAATCAAATTTTTTTCGTGCTCATACAGCCTACAGTTGGCCTTCATCCATACCATTTTTATCCAATACTAGACCCTTAACCTAGTTTACCTCATATCCCCCAAACGAAATACCGTTAGAAAGTAAGAAAATAATCAACTTCTGTCTGGTAGGTGGTTTAGTTACAGCTCATATCCACGCCTCATAAACTTCTCTGTCCCTTAATTGTGTGCGTGTATGTCTACCGGTAAAAGTTCACCACAAATTCAAGCTGGAAGGGCTTCCGAATTGCCGATGTATTTGATTGCCGTTCGATTTATGATTAGACGCAGGTTAAATAAAAGTCATTGGCACAGCGGGCGTAAGGCGAAATCTATACCCACAAACATATACACACTTACTTATTGGTGGGGTAGCCATGGGATGTTTGCAGTAAGCCTTCTAACAAACCATTAACTCATGTCTGTATGCGTGTGTAAACATTCTGGGTAGACGAATCTTTCGAAGAAATGTTTGTTTATCTCTGGTTACACTTTCGTATGGTTGCCAAGCTGCATTGAGCTGCCAAAGATGCCAAACAGCGCATCAATAAGTAGCGGGGGGTATGCACAAATACTCAAACATTCACTTGCACTAGGGTGGAATTACTCATCGGTCGAATTTCTTCTTTTTATTCATCTTTTATGAATGCTCTACGAAAACAGTTTACGTTTTTAATCAATACAATCAGACTGAATGGAGAGCGAAGAGAAATTATTTATTTGTAAAACTTTGCTCCTTCTTTTGTTGGTGTAGTAAATAAGACCAACTTTAATATAAAAGCGCCGGCCTTTACGAGCCGTATTCCTAATCCCAAAAGGGCTATAAGGTATCAGCAGGTCTACACATCACCTACTCATACTCTTACTGTTGTAGGCCGGTGTGTTTCTTTCACTATGCATATAAAGAACATTTATGTATATAAATATGTAATGGATTAACTATATATCCGCGTATATGTATTTCCATGCCTGATTTTGTGTCTCAGCAGCGCTGAATCCATTTCACGTATGAAATTCTTTCTTGGAATTTTCTTTTAATATATTCAAAGGTATCACCGAATTGTTTGTGTGTTAGATGTTGGAGAAAAAGGTTGCTCTGGCTGTATTGGTTTCAATAAAATTGATTGATGTTATCACAAATACAAAAATACAAAAACAAGCGCAATCAACAGTAATGAATACATCTACCTGTAAGTATGTATTACAAACATTTATACATATGATACACATACAATATACATATAGAGTGGGCCGTATGGAGAGGAAAGTAAAGAAACACTTTTCAAATTGATTTCTGACCGATATTTGAAGCTATGAAATATATTGATATGAATATAGTTTTCCTCTTGTTTTTAAACTCTCGCAACAAAAGTTGCTACGATAGTATTCTAGTTTTGTTCACATAGCGGTTGTTTCTAAGTCATAAAACTAAACGAGTTACATATAGGGTTATATATGTATACCAAAATAACACTAAATTTTACAGAAGAAATGGCTGAGGAGAGCTGCACTCAGATTAAAAAAAATGGAAAATGGGCGTGACCCCGCCCACTTATGGTTGAAAAACTACTCGACCGATTTCAATGAAATTCGGTACATAATAATTTCTAGACACCCTGATGACACGGATGGAAAATGAGAGAAATCGTATATCTGGTTCCATTGGTTATCCCATATCCAGTTGACTCATTTCGGTTCCGGTACCAACATTAACCCATACCCGGTTACCATATACCCGCTTCCGGTTGTCCCATTTTCTGTCCCCGTAACATCATATCTGGTTACGGTATATCCGGTTCCGGAAACATTATATGCGGTCCGGGTTCCCCATATCCGGTTACCTTATATCCGGTACGGTAACATTATTTCCGGTCCCAAGTACCCCATATCCGGTTACCCCACTTCCGATCCGGTTACCCCATATCCGGTAACATCATATCCGGCCCGGTCGCCATATCCAGTTCTGGTAACATTATTACCCCATTTCCGGTTACCTAATATCCGGTTCCGGTAACATCATATCCGGCCTCCAAAACCAAAGGATCCAAATAAGCAGTTGCCTCATTCTCATAGCAAGTATTTCATTCGTTTTTGTCGAGGAATCATTTTAGACCGCTTCGAAAGGGCTTCTGGGTAAATTATTTAAGGGAATTCTGCACTAATCCCAAAAGTGATTTTCAGTAATTATATGTTTACTTTTCTCATCACAATTCGCTTAAGTTGAACTGAGTTGCGTTTAAAGTTTGTTACGCCATTTGTTTTGTAGAAGTTAGTTGTGCAAGTTATTTGTGGAATTGCAGTTGCTGTTAGTTTTTAAATGGAAACCAGTTCGTTATGAGAGGCACATATGTATGATTAGTTATAGTATGAAAAGAATGGCGCTGCGAAGCTATTTTGAAATGTGTCCACATATATGTACATACATGTACACAAATACTATGGATTAAGGATTTTCTGGCTTATACACCAGATATTTTGAGATTTTCTTACTTTTGAAAATATTTTTAAAGAACAAATAAATTTCAAAATTCTAATATTAAACATTAATTTCCTTTTCCAAGTTTAAAATTTTGGTCAACCATCTCACAAATGAAGCATATATTTTGAAAGCTCACAGTCAAGTGAGCAGCATCAGTTGCGCCGAAAACACACTTGTTACAGTTCCAAAAGTACCCGAGTGACAGCTGAAAATGCTTTTGCGTGAAGAGGGAGAGCGACGAATACTAAACGGTTGTAAAAACAATATGTCATCGACAATGGAAATTCACTAATTTCCGGTCATCAGCTGTCAATAAAATGTCAAATGAAAATGCCCATTCGTTATTGGAACTGTTTGCTGCTCACTTTGCCTTTACATAAGTGTATTTATGTGTTTGAAATTTTACTAATACACATCCCTGTCTGATCGTCCGTCTGCCTCGAAGTGCTGTAATTGCTGCAAATACCCACTGGACAGCATGTGGCAAGTCAACATGACAATAATATGAAGCAATAAAATGCTGATGAATTAGGCAAGCTACATGTCCGCAAGGCAGCACAAGCAGAGGTTTAGCAAATTTTTGGAAAATTTTACTAGCGAGCGAGCACAACGGGTGGCAAACACATTTGCTGGCAAGGACAGTCGGAATAATAAACTTAGTTAAATACGTGATTATGTGCAAATGGAAATTTAAATAACTGACAGTATTTTTACAGCTGCTTGTGTGCGTGTGCTTTCGTGTAATAACTCGAAAATCAACGTGCGATTCATCAACATTTCATTTCGCCTTCAACTTCACCTTCATGCCTCACACATCTTTCCCGCGCATGCCCTTGCACTCAAGCCAATTACATGCATATTCCCATTTCCTTTCGCTGCTGCAACGATTGGCATTCACACATTCGTCTCCTCCCCCACCGAACACAGACCACCGACTGCCACATGTTGACAGCTGCCGTACGAAATCAACGGCGTTGTTTGTGCTGTCGCCACCTTCATCATCTTAGTCATCACATGTGGCAATGTCAATGTTGCAGCAACAAAACCAAAAGCACGGCAACTGCAACAGCAGCATCAGTAATGCAATTTAATTATGCAATACATACACTGGCACCGGTACACACTCACTCAGTTATATGCTGGCACTCGTCGCGTTGCATGCTCAGCAGTCGCAATTGAAGATGGATTGAGTGTGGGTACGTGCGTGAAAGTTTACATAGATATATGTTTGTGTGCATTATAGTGTCCCTTTCGGCAGTAAAATGACAAACTGGTCCGAAAATTACTAGTTGACCATTATAATATAATCGTTTGGTTCATAAATGAACTGAACTGATCCAAGAATGATCGAAATTTGGAAAGTATAGTATTGAATTATAACCACGCCCACCTCCCATACAAAGGTTACATTGAAAACTATTAAAAATTCTTTAATTCAGTAAATAAAACCAACAGAAACTTTAAATTTCATTATAAAGAAGGTACAGAAGAGCTGCACTCAAAATGGTATACAAAAATTTAAATGGACGTGGTTCTGCCCACTTATGGGTCAAAAACTATATATCCGAAACTACTCGACCAATTTCAATGAAATTCGGTTTGTTATATTTCCCTTGCATCCCAATGATATGTTGTGAAAATAGGCCAAATTGGTTCACAACCACTCCAACTTCCTATATACTAGAACATTGTAAACGATCTGAATCGTTTACTTTACAGTACATAAAGTAAGCACTAGTGAAGATATCGGAACAGAACTTTGCACAAATACTGCATTTATAGTGTGGCATCGCTCTTCTAAAAATCGACCATAAGTATTCAAGGCCTCATATATCGAACATGAGGACCTCAGAGCTTCGAATAAATTTTTTAACGAAAATATAGGTGAGTCTCTCAGATATTTTGAAGAAATTCAGTGGGAATATTTTTCTTCTAATAATATGTATCCGTGCAATGAGTGAAATCGGGTCATAACTACCCGACTACTAACTACTAATGTTAGGGGTTTGTAACTTTCAATGGATTTTATACCATATGACCATATATGATGATACCATATGACGAATATGTGGGTCAAATATATTAATAAAATTATATAAATAAATTGCGAGAGTATAAAATCTTCGGTCACAACCAAACTTAGCCCTTCCTTACTTGTTTCATACATTGATTCGTTTAAAGAAAAGTTTGGTCTGTACTCGGAGTACCGAATGTTAATAAGCTGGTTACTTAGGGCTCATACCACTTTGAAGATATTTTACAGCTAACTCATGTCACTGCTGGGCGCTTGCAGCACACGCATACAGTCACACACTCATGCCATTTCAAGGAAATATAAGATATTATTGCACATTTTAATTTTCCACTTCATTGGCTAGACATAAATTTGAAATTATATGTACGTACCCTGCCAGCCAAAGGTGGTGAAAAAGCTGGTGAGTTTGTCATAGGCCAGCATAGCTGCTTGTGAGTTTTTTAACCACTATTCCCCTCACACGTACGAATACAAAAACAAAACAACCCAAACGTGTGCGTTGGTGTTAGTAATTTAAGAAACATGAGGGGAAAGTGGTTAGGCCTGGCTGGCAGGGTAGGCACATAAGTACGTAAGGGTGTGTGTGTGTGTGTGGATATAAGGCATGCGAAGTGGGCGCAAGCGTGGGCGTTTATGTAACGTTTTGCATACAGTTTGACAGACTGCATATTACAAAATGGTGACAAATTGTGTTTACCTCGTTTGCCACAATTTGTTGGTGGCTTCGATTGGCAGTTACGATATACATATGTCTACGTGTGCATTATATGATTTATATTATTTATGACAACATCAAATGTCAGATTATAAACTAATTTTAGGCAAATGTGTACATAATTTGGAAATGTCTTGTGAGGTTACCAAAATTGCTGCTTAAATGCTAATATTTATTTAGTTTAGACTTGCAATATGGTAGCATAAGGTTAGTTAGTAGATTACTATAAAATTGACATATTTATCTACTAAATGTTGAATATTTGTTTGAATTAAAAATATCAAAATTTTTATTTTCGAATATGATGTAGTTCTGACTTCTAATATTAAAAAATATTTAATTGCTTGAAAATTGCTATATCACTTCAGTTCTCAGGTTACTTTCGACAAATTTATATTCACCAGACAAGTGAAAACACAATCAGTGGTTGTGGCTCATTTAAGCGACGCAAATGACGCAAATTACCATAAATCACAGAAAAAAGCAACAAATATTTGCATTGTTCGGCTGTCGCAAGCTCACGTTATGTAGTGTATTATACTGTGCTCTATGGCCTGCCACTGCTGTATGTATGTAAATTTTCGGCTAATGCTAAATAATTAATGACTGTGTGCAAAAACAATTCAGCCTGGTAATTAATATAGCTCACTAACGTTAAGTCAATAAAACTCGTTGTAGATGTAACGATAAAAAAGTGACAAATTATTTAATCCCACAATTTAGCAACCACACTCGAATAATTCGGCTCGTTACTTATATAAAATACGTACATTTTTGGCGCAAAGCCACTTTTGTACAAAATAAATTGTAGTTTCCTTGTGAAATCATTTATTATGCAAATATTTGCCAAACAGTGAAAAGAACTCATGGAGAATTGAAGTGGTGAGACGTAATTAATGTTTGAGGCATTTTTACGGTAAATTGTGGCATTATTTATTACCACAGGGTAGAGTGGGAGTTGATGTATGCCAGCAAAATGTTTATAAATATATAAATAGATGATTCTTTTACCCGTCGCATTATTTATTATTCCAGAAGTAAGCGCAGAAAATTTACTCACCTGCAAGGAGAAAAAGAAAAAAACTGTTTAATTACATAATACACACTTTCATATAGGTTTAATAAACTACTATTAAGGCTAATATATAATAATAATAAATTTGAGGTTATAAAAAAACTATATTACCATGTAATCAGACCACTTAATCTTCCTTTAATTTATATAATTATACTCTCGCAACAAAAGTTGCTAAGAGAGTATTGTAGTTTTGTTCACTTAACGGTTGTTTGTAAGTCATAAAACTAAACGAGATATAGGGTTATATATACCAAAGTGATCAGGGTGACGAGACGAGTCAAAAGCCGTCAGTCCGTCCGTCCGTGCAACGGATAACTTGAGTAAAAATTGAGATGTTTTAATGAAACTTGGCACACATGTTCCTTGGGACCGTGAGAGGGTTGCTGAAAATGGGCAAAATAGCATCACTGCCACGCCCACAAAATGGCGAAAACGGAAAACACATAAAGTGTCATAACTAAGCCATAAATAAAGTTATAAAAGTAAAATTTGGAAGACAGGTTCGCACCAGGAGGGGGCATATTTGGGTGTAATTTTTTTGGGAAAGTGGTCGTGGCCCCGCCCCCCAAATCTGTTATTTGTATATATCTCACACACCATGAAAATAGTTGAAATTGGGTAATAACCACACCCACCTCCTATACAAAGGTTAGGTTGAAAATTAATAAAAGTGAGTAAACTCACTAACGAAAAACGTCAGAAACACTAAATTTCACATAATAAATTGCAGAAGGAAGCAATTTTTTTAAATTTTACAGAAGAAATTGCAGAAGGAAGCTGCACTCAGATTTTTTTTACAAAATGGAAAATGAGCGTGGCATTGCCCACTTATGGGTCAAAAACCATATCTCAGGAACTACTCGACCGATTGGAATCAAATTCGGTATATAATCTAATATCTTGACATCCTGATGACACGTGTGGAAAATGGATGAAATCGGTTCACAACCTCGTCAACTTTCCATGTAACTCAATTTTGAACTCCATCTTATTGCTTCAATGTATAATATATACATAAGGAACCAATGAAAATAGTGAAATAAAACTTTACACAAATACTGTATATGATCTGTGGCATCACTTGCGAAACAAATTGTCGAAATCGGACGATAACTTTTCAAAGCCCCGTGTGTTATCTTAATAAAAATATATCAATAAATTGCGAGAGTATAAAATGTTCGATTGCACCCGAACTTAGCCTTTCCTTACTTGTTTTAACATCATTTTAACTCATCTTTTGCACTGAATATATGTGCATTCGTGCGACTTCTTCAATCTATTGCTGGAAAAAATAATACGAGCTGCAGAGCTAAATAGAGAAGGTACAATCTTCTACAAGAGTGTACAGCTCCTGGCGTATGCCGATGATATTGAAGCGTATGGGTCTGGTGGTGAATGAGGATAAGACGAAATATCTCCTGTCATCAAACAAACAGTCAGCGCACTCGCGTCTTGGCTCCCACGTCACTGTTGACAGTCATAACTTTGAAGTTGTAGATAATTTCGTTTATCTAGGAACCAGCATTAACAACACCAACAATGTCAGCCTTGAAATCCAACGCAGAATCACTCTTGCCAACAGGTGCTACTTTGGACTGAGTAGGCAATTGAAAAGTAAAGTCCTCTCTCGACGAACCAAAATCTAACTCTATAAGTCGCTCATTATTCCCGTCCTGATGTATGGCGCTGAGGCGTGGACGATGACAACATCCGATGAGACGACTCTTGGGGTTTTCGAGAGAAAGGTTTTGCGTAAGAACGTAACGTTTCCTACCCCAAATATATATATATATATATATATATATATATGTGCATTCGATTCGCCACATTTCTACTCATAATAAGCGAGCTCTGCTAATTTGCCAAAAAATATACACGTGAAAGCAACAACAAATGTATTCAGCTTCCACGCATGTAAGATACTTCATGGCTATCTATTGAAAGTGATTCAGTCTTAATCACTATTTTATTTACCACGCTCCAAGCTTTTATTTGCCCCAGCTTTTATACGCTTATGCGAGTTATGTTGCCTTCGTTCAACAGGTGGGCATTCTCCCATTAACTAAGCGTATTCTGAACGTGCCCATGCAAATTTATTGGGTTTTATGACCAACGGAATACTAATCCAAGCATTTAATAAAGTGCCAACTTCAGTTGAGCGAATCAACACTTTCAAACTAAGCGCATAGCTCATTCTTCTCATATTCAAATGAAAGAAGAAAAGGAAGCTATAAACTATTTTAGACATTTATTGAGCACTTTGAGTATTTGAAAACTTCAGTGCGCACACTTTCCCCCACCAAATCCATAAATAAGTGTGCTTAATAGAAAAAAGAGCACGAAATTTTGCATAGAGCAGATAGCAAGCATTTAATAGCTGCCTAAACTTTAATATTATTTCACAATAGACGCGCTGAAATTTATTGCATTTGCGGCAAGTCCTGTTCAATTACGGTTTAGTGCGTCAACAACTGCCACACACAACTATTTATGCCGAACTTTGTGTGGGCAACTTTTTGGTTGGAAAAAAGAAGATGAAGCGCCCACAGAATCTTACAAGTACCGAAACAACAATTTAGTGGTTACGCCAGCCGCATGACTACATGAATAAGTGCTTAACCAAAGCGCAGACATGAATTTAGATGAATGACTTCATCAACAATGTGACAGTTGTGGGGTGTTAAAGAGAAGAGACCCGGTTGCTGCTCTACTCTTATGAAACACTGTAAGCATCTTTGATTTGCGCAGCAATTCAAATTTATTCCAACTAAAATGTTTATTGTATCGCCGCTGACATGTCGAAGGTCATCAATGTACTATGTTCTAATGGCAAAATGATTTGCTTTTGTTGTTGCTGTTGTGGCTTGAGTTCAGTGTTATTATATACTGCTGGAGCTACTGCTTGATGAGACATTGACTTACTGCTTGTCGGAGAAGACTCAACACAATAGTTAAGCGCTGCGTTCTTCGTCCAAGAGTTCATCAATTTCTCATATGCAAGCATGTAAATGTGTTCGAAGCCTGGCTATTCATCAGCTACACAACAGCTAAGTACTTGTAGACAGTTATTTGGATGCTTGTGCAAACATGGCAATCAAATATTTCGAATCTTGCTCTGCTGCTGTTAAGCTTTCATTGAATTTGTCTATAAGTAAATGTGTTTATGCAACACATACAAAGATATCGACTAAGATAGTTAGTATTTCAGTAAATTGATTTTGAGAAATTGACTTTCAATGAGAGTTAAATGCATTTAGTTTGGTTTGGTCAACAAATTGGAACTATTCACTTGAACTCGAACCTACTTCGCTCCTGAAACAATCTGAAGCTATTGAAGTCTAGGTATTATTGGTATATAAATATTAAAATTAAAAAGAATTGCACCTAAGAATGCTAAGATGCCGATTTGCCAACATCTTCGAATTTTTCTTATGCTTGGCTGAGCTGCTCCTCCTATTTTCCAGACTGCTCTTAATACCCTCTAAAAGTGTATGAATTTTTTAGTAGATACCTCACCTAATTATCAAAACGTTTCACCGAATTTTCGTTACCTTCGCCAAACAAAGTCTACGTTCTATTTATAACAAGCTATAAGGTTTTGCTGATCTCATCCTACCAGCAATGAGCGCACGCTTTTGTCGAAAATTTTCCAATGTATGAACAACAGCAATAACAACAACTAACAATAGCCATAAAAATCAATGCTGTGCGAGCGGGTAGAAGCAAAGCATCATAAAATAAAATCGATAAACTGTTGAACAGTCTAACGGTCGTGTGCAGAGTGCACAAAGAGATTAAAGCGATAAAATATTGAAGGTGGAAAACAGCTGAATCGACACACGGGCGTGTGTAAAGAGTGCAGACCCAAAGGCTCAATAAAGGCGATGGCACATGTGTAAATGTGTAAATAATGAAGCGTGGCCACATTAGTGGCGACGGGTCGTACCCAGCATTCTTTTTAAATTTTCGGCGAAAGCATTTCCGAAAATCGATAAATTGTCTATAGTTAGTCATGCGAAACCAATAATGGTGATAATGGCGGCAGTGAATCCGATAAGTCCACTTTTTGTGCTTAATGGTCATGTGTTAGTGAATACATTTTCATTCAAAGAATTCGAACAACAAAATTCGGATTTAATAAAATTAAGCTTTTGATAAACACCAAAGAGGATTTTGTTATATTTACGACTTTTATATAAAAATAAATTGATTGAATTTACTAATACCTTCTTTAATATAATATTTCTTAAAGAGCTTTCATTTAAATAGCTGAGGCGATAGATGAATGACAAGTCATGGAGTAATTATTAGATAAAAATGCTTCGTCATGTATATGCATATGTATTTAGCAGCTGTTAAGTAATCGTTACTATTTGCCATCGTTGCTATATATACACTTTAACGCATTTTTATGGGAAGCAAAGTCATCGAGAGCGTTTATTCCAACCAAAAAGTCAGTTTTGATTAGTAAATTGTAATTCATAGCAAAACTAATATCATTACAAATGGCAGTAACATTAGCAGTACCAATACCAATACGGATCACCATTATCAATACTAATATCAATACAAAATACCATTCTCAATACTAACACCATTAACAAAAGCAATACCAATTCCAATACAAATTATCATTGTCAAGACCAATACCAATTCCAATACAAATTACCATTGTCAATACCAATACCAATACCAATACCAATAACAGTACCATTACTAATATTAATACCAATACAATACAAAATTACCATTGCCAATATTAATTACAATTATCAATACCAATACCAATTCAAATAAAATACCAATAGCAATTCTAATACAAATCAAAAACTAATATCAATACTATTACCAATACCAATTCAAATTCCTATACAAATTATCATTATTGATACCAATACTAAATACCATTACCAATATAAATTACCATTATCAATACCAATAACAACTCCAATATTAAACCACAATAATTTTCAATATAAGAACCAGTACCATTACTAATACTGATGTAGATTCCAATACAAATAAATACAATAATTAATTTGAAGGGAATCTTGAATTCCAAATGACATCATTACGACAAATATTATCATTACCATTACTACCATTAGTAATCATAACCATTGCACTTTAAACTCCATTCAACTGAACATGTTTACGAATTGTATGAATGCATTCGTAAGCATTGACATTCACCAGCAATTCAATGGCGAACGCACTGACCTTCGTAAAGGCGATCAAATAGTCCTTGAATGCTTGCATTGTCGGTTGTGTAACATAATCGAAAGCAAATCATGGCAGAAGACCGCAAAGCTCATAAAGAACAAATAAACAACACAATAAGAAAGCTTAACGCCTGCACAACATCAACAAGTTGCAAGCAGGAAATTAGCACTGAACGAAGAGGAACGAACGAGCGAACAAAGCGAGGTTGGTATTGGTGAAGCAATGGAAAGAAGACGAGCACACAGTGTTGCTGCCTGCATGCTGCAATGCATGAGCCAGCACAAATTGTCTCTGTGTGTCATGGTTTTTGTTTTGCAGCTTTTGTGTGTGGCGATTGGAATGTAGATGCAGGTGCAGATGCAGGGGAATGGAATGGCACATGTGCCGGCAACTAATTGATGCAATCACCACATGACCGACAAGCAAAACACAGAGACAATGCAGGACTCAGCCTCCAATGAGGGGGCAGTGGTCCAATGTAACGGCAGTAAGGCTGCTTACACATCATCGTGACTGCAATCAAGCGAGTGTGTTGGTGTGTTTTTCTTGTTGTTGCTGTATTTGTGTTACATACTCATTACACAATACGTATTGTTGCGTCAAATGGCTTTGGAAACTAATTAACCTATGAAATTGCCATCAACTCGGCAGTGTCAAGCATTGCATGTCACTCCCTCATCACTAATTGTGTGCGCATATCTATTTTCAAAGACCTGTTTATAGCTAAATACTACATATGCCTATGCATGTGTGTGTTCACAATGCACTATGCTGGCTATTTCTGTTTCCGCTTTGGTGGCGTTTGCTGGACGCTTCACGGCAGCAGCCTATTTAATTGATTGCCACACAAATGCACAATTGAATTATGTCGCAAATAGGAGCATGCACTCGCACACACACACATACTCACAAGCAGCCACGTGACGCAATTTGAAATACAAATTATTGTCGCACATTTGTCAAGGGAGTGTCTATTAATTTGCAAGTTAATATCTTTGATTTTCTGATTATTACCCAGGCATTATATTCCGAGCGCACACGCAATGTCTTTGGTTCCCTCCAGCAGCCTCCGTTGGATTTACGCTGCGCTTGCAGCTGGCGGATATACGTAAGTGTTGCGTTGCCATGGCTTTAGTGAGTGTGTTAAGTGCATTAGCGCTAGCTTGCTTTGCGCGCTTAATTTGGCAAATCAATTTAGAAGTTTCGCTTCAACTTAAATTAGTCATTAAAATTTTGCAAAACTAAACCAACACAAAGCAGCAGCGTGGATCTGAAAGGCAGCACCAAATTGATTTAAATTGGAGGATATGAATTTTATACCAGATATACATATAATATAGACGACCTAACCAGCATGAATCTGCGAATCGACTTTAGTAGTCAGACTGAAGAGTTTTGTAAACATCTTAAGGGTCTTGATGCTCAAAAATTTATTAATTTCCTTTATTGGAACGAACTACATCATTTGAGTCCTAATTTGCTTACGAAATTCCTGGCATTTGTTAGAAGAATTCCATTTAAGCTTTAAAGGCTTTGAAATCAAGATTCTTCCACTATTATCTAAGCTCATACGTCATTTGAGACGCAGTTTGAACTGATTACTGTTATGAGATTTTTACCTTAAACTTGATTGGCTGATAGAGACAATAAAACAAAAGCTCATCTGGCCGAAAGCTAATTTTACTAATCAAGAACATTCATTCCTTAATCTAAAAATATTTTGTCAAAGATATTGTACGATCAAATTCACTAATTGACTTCAGAGTTTTCATCTCGAGTTAAATTTTTTCATAGACTTTAATTATTTAAACTAAATACAAATCCCTAAATGATATTACACTATCAAATTCATCTATTGGTTTTAGAGCTTTCATTTAAGCTTTCATCTCAAGTTACATTTTTTCATAGAACTTGATTATTATATACTCGTATATCTAAATACAAATCGCTAAAAGATATTCCACTATTAAATTCATGAATTGGTTTTAGAGCTTTCACTTAAGCTTTCACCAGAATCTAATGTGTTTTCATAGACCATATTATATTTGGATTAAGATCCAAAATAAATCACCAAAAGATATCACATGAATAAATTCATTCATTGCTTTAAGAGCTTTCACTCAAGCTTTCGACTCAAGCAAAAATTTTTCACTAAATTCTGACCAATTAAGTGGTGTTTGCTATCATCAACGCTTTTAACTAAAAGAAGACATTCTCTGTCTGCATTTATAAAACAAACGACATAAGTAAACATGTAGCTTTCACTTTATTCGCACGCTTTTAAGTCAAACAAAAAGCTCATAAAGTGAATATTAACATAAAATGTTTTAAAAACACTTTAGTTTAAAAAGCTTGTAAAACTAATCAACACTAAATGCAGCAACAAAGTGTACAAGGTCTGCGTCAACTGCACTTGCGCTGCACCGAAGCATTAACGAAATGTTTACTGCACACTTAAAAGAAAAGCAATAAAGCCAACAACTATAACAAAATGCTAAGCTACACGCACACCGCTATATTAACTTAGAAAGCGAAGGAAAATACATAAAAATACTAAGTGTGCAGTTGAAAAGCCAGCAGCTGCAGAGAAGACACCTGCAAGCACTGGAATATAACTGTATAATGCGACTGACTAACCGACTGCACGTCTATTTGGCCAACTGACTACGAGATGCTTCGGGTACAATGCCAAAGGATATGCGACCGAGGTGACCGAGTGAGTGTGCAGCGTTAGACAATTTGTTGTTTATGTTGACATTGTGACGCCCCCATTGTCAGCGCATTTGTCTGACTGACACTTACACATAAATACAGTTGCGAGTGGGGTACATATGTATCCTGTTTATGTACGCTATGTAAGATGTGCTCGTTGATAAGAGTGTGACTAAGGATATGAAACGTTCAAGGCGGACTTGCAGCATCGTTACGATGCAATGATACACACACACACACGGAGGTGAATACATGTGCGCAAGTGGCAGCTTGTCAACATGTTGGGGCATACAACTTTGTTTTTCCGCCTTAAGTTCATTGCGTTCATTTTATTATTTTTCTATTTTACAAGTTATCGATTACCGCGCTGACGCGACGCAACGAAGCGACATTGACAATGTCAGCGTTATCACCTTGCTGATGCTATTGCAAATGTTGTGGTTTCTTACATCAAAACAACAACAACAACAAGTGGCAGTCAGTCAAGGTGTTCTCAGTGGAACATAATACTTATGATGGTTGGACTCAAAATGTACTGGGAAGAAGCGCTGAACAATCAACAGTTTATGCTATCGATCGTGAGTGAAGAGCAAGTATTGCCATTAATTAGGATTGAAAATCGCTTATAGCCCCCTTGTAGGGTGAGGAGTTGCATACAGCAAGTGAGTGTATAAATAAAGTTGGCGCATGTGAAGGGTGTCACAAATAAATTGTGGCAATTTTTCACTGTCGCATTCATCAAAATGATAGCGTCAACAGCGCTTCGCCTGCTGGCAACCATAGCGAGAAAGGAAGCACCTTCAGTAGTTCGAGTTGCAATTAAATAACTCACACACATACATACATACATACACGCTGGGGTATATCGTTCAATGGCAGCATAGCATACAGTTAGGCGTACCTTTGCTCTCACACACAAATAAAACACTCAGCGACGACCGCAAGGTTGGGTAGGCAAATAAAATTACTTATAAGCCGCAGCAGTAGCTGCCAGAGACATAGCTACAGTTATAAGAGCCAGTCGAACGTGTGAAGCAGTCACGGCCGACACAGATAAACAAATCGGATTCAAGTTTATGTTGGATATGTATATACATACATATATATGTGTGTGTGTGCGCTGGTATGCTTGATAAGGATGCAAAACGTTTTTCAGCGCGCCTCGGGACCAAATTCCATTGCGGCAGTTTGAGTTTTCGTTGGCAAGCGTTTTCAAATTTAAATGTAAATATACCGATGCGGGAGAGCGTGCGGCTGCTTAATACTTTCAGAGTTCGGGTGGAGTGTGAGTTGAGGCTACAGTTTGACAGTTAGCTGTCAGTTTTTTTTTTCTCTCTTGCAACAGTTGATGGCATGACTAATGTGCCGCCATATATTTTCGAAGGCTCTCACATATATATTTTATTTAAATGCGTAAAATTAGATTTTTGTGCACATGATCAGGCGGCCATTTGCAAAGTGTTTGTGTGAGTGTGAGTTTGGTCCATTTTATATTGGATTTCGTTGAGGAATATTGGCATATTTGTGATGCTTTTATTTGATGGGTTTAATTTCTACTTACAGTTAACGGTATAGAAAATATATACAGACATGTATACATATATGGAGACAGAAATATACATATATACATATATATTTGTGAATTTTGCCTCTGCTTTAGTTGGCACTCATACAAATACATTTTTATAGGCATGTCTACAACTGTATAAGTATGTACGTGCGTACCCTTAGTGGCTGTTATGTTGACGGACGTGCCTCCCTTGTGTGTTGAGCAAGCAGATTTATCTCCAATTTGCGCTGAACTCACGTCCGCTTGCCTACATAAGTATGCATGTACATATGTATATATGTATTTATGTAAAATCGAATATTTACATAAGTTTTTACATCTGCACAAATCTATGCATGCTCATGCTAATCTTCATGCTTACAGCTGTTATTAGTTTGACAAATTGTAATTTGCATTTATTTTTATTTTATTTATTATTTTTATATTTTCTGAATTATATAAGCCAATTTATAATCAATTTCTGTAAATATGCCGAATTTGAAATTGAAGAGTTCGTCAAAAAAAGGGTATTTTCTCAATCAACTTCATTGATTTTTTAGTGATGCGATTATACATATATATATATTTGGCGTAGGAACCACTTTAAGCGATTATAGCCGAATCCACCAGAGCGCGCCACTCATTCCTCCTTTTTGTTTTTTGGCGCCAACTGGAAACACCAAGTGAAGCCAGGTCACTTTGCACTTGGTCTTTCCACCGGAGTGGAGGTCGTCCTCTTCCGCGGCTTCCTCCAGCGGGTACTGCATCGAACACTTTCAGAGCTGGAGTGTTTCCATCCAGGTAGGTTTCAAATTGGACTAATGCAACTACCAATCCAACTTTCATTATCAATTTATATCTACACTAAAAATCGAAAGTCACCTTGCACAGTTTTCAAAATCATTAGCTATTTTTGTTTTCAATTTCAACTCAAAACCTTTCGCAGCTGATTAGCGGCACAACCACTAACAGCAACGCAGAAACGTTCAAGGACTTTGCGACTCCCTCGTTGATTATCTGCAGCGTGATAACAGTGCAGCAGGAAACTTTGTCTCAAGTGGTTTACTTTCGAACAAAACTTCTACATACAGCCACTAATCAAGCAAATACTCGTACAAAATGTGAAATAAGTGCCAACATACCCGCCCC
The DNA here is from genome assembly GCA_031772095.1 of Zeugodacus tau. Classification (NCBI taxonomy): domain Eukaryota; kingdom Metazoa; phylum Arthropoda; class Insecta; order Diptera; family Tephritidae; genus Zeugodacus; species Zeugodacus tau. The sequence goes on from CM062651.1 coordinate 77,866,898, forward strand.
ACTGAAGCCGATTTGGTTGCACTTACCTATTGTGTATGTGGCGCCGTCGACGGTGAAAGTGGCGGCTTTGCATTTGTTGAAGAAGCGCGAGGCAAAGCCCAAAGCTGAATTCTTCAAACTCGACGAGACGCGACGAATCGGCGAATCCGGGCAGGAAGTGGGCATATTGCGAGCGCCAGCGCCAGCGCCACTGCCTACCAAGCCCGCGCGCACATTCGTCACACTAATGTGGGTGGCCATGTTGCTGTTGTTGTTGTCGCTGCCAACAAACGGGCGTGTGGCTATGGTGCTGGTGATGACGTTCCCTTCCGCACTGCCACTCAAATGTGCAAAGCTTGCGGTGCTGCCGGTTGTTATTGCTGTTGTTGTTGCTGCTTTTGTGACAGCTGATGTGGCAACAGTTTGATAACAGGCAACATCAACAGCATTTGTTGTTGTTATTGTTTTCATTGTTACATCCGCACTCGCTGCGGCCGTAGTGCTGCTGCCAATCTGTGTAGCTGTGCCTGGCACGGCGTAGGCGCGCCGAAAGTGTGGCGGCGAAATGCGGCGTGAACTTGGCTGCGACATGTTGCTGGGAGGCGGAGTGTTGCTGGCAGCGCCGTTGGTTTTTTTTGGTGATTTTTGGATTTTTATTGCATACACCCAGTGGGAACAGATTATCGTTAAACTCACTTTTTTATTTGCACTTTCACTTGTGATTTTGATTTTGATTTTGAATTTTTACTTTAAATTTAATTATTTTCATTTTATTTTTTGCTATTGAGCTTCATTTAGATATGTCGCTTATGAATTTGGAATTATATTCAAGCACTTTTAGTAGCTTCAAGCTATCATCTTTGGATTTTTATGTGGATTATTGGCGTCTACTCTCAAGGCTGTCATTGGACGTTATAGAAAAGTATAAACTATTTACTTTACTACATATATTAAAAATAAAAAAATTAAATGATTAGATAAATATTCAAAAAAATTTTAAGAGGATTTTCTGTTCTAAAAGATTATATCAAGGAATCACAGAATTTATTTCCAAAATATCAAATCTTCATAAAAATATTTCCTTTCGATAAAAATTCAACTTAAGCTTCCTCTAGAAGACCATCTCCATTTTAATTTACGAAATCATAAAGAAAACAAAAATGGAAGAAGAATGCCCACAATGCCCCTGATAGGCCACTTTATACTCGCACTTGAATACATCAATAAATTACGAAATAAAGACGCATTGAAAAAGTTTAATAAAAGTCAAGCACATTGCTGCCATAAATTCAATTTCTTTGACAAATCTGAAAGCCACAGCGAGAGCTGAGGGACACTCGAAAGAAACGTGAAATTAAAACCACTCGCTGCGGCATATTTGGGGTGCTTGTGAGAGACGCAACCAAAATTATGAAACCGTTACGCATACCGGTCGCTGAAGTTGGTTGGGGTCGGCTGCGTTGACTATAAATAGCGGTCAAGTGTGTATTTGTTGATAACTTTATGCAGATATAAGGGACGCGCTTGCCTCTTCCACTTAGATTGCGCGCATTTTTCCATGAAAACGCATATTTGATAACGTGAAGGTCAAACTGTTGATGCCAGCGTACCGACCTGTGTGTGATAACTTCGTCAATATCAAATTCGCTTCTCATTTTCATTTCCGCTTAGTCAGCGTAATTGCCACGAAGAAGGCAAATAATAAATACCAACAAAATATATAAATATCAAAAAAAAGTGCCGCTTCACTCATTGAGGGAGCCGCAGAGTGCTCTACATTCGCTTTTGTTTGGCAAATTGAATGCATGGAATTCGGCGATAAAAAGTTACAAAAGAGTGGGGAGTAGGTGAAAGTGTGTATTTCAGGAAGAACTGTCCCTTGCACCTGCGAGCAATGCTCGTACGCACTGTGTGCATTTTTGCGGTTATAAGCTATTTAAATTGTCGCTTTTTCCGGGAATTTTTGTTGTGCTGAAGCGATAAATAGAAAGTGTAATGTTACAATATTCTTTTTACTGCGGTGCGGTGCCACAACCAAAGTGGTAGTTTAAACAATAGCTTCATGGCAGAGAAAGCGGCAGAAAAAAGCAACCAACGTACGGTTTATTTACCGTCAAATTGTGTGTGTGTGTGTGTGGCTTTGTTGCTAATGAGTGTGAGCGCAGCAGTTTTTGGTTAGTTTTCCTGTATACCTTTCTTTCTGTTGGTGGCTTGGCTCTTTTTGTCTCTTTTTTTATATATTTAATTTAGTAAGCCCACTGACAGGCTGGCAAACATGTACTAAACAAACATAAACATGTTAGGGGAAAGTTGTTGCAACGCCCAGTGCGTAGTCCATAGTTTGGGAAATTAATTTAGCAAATTAAATGTGGTATAAGTTTCAAGGACATCGGCAGGCTTATGATGTAATTAATTAATAAATAATTGAAGTTGTGCGAAAAAAGAAAGCCGACTTTAGTATAGGAAATTAGCAAATTAATGTTCGTAATCAAATTTCTACAGATAATTAGTGTACTTCATCCATCATCTTACAAATTAGAGACGCATCAGTGAAGACAGCGAAGAGGAAAAAAATTACTTCTTAATCAAAAAAAATTACTGTAATGTTGAAGCAAGAAGGGAGCTAATGAGTGTTACTTCATTCAATAAGGATGATGACCATCGCAGAATCAGAAACTTTTCAAAACTTGTTTACTTATATTATATATTGTAGTGCTGAGATAGGTATATGTAAGTTCAAAGACCTTTCAACTAAAATATATAAAATAAATAAAATATATAGATAAAATTAAAATGAAGAAGAAAAAAAATGTATGAAGAAAAATTAATGTCTACATAAAATTAAGATTATAATGCAAGCTAAAATAAAATTTGAATAATTAAATTTGCTAAATATTTCAGTTAAGTTCGGGTGTAACCGAACATTTTATACTTTCGCAATTTATTTATTTAATTTTATTAATAACACACAGTTTGACCCACATATGTGAATATAATTTCGTTAAAAATTTTCTTCGAAGCTCTGAGGTCCTCATATTCGATATATGAGGCCTTGAATACTTATGGTCCGGATTTTGGCGATTTTTAAAAGAGCGATGCTACACTATAAATGCAGTATTTGTGTAATGTTCTGTTCTGATATCTTCACTAGTGTTTACTTTATGTATTGCAAAGTAAACGATTCAGATCGTCTTCAATGTTCTGGTATATAGGAAGTTGGAGTGGTTGTGAACCAATTTGGCCTATTTTCACAATATATCATTGGGATGTAAGTCAATATAACAAACCGAATTTCATTGAAATTGGTCGAGTAGTTTCGGAGATATGGTTTTTGACCCATAATTGGGCGGAACCACGCCTATTTAAAATTTTGTATACCATTTTGAATGTAGCTCTTCTGTACCTTCTTTATAATGAAATTTAAGGTTTCTGTTGGTTTTCCATACTGAATTAAAGCATTTTTTATAGTTTTCAACGTAACCTTTGTATGATGGGCGTGGTTATAATCCGATTTCCTCCAATTTTGGCTATGTAAGAAAATGCCTGAAAAAATTACTACTGAGAGTTTCGTTGATATAACTTTAGTAGTTTACGAGATATATACAGAACACTTAGTTGGGGGCGGGGTTACGCCTACTTTCCCAAAAAAATTACATCTAAATATGCCCCTTCCTAGAACAATCCTCCAAATTTCACTTTCTTAGCTTAATTTATGGATTTGTTATAGCTCTTTACGCGTTTCCGGTTATTGCCATTTTGTGGGCGTGGCAGTGGTCCGATATTGCCCATTTTCAAAAGCAACCTTCCTATGGTGCTAAGGAACAAGTGTGCCTTTCTTAATATTTACTCAAGTGTAAGCTTGCACAGACGGACGGACAGACAGACATTCAGATTTGAACTCCCCTCTTCACCCTGATCACTTTGGTATATATAACCCTGTATCAAACTCGTTAAGTTTTGGGTGTTACAAACAACTGTTATGTGAGCAAAGCTATAATATTCTCTTAGCAATATTTGTTGCGAGAGTATAAAAATCAAAGCTAAACCAGTCGATCTGCTGTCTAAACCTGCTTAGTTACAACAGAAAAATATGCGAATTTTTCGAAAATCTGTTGCTGATAGTACGATTTGCATATGACACAAACAAAAGCAAAGCAACTATGTGTAAAAAAAAATTGTAAAAAGCTACATGACACATAAAATAAATCCAGGAAAAAATTGACAAAAATTCACAAACAAACTGCAACGCGATAAAAACAATTGCCCCGGCAACGGCAACAGTTGGAAATATTGTGGCGCGTGTGTACAGCGAGACGGGGCCAGAAGTGCAAAAAGGATTAAATAACGGCAGAAAAAAATCAATTTTAAATCCCATCGAAACGAAAAAAAGACTTGATGTGAAAGCGTCAAGCGTGTTAATCCTTTTTCAACTTCGTGCTGCTTTCATTTCGCAGCTGCTTTATGCTCACCAGTTTCCGCTTGCTGTGTATGGCGGTTGCTTAGCTTTGCTCCTGTTTTTTTTTGTAATTTTCAGTCTCCGTTGTATTATGTTTTGTGCATAACTTTTATGCTTGACTCCGTAGTGAGAGTTTTCTAAACAAAGCGCATTGGAGCGCTGATTTTTCTAAGCGCGCCCGCTATCATAACGAACAACCTTTCTCGAAGCAGTTTTTTGAGACATTTTGTTTACTAATATTCTAGCAAAAGTACAATGAGACTACAAAAACAAAAAAAAAGTGAAAGTGTACAGAAATAATTAGCGGCGTTGACCTCTTCTAGCATTACAAATTTATATGCAAAGGCGGACAAACCTACATAAACGTTTCCTCAACTTCCTTGCATCACCCTCCCTCTTTTCACCCTCACAGCTGTTGTTTGGGTTTGAATATTCCCGCTATCGCATTTATCTCGTCTCGCCTTACCAATGGCGGTCAACAGTTGCTTTTTTCTTTGTTTTTCTGTTTTTGTTTTCCGCCACCTATACATATTTGCGTGGTGTTGTCTGCCTACTTAATCAATTCGCATTAATGTTAAATGTTCCTTGCATGTGGCTCTGGTGCGCAAATCTCGGTTCAGGGTGCAAAAGAGTCTAGCTGTACGTATGTGTGGTGTTGTTTGTACGTCTGTCTACGCTGCTTTCGTGTGGAATGTTGTTCCTTTCACTGTCTGTGGGCGTTAAATAACTGCGTGTATTATGCGGTTTTATTCTGGTACTCGTTAATGGGGTTATTTCGGTATTGTCTTTATGCCTACCAGGCAGATAACTAACACCTTTGGCATTGTTTTTATGAATTTAAAAGGTTTTAGTAATATTTTTGTCCTTTTTCATAAATAAATTGCATTTTTTTACATGTTTGCTATAAAAAATGCCAAAAATATATTGATTGCCCTCTTCAGTATTCTAACGTACATATAAATTCTTTAATCATGCAGAGAATGGAAATATTTAATTAGTCATTGAGCGGTGTTTTTTTTAATGTCAACGAAATGTGTTTTTTGAAGCTGAGAACTTTTTCGAAAAAAAGTTATTTTTTTTAGTCCACCAAAATAAGTGCCATTTTCCATAATAGAAAAAGAGTTGTGGGTGAAATTAATACACTATATAATTGTGTAGATTATTAGCAACTTTTAGATGGTCTAGACTCTAGAGAATAAATTGAAGTTAAATAATGCACTAAACTAACTCAAGAGTGGAATTTTATATCCAATCTTTCATTGGCTGAAAAACTTAAAAAAAAAATATGTTTTTGTTTGAGTTCAAAATTTCCATGTTTTATACTAAAATCTATGAATGAAAAACAAATAAAATTTTAATCTCTGCGGTTGGATTAATTGCCAACGTATCGTATAAAAACCCATGAAGTCCAAAAAACAGTTGAATGTGATGTATTTTTTTTCAAATAAAAATGGGCAATATGCCATGGTACAGTGTAAGCACTTTGTGAAATTTAAACAAAAATATATATTTCGTCGAGGTTTAATTGCTATAACAAGCCAAAAACTATAATGAGTGTCATTAATGATGTCAGATTTATCAGAATTTAGTGTTACACTACATCATATCATGGTGATTAACTTATTTAAATATTTAATTTAATAAAAAAATACAAATACAAATAATACAGTGGAACTTCTCTAACTCAAATTACCATAATCTACAGAAAACTTCGAGTTAGAGAGACTTCAAGCTATAGAATTTTCATTAAAAAATATAATTTTTCAAAAAGCAATAAAATATTGATGTTTATACAGTTTTATTTATTTAATTCGAAAAAAGTTGTATGTTCATACGTTAAAACATGTATTCTGAATTTTGTTTGTTGCAGTTTGCTATTTTGGTTATTGACGTCTGTATCCCATGCCTTTGTTACATGATTTATGCAATCCATAAGTATACTATAATATTTTTTGTTCGCTCCGTACGATATAGAGGGACTCTTTTAAAACTCTACCTCGATAGAAAAATTTTAAATTTTGTATTATGCCCTGACCAAAAAGTTGGATTTATGGAAGGAAATTAGTATGAAATTTTACTTCTATTGCCAATTCAAGTGTTCGAGTTATGGATATCTTCGTGTTATAGAAGTTCGAGTTATGGAAGTTCCGCTGTAGTTTTGTTATACCCGCGTTCATATCTTCAAAGCTCGATGTATATGAACTTAAATAAAATCGTTAAAATAAAATAGCGCAGCAAAATTGATCAACTTTCAAGCTATATACGGAGTTAATGCTTTATTGGGATCTGCACTGTTGTCAAAAAATTCAAAAATATTGTTTTTTATATTTTGTTGACATATTCTTTTTATTGATCATATTTTACTAATTTATTTGCAGTAGTTCCCATACAAATTCATTGCTCAATCAATATATATGCACAAATTCAATTATCATTTAAGGCTTTTTACAATTGAATATCTTTTTTAAATATTTTTGCTTTCTCCTTCACACTTCACACTTTTGTCGCACTGTTGCGCTTTTATTGGCGAATTTTTGTTGAAATTTAATTTTGATTTATTCTTCTCTAGTGGATTTTTAACAATTTTTCCAACGAACCACTCACATTAATTACTTTAATTTCACTTTTCAGCGCAATTATTGCGCGTAAATAAATATTAAATCACTGCCGAACACACAAATACACATACACACACAGAAATGCAAGCAGTTGCTCGCAACTCAACTCAAATGAACACACTGTAAGGTATTAACGAGCAATCCGTGGCATCAAGCGGCCGTGTGTTGTGCTGTCCTTCTTCAAGCGAAACTAACTGTATTGCACGCCTGAATGTATGCACTCGCATGCACATACGATATATGTATGTATGTATGAACATATAAGTAGTGTAAGCGAATGGCAGAATCAACCAAAAGTGTTTTGTTTTCCTACGCGCTGGAAAAGAAGCTCACACGCGAGCGCTTCGTATTTTCCGTACCTTCCGGCGGGTGCGTTGCCAATCAACTGAGTGGCGTGCCAGGCAGCAAATCACTTCCTGCGCTCGTCGCACAGCCGACACGACAAGCCGACGCTCGCCTCGTCAATTCGCTTGCCATGCGGCGCGGCGTGTGGCATGAAGGGGGGATGATGGTGGTGTTGTTTGGGTGGCGCTTTATCAATACACCCGTCGTAAATACTCAGCTGGCAAATATGCAATTGCCGCCATCAACAACAAACTGGCTGAGCAACAAACATAAACAATAACACAAACAATAACAGTTATAATTCCACTCTATGTGCGGGAGGCGCCTGCTGATAGGCAACGGAAAATGAACACTCGAGTGTTTCTAGCGAAAGTGAATGGCATACCAACAGGCGGACAGGTGTTCTTTACGACACTGACACTTAACTATCACAGAGAGAGAGAGAGTAAAGAGAGTGTGAGTTAAGCGTGATTAAAATGAACCTTTTAGAGCGCAGTTGTATTGAATTTAAGAGCGGCGCACCACCAGCAGTGGTTGAATGCGAGAGCGTAGGCTGGCATTGTTATCAATGAGTTGCATTTGGCTGGCATTGATAATGAAAATTGATTGCCAATGATAAGTGCTGATAAGAGTGGAAAAAATGTGATTACATTAGTACATTAATACTTTAACGCATTTTAATTATTTCTGAAGTGATTGAGGGAAATTTTGGCAATTATTTTTTTGTACAAAAATAAAAAAAAATAAAATTATTTGTTCTTAATTGAAGGAACAACTGAAAAAGTAAGTGAAGCTAGCTTAATTTTAAATGACACTAACAACTTTATGAGCTCACATAAAAGTTATAATACTTCAAATAAGAAATAAATATTTAATGACAAGTGCTTTGCCTTAAACAGCTGATGCAGTGGCCAACACAGGAGTGGATATATATGTACATATCCTACAATTCTGTTGAATTTAATAAACTCAATAGCCTTTTCAATGTCAAAGCTCTCTTTTAGATATAACAAAACATATTTCACTCTCTTTCATACTTCAAATATTGACACTTATAAAAGCTCTATTCATTAAAGAGAAAAAGCTCTCCTTACAGGGTGCACAATAAATATTTATACTCTCGCAACAAATGTTGCTAAAGAGAGTATTATAGTTTTGTTCACATAACGGTTGTTTGTAACACCCAAAACTAAACGAGTTAGATATAGGGTTATATATACCAAAGTGATCAGGGTGAAGAGTGGAGTTCAAATCCGAATGTCTGTCTGTCCGTCCGTCCGTCCGTCCGTCTGTGCAAGCTGTAACTTGAGTAAAAATTAAGATATCTTGATGAAACTTGGCACACTTATTTCTTGGCACCATAGGAAGGTTGCTTTCGAAAATGAGCAAAATCGGACGCCCACAAAATGGCGAAAACCGAAAACACATAAAGTGCCATAACTAAGCCATAAATAAAGCTATGGAAATAAAATTTGGTATGAAGGATCGCACTATGAAGGGGCATATTTGGATGTAATTTTTTTGGGGAAGTGGGCGTGGCCCCGCCCCCTACTAAGTTTTTTGTACATATCTCGCAAACCAATAGAGCTATATTAACCAAACTTTCTGCAGTCGTTTTTTTAGCCACTTCCTAATACAGTCCAAAAATCAAAGAAATCGGATCATAACCGCGCCCACCTCCCATACAAAAGTTAGGTTGAAAATTACTAAAAGTGGGTTAACTCACTAACGAAAAACGTCAGAAACACTAAATTTCACATAAGAAATCGCAGATGAAAGCTACACTCAGATTTTTTTACAAAATGGAAAATGGGCGTGGCATCGCCCACTTATGGGTCAAAAACCATATCTCAGGAACTACTCGACCGATTTCAATGAAACTTGGTTTGTAATAGTTTCCTTACATCCCAATGATATGTTGTGAAAATAGGCCAAATCGGTTCACAACCACGCCTACTTCCTATATACCAGAACTTTGAAGACAATCTGAATCGTTTACTTTACAATATATAAAGTAAGCACTAGTGAAGATATCGATGCAGAACTTTGCATAAATACTACCTTTATAGTGTGGCAGCCCCATTCTAAAAATCGCCGAAATCGGACCATAGGTTTTTAAGGCCCCATATATCGAACACGAGGACCGTGGTGCTACTAACCTAATATTATGGTTTTCAACTTTCAATGGACTTTATACAATATATATGACGAATATGTGGGTCAAATTGTGTATTATATAATATAAATAAAGTTAAATAAATAAATTGCGAGAGTATAAAATGTTCGGTTACACCCGAACTTAGCCCTTCCTTACTTGTTTTAATAATTTTTAACTTGTTCTACATTATTGCTGACTCCGCGAATATTCAGTTGTCAGCCTATGGAAGATATGCGAGAAAAAATACAAAATTTTTTCACTACTTATCTTATAATAAATAAGAATTACTTTTCTTTAATTGTGTTTTCATTACTCATACTAGTAGTTCTAATAAACTTAGGTAAACACTTCTACTGTAAAGCTTTTCACCATAACGTTTTATTTAAGAGTAAAGCTTTGAGCTTTAACAACAGTTAGTGTTGAGAATTTAAAGTACAGTGTATAAGAGTTGAAAGCTCCGTGGCAACATGTAAACCGTAGAAAGCATGAAGCTCCTTTACTTAGTCATTTATTTATATTTAAACTTAGTATATTCTTCAAGGCATAGTTTGTGGCATTTTATGCATGTAAGCTTTCGAGTCACACCTCACCCTTCTTCCAATGATTTTTGTGAAACCTCCTACTTATACACCTGTTATAAGCGTACGAGGAAAGAAGTGAAGCCTTTTGTGATGTATGTGTGTGTAGTAACAGGAAATTATTGATAGCAACTGTTGCCACAACGCATACAGCTTATCTCATTGCCATAGATGGCGCTATCGTTGCGGCTGCTGCCGGTAAAATGAGGCTTCACACGAAAGATGTGATAACAATAGCGAACCAATTGAATACTTAGAAGTTGCAGGAGTGGGGGGGCAATTGTTAGCGAAAGTGACAATGAGAAATAAGTGACTTCAATAGGCAAATGGATTTCAAGATATAAATGAAGAGTTACACCATTACATATATATCTACATAAGAGTACTTAGTTATTTACAACAAAGAGAGATAGGGAAATCAGTCGATTTCCGCTGAAATGGCATGCAAGTCAAATATTTTTACATATTTTCTTACAAACACACACACACACACACACACAGACACATGTGTGCGTCGAGTGAAGAATTTTAATAGAAATTGATAGCATTCGCCTACGCATTTTCCCGCCACTCCGTACTGTGTTAAACGTGTGAAGCAACGCAAGTCTACTAGTATGTGCGTCTCTCCCTGTGTATCTGTGTGTGTCTGCCAACGCGCTTGACTACACACAACGCTGACAATTTACCTTCTTTATATCCTTTTGCTCTTTGTTGCGGCACTTAAGATATATTGACACACGATTTGTTAGAAACAAGTAACTGTAATTTATGTGAGAGCGTGCAAATGGCTGATTCTATACATATAAATGTGTGAGAGTGTGTTTGTGTTTGTGTTCGGAGGATGGCACTGACGTTTACGTGCAACTGCCGGCTTTCTAGCGTATAGCTGGAGCTCAGCGAGATTCGTTTCGCCTCATGATTTCTCCGGCTGCTGTGCAGTTATTCCCTGCTTCACTTCATGGCACGCTGGCATAAGCAGGGCTTTCCATTCGGATTCAGTTGTAGATTTTTGTTAGCAAATACAGTTATGTTAGACAGTAAAGATTTACAAGCAGTTTATAACGAAGAACACTATTTCTTCTTCGTACCAAAGGTGATAGCTTCATTTGAAATAAGAAATCGCGCTTTAAATGTACACTTGCGTGAAAAAATTTTGCAACGAATTTAGTTTTCATTTCTTTGGTGGAAAAAATATATTCAAATATTGAATGTAAAATTTTTTTAGGTTTTATTTTAAGCATTTAATTTGAATCCCCACCATATTTTCTATAAGAACCATATCCACACAGAAAAATTCTTGTTGGCAGCAAAAGTACCGCGAGCTTACATGCCTAGACATATGCGCCGGCATAACCCCAAAATCCCCTTAAAAGCATAATTAATTTCGCTGCCTGCATTTCAGCACCTTTTGCGCCACTTTATTGCCTCGCGATACAAAGCAAATTTGCATAACTCATCGCTGCGTTCACATGCGAGCAGTCATCAGTGGCAGATAATCGGCTTTAAGTGAATTACGTCAACAGGCACTCACTCAACACACACATACAAGTAAACACAAATGTATGTATGTGTGTGTGTGTGAGTTTGTGGGCGGCAATCAACTTTGTCGACAATTTGACAAAATCAAAAAGCAAAGCAGCTTCCTAAAACGACAGCTTTGTGCATACGTAATGACAATGCTAGATGCTTAAGTCCCAACTTAAGCAGATATTACTCATACGCAGTGTTGGCTGATAGTATTACCACCGATGCGCTTACTTACGCAAGCTATTGCTTAAATGTGACATATGTGTGTGTTTAGTAAATAGTACAACAAATTATAAACGAAAATTGTGCGAGAATTACTCGATTTATATTTTTGAAAGTCAAAGACATATATAGCGACCAAAATCATGGAATGTGATTTTAAAGAGAAAGAGATTTTGATCTAGAATTATTAAGGATTTATTATATTGAGAGTTCATCGCTATGGTTTTGAGAAATTTTTTTTTATCATTAAGGCAGTAGTCTGCTTTAGAAGCCGAAAAAAAGCGCTTTTTTAGCAATTTTTTTTGAAAGGGAAAGAAATGATTGCTGTGAACGGAATTTTAAGACGATAGTGTACCATATTTAAGGCTTAAAAAACAATATTTATTGTTATAAAATATTGAAATTTGTTCAAAGTTGTAAGTATTTTTCTGGAGCGCCTGGAGTCTGCACTTGTAAATCGGTGCCGGTGATGGAGGTCGTGCGATGCATCTGAAACAGTCGAACCAAATTTTTTTTTAATTTTTATAAGTTTATTTTCTTTATGAACTAAAAACGTACCGAAGAAGTTATAAAATTCCAAATTTTTTCGAAGCTTGAAAAAAAAATTCACTTTTTAAGAAAAAAATTGACTTTAAGTTGCAAAACAAGTACATAGTTTAAATAATACTTTTGTCCAACTTTTTTAGTTCAAATAGAAAATAATTTAATACTGAAGCTAGATCACTTTGGTTTTTTTTCGATCGGACATATATTCTTTTTGCTATCGACGGCAACGTTTTCTAACACTTGTGAAAATGAAAACTCGAGAAAACGCGCTTTAATGGTCTGCCTGAGCATTCGCACCTGCTCGACGCTCGGCCACTAAAACTGCTCCAGCTTCGAAAATATGTCGAATTGGCCTCTGGAATTTTAAAGACATATTCTTGGATAGTTTTGGAAGAGATTTAAAACAAAACAAAAAAATCGATTTTTTTAAGCCTTTAAAGCAGCCTTAATACTTTTATATTAATATATTTATATATATATTTTTTCGGGTGTGAATATCTCAAGCATTCTCCTTCGAAATCCCTACTCCTGTTCGCTTGGCTTGTATGCCTTTCACATGGCAGATTCCCACGATAAATTACCTTACTTTTTTCGGTTTCTCCTGTGTTGATTTTCCATTTGCTTTACACCAGAGAGCGCTGCTTCACTTCAGCTTGCATCACGTATTTCACTCAGCGCTCAGTCTGCGTTTTTTTGGCTGCAACGGATTTGTTTTGCACACGGGAGTCTTAGCCAAATTTACTATCACAGCGGTATTATATTGCGTCCCACTGTGCATAGTTTATGTGTTTGACCTTTAAACATGATTATAGCACTAAGTCTTCTATACTCGTATGATATAAGCATAGTAAATGCTATGATTACGATTATTGATTAATAGTATATTTACATATGAAAATAATCTCGTTCTAAGCTCGTTCAATAATATAACCATTTACATATAGCCAAATGAGATTATCAATTGTCAAATGTTTTGTATTTATTGTTGTATTACACATCTTTCTCTCGCTGTCGGCCATTTTTCTTACCATTTTCATTTGACATTTTTCCTCTTCTTCGCAAAATTATCGATAAACCTAGGAATAACACCGAAAATCTAGTTGTATAAAACGAGATAATTTTATAATCTCAGATTATCTAGATAGGAATTTTGTATGAGAAATCTCGTTTCTTAACTACAGATTATCGAGTTAAGCTCGTAAATGGATATAATCTCGTTATATGTAAACATAGTATAATGCAAGGAAGGTAGGTATTTACATAATTTACACTTTGGTGAAATTATCTTGGTTGGAGATTATTCACTAGTAGTAATAGTAAATTTTCAGTGATTTACATAGAAAATAATATTAAATAGCATATCTTGTAAGTGTACAGCTTTTAGTAAAGAAATTAAAATATATAAGAACACCAATTGTTCGGCCTGATTTATTTAATATTTGAAGCGAAATTTCTATCGAAAAATTTTTACTTAATATTAAAGGTTCACTAAACATACCTAAATAGTGTTATTTAGCAACGCTACATACCATTAAAATTTTAATTAATCTGCTTATCTGTAAGAAAGCACATACAGAAAAATTCCATTAAGCTTAATTGCTTTGCATAATGTGCCGTTATGAAGCATTAACATTTCTACAAAAAGCTTAAAAGCAGTTAAGAGCGGAAGTAACATCCTTAGTGGTGCCTTAATTTGTCACGTATCACACATAAATAGTGTGGCAAAAAAGTACAAAACAAAAGAGACATAGCGGACATAGACTAAAGGAAGTCCACTCTGCTTCTATAGCTACTGGACACAGTATAGAGTCTATGATATGGACTTATAATATCTACTTGAAATCAGATAGAATATGATGAGTATAACCTTTCAAAGAATATACAAGTTTTTAAGAAATTTTAAAATTTGGTGACTCCAATTATCAAAAGCTCAGATTTCGTTCCTTCTTCTTCTTCTTGACTGGCGTAGACACCGCTTACGCGGTTATAGCCGAGTCCAAAACAGCGCGCCACGCATCCCTCCTTCTGGCAGTTTGGCGCCAATTGGTTATTCCAAGCGAAGCCAGGTCCCTCTCCACCTGGTCCTTCCATCGGAGTGGAGGTCTCCCTCTTCCTCTGCTTCCACCAGCGGGTACTGCATCGAATACTTTCAGAGCTGGAGCACTTTCATCCATTCGGACAACATGACCTAGCCAGCGTAGCCGCTGTTTTTTTATTCGCTGGACTATGTCTATGTCGTCGAATAACACATACAGCTCATCGTTCCATCGTCTGCGGTATTCGCCGTTGCCAATTCTTAAGGGACCATAAATCTTCCGCAAAACCTTTCTCTCGAAAACTCCTAGTGCCGTCTCATCGGATGTTGACATCGTCCACGCTTCTGCACCGTAAAGTAGGACGGGAATGATGAGGAACTTGTAGAGTTTGGTTTTTGTTCGTCGAGAGAGGACTTTACTTTTCAATTGCCTACTTAGTCCATAGTAGCACCTGTTGGCAAGAGTGATTCTGCGTTGGATTTCCAGGCTGACATTGTTATTGGTGTTAATGCTGGTTCCCAGGTAGACGAAATTATCTACAACTTCAAAGTTATGACTGTCAACAGTGACGTGGGAGCCAAGACGCGAATGCGCTGACTGTTTGTTTGATGACAGGAGATATTTCGTCTTGTCCTCGTTCACCACCAGACCCATACGCTTCGCTTCCTTATCCAGTCTGGAGAAAGCAGAACTAACGGCGCGGGTGTTGTTTCCGATGATATCGATATCATCGGCGTACGCCAGTAACTGTACACTCTTATAAAAGATTGTACCTTCTCGATTTAGCTCTGCAGCTCGTATTATTTTCTCCAGCATCAGGTTAAAGAAATCACACGAGAGTGAGTCACCTTGTCTGAAACCTCGTCTGGTATCGAACGGCTCGGAGAGGTCCTTCCCGGATCCTGACGGAGCTTTTGGTGTTACTCAACGTCAGCTTACACAGCCGTATTAGTTTTGCGGGGATACCAAATTCAGACATCGCGGCATAAAGGCAGCTCCTTTTCGTGCTGTCGAAAGCAGCTTTAAAGTCGACAAATAGATGGTGTGTGTCGATCCTATTTTCACGGGTCTTCTCCAAAATTTGGCGCATGGTGAATATCTGGTCTGTTGTTGATTTTCCAGGTCTAAAGCCACACTGATAAGGTCCAATCAGTTTGTTGACGGTGGGCTTTAGTCTTTCACACAATACGCTCGACAGAACCTTATACGCGATGTTGAGGAGGCTTATCCCACGGTAATTGGCGCAAATTGTGGGGTCTCCCTTTTTGTGTATTGGGCAGAGTACACTGAGATTCCAATCGTCAGGCATGCTTTCTTCCGACCATATTCTGCAAAGAAGCTGATGCAAGCACCTTATCAGCTCTTCGCCGCCGTATTTGAATAGCTCGGCCGGTAATCCATCGGCACCCGCCGCCTTATTGTTCTTCAAGCGGGTAATTGCTATTCGAATTTCTTCACAGTCGGGCAATGGAACATCTGCTCCATCGTCGTCGATTGGGGAATCGGGTTCGCCATCTCCTGGTGTTGTACTTTCACTGCCATTCAGCAGGCTGGAGAAGTGTTCCCTCCACAAACTCAGTATACTCTGGTCATCAATAACTAGATCACCTCTGGGGGTCCTACAGGAGTGCGCTCCGGTCTTGAAACCTTCAGTTAGTCGCCGGGTCTTTTCGTAAAATTTTCGAGCATTACCCCTGTCGGCCAGCTTGTCAAGCTCTTCATACTCACGCATTTCGGCCTCTTTCTTTTTTTGTCTGCAAATGCGTCTCGCTTCCCTCTTCAGCTCTCGGTATCTTTCCCATCCCGCCCGTGTTGCGGTCGATCGCAACATTGCGAGGTAGGCAGTCTGTTTTCTCTCCACTGCGAGACGACACTCCTCGTCATACCAGCTGTTTTTTTGGCTTTTCCGAAAACCAATGGTTTCGGTTGCAGCTGTACGTAAGGAGTTTGATATGCCGTCCCACAGCTCCCTTATACCGAGATGCTGATGAGTGCTCTCAGAGAGCAGGAGTGCAAGTCGAGTAGAAAATCGTTCGGCTGTCGGTTGTGATTGCAGCTTCTCGATGTCGAACCTTCCTTGTGTTTGTTGACGTGTGCGCTTTTCTACACAGAGGCGGGTGCGTATCTTAGCTGCTACAAGATAGTGGTCCGAGTCGATGTTGGGACCACGAAGCGTACGCACATCAAGGACACTGGAGACATGTCGTCCATCTATCACAACATGATCGATCTGGTTGCGAGTGATTCGATCCGGGGACAGCCATGTAGCTTGATGGATTTTCTTATGCTGGAATCTAGTACTACAGACGACCATATTTCGGGCCCCGGCGAAGTCGATCAGCCTCAGACCGTTTGGTGATGTTTCGTCATGGAGGCTGAATTTTCCGACTGTTGTGCCAAAGACACCTTCTTTACCCACCCTAGCGTTGAAATCGCCAAGCACGATTTTTACATCGTGGCGGGGCAGCGCTCATAGGTACGTTCTAGGCGCTCATAGAAGGTATCTTTGATCACTTCGTCCTTCTCTTCCGTCGGGGCGTGGGCGCAAATCAGCGATATGTTGAAGAACCTCGCTTTGATGCGGATTGTGGCTAGACGTTCATCCACCGGAGTGAATGCCAGGACTCGACGACGGAGTCTCTCTCCCACCACGAATCCCACACCGAATTTGCGCTCCTTTATATGGCCGCTGTAGTAGATGTCACAAGGACCCACCTTCTTCCGTCCTTGTCCCGTCCATCGCATTTCTTGGATTGCGGTGATGTCAGCCTTTACTCTTACGAGGACATCAACCAGCTGGGCAGAGGCACCTTCCCAATTAAGGGTCCGGACATTCCAGGTGCATGCCCTTAAATCGTAGTCCTTTAAACGTTTGCAGTGGTCGTCATCAAAATTGGGGTCTCTCATCCGAGGCTGTTTCGTCGTTTTCATTGGGGGGTGTTTTTATGTGGTGGGTCCCAAACCCTACACACAACCGCATAAGCGGGTTTCGCCTTCTCACTTTAGCTCGCCTCCAGACGGATGTCTGTTGGCTACCCAGAGGATACTTGGTCTAAGACCGGAAGTCGTGAGCTGCTTGAGCCACATGTAAAAGAATCGTTCCTGGCCACTCCCAAGTGAATGACAATCAGAAACTTTCCTCACTTGCGTGAACTTCTACATATGACTCCATCCTCCATTCGTTCCTTACTCGGGGGTTATTGGCCAAAAAATACTGTAACGATGCTATAATTTACTTTTTTATATTTAAAAAAACAAAGAGAACCTTTACCCGAAATAACCCACGATTACCATATGGTAACGCACAATTTGAAAATTACAATGCATTTTCCGGAAGAGTTAAATATTGAATATAATGAATCGTAAAACAGATTTCATTTTCGAGCTCAGGGGCAAAAATACATGGGTGTTTTTCATTTCAGAAAAATCTGAAACGTAAAAGTTCTGGGCAGTACCGGGTTAAAGGGCCTTCGGCTTACAAGAGTATATGAGAAATTGCTGTAAGAGCCAAAGACTATCCCAAAAATCGACAAGTGTTTATAAGCGATTGGAAGAAGCAATGGCATAAATGCGTAGTATCGAATGGGAACTATTTTGAAGGTGTCAACAGTAATGTAGACGGATGAAGAACTATTTTTTCAAAATAAACGAAAATTGCAGTTAATTCTTGAATACATCTCGTAAACAGTTTGAGCAGTGGGTTTTAATAAGAAATACCAGGTGTTGGATTAGAAAAATTAAAAATCAGCGATAATATGATCAGTTACCTTCCAAAAAGTACAGTGTATTTATTCTTGCTATTCAAAACAAAACATGCTTCAGTTGCGCATATATGTCAAGGACACATTAGTCAGCAGTTGACAGCTCAACAAAGCGTTCGTTGGGATAATTATTAAATTGTGATGTTTTTATTGTCATCCTGCTCCCACGCTGGCTGCGACGTTTGGAGCCATTAAAAATAATTATGAAATCCATTTCGCAACGCAACTGTGCGCACTACGCTTCACCTAAGCTGCAACAAAGTGCAAATATCAGTGCGAGTGTATGTGCAACACTTCCATGAATGTGCACACAGTGTAGATCGTCATTGCGTGCGTGCACTTTGTCACTTGCCAGGGCGCGTGGTTACAATGGAAATCATGATATGACAATAATTTGAACAACAACAACAGCAATAGCAACCAAAGTGGGTTGGAAAATTAGTGTGCGTGTCAAGCATATTCACCATTTATTCTCTGACTTTTTCCCAGCGCACACCCCTCTCTACATTTGCTTATTCGCTGCACAAACTGAAATGACTGGCGTCAAATGTGTTTGTGACAATTGTGCAACGTTGGCAATAACGGTTAATGTGCATGATTGTCACACATGCACACATGCGCAACGCAATGCAAGCCGACAGTGGTGACTGCGCTTGGCGGCAAATCGTTGCTGCGCTTTTTAATGCTCGTACGTGTTCTTCGGCGCACACACGTGTGTCGCTTGCTGTAGACGTGCGCCAATGTGTGCACTGCGCTCATATGCAAATTTAATAATTCAGTTGAATGCGTTGCGCATTAAAACGCACTTCCTTTAATTGTCTGATGCGTTGAATCAGCTGAGACGGACGCCTTGAACTAGCTTTTGGTAGCTTAGAAGTAGAGCAACATGAGCGCTATATTTCAATTTTCGCATTTTTGTCGATAATTGTGAAAAATTTAATAATCATTTTATGTTTAATGCGTGTTTACGCGCACATTTTATGCGTTGTCATAACAGCTCAACTCACACTCACCGCCACTTGTTCATCATACGCCCCGTTGCACACGCCTTCATATGCGCGAGGCGCTGCTGCGGCAGCATACCTTAATTGAACGCGTACAGATTTGTTGCGCTTTTTAACACACGCACAGTCACGCCCCTCAGCGCCGCCACTGAGCATGAAATTTTCAACTTTCGTGCGCTATTAAATTCTCGTCGCTCCGCCTTACAAATATTTTGCTGTTCGCATCACCTCCTTCACTGTCGCCCCGCGACATTCCGATGCCATGCGCTGCCTTCACAATTAAGCTTCATACATTTTGATTAAAACGAAAGGTGTTAAAAGTGCCGAGCCATATTAAATTGAAAATTGAAAAAAAGGAGAACTTTACGCATTACTTTGTCTTTCGCTGCGAAATTATGTGCACAAGTAAAACAAGCAAAGCCTGCAACAAAATATGATATTCAATGTTCCGCGGCATTTTGTATGTAAATATGCAGGTTTTCTGTTACGCGCTTGTACATTTCGCGTCGCAAGCTTTTACGCCTCGTCACTCAGCCCCAGCAAAGCTCGCTTTAACTCGATGCAAATTTTCGCTGGCTCGGCAATTTAAGCGGCGCTGATTTTCACCTTTTTTTTCTACTTCCACTTGTAATGTTATGTAAGCTTTGTGGCAACTTCGTCTGTGTATTTTCATAAAATTGTTTGTTTATAACTCATTATTATCACCAATTTTTGTTGTTGCAGTACTTTGTTTCACAATTTTTCATGAGAGATTTTTTTATTAAATGCTCGTACAATGAAGTCGCTAAATTTTTGAGATCTTGAATTTCAGTGTGAAGAATTGTTTTTGCATGTTGAAGTAGAGAAGATGTCAATGAAGAAACCTGATGCTAAAATTATTATAATTCTGCTGAGGCGTGAGTAGTAAAAGGATGCACCACATCCGTTAACAAATACAACTGTCTAGCATATTAAATATTTTTCAAGTATATTTCAATTTTATAAAAATCCAAAGTTCAGTTTGATATTGAAATACTAAAGCGGTCTTCTGGTCTTACTAACATATTTTCTAGGACCACACTCACTTATCCTGGAATGAGTTTGAAAACAGCTAAAGAAGAATTATAATATCGAGCTAATCCAGAAATTTTCAAAAAGAATTACGAGGGCTGCTATATGTATTTCTGACCTAGGCAACACTAAGTGTTGCCAGGTGCAATCTGACATTTCCATTGGAAAATTTGACATTTTTTAGCATAACATCACTCAGAACGTTTTGTCATTTAACCGTGAATTGTTTTATTTACAGAGAATTAAAAAATTCATCTCGGCCAAAAAATGTAATTAACTCGTGAACATTTTCGTGCGATAATTTTTCACAACTTTCGACGTGGATTATCGCGACAAGAGTGCATCGATGAACTAAAATCTTTGTATGGCTATGAAGCACCATCCTATAGCACTGTGAAAAACTGGTACAACGAATTCAATCGTAGCCGACGCTCGCTCAAAGACGAATTCCGTGAAGGTCGTCCAAAAACAGCCGTTGTGCCAGAAAACATCGATGCCGTACGTGAACTGATAATGCAAGACCGTCATATAACATACCTTCAGATTGAGGCATGCCTATGCATTTCTCCCACCAGCATACATTCGATATTGCATGAACACCTGGCCGTAAAAAAGGTTTGTTCTCGTTGGATCCCGCACAATTTGGCAATCGCTCAAAAAAAGGCTCAAAAAAAGTGCTTCGAAAATTGGTGTGTGTATAAATCTTGATGGAGAATATTTTGAAAAACAATAAAACCATTTTCGTTGATAAATATTCCTATTTTCATTATTAGGCCAGAAATATCGTATATAAAGTTCCCTGAAAAAATTACGGGAATTTAGATTAAAAAAAAAAATATTCATTCGCCTACATTAATGTTGTCTGCTGTCCTTTGAAATAGTCCCCATTCAATATTATGTACTTCTGCAAGATCTTCTTCTGGTCTTCAAAACATTTCTCATACTCATACTGACAATTGGACTCTCCAAACTCATAAAATTTCAAATTTTACAATTCCCGTTATTTTTTGAACACACCATGTACAACTTTTATTCCACCTTCATCTGCAAACCCTGCGAACCCAACCTCTACTCATTCCATTTATTGAATTTATTAGAAAAAGTTAAAATTAGTCCATTCGAACATCTTTTTTGACTTCTTTCCACCACAACAACACAAAAATAAATGTGAAAGCTTCAGCTTCTTCAATTCACAACAACTAAACAACAACTTTCGGCTCATTGAATTCCATTGCCTTCATTAACCTCCGCACAAAATCGAAGCGAGCATAAAAATAAACATTTCAGCAGTGTGTTTAATGAAGAGCTAAAATACACATTTATGTAATGCCAACAATTAATTAAAAGCGCACTCGTTGACTTACGCACAGGGCCTAAGTAAATGTGTAAATATTTTTACAGCTCAATTTGAAAGCTATTAATTTGCACAATTATCGACTGCGTCAGTGATTGTATAATCTTTTGTAATAGTTCCGATTTGTTTATTTACAGGCAGTACACAACACTTCCACTGGGTGAACAGAATTCCATGTAATTGTTTACAAGTACACTCAGATCGGCATTGCTGGCCTTGGAGATAAATTTAATTGCTGTATGAGTATTTGCTGTTATGGAGTTCTCACAGCCACTCCAGACAGTAATTGCTGCTGTGTAAGGCACTTCAGTGTGCGGTGTAAGTAATGAATTGATTGTGATTGCATGAGTACTGTATTTACTTGAGTATTTCATAATTTTTATTTGTATTGAAACAAAGCTTCGACACAACAGGTGAGGTTCAAAAACCAATATTTTACATCAACAAGTGCCATGCAACTTGATTTCCAGCTTTCATTAAAAGATAGAAATATATAAATCCTGGAGGCTCTTCAGCCAGCTATTTATTGACATGCACTAAAAATATTTATTGCGCCATAAAATTAAGTTAATCGTAGGCGAGCACCAATACACACGCCCGGTGTCTGTGAAAGTGTCACTGAAGTGGAAGAAATCAATAACCCTCGACTGAGTATGGGAACACACAAGCGCTCGCGTGTGTTTAGATTTCGAAGCTATTTGTGTTTGGCAAGACAACAACTGTTGAGTAGCCACCTTAATTGGCAGTAAATCATGCGACCATGCCCACTTTATGACTGTATTGGTAAATAATTTAATTTCGCTTTTATTATTTATCGTTCATCGTGCATGCGATTTTGAGTCCTTCACTGCTGCTGAATATCTCGCATGCATTCAATGTGTCTCACGCCGCATGGATGGCACAGTATCGATTTTTAATTATGCGCTGATGAGTTTAGTTACTAGAAATGACAATACGTTGACAAGGATGTTGAATGATGATTGTCATATTGACTGCAAACGAATTGAAATGCACCACAAAGACTAATCAATGCGCATTGGTTACTGTTGTGGCAACGGAAATTTGTGGCGATGATAGTGATAGTGGTCAAGCGATATGAATACAGCAACGCAGTGAGTTAGAGCATTGCATAATAAAATGTTGCCAATATACAAATTCCTTTCACACACATTCTGTTACCATTTCCATAAGCTCCATTTGGCCACATGCTTTTTGATTATCCCACTAAGCTTTTATATGTGCATATACTCAATCCACATTTAGTTCATGCAAGTAAATAGAAACGGTTACTTTTGCACTATTCGCACCCCACTGCGCTTAAATGAGCATTTATGGCTCAGCTTAATGCGTATATAAAATAATTCCATTACACCCAGTGTTTACTACCGACCAACAAATTGACCGACATGCCATTCTGTTTGGTTACATGGCCAATGGCTCATTGCAATTAGACTAATTAATGTGTTGTGCATATTGTTCCCAGGCGTATACCACATTTTATAGCATTATATAGTATAGTATAGTCGATGGCGTCCATGCATATTGTAGTGGCTTTGGTTTATGCAACATGCAATATTGGTAAGAGTGCTTTGTATAGACTGACTCAACAGTATTTGATTTTGTATGCATACGAAATTACGTTTCAAGGACTCCTACTGAATTGCATATCAAATATAATATAATTTAATTATTTCAAAAAATTAGATGATTTATTTAGAATTATACATATGAATGTATAGGAAGACAGAATTTATATTCTTCCAATCAGTTCAGTACTTTGCACCTGAAAGTTCGTCGACAATCCATAAAAAAAATTTAAAAAACAAGTTTCGGTATTGTTTATCCAACGTAATATGGATCTCTTATTCTCTATTATTATTAATTCATTACTTCATATTCACTCTTTGAATTCTGATTCAGTATTATCTACTACTATTACAATTGGCCTATTTACTTATAACTTTTTATATAAATCCCTTGAATCCCAGCATGTGAGCTGCTCACTCAGTTATGGCCCTCTCTCCGCTCTCATTTATTATGCATAATTCTATTTGTGAGTATACGTTTACTCCCGCGGTCATCATAAATGCATGAAAATTTACTAATTTTGCCACCTCAATCGACTTATGGGAACATTACATAGCCAAATACATAGGAGATGTGTTTAAAAAATAACGGGAATTCCAAAAGTCTAATTGTCAAAATTTATTATATTTTTTATACCATGAACAGGGTATATTAAATGATCAGTATGTTGAACTGAGTCGATTTAGCCATGTCCGTCTGTCTGTCTGTCCATCCGTCTGTCTGTCTGTATATATACGAACTAGTCCTTAAGTTTTTAAGATATCGTTTTGAAATTTTGCGGATGTTATTTTCTCTTCAAGAAGCTGCTCATTTGTCGGAACTGCCGATATCGGACCACTATATCATATAGCTGCCATACAAACTGAACGATCGGAATCAAGGGCTTGTATGGAAAACTTCCGCATTTGACGTGGTATCTTCACGAAATTTGACATGGATTACTGCTTAAGGTAATATTATAATCTCCGATGAAATTGTTCAGATCGGTTAACTATATAACCTTAATTTTTCTAGCAAACAACCCGGCTAAAAAGAATTAGTAAAATGTTTTCTTTTTTTTACTTACTTTTTCTTACGTCTTTAGATTTGCTTAAACACATAGTTACTAAAAGAAATGCACCTGTGAAGGGTATATTAGCTTCGGTACAGCCGAAGTTAACGTTTTTTCTTGTTTTTATTATTTTCACCATTATTTTCAACAGCCTCCATATGATTTTTCTGTGTATTTTTTCCTATTACCAAAAGTAAAGAGAACCTTGAAGGGTCATTATTTTACAAGCATATGAGATATCGCTGAAAGAGCCAAAGGCTATACCAAAAATCCTAAAAATCGGATTTGAAAAGCTGGCAGAAGTGCATAATATCGAATAGGGACTAGCTTGAAGGCGACTTGACAAGATTAATTTAGGCGAATGAATAAATGTTAAATTCCCGTTATTTTTTAACACCCCTCATATGTTATGCTCATAAACAAATATAAATCAGGTAATCGACTGAGTCACAAGGAGGCACTTATAATAAAGCGGGTGGTTCTATACCGTAGATTGTTAGATAAAATAATAATTATTCCATGTAAGTATAAATTAAGTACTTATTAAAGCTCGACTTTTTATCTTTGCTTACTGATCGGTATATTAAAGCTTAATTCATGGCATATTAGAATACGACGGTTAGAATAGAACCACGATAATATCGCATTATCTTGCTACATGGAAGTAAATCAATTATTTTTACGCCTGTTAATATATGCTGGCGAGCATAAAAGCTTACACGAACACTCATATAGTAATACGTACTACAAATAGTAAAGCGCCTTTGTTGGGCTTCAATGGCTTGGCCGACAGTAACACACTAAGCTGCTAACACACTGATTTCAGGGTTGTGCCTAACTAGCGCCTCTCGATATAAAACTAACGATGTACTGGCTGTGATGTCCATGGGGAATTCAAAGAAATTACTTTAACTCACTTTTCGCTTGAGAAAGTACAAAAATAAAAGCAAAAGATAAGATAATGCGAAATCATTAGCCGCGTTGTGGCGTTGTGGCCGCAAAGAATCCAAACACATTAGGCATTCACATTATGGGCGAAATACAAAAATAATGGCTGTTAGTAAGTGAAAGCTACGCCGAGCTAATGCCACACTACAGGATATGCGTATTTGGATGCTACGAGTAATTTATGCACACACTGCTGCCTACAAACAGCCGTTTTCGTTTAGGTAATCGCATACAATGGCCATAATGCCTAATAATCAGGCGGAAATACACCTGTGCATGTGTAAGTGAAGATGATTTATCTTAAAGTTGTTTCGTCGAGCAAAATGGAGTAAATATTAACTGGGCTGTGAACCCACATCAACATAATTGTGGCATTTCCTTGTTCAAACAACCCTGAAGAGGTTTCTTTCAGCATATTTGCACATAAGTCATTCCACAAAACTCAACACTTCGTGTTTAGAAAGCAAAGAAAATTCGCTGCAATCTTTTGTAAGGCACATACATACTTGAGATCTGAACCGTTTGACCCATATTCCTCTTCTAATATTCATTTGTAATATTATTACACTCCTTCAAATGAGATGATGCTATATTTCATTAAAAATATACTCGTAATTCTTTCAACTGTCCTTTCGTTGGAAATTTTATACGCAACTATTACATTGCAGACTAAAAACAAAATGAGAAGAACGCGGTTCAAAAGCGATAAGCAAGCGAAATGCTTATTTTATGACACAACAAATGCAAATTAGCAGGTGCTAAGCGACAAGCAGCGAGTGCCAAATGGCAAATGTTAAATGGCGTAAGGTAAGCGCACAAGTGTAAAGTTGCAAGACAAGATGCAAATTGTTAACGGTAAACAAAGAGTTTTTGTTGAGAGTAGAATAGGACACACATTTACTTATAATGATGACATTTACTATGCAAAACAGCGAAATTTGTTGGCACGCATGGTAATGAGAAACAAAACCTTGGGTCCTAGGGTACTTCTTAGTAGTAGTATGTTTTTATACTCTCGCAACAAAAGTTTGCTAAGTTTGGTTTTGTTCACATAACGGTTGTTATGTTCCGGTTCCGGTTGTCCCATTTTCGTTCCCGTAACAACACATTACATCAAATCCGTCCCCTGTTCTCCATATCCGTCCACCTCATATCCGGTTCCCATAACATCATCTCCGGTTACCCCCATATCCGGTTCGGGTTACATTATTTCCGGTTACCCCTTTTCCGGCTCCGGTAATATAATATCCGGTTACCTTATATCCGGTTCCGGTTGATCCATATAAGGATCCGGTAACATAGGCTCCCATGAGATTATCTTGTTCTGATCATATTCTTAACCCTTATCCAGTTCCGGGTACCCATTTCCGGTTCTGGTTGCCCGTCCACAACCGGTTCCGATATCCATACTCTGTTTCCTTATATCCGGTTCTGGTTGCCCCATTTCCGGTTCCGATAACCCCGGATCAGAGCAGAGCTTCAGTGTGGAGCACTTAAACACTTTGAATAGTCATAACTCCGATTTTGATAATCTTGGTGTCATAACTAAGCCATAAATAAAATTTAATTATTTTTTATAAAACCATAACATAGCTATACAAGTAAAATTTAATATAAATGATCGCACAATTTTCCAAAACGGAATTCATTATATCTCATATCTCAATGCATTAAAATTGATATTTTAATCATTGGTTGCAGGCAAATGGCTTTTATTATTACCATCTGCTATGTATTAAGCTCAACTAAATCCAAACAAATATATTTGAATATTTTAGTTTGCAAATTGAAGCCACTTGAATCCGAATATTATTCAAATTTTTTGACAGTTTTTTGCGCTTTTATTGCCTAAAAGACTTATGCAGCCAAAATTAAACCACAAACGATTAGTTATAACACTGTGGCAACTGCAGTTATTCCATATGTATATTTAGATATATTTTATCGTATATATATATTGTATATGTGTGCATTTTCACATATTGCAGTGCGAACTTTCAATTCAAATTTAATTTGTTTATTTATTTTATTTTATTTATTTCGATTTACAAATCCAATTAGCTTAACATAAAGCAGTGGTTTTGTTATCTTAAAAGCTTTGGTAATAACAGGAAAAGGCAAATTATACTTTTATTATTTGTAAATAAATGCTGAAATATGTTCAAAAATGGTAAGCAAAGCGTTAATGCGCAGCCACAGCACAGTGACTGACCCACAGCCATTGGTCGTGATTGATGATTTTATTTAATGCATGACAATTGCTGCTTGGCATCGGCCCTTCGTTCAGCAAGTAAACTTTTGTAATTGTCAGCGCCGATTGTCTACAGTAACTGGTTAAATAGTCACCTGCTCACAGATATTACTCATACGCCATGGTATCCAAACATATTTAAAATCTTAAATTACACAGACCGTTGTGAAAATTATAAAAACACTGCTAACCAACTAGCCGAAGGCTACTACAACAATTAAGCTAATTTTAAATATACTTTAGTGCGCTTAACCCTTCTCACGCGTAAATTAGCGCCACTAAATAAGCTACCTTGCTGCTACGGCGCCAGTTGATCCTTATCAAATGTCAAATTAGCATATCGATTTTCATTTCTCTCCATTATAAAGACGCTATTTAACCAAAGTTTACTTAACTGATTGATTGATTCGTTTGGTAATGCGCCGTCAGGGGTGAACAAATATATACACATACCATATTTTGAAAATTCCCATTACTGGTCTTACTGCCAACTATTTACACATTTTCTTGCACATATTTACTTGTGTATGTGTAAGTATGCTTGCTCGAATGTGTTTTGTGCAGCGCTCCAGGTCAGGAATTTCCAAAATATTCAGTTATGCTATCGTTTCAGGCTGCTTCGATCAAAGTCACATGTAAACGAATCTGTGTGTTTACTTCACTGTCATTTGTTTGTATTGATTTCACTTTGAAATTTATATTACTGCAGGGTTGAGTCTACGTTGTTATTACTTTGTCTACGGTGTATTTAACTTAGCGCGCCAACAATGATAAATTGATTTTACTAAAAGTTGTCAAAGTTTACAAAGACGCGTCTACACAGTTGCACTTGCAGGAGACGAGAGTACACGCTGCCATATAAGATAGAATAAAATAATATTCAATATATTTTCCAATACGAAATTCATACTTTGTGTTGTTATATACATGCATACAAATGGTTTTCAGTCACAAAGTTAAAATTTTTTCATATTTTTCCTACTGAGCTTATATCATGGCATGGCTACATGTCACTTTCACACTCCCGTAAACACATTTGCGAGTGTTTAAAATATATGTGATATATATATATATATGTATATACTATGCTCTGAAATCACTAGCTTATGTAATATGCAAATGATTTCGGCACTGATTTTGTACTGATTATACAAATCCCTCAAGCCATGAGTGTTGGTATGCCCACTGAGTTGAAATATTACAGCCAATTCTCAGTTGTATTGTTTTGGTGAAAGGTGAATATACACTAAAATAGGTTGGTTTTGATTTTATTTATTTCTAGGTATAAATGGAACGTTTAATGATTTTGTTAGTGATAATTTCAACCTCCATCCTCTGAGTTTATCTACACTATTAGGTCTACAACTTTGCTTCCGTCGTTTTCCAATAGATGTCTCTAGAGTCAAGCATTGGTCGATTAAATCGATTTTTTTTCGAATTTTCGACATTTGCGGGAATGGCTTTGACCCTTTCGAAAATTCGAAAAAAAATCGAAAAAAGCACTGGTCGATTAAATCGTTTTATATCGATCTTGGACATTTGTGTCAACATTAACTCAACAAAATATTTGTAGAGATCTGTTTGCATCCAAACTTAATCTCAACTGAAAATGTCACTTTTTGAGCCGAATTCTCGACAATTGCGGGAAATTTTGCTTTTATTTTTTTAATTCCAAGAAAAGTGCGGCTGAGGCTCATCGAATGCTTTCGGATTCGTACGGTGAGGCTGTCCTAAATGAAAAAAGCCTTAAATTTACAAAAAAACAACGGAAGCAAAGTTGTAGACCTAATAATATTGTTGAAAGTTGTTTGCATTCAATTAATTAACTAATTATGTTTACTTACCTTGTAATTAGTAATCCGACAATATGCGAGTTGTCTGAAAAATAAAGAAGAGCGATTAGCATAATTCAAAATAATGAAGAAATATAAAATAGTCACATCGTCACAGTTAGTGTAAGAAAAACGAAATTTCCATATTTAAAATTAAAATAAAAATTGATTTTGTATACTTCCCAAGGTAATAATATTGTTCCAATAAAATGGTCCTCGAAGAAAAATTGTCTATAATATTTTTTGGAAGCGAAACCACAGCCAAAGTGTTATAATCAGCCACAAAACTACTGCTTATATCTGCCCTTATGCCTAACCAAATGAACAACAATACAAATATCCAACAATAAACGAAAAGTAATAATAGACTAGTTGTGCTGAGCAGCTGCTTATTATCGAAACATAATCGAGCATATGTGATTTGCCTTTACTATTCCATTATCAGACACATTGAGGCAATATTTTATTTAATATTACATTAAATGTGTCTGCAACAGAAAAGGGATTCTCATAATTTCCATCCGACTTGTGTGCTCATAATTTTGGGTCACGCAATTGAAGAAAGCTTCCGCACAAGCAGCAGTTGAACCAATAAAAGGCAGACGAAGCACTATCAGCTAAATATTATGTAAATACGCACATAATTTTGCTGAATATTTGCATAAATTCATACCATTTTGTATTTACTTATATAATATCTATATTTGCTTTCACTCACGCACTCATATGATGTCACTTCGAGAGCAACGGAAGTCGTAGAAGCGTTAAAGGAAGTACTGGTGACATTGACAGGCACACACACACATAAAAAATAGAATAGAAAACACTGATAAAGCGAGGACAGCAACGTTGGCAAATTAGCCAAACACTTTTATGCTTTCTACATTGTTGAGTACCTTCCCTGTCCGTGTGGACTCTTTTTAGCATTTGCTTTATTATTTTACGCCCACTACTTCCGCTGTAATCGCTTATTCCACTAAGTGATAATCCTTGCTTGCTGCACAATTCTTCAACGCTCTTCATATTTTTGTTATTGTTGTTGATTTGTACATTAAGTCTCACTATTGTGTATAGTATATTTCATGTCCATTCGAGTATATTCTATTGCGGCTTTTGCGCATTTCTATATATTTACATGGAGGAAAGTTGTTAGCGCATTAAGACTTATCGTCGTCATTAGTCATTGACAGCGTGAAGTCGCAACTCATTCAACGTTATGAAGCGCTAACAAGACAGTGACTGAACGTTGAAGGGTAGAGAGCAGAGGCGCTGGCGCAGCGAGTTGTCATAGACGTTGATGAGCCGTGATATTGCCTAGCCATATCCATTAATGTTGTGATTAAAAATATGTAATCGCATTTGTATGTGTGCATATACTTTAGTAAATTATCTTGGTGCCTCCTCGCTAGGGGTCCACAGAGACTACAACACGACTATTGTTGCTTTATGAGCCTTCAAATGCGCTCGCTTTGTTTCACTTCTTTCTTGTGTATGAGCCTTTTTTATTGTTGCCGTTTTGCCTTTATTGCATATTATTGTAACGGTGATTACCGCTATTGTCGTTGAGTAACTATTTACGGAAAGATGATTTAGATGAGTCTCCATTTTACCAGGCTAAGGTTATGGTTTCGAAATGCAAAATTGTAAAGATGAGGTTGGAAACGATGATTTTCTCAACCATCTGCATATAGTGATCACAAAAGTGCCAAAATTCGAAATACTGCGATTTTGGAACCCTTAAAAAGTAACCTTCCTATTCTTTTGAGCAAATATGTAATATAAGGGATCACAAAAAAATAGAAATCTGATTCCAGAACAACTTAGGCAGTAGTCTGCTTAGAAGCCGAAAAAAGCGTTTTTTTAGCAATTTTTTTTGAAAGGGAAGGAAAAGATTGCGGTAAACGGAATTTTAAGACGATAGTGTACTATATTTAAGGCATAAAAAAACAATATTCATTATTAAAAAATATTGAAATTTGTTCAAAGTTGTTAGTATTTTTCTGGAGCGCCTGGAGTCTGCACTTGTAAATCGGTGCCGGTTATGGAGGTCGTGCGATGCATCTGAAACAGTCGAACACAATTTTTTTTTAATTTTCATAAGTTTCTTTTCTTTATGAACTAAATAAATACCGAAAAGTTATAAAATTCCAAATTTTTTCGAAGTTTTAAAAAAAATTCACTTTTTTAAGAAAAAAATTGACTTTAAGTTGCAAAACAAGTAGTTTAAATTATACTTTTGTCCAACTTCAACTACTTTTGTCTAGTTCAAATAGAAGATAATTTAATACTGAAGCTAGATCACTTAGATTTTTTTCGAACGGACATATATTCTTTTTGCTATCGCCGGCACCGTTTTCTAACACTTGTGAAAATGAAAACTCGAGAAAATGCGCTTTAAAGTCTGCATTCGCAACTGCTCGACGCTCGGTCACTAAAACTGCTCTAGCTTCGAAAATATGTCGAATTGGCCTCTGGAATTTTAAAGACATACATATGAATTCTTGGATAGTTTTGGAAGAGATTTAAAACAAAACAAAAAACGATTTTTTGAAGCCTGTAAAGCAGTCTACTGCCTTAATCGACTCTTTTTGTTGTTCGACTAGAATGGAGTCTGATATAGCTGAACAATTGTATTAATTTCGAAAACTTATTCTTGTATAAGTTTCCCTCAACCTTCACGAAATTTCAATTTTAACATTGCTCGGCATCGTTTGCTTGATTACTTTGGTCACATTAACTAAATTTCTATTAATAAAAACTTCTTTTATTTCGCACCGAATAAATTGTTCATCCATAATGAGGCATCAGCACAATTCGTAATTTATGCGACAAAATAAAGACACACACACACCCCGAACAATGTGAATGCCCTGTAGGAAAGTGAGAGACGAACGTTCGAACCAGAGCCTTTTCCATGCAATCTTACAATCATTTTCGCACGCTTGACCCTCCACGGGATTCGAACCTACATTTCGCGCAATTCAAATGTATATCTGCTGTGACACTAGCAATAGTTGTGTTTAGCTGGCAAGCGCTTCCCTGCAGGGTACACGCCTTGATGGCGAGTATCTGTTTTTTGTTTACACCACTTTGTCACACTTGAATGTCGCGCGTTACTTTGGCCAAAAACAGACGCTGCTGACTGAAGCAGCAATAAAATGTGAATTTCTTGAGCTGTGATAATGAGCATCATTACAACGCACCCGAAACCATAATGCCACCATTCGATTGACCCTCGTGGCAGCAGTTAAGCGACAAGCAGAGTTGCATGCAACAGCGCACATGCCTTCTGATAGCCCGCTCAGCATTCATCCCGCTCATCATTAACTATTAGTATAATATTCGCTTTCATGTCTTCGAGTGGCATTTTATTCCGCTGTTGGCGTCGCTGCTGTTGCCGTCGGTAAGCGAGTTGTGGCCAAGTGTTGGTCATTAGTTGTTGATGAGATTAATGATGCAATGGGGTATACCCGCTTGCCGCCGTTTATACAACTCACTGCATAGCTATGCGCACGCTCTTTTCCGCTCTTCTCTACCGCTTTTTACCACACAGTGACTAGACAGTTGGACGCTGAGTGGCGGGCGAGCAGCTGCGCCCCAGCTTCATTCCGCATAGCTAGCAAAACAATTTAATCTGCTCGAGAAGTTTTGCTTAGTTAGGCGAAAGTGCGCAACACAACAAATTGAAATGATGTCAAAAGCGAGAAAAACGAGAAAAAAAACCAAACAAAATTTATAGAAAAGAAAATTGTTCAAGTAAGCAGCTCATCCAGTGGCAGCTGCACAGTTAATAACAAAGTTCTCTTCTACGATGATGCGGTCGAAGCTCAAAGGAAAAATTGTGGAAAAAAATGTTGTTGTAAGCGGTCCGTTAGTCTTGAAATAGCGCACCGGTAATCAAAATAATTAATTATGCAAATGTTGGCAAAAAGTGCTGAGCAGTAGAGGTTGAGTATTGACACTGTTACAAAGATACTGTCGCTTGAACGTATTGTAAAGGCAATAAATATTAAATGAAGCTCGTTAGATGAAGGACCCTGAATAAGTTAAATTAAAATGCTCAACAGCTAAGAAAATTTGATTAGGAACTGAAATTTCTACTGGATCATATACTAGATCGACATATGCCTTTGTATAGAATCAACATCATTGGAATGAAAGTATAGGGTCTCGACCATTGCTGAAAGAGATGCTTGTACAATGAACTAATTAGATTGATAGTTTTTTCAGATCCTCAGATATATCGAAGTCGTAAAACCGATCGTTTCCCTTAGACTAGTTTTCTGATCTCCTTTTGTGTATATGACACTTCTGTTTGTATCCTTGAAGAAATATGTAACTTCTGCTTGGTAAAACTCACAAACCTGTAGTCCGAACACAGGATATGGATCTTCTCTGCTTATATGCGGACCTCTTGGAAAACTACACAGGCCCTGATAATCTGATTCTGGATTTCATTATTAGAGTATACATTTTTATACTCTCGCAACAAAAGTTGCTAAAGAGAGTATTATAGTTTTGTAACACCCAAAACTAAACGAGTTAGATATAGGGTTATATATACCAAAGTGATCAGGGTGAAGAGTGGAGTTCAAATCCGAATGTCTGTCTGTCCGTCCGTCCGTCCGTCCGTCTGTGCAAGCTGTAACTTGAGTAAAAATTAAGATATCTTAATGAAACTTGACACACTTATTTCTTGGCACCATAGGAAGGTTGCTTTTGATTGAAGGTTGAGCAAAATCGGACCACTGCCACGCCCACAAAATGGCGAAAACCGAAAACACATAAAGTGCCATAACTAAGCCATAAATAAAGCTATGGAAATAAAATTTGGTATGAAGGATCGCACTATGAAGGGGCATATTTGGATGTAATTTTGTTGGGGAAGTGGGCGTGGCCCCGCCCCCTACTAAGTTTTTTGTACATATCTCGAAAACCAATAAAGCTATATAAACCAAACTTTCTGCAGTCGTTTTTTTTAGTCACTTCCTAATACAGTGCAAAAATGAAAGAAATCGGATCATAACCACGCCCACCTCCCATACAAAAGTTAGGTTGAAAATTACTAAAAGTGGATTAACTCACTAACGAAAAACGTCAGAAACACTAAATTTCACATAAGAAATGGCAGATGGAAGCTGCACTCAGATTTTTTTACAAAATGGAAAATGGGCGTGGCGTCGCCCACTTATGGGTCAAAAACCATATCTCAGGAACTACTCGACCGATTTCAATGAAACTTGGTTTGTGATAGTTTCCTTACATCCCAATGATATGTTGTGAAAATAGGCCAAATCACTTCACAACCACGCCTACTTCCTATATACCAGAACTTTGAAGACGATCTGAATCGTTTACTTTACAATATATAAAGTAAGTACTAGTGAAGATATCGGTGCAGAACTTTGCACAAATACTATGTTAATAGTGTGGCAGCCCCATTCTAAAAATCGCCGAAATCGGACCATAGGTTTTTAAGGCCCTATATATCGAACAAGAGGACCACGGTGCTTCTAACCTAATATTATGGTTTCCAACTTTCAATGGACTTTATACAATATATATGACGAATATGTGGGTCAAATTGCGTATTATATAATATAAATAGAGTTAAATAAATAAATTGCGAGAGTATAAAATGTTCGGTTACACCCGAACTTAGCCCTTCCTTACTTGTTTCTCCTGGTTTTGAGCCGTCGGTACACTAGTCTAAGAGAGTTCCTCCAAAATACTCGTTTGAAGTAGATCCACACCCAGTTCTCCAATAAAGAAATACTACGAACTTTGAATAAGTAATGTGTTACGAAAAATAACAACCAACAACAAAAACACTCATAAAATTTTCATATTTCCAAATGATTAACTTCAACTTTCCCACAGCAATTTTGGCGGCGACATTCATTTCTCACTTTTACCTGACACCAACGAGATAATGTCATATTTGTAATATATTGCCCGGGCATATTTGTCTACAATTTATACGAAGTACACACACTTGAACACGCCCAGCAGCCATAACACCACACGCCCTTACAAAGCAACTACAAGTGTGTGCAAACAAATACAAGTCGAATTTCCTCACACCCCCTCCCCAAAACATATGCCGGAATAAGACAGACGCTACTTGCGCATAAATGGAGTGATTTGTGCACCGATAGACCGTACCTTCTGCGCGCAGTGCGGTCCTACCAACCTACGAAGCACTGGCATGCCCCTTGGCATATGCTTGCTTGGGAAAGTAGTGCGTACGCCTAAAAGTGTGCTATGTGTTGGCTGGCGGCAGGCTGTGATGGCAGCCGTCATTGACGCGCGGCTTGTGAATTTGAATTGGAAATTTTGCGAGGCCTAAACGATTTCCTGCGCATACCCGCACGTCGCAGTACGCGCTGCTCGAGGCGAATTTGCATGGAATGTATGCGTGAGTATGTGAGAGTGTGTGTGTTTGTGTGGCAGTCAGCTTGCGGTGGCAGGTTGCACGCATTTTTGCGGTGAAATTTCAATTTCTTCGCCTATGAATTGTGAATTTCTGAATTTCTGTACGTTTATGACGACTGCCTGCCACAGCGAACGAACGTGATTATAAAGTCGTAAGGATGGAGGCATAAATACATGCGTGAGTAAGCGTGAGAGCGCGTTGCCTAACAGCGCGAGGTGTCATAAAATCTACATGACTGGTATATACTCGCATACTCATAAGATTATTGGTTGGTGGCCATTAAATTAAATAGGCGCATAAGTATGGGAGATCTCGGTGTTACGCTGCTGAGCGCGTAGCCTGCCGTAACCTGCTTAATCGCGCATCGGCGCGGCACTAAAAGCGCGCTCGCTCGCTTGGTAGCTGGCTTTCTTCTTGCCGCACATCAAGCGCTTAAATTTAATTGTCGCACAAAGCGTGAAATGTCTTAGATCTTGCGCGTCGGTACTTTATTGCGTTTGTATCGTCAGCTACCTTTTAAGTGGCAGTATTTTGCAACATTAAACCGCCGTCTCTCCGCATTAATTTTGCATACTCGCATTACCGTTTTGTCACAAGTATATTTCGTTCGTTTAACATTGCAGAGAATCAGGCAAATGCAATTTCACATTTCATGTGCGAGCTGCAGAAAATAAGCAGTGCTGAGACATAACTGCTCGATAAAAGACATAAAGCACTTTCAAATGTGCATACTCTTTATATTTTCTATTTTACACTCCTTTGGCACGAAATAATGTGGCATATAATGCAATTGAATTTTAAGTACACAGAACTGGATTCTTATATTAGAAGACGCAAAAATTCGCAGCAGAAATTGTAAAGTCTATAATAAGGACTCAATAGTTACCATATGGCGACCAAAATCAGTTAAGGATTTCTCAATGGTAAACCCATGGAAAGAGAAAAAGTGGTCGGATGGGCTGGTCTATATGATCAGGAAAAAATAATTCCTTTGAAGAACTCGTTGAATACAGAAGAGTTCTATGGTAAATCTAGAGTAAGCTGGATGAGTAGAGATTTAATCTTCTACAGTATCTAGACTGGCACTGCATAATAGTTCCCCTGTCTTTCAAGGTACAAACGTCTGCAATACATAATATTATCTCCTGAATACCAGAAGATTATTTATTTGAGAAGGTTTTGATTCTTTGTGGATGAATAATAAGTATCTGTCAATAGAACACTCGTACTTTATTTTAAGTTACCAGTATAGTACAGTGGAGGATGGAGTCATATGTAGAAGTTCACGTAAGTGAGGAAAGTTTCTGACTGCCATTCACTTGGGAGTGGCCAGGAACGATTCTTTTGCATGTGGCTCAAGCAGCTCACGACTTCCGGTCTTAGACCAAGTATCCTCTGGGTAGCCAACAGACATCCGTTTGGAGGCGAGCTAAAGTGAGAAGGCGAATCCCGCTTATGCGGTTGTGCGTAGGGTTTGGGACCCACCACATAAAAACGAATAACCAATGAATAGGAAGCAACAGCCTCGGATGAGACACCCCCCTTTTGATGACGACCACAGCAAACGTATAAAGGACTATGATTTAAGGGCATGCACCTGGAATGTCCGGACCCTTAATTGGGAAGGTGCCTCTGCCCAGCTGGTTGATGTCCTCGTAAGAGTAAAGGCTGACATCACCGCAATCCAAGAAATGCGATGGACGGGACAAGGACGGAAGAAGGTGGGTCCTTGTGACATCTACTACAGCGGCCATATAAAGGAGCGCAAATTCGGTGTGGGATTCGTGGTGGGAGAGAGACTCCGTCGTCGAGTCCTGGCATTCACTCCGGTGGATGAACGTCTAGCCACAATCCGCATCAACATATCTCTGATTTGCGTCCACGCAAATAGTATAGTATAGTTGTAGTGTTAGTTGTCACTAGTTATTGTGAGCAACTCCTTTCTCAATAAACCTTATTTTTGTGGAATGTAGTGAGCAGCAGGCCAACTTCTACCCAAGCAAAACAGAGCGAATTTCCCACACAACACAGTGGGATAGCCACGCTCAATTCCGCATTCTCAACTGGAATTTATGAAGTTTGACATTCCTTTTGCAAATGAGTGATAGTAAATATTTACTTTTTAGTTGTACAACATGTTTAGTTATTTAATTATGTATGTATGTATTCAAATCGGAAAAGTTTTAATTAAAACTTATTAAAGTTATATGCGCTCCAGCAAGTTAACACACTGCTCTGTACTCGTTCAACTTTCTCTACTCTGAAATTAAATAAAACATATTTTGAATGTCCCTCAAATGAAAGGAAATAATACGCTCATAACACCTTCAGAGTTAACGGCACACACTACTACTTTAATTAACGACCCACTGAGTCAACGTGACTCACATATATAAAGGATATTATTGCACATAAATATATTGCAATGTGAGTAATTGTTTTCCGGAAACTATATTCGTGCAATTGCTAGTCCTCAGCATGGCTGCCGGGTTTGCCGCGAGTTAGGCAGTTTAAATTTAATAAAACACAAGAAGCCAGACAGTCAGTCAGTCAGTTAACTTCACTTGCCGGAGATAAGACACAGTTAGAAAAACAACTACATATAAATAGATGTGAGAATATTAACTTAAATGAAGTGTTGAAAGAAGAAGCTGAAGAAAACGCCATGAGCAGATAAACACGCCATGGAGCGCGCTGTATGTGTTAATTGAATTTTGATTGATCAAATTTTCAGCTTTATTAGTTTCGTAAATTTAATATTTCGCAATTTAATGCCTGGGCTGTTGAAGAAGAATATACAGAATTATATATATGAATGTGAAATATTAAGATAGAGGAGAAAATTATATCGGAAATTTTTCTTTAATATGTATTATATGTAATAGAATTACAGCAATCTACAAGTGTTTCCAAGAGTAATGCTAAGAAAAGA
Organism: Zeugodacus tau; assembly: GCA_031772095.1. Classification (NCBI taxonomy): domain Eukaryota; kingdom Metazoa; phylum Arthropoda; class Insecta; order Diptera; family Tephritidae; genus Zeugodacus; species Zeugodacus tau. Next base: position 77,905,569 of record CM062651.1, read on the forward strand.
ACAGTTACAATTTGAGTATATATATATATATGCATATGCATATACATATATATTTCATTTATCGGACCAAAACGAATTTCACTCTGAGTGAAAGGATAATACAACAAATTTTGCAAGTGAGTTTACGATTGACAGACAAGTTTCTCATTACTCAAGCAAAGCAAATTGACAACAGATAAAATGTGTAGCAAAGAAATAAATAAATATGTGTAACGCTCGAGGCTTACAAAGCGCTCAAGCCGTCACATGTCACGTCAATGAGCCTCGAGTCGTCATCAAATGCTAAGAGTAACACAAATAGAGCAAAACAAATTTGAGCGCATAAAAATAGACCTTGCTTAAGTGAAACAAGGATTGAGGTTCACAAAAGTCGACAACAAATCGACAATGCCACGAAGAGGACGCAAGCAAGCGCTCGGCCGAAAAATCTTGCATAAACAAAAATTAACAAACATTGCCAAGCAACAGTAATGCCATTAAGCGGTGGCTGATAATCCTTGCGAAAACCAATTAACACATCAAATGTCCCAGCTGAGGTTATTTATGCCGTTGCTACTGCCTGGCATTTGTGGCATGAACATGGCAAGTAGGTGTGGCGGAGCAACCAAGTCAAAGCAATATTTACGTTTATTTATTTGCTTGTGTACGGGTGAGCGAGCGAGGGAGTTATGGTGCGAATCCCTGAGGAGCAATAAAATCAAAGCACTGACTAAGCAAATAGCCAAGATAAGCAGTGAGACTAGCATGCCTCACGGTTATAGCTGACTAAGTTGATATTTCGTATTTAAACAGCGATTTTGAATCAGTAGGAGCTGCGTGCTTTTGTGAGAACTTAAAATATTGATAGTAAAATGTTAGAAATGAAACCCTTCCTGATCATATACATATTATTATTGACTTGTGACCTTTGGTAAAGCAGCAAAGTTATGCTTCAACTTTCTTCATTCGCCGCGCATGAGTTGACATTTTTGGCTGCAGCAAAATGATGTACTCAAGCTTGACAGTGACTTTAATAAATGGCTAAGTGGCTGTGGCGTAAATCTTAATACATAGTAGAGTAGTACTGTGGGTAGCTTTTATAAAATTGTAAATACAATTAAAGTAAAATTAAAAAATTAATTAAATACGAAATATTTTAATTGAAAAAAATATATTTTTTGTAACTCATTGATATCTGCCAGTGTTGAGTACAGGCGAATCGAACAAGCAATTGGTATAAAAAACTGGTATAATCACTTAATTACAATTACTTAATAAAGATGCAATTTTCTCGCTTAGTTCAAACTGGAGAGGCTATATATTTGAAATATGTGAAGACAATTGTAAATTGGAACAAGTCAGTTCATGAAGAGTAAGCTTCTCATAACTTCCGGTTTACTTATTTATTTCCGTTGAAATGCTTTCAAATCACGCTATGAACCTTCCCACGGTGCAAGTGCAGCTGCCTGCTTGCGTTTGCCGGAGCTGCTGTCAACTTGCTCATAAGAGTTAAGTTCAAGCCGGCGGCTGTCACTATTAATTGCGCGTTTATGCTCATCACTGTCACTCTAGCTGGCATACTCCAGCACATATACACACAGACTCGGGCTATAAAAGTTGGGTAAAAGTGTTAATCCACAGCAGCGTATTAAAATTTTAATCTCCTGCGGCCATTGATCAAACTCGGTTTGGGCTCAGTGGCGCTTTGACAGAAAGCTGTGTGTATTCAGTAGAGGATTTGGGGGTACAGCGTTGCATTTTATGAAAAAAAAACTGATATGCGTCAAACCAAATGACTTGTGGCATTATTTTTTTCGTTTGGCTACAAAATTTTCAATTCGTAAAACTCAATTTGAAAACTAACTTTCATGAACCCACACCTCTGAGTCGCATATAGCAGAACCGCCAGTGGCCAAATGCCAATATGTGTCCTGTGTATGTATGAGTGAAGAGTTGACCATCATTTAGTGTTAATTTCGCTGCTGACCGCCGCCGGTGTCACATTAAACTCTTAAATTGGCGAAAACTGATTTTTTCCTCATAGCGCAGTGTCAAATTTAATTTATCTGGTTTTTCACTGTGTGTTAAGCGTCGCAGCACACTTTAAACACATTACGTGTTAACTAAATAAACGCGCCAACTTGTTGTTGTTGTATTGATGAAAATGATATCGAGTATAATGCTATTTTATACGCTCGAATAGCGTTTATCACATTTGCCAGCTGCGAAGCTGTGGCAGCCAAGCGAAGTTTATTTAACAAAGGCTAAATAGCTCGAAATAAATCGTCATGCCGTTGCGCAGCACACTCAATTATGAACTCGTACAAACGATTTACGAGTATGCTAGTAGTTCGAGTGCTGATCGGCTTTATTATTTATATTATTTATGTCTGTTATGATATTGCGGTGGCCCCCAACACAGCAACGCATTGATATACTCTTGCTGCTCTCCTCATTGTTTTTTGTGTGCTGACAACGAAATTTGTTGTTTCGCCTTTTTTTCACCGGCCTCTGTTGTTGTTTTTGCTGTTTTCGTCCAGCACATGCCCTCGCTGGAGCTATTAACGCTGTTGCTCTCGACCACTCTTCCGGAACAATGCATTTTATAGCTTTTGCCAGAAATGGCGCACTCACACACACAAACACATATAAAGGGTGATTTTTTAAGAGCTTGATAACTTTTTAAAAAAAAAACGCATAAAATTTGCAAAATCTCATCGGTTCTTTATTTGAAACGTTAGATTGGTTCATGACATTTACTTTTTGAAGATAATTTCATTTAAATGTTGACCGCGGCTGCGTCTTAGGTGGTCCATTCGGAAAGTCCAATTTTGGGCAACTTTTTCGAGCATTTCGGCCGGAATAGCCCGAATTTCTTCGGAAATGTTGTCTTCCAAAGCTGGAATAGTTGCTGGCTTATTTCTGTAGACTTTAGACTTGACGTAGCCCCACAAAAAATAGTCTAAAGGCGTTAAATCGCATGATCTTGGTGGCCAACTTACGGGTCCATTTCTTGAGATGAATTGTTCTCCGAAGTTTTCCCTCAAAATGGCCATAGAATCGCGAGCTGTGTGGCATGTAGCGCCATCTTGTTGAAACCACATGTCAACCAAGTTCAGTTCTTCCATTTTTGGCAACACAAAGTTTGTTAGCATCGAACGATAGCGATCGCCATTCACCGTAACGTTGCGTCCAACAGCATCTTTGAAAAAATACGGTCCAATGATTCCACCAGCGTACAAACCACACCAAACAGTGCATTTTTCGGGATGCATGGGCAGTTCTTGAACGGCTTCTGGTTGCTCTTCACCCCAAATGCGGCAATTTTGCTTATTTACGTAGCCATTCAACCAGAAATGAGCCTCATCGCTGAACAAAATTTGTCGATAAAAAATTTCGAACCGAACACTGATTTTGGTAATAAAATTCAATGATTTGCAAGCGTTGCTCGTTAGTAAGTCTATTCATCATGAAATGTCAAAGCATACTGAGCATCTTTCTCTTTGACACCATGTCTGAAATCCCACGTGATCTGTCAAATACTAATGCATGAAAATCCTAACCTCAAAAAAATCACCCGTTAAAAACAGGAATAAAAAAGTCAATGCCGAGAATCCATCAATAAATCGATGGCTACACATTTTTTAAGTGATTTTTGCGTTCTAAAAAAATTTCATTTTAAAAATAATAAAATTTCATAAATATTCACTTCAAATTCAATAAACGCAAAATGTAGTGATGGAGATTTTCAATAAAAGGACCGGGCAGAACTGCCAACTGACAAGAATAATCTCTTTGAAACAGTCATTTAGGAAAGTTCATGACTTTGTGGGTACAAAATAATATCAAAACAATTTCCTCTTTTTTCTCTTTAGTGTAAAAATATATGTATAAAGCATATTTTATAAAAAAACAAGTAAGGAAGGATTTAGTTCTGGTGTCACCGCACATTTTATACTCTCGCAATTTATTTATTTAAATTTATTAATATAGCAAATAATTTGACTCACATATTCGGCTAGTATAAAGTCCTTTGAAAGTTTGAAAGCTCTAATATTAAGTATATGGGAGAATGATGAATTTATGACCCGATTTCACTCATTGTTGGCACGGTGACATATTATTAGAAGAAACATATTCTCTCAAAATTTCTTCAAAATATCTGAGAGACTTAACTATAATTTCGGTAAAAAATTTGTTAGAAATACTGAGGTCCTCATATTCAATATATAGGGTCTTCAAAACTTATGGACCGATTTCGACGATTTTTTGAAGGGCGATGCCACTCTTTAAATACAATATTTTTGCAAAGTTCTGTTTCGATATCTTCACTAGTACTAACTTTATATATTCTAAAGTAAACTATTCAAGCCGACTTCAAAGATCTGGTATATGGGCACTAGCCGTGGTTGTGAACCGATTTGAACTATTATCACAACAAATCATTGGAAAGCTAGGAAGATATTACGAACCGAATTTTATTGAAATTGCATAGTTTTGGAGATATGGTTTTTGACCCATAAGTGGGCGGAACCACGCCCATTTAAATTGTGTATACCATATTGAGTGAAGCTCTTCTGTACCATTTTTATATTGAAATTTAAGGCTTCTGATGGTTTCCCTTACTAAATTAAAGCATTTGTAGTAGTTTTCAACATAACCTTTGTATGGGAGGTGGGCGTGGTTATAATCCGATGTCCTCCAATTTTGGACTTTATAAGGTAGTACCTAAAACAAACGACTTTAGAAAGTTTCCTTGATATAGCTTTAGTAGTTTGCGAGATATGTACAAAAACTAAACTCGTACTTAGCCTTCTTATGGTGCCAAGAAATACGTCCTCCAAGTTTCATCAAGATATCTCAGATACACATCATTTTGATATATATAATCCTATATCTAACTCGTATAGTTTTAGGACTTACAACCAACCGTCATGTGAACAAAACTATAATACTCTCGTAGCAACTTTGTTGCGCGTGTATAAAAATCAAGTAATATTGTAGCTCAGTGAAAATAAGCTCAAATAAACATACAAAAAACATGTAAAATATTTTTTTTATTCAAAAAAATTGCAAAACATTGATACATCATTGCCGATAAGACCGTTGATATACTTTTTTCCACCATTTCTTGCATTGTGTACGCGCATGTAAAATGATACATAAAATGTAAGCTCATGTTGCCAAAACAAAAAAAATCGTATTTACAAAAATATTTACCAGCAGCGTGAATATTGAGTGTCTTTGAAAAAACTGTGAATATCAGCGGCGAGTCTAGTGATTTTCGCGCTGCTGTGGGTACTCACAGCCATAAAAAGAGCTTGCGGCAAAAGTATTTAACCATTCACCAGCTTCATAAATAAAACAGTACCGAGCGGCTGCATTCCAAAATCAATTCATCAACACATGCGAAAATTATTCTTGTTGTTGTTGCATTAAAAATGCAAGCCTGGCGCTTACATTGCACTGAATCATAACCTCAATGTGATTTTTGCTCTCAGTTATAAAAGCAAAATGTAATTTGAAATGAATCAAGGTGTATAAATTTAAATAAAATAAAATAAATGTTGTTCGACACAGTTCACGGTTCAAAAATGACAACATGAACGAGCTTTTATTGAAGGTATGAAACACTGCAACACTTCAAACAATATATACATACATATGTATGTCATTATATATAAATCGGTATAATATAGAGTCAACATTTTACTAATAACAGAAATAATTATCAACCGGTCTCAAACTGGTCTGAAAATTACCATTTCTAACTAAAACTGAACTAGTTCGAGAATATTAAGATATTTGGGCTTTTAGCTCATATATATATATACAAAAGAAAGACAGGCAGCAGAAAAAGCAAATAAAAGTGTCGAAAATGCTAAAATACTCATGCAGTTATACATATGTATGTCTATGCATTACCATTTACATGTGAAGCTCTAAAAAATTCCACTAAAATTCTTTTATTTCCCAGCACTCACAGTTAAGTCAAGCAGTGATGAAATTTGTAAAGCACATAACGTACCCTATACAAATTATATAAGAACAGAGATCCCCATAAGTATTTATAAAAATCTTGTGGACTCGTGTAGTTCGCACTAAGCACAAAAGAACATTTGCGTTGAAAAAGTACAGATGTGTGTTTTGGAGACTACGTATTAACACACGAAATTGCATTTTAATAATTAAGCAGTTACTAAATACATATGGACGAGCACACTTCTCCTTTATATACGGGTATGTATAAAGCTCGTAAATTCTTTGTGCTTGAAGTGCTTTTCAGAAGGGCACACGTTAGCAGCATATGTAAAATATGTAAATATGCATATGTGTGCAAAGAGGGGCATGGTTGAGTGCGCGCACACACACGCACACACACACACAGAGAGTGAAATTATATTTAACTACTTGTTTACATTACATTTTCTATCTTTACACACTGCAGCGCACACACTTCCTCGGCTGGCGCGCTCGTGCTTAGGTTGTCACCAAGTCCACACTAGCTCACCGGAGTATGTATGTGTGCATTATGTTGGCCGTAGGCAATGCGAAGGCAAAATAAATTATTGTAATAAGCTTGCTTGAACCTTTTCGCACTTGGCAAGGAGCGTGTACAGTGAAGAGAGCTTTAAGAAATAATAGAAAAATAAGGTTTAAAAATATATAACAAAAAAAAAAAATAAAATTTAATTATTTTTACAAGAAAACTTTAATAGCTTGAAGTGGAGCAGTACAAAGAAAGAAATGCTATAATTTCTTTAGAATTTTCGAAATCAAGTTTGGTCGAAAAAAACACGATTAGGAACCCCACATTAAAGAAAATATTTAGTTTTCATAAATATTCTTAAAAAAAAATTTAACTTTTCTTATAGAAATGAAATGCTTCTACCACATATAAACTATTCTTTAACATTTCATCTTCACAAAAGAGTGTCTAGTGAGTCTCATTGTTATGCCACATTTGCCCTACCATTATACACCGGCAGCCATATGCGTTGCTTTGTGCGCTCTGTTGCAGTTGCAACCATGTTTCAGCCAGTCTTAAGTCGTCCATCTTCCACTCGAAAGCGTCTGATTCATGCGCTCAACCATACAATCTGCACGATGGATTACAGCGTACTGAACTGAGGTCGAGTGGCACTACACCGAGGCACACACACACACATCTCGAACCCATGCCACCTGAGCCCCTTAGCCACCGCTATTACGCAACAGAACCACGCCATGAATTGCAAATTATTGAATATGCTTACAAACGAAGTGGCTGAAATGAAATTCCAACACATATTTTTTCGCTTTTGCTCAAACGGAAATGGGTCAAAGTGCAGGAAGCAAGCAAAAGCTATGCACTTCAACGCGCGGTTTCTAGTTATTTTTTAGTTTTTATTGCTCGCATGCCACATGTAGTTGTATTTGTGATTGTGTGCTGCGGCGAAGCACCATATTGACCTTAACTTGCAACAATCATTCCGAAAATAGTAACAACTAACGCTAGTTCACACAGCAAATATGCTTGCGCTAAAGCTTCACGGAAAGCCGTAAACAACGCGTTGAAAGACAGCGGAAGGCAAGCAAGAGTTGCGAGATTTCTGCATTTCATTTCTTATTTGCTTAAAAAATGGTAAAACAGTAAAATGAAGTTAACGGTAAGCGATTTATCTTTATTTTATTCATTAAAATTATTTCGCAGAAGCATACTTTTAGGCGCTGGGAGGGAAATATTTATATTAAAGGTATTGTTCTTGAAGTTATTTAAATTTTATGAAAAGGAAAGGCACTCGCAGCACATTCAAGCTTGAAAAAACTAAAACCCTACCCCTTCTTCTTATTAGAGAGACCTCACCTCATCGAAGTTTGTTTTTACTTTCTTTTTAACAGACTATTATACAATTTTTTGCTATATTCTTCGTTTAATATCATCTTACATTATACACAAATCTACGTACCTCACACACATATATGTATTTCAATAACACAGTTGCTGTTGTTGTTGCACTTCAACATTTATTATACAGCTACTTAATGATATGTTTGTGTGTGTGTGTGTAGACGCATATGAACAAAGGACAAGAACTTTTAAAAAACTTGCGCGTGCATTATACATTTCCTCCATTCAATGGCTTTGTTCGAATACTAATCGATATTGATTATCTTGTGTCCTCCCAAATGGTAACTGACCCACAAAAATTCGAAACACGCTCGAATGCCATAAACACAGTGACATACTCAAGCGAAATATACTCGAATGTAGTGAGTGGAGCATGTGGACAAAGAAAAATATGCCGAATCATGCAACACATGCCGCAGTTAACGTTCACGAAGCCATTATTTAACAACGATTATAGTTTTTTAAGACACATTTATCATTTTTAGTTTTTTTTATTGGTGAACTGAGTTAACGATATGCTTCCACTTAAAAGTTGTAGAAGAAGCCATACATTTTATTTTCGAACTTTTTATGCTATTTGTTGAAAGGTGTAATCTCGCCAAAAAACAGCACCGTTATTTATTATACATTTGTAGATTGACGCAACATGTGAGTGACCACAGTATCCAGCGATACTAATTTTTCGCAACCACAAATTCAAATCCAACATCGCAAATTTGAAAGTTTCGCCATTTTGTGAGACATAAAAAGTTTAACGATGCAAACCACAATAGAACAAACCGACTATATTTATGGCAAACAATTAAAAATGTGCTACAGCTGCCGATCAGTTAAGCGTTATGTGGTTTTTCGAGAAATTTCCGGCGAAAAGATTTATTGCTAAGCTGTTAAGTTAAAAAAAAAACTGAAACCAATTTAGAAAATTGCGGTTAAAAGGATTTAGAATTTATAGCGATTACTGTCACAAACTCTACGGCATAATCAGTTGGAGCAACAATAAATTATTGAAGTCATTTGTGCATAGAAAACTCTAACGCAACTCGTTTACTCAGTCAGTGAATAGAATATGTGCAATAGCTACTATAGCTGCCACTCTATTACTTTGCTTCCTGAAATATATTTGAAGAAGTTTTGGAATGAAACTATCGGAGCGAAGAACTCTGGTTGTTGACGCACTGGAAATATTATGGAGACTCTCATTCAGTGCGTGAGATTATTTCGGATATGAAACAGATGTGTCAAGCTTTCCAATAATTAAAAATTAATTAACACTGACCGCAGCCATTCTTCACTATCCTACTCTTCAATATTCTATAACAATAAGTATCAAACGTTTTTAGCAAAATATTGATGTTTCCTTTTTGACTCAGACCTGGGCTTAAGTGAAGATATAACCTCGCTTACAATTTTTTAATTCTTATATACTAATTTCAGAGTAAATACTACCTTTAATAAAAAAATAAAATACTTGTTCACAGGACCACCCTAATGTGGAGCTCAAATATCCGCAAAAATAAAAATGCACTGCTATAAAACAGAAGTGCACATCAATAAATCGCGCAGTGTAAATATAATGCAATATTATATAAGTATCCGAGTGTAAATGCATTTCATGTGAGTTATTGTTCGCTAAACACAGTAATATCGATGATTACTGAGTGTTGGTTAGCGAATGGGTGAAGCGGAAATCAGCTGTCATTTAACTACTCGTTTACTGTACAAAAGGAAATAGCGAGAAAATAATTACGGTATTTAACAAAAATAGTTGATTTGCAATCGATATTTGTCTGACGTTGAATATAGATTAACTGTAGCCATGACAGTTCGAATTAAAAATAAATTATTGAGGTGGAATTGTAATTTAGTAACGATATTGATTGCGAGCATGTTGGTTGAAGAAATTGAGAGCAGAAAAAATTAAACATATGAATTTAAAAAGTAGTAACAGTTGAAACTAAAAAAGCCTCTGTAATCCCTTAACTAATTTTGTGACCTGATTCAACAAATATGCAATCATTTTAGAATTATATTAGGTCTTTGCTTCCGCCGTTTTCCAATAGAGGTTTCAAGGGTCAAGCACTGGTCGATTAAATCGATTAAATCGTTTTATATCGATCTTGGACATTTGTGTCAACATTAACCCAACAAAATATTTGTAGAGATCTGTTTGCATCCCAAACTTATTCTCAGCCGAATTCTCGACATTTGCCAGAAAGATGGTTAAAGGTAGTAGCTAGCAACGGCCAATATTTTTTTAACCGTTTTTACACAAAAAAAAGCCTTAAATTTACAAAAAACGGCGGAAGCAAAGCTGTAGACCTAATATTCTTTTGTTTTATAAAATAAATATGTATACGTTTTCGAAGAATATTCATATACTTTCCTATTATATCGTATACCTTTCTTTCTAAGTCACGAGAACACATATGTTTCAGTATAATTTGCAAAATAAATATATATATACATTCATTAATTTTGAATATTTATAAGAAGAACAGGAAATATATAGACTCTTATGTCCTTGGTGAGCGTCAACAAACCAACATTTAGATACTCATTCACTCCTTAGCACATTCGTAAATGAAGGACGAACACCTTTTGAATAGAGCTATGAAAATAAATGTGAAATGTTAATGGAACATGACCGTGTTCAACAAAATACGGGGCTCTTCACAGGGCACGACACTCAGCAAAAATTGCGAAGAACTTTTCGTTAATGAATTGATGTTTTGTTATCTAAAAGCAAACTTAGATATTTCTGAATACTTTGCAACAGTTGTTGAACAAAGCAATGACCCCATTCTTCATTATTTCAATGGCAATCCAGCCTAAAAGCCTAAAAGTCGCTCATATAACTAAACTAAGGTTAAAAACGTGATTTTTCGTACAGTGTAACAGAGTTTCCGCACACCTCGCGCTCACATGACCACACTCTCATTCATTTCAAACGGCTTACCGTAGCGCCAACAAACGCACCTACAATTTATAAGCAGGTGGAACTGCTTGTTTCGGAACCCTCATAAAAAATCTAATAAACAAATTGCGTACCAGAGCATACCTCCCGTTCCGTGTTGGGGTTAAACGGTGAAAGTGCAACAGTTAGATATTCCAAATATATTGGTGGTTGTGTACGAACACATAAATGCCGGTGAATTTTGATGGCAAACGCTCACACATGCACGTGAATTTAGAGCGCAGCAAAATGGGTGGGGCAAAATTTCCGAAAGATGGTTGCCGGTAGCGAAAGCTTCACCATATTTGCTGTGAACTTAAACGGGGCCAAATAAAAGAAGTAAACAAGTAAGGTAGACATAATTTCGTGCGCAATTTATATGAAATGAGTGCTTTAAATATATTTGGAGAGGTATGCTGGCTTAGATAATACTTTTTATAGGTGATTTTTTTTTAATTTTTTATAATTTTCATAAGTCGAATATTTACACAGACGGATCAAAGACAGCAGTTGGTATAGGCGCCGGGATAACGGGGCCACACCTGAAGCTGTCTTTATCCATGGGCCATTTTCCCAGCATCTTCCAAGCTGAAGTCTATGCCATTACCAAGTGTGCAGAGGTAATATTGGACGGAGGCTATCATAAGGCGATAGCCAAGCAGCTCTTCAGGCACTATCATCCTTCGAGGTGGACTCGGGGCTGGTCATGGACTGCATAGATACTTTGAACAGGATTTGCAGAAATAACAGCATAACCCTAGCTTGGGTTCCAGGACATAAAGGAATACAGGGAAACGAATTCGCGGACCTAGCAAGGAAGGCCTACGTTGGACTACGGTGTCATCTGCACAAAATGGGAATCCACTCGTCGGATCTTTGCCGATTTTGTGATTCAGAGGCGGAGACACCAGAGCACCTACTCCTTGACTGCCCGGCGATCGCGAAGGAAAGGGGACAGACAATTGGGGCTCTTTATCCCCAAAGAGGAAGTATCGCATGCATCAGCCCTGCAACACTGTTAAGATTTCTTAACGTGACGGGGTTGGAGGGGGTGCTGTGATAACTGGAGAGGGCACATTAGACCTTAGGTCGCGGTGCAATCCTCACAATATAAACTAATCTAATCTAAGTCGAATATTTTTAGGGGATTTTACTGAGATAGAGTCAAACCTTAGAAATATGAATATGAAAGTTTCGAGAGAGCGGAAATAATTAATTCTGACAACTTTCATATGATTAACCCCTCAGTATACCAGTATAGGTCAGTTTAGTATAGTAGTATAGCAGAGTATAGTACGATGTACTAGAGTATAATTTAGTACAGTACAGTACGAACAAGTCCTTTACACTCCGTGCAACATCTTACGAGGGCATAAAAAAGGGGGAAATGTGGAGCATATAATGTGGATTGAAAGGATAAATGGCACTCAGCCTTGCGTTTAGTTGCGTCGCGTCATAGACTGACGCATTCTGAGCATGAAATTTATATCATTTAGCGAAAGCGAAACTCTCGGCTCCGTACCATTTACCCAAAACGCTTTTGACGTTAGTGCTTTTTGTAACCTAAGAGGCAATTTTACTCGCAATTGCTTTTTTTGCCTTCTTCATTTTTTGATGAAATGCCAAGAAAACTGTTTTGCATTCACTGCCAGAGCACGACAAATACGCCATCGCCACAGGCTTTCGAGTTATTTGCATGTATGTGTGTGTTTGTTTTAGTTTCGTTGCGCTGTGTGTGTGTCCTTTAAATTTGACCTTTGCGCCTAGTACCAGCAAGATAATTTTGTGTAAAATTATGAAAGTAGATCCCTTCGCCTTCGCTTTTTGTTGGAAGAGTTTAACCCTTTCCGGCTATTTGAGTCGCAGCGCTTAAGACACACTCACTAAGCGATTCGCCAAATTGCCGTTTGCTGTAGTTCTAATGCGCTTTGCATGTCCCGCTACTTAGGCGACTCCATGCAACAGTGCTTGCGTGTCTTCTGGGTAGCTTTATGTACATGAAGAGTAAATAAATGAAATTCCTTTGCGTGCAATAATAACTCAAAATGCTTGCGGAGAACAGCTCAAAAATGCTCAAAAATATGTCAGAATAAAAAATATAACTTTTTGCTCGACAAAAAAGCTTTAAGCTTCAGCTCAGAACTGGAGTTTAACTAAACTCATAAGTTAACATTTTAAATTTTTAATTTACACAAAGCTAAACTCATTCATTCGCTAATTTTGATCTTAATTTGGGTCTATAAAATTCATACTGTCACTGAAAGCTCTAAAAAAGCATACATTTATTTAAGTGGATGTGGCATCTCAACCCTGTCTCCACCAAATTTTAATAGACCCAAATGTTTTGCCATGCCTTGAACGCCAATCACTTTCGCTCTCACATCCTGCATACATATGGAGCTAAGTACTATATAAATAGGCTTATATACACCGCTCACATAGCAACAAACTGCCTGGGGTCGGGTTCTATGTTTTTCCTTTTAATTTTCACACTTCATTTTAAATTATTCATGTAATTAAATGGAATGTGCAAGTATTTCCGAATCTCCTACTGCCAGGGGCCCGGAGTCGTTGCCAAAACGTGTGCTGAGCCAAATACTTCAGAGAATTTGTGAAAAGTGAATAATGCTGCTGCACTCAGGCGGGAAGTGTAGCATTTTAGCGCTTGCCAGTGAGTTCCCATGCCAACGGCCGAGTCGCTCAGCTCCGCAAATATGGTAATATTTAGGAAAATATAAAATACATTGTCAAGGCAACCAATAGTCATAGAAGTGAGCATATATGAATTTAATCGCAACTGCTGAATGAATATATGAATATACTCGTATGCTCCACATGTGCAGCTTTTCTCTTGATTTCTTGATTTCTGAGTGTAGAGGAGAGTATTATTCCTGAAATAGGTGATGTGTTGCAAAAGCATTTTTGTTGCTTTCATATCAGACTTGGTTGTATTTGAACAATAAATTCGTGAGTGATTTGTAGTCAATTTGTATATTTTCTCACACAGTCGTAACTCCAGTATTAAGAACACCCAATTGGTTAAATTTTAGCCTCACTTAAGGTATAATATTTTATTCAAATATAGACAGTTATAATTCTTTATATTACTACACTGTTAAATAAGAATTTTTCGTATCACTCTCTTCTTTCGAACCAATAAATTTGAAATGTCAAGCTTTTTCCGCATAATGTCAATCTGTCAGTTGATGAGTTGATAAATTCCACCACAATTGTAAAACTCACCTCAGTATCTAGCACTGTGGTAAACTAGATAGCAAGCCAGTTTTTCCTACTAGGAACTCCGTGCGAATATTGAGAGTTCAATATCAATTTTTTATATTCATTCTCATAGCGAGCTGAAATCATGCCATCGCACACACGTTGACAAATAGAAGGCGGAAATGCAAATAAAAGCTAATCGGCGCAGCACTGTCAATTTGCGAAAATCGTGTCACCATCGCTTTTATTGTTGTTGTGGTGGAATTTGTATTGCTTTAAAAGGTTGGAATGAAAAATGCAGCATTTTTACTAGGATTTACTCTAAGTGGTGATGCAGTTTTTTGCAATTTGCAAATATTGATAACAATAAAAACACTAAAGGATAGACGAAGTGGAGAAAATTTTACTGAAATCCGAATAGACCTCTATCTAACCTCATATGTATATACAACGTACGGATTTTCGGACCTCATATGACCTTTTGACTATATGTCAGACGATATTGGTATTTTTTCGAATAAACCAGTTTGTGGGCGTGGCAATTTTCTTATCTTAATTAGTTTTAGGTGTTAGCTGCAATATTCAAGCTAACATTAGCTGGCCACAAACAAGGCTATTCAGTGTGATTATTCACTATTATCTTATTGGGTGCAGTGCACCATATGTTTTGCCGTAATGAGAATGCCGCCATACGCAAATAAATTTATATAATACTAAATAATCACTGAAGCACCATCGAAATTTTCACAAGCTCACATTTCATTCACTCATGCTTCGCATAAATTCATGCTTCTACGCCTACTTCCACGCCTCTTCTTCGGATATCGTATACTCGGCATATGACACTCTGTGGTCAGTGGTTCGCGACTTACACTTAATTACAATGGCCAACTACTTCAGTACGTGACAAAATGCGCAGCGTAACGCCTTTTTTGCAAACAAAGCCACCACCACCACCGCCCAAACACACACATACACGCACAGGCAATGAATTCTAATTAATGAAAATGAAGACAAGTAATTGAGCAATTAATCGCCATAAAATTGGCATGCATTTAATGGAATTCATTTCGCTGGCGTTGGGCATTTGCAGAGCTGTGGATGTATGTGTGTTGTATTTGTTTACCAAACACTTCATTACTTAAGTAACGAAATATGGCAACGCTCGAGTAGCCACACACAGAGGGCGCAGCGGAATTTGATGCGGAAGCGCCCTCGTGTATTTTTGGCCATGCAAATGCTACAAGCTCGGAGTACACATGTGTTGTTGTGTGTGCGGTTGGTAAACGCAACTGCCACGTAGACGCTGACATGCCACACACTTTAAACAGCGCCACTCCCGCTGTAAGCGTCGCGCTAATTATGCCGTCACGACTGCGCGCGCCTTGCATATAAAATGTCTAATTAAAGACACTTCTTCGCCTTGCTCTTCTCTTCTGCTTGGTGGTGTTGCCGAAATTTGCGCTTTTCATCTGTAATACAAAAAGCGGGCAATTTGCTTGGCTCTTCTATGTCAAAGTAGACAGCAGAGCATGCTCAAGTCATCACACAGTGATTGCCACCTACTTTATGGCATTACGCAATTTAACTAGATATGAATTATGTAAGCGTAAGTTGCCAACAATAACCCGAAAATTCATTCCTTACACGCACACATTGAAAATCACAAAAATAGTGCTTTTGTCCTTCAGCAGAGGTGAAATGGAGCAGAGTGACTAGCGTCTTTTTTCTATTGATAATAGAGAAAAGAATTGTAATTTGCATGGCCAAGGCTCTTTGAAATTTCTATGCGCATCACTCAATTAATAAATGTCTTAATACATATATGAATGATGGCCAGAGGCTGGGGAAAATTAATATGTCTACTACGTGAGCATATTTTGCTTGAATGTAAGAATCGTGGATGCTTCAATGAGAGAGGGGATGAGGGGAAGAATATTTCATATTCAAAATAATACGAATGAAAACTAACATCGTTTATAACTATATATCATGTATATGAGGTGTGTTCAAAAAATAACGGGAATTTTAAAATTTTCATTTATCCAATTGTCAAATATTTTTTTTTTAATGTTTAGTATATTGATATACATGTCCCTGAAGTCTTTAGCAGCCAATAAGGTTAGACATGTTTTTATGAGTTCGTTTGTTAAAAGCTCTCAGTCAAAAACAATGCTGTGACGATGTCCCAGTTGCCATATTCGCCAGGTATGACTCTGTGGGACTTTTTTCTATGTCGTTTTTTACAAGCATATGTCATGTAGAATTCACTGAAAGAGCCAAAGGATATCCCAAGAATCGAGTTTGAGAAGTTTTTGAGCGATTAGAAGAAGCGCTGGTATAAGAGCATAGCATCAATTGGGGACTATTTTAAAAGCAACAATATTAATGTAGACAAATTAATAAATATTTTTTCAAAAAACGAAAATTCCCGTTATTTTTTAACACAATTCGTATATCGGTGGCAAAATCTATGGTATATAATTTTTAAGCAATATTTTTTTAAATCTAATTATTTTAGAAAATAACAAAAATGGCAAGCAATTGGAAGGATGATGAATGGAATTATTTCCTTTGGTGTCACACTCTAAGGCATACATATAGTATAATAGTCGTTAAAACAAGCAACGCTTGCTATTTCTAAACCACAAATAGTTCAAAAGCAATAGAAAATGCGACCTTGAACTTTAGCATGCATTTCTGCTGCACGAAAGCGTTAAGGTCTTGGCAACAACAAATTGTAGTATTCAAATTTGACTACCTAAAGACTGCAATTAAAGATGTGCACAAACTAAGAAAGCAGTGGAGGTAGTTATACGCACAGACAACAGAAATTGAAAAGTAAAAAAAATTAAAAATAAATAAAATTTGAGAAAAGAAAATAATAAACTAGTAAAACAAACAATTAGTTCTCAAACAAACAACGAAAAATAGTGAATTGCATCAAATATGCGTATCCTTGACTTTATAACGAAGTTTTTTGTATTTTTACATTTTTACTTTTCGTCTTCTGCCGCCCTTTTCTTGGGACCAAACATAAGCCTTGCCAAATGAGCGCTTACTGGCACAACAACAATACTAAAGTGAATTGCCAGAACGAGGCCGCAACGCAGCAGGCAGACTGTCGGGCGTTCTGCAGGCGCGTCTGTCTCTCTATTATTCACAAAGACTATTTAGGCCGCCTGCCAGTTCAGTTTTATGTGCCACAAACCAGCTACTGCTACAAGCCTTCTTGCCAGTGCAGCGGCAAGCGTAGTTGCTGCTTGCTACATTATTTTCGCTGAGGGTGCTGTGTGCAGTTACTTTTTACAATAAAGCCTGTCTCGCTTTATTTGTACGTAGTAAATGGCATGAATAAGTTGAGGATTATTATCAGAATTTTTTTCATTGCACTACACTCACACTGGAGTTTGGTGGCAAAGAGAAGCAAGCAACAATCTGAGTTTTTCTAGGCTATTATCAGGCAAATGAGTTTATTGAATGGCGTTGAAAGCACTCGTAAAATTTGTTAAAAATTAAGCACTCATTCTTTTGTGTGATTTACTAATCTGCTTGAAATGTATTCATTTGGTTGATAAACTTGTAAAATTCGACTTCATTAGCTTAATTAACTATTAGTATAATGGAAAGTATAAAGACATTTTGACGCAAAAAGCTTTTTTGATTTTGCTTTAGATAAACTTAGTACTAACAAAGGTAACGCGTTTTCCATAACTATCAAATTTATACCAATTGTTAATATTATGATGCTCGATCCATATCGATCCATAGCTTTCTCTAGCTCACCTTGTATCTTATATATGAGATGTGTTCAAAAAATAACGGGAATTTCCCAAAAGTGTAATTATCAATTTGTTATACTCTCGCAACAAATGTTGCTAAAGAGAGTATTATAGTTTTGTTCACCTAACGGTTGTTTGTAACACCTAAAACTAAATGAGTTAGATATAGAGTCATAAAGGGTGATTTTTTAAGAGCTTGATAACTTTTTTAAAAAAAAAAACGCATAAAATTTGCAAAATCTCATCGGTTCTTTATTTGAAACGTTAGATTGGTTCATGACATTTACTTTTTGAAGATAATTTCATTTAAATGTTGACCGCGGCTGCGTCTTAGGTGGTCCATTCGGAAAGTCCAATTTTGGGCAACTTTTTCGAGTATTTCGGCCGGAATAGCCCGAATTTCTTCGGAAATGTTGTCTTCCAAAGCTGGAATAGTTGCTGGCTTATTTCTGTAGACTTTAGACTTGACGTAGCCCCACAAAAAATAGTCTAAAGGCGTTAAATCGCATGATCTTGGTGGCCAACTTACGGGTCCATTTCTTGAGATGAATTGTTCTCCGAAGTTTTCCCTCAAAATGGCCATAGAATCGCGAGCTGTGTGGCATGTAGCGCCATCTTGTTGAAACCACATGTCAACCAAGTTCAGTTCTTCCATTTTTGGCAACAAAAAGTTTGTTAGCATCGAACGATAGCGATCGCCATTCACCGTAACGTTGCGTCCAACAGCATCTTTGAAAAAAAATACGGTCCAATGATTCCACCAGCGTACAAACCACACCAAACAGTGCATTTTTCGGGATGCATGGGCAGTTCTTGAACGGCTTCTGGTTGCTCTTCACCCCAAATGCGGCAATTTTGCTTATTTACGTAGCCATTCAACCAGAAATGAGCCTCATCGCTGAACAAAATTTGTCGATAAAAAGCGGATTTTCTGCCAACTTTTCTAGGGCCCATTCACTGAAAATTCGACGTTGTGGCAGATCGTTCGGCTTCAGTTCTTGCACGAGCTGTATTTTATACGGTTTTACACCAAGATCTTTGCGTAAAATCTTCCATGTGGTCGAATAACACAAACCCAATTGCTGCGAACGGCGACGAATCGACATTTCACGGTCTTCAGCCACACTCTCAGAAACAGACGCAATATTCTCTTCTGTACGCACTGTACGCATTCGTGTGGTTGGTTTAATGTCCAATAAAGTAAACTGAGTGCGAAACTTGGTCACAATCGCATTAATTGTTTGCTCACTTGGTCGATTATGTAGACCATAAATCGGACGTAAAGCGCGAAACACATTTCGAACCGAACACTGATTTTGGTAATAAAATTCAATGATTTGCAAGCGTTGCTCGTTAGTAAGTCTATTCATGATGAAATGTCAAAGCATACTGAGCATCTTTCTCTTTGACACCATGTCTGAAATCCCACGTGATCTGTCAAATACTAATGCATGAAAATCCTAACCTCAAAAAAATCACCCGTTATATACCAAAGTGATCAGGGTGACGAGTAGATTTGAAATCCGGATGTCTGTCCGTCTGTGCAAGCTGTAACTTGAGTAAAAATTAAGATATCTTGACGAAACTTGGCGTGGCCCCGCCCACAAATCGGTTATTTGTATTTAACTCGCAAACTAATAAAGCTATATAAACCAAACTTTCTGCAGTCGGTTCTCTTACATACCCCACCACACACCATGAAAATAGTTGAAATCGGATAATAACCACGCCCACCTCCCATACAAAGGTTAGGTTGAAAATTACTAAAAGTGGGTTAACTAACTAACTAACGAAAAACGTCAGAAACACTAAATTTTGCACAAGAAATAGCAGAAGGGAGCTGCACTCAGATTTTTTTACAAAATGGAAAATAAGTGTGGCATCGCCCACTTATGGGTCAAAAACCATATCTCAGGAACTACTCGACCGATTGGAATGAAATTCGGTATATAATATTTTCTTGACACCCTGATGACACGTGTGGAAAATAGATGAAATCGGTTCACAACCACGACAACTTCCCATGTAACTCAATTTTGAACTCCATCTTATTCCTTCACTTCACAATATATACATAAGGAACCAATGAAGATAACGGAATAAAACTTTACACAATTACTGCATATCATCTCTGGTTTCACTTGTGAAAAAATTGTCGAAAACGGACCATAACCCAGATATCGAACATATTGAACTCAGCGCCGGATAAATTTTAACCGAAAATATGGGTAAATCTCTCAGATATCTCAATTTAATTTAGAGGAAATTGTTTTCTTCTAATAGTGTGTCCTTGTTCTAAAAATTATTAAAATCGGGTCATAACATTTCCATATACCTAATTATAAGTTTTTCAAAAATACGGTGAGCTTTATTTCGCATATTGGTTAAATTTCTTCAATAAATTGCGAGAGTATAAAATGTTCGGTTGCACCCGAACTTAGCCTTTCCTTACTTGTTATACTCTCGCAACAAATGTTGCTAAAGAGAGTATTATAGTTTTGTTCACATAACGGTTGTTTGTAACACCCAAAACTAAACGAGTTAGATATAGGGTTATATATACCAAAGTGATCAGGGTGAAGAGTGGAGTTCAAATCCGAATGTCTGTCTGTCCGTCCGTCCGTCCGTCCGTCCGTCCGTCTGTGCAAGCTGTAACTTGAGTAAAAATTGAGATATCTTGATGAAACTTGGCACACTTATTTCTTGGCACCATAGGAAGGTTGCTTTCGAAAATGAGCAAAATCGGACCACTGCCACGCCCACAAAATGGCGAAAACCGAAAACACATAAAGTGCCATAACTAAGCCATAAATTAAGCTATGGAAATAAAATTTGGTATGAAGGATTGCACTATGAAGGGGCATATGTGGATGTAATTTTTTTGGGAAAGTGGGCGTGGCCCCGCCCCCTACTAAGTTTTTTGTACATATCTCGCAAACTAATAAGGCTATATAAACCAAACTTTCTGCAGTCGTTTTTTTTAGCCACTTCCCAATACAGTCCAAAAATGAAAGAAATCGGATAATAACCACTCCCACCTCCCATACAAAAGTTAAGTTAAAAATTACTAAAAGTGGGTTAACTCACTAACGAAAAACGTCAGAAACACTAAATTTCACATAAGAAATGGCAGATGAAAGCTGCACTCAGATTTTTTTACAAAATGGAAAATGGGCGTGGCGTCGCCCACTTATGGGTCAAAAACCATATCTCAGGAACTACTCGACCGATTTCAATGAAACTTGGTTTGTGATAGTTTCCTTACCTCCCAATAATATGTTGTGAAAATTGGCCAAATCGCTTGACAACCACGCCTACTTCCTATATACCAGAACTTAGCAGATGATCTGAATCGTTTACTTTAGAATATATAAAGTAAACACTAGTGAAGATATCGGTGCAAAACTTTGCACAAATACTGTATTTATAGTGTGGCAGCCCATTTCTAAAAATCGCCGAAATCGGACCATAGGTTTTCAAGGCCCCATATATTGAACATGAGGACCTCGGTGCTTCTAACCTAATATTAGGGTTTCCAACTTTCAATGGACTTTATACAATATATATGACGAATATGTAGGTCAAATTGTGTATTATATAATATTAATTAAGTTAAATAAATAAATTGCGAGAGTATAAAATGTTCGGTTACACCCGAACTTAGCCCTTCCTTACTTGTTTTGTTTTTATTTTGTTCATATATATCCTCTGAACTACGATACAATTATACAAATCGCTGAAAGAGCCAAAAGCAATCCCAACAATCGTGTTCGGGAAGTGTTTCGGCTAGTGGAAGAAGCGCTGGCATACGTGCATAATACTGGAAGGCAACATCATTAGTATAGGCAAATTAATTATTTTGTTTTTCAAAAAAACGAAAATTCCCGCTATTTTTTGAACACACCTCGTACATAATGTTATCATACCATCCGATGTTCTATAAACTGTATAAATTAGACTCCTCGACCTGGCACTTCGACTAACATTTAATAGTGATTTCCGTCATCAAAATTTTTAAAGAAAATTTTGTAGAACCCTAATAATATATATTCTCTCTCATCTATGCCTTGAAAAGAGCTTAAATTAGTTTTGGTACTTACAAATTATGTTCCACGTACAATTTCCTCTGCTTTTTTCCTTTCCTTTTGACTTTTGAATATCCCCTGTTTGTTATTTTTTTAAGATTGTTTTATGATTATATACATAAGTGTTATGTTTCAATATTTATTGCTTGCGTTGCTATTATTGTACATTTATTGCGCTGTTGAGAACTACTGCTGCTCCCTCAAACAATTTTCTCTATTAAATTCATGATTATTTCACTGATTGCGCGCTGCTTCAGCAATCGATTTTGCTCACTTTCTTTTGCTTCTTTAAATTTTTTATTTGTATTTTTACGCTTTTGGTTTCTTATAATACTATTTTATAACTAAAAATTATTGAAGTTTTTTTTAATTTTATTTTATTTTATTTTCTTTGTGATATTTATTTTTTATATTTTCTTTTTAATATTTTTTTTTTCTCTTTCTGATAAATTTTATTTTTCGTATTTCTTATTTGCTGCTTGATTGTGCACAATTTTATTGCTTAGCTTTTGGTTTGTATGCTAAATGATTTAAGATAACTGAAACTTGTAGCAAACTGTTAGTGGCAAAAGTTTTCCGTGTCTGTGTCTGCGCGCGCCGTACGACAATAAGGGAAATGTAGCGAAATGTTTGCATAAATATGCAGTTGAAAATAACGATGCCGAAAATATGTAAACAAAATAACTATTTGAATAGAGAAACTGCAAAAGCAAAGTCATAACCGCGTCTCCGCAGCCACAACACACATTGAACTGCCGCGCCGCGCCCCCGCGACAAACCGTTACCCGACGCTGACGCTGTGTGTGCTGTGTTTGCTTATTGTTTTTGCGACATTTTGCATCTGCTTTTGGCGCAGCGAGCGCGCGCCAGCACGTGCCCTTTGGGAACTTGGTTTTTCGCGTCACCGCGCAAAGCACGCTATAAAGACAACAACAAAAGCAACAAAGTGTGGAAGTAGTAGACGTTGAAAATATCGACTCGACTGCATGCTGCAATGAAGCGCGGCTGCTGAGATGGCTGAGATTGTAGCAGAGTGTGCTACATAGAAATCGACAATAGTTTTGTTTACTTCTAGCTTTCGTCGATTTTTTTTGCTTACTCTTCTCAGCATACAGTTGCTTCGTGGCGCATAAGAATAACAGTTGTCGTTTTATTGTTGCCTTCTCAATGTTATTTTTCGCAAAATGCTTCCGCCTTTAGTTGGATTTTCTCTCTATTGCCAAGTCAAGAAATAGTTTTCGTAAGCTATTTGTGTTCTTTATGCCTGGCTTCAGCATTTTCGCTTTTTACTTTTTCCCTTTACTTTGCGCTATCCTACTATTCTACGCCGCCACAATATGCAAATATTTGCAATTCTAATGACAATGACAGTTACAACGGACAAACAAACAAACAAAGCGTCGCCTATGAAGGCACGTGCCGACTTGCCAAATACATGAGTATATACATACATAAATACCGCTATACAAAAAAAATAATAAACTCAATTCATTGAGTTGAGAAACCACAAAAGTATTGCACGATTTCCCCACAACTCCATACTCCATTTAGTTCTCTTTCTTCTTCCCTTTCTTCACACGCACACATACATATACATGCAAATTCTGTGTCATTGTTGCGCTGTTTATTTACAAGCGTCATTCTCGATGTTTACTTTATACATTTTGAGTGTTCCTTTTGCTGCTTTTCAAATCCGGTGTTGGCTCCTCCGCTGAGTTGCTGCTGCCTTTGCTGGTTTATGTTGTCGTGGCTGCTGCTCAAATTCAATTTTCTGGCAAAATGAAGGTCGCTGCCTCATATATAAACAACAACAACAAAGTGGCTTTAGCATTTCCTACTTGTTCTCATGTGTTTCCACACACCCCCACACACCAGTTCTAATGGCAAGTGCAAGTACGTATATCTCGTATCTTCTGCAGTCATCCACATCATTTTTCATGATTTAACTGCATTTTCATGTTATCTTTTATTTAATTTGTTGCATTTATTTTCAATTGTGTTTACATGCATTACACGTTTTCAATATTTTTTTGTATATAAATCATACAGAATGGAGCTTAAATTGAAAATAATGGCAGCATTCTACAGTTTTGAGGTAGGGGAGTTGAAGCTCATGAGTTGAAATGAAGTGTAAAGCATTTTAAAGATGGAGATCATTACACTTACTCGTTACTTCTTCCAAAACGATAATTCAAAAATTAAATTACTAAAAGGGACGGTTAATCTAATTGACTTTATCTGACTGCGTGAATATATAAGAAAACCCTTACCGATAACTAATAAATTACTAGTCAATTAGTAAACAAGGTCTGTCCAAGCATAACTCTTCATCATTGTATATCAATTATTTCATTTTTATTTCAATATTTTTATCAACTCTTCCTCTTTCGCTTTTAGTCGCTACTGCACCGCTGTCTCACTGCAATGTCACGAATATCGAAAGTCACTCATACGCCCAGTGGCACAGCCATGACACTTCGATGGCAATATGCCACTGCATGCCGCACTTCATTCATTCGTGAAATGTGAAAAGTCAATTCGAAATCGATCGAAAAGCAGCACATGCTATTGACATTGAGTGCGCATGCAAAGTAGCGGCACCGAGGAAAAAGAATACATAACGCTTGGTTGACAAACTGCCTAACAAATGTAACAAAGCGCAGAATGTAGACACGAGCCACCAGCCAATGATGTACGACTAATATTTGCGCATTTCCGTCTGTCTGTATGCCTGTCTGTCTATCTGTAGAAATGGCGTGACAAATGCAAATTGACACAAATTTCAAATGGCAAACAATAAGTGAACTGCCTTGAATAAACATAAATTTATTTTAATTTTTATTTCAATTTTATTTTTATTAATTTTTTTTGTGTTGCCGAAAGCGTCAAGTAGCAAACATTTATTAATTGATTTCGACTTTATTTCACTTGGCGCTGTGCAAGCTCAGTTTGTGTGGCATGTGGCAACAGCCATGAACCGACTGTCATTGTTGCCATTGTTGCATATTGCGACCGCACATTGACCTAATGACCCTCATTTCGACAGTTCATTGAGCAAAAGCGCTTACTAATTGCCAACGCTTGACATTCCCTTTTGCCAAAACGCTGGCGTGGCAAGCTTCTTACCGCATTGTTGTCACTTCAACAATGTGTCTTAAGTCCATTACGAAATTCTGAAATTCTCGTGTTTTGCGTTTTATTGACGTAACACGCTTGGGTCGTCCTCTGCACTTGCTTGCTTGTCTTGTGTAACGGTCGATTTTATTTCCCCAATTACAGCATTTTTGCCACAAGCTGTTTGCGGTTTTATTTCTCGTGTTTTATGCAGCAGTTGTCTTAGTATCTGCTCATCGTTGGTTCATTACAGTTTAGTTGTCACTTGACTTTTATATTAAACAATTTTCAACTTGTTGTTGCATTCTTTTTGGGACAACTTGTTTCATATTTCATTTTTATCTATTTTTTTGACAATTTCTGTGCTGACCCCCAGATTATCACGCAGACCACCCTTCGGATATTGAAACTTTTCGGCAATGCAAAGAGGGATATGTTCGAAATTTCTTTTAATTCCCACTATTTTTCGTATTGTGAGGTTAATAAATTTTAAATAATTAGATTTACTTAATATATTATACTTAACTAGCTGACCCGGCGAACTTTGTACCGCCTAACAGTCAATGAATGTGGTGTTACAGATAAGCAGAACTTTATGATTTTTTGAAAGAAATACAATGAATACATATAATATTTATAGCGGCCCGGTACGTGCTTCGCTACGTATAAAGTGAAATATAAAATATAACTAATTTATAAAAAAAATATATTTAATTATTTGCTAGCTATCCAAAACATTTGGATAAACAATATTTTTTGTTTTTCCATTTTGATCATGAATAAACAAACGGCTGGGGGTACCAACTCTGGAACAGGCAACATAAAGTTGTCCATGTGAAAAACATGATTCCTCCAAATTCACACCACAAACGTTAAGTGTTTGCCCTTGAGCTTTGTTGATAGACATCGCAAATGATAAACGCACAGGATATTGTAATCGTTTGAATTCAAATGGCATATCAGTTGGAATCATAGGGATACGCGGTATTAAACAAACTTCTCCTTTTGATTTACCAGTTAAGATCGTAGCTCCAATCAAATTTGGCAATAAATTTTTCACTGCCAATCTGGTGCCATTACACAGTTTTGGTGGATTAATATTTCGCAATAATTCCACTTTCAGATTCAAGCAATGCGGTGGCATACCAGCCGGTTCTAATGAATTTAAAAATTCAGTTGGATAATTCATTGCCTCATTGCCATGTTTTGGCCTGGTTGGAAATTCGCTTTGCGCTATATTTATTTTTTTCACAAATTCACACAAACTTCAATAATTATTAAAAAAAATATATATAATAACTAATAATTTTGCACCGCGGTAATTTCGGACACTACTGAACGTATGGGGCCAAAGAAAACGCTCCGGCGATGTTTACACTCCAATGTCATATATTCTCCTAATTTGAATTTTCTTAATGCTAAGAGTCAAAGTTCTATATACCTACAAAAACAAAATATTCATGTATTTCTTTATGCAAAATAAATGCACCGTTATATAGTTCGATGTTTGTCGATCTGCCTGCTACATACATACCTACATGTTGATATAAATATAATGCAGTAAGTTTGTAGGTGGGAATAATAAGTATGGTAGTTAAGACGAAAGTTCATAAATTTTGAGAGCGAAAGAGCGTAGCTAAGTAGGTAACAAATCGTTTAGTAAATGATTAAACTATTATTGATGTATGTATGCTAATATGAGCGCTTTTCAGCTTTCCAAGTAGGTACGAGTTAAATAAAAAAAAATGTAACATATGTGTGGTGAATTTTTTGAAACATTTTGGCCGATATCTCGAGACCCTAGTCACGGAGCAGCATCAAAAATACTCTATACTATAGAAATCATCAACAGCTTCCATTTGCTACCCATATTGCACAAACACATCCTAGGGTTACCCGGGTCCACGTTTTGGCCTATTTCTCGAGACCCTGGTATCCGATTGATTGCCTGCTACATACGTACCTACATGTGTGGTGAAATTTTTGAAACATTTTGGCCGATATCTCGAGACCCTAGTCACGGAGCGGCATCAAAAATACTGTATACTATAGAAATCATCAACAGCTTCCATTTGCTACCCATATTGTACAAACACAATCTAGGGTTACCCGGGTCCAAGTTTTGGCCTATTTTTCGAGACCCTGGTATCCGATTGATTGCCTGCTACATACGTACCTACATGTGTGGTGAAATTTTTGAAACATTTTGGCCGATATCTCGAGACCCTAGTCACGGAGCGTCATCAAAAATACTCTATCCTATAGATATCATCAACAGCTTCCATTTGCTACCCATATTGTACAAACACATCCTAGGGTTACCCGGGTCCACGTTTTGGCCTATTTCTCGAGACCCTGGTATCCGATTCTTAAAATTTCAAAACACAAACCATCTACTGAATAGTCCAAACAAAGCCTAAAAATTTGGTTTGGATAGGTGAGCCCGTTCTTGAGTTATAAGATTACCAAGGAAATGTAACTTCTTTTTATATATATAGATTACTATTCTCACGTTTAAATTTTTCGCCCGAATTTTATATATTTCACAGTTCCAATAAGGAATTAATGTAATGGAAGGAATACGGAACACAGCCTTTTGAGAGCTGTATATTTGACCTCTAATTTGAAATATTAAGGGGTTAGGGGTAGTCAGGATTTTCAAAAAATCATTTTTTTTTCCATTTTCGTTAAGAGTAAAATCTTAAAAATATTCTCTGAAAATTTGAAGTTGATCCGATAAAAATATTCTCTGAAAATTTGAAGTTGATCCGATAATTACTTTTCGAGTTATTCGACAAATAACAAAGAGCGCTCAGGTACTCCAAAATACACTAGTGTCAAACTTTAAATGCGTTTATCTCAAAACTATGTTTTTTGAATTGGTGACAACTGTAACTCGAAAACCGCTCAGTAGATTTTAATGAAATTCATACAGCTTTTAGAATACATAATAAACTCAGGCCTGATCCGAAAAAGATTTTTTTTCAAGAATTTTTTTAAGACCAATTAACTGTTGATTTTTTCCCGAAAAGCTAAAAAAAAAATTCCTGAGGCCACCATTTCGTTAATTTTTGAAAAAAAGCTTCGGATCAGGCCCATGATTATCTATTTATAAAACTCTTTTTTTATCTGATTGACTTTAGATGAATCTCCAAGGACTTATGATTGTCACCGCAAGGAACTTTTTTTGAAACTGGGTCAACACAGACAGATATAACTTTGGAAATTATACATTTTTTTCCAATTTTCGTGACTAAGTCAAAACATTGTATAATAATGCCATATTATTACTTTGGTAAAATAACATGATTTAATAGCAAAAAAAAATTACTGAAAATTCTCATTTTTTCGTGTCTCTCACTACCCCTAACCCCTTAATGTTTTGAAAAATTATATATTTAACTTCTATGTTGGATCTAGCTCTAAGTATGAGGTGTGTTCAAAAAATAACGGGAATTTAAAATTTTCCAATTGTCAACATTTTTGACATCTCCCATCCACTAAAGTAACTTTTTCTTATTTCCAAAAATTAATGGAACGAACCTTTGAGGGCCGTCGTATTACAAGCATACAATAAATCTCTGAAAGAGCCAAAGGCTATCCCTAAAAAAGAGATGAGAAAAGTTACGACGATTGGACGAACTCTGGCTTGAAAGCATAATATCTATTTGAAAGACGATAACATTAATGGAGACGAATCAATAAATATTTATTAAAAAATTAAAATTCCCGTTTATTTTTGAACATACCTGGTGTATGTTATTCGGAAGGATAACTTCAATTTTATTGAAATTTAAATACACATTCGACTGAAAGTCCATTGTTAAATTATCTAATATGACAATATATGTATGTCTAAAGTAAATTTGTTATTTGTAAATCATGTTATACAAGAAAACTAGATTTTCACTGCTCGAATAATAACAAAAGAATATGAAAATCAAATAAGAACATGAATTCAAAAGACTAATTACTGCATGTGCTACACTACAAATAAATAACAATGCAATTTTCTTATATAAAATGAAACAAATCAAATATTTTTGTTGAAGAAAATATAGAAATACCAAAAAAATATAAAAATCTTTCAATTACGCTTTTATATAACCAAAAACCAAAATTTTGTATTTTTAAACATAAATTGCTAACTGAAATTTCACTTTTGTCTCACTTAAAACTACAAAATGTATTTTTAGCGCACTCTATATACACAGATACATATATATTGGAATGTATGCAACCCCAAGCAGTCACTCACTCAATATACCAATGCAGCAAACGTAATAATAATCATTGCTTCAGGTCAGTGCAAGCGCGGGCGCAAGCAAGCATGGGGAAATACGGTTGGAAATAGCATGAAATTAAAAGATAATATAATTTGCATTGCCAGTCTATTAGTAGGAACTTGTAACCAGTAGCGACCCAATTGAAGCCAAGAGCTCAACGAAGCAAATGGAAACGCACAGTTATGGAAATTCATTTAAAGGAAATGGTAAAAAGTGGAGTGGATGTGCGGCGGAAATGTACACTTTTTCATTTAATAGCACACAGATTTTAAATTTTCAAGTAAAAGTTAAATTATATACAGAAAATGAAGGTGTGAAGTGTTGGGAATGGAAATTACTTGAAGTTTCTTCTGCAGCTTACACTACAAAGTCCATATTAGTTGTATGTATGGAAAAATGTGGGAAAAGAGTTTAGATGACTTTGAGATAATTGATCAATAATATGGGATAGGTATATAGAGAAAAATAATAATAAGGATATAATTCATAAATATTTGGGTTAAAAGTCTTTTGAAAAGTGGTTGTTGCTTGATCTCACCATCAAGTCAATGAATCGAGTTCCAAACCTATAAAAATCATGGCAAAATGCTTTTGAAATGTTTCTATAGCAATCCAAGTATTCTCAGGATTATATTTCTAGACTTCTCCTGATTTCAGACCTCAAAAAAAAAGTTGTTGAAAGAAAAAATATGCGACCATGAAGAGCTTGCTAATTGTCGTTACTGAGTGTTATTTAGACGAAATAAAAATAAATAAAAGGCTCTTGAAAATATCTGCGGAAATGTTGGAATATATCCAACGAAGGTTTAGCAAAGTGGAACTGATATCTTCTACAGTTGATTTTGTGTTATCCCACTAAATTTTGTTTCATCGAATTACATTAATTTCTACTTCGAAGTGCTTTGAAATGGAGACCAACTTTTTACTTATAATTTGAAAATACTCGAATGCAAGACTCTAAAGAATCAAACAAAATCAATTAACAACTACTTACAACCTAGAAGTGTTTGGCTTGTTCTATTGCCTTCATATATACTCATTTAGATGAATCACCTGTCAACGCTGGCAAGGACAACCTTGTAGCTGTAAACTAAACTTCGCTGCTTGTATTAAAATTAGATTTTCTTAGAAATTACGCCCACTTTTTATGAGCGCTAAAAATAGCCCTCCTCCCCTTGAATGCAATATTTTATGGAAGCTTTGGTGCGCTGCGGGATTTCTGCTTGTAGCTATATTTACCATTTTTCAAAGTAAATATTCCACTGACTTCGCTACCGAATATTTGCATTTTGTCTCATAAAGTTTGTTTGTCGGTTGGTCGGTTGTAAGTGAATTTCTTTTATTATTTATTTTACTGCCACAAACGAAACAATTTTCTATGTACGCGTGGTGCTGCGCTCATTCATGGCTTCATTCATTATTTAAACAATTACGTATACGCCATGGTGTGTCGATGGTGGGAGGGCGGCGTGCGGCGCGCTCGCTACGGCCAGCAGCTGACGTCAAACGTTGATTGCAGGCGGCAGGCGGCACTTATATATAGTATATATAGATGGCATTTGGGTGTGTGATTGTCCGCCCGCTTTTTCGTCGTTTTAACTGCTGTCGGACAACTAATAGAACCTTAGAGCCTTGGCATGATAAACTGTACACACAGCGACACTGACACGTTTGGAGCACAAATTAAAATTTTATTATTTTTATATTGCACGCATTAAGCGCTCGCTTGCTCTATATGTACATTTGTATGTAGTCACACACACACACAGAAGACAATGCATTTGTAATATTTATAAGCGTGTTGGCTTAATGTGCGTCACAAGTGAAATTCGTATTTTTGGTTATTACTATCATGTGTTTGGGCTTCGCGACGGCGGAACGTCAGTAAGCGCCTGTGTGACACATCAACAAAAGCACTCACAATTGCCGGCTGACAGCACACTTTCTTGTTTCTTTTTTGTATTTTTTTTATTTTAAGCTCCGCTAGTATTTTCGTAGCATTTGTAGCACACTAAATGTATATTTATCTTTGCATCACCTTGACACTTGCTATGCGCCATCTAATTGCATTCGGCAGTCAGTTGACAGAGTCTTCAGCTCTTCAAAGACACACAAAACAAATGCATATTTATTTATATAGCGAAATGTGCGCGCTTCCGCCAATCACGCGATTTCAGATTTTCTATTTCTCACATAAACACTTTAACTGTTTTCTCAGCGCTCGTGTTTTTGTATTTATATAATCCATTAGTGCATTCGCATTTGCGCCAAGCAATGCATGTTTATTTATCTTCCGCCTGCAAATGCATCTAAGCTACTCGATGTGATTGTACGACACGCGCGAGTGCTGTTTGGCGCCTCCGAGTATGCAACGGCATAATAAAATGTGTTTGAAAAATCACTTCTTACACATTTCGCCCCTCCGGCGCTTGCATACACGGACACAGGTAAATTGACGCGTCACGCTTTAGATGTGTGTGTTACATGCCTACACACATACATACATACACACACCTACACTTATACAAACTTTTGTTGTTATTAGTAAACGCAAACGCGCGTTTCAATATTTTTGTGGCGCTGCTCAAAATTTCCACAATACCGTTACTGCGTGTAGTTTCAACACAACTGAAAGTGAATGGTCGCCATGCGGCAAATGTATAGCGGCAATTTCGAGCGTAGCGGCGCGCAAACGCCACACAACCACAACAAGTAGCATGCAACATGCGACACGCAACATGTTCGTTCACATCTAAAACCGTTCGTGGCGCATGCATTTTCCTCAATAGCGGCGTAGAAATTGAAAGTCGCAAGTTTCATAGTTTCGGCAACAAAAACGTCACTGCGTTTGTGGGCCTAAAAGCGGGCGCAATAACACTTTGTTGTATGGCGAGCTTTAATGCGAAGGTATGTGAGCGCGCTACTAGAGTAATTACTACGTTTCTATTACACGTGTCTTTTAATCGCCTATCTATCTCGCATTCATACTACAAAGGCATTACCCATTTGTGAAATGTCGTCGCGTATGCGATGAGTGCGACACTATGTCTGTGAAGTAAGGTATTTCCTTTAGCAAATTAGTTTGTTGAAAGTTGGGTTAATGCATTTAGATGCATTTTGTAGCATTTCCGAATAACTAATCTCGTCATCTACTATTGGCTTAGATTTGGGCAGATTTTTGCTTTCGCAAAAAATCTCATTTGGAAAGTTATGAACACTGTCCTTTGTGATACCAAAGAACTCCTAATGGATCAGAAAGACCACGACGATCGACAAAGCGCTTGGACATCTCACTATTATATCCACTCAAATTCAGCTGATCCACCTCTTAAGGAATACCATATCAATCGGAAACCCGAAAAAATATCGCAGATTTCGTCGAGAAGGTTTTGCAACCACAATCCTGTAGAGACTAGATTTGTAGTTCCTTTTCGGGTGGACGATTGATGACATAGCCCTAAATGATACTTAGCTTCGATAGTTTTGCCCTATATGGCACTAAATCTAAACAATAACCGATATTATGCTTCGAGATCGATACTTATTAAGGCAGTAGTCTGCTTCAGAAGCCGAAAAAAACGTTTTTTTTTAACTATTTTTTTTTTTGAAAGGGAAGGAAATGATTGCGGTAAACGCAATTTTAAGACGATAGTGTACTATATTTAAGGCTTAAAAAAACAATATTTATTATTAAAAAATATTGAAATTTTTTCAAAGTTGTAAGAATTTTTCTGGAGCGCCTGGAGTCTGCACTTGTAAATCGGTGCCGGTGATGGAGGTCGTGCGATGCATCTGAAACAGTCGAACCAAATTTTTTTTTTTTTTTAATTTTTATAAGTTTATTTTCTTTATGAACTAAAAAAATACCGAAGAAGTTATAAAAATCCAAATTTTTTCTTTTTTAAGAAAAAAATTGACTTTAAGTTGCAAAACAAGTAGTTTAAATAATACTTTTGTCCAACTTGTTTAGTTCAAATAGAAGATAATTTAATACTGAAGCTAGATCACTTTGGTTTTTTTTCCATCGGACATATATTCTTTTGCTATCGCCGGCACCGTTTTCTAACACTTGTGAAAATGAAAACTTGAGAAAACGCGCTTTAAAGTCTACCTGAGCATTCGCAACCTGCTCGACGCTCGGCCACTAAAACTGCTCCAGCTTCGAAAATATGTCGGATTGGCCTCTGAAATTTTAAAGACATATTCTTGGATAGTTTTGGAAGAGATTTAAAACAAAACAAAAAAAATCGATTTTTTGAAGCCTGTAAAGCAGACTTCTGCCTTAATAATTAAACTACCCCGAAGCAGCGATTTGACACCATACATCGACCTGTAAACTTGAGCTCGATTTCAAAGCCAACAGTTCAGCAAGGAAGCATTCACTAGATTTTGGAAGTCTTGGAACGTGGTTGCAGAGCCAACAGAGGCAGTCAACACGTAAACAATATCAAAACTCATTTGCCACCAAAATGGTATTCATTTGAGGAAAAAAATTAAAATAAAGCCTAGAGATGGTATGACACGCAAAACGCGAATGTGGATTTTTGGAGTTGGATATACTTGATTAAATTCCACTCAGTCAAAAAATTAACATATACATACATCAATATATTATTGTATGAAAATTCGGCTGATAATTAGACATTCCTTCATGTTGAAGAATTCGTGCACGTGGTGCTGCTTTAAGAGTACTTGGTTGGTGGTTTGCGCTTAACGGTATTATTAACACACGAAAACTCTCATACCAACGCTGCAGGGCTGCTTCCTTAAAGGACTCCCAATTGTCTCTTTTTACCAGGGGAGCCTTGCGAGTTGGCATTTATACTACACTGCCGAACTTTAGAATGCATTCTTAACTGGTTTTGGATGCTATCTAGTTTAATTCCAGATAAATATGCCATTCCACAACATCGCACCTTTTTATACTCTCGCAACAACAAAGTTGCTAGAGAGTATTATAGTTTTGTTCACATAACGGTTGTTTGTAACACCCAAAACTAAACGAGTTAGATATAGAGTCATATATACCAAAGTGATCAGGGTGACGAGTAGATTTGAAATCCGGATGTCTGTCCGTCCGTCCGTCTGTCCGTCTGTCCGTCTGTCCGTCTGTGCAAGCTGTAACTTGAGTAAAAATTAAGATATCTTGATGAAACTTGGCACACTTATTTCTTGGCACCATAGGAAGGTTGCTTTCGAAAATGAGCAAAATCGGACCACTGCCACGCCCACAAAATGGCGAAAACCGAAAACACATAAAGTGCCATAACTAAGCCATAAATAAAGTTATGAAAATGAAATTTGGAACATAGGATCCCATTAGGGAGGGGCACATTTGGATGTAATTTTTTTGGGGAGGTGGGCGTTGGCCCGCCTGCAAAAAAGTTTTTTGTTCATATATCGCAAACCAATAGAGCTATATAAACCAAACTTTCTAGAGTCGTTTTTTTTAGCCACTTCCTAATACAGTTCAAAAATGAAAGAAATCGGATCATAACCACGCCCACCTCCCATACAAAAGTTAGGTTGAAAATTACAAAAAGTGGGTTAACTCACTAACGAAAAACGTCAGAAACACTAAATTTCACATAAGAAATGGCAGATGAAAGCTGCACTCAGATTTTTTTACAAAATGGAAAATGGGCGTGGCGTCGCCCACTTATGGGTCAAAAACCATATCTCAGGAACTACTCGACCGATTTCAATGAAACTTGGTTTGTAATAGTTTCCTTACATTCCTATGATATGTTGTGAAAATAGGCCAAATCGCTTCACAACCACGCCTACTTCCTATATACCAGAACTTTGAAGACGATCTGAATCGTTTACTTTACAATATATAAAGTAAGTACTAGTGATGATATCGGTGCAGAACTTTGCACAAATACTATGTTAATAGTGTGGCAGCCACATTCTAAAAATCCCCGAAATTGGACCATAGGTTTTTAAGGCCCCATATATCGAACACGAGGACCTCGGTGCTTCTAACCTAATATTAGGGTTTCCAACTTTCAATGGACTTTATACAATATATAAGACGAATATGTGGGTCAAATTGTGTATTATATAATATAAATAAAGTTAAATAAATAAATTGCGAGAGTATAAAATGTTCGGTTACACCCGAACTTAGCCCTTCCTTACTTGTTACTACATGGTTCTTATCTACTTATATACTTATAATCACGTATTCGTATACATGTGAACCAATAACAACCATAATTCAATTGCAGCTCAATCTCAATGACAATTCTGCCAGCGTGCCTACGCATTTATATAAATATATATGTATATTTGTATGTAGAAGCCTATATGTAACTAGGAAACTATTGTTCGAAATTAAATTGAGAAAACTGCTTACATATATAACGGTATGTCCGCATGTATAATAGGCGCAAATTCCCAGTAGGAATAAATTTTAGATTTCCAGTAATAATGATATCGTGCTCTTCATGATTAAGCCCAATATACAGCTTAACAAAAAAGTTTTTCAAGTTCAGCCTTTTCGTTCTAGTCTGATAAAAATCTCAATATGAATCACTTAATACTAATCTCACATACACAGCTTTTCCTATAGGGTACAATCGACGACAATTTTGTGGGCTGTATGCAGAAATTGCAATGGAATTTCGACACGAACGTACAACATAAGGAATTTGCTATGGAATTTGTAACAACAACAATACTGGCAAATATATATGTACGTACAACAACAGCGACTATCATCGATGGTTGGCAGCAAGCGTGTTAAGCAAGTGATAAGGGCAGCGTTGCCACATACATATATGTAAATATAAATCAGCAGTCAATTGATATAAGAAGTTGAGTGAATGCGATTGTGAGTACATAAAGTACAGAAATATTGCGGTGGCACGAGTCTACGCTCGGCTGTGGGTTCTAAATTTTTTTTTTAGAATATTAAAAAAATTTAAAAATTTTAAT
Source organism: Zeugodacus tau (assembly GCA_031772095.1). Taxonomy (NCBI): domain Eukaryota; kingdom Metazoa; phylum Arthropoda; class Insecta; order Diptera; family Tephritidae; genus Zeugodacus; species Zeugodacus tau. Next base: position 77,941,820 of record CM062651.1, read on the forward strand.
TTCATTAAAAATATATAAATAAAATAAATAAATATAAAATATTTTTCAACACTTGAAAAAAAATATTTTTTTTATAAATTTTTAATAATTATATTCCAAACTCTCAAAAGCGTCTACATATAAAAATGAACTAAAATTTGTGCCCAGTTCGATTTAAAAAAAATTAGAAATAAATAATCGAGATACAAACCTTGAGACGTCGTTAAAATTCTTAAACACTCAATAGTTATGATCAACCTATGCGTGTATATACCTCAACAATACATGCAGCAATATAATGACGTGAAACAAAAAACACAAACAAATGAGGGCCAAATGAGGCATTGATCAGAAAACCGCCAGCTATGCAAGTGGAAAATAGCAAAGTAAAGGAGCAATCAATCGATTCTCAATGAATTCACAATGGCATTTAAGTGGTTCGAAAGCGACAGTGTTGGCGACCCGTTAGCACGACAAGTCGACTAAGCGAGAACAACCGCAAATTGCACACAGCCACACACACATACACACGCAAACTGGACAAGAAAATCGACAAATCGACCGCCAATGCGGTTACATGCTCCAGTGATTCCACCATGCCAGCAGACGACAGTGCAGTTGAGTATTTCTGCAATCCAAAGCATGCAGTGGCCGAGAGACATTGACTCGCAGACCAAAGCGAAGCAATCAAATGCACATTTAAATTCACACACACACACACATACATGCACACAGCCACAGACCGCAAATCGCAGCACAGCTCGTTTATATGCAGATATGCTGTGCGGCGACTCGAGCTATGCATTGTACCGGCAAATGCGTTAGATATGCGATAGCGTTGACGCCGGAATGCACGAGCGAAAGCTCATTTGCGCTGAGAACAAATCGATTTGCTGGTCCAACACACACACCAACAACACAATTACAACAAATGGAAGTAAATTTGATCTAATAAATTTATTTGTAATCAATTCCATGTTCATTTCTTCGCTCTCATTTTTTTATGATGAAGCGTTATTTGAAATATTTTATTGTTCATGCGATGCTTTTTTACTTCACACTGCAGAAATACTATATAAATAGTTTTCGAATAGCCTCAAGCAATTGAATATATGAAAAGGCGAATAGTAGATTTAGAGAGGTGAATTGCAGCGGCTTCTCTTCAGGCATACTTATTTGTAGACATACCCGTTGTTATACCATTATCACTTCACTGAGGCCTCCTACAAGTCTGTGGGCCATAACTTCAAAGGAAATAATTTCCCAGTAAGCATACCTCTGATCTGTTTGCATTTAATATTCAAGGCATTCGGTACTCGGCCGCAGGAATTCAATAAATTTGCAGCTGACGACATTATTTGGCAATGAAGGTTGACAGAAGCACGATTATATAGGATTGTGGAATGTCAGCGTGTTTGCGGCTCTTCAAAATTACACTTGTATACGGCAGTGATGGCGGGTAGTGCTGAGGCTTGCTCGAACACAACATGTTGGAAAACTTATTAATGTTTGAACACACGAAAGCAAAATAGTTTTACAGTTCGTAAGAAAAATATTCCAGCTGATTACAAGAAACATAATGAATTATACTCTAATTATAATCTAAATTTAAAAAAAATCGTATTTTTGTGATGTGATATGATAGGATGTGATTTGATGTGACAATATATCATTTGATGTGATAGCTTGTGATTTTGATGTGATGTAATAGGATGTGATTTTATTAATGCACAGCTGTTTTAAGCGAAGAACGTTACTTTTTCCATTGAAGTTGTGATGTGATGCGAAAAGTTCAGATAAAAATATGATGTGATGTGATGTAATATGCTATGAGAACAAATCACGTGATGTGATGAGATGATGACGTGATATTACAATATAAAAATTTATTTCAATTAGAATACTATCTAAACAGAAACTTTTACTTGCGCTCAACAATTCCATTGACCAATAGCCGCACTAGCACATCGCTTACAACAGTCCGAACAACGTCATTACCAACAACAACAACGAGCATTAACAACACGAACGCCGCATGTATTCATATCACTGCTCGCATTAAGTAGTCAACAGGGGGGCATCGTTACGCCACACATATTACTCGTATAAACATATTGCAAATAATTTTCTTGTCGATATGTATGTAAGTGGCAAATGGTGGCGCTGTAGAGTGTGCGGCATTGCTTAGGCAAAACAACAATTTCAACTAAAGCAAATATTTTCACACACAATTTACTTTGTACTCCTTTAGTTGGCGTTCGATTTAGTCTTTTTTGTCTTAATAAAATTTTGCCTTTATTTATTTTTTGTGCTTTTTTGTTGTTTCTATGCTGAGAGCATTTAGTGGCAAACGACTTGTAAAGCGAAATGAAAACATCATAATTTGTGCGTAAACAAGCATGTGTACCGACTGATTTCCTTTTGTGTTGTTGTTGTTGTTATTGTGGCAACATGATTTGCCATTTGCACAAAGCACACGCGTTCCAATTTCATTTTCGCTTCCCCCAAGCGGTTCGTTAGGCAAATAAAATTTGAACAATAAACAGCACCACTAAATGGGAATATCAAAATGAATATGGCTAATCGGTGTTTGCTGCCAGTGTTTGGCCAATAATATCAAAGCTAAGGGGCCTTTAGGTCTGAACTTGCTGTTTGTATAGACACCCACGAATTGACTCATTAAAATGGTATGATTACAGGTGGGAATAGGTCTCATATTTGCATGTTTTTAATTTGAAGCTAGCTAAAAAGTTAAAACTTATTATTATGTCAAATGGAAAATCGTTAGGGAATTTCAACAAAAGTCTGCCACAGCTTATTAAAAATAACAACTAAAATAGTATGCTCACTGAATGAAAATAAAGCTCACTAGAGTGGTTTCATCTACTCTTAGAAGTAAACAAAAATAAGTATACTAAAGAGACTAACTAAGACTCTTAAAATTTAAACAATTTTATCCTCTCAAAATATTAAAAAAAATCCCAACCTCTTCTCATCAAAATAGAGACAAACAGAACCTTACGTGACCCCTCAAAATGTTAACAAACCCCGATTAAAGTTCACTAACCTCAGACCTTAATTAAAATTTAAACAAACCTTGGCCAGATGTCATCGACGTCGTACAAAATAAGCAAACCCTTGCGTCAATGTAAACTAACTCCTATGAAAGGTCATTGACTTCTAAGGTTTGTTTACCTTTTGATCGGGGTCATTGACCTTTGACAGGAGTTTGTTTACCTTTTGGCTGAGGTCATTGACCTTTGGCCGGGGTTTGTTTACCTTTTGGTCGGGGTCATTGACCTTTGACAGGAGTTTGTTTACCTTTTGGCTGAGGTTGATTGACCTTTGGCCGGGGTTTGTTTACCTTTTGGTTGAGGTCATTGACCTTTGACCGGGGTTTGTTTACCTTTGGGCGGGGTCATTGACATTTGGCCGGGGTTTGTTTACCTTTTGGTTGAGGTCATTGACCCTTGGTCGTGGTTTGTTTACCTTTTGGTTGGGGTCATTGACCCCTGACCAGGTTTTATTGAAATTTTGAGGGGTCACATAAGGTTGGGTTTGTTTATATTTAAAGCGGTCCGGTGAGATAAGACTTGTCTATATTTTAGGGGTCGAATGAGGTTGGGTTTGGCGATATTGTAATAGTCAGGTGAGGGTGGGTTTGTTTATATTTTAGGGGTCGGATGAGGGTTCGAAATATTTTAAGGATCAGGCGAAATTGTGTTTGTTTAAATTTAAAGCGCTCAGGTGAGTTAAGTTTGTCTATATTTTAGGAGTCGGATAAGGTTGAGTTTGTCGATATTTTAAGGATCAGATGAGATTGTGTTCGTTTATATGTATTTAAAGCGCTTGGATGAGATTATATTTGTCTATGTTTTATGAGTCGGATGAGGCTGGGTTTGTCGATATTTTAAGAGTCAGGTAAGGGTGGGTTAGTTTATATTTTAATGGGTAGGTGAAATTTGGTTTGTATATATTTTTAGGGTCACATATGGTTGGGTTTGCTTATATTTCAAGGGGTCAAGTGAGGTTGTGTTTGTCGATATTTTAAGAGCAGGTGAGGTTGTGTTTTAGGTTATATTGTGTTCGTTTATATTTAAAGGGTTCACGTGAGTTTGGTTTGTTTATATTTTAAGGGATCAGATTGGCTTATATTTTGAAGGGGTAGATGAGGTTGAGTTTGTTTTTATTTTTAGGAGTCAGCTGTTGTTGGGTTTGACTATACTTTAAGATGTGGGGGATCTCGTGAGGGGTTTTGGTGGTTAGAATACTCGCGCTGGGCTTGTCCGGAAACAGAAAATTACCAAACGATAATAACCATACTTTCAAAACTTTCACATCATTATTTATGATATCAAAGCCTTCAAAGCGCCGCACTTTAGAATATAAGCAGACGGAATTGGTCATCTATAATTTAAATTTTTTCTTTGCATTCCACATATTGTTTCTGTACGTTTTGAAATAAATATTCTTATACACACACAAGTACACATATATTTGCACTGTTTGTATTAGCTTAATCGAATGTTTCCAATGAAAGAATTTAGTTAATCGCATTCCAAATGTTCTTTGGTTTTGTTTTTCTTTTTCGCCACTTTCAAAAGAACGTGTTTATACTGAGAATAATAATATATGTATGTACGTGAAATATCTTTGTTCTCACTTTCCCAGACATTTCAAAAATTGCATTTCAATGGTTTTAACATATTTTTTCTTTTTTTGTTGCGTTAGTACAATAAAGTTTTGCGTTTTCGGTTTTCACCGCAGGTAAATCTATTGAGTACTATTTTAGCTTCGCGCATTTGAAATTCAATTGAATTTGCATTTTGGCGCCGCTTTGATTGCAATTTTGATTGCTTGACTATTGTCGAAACTCATATTCGAATTTCAATAAATTCCGCTAGGAACTTTGTGTGATGCAATATTTGTTTCAGCTGCCGCTTATTGAGGAAGGTCTAATGCAGCTGATGACGGCGTCTGTGGAATGTGAGAACAGCAGGTGCTTAGGATGCTTTTGTGGGGTAAGGTCGAACAAGTTTTAACAAAAAATTACATAAAGACTTTAAAATTATACATAATATATAATTCGTCAGTAGCCGAACATTGACTATTTCATACGATTGCACACCGTATACAGCGAATAGGCCATTTTGCAGGTGCCCAGAAAAGAATTCAACTGTATGCCGATAACGCCACCTGCCATAGGAACAATCTCTTTCAATGAAAGCTGCACGAAAATGCGTTGGTTCTGATAGAATTCGCGCGACTGTCCGAGCCAGCCGCACCTGAAGATGGCCGACGGCAGCTGCTGGAACTCATAAATCAACATGCTGCCATAGAAACAGCTCGGCAGCAACTCAATGGCCATGCTGACGAAATAAACGGCATAGTAAATGTAGGAGAACACGTTGTCCACATAGAAAATCAAATAGAACAGCACTATGCACATATTCAGGCCGCTGGAAATGAACTGCGCCAGCTGCGCCTGCGAGAGCGTCTCCTGCGTCAGTTCAAAGATGCTGCAATTGAAAATCAAAAAACACACACCTTCAGCAATCATTCGTCCTTTGTGCACCAAATTTCATCTACAAACTCACCGCACCAGTTTCTTGTGATCTTCGATGCATTCGATCAACGCCAGATTATGCTGCTTCAACGATTTCTTGCTGTCCCTGCCCACTTTGGCCACGCGCAACGCCAACAGATGCACATGCCCGGCAATAATGCAGAGACTCATCGGTGGGTAAATGTCGTTAGCCAGATTCTGCACGATTTGTATTGTAACACCGGCAATCTGATAAATGACCGCAGCGCAGTAGCTGAACGTGCTGGCCTGCCATTGGAACGGCAGCCATGCGGGGTACATGAGACGGCGTTCCTTGCTGAGCAGCGTGGCTGAAATTGCTGCCATATTTGCGCCACCATAGGCGATGGAGAACAATTTCACCACATTCTTAGCGCCAACAACAAGCTGCTGCTCGAAGTATGCGCGCTCCTCCGCATCCTCAACGCGCTTATCCAATTCGGCCAGCAACGCTTGTACGACGCGTATTTGCGGTAATTTACGACGCAGTAAGTAATGCTTCACGCTGCAGACGAAGCAGGTAATGGTAATTGACAGATTTTGGAAGAGATCTGCTGGCGTTGGATTGAGGAAGAGACCGACAATCAAATGTATTGGATAGAAGATTGTCACCAGCACGTTTATGAGCAGGTCGTAGAGAGCGCAGAGGTGCTTCTGGTATGCGGTTGAGATGCCGACTGCGTGCCAACACAACCAGAACTCGCGATAGAGCACCACAGAGTTAACGGACTGCAATGATTGATTCGAACTCGACATATCTGTAGCAGCTGTTCGAAAGTAACTTTGATAATTGTGAGAATCGCGCGTAAATTATGCGACCACTAGCAACGGAGTTATTCTTGTGCGGGCTTTTATGGCTTAGCAGAAGTAGATTAATGTCAAAATTACACTGTGCAACATAATTGTATTTTTTAAAGTGATTTGATTCAAATAAGATTACGAAGCTTGAGAAATTAGATTATTCCTCGTTTGACTGGCAATTTGTTACAAAAATAAAACAGAAATATAATTTTTAGCGCATTTCAAAACCTGTCTTCTTCTTTTTTCTTGTGTACTAAAAATCATTTCTAAACACTTTGTATGGCTTTGATGTAGAGTGTACACATAGTCTATAGGCACGACGGCAATCAACGTGGGTGTTGTATTTACACCGTTGTATTTTGTTTATTATATTAAGCAATTAATACTTACACAACAGACTTTATAATTAAGTCATTAAAACCGAACGCCAATGCGTGAGAATAACGAGACACTAAACAGATGACGAGGCAGAACTCAGACGTGAAGGGTTAAAGTTACTACCACACAACAAAGTAAGTTTTCACGGTCAAATGACTGCCCTCAGATTGAGCTGCGCTATTTTAATGGCTAACTAAATAAATTATTTGCATATGCTCTTCCATCATAGAGATTTTATGCATATATTTGAGTAAGCTAAATGTATATTTGTTGTAATCTAACCACTCACTCAAGGTCACATGCTTATTTGTACTATTATATGTCATCCGTATATTTAATTTGCCATTAAGGGCTCGCAGTTGCATAAAGAACTTGCAGCTAATATATTACTTGCTTGGTAGAGGGTGTCAGTTTCTGCACACTTCAATGCTAATAGACCAAAGCTATCAAAGTTTGCTTTACTTTATTCACAAGTCTCACAAATAAATCGCGATAAAGAAGACTACTTGCAACACAACTGCGGCATATGCAGCAGTTTTGGTCACTTTACTCGTGTCTCCTGTTAAAGTTTATACCATCATGTCGGTATCTTTACTAGTTGGCTCCACTATTTCCTACTCTTACATCCCATATTGAGCTATTCCAATATTTATATTTTACCGGCTTTAATGTACTTCTGCATTGACTTACAGGTTTTTATTGCACCGGAGAAACGATTCAACCGATATACATACATATGTTTATATATGATTTCCCGGGTATGAGTGTCTGTGCTTATGGAGGTAAGTTCTACTTTCCGTTTTCGATTAATTTTCTTGAATGGACCGAAAAACTTTGTCATATGTTTACGTCTGTTGCTTTAAAGATGTTATCATTGCTTCAGCTGCCTGACCAGGGCAACCATTTTGTCGCACAGGCAACTTATCAATACGGTCGTATGTATGTATGTACGAGTATGCGGCGCAATGAAAGTTAAATCGTACAACTTTTATTCCATTTAACTTTGCAGTTCAAATTTAACGACCTCAATTTGCCTCTACAACACTACCGACTTGTCTAACATTCAAGCAATTGCTTAGATGTGAGTAAATATGGACATAACCGGATTGGTATAGCCTATACGATGACAAAGGGTGTGAAAATTTTAGAGAAGTAAAAGAAAAGTTATGGTGGATATATATATATCTAAAGATCCCAATCTTTTTAGAAAATTCCATCAAATTTTCCTTAAACTGGTTTATGCAGGCCCTTATTCGTATATATTACTTCAAATTCTCCTACCTCTCTAAATGAAATGAGGGTCCACACTATAACTCTCTGCATTTCTTGACATCTCACAACAATATCTGTCACTTCAATCAATCTACATCTCTAACACCCACCAAATTCGCTTCCCCTTCGAATAGCTGACTGTATCGTCAGTATATTATGTAATGAAGCGCTTGAAAAGTGTCGTGTTTGTGACTTTCAACGAAAACAGTAATTATGTTATTTAATTACACAAATCCACATAGTAATTACAGAGTCCCTTACACGCACAATAACTTATTTACGCCTTCAATTGCTTTCATCCTCGTCGAGTTCTTTAAATACAGGAACGCACCAGAAATGCACTCGCATAGTTTTCATGTCATCGGCAGAGTCAATATACTGCCAGAAGAGATCGCACTTCCGCACAATGGACTCAAGCATTGACACAGTGAATACTTTCAAGAGATTGTTCTTCTTCTGGCGCATTTTGGGCTTTACCACCAACCACAATAAGTATTTGATACGTCTCTACGACATTTTTGTGACCATTTTTGCGACGTTCGCCTTTCCGCTGCACTTGGCTTTGGGCGTGATTTTCGCCGATGACAAGGAAGTTATTTTCACCAATCTGGCAATCGGCATTTCCACGTTTGCCTGCACTGCGAAGCACTTAATGCTACGTCCACAGCTCAGCAAAGTAATCGCTGTGAACAGAATTCTACAGAAACTGGATGAGCGTGTGCAAAGTGATGAGGATACGCAATACTACATAAAGCAAATGCGCGAGAAGTGCATTTTTATGATGCATTTCTTCACTGTCGTCTACTTCTCCGTAGCTGTTATGGCTGTGCTATCTGCGCTGTGGACTGGCAATGTCTTGTATCCGGCTTATGTGGTCGTCGATTGGCACGGTTCGACTTGGAAATATTTGGCGGTTATGCTCTTTCAGATCTACGGCTTGAATATGCAGATCGTGCAGAATCTCACCAACGATGCGTATGGACCGATGATACTGTGTCTGCTCGCCGGTCACGTGCATTTGCTTTCCAGGCGAATTTTACGCATTGGACACGAGCACGAAACCGAAGTGGAAAGGAATTATGCGGAGTTGGTGCATTGCATAGACGATTACAAAGTCTTGATGAAGTAAGCGAATTATTTTCAGCAAATATTGTTTATTACTTGATTCCTAATATCCGCAGCACAACGAGAGTAGTGGAGCGCGTCATCTCCTCCAGCTATATGGTGCAGTTCACCGCTGTTAGCATTAACGTCGTGGTCGGTCTCATATATTTACTGTTCTTCGCCGATAATCTCTTCGCCTATTGCTACTACGTTTTCCACATCTTGGCCATCATGATCGAGATTTTTCCCTGCTGCTATTACGGCAGCATGGTTCAAGCGGAGTTCCATGCGCTGTCTTACGCCATCTTCCGCAGCAACTGGTTGTCGCAGTCACGCACTTTCCGTCGCGCCGCTGTTACGTTTACGGAACTCTCGCTAAAGGATGTCACAGTAACGGCGGGTGGCATGATGAAAATCCATTTGGACTCGTTCTTCAAGACCTGCAAAATGGGTTACTCAATCTTTACAGTTCTACAAAGTTTAAAGTAAATTAGACTCGAACACGATACACAGACTTTCGAATTGTCTGGAACAGTGTTAGCTTATCAGTTGTTCTCTCTATGGTGGATTATGAGTTCACTTACATATATTTATTTTAAAAAATAATATTAAATTTAATATAATCTTTGGTGTTATAAAATATTATTTCATAAAGTTAACTCATATCAGTGCCCTATGTGAGTCGGTAGCGAACCCAATTCACTCATCCGTTTACACGTTCCATGAATTCGCAATGCACTTATTTCAAGGTTAGAGGTCACATTAGCGAATTGGCTTACGCCCTCTTTCCTTAATTATAGGGTAAACATACAAATTTGCATCGTTTAGAAGTTGAATTGGCTCTAATGACTTTTGCCAAGTATTTAAAGGCAACTCACAATTACAATTTTGTCTTAAGTTATTTGTTCTTCAACTGACTCGGCTCAATCGTTCACAAAATGGTGCGACAACTCGATACAAGGGCGATCTTTACGCGACTCTTCCTCACTTGGCGTGTACTCGGTATCATAGATTGGCCATTTCATAGGCATCTGCGCTTGGTCTATGACATTGTGATGAACACCGTAGTCACCTTTGGCTTTACTGCACATCTGGTGTTGGGAATTATTTTGAGCACAAATCAGGATCAGTTCTTCACAAATTTGGTCATCGGTATTGCAAGCGTTTCTTGTGTCTTCAAACATTTGTTGTATCGCTTTCGTATGCCGGAAATGCAGAGAATAAATGCAATTTTGGGCCAGCTCGACGACCGCGTGCGCACCAAGGAGGACTATGATTACTACAAGCGTCTCATGGAACGACCATGCAACTTTATGGTGAACTTCTTCACACGCTGCTATTTTGCGGTCAGTATAACGGCATTGATTATGGCCTTACTCACTGGCGAACTGCTTTACCCTGCCTTCATCCCGTTACAATGGCGGACGTCGGTTTTCAAATATGCTGTGGGCCTCCTCTTCCAGTTCGTCGCGGTTTCACTACAAATTGTACAAAACATAGCAAACGACGCATATGGACCGGTTCTACTTTGTATGCTCTCTGGGCATGTTCATCTGCTGTCGAACCGCGTGTCGCGCATTGGCCACGACAAACCCGAGAGTGTGGAGGACAATTATAAAGAGTTATCGTTGTGCATTGAAGACCACAAATTGTTGATGAGGTATTTGCAGTTGATTATTTTCGAAGATCGAAACTTTTATGATTTTATTTTTTCACAGCACCACAAAGGCAGTGGAGCATATGGTCTCGGCTAGCTATCTGGTGCAATTTGGCGGTGTTGGCATCAACCTTTGTATTGGGCTCGTGTATTTGTTATTTTTCGCCGATAACTATTTCGCCTACGTTTACTATACGATTCATATAACCGCCATTATGATTGAGTTATTCCCTTGTTGTTACTATGGCAGCATGTTGGAGTGCGAGTTTCATGATTTGTCTTATGCAATTTTTAGCTGCAACTGGCCAATGCAGCCACGCCCATTTCGTCGTAATATCGTGAATTTTACAGAGTTGACATTAAGGGAGGTCGCCTTGTATGCCGGCGGTATGGTTCGTATTAATCTCGACTCATTTTTCGCTACATGCAAAACGGGATACTCATTCTTCACCGTTATTCAAAGCATGAAGTAGAGGTGTCTCAAAAGTCATAAAGAATATTGATTAGTTTCTTGTAGAGTAGTGATGAATTAGCACCTTTTATATATTAGATCCATACCCGCAACAAATATTCGTTAATCAATGTACTAACAATTGGAGTTAAAACTTCAATGCGGCTGAAGGAATGAATTTGAACTGCACAGCAGAATACTTATTAGTATTGATTTCTTTGTACATTGATTTGGTCCCAAAGTAATTGTTTTAAAATACGGATAAAAGTCCCCATACGAGTACCCCCCTTTCTCACATTTGTTAAGCTCTAAAATATGTATCCTATTCGCAAATTCCAAACGATGACATTTCATGAATTCGCAATGCACTTATTTCAAGGTTAGAGGTCACATGAGCGAATTGGTTTACGCCTTCTTTTTTAATTATAGAGTAAGCACACAAATTTGCATTGCCAAGAAGTTGAGCTCTAATGACTTTTTCTGGGTATTTAAAGGCCACCTGCAGTTACAATTTTTTCTTAAGTTATTTGTTCTCTAACTGCCTCGACTCAACTCAATCGTTCGCAAAATGGTTCGACAACTCGATACGAGGGCGATCTTTACGCGACTCTTCCTCACTTGGCGTGTACTCGGTGTCATCGATTGGCAATTTCAAAGGCATCTGCGCTTGGTCTATGACATTCTGACGAACACAGTCGTCACCTTTTGCTTTCCCCTCCATCTGCTGGTGGGAATTGTTTTCAGCACCAATCAGGAGGAGTTCTTCACAAATACGGTTCAGGGCATTGCAAGCACTTCTTGCGTCTTAAAACATGTGTTGTATCGCTTTCGAATGAGGGAAATGCAGAGGATAAATGCAATTTTGGGCCAGCTCGACGACCGCGTACGCACCAAGGAGGACTATGATTACTACAAGCGTCTCATGGAGCGACCCTGCAACTTTATGGTGAACTTCTTTACACGCTGCTGCTTTTCAATCAGTATAACGGCTTTGATTACGGCCTTAGTCACTAGAGAGCTGATTTATCCTGCCTTCATCCCGATACAATGGCGAACATCCGTTTTCAAATATGCTGTGAGTCTATCCTTCCAGTTCATTGGAGTTACGCTACTAGCTGTGCAGAATATAGCAAACGACGCATATGGACCGGTTCTACTTTGCATGCTCTCCGGACATGTGCATCTACTGTCGAACCGGGTGTCACGCGTTGGCCACGACAAACCCGAGAGTGTGGAGGACAATTATAAAGAGTTATCGTTGTGCATTGAGGACCACAAATTGTTGATGAGGTATTATTTACAATTCAGAGTTTTCGAAGATTTTTGAGATTTTATCTTTCTCAGCACCACAACGGCAGTGGAGCGCGTGGTCTCGGCAAGTTATCTGGTGCAATTTGGCGGTGTTGGTATGAACCTTTGTATTGGGCTAGTTTATTTGTTATTCTTCGCCGATAACTACTTCACCAACGTTTACTATTCGATTCAAGTAATTGGTATGTTAATTGAGTTATTCCCTTGTTGTTACTACGGCAGCATGTTGGAGTGCGAGTTTCATGATTTGTCTTATGCGATTTTTAGCAGCAACTGGCCGATGCAGCCACGCCCATTTCGTCGTAATGTAGTAAATTTTACAGAGTTGACACTAAGAGAAGTCGCCTTGTATGCAGGCGGTTTAGTTCGTATTAATCTCGACTCATTCTTCGCTACATGCAAAACGGGATACTCATTCTTCACCGTTATACAAAGCATGAAGTAGAAGTAGTCGATAGTAGAAGTGAAGCATATATTATCACTGAACATTATATTTAAAAAAAATTAATTAAGTTTTGATTATTTTTTTTTTGTTATTTTGTTGAACATAAACTTAATAAAAAGAAGCACCGTAGACGATTGGCCATTGTCCCATTGGGACTCACGCGGTCAAATTAAGAATTTTATCGGATGCTAGCTGCAAAAGCTGCCTAGAAGAAGGTGAGGTAGAATCCTCCCAGCATTTCCTTTTGGAATGTCCCGCCTTTGCGAGATCTAGACAAAAAATCCTTGGATCTCAATTTTTTGGGCACCCCCGCGAACTAGCGGATACAGAAGTTAAAAACCTCTGCAGATTTGTGGTAGGTTCCAAGCGCTTTGTCGATTCATAAATAAGTGAGGGGGTTGAATTTTTATGGCATCACAAAGGACTGCTCTCGATAGTCTAAGTGGGTTTCCCCCTATAGGGAAACAGCCTTCGTACCTAACCTAACCGTAGACTAATAGAAATCTTTAACTTTTGGGAATAACATTCGCGTCGAACTGTAAAATTGTAAATATTTCCCTTGACGTATCTTAAAGTTAGATCAAGAAGGCGTAAGTTTCTATAACCTGGAAATGAACAGTTTTGAAGACAAAAAGAAGACAAATTAAAGTATTTTTGGCATTTTATTTCTATTTAATATGTTCAGGACTACTACTGTAGATAAGAGTAAACACCACTGTAAGATGAACACCATTGTCAGGCAAATATTCACCCCGACCGAGGAGAACAGAACCAATTGAATATACCAAAAAACATCTCGGATTAAGTAGAATATTCTAAAACAAAGCAATAAATCTTGAAAGTGGGTAACATATAGATTTAATGAACCCAAACTAACCGCAACAACTTCTCTCTGAACTCTTACTGAAGAAATCGCTCTCATCTTGCTATGCAACTTCCTCATTCAGTTCTTTTGTAGACGCTGCACAATTTTCGGCAACTTGTACCGCAAGAGATAATGTTTCGTGCTGGAGCAAAATCAGCTATATTTATGGCCAAATTCTTAAAGATATCTGCGCGAATATAATATATATATAGAACCAAAGCTAACAATGCCGCCTGACTGTCTGTACAAAAATGCACTTCTCTTTTCTCTCTTAGTTGCTCAGTAGAGCAACACAGACCTCCTCTGTAACTAGTACTTCCGCTCGGGAGATGATGGATGAGTTTGGTTGACGGAAAGAGTGGGAAATGTCAAGATCCTTGGAGTACATCCCCGCTCCTACACCGCAAAGCATTTTAGATCCCTCAGTACATATTGAGATGGTGCTCTCCTCCTCTTGGCATTTCATGCAGGAGTACCACACTATTGCTCCGTATGTAAGATTGGTCTAATGACGGCAGTTTAAATCCACACTATATTCGGTTTTAGGCCCAAATTCCTGCTGAGTATTCTGTAGTAGGTATAATAGTCCATATTGGTTTTATTTATTTCTTTGTTGTAATAAAATGTTATTTCGTGAACTTGTCTCTTATGAGGGGGACTCCGTTCACACGTTCCATGAATTCGCAATGAACTTATTTCAAGGTTAGAGGTCACATTAGCGAATTGGTTTACGCCCTCTTTATTTAATTATAGGGTAAACACACAAATTTGAATCGTTTAGAAGTTGAATTGGCTCTAATGACTTTTGCCAGGTATTTAAAGGCGATGCACAGTTATAATTTTGTCTTAAGTTTCAGTCTTAAGTTTAAGTAAGCATTCGCAAAATGATGCGACAACTCGATACAAGGGCGATCTTTACGCGACTCTTCCTCACTTGGCGTGTACTCGGTATCATCGATTGGCCATTTCATAGGCATCTGCGCTTGGTCTATGACATTCTGCTTAACACCTTCGTCACATTTGGCTTTACTGCCCATCTCGTGTTGGGAATTATTTTCAGCACCAATCAGGATCAGTTCTTCACAAATTTGGTCATCGGCATTGCAAGCGTTTCTTGTGTCTCCAAACATTTGTTGTATCGCTTTCGAATGGAGGAAATGCAGAGAATAAATGAAATTTTTGGCCAGCTCGACGAACGTGTTCGCACCAAGGAGGACTATGATTACTACAAGCGTCTCATGGAACGACCATGCAACTTTATGGTGAACTTCTTCGCACGCTGCTACTTTGCGGTTACCATAACAGCATTGATTATGGCCATAGTCACTGGCGAATTGCTTTACCCTGCCTTCATCCCCTTACAATGGCGGACGTCGGTTTTCAAATATGCTGTGAGTCTATCCTTCCAGTTCATTGGAGTTACGTTACTAGCAGTGCAGAATATAGCAAACGACGCATATGGACCGGTTCTACTTTGTATGCTCTCTGGGCATGTACATCTCCTGTCGAACCGCGTGTCACGCGTTGGCCACGATAATCCTGACGATGTGGAGGACAATTACAAAGAGTTATCCTTGTGCATTGAAGATCACAAATTGTTGATGAGGTATTATTTACAATTGAGTGTTTTTGAAAATTTGTATGATTTTCTTGTTTCACAGCACAACAACGGCAGTGGAACGCATGGTCTCGGCTAGCTATCTGGTGCAATTTGCCAGCGTTGGCATCAACCTTTGCTTAGGGCTCGTTTATTTGTTATTCTTCGCCAATAACTATTTCGCCTACGTTTACTATACGATTCATATAACTGCTATGTTGATTGAGTTATTCCCTTTTTGCTACTACGGCAGCATGTTGGAGTGTGAGTTTCATGATTTGTCTTATGCGATTTTCAGCTGCAACTGGCCGATGCAGTCACGTCCATTTCGTCGTAACATTGTGAATTTTACAGAGTTGACATTAAGGGAGGTCGCCTTGTATGCCGGCGGTTTAGTTCGTATTAATCTCGACTCATTCTTCGCTACATGCAAAACGGGATACTCATTCTTCACCGTTATACAAAGCATGAAGTAGAAGTACTCGATAAGAGGTGTGAAGCATATATTATCAATTTAACATTTTATTCTAAAAGATCTAATTAACTGTTGATTATTTGCTTGTAGTTAATTTGTTGAACATAAAATTAATAAAAATAAGCACCGTAGACTAACAGAAATTTTTGACTTTTTGGAATAACATTTGCGTCTAACTGTAAAATTGCAAGTATTTCTTTCCTTCAATACTCGTCTAGTGAGAACACTATCGGCATCTTTTAAGCCACTCTATATGCATATAAGACAAAGTAGGCGTAAGTTTCTAAAACCTGGGAATCACAAGTGTTCAGTTTTTGTTTCAATTAAAAAAATAACAATTAAAGTATTTTAAGCTTTTTATTTTCTTATATTATAGTTATAATTACGTATGGTAACATTTTCCTTCTTAGGTCGCTTTAAATATATTCTTCTTTCGCGTTAAGATCTAGACTTTTGAAAAACTTTTTCAGTTGATTCATTTCTTATTTCATGGACACCTAACCTACCGTTAAAATCATTTAACCTGTGAGAAGTTGAAACATTAAGCTCCTTAGGGGATTTACTTGATTGCTGACTAGAGGAATGACTATTAGGCTAATTTCCATATTCTTGACATCGAAAACGTTGTGCTCTATCAGTTACTTTCCTAGGAGGCTCTACTTTAATAACAGCATTGCTTAAGTATATCAGATCATATATTTCGGCATTGTTGTTATTCGGTTCGAAATCAATAAATTATATTCAATGGATGATTAGTAATGCGACTTCCCAATTGGTGTAGAGAAATATAGATTTTGACCTATAACTCTAAAAGAACGATCTTGTTTTAACTGGTATGTGGGAAATAAAACTTTGTCTTTCTTAAGTGTTATTATAAACTTTCTATAACTATCTACAAATTTAACCCTAACGCGTATTTGATCATCTCGTTGGAACTTATATGTAAAATCTTCTTTGGAAAGAGTTTTCGATAAATATTTTAGCATACCCTTAATAGCGTTAACTTTAGTCAGTATTATTGGCGGAGGCTTGGGAGTAGTATTTCGCTCAGTTAATTCATCATTATATTTTCGGGTTATCTTTTCAGCATTTCCAGCTTCCTCTTTATCTTCCTCTGTCCCCACACTGCTATCAAGAATCGCAAGCTTAGCAAATCGATTTGAATTATTGGCTGTTCCAGGTTTTGGGTTTAACAGTATTTTTTTCTTACATTTGGTGTGCTGCAAAAAGGCCGTTGTTTCATCTTTTTCTCAATTCTTTGCGGATCAATAACTGCTTCAATACCACCAGGTAGGCAGACATACTGATAGCAGACTTTAGCTACTTTACTTATGTTATTGGTGGTTTTTATTGCGAAAAAGTAATAGCAAAACTCAAAAAATAATAGCATTAATCACAATAAACACGTATTTCACTTTCATCAGCTTCCACCACGCCCAGGAAATGTCGAAAAACACCACAGTGTCCACCAGTGCATTAACGGTGGACGGTAAACTAAAACACCGTTTGACCATGTCTTCGCAAAATGAATTTAGTTGCTTTTGAAGAAATCTGATTGAAAGTAGATCGTCGTCTGTCAATTTAATTGAGACGAGGTGTGCATTATATACATTGTTCTTTCAGGGTAACAGCAAAATTGCTTAATCACACTGAGACCGCTTGCAATTCTTTACAAATACAACATGTGCGAAAGTTGGCTTTATTGACTTTTAATTATTATTTACTTTAAATTGATTTAAAATCATAGGTTGCGCTTAAGAATTTTGGATTAAGCAATTACCGGAAAATGTTTGCAAAATATTTATAGAGGAACTTTCAGAGCGGGTAAGCTTGAACTGGCAACATCTGGAATTCCACACGCGTACTACATCGTTATAGGAAATAGGGGAATAATTAATCAAACATTCGGGTGGGTTCACTAGGCCACTGCCTCACCTCTTTAGTATACTCTCAGCACTATTGACAGATCGATATTTATTTACTTAACATTACCAACAATGCTAGCTAAGTGCTCAAGCTAGACTTCGAATTGCTCACAATTTTAGCCTCGTCTTGCCGCTACACCTGGCTTTGGGCGTGATTTTACAAATAAAAAATATTCTATATTCTGAAAACCTCATTTTTTAGGGCTCCTAACTAGATGTAACCCCTTAATGCTACGTCCACAGCTCAGCAAAGTAATTGCTGTGAACAGAAGAGTCTTATATGCTTTTTCTGGATCTATTCAATAAGTCCTCGGTTCTTATACAATCTATTTAGGTCAAATCTGCATTGTTATATTGCATTTGGTTCGTTATCCATCTTTCCTGGGCAATCTGTTCATACCGAGTGTGAAGATCTCGCTTGATAGTGCTAGTCGAGCATGGTAATTGCTTCGCTTCAGAATCGCCCTTTTATCTTTGTCAGCTCGTCAGATTTTTCGTTTCCGAAAATGTTCCTGTGGCCGTGAACCCATTTTGTGGAGTTTTTCTGCCTGTGAGCTCAAAGCCTTCCTGCAATTGTTAACTGCTCTCGAATTAAGCTAATAATGCCGCTTGGCTGTATGTGTAAATATTCACTTTCTCTATTATCTCGTAGTTGCCCAGGAGAGCATCACAGGCCTCCTCTATAACAAGTACTTCCGATGCTTTGGTATATATTGAGATAGTGCTCTCCTCTTCAACTGCACCTCTTCTCCATTCCCTTCTAGAGAGTTATCCTCACTTAAATGTGACTATTGAAATTCAACTTTGGGAGGATTAGTCTGTTTTATTCGGTATTGAAGTAAACTGCTTCAAGTTTTCGCTGTGTCCATAACTCTCAATTTCAGCTACATCGCCCATTTATTCTTAAAGAGAATATTTTCCTAATGAAAACGTCTATTGGCAATTGAAGCAAGGTTACCTTAAGTTCATCAGTAGGACCCGACCTGAAGGCTTCAGTAACGCCCGCACAGGCTCCTCTTTGTATTTCATTTAATTTTTAATGTATTATTTCCTTAACGCTGGCCACCACACTAGTGCTTCGTATATAAGGATTGGTATAAGACGGCAGTTTACATCCACACTATATTTGGTTTTAGGCCCAATTCCTGCTGAGCATTCTCTAGCAGGTATAATAGTCCATATTGGTTGTATTTATTTCCTTGTTGTAATAAAATGTTATTTCATAAACTTGATTCATATCAGGGGCCTAGGTGTGATGGCAGCGAACACAATTCACCCAACCGTTCACACGTTCCATGAATTCGCAATGGACTTATTTCAAGGTTACAGGTCACATTAGCGAATTGGTTTACGCCCTCTTTCTTTAATTATAGGGTAAACACACAAATTTGCGACGTTTAGAAGTTGAATTGGCTCTAATGACTTTTGCCAGGTATTTAAAGGCGATTCGCAGTTACAATTTTGTCTTAAGTTAGTTGTTCTACAACTGACTCGGCTCAATCGTTCACAAAATGGTGCGACAACTCGATACAAGGGCGATCTTTACGCGACTCTTCCTCACTTGGCGTGTACTCGGTATAATCGATTGGCCATTTCATAGGCATCTACGCTTGGTCTATGACATTCTGATGAACACAGTCGTCACAATTGGCTTTACTGTCCATCTCGTGTTGGGAATTATCTTCAGTACCAATCAGGATCAGTTCTTCACAAATTTGGTCATGGGTATTGCAAGCGTTTCTTGCCTCTTCAAACATTTGTTGTATCGCTTTCGAATGAAGGAAATGCAGAGAATTAATGAAATTTTTGGCCAGCTCGACGAACGCGTTCGCACCAACGAGGACTATGATTACTACAAGCGTCTCATGGAACGACCATGCAACTTTATGGTGAACTTCTTCGCACGCTGTTACTTTGCGGTCAGTATAACGGCTTTGACTACGGCCTTAGTCACTGGAGAATTGCTTTACCCTGCCTTCGTACCGCTACAATGGCGGACGTCGGTTTTCAAATACGCTGTAAGTCTACTCTTCCAGTTCGCCGGGATTTCTTTACAAGCTGTGCAGAACATAGCAAACGACGCATATGGACCGGTGGTACTTTGTATGCTCTCTGGGCATGTGCATCTGCTGTCGAACCGAGTGTCACGCGTTGGCCACGATAAACCCAATAATGTGGAGGACAATTATAAAGAACTCTCCTTGTGCATTGAAGACCACAAATTGTTGATGGGCTAATGTCATACCGTGTTAGAAGCGTCATTCGAAGACAATTTATACCATGGAACAGTACACTCCAAAAGAACGCGCTGAAATTGTTCAGCTTTATATTCAAAATAACTTTTCAATTGTGTTAACTCAACGTGGCACATTTCTCGTTGAATGGAGGCGTAAACAAGCAAAATTGCCGATTTTATGCCACCGAAAATCCTCAATTAATTGAAGAACAGCCTCTTTACGACCAAAAAGTAACAGTTTGGTGCGGTGTTTGCGCGAATATGATCATCGGACCGTATTTTTTCGAAGACGATGATGGAGCCACGACAACAGTCAATGGTGAGCGTTATCGAGCCATGATAACGGATTTTGTGATACCCATTATTCGCGAAAATGACATGGATAACTTCTGGTTTCAACAGGACGGGGCTACATGCCATACAGCTCGATTTATTGCGACCATTTTTCCCCGGGCGATTGATATCGAAAAATGGTGATGTTGACTGGCCACCGAGATCACCAGATTTGACGCCACCAGACTTTTATTTGTGGGGTTATTTGAAATCCAAGGTATACGCTAATAAGCCAAAGACCTTAGCTCAACTGAAAGCCAACATTCGACGTGAAACAGCCGCCATATCATCCGAAACATTGGCCAAAGTCATGGAAAATGTCGAAAAAAGAGTGCATTTAGCTGTCAAAGCTAAAGGTGCCCATTTACGCGATCTAATTTTTAAATATTAGCTGAAACAAATCTCCTTGGACCAAAATAAATTATTTTTGAAATGAACAAAAAACATTGTTTTCTTTTGTTCTTTTTTTTTAGAAACAAATGGGTCAACTTTAAATAGCCTACCCTGTATTATTTACAATTCAGTGTTTTCCAAGATTTTTGTGATATTCTTATTTCACAGCACAACAACGGCAGTGGAACGCATGGTCTCGGCTAGCTATCTGGTGCAATTTGGCAGCGTTGGCATCAACCTTTGCTTAGGGCTAGTTTATTTGTTATTTTTCGCCGATAACTATTTCGCCTACGTTTACTATACGATTCATATAACAGCCATCATGATTGAGTTATTCCCTTTTTGCTACTACGGCAGCATGTTGGAGTGTGAGTTTTATGATTTGTCTTATGCGATTTTTAGCTGCAACTGGCCGATGCAGCCTCGCCCTTTCCGTCGTAATATAGTGAATTTTACAGAGTTGACACTAAGGGAGGTCACCTTGTATGCCGGCGGTATAGTTCGCATTAATCTCGACTCATTCTTCGCTACATGCAAAACGGGATACTCATTCTTCACCGTTATTCAAAGCATGAAGTAGAAGTATCTTAAAATTCATAACAAATATTGATAAGTTTCTTGTAAAATTAAAAAAAAATGGCATTTAGATATTACTAGCAGACCCGTGGCTGAGGTATACATTTAATTATATTGTAGTACATTTTTAATACAGTGCACATATTCTTACATTACTTTATGGCCGGTAAATTTGAAAATTTTTGATATACATTGATTGAGATTAATTGATGGTCATTCCAAAAGCCATACGAATGGCTAATCCGTATAAACGATATCAAGACTCCTCTCCTTTGTACTTCCACATGATTATTTTGGCTTCGCCGATGATATTCATTAGCTTCTCCACAATGAGCCTGCTTACATTGCAAAGTCAAGGTTGATTTATGTTAAACAGCATGATGACAACTGGACCTACGTTTGATTGCAAAGTAAGTGATGGTAGTCCAGGCAGTTATAATAATTTTAAAAATGCTGTGGGACAGTTGGCTGGGTCAAAATTGTCGTATTGAGATCATCGACAATTTTTTTTTTCGCCAATATTGCTCGTTCACTCAGCCAATTACCGTTCTTATTATTACATTTTATTTGTAATCAGCTAAATCTTGATTACGACCTCTAGTCTTTGGTGTCCGATGAAGATAGCGGAATAAAACTTTACACCAATATCGATAAGGATTACAGGAAACGGAAGTCTTATAATGGAAACGGATAAGATACAATCCGAAGTCTCCTATGAACAGGAAACATTTTTGTTAAGCCCTGAAGCTGACGCTGCTTCCTTCACTAAGAACTTTCTGGTGAAGGGACGTTTCCTGTACAATTTCGCTCTATACCTAACATCCGTTTCCGGTAAAATCTTTCCAGTTGCTTCATTTCTGGTTCCGGCACATCATTCCCTTATCTGGTTCCATCGGTTATCCCATATCTTGTTTCAGTTGGCTCATTCCGTTTCCGGATGCCCCTCTTCCAGTTTCAGTAACCAATATTCAGTTACTACATTTCCGGTTCCGGTAATATCGTTATCCATATCCGTTTCCGGAGGCCCCATTTCCGGTTCCAGTAACATCATATCCGGTTACCCCATGAGGCCAATGACCCCTCCCTGATCACGTGATGTCACATTAAGGTCACGTGATATTTTTGTTTACATTTTTGTGTGAGGTCAATGACCCCACCCTGATCACGTGATGTCATTTCAAGATCACGTGATATTTTTGTTTACAGGTCAATGACCCCACCCTAATCACGTGATGACATTGCAAGATCACGTGATATTTTTGTTTACAGGTCAATGACCCACCCTGATCACGTGATATCATTTCAAGATCACGTGATATTTTTGTTTACATTTTTGAGTGAGGTCAATGACCCCACCCTTATCACGTGATGTCATTACAAGATCACGTGATATTTTTGTTTACAGGTCAATGACCCCGCCCAGATCACGTGATGTCACATCAAGGTCACGTGATATTTTTGTTTACATTTTGGAGTGAGGTCAATGACCCCACCCTTATCACGTGATGTCATTACAAGATCACGTGATATTTTTGTTTACATTTTAGAGTGTGGTCTTTGGTGTCCGATGTCTTTCACTCGGATTATGAAGTGAGCTTGTACATTTTCAATATTTTGACGATTTTCAGTTTCAGATAAAGATTCTCCTGAGTCTTTTTGTTACACTCACCTGGGAAGTATTTCCAGAGAGTTTAGATTAAAGCAATAGATATAGCCTATGTCACTCGAGGTGAATGCAGTTTTCGAAATTTTGCAATCGGCACAGATTGTGGCCTTGTTTCATATAATTTCATTTTACGCTTATATATATGTATAAATAATACAATATGGGAAAAAGAAAAGGACTGTTTTTACGGCAATTATTCGAACTTTTATCAACTTTTGAACCTTCCCTAGGATTCCACGAATATTTCAAGACAAAGATAAGATAAATCTGTACAGACGTTTTCGAGTTTCAGCGACAGAATACTTATTACTTTTCATTTCTTTCTACATTATTTTGGTTCTAAAGTATTTGTTTTTAAAAATTAATAAAAGTCACCCCTACGCGTACCTCCCTCTCTCACATTTAATTAACTTTACAATATGTATCCTTTTCGCAAAGTCCCTAACGTCAACACTTCATGAATTCGTAATGTATTTATTTCAAGGTTTGAGTTCACATGAGCGAATTGATTTACGCCCTCTTTCCTTAATTATAGGGTATGCAGACAAATTTGCATTGCCAAGAAGTTGAGCTCTAATGACTTTTTCTGGGTATTTAAAGGCCACTCGCAGTTATAATTTTGTCTTAAGTTATTTGTTCCTCAACTGGCTCGGCTCAATCGTTCGCAAATGCTGCATCAACTGGATACAAGGGCAATCTTTACCCCAATCTTCATCCATTGGCGTGTACTCGGTATAATCCATTGGCCATTTCATAGGCATCTACGTTTGGTCTATGATATTCTGCTTAACACAGTCGTCACCGTTTGCTTTCCTCTCCATCTTATAGTGGGAATTATTTTCAGCACTAATCAGGAGGAGTTCTTCACAAATCTGGTCATGGGTATTGCAAGCGTTTCTTGTGTCTCCAAACATTTGTTCTATCGATATCGTATTCCGGAAATGCAGAGGATAAATGAAGTCTTAGCACAGCTCGACGATCGCGTGCGCATCAATGAGGACTATGATTACTACAAGCGACTAATTGAGCGACCATGCAACTTTATGGTGAACTGCTTCACACGCTGTTACTTTGCAGTTAGCATAATGGGTTTAGTCACGGCCTTAGTCACCGGTGAACTGATTTATCCTGCCTTCATCCCGTTTCAATGGCGGACGTCCGTTTTCAAATATGCTGTGAGTCTATCCTTCCAGTTCATTGGAGTTACGCTACTAGCTGTGCAGAATATAGCAAACGACGCATATGGACCGGTTCTACTTTGTATGCTCTCCGGGCATGTGCATCTCCTGTCGAACCGTGTGTCACGCGTTGGTCACGATAAACCCGACAGTGTTGACGACAATTATACAGAACTCTCGTTGTGCATTGAGGACCACAAATTGTTGATGAGGTATTATTTATTTACAGTTCACTTTGTTCGAAAATTGAAATTTTTGTGATATCTTTCACAGCACCACAACGGCAGTGGGACGCACTATCTCCGCTAGCTACCTAGTGCAATTTGGTGGCGTTGGCATCAACCTCTGCACTGCGCTAGTTTATTTGTTATTCTTCGCCGATGACTACATCGCTTACGTATACTATTCGATTCAAATAACTGCTATGTTGATTGAGTTATTCCCTTGTTGTTACTACGGCAGCATGTTGGAGTGTGAGTTTCATGATTTGTCTTATGCGATTTTCAGCTGCAACTGGCCGTCGCAGCCACGTCCATTTCGTCGTAATATTGTGAATTTTACTGAGTTGACACTAAGGGAGGTCGCCTTGTATGCCGGCGGTATGGTTCGTATTAATCTCGACTCATTCTTCAGTACTTTGAAAACGGGATACTCATTCTTCACCGTTATACAAACCATGAAGTAGAAGTGGTCGATGAGAGGAGTGAAAGCTATA
Organism: Zeugodacus tau; assembly: GCA_031772095.1. NCBI lineage: Eukaryota > Metazoa > Arthropoda > Insecta > Diptera > Tephritidae > Zeugodacus > Zeugodacus tau. Next base: position 77,966,761 of record CM062651.1, read on the forward strand.
TATACATTTTAACATTTTATTTAAAAAGATCTAATTAACTGTTCATTAGTTACTTGTAGTTATTGCGTTGAACATAACCTTAATAAAAATAAGCACCGTAGACTAATAAAAATCTTTAATTTTTTTAATAACATTCTCATTTAACTGTAAAATTGTAAGCATTTCCCTTGACGTGTCTTTTATCTTTGCTCCAATATTCGACTGGTGTGAACATTATCGCTATATTTAAAGCCACCGTGTGTGGACATAAGGCACAGTGGACCTAAGTTTCTGAAACCTGGAAATCAAAAATTTTGAGTTTTTGTTTCCATTCAAATAATAAAAATTAAAGTATTTTTGGCTTTTTATTGAAGATGATAGTGATTTAGGGCTACTACTATATCTAAGTGCTGATATTAAGAACACAATTTCGATATGGTCTCTACTTCATATTCATTGAAACGGAAACCTTTTTGCAGGAGGCTCTGTATGGAGTTAAATGTATGTTTATTATGTCTCCAGCAGTAAGCGTGACCGAGGGGAACTGAATCAATTGAGTATACCAAAATACAACTTGTAGTAAGTAGAATATTCTAAAACAAACCAATAAGTCTTGATTTCGGGAAACGTTTAGACAGAATGAATCCAAGCTAATCTCAACAACTGCTTGTGATCCTCAATGCATTCGTTCAGTTCCTTTCCATGCTGGCAAGTGTCTTCGATTCATTATATTCAACCTCCGAGACACGCATGGCCAGCAAACACACCTGACCCGACATCCCACACATCTCTCTCTCAACTCTTATTGAAATAATCACGCTCCTCTTGCGCTACAACTCGCTCATCCATTTCATTTAGTATATGCTGGATTTGGCGAATTTTCGGCAACTTGTACCGAACGAGATAATTTTTTAGTGCTGTTATATTTATGACCAAATTCTTGAAGACCGAATGTCAGTTGAATAGGGTAGAATATGGTGATGAATATATTCACCATAATGTCGCAGAGTTTTATGTACCATTTCTTGTAATTGACCGAAATGACCATCAGCTTCCAGCACAACCAGAAAAGGTCGAAACGCGTCACAGTGTTCAGCGGTGCATTAACGGTTGACGTGAAAACCATGCCTTAGCAAAATAAATCTCTTTGCTTTTGAAGAAATCTGATTGAAAGTAGACCGTCGTCTGCCAATTTAATTGAGACGAGGTTTGCATTAAATATGTACCTTGTTCTTTCAGGGTTACAGCAAAATTGCTTAATCACTATGAGACTGCCTGCAATTCTTTACAAATACAATATCGGAGACTTGCCTTATTGACTTTTAATTACTATTTACTTTGGCGTCAGGTAAATTGATTTAAAATTATAGGTTGCGCTTTAGGATTATGGATTAAGCAATTTCCGAACTTTCAGAGCGGATAAGCTTGAACTGGCAACATTTGGAATTTCACAGGAGTACAATACCGTTGCAGGAGCATGTTTTGCATTAATGTATCAAATATTAGTGTGGGTCCACAAGACTAATGCCTTACTTTTTCAGCATACTTTGAGCATTATTGGCATTTCGATATTGGTTTACTTAACATTTCAACTTAATGGATATGCACTCAAGAGAGACTTCCAACTGTTTCATTTCCAAACAAATTTAGTATTACTACTTTTTAAACATTTTTTTTTACTTTTTCGCAAAATACCAATCACTAAATAAACACAAACTTACTAACACTTTAAGCTATCGTAAAATCTCAGGTGTAAACATTACTCATACGCCGTGGCGTGTATGCAAATTAAGGTCAGTGAATGTATTGCGAGTGCATACTCATGTAGAAGATTCATTTGCCAATTACTTAAAACAATTTCTCACTTTTCCAACACCGATTCAAGCGAACCAGTTGTCCCTCACCCATATCAGCAGACAGTTACTTACAAGCAACCTTTGGAGCATATAAGCATGGCAAGAAGCTGTTTCAAGTAGAGAGCTTGAATAATGCGAAGGCGTAAATTTTCATGGCAGTGCTTACACTCTTCATGATGTCTATTAATTAAATGCATTTTAAAGCTTGCATATATACCGGGCAACGCCATTGAGTAGGAGGAAGGTGTAAAATGAAATCGGCGAATGATTTCTCGATAGTTGAAAGTCTCGGCGACCAAGTTGCTTGACACAATTGCAGTAATTGTGGTAATTAAGATGGAAAATGCGATGTAAGCGAAGGGATAACAGATACTTAACCTTCGCTGGAAAAAGAAGGGAGAGAAAAGGGTATAGAAGAAAGGTGAGAAGAAGCGAGAGAAGAGGAGAGAAGAAGTGGCGAAGCGCTATCACGTTGAGCTGCTGCTGGGACTTGTTGTTGGCTGATTAAAACCGCTAGACATATGTATACAAATTGAACGAATTACGAAGGATTGCATTTAAAGTGCTATCGTGCCTGGCGGTCATGTTGTCATTTAAATGTTGGGAGTTAATATTACATAATACTTGAAGACATACTTTTAGGATGTGGACCGTGGCTTTTTGTTGAAAATATATGTAAATATTGTCACGAAATTGATTTGTAATACATAACCAATGACTGATAATTTGTTAATGCTTTGGAAATTGTTCTAAAATCAACGCGAAGCCTAAACCAATTTCATGCTTATGCCAACAATATCTGCTCGCTGACGAAGCGCGGCTTTAAGTGCCTCTATTACAATCTCATATGCAAAGCAGCGCCGCGAAGGACAAAGGAAATGCATATCTGCGCTGACACTTAACGACAGAAGCGTGTGCAGTCGCGTGCAATTGTGTCAAGCGCATATGTGGTAAGTATGAAGGCAGAGATGTGGCGAAAAAAATTTAAATTTTTTAAAAAGTTATTTTAAAATTTAAAAATTTTTTTTTAATTTTTTTTTAACTTTTTTGTATCGAAAATACTTCTATCAGGCCTTCTTAGTATATTTTAATATATGCAATAAAAATAATAAATTGTTTGTATTAACCCCCGTGTCACAAATTCCACCCACGGCTATGTCTCGCACTTTTGTCTTTTTGTCAGCGCACTTCTTCAGTTGGTCGAGTATGTGTGCGCTCCACTTCTCAACGCGAAACCATAATTCCTCACTTTTCTACTTAGCCAAGTGTGCAAGGCATTAACAGCTTAGCAGAAGTATGTCGCATTGTTGTTGTTGTTAGTCTAGCGCTAAACGGAAAAATGCTTGCGTCGAGCTTCACAAGTATGTAAATGATGTTGTTGCTGTCATGGCGCGTCTACCACACTGCCACTGTGACAGACAGCGAAAACATTTAATGGGTTAAAAGAAGTATTAAGCTGCGCTCTTCACACATATTAATCTTGATATGCTTGAAAAGCTAACGCTGGATACACATGTAATTTAGAGAGCATGTGTGGATTTTCAGGAGATTTTTTTTATAGTAGGATGCTTTATAGTGGAGGAAGAATCGTAAGAAAATCTACTCAAATGTCACATCAATGGTAAGATTATTTAGAAAAGTATGCGAAAGAGACATGAAGATTCAAATTAAATACTCGTATTAGTCCCAGATCATATAAGATAATTTTTCGGAATTTTAGCAAAAGTAATATTATTAGTTAATTAAACACTCACGTATTTATGCACTTTTTTACACATAACCCCTCGCTTCTTCACCTCTATCTTAAAGCATAATCCGCAATTTCATAACGGTAATGCCGAACCTGCACTTTGGAGGCATTTCAGACATTACTCCAACAAGATAACATTACAAGCTGAAAACGAAATTATTCATACTTTTAATTAAAAGCAAACCACAAAAAGCGAGCTACAAAGTTCCGGTATCACATGAAAGAAGAGCCCAACAACAACAACAAAAAACAAAAACATTATAACTTATAATAAAAAATATATTCGCAAAGTAGTAATCAAAAAGTTCTTTCATGCCTCGTTCATTCTCCTGGTGTAGCAGGCACTCGTCGTTGTCCGTGCCAGGTGTATACGCGCACACACACAGACTCACTTGTCGAACCTTGCACATGCCACAACGGCAGGCAGCCGGCGCAAGGCAAGTGGCGGCCAAAAACTTTAAGCGAGCCCAAAACGGAGTTGGCAGGATGCTGGTTGCCGGTTGTGTGAAATGAAATGAGGTTGAGGGGGGCATTGGCGTAAAACTTCAATTCTCCGTGGTGTTGTAGGCACCGAAAGCCGAACACAATAAGCAATAAGCGTGGAAAAGTAAACAACAACAACAAAAAATCATATATATTTATGCGGACTGTGTGGAATTGTTATTTTTTTTTTGTTTTTTTTTTTGTGTAGATAAAAGTGCTCTGGGCGCAGCAGCAAAGTGCAAAAGTGAAACCAATTCAATTGCCGCACTGAGCGCATATGTTTGAGTAAATATGTAGGTGAATGCCTCGAATGTGTTTGTAAACATAACTGTATATATATTTGTTTGTCTATATAAGTAATTCAACGTTTTCATTGCGCAAAATGCTCTCCTGAGATGCTGGAAAAATCTGTGCTTGTAAAAACGCAAGCGAAGAAGTTAAACAAAGCATAAGCAAAATAACAACAACAAAATCAAATACGAAAATATTCACATTGCACTGTCGACCTGTCAAATTCGCTCTTACAAAATGGAAATAGCAATGCAGTGGCATTTGGAGCAGCACAAAGGCAGATAAATAAAATAAAATGAAATCGTCATAAAACCAAACTTTTCACACACTCATATACGAATAGCATGCAAAGTGAGCTTACATATGCATGTGTGAGTGTGTGTGTCTTCATGTATACCGTTATACAAATGCGAAGTTTATTTGAAAACAAAGCATTGCGCAAACAATCGCTAATTCAATTTGCCAAATACTCAATTGTTTACCCAAAAAACTATGCTTGACTATGTTGTTGTTGTTTTTATTGTTTTGAGCCGCAAAGCGATAAATTGCATTGGGAATTGAAGCGCTCGAAAATAGTCGCAAACAATATGAGTGTCAATATATCAATATTTACGCCTGCAGTTTTTGCAGCGATTTTGTTGACCATTTTTCATCTCTTGAAGTAATTGGAAATCATATTGAATTCATATTGGTGAAAGACTATATTAATTACTTCATTCAAATTTCAATTATATTCGCATTGAAGAGAAGTAAAGTAAAGATAAGCGTAAATGGCAAGATAATGCTTAATTAAAAAGCTATTAAATTTTCTAAATACTTTGACTATAGAATTGGGTTCCTGCACACTGTGATATTGCATATACATACAGTGGCTCAAACGTTTAATTGGACACTTGGTATAAGATTATTCAAATGCCGATACTTGGTATCTTCAATGGGAGAATTTTCAGAAAGATATAATTTGATGCAGACTTGTAGATTATTTAAATACCTTCAAAGCAATGCATAATACTTATGATCTTTTATTCAAACAGATTTTTAAAATTAAAAAATAAAACAATACATTAGGTACATAAGACATTCTAGACACCGTTTTCAGTTGACTCATTTCTGGTAACATCATTACCACATTTCCGGTTCCGGATGCCCCATATCAGGACACCTCGTATCCGGTTCCGGTTGTCCCATTAAGACTTTCTAGACACCTTTTTCAGTTGACTCATTACTGGTAACTGCATTACCCCATTTACGGTTCCGGATGTCCCATATCAGACACCTCGAGCCCAGTACCGGTTATCCCATTTTCAGTTCCCGTAACATCATATCCGGTTACCGTATATCCGCTTACGGAAACATCATTTCCGGTTCCAATTTCCTCTTCCTGCAACACAATTTTCGGTTCCGGCAACATGGTTACCTACATCATAGGTTGTCGTTTATATCCGGTTCCCTATTTCCAGTAATATATATCCGGTTCCGGCTGCCAATATCCGGCTACCTTTTGTACGGTTCCGGTTATCTCATTTCCGGTTACCCGTAACATCAAACCCGGCTACCATATATCCGGTCCCGGTAACATAATTTCCGGTTCCGGGTGCCCATATCCTGTTACCTCATATCCGGTAACATCATTTCCGGTTGTCCCATTTCTGGTTGCGGTAACTAGGCAGATCAGAACAGAGCTTCATGTTGGAGCCCCTCAATACTTTGAATAATCATAACTCCGATTTCAATTATCTTGGTGTCATATGAAAGGTAATTGTCATAACTATAACATTAGCTTTTTTAAATTTAAAGTAAATTTCTTAAAAACTAACAGCTGTGCCTTTTTTAATAAAATATTCGGTTACACCCCAATTTTTTACTTTTCATATTTTTCATGATATAATTTTTTTAAGTCAATCTTTATGAACCATTATTACATAATTTTTCACTAGGAACTTTATCGTAACAAAAGTTGCTAAGAGAGTATCATAGTTTTGTTCACATAACGGTTGTTTGTAAGTCATAAAACAAAACGAGTTAGGGTTAGGGTACGCTGGCTCAAACGTATAATTGGACACTAGGTATAAGATTACTCAAATGCCGATTTAATGGAAAAATTTTCAAAAAGTTTTGATGCAGAATTATAGATTATTCAAATACCTTCAAATGTTTAAAATAAAAAAATAAAACAAAATCAGAAAAAATCATGTCAAACGTATAATTGGACAGTCATAATAATATAAGAATTTTAATATTTGGAAGCAAAAACTTTTGCTTTTATTACCGTTTCTACACGTCGGGGCATATAGTGCACGGAATTGGCAAACAAACCGGAGTTTTGTTGTTCCACCTTCTGCTTAAACTGCTCTGCATAAAGATCCCCACACCATTACCGGACCTCCTCAGTGCTTGAAAGTAGCCCGAGTACTACTGGGCAAAAGCTCAGTATCGATTAAAGAGCATCCTATAATATAATTTATTGTCTGATAACCTCTTTAAAATGTATCGATACTCCCGTAAATATGTATACGTCTTTATTTTCTTTCCCCAATATAATCAATAACTTGACTTCACTTCCATATCCACACATTTAATAAAATTTTCCAAAATTTTTATTATTTTCAATATTTTTCGCTGGCACTCATCCAACCTCTGTCCGGTTTGCAAACATGTCGCTTGCATTGTTACACACTTTTGCATATTTTTTAGCACGTGACTTCTGCCATATTGCCTTTCAACTGCAACCAAACACAAAGAGAGTCACTCACTCATTCACACGCACAAAAACACTCAAACACACTCGAGCTTGACGTGTGAGTGGCTGCGTGGCACACAGGTTCTGTTCTGCACAATTCTTCATGTTGGCAGTATGTCATGGCTTTTCATTCTCCATTTTGTTGTTGTTGCTTGTTGGCTTTTTTGTGCGATTTTTTCGCCATTTTTCACATGGACTTTTTGCGCTGTGCCACAATGGCGATGGGTGTTGCAACCAGCACTCAAGCACAATGTTTTTGCGCTCGTGTTGTTCTGTGCTGTGATGAATGGGAAGCAGTGCAAACACTGGAGAGACTGCTGGCAATTAAATGTAAATCATTTCACCGCTGAATACGTGAAGATATGCGTATTTGGGATTTCCTTGACAATTAGCCAGATTAACTTTGATGAAACTTGTGGCAAGAAATTTCCAAAATTTTTATTTCAAACTACAACAAAAATTCAGAGTATTTTTGAAAAACAAATTTCGAACGCGTTGCTCGAGTTTCAGTTAGCAAATGGCCCAGCCACCGACAGTCTACCGTTACCGATTGCATTGCAGTCGCCTGTCTGCCGCTCATATGCACAGTGCTGGCGTGCTAAGAGAGCCATCCAAACCAAAAAAACTACTGCAATGAACCAACAACAACGATAACTGCTTTGACATTTCTGAAATGCGATATGTTCCAGCAGAGTGAAGACCAACACTGATGAGTTCAATGTGATTCAGCCAGAGCAACAACAGTGGCAGTAGATTAAGTGGACTGCACAACAACAAAAAGTAGTAACAACAACTGACCAACTCGCATATCGCATGTCATTGCTGCTGCTGAGCTGAGTTGATATGCCCTGCATTTGCCTGTTGCTGCGTTGCTTGGGCATACTTCATTGGCGGAAATTCGTTTGGCTGTGGAGTCCGATGTGCAATTTATGTATGTCGAAGTGCGCCGTTATGCTCTAATATGCTCGCCAGTAACGGCGCTCATGTGTGTGTGTCTTGTTTATTGCACATTTGTGCAGCAAGTTTTCAATTTCCGGTTATTCGGCGAACTGTTGTGGACTTAAGAAATGGCAGATGACCTACAGGTTGGAATTCTGACCAAGCTCCTTTAGCTTAGTTGCTGCAATAGCGGGAAATTGATGTGTTTCGAAAAGTTGTTAAGCGTTTTAGTAAGCTCTCAGAAATACATTCATTTCCTTTTTGTTTTGAGAAAGTAACGGCGTTTTGTTACTATTTTGACAATTGTTTGAGATTAAAGCTGTATGGTCCTTCCGTAGTGATAACTGTAAATTATTTCAACAAAATTTGATAGATAATGCTTTCTATGGGTGGAAAATGGGCGAATTTCGTTAACAACCACACCCACTTTTTATATAAAACAATTTTGGGTTCCATCTCATTCGTTCACTTTACAATCCATATATCAAGAATCAATAAAGATAAAAGAATAACACTTTGCAAAAATGCTGATGTAAGAATTGTCGAAATCGTATTGTAACTTTTCAAGGCCCCAGATATCGAACATGAGGCCGTTAGTTCTGCTTTTTCCCGCCTGGATAGGGAAGCCAAGCGAATGGGTCTGGCGGTGAACGAGTACAAGACGAAACATCTCCTGTCATCAAACAAACAGTCAGCGCACTCGCGTCTTGGCTCCCACGTCACTGTTGACAGTCATAACTTTGAAGTTGTAGATAACTTCGTAATCCTGGGCACCAGCATCAACACCGATAATAATGTCAAGGAAATCCAACGCAGAATCACTTTTGCCAAGAGGTGCTCCTTTGGACTGAGTAGGCAATTGAAAAGTAAAGTCCTCTCTCGACGAACAAAAACTAAACTCTACAAGTCCCTCATCATTCCCGTCCTACTTTATGGTGCAGAAGCGTGGACGGTGTCAACATCCGATGAGACGGCACTAGGAGTTTTGGAGAGAAAGGTTTTGCGGAAGAATTATGGTCCTCAGAAAATTGGCAACGGCGAATACCGCAGACGATGAAATGATGAGCTGTATGTGTTATTCGACGACATAGACATAGTCCAGCGAATAAAAAAACAGCGGCTACGCTGGCTGTGTCATGTTGTTCGAATGGACGAAAGTGCCCCAGTTCTGAAAGTTTTCGATGCAGTACCCGCTGATGGAAGCCGAGGAAGAGGGAGACCTCCACTCCGATGGAAGGACCAGGTGGTTCTCCTCCTTCTGGACCTGTCTTCACTTGGTATTACCAATTGGCGCCGAACTGACGAAAGGAGAGAAACGTGGCGCGCTGTTATGGACTCGGCTATAACCGCGTAAGCGATGTCTACGCCAGTCAAGAAGAAGGAGATATCGAACATGAGGGACTCAGTGCATGTGACTAATTTTTTACAGAAAATGTCGGTAATTCTCTCAGATATTTTATAGAAATTCAGAGGACATTTATTTTTTCTAGTAATGTGCCTCTGTGGCAAAAATGGGTGTAGTCGGGATATAACATCTCCTAGCTCCCATATACCTAATATTAGAGTTTTCAAACATCTGGTGGACTTGAGACCATATATCGATTAATATGTGAGATATCTTAGCAAAATTAAGTGAGCGTATAACTTGGATATAATATAGTTTGGTGGTAAAAATGAGTGAAGTCAGTTTAGGAATTCCCCAGCCCTCATCTACTCTATATAAAGATTTTCGTTATTCTAGTGGACTCTACGAGGAATATATAAATCGCAGATTGTTTTTTATCTTAATAAAATTAAATAAGTGAATTTCGAGAGTCAAACATTTCGGGCTTAATGGTAATTAAGGATATCTCACCGTATAAATGGGATGTATTTCCCAGGCTATGCTCCACAGGCATAAGCAAAGATTACTTCGTCGTAAGCCAGATTTTTTGCAGTAATTCAAAAATACAACTAAATTTGAGCGCACCACGAGCCAAATTACAATTTAGTTACAACAAACTAACGCGTGTACATTGCTGCCCTTCAGTCAACTGCATTCGCGAGTGAATTTGAGACGTGTGCAAGTGAATGCCGTTGGCCGAAAAAGCCAAGCCTCGTCACTAATGCCCAATCTTTCGCGCGCTGGAGAAGCTGCTATAACCAAGCGCGCGCCAAGGTATGTATATATGTATGTGTGTTAGTGTGCTCGTAGGCCGAGTGTCGCCTAACACAATTTGTACGTCCGGTTATTTCTGCGCCAAATGCTTTGAGGTTATTTGTAATTTTAACTTGATAAAAATTTGAAAGTTCTTACTATCAGATATCAGTTATGCGACTGCAATCTTTTCGGTTATTGTGTGGCGTTAAGCAGCATTTTTTGTTATTTCTTTTTCATATATTTTATTTGTCGAAAAGCCAGCTACATTTTATGCGACACACATCGCTGACCGACCGAGTAACGTACTATAAAAGCTGGTGGCAAGTTTGAGAAGCCATCAAAAGTTTTATTGCATTCTCGGACAACAGTTGGGTGTGCGTCTCTTGACAAAGTGTCATTCAATAAAAAAGTGAACGTGCAACAAAGTGTGCCTCCAAGGATTGAATACCGCAGTAGCTTGTATTTCTGTGCAAGTGAAGAGAGTAAAAATAAATATAAATAAAAAAGCGACCAAAAAGCGTTGAATCTAATTTCAAGCAATTTGTAAAGTGATTTTCTAAGTGGCGAAACAAAATAGCAGCGCAGCAGCAATAATGAAACGGGTATGTGAAGGATAACTGGTGTTTGATGAAAAGGACTATTAAAGGGTGAATTTGGTGGAACTCGAATTGTTGAGAAAATATTTATTTTTAGGAAGAATTAAGTGAATTATTTTATAATTCGTCGTTCAAAAATTAAAGTTCATCAAGTTTTAGTGAAAATTATTATTTTTATTTAAAAAATATTTTGTAGTTTAGTACGCGACCAACAAGTAGCTCTTCTAGTCTCTTAGCAAATATTTAAAGAAAATTCCATTTGTGCTTTCTAAAACTCAACGCCTCACTTCAACTCATTTATTTAGCAAATGCAACAACTTGCGAGTTGCACAACTCCATTCAAATGTAATTCAATATTAATCCCATAGCATGCCATATTGTCACGAAATGTTGAATGATGACTCGGCATGAGAGGACATTGTACTCCTTGCCCCCACCAATAACAGCACATGCAAGGTCTGTAATGGCAAATTTTCATACTTTATTGCAACTGAACGGCATGGCTTGTGCGCCTATAAATCATTGGCGGCACAACACTTCCCACACACAATAGAATGCCAATACAATGTGGACACTTGTCACAGGATATTCACTCTAACAAGTCGGCAGACACTGTCATAATATAAATGCTTGCAATGGCAATCTTTCATAAATATTTTACAATGCAAGTATTCAAATATTGCTTTATTGAACACGATTTTGTATATAGTAGCCTCCAATGTTGCATGTACACATTGTCAAGCAAAAGGACGAATTTGCTTTTTGGCGCGCTTTGAGAACTGCCGAAATGAAATGTTTGTTATAGCAAATTATTCAATTCACAATTTTATGACAACACTTTCTTAATGAATTCTGCAGCAACATGTTGCAAGGAAGATTGAATGATTTATTACAATCATTTGTACTTGATGTAGCTTTCATTGGAGCTTCGACGCTTTTCATTGTAGCCTCAACTGTCATTTGAAGCGTTTCAATTTTCATAAAGCTCCGCTTAAATTTGCACATAAAGAAGCTTAGATGTGCTGAATATCGACAGGAACTATTATTTTTGATGATTCGCCTACAATTTCATTCTAGAAGCGCCTTAATCCGGAAAAATAAAGCTTTTTAATTGGCTTTTTAGATACATCGTAACTGTGTGCTTCTGTCATTTAAAATACGCATATGAATGACAAAATCACAAAAAAAAACCACTTTAAACCGAAAGTCTTTTTTAATTACCGTTAGTCCACTGCAATGCAGTAAATCTCTTCCACTAGTGAGATGCTCGTGCAACATATTTTATTCCAAATGCAAATAGAGTGACATCTACAACAACAATTATAGTATATGCTCTGAGTACCCCAATGGAACTTCAAAACTTGCCGAACTGACAAGCTTAAAGAGCCTGCAACTGTATCAGATTTTCACCAGAGGGTACACTCGCCTTCGCCGTCAGCATATATTGGCTCATAAGCAAATGCAATTTTGCATCCGAATGCGGGCTGTTGCTGGCAGTTTGACCATAAAATATTTACGATTTCATTAAGCTTTCTCTTTTACACACTCGTTCATTTGCACTCGGCATGCGCGTCATCAAAATGGCAGTTGCTAATTTCCCTGAAGTGTTGTGAGCCACTGAAATTGCACTCGTCATAAAGCGGGCGGGGGAGACGGCGTCAAATGCGCTGTAAAAGCGAAATGTTGCAAACACAAATTTATTTAGAAGCAAAACAAACGAGCACACAGTGCTTCAACCAGAGTAGGCACATTTAAATTTCTAAGTGTTCACTGGTAGGCACAACACTAAATAATTAATTTTGTTTGCTCGTTTCTCATTTACACGCCTGCAGTTCTACTATCTTCTCTGTGTGTGTTTGTTATCGTGCAATGTGGTGCACGCCTCCTATTCGCACTTGCAAGCGATTGATTTCTCGCAGCTGCAACAGCAGCAGAAGTCATCAATTACACAGCAGCAGCAACAACAACAACAGGACCAGCAATCGCAAGAGCAAACCGACACCACCACCGACTCATCCGAAGACTATGACAGCCATCCGCAGTACAGTTTCGCTTACGATGTGCGCGACACGCTAACCGGCGATGAGAAACAGCAGGAAGAAAAACGCGATGGCGATCTAGTGCAAGGACAAGTGAGTAGTTTCTGGGAAAAATACGGTAAACACAACGAATTCTATAAAATCCCTTTCATTTCAGTACTCACTCGTTGAACCCGATGGTACACGTCGTGTTGTGGAATACACCGCTGATGATATCAATGGCTTCAACGCCATAGTCTCGAAGCAATTGGTGGACGAACGCTCGCGCGCTTCCGCCTCGGCTACAGCTTCATCCTCACGTTACAACAGCTTCGAAACTCTGCAATCGCAAATTCAAACACAAGCCATCGCCGAGGCACAAGCTCAAGCCGCATCTTACGCTGAGGCTCAGGCGCTCGCCGAAGCACAACTCCAAGCACAGGCTAAGGCGCATGCTGAGGCAATGGCTCAGGTGCAAAGTGACGCCGAATTGCAGGCGCGCATACAAGCGGAAGCCCAGGCACGCGCTCAGGCCCAACAACTGATGGAGCAGTTCCAGCAACAGTACAAACAACAACAGCAGCAACAGCAAGAACAACAGGAACAATTGGCTCAACTGCAACAGCAGCAACAACAACGTCAACAGCAACAGCAACAACAACTACGTACACAGTCCCAACAATCACAAGACCGACTAACTAACGAACAAGCCATAATTCTCTCGCAAACACTGCCCACTCGCACGCTCGGACACAGCGTACATGCCACGGTTGTTTCGCACCCACCCACGATCTTGTCGCGCCCACCCAGTGGCACCGTGTACGCCCAACAACGCGACATCACCACACTAAAGGAACTACGCGACGGTAGCGCACGCCAGATCATCGAACGCACCAACCTCCCGCAAATAGTGATCACGCAACCGGCAAGCGCAACGGTACAAGCTCAGGTCATCCACTCACCACTGCTGTTGGATGGCAGCGCTGGCGCAACAGGCATGCGCAGCGTCATCTCGACGAAAATCACCAATGGCAACGGCAACGGTGGACGCAGCAGCAGCACCATTTCACTTCGCGGCGATGCCGGACGCTTGAGCGCTGCCGACCAACTGCTCAACCAGCTCGACAGTGACGACGACGACACATTGACACGCAACAGCCTGCGTCTGCTGAGCGGCACTGGCAGCAGCGGCAGCGGTGGCAGCATCAAAGGACGCACAAACGGCGGCCTTAACGGTAGCAGCGGCGGCAGCGGTCTGAGCGGTTTCGATAGCAGCAGCAGCGGCTCGGATGAACGCGGCAATGCTCGTGACGACCTCCGTAATGGACTAAGGAATTCAAACAGACGCTTGCAGAGCCTCTTCTCCAGCAGCGGCAGCGGTTCGAGCGGCAACGGCAGCGGCAAATCCACATGGTAAATGAGACAGTGAACATAACAACACAAACAAAACAAAAATATTTTTAAATTCAAACAATTCTAAAGAGACGGGGAGAGAGAGAGAGAGAGAGTAGGACGAACATGCAAACGAATGCGTAGAATAGACAATACTGAATGTAGCGTGACAGTGGAGCGTGTTAGAGTGTAGCCGTAAATGTATTCAAAGAAAACTAGTGTGATCAACAGTCAGCAACGATTTGGCAACGGACCATAGCTATTGTATAACGGACTATGATTTGCAGCAGCCGCCATCAGTAACGGCATTAACATAGACTTAGAGATTTAGTTGTTAGTTTTGTTTGCATTTTTTCTCAGTAGCATTTAATTACTAACCAACTTGTGGTAGCGAGCTATTTAGTTGATTTTTTACTCTATACTTATTTACTTTTAATACTTGTACTTTCGCGGGATTTGGGTGAACTTCAGCTATCGCTTTTTTCGGCTACGCTTTACGAAGCTATAGCATACGCACAGGCGCGCGCGCACTAACTCTTACACACTAACAAACGCTTTTACTACATAGCACATACGAACGTGAACGAACAGTTAACCGTTATAAATACCAATACGCATGTATATAAAATGCTTTCTATATAAAATATTCACTTTCATCTGTAAAACTTTGTGATTTAGACTTACTTTATGTTTTCTGAAAATATTTTTATCGATATTTTTTACTCAACTGAAAGAATTCTTTTTTATCCAGTATTCTGTTGTTTATATAAACTATTGTATTCTTTTCTATGCTCATTTTTAATATTTATGTATGTACACTAAAGTATTGTTGTTCATGTTAACGTTATGTAACTAACCAAGCTTTATATTATTTATTCTTACTAATATTCAACTCATTGATTTTATATATTTTTTTGTATTCAACTTGTTCTCACATTTTAAGAAACTAGACATTTAAGTGCAACTTGCAGTTTTCATATGGCATACAAAAAACACAAAAAAATATTAATAAATGGATTTAAGTTTGCAGCGAAAATAACGGTTATTTTATTTTAAAAATTTTCTGAAATTTTGCTCCACAAAAATAAAAAAATCGAAAATATCAATGGCTTCAAAACAATATTGAATATCATAGTTTGAATAGCTTAGTTTTTTATGTAACAGTTTGAATGACACTGTGAATTAAGCATTTCACTGCTTTTCAACTGTTGGTATTGCAGTGCTCGGAAGCAGATGTCAATCAAACAAAATAAGTGCAACATTTTCAATATCCATACATACATATATGTACATATATAAATTAGAATTAGATACCATCAACTTACCAAGAATGCTACAACTGAGTATATTCCCCTGAGTTCTACTGTACAACACTGGATTTCACAAATTCCTTGTACACAAAAGCCTACAGAAGGTAGACAAACAGCCAACACTTGCTATAGGCACATATTCACTCGCAAAATTAACACTTAAAAATCAACGCCCGAAGTATTATTTTATATTCCGCGGTTCAATCAACATTCGAACTAACATATTCCCAACAAAAACGTTCACTTGCCGCGATATTTAATGCAAATTAAACGATTAATTTAGCACTTGCCCGAGCAGCGATCTACGAGTACACACGTTAAGAGGAAACTGACACATAACGGCGTTTTGGCGGTAGATGTCAATTGACACTTGAGGGTTGCCGGACTGTTGCCAAAGAAGAAATACAATTATGGGAGTGTGTCTAAGCTAAATTTTATAAAACAAGCACTGCTTATACAATCCAATTCTGTGAACATGAGAGGTAAGGTGTTGAAACATAAAGAATACTCTGAATGCTTTGGAGACAAAGGCAAATAAGTAACTAGCACGCCTTTATATAAAAAAATCAGTACATAAATTTAACATCATACATGTCTGTACAAGTTTATATAACAACAATAACAAATATATTAGTCAAAATTTAGTTGCTGCTCTCTTTCGCTTTCACATGAAAATAAGTCTTCAGTTTACCTTTTCCTCTCTACAACTTAGCACTTCTTTCCCTTATCTGCATTGCTCTCTGTACACTCGTTTTCTGTTGTTTCACATATCTCCGCTTCAGCACTATCGTCTTCGGCACATTCTTTCTCACATTCGTCCTCAGACTCTGCTTCGTAGAGCACACCGCCTTCCGAGTTTTTAGCCAATGCCAAAGTGGCGTACTGCAATTCATAGAATGAGTAGCGATGGTAGGCAAAAAACTCCGGATTCTTGTAGTCTTTGCATTTATGTGCGCCACATTGTGGGCCAAGCACCTCGTTCGGATCGTCCAAGGCGCGATATGCGGTGAGGGGCATAAACGCGGGTGGCGTAAACGCGTCATTTTTGAAAGCGGGCTTTGCGGAGACTTTATCTGCTGTGTCTTCGGCCGCTTGTGACGGACAGCACTTGTCGGCTATGTAGCGTTTGAATTGTGTGGGATTCAGTGGTAGGTTTCTTATGATACTCTGCGATAAATTCGTAAATTTCGAGCAGCCACGCAACATAATTAATTAATCTTTTATTTTTTTTGTATACAAATGAATTATTAAATAAATTTACATATATTTTTTTTACAATTTTCCAAAAATTTTCTTAAACAATGTTGAAAGCTTTTTATTTGTTATTAAAAATGAAAATAAATGTGTATATAAATGTCTATTATGAAATAATAATGAAAGATGATGTGATCCCGAAAATGTCGGTGTTGAGTAAATTACAATTTTTTTAACTTTTGCTGTACTTTGCTGGGAAATTAAGTTGAAGTTTGTGAAGCTATATATTCAGGAAAATAATATAATCTAAAATTATTTTACAGAAAAGAAATTATAATAAAATTTGAAATATATTTTTAAAATTATTTGATATCAACATTTAGCCAACAGTCATGTGGATACAGCAGTGCTGTCGGTAAAGCAGTTCGTGCACTCCTTTATTAGCTGAATTATCTCAGACACAAGATGATTGTTACGGTCGGTTTGTACCTCTGCTAATAGAGTTGCCATATAGCATACATTTTCTTTATCAGAGCTTCGTAGTAATCAGGAGATTATTTACGAGAAAGTTAGGTTAATACTTAATTTTTATTTCATATCGGGCTTTGAAGATAGTTGATATGAATCTTAACACTTATAACAAAACAAAATAGCGGATGAAATTTTATGCTACAATTAAAATTAGTGGCCGAACCCAATGTTATATGTTAGTACACATAACTTGTACCGATATCTAGAAAGAAATTATTATAGAATCAGCTATAAATATAACATTCCAACTAAAAAAGAAACTAATAGTTTCTTAAGAGAGTGAATCATATGAGATCGAATTTGAAATGCGTATACACAATCAATATATTAACGGCAGAGTAAAATATAGGTAACTTATATGTAGTATGTTAATTTCCCAGCCGATCATTTTGTATTCGTATCAGAAAATTTGAATTGTAAATCTGAATACAACACTCACTGCCGCCGAGATCACATGGTACAGCAAGGAATGACAATATTATTTCGATATAAATAAATTGTTGTAAATAATTGTGATTCCACGAAATTCAAGTGAAACATATATACCTTAATAATAAAAAGAATATACACAGTTTATCTCATTGTTCTCATAACTTTATTAATTAAACTTAATTTTAATATAATTTAGCTTATATTTTTATTCGATTACTAAAATATGGTTATTTGGTATGCATCTACTCACAGTTCACAGCTAGTAACAGAGTGGTAGAGGTTAATATAACGGATACTAAGTTGCTTATATAACTCATTTTCTTTTATCTCCGTTCCAAGCGGTATATGAATTAGAAAAATCAATATACAGAGACCAAACTAATTGAGTCAATCACTTCTACTCTCCTAATTGAATCAACCATCCATGAAACTAGCTTCGCAATCCAACTGTTATTGTTGGATAAATACAAAAAACCCCTTCGGAGATGCTTTGCTGTAAACACTTCACAATAACAATGTCAATAGCGGCACTAAAGTGTTGCGGAATGTACAGTTACTGCCATATACATGCCAAAATATGTGCGCTACTCCTGCTGCGGCAAGTCGCAATGGGTTTCCGTTTGCCGTTTTCAACACCTCATTAACTAAGAGATGGCTCATAAAGCGCCATAAATCTAGAAAAACTTCTTTCAATAACGCCCAATGGCGCGCCGGGCGGGGCAAACAGAAGCGGCAGCCCGAAGAATGCAAAGTGTTCAAACATGCAGACAAAATGTGGAAAACACACGGAGGAACACCTACACACATATACACAGAATTGCACGAAATAGTTTGGCCAGCACTAAATATGAGCATGGACAAAGATGTTAACGCTCGCTCGTGCCAACGGCACCCGCCGGCCGCTCCGCTAGGGACAACGTTCCGTTCTAATGCGCATGCGCATCGTCTTTGGTCGCTACGAAACGCTTTGGAATTTCCACTTGCATCATTATGGTTCATTGACCAAAACTAAGCAAAGAATTTGCTAATTTAAATAAAAAGCTATGAGATGGCGATGGCGGCTGGTCCGTTGAAGCTGCGCCGAAGGCAATCGCCGCTGCGATTAACAGTAACGACGACTGCGACCACGGCAGCAAAAGCTTGTCTTTGTTTTTGCCTTAGTACTTCTAGTCTTTTGCTTTTTCGGCATTCCTTACTTTCTGTTAGCTAATAGGTAGAGATTTTCACAAGTTTGGAAATAATGAATGAATGGGCTAACTTGGTGGGTGCTATAAATGTAGCGGAAGCATATTGCCATTCAAACTATTGTTTGAATGATATTTTTTAACATATTATACAATGTTGATTACTACCTCGTTGATCCGGAGGACATTGCTTTCCATTTACTCTACTTTATTAACCTTCGGTTGATTAGTAGATACCGCTCTTAAGAAAATGGGACCTGGATGTATGCCATCTCATCGAAAAACCTAAGATATGTTATGGTTACTGGGATAATATCGAGATCATCTCAAATCGTTGAAACGTTGAATAGCCAAATGCTTCACCATACACATCAGAGGCGGCTCAGCGACTAACAGCCCGAGCTGACATATTCCCGTCAGCGAATCACATTTCAAGCAACTGCTACTTCCACCAATCGAGCTGTTACCAAAATCGCTGCTGTTGCAGTTCCAACCATTTCGACAATTTCGCGATTTTATTGTATTTTGGCGATGTCATCGTGGGTACTTATGAAATTACCAGCGCATTTGACATATTTTATTGTCTTAATTTCGTCAAGTGGCAGATTACATGAAAGCAAAGAGGAAAAAAACAAACGAAAAACGCCAGTAGTTGGAGTCTACTGCAGCTGCCAAAGCGCAACTAAGTCGGGACAGCTCTGTCACATGCAGGCATTATTGCTTAGATACGTCAATTTGCTCTTTTGTTGTTTTTGTTGTTGCGGTACCAACTGCTCGATGTCTGTTTTTGCCGCGATCTTCTTCTTCTTCTACTTCGACTTCATTCCGCTTTTCTTGCATTTGTTTTTGCAGCTCCAACCGCTGTTTAGTCTGTGCTCCCAAGACCGCCGCGTAAGTATGTGGCATGTTGTGGGGCTCCACAAGTGTTCACAGTCCGTCAGTTGCCCGATGCATATACGCTAAGGAGTTCGCTGTCAGACGCTGTGTGAGTTTGCTGACTTCGCTGAGTCGCTAGCTGATTTGCTTCACTTTTCTGGATGAAGGGCGGGGGGAATGCAAATTATGCAAATTGCACACTAAAAAGGTAGAAAATCGTGGCTGGGAACAGCCGAGTGAGTAAAGAGTAATTCAGCCGGGCAGGTCGCGTCAGTGTAAAAGCAAATACAATGCAAACAATGCGAAGTGAGTGAGGCAGTGTGTGTGGCGCGGTGCGGTGCGGTGCGACCTGACGCAAATGTCGGTACGTAGATAATTTGCACCAAGTGTGAGCTGTCAGTCAGTGTCGTCGCTGCGTGCTTCTAACAAACTCCTCACACACACTCACATATTTGCTTTTGTTTTTAGTTTTATTTTAGTTTTTATGGCTCAGACAAATACAATGTTATGCAGTTGTAAATAATTTGCCGTTGACGCATTCTCCCAGCTCTCAGCCCCCTCCACTTTCCCACCACTGTGGCATTTGCCAGCACTTCATCGCTCTTAAAGCATTGTTTGCATTTCACAGGGGTGACGTTGAGAAAATAATTTATTTGATGGGAAATCCTCGGCTAAGATATTTACTATTGACCACCCTGTAGAGAAATAAATGCGAATAAATATAATAGTGTGAATTTTAGATAAGAAAACTCAGCAGACAGTGAGTCATTAGGGATTCCAAAAAGTATATCAAAGCTTATTTTAATGAAGTAAAGGCGAAATAATTGGTATCTTGCTTTGGTATAGGTCCTAAGCTCGATTATTTATTGCCAACAACTATTCGATGGAAGCCTGGAACATGATAAACTCATTGAAATCAGACCCGGAAGCAATTCGGAGTTCAATTCCAGCATCAGGAACTTTGGGCGCTGACTTATATATTGCCAGCGGCTATTCGATGGAAGCCTGGAACATCATAAACTCACTGAAATCAGACCCGGAAGCAGTTCGGAGCTCAATTCCATCATCAGGAACTTTTGAGCCTGCTTGGTATTTCACAAACTCCCAAATAAACCAATTTGAGTCATTTCACCAAGTTTTATTACAAAAACAACAAATTCGAAAAATTCCCAAGCATGCTGGTAATGCAATTTGGCTATCCACAGGTCAAGCGACCCGATTATTTGCCTACTCTTCTTCCTTTTTTTCAACCCACTTATTTGCCACTTTTTGTAAAAGTGCTCTGCCGGCTCTGTGCGCCATCAATCGGCTATGCTCCACAAATTGCCGCAATGACATCGTCAGCACGTTTTCGCAAGCCAAACGAAACGAAACGAGACGAAACTGCTCCAAAAACTCCAAATCATTGGCGGCCAAGACGCCGCGTCCAGCATTCCAATGCGGCCGCCGTGTAATGCCAGCTTTGAGCCATTTGGACTCACGCTTGTTTACTTCTTGGCGTGATCTCTTTTCGCATTTGCTGTTGTTGTTGTTATTCTTCTATGCTGATTAAGGGTAATTTTCGAATTTTCTCGTTTTCAACGCTTCGGCCCCAGAGTTGAAATTCCTAATCTAATGTACCACGAAATTCGGCTGGGAATTCGCCGCAACTGCTGCTGCCTGGCATATTTGACAAAAAGATATAGTTGCAACAGGTATATAGTATATGTGCAACATCGCAAGCAAAACATCAACTTGCAACCGTTGTGGCAGCAACTGATTTGCACGTCAACGGCCGCCAAGCAACTGGCGAACTTATGCAAATTCGGCGCGGCATTTAAGTGCAAATAGCAGCAACTTTAATTTAGTGCTGCCACACGAATTCCTGCCACAAATTGTGCGTGTGTGTGTGTATTTGCCACTTGGCGCTTTTTCGAGCATTTTCAAGCATATTTGAGCATATTTGAGTTTTTATTTCCCATTCTGTTTGTCCATATTTGAGCACTTGCCAGCCATTTGCACACGCGCACACATTTTTTTCACTGTTGTTGGACCATGATGGTCAGTGGAGGAGTAGGAGGAGGGGGTAGCGCTGTGCCCCAACACATGCCACATAATATTGCACGGCCGCGCGGCCTTTTATGGCCACTCTGCATAATGCAACTGTAACAGCGGCATAACGACTGTTGCTGCCACCGCCGCCGCACAGTTGCGCCGCTGTAATTGGTAAATTGCCTGCAAAAGGAGCGACCCACCAAAAAGTACGAAATATATCGAAAATGCGCTGCAATGCATGTGTGTATGTATGTTTGTGTGTTGCACATGAACTGTCAATGGGCGCTGGCCGGCGTACATACTCGTATGTACACATAAATTAGTGTACGACGTGTTCCGATTTGCGAATGTGGCATGGCATGCTGCGTTGTATTTTGTTGTGTATTTGCTTGTTGCATTCCACAGGTCGAGTGATAGCAGCGCGTGCGCATGAATTATGGAAATTCGAGGCAGGTGTTCGAAGGCATATTTTCGAGAATTCATATTTAGTTGATTTTTCACGTACACTTTGCTAAATACCTGAGAGAATGGAATGGTTGAAAGGCTGCAGATACGTGACAGAAATAGAATGGCACACAAAGTTTGACATTTGAGTTGCAGAAATGAGAGTTTTTCTTTAACAAGATTGTCATAAACATTTGCGAAAATAGTAAAAACAGAAGATTCTGAATCGCTATTATCCAATTTTTCTAACAAATCTTTTCTGACATATGGAGCAATCATTACGAGGTGTGTTCAGAAAATAACGGGAATTTTCGTTTTTGAAAAAAAAAATGGTTTTTCATTCGTCTACATCAACTTTGTCGCCTTCCATTTAGTCCTCATTCGATATTATGCACTTATACCAGTGCTTCTATCGTCTAAAGACTACTCAAACTCGATTCTTGGGATTGGGATTATTGGGCTCTATCTCAATTCTCTTTTCTTTTGAAAAAGGACAAATTCAAACGGAGTCTTGTCTGACGAATATGACGGCATGGGCCTCATTACAGTATGGCTTTGGCTAAGAATTCACGAACAAACAACGAAGTGTGAACTTTCAACAAACGAAAATCGCCAAGACCATAAAAACACGAAATTTTATCGTACTTCAGAGCTCTGTATATATATCAACATAAACATATTAAAATTGGACTTTTGGACAAATTCCCATTATTTTTTGAACACACTCGTATATTATCTGAAAATAAGAGAACCCGCAGAAATAAATGAGATTATTTCGATCCTATAAGGTTAAGATCAAATTTAAAAATATTGAAAGAGATTGCTTGAGGCCTTCTAAATCACTTAAAGGTGGATTAATGGACAATACGGCAGTTCAGTCTTAAATAGTTTGTTGGACAATTTTTTAACAATCGCACCAGATGACAAGGCTAACCTGTTAAGAGCAAGCATTTCAGATTTCTTTCTTCCGATTCCTTTAAGGTAGTGAATGAGAACCAACCGAGCTTTGCCTTACACGTTTTAATATTCCTCTTATGCACATTCCTATCAATTCAACATTTCAATTTGAAAAATGTTTCATCTTCCCAGTTAATAAACAAATTTTACATTTTTCTCTCATGCAAGCAAAGAGCTCAAGCAAGTGGCAATGCAAAAACGTCGAACCACCGAAGCATTACAAGCAAACCGCGTACCGAGCACAATTTCTGTGAAAACATAGTTTTCACACCGCGCTTTTCGCGAGAACTCCAGCTAATGCTTGGCGCAACAACAACAAACCTGGCGGAATATTTTCCATGCTAATGCGGCGGCTGGCTGCTGCTGTGTTAAACTTGGCAATAATTGCACGCACGCACACACACACACACATGCAAATGTAAGTATTTTTTTATTGATAGCGCTTACACTTGCTCATATCTACATAGCGATCCGCTGTTTTGCCGGAAAAGTGCAGCAGGAAAGAGAAAAACCAACGCCTTCGAAGCGGGCAACAAAAACACTTTGAGCACACACACACCAGCGCAATAGATAGACATGCGCACTGGTAACATGGGAACTTTGACGTCGCTTGAGCGCCCCAATCGCCAGTGAGTGAGTCGCTGGGTTTGTAAGACCGCGCCGCGCACCGCCTTCAAACGCGCCATTCCGCTGGGCCAAGCGCTCGCCTCCATCTACGCGGACACTGAAAAAGTTAATTATCTTTTTTTCGCCGCGCCATCTATTATGCACTGCCTACTGACAGTTGTTCATATAAAAAGCATCAACGAAAACAACAGCAACAACAACAACAAGTGTTGTACTAAAGTCCAAATTGTAGCTTCATTCAGCAGCCAACCAACCACCTTTTCTGCTGCTCATCATTTGGCCGCAGTTAGTTCTTTCACTTTGCTATTATTTCCGCGCGCCTATTCTACTAGCTTTGTTATTTGTGTTGTTGTGCTCTTAGCCGCTGTTAGTTTGTGTGCTTTTTTGCCGCCTCTTTCCGACTTCCTCTGTGCCTTTTTGTCTACACTTAGCGCGCAACACTGCGGCGGTTCATTGAACTGCTAATTGTAGCGTCGAGTGTGAAAGGTGATTTTTCAAGGCTTCGTAGGCTGTCGCCCATTCGGCTATTTTTCCGCTGCTATTTAGCCGCCATTTTAGTCGCTGAAGCGCAAACACTTCTAGAGCGTGTAACTAAGTTAGCCAGCGCTGTTGTTTGTGTTGTGCTGCTTATCGCCACAGGGATCTTACGAGCCAACTAGTCAGCCAGCCAGCTTGCTAGAGTAGTAACTTATAATTGACGAAATGTGCGCTGCGCTGCGCCGCGGCGCTGTTCCTCCTAATTGTGCTAATTGAATTAAAACGAAAGACTTAAGCGCGCAACTCGTGTGTTCATTTCTCATTTTTAATGATTCCATTTGCGAATGTAATGTGAAGAATTAAGAAATATAATTGCTTTTTACAGCTGTAGCTGGCAGCGGCTCCAATTAAGTCGATAACTCTGCGATTTTGGCGGTTTTGGCAGGTGAATGTGATTGCTTTGCATTTCACAGGCTAAGATTTATGGCTATAAATTTGAAGCTTAATTTACATATTTTTCTTATTAAAAATTATTGTTTCTTTTTTGTTGTAATTCGCTTCATGACAGCCAAATTGTATTTTTTCTCATACTGTATACACTTGAGTGTTTTAAGTAATCTAGTATTGCCAATGTAATTGGACAGTAATCTAGTATTTGAAAGGTAATCGCATAGAAATCTAGTATTTTAAAAGTAAGAAGTAATTTAGTATATTTTTTGTTTAGTCTTCAAGTCGTCGCGAAGTAATTTAGCATTTTAAAAGTAATCACGTTGTAATTTAGTATTGCAAATTTTTTTGTTAAGATTCTCTTCATAAGCGCCAAAATCCTATGTTTCCCATGCTGTAAACATTTGAGCGCTTTAAGTAGTCTAGTATTTAAAATGTAATTAGAAGTAATCTAGTATTTAAAAAGTAATCGCGAAATAATCTGGTATTGCAAAACACGTGGTGATTTTAAAGTAATGTAGTAATATAGTAATCGAATGTAATTGGAAAGTAATCCGGTATTTCAAAAGTAATCACGTAGTAATTTAGTATTGCAAATGTTTTTTGTTATGATTCTCTTCATTACCGTCTACATCTCATGTTTTCCCATGCTGTAAACATTTGAGCGTTTTAAGTAATCTATTATTTCAAATGTAATTGAGAAGTATTTAGTATTTCAAAAGTAATCGCGAAATAATCTCGTATTGCAAAACACGTGGTGATTTTAAAGTAATCTAGTAATATGGTAATCGAATGTAATTGGAAAGTAATCCAGTATTTCAAAAGTAATCACGTAGTAATTTAGTATTTCAAATGTTTTTTGTTACGATTCTCTTCATTACCGACTACATCTCATGTTTTCTAATGCTGTAAGCACATGGGCGTTTTAATTATCTAGTATTTAAAAAGTAATCGTAAAGTAATCTAATCTAATTGTAAAAGTAATCTCATATTAAATCAGTAATTCAAACTTTTTGGTTTAAATTCTTTTTATTGCTACTTTTCTCTCGATATTTTCACTGTAAAAGTTGTCTGCTATCACATAATATTTAATTCGATCATAAGTTGCTTACGACCCGACACCATAGATGCCACTAAGAGATCACGGGAGTTATGAACAAAAATCCCGTGAATTCTTCCAGTGCCATTAACTGTGCTGGGATTCTTTTTGATATTCACTTCATTTTAATAATAAAAAAACACTACACACTGTCACTAATATAAAATGATTAAAGTGCTTCAGACTAGGCACTATCATCACCTTAGCGTTGTTTTTTTATTTATAATACCGACTTTTATAACTTAATATGTAAATGTATGCGTATGTCCCACGATTCTACACACAGCCATCGGTGTAAGAGTAAAAAAAACGCAAATTTTGCGGTCACCAACAGCACCATTGAGGAAGTTGATAATTTATATAGGAGTGTGTGCGCTTGGCTTTTTCCTCTGCTTGTTTTTAGTTCACTCTCCACAGCGGATTTTCTTGCAGCGCATGGGAAATAAAGACTTTGTGTTATTGTAAGACTTACTTACCACTCGAGTCGCTTGTTATTTGCCTGCTTCTTCGCTTCCACTTATTGATGATGAGAATTTTCGTCATTCACTTCCCAGCTTTCGGTCGAAATAGTTGCATGTTCTGCGGTTGTTGACAGCGTGGTTGCACTTTAGGGCAGCCATCAGCCATCGCCGGAGGTTGTGTGAAGCTATTTCGTTCTGAAGAAATTTATGCAGATGAAGCAAATACCTTCGATCGAAACGTTCATGTCGACCGCTTGAACATACCTTTTTCATAATTCTTTTTAATATTTTATATATGAAATACGCCGCCTTCAGAGACTATTTAACGCACTGCAAATAAATGAAATACCAAATATTATGAATACTCAAAGTTAATGCACTTCTTTGCTCTAGCATCGCTGTGTGATTGCTGCAGATGAAATGCTATCCATATATGTATGTCTGTCAGTCGTAGCGCCACTTGAGGCGTTTTCAGCTTAATTAATAACTGCCACTATTGCACTTATTTGGAGCACATACACACATACACACATACAAACATGCCTTCATGCACAAGTGTCGACATACCAGCACGCCATGGCCACAAGCGTCTGATTGCGCGACGTCAAGAATTTTTGTTGACATAAATGCTTACAAGCGCGGCGCGGCTGTTGTCACCAACTGTCGCCAACGCCACCAACACCAACAACAACAGTAACAGCTACATTGGTCACAGCGCAATGGTCTAAGGCGCCGCCAACCGCGCATGCGCGCAGACTTCAACGACATCAAAGCAGCAGTGCCAGCGACAGCGGCGCATCTTCGGTGCTTGCAATGCCAGTGGTGTTGCCGTGATGACTGTTGGCTGACGGCAGTGGTGCTGCGTTTGTGCCTTCTGGCGCCATTGTAACACGCCATTTATGGACTTTAGTATTGCCATTGAAAGCGCGTCTGCAATAAGTGACCGCAGCGTGTAGCAGCCAGAGCGGCAGCAAGCAGGAGGGCGGCCGCAATGTAGCTGCGCCATATTTGGTGGCACCTCAGCAACCAATTTCGTATGACAGTGGGCGGATGGGTAGTGAACTCCTGTAGAAGGCAGCGGCATTGCCATTTATGTGCCGCAGAAATTGGTTCTTCTGCGTGAAGTGGCGCAAGCGCAAGTAAGGCTTGGAAGGAACTTGGAAAAGTAGTGGCTTAAAACTTACTCACTGTTTGTGGTTGGCAGTGCACTTATTTTAGTAACTTTTTTCTAACAATTTCTTAGATTAAAGTTTTATATTAATAATAAAAAAACACATATTTCATTAGGAGTGAGTGTGAGGTGTGTTCAAAAAATAACGGGAATTTTAATGTTTTTAAAAAAATATTTCTTCATTCGTCTACATTAATTTTGAAAATAGTCCCCATTCGACATTGTGTTTTTATTACATTAATTTGACTCTCCAAACAATGTGAAAATATAAAATTCCCGTTATTTTTCGTACTACAAAAAAATACTTTAAAAATTGTCACGTGCTGCTTGAAAATTTCCAGTCTTAACAAACACCACTTATTCCACTATAAATCGAATTCTATTCAATTGCTTCCTACTAACTGCCATTGGTGCTAAACAAATATCATCAACACACTCGCGCATGCGTATAATCACGCCATTTAACGATTACTGTTATTACTAGAACATAAAAATTAGTAAAATTACAGCTTAAATTTTGAAATGACACTCTTAAAACATAACGGACAGACATGGGTCCATTTAATCCAACGCCTTGAACTGCTTTGGCTAAGACGATGAGCGTGCAGAGCGCATGCAGTGACCACTAAAAGTGTCCCCTCCACCAGTGAAACGTTAATGATGTGCGGCGCTGTGGACGCATTTAATCGTTAAAACAACAACAAAAAACGAAAAAGTCGTAGTGCGCACACGCAATCGGCCTCGACGCAACGAATGAACGCGCTCAAGCCGTTGTTGACGACCATGATGACACGCGCAATCAGCTGCTGCTGGCAGCTAGCCGGTCCGCAGCCGCAAATGGAGATGGCCAGCAGCATTCAGCTCATTTGCATAATTTTATGTTGTACAGTGTTGTGTGCTGTCAGAAATGCGGTGTTTTTATTGCTTGTTGTTTATTCATTTCAGTTTATTGTTTGTCAAACACATGCGCATTCACGCCGTCGTCAACAGATCGCCGAGTGCACAGGTGCCTGGGAATTCAGCGAAGGCCTGGGAAAGCTTTGGTTATTATTCAAAGTGCTTTGTGCAATTCTTATACCCTCTTATATTTGTCTTTTTTTGTTGTTCTTGTGTTTATTAGTGAATTGTCGCTGGCTTGGCGACTGTCGCGTACTACTGTTGCGCATGCGCATGTACATCGTTAGGCAAACACAAATTGCATGAATCTCACAGGTTGAACTCTTGAACTCGTTTGACGTAATACAACAAAAAACGGTTGTTGGCAATATTTTTTGTCTGAAAATTTACAAAAATCAGTCTTCATTCAGTTTTGAACTCATCGCTATGAGGTGCTTATAATAATATAGCCACCAACTGTCGCATGTTTATTATTGTCTAGCAAATGTAGTTTGTACAAAATATAAATTCTTTAAAATCACATTTCCGCCAACCTTCTGCCAGCCGCATGACTAACTTCTTCAAATACAACAAATTCAAATTTCGTTTTTTTTTGTTTAAAATTATACATTTGCCTCCATATACCCAGTAGCTGTCCTTGTTTGGTCAAAATTTTTTTTTTATTTCTCGTCTTCTCGTCTCGAATCATTAACGTACGCGCATTTGCTGCTTGACACTTATTACTCGCCAGTTGTGACAGGCCAAATTTGCATTTTGATTGATGTTGGCTGAGCAACTGGGCAACTGTTTCGTTGCTTTCTGTGTGTGGCAAATTATGCGTGCGAGTACACGATAGCCACGAAAACTGCCACTTCAATGGCCAATTAATGTCAGTCGCTGGAGTTAGGCGCGCTTTGGCACAAGCTGCCGAACAAGTTAGCAAGCGTTTGGTCAAACAAATCGTTTGATATTGTTGTTGTGGACGCCGTCAGCTACTATATACTTTGAAATGTTGAATTTATTGTACATTTGCTTATATTACACGAAACTTGATAAATTGTTGTGTATAAAATAAATGAAGACACTCAAATTTATTATAAAAATTAACATATACTGAATAAACTAAAGACTTAAGACACAAACTCGATTGCTCAGCAATAGTTGAATAGCTAAAACATCAAAATTAGCTGAAAATACTAACGTTAATAAACACTTTACTGCTGTTTAAGCGCTACTAAATTCCACAAAAAAATCTGCCACTGTAAATTTTAGACAAATATTTCGTCATCTGACCGTTAACACGGAATTAAAGCAACACAAACACTTGACCAATGGATACATAATCTAGTATGTAGCTATGTATGTTTGCCTGGCAATCATGTGAATGCTAATTGCATACATTCAACATTTATTTTCACGCAACAAACACAAATATTTACCATCAATAAACACAAAAGTGTGATAAACGCACGCACAATCAGCTGAGCCAGCTCCGCAAGTCATCAATAATAACAAAAACAACAAAAATACAAAAATGTATGTAAATACACGAATTATAAGCCGATTTGTGTTGTTGTGCGTCAACCCGCTGTGCATCAATAATTGCTAATAATGAACGCAGAATTATACGGTCCATACAAAAGCAGTGCGCCCCTCACTCACTCAGCCCGTTTTTCAAACAATAAAACAACAAAGCAGCAAAAGCAAAGAATTCTTGAATTTTTGGTGGAAAATTATTAAGCAAAGCAGCACAAATTCACATGCACAATGCGGCTGCGTCACGCACTTTTACTCGATTTCAAACAAAAGCCTATCGAAGTGAACGTGCTTTGTTTGCCAAAGCGATTGTAATTGGCTCGGAGTCGCTCATAAAATCGTGTGATATAGTGTGTCAGCACGTTGCCGGACTTACAAACAAAGTGTGAACAATTAGAATGCGCGCAAATTGTGCGTCGCATATTAAATTTTGTAGATCGATATTTTTTGTTTGGTTTTTGTTTTTTTGTAAAAATTTGAAAGCAAAAAAGCGCTGTTGAAGTAGGCTGAAAATATATAATATGAGATGTGTTCAACAAATAACGGGAATTTTCATTTTTTGAAAAAATATTTATTAATTCGTCTGCAATTTAGAAAATTGCGAAAAATTTTAAATTCTGAAATTCCCGTTATTTTTTGAACACACCACATATGGAGTATATATGCATAACCTTGCAATTTCTTTACTTTTATAGCACTTTAATATTTAAATTTAATCCCTAGATAACAGATTAACAGTGGTCAAATAGTGTCCTAATGTCTTTCCGTCTTCAGCTCTGCTCTTCCCCAGTTCATAATTTATGACATCGCATAAGAAGAACTCAAAACTGTTAGTTAAATTCCGACTTGAATGATATTTTTTATAAAAATAAAATAAAAAGTGAACTAAAATTGCACATTTGCGCGCAGAATGCCTGCGAGCTGCAACGCGGACGCACACTGACCCACATTTTCTGTTTAATTTCAAATTCGAACCTTATGAACAGGAGGCGCGCTTTAGACGCATGAAGATCAGAAGGCGGCTACAATAAAAACAACAAGAAGCCAGCGTAACGCTGCGCGCATACAAAGTAGTTTACGAGCTCGAGATGAAATAAAGAAAGCACAGCTTTAAGCAAACCACGCACGTACGCGGCAAACACACTCGAGAAGACAAGCGGCACACAGCTGTTGGATGTGCTGGCGAGTGAGCATTGCAATGCAGACAGTAGCTAATGTATTATATTCCTGGCAATTATCAATGAAATTTACAACATGCAACTGTAGCTGCCACAAATTCGAGCAAACATACATTGTGGCAACATTGCCTCTGTTGCAACAAGACTGCGCGCAATAACAATTGCAAATGCAATTAGATGGAAATATTGCACGCATGCAAGCGCCTGCTTGCAACCGATACGCGCCATGGCCAGGCTCATCAACATAATGCGCCGCAGCAGCGCGGAGCGTTATGAAAGCGCAAAAACATGTGAAATTGCACAAAAAATAATAATGAAAGCAGTGAATTCACCAGATAATACACCGATATCGTTGTAAGTCTGTCTAACACTGTTGCATGCCGCATCAGTGGACAGCTGCGCCTGACTCGTGCCACACGCTAGCTAGCTGAGTTGTTGTGCGTTGTTGTTACATGTACGCCTCATTACTGTTATTATTAGTGCATAGCAGTTGCAACAACAGTTAAGCAATGAAATCTGCAATTGCAATAAACTACAACTGTTGTTGACAACAAAAGCAACAAAAACAACAACAAATGGCAGCACTCGGCTGCTTGTAACAGCGCACAGCTCGGCTGCTGTTCGCCTGCTTGGCGTCATGTTTCGTTAAAACGTGCCACAATGATGCGTGATTGAACTGCCGAGCAGCAGTGAAGATGTTTTCGCACGAAAATAAAAAAATATACTCTTGTACTTAGTATGCGTAGCGCTGTTGTGTTTGCTTAATTTCCAGCAAACAAAAAAAGTTGCTGTAATAGAAAGCAACAATAACTCACAGCTGCAGTGAGGATGTCTTATATACACACATAAGCTTTATGAGCGCAGTTTGAAGTAGAAAATCTTCAGTTTTTTGCTATACTACTGGAATATATATAATACAATGTATGTTCAAAAAATAACGGGAATTTTAATTTTGTTTTTAATTTTATTTATTCTTTAATGTTTTCGCCTTTAAAGTAGTCCCCTTTCGATATTATGGAACTTATGCCAGCGCTTCTTCCAATCTTCGAAATTTTTAAATTCCCGTTATTTTTTGAACACATAAAAATAATGAATAAAACAAATTAAAACGGATTCTGGATGCCATAGACATATTTTCTATTCAATTACAAATAGAAGAATCAAGTAGGATACTCGTAGAGTATCGAATATAAATTGAAAAGAGAGTCTTCCAGTAGACACTACATTATTCACCAACCTTTTAAATATAGCTTTCAGCTCTTCTATTTTACTTTGAGACTAAAAAGTATATTGAAGAGTGTGTGAGAAGCTCTGTGACGCATACACATGCTAGGTATTGTCGATTGTCTCGTACCAACAACCCGTAAGCGCAATCAAAAAACAATTAAATAAATGTGAAAATAATTATCTGAAAGCGAATAATAACAATTCCAGCAACCAGTGAACGCACTGAAAGCGCAATAAATACGCAAAAAAAAATATATATAAAAAAATTAGAGAAAAACTATTACTAAGGCTAGTTAAATAAATCGTGACTAATTTCAGTCTTTCATGACTTTCTCAATGACGCAAGCAATTAAATATATGTAAAACTAAAAATCTCGAACTGAAATAGTTAAAGTGAAATGGACAGCAATTTGCTTTTGTTTTCGAGTAAATACAGAAATGGCACATAATTTTTAGAGACAACAAGCGCATGAATTGAAAAACAAAAAATTAAAATGCAAAAAAAATAAAATTAAAAAAAATCTCAAACTCAGCACAAGGGTCAATTTTCAGTTTGTTGCTGTCCAAACTAATTTGTGGTTGCGAGCGCGTTGCACTTTGGCTTGGCATTATGTTGGACAAGTTGTTTGCGCTTTTACTATTTGTACTGCAAACTGACTGCTGCTATTATTGCTCTGCACTGCAGTGTTGTTATTGTTACTGATGTTGTTGTTGCTGTGTTACAATTACGCCATCGCAATTATGTGCACAGAGTTACTGAGGCGCACAAGGAAAAAGTTTGTGGCCAAGTTTATTGTTGTTAAAAAGGCAAATGGACTGAGTAAAGAAAAAAAGCAACAAAAAAGTAAAAAAAAAAATAAAAAATAAAAAATTAAAAAAATCGTCTGACAACTTTAACGCGCACACCCACAGCCCGGCATTTACCCAGTCGATTAGACAGTCGCCCACTTGAGCACTCGCGTCTTTTCTTCGCAATTTTCTTCAACACTTTTTTTGTGCGCCGCTAACGAATGATTCGCTAACTAAACAAGCGTTTAAACTGTGGCGAAGAGCGTGTGATCTGCCAAGTGCTGTAATTTCACATTTCGCTGTGCGCTTCACTGAATGCTTCAGAGTGCTAGAGCGAGCTATGTGCATAAATATGTTTGCCGGTGCCCTTGCAATTAACCTTAGTTGTTTTGTTGTGACTTCAGCAGCGCGGCGAATTAATTGAAAAAATCATGAAGCGCGATGCGAAGCGCTTAAAAACAGCAAGCCAGTCGCTGCTTAAAATATTTGTATTAATTAATGCATATAGAAAGTGCACTTCTAAACCTCCTGCGCTGGCTGCCGTTTGGGATTTTCCGCGCTTAAGCGAAACAAGTTTATTGCCTTGGCATTAAGCTTTAGGGTCTGTAAATTATAGCGCGTGAGTATTTTGTACAGTTTAATGAAGTTTAATCGAGAAATCATGAAATTTAATGAGAAAGCAATGAGTGTAATAAATGTGCATAGCTTTTTAATATCTCGCTTAGCTTCATTTAAGAAACTACACACACGTTTTCATTTGAGTCATATATATTAAAATATATTTTTTTGCTATATTACAATATTCACTGTATTTACGCGCACTTTTTCCTTAAACCACATTTTCCCACACCAACATTTCGTTTATTTTCCCCTCTTTCGTGTTTACTAAGAGACATTAGACTTAAGCGCCAAACTCGCCGTGTCATTACACCAGCAAACATTATCGCCGACTTTGTCATCGATTTAATGTCAAACGAGCGCGACCGTGAAATGACTGTCATATTTAAACGTAAAATTGCCACTTAAAAGTGGCAGCGTAATGGTCACTTGGCGCGATAAGAGAGCAGCACACACATAAACCGTTGCACATACAGACATACCATACATATGTATGTGCGCACGCACACGGCGGTAAGCCAACGGCAACACGATGCAGTTATACGAACAGTCAATGTGATTTTACCGCTAACTAAACTGCCAGCAGCCGCTCTCTTTCTCCCATACATAAGCGCTGGCTTGACAATGCAACGGTAGTTGTTGCCGTTGTGTGTCGTAGCCTCTTGCCACAGAATCTCATTGGATAATAAAAGACAAATAAATTAAATGCTAAACGTGTGTAATAAAGTTTACAGTCATAGCTGTTGTAAGCCGTTGAAAGCGGGAAAGATACTGTGTTCTACACTCCCAAGTGCTTTAAATCGAATTAATGGCTTGTTGGAGCGGAGTCGCCTAACTGTACGTATATGAGCGACGCTTTTACCAGCTGTTTCTTTACACAGTTTGAAACAATTGTAACGGTACTGCTTTGAGATTTTAAATCTTCGACAATGACATTGCAACTCAGAGGCTGCTGCAGTGATTTCCATGTAGCTTAAAGCTTCATAGTGTTCTGCAGAGCTTAAAGCTCCAGAAAGCTCTTTTGTTTTAATTTTTAGATCAAATTTGTAGTATAATTTATTTAATTCTTCAAGTATACCGATTACTCATTTCTTGTAGGCAATTGACGGTTATTTGTATACGAATAAATGAAAAAAAATATTAAAAAAATGTAAAAAGAATACTAATTTGTTTGGCAACTTTTCGAAACTAAATTAGTTATGGCATTTGAAAACAGTTTGCTTTTCTGCCATGCAGAGATCATTAATCATTTGAAAGCGAGGCAAATAAACAACTGTATAGCTGGAGTCGTGGCACACACATACATACATTTATAACAGTATTCAGCTCGCCTCAGAACGTCCAAGTTGATGGAGCGCTCGAGTGCAGCAACCAAAATGGACAGGCAAAGTGGATGACCAAAGCGGCTAAAATGGGCAATTGGGCTTATAAGGTTAAATGCTTATTAGATCAGACCATTTAGGTGGTGTACGTGTATAAAGCGGCAGCACGTCCCTCTACGCTAACGGTTCAATGCTTTCAATGCTAGAAAGCGCGTTTCGTAATAGCAAATGGATTGTTTTTGAAGAAAGTAGTGGTGTGTATGTATAACTGTGAACACGTACTTTATCTCAAAGATAAATATCTAAAGTGTACATTTCGACACGTGTTCATGTGTTTCTTATCTTTTTGCACTTTCTGCCGCTTCGCGCATTGAATTTGCAACGGTACTTTACATTTGCAATAATAGATATATAAATTATTTGCCACTCTTCTGACGCCTTGACTTTCATTCAAATTGCTTTGCAATTATCAACAACACATATTTGCTTTTAAATTGCGCCTCACAAGTGGGAAAGCGACATTGCAGATAAGAGAAAATGCTAGAAAAACGTCGAATACGGTGCGCATAATTAAAACTGTATTTTAATGACACATCTGACAGTTGGCAAAAATGACAGAATTGTCTCCGAAGATTGGCGTAGTGATTGTGGCCACAAAGCAAATGGTAGTCAAACCGATTACGCTGTGCTCGAAAAGTCAATTTTTATTTCACTTTTCTTTATGATTTTCAACAAAATCACTTTTTCCAATGCTCCACTGACGGAACTAACACTTTTATCTGTTTCTTTGTATATTAGTTCATATATTTGTACACTCAGGTGTGTTTTGTTTTTTTTTTGCTTTTTTGTACGACTTTTCCTCTCCATTTATTATTTCCATTGCATGCGATTTAAATGAGAAAAATCTAAAATTACATTAAATTACCGGATGTAATTGTGGTGGTCGTGTCAGTCGAATGTGAACTAAGCAAACCAAAGTGACCAGCGCAAATAATGCGACTCTAGTGTTGTTGTTGTTTTTTCTCATTTTTTTCATTTACTTTTTCTGTTTTTGTTATTACAATTCCTATGTTGGTTGTAGTGGTCTTTTTTCTGCTGCCAGCTACCTGTTGTTGGCCTGACGGATGCTTGATGAATCATTTTCGAAACCAGTTTGTTTGTGCGCACCAACGGCGGTGAATGGCGCGGTGTAGAGGCAATGAGAAATAAAATATTTATATGCATGAAGGTATACATTTACAATTGTTTTTTGTAGAGATAAGTTTGTGAAAAATAATGAAAAAAAAAATAAAAATTCACACTATTTACTTAGAAAATGTCGAAATTATTACTTTATGCGAAAGTAATGTACTTAGAAGTTGAAAAAAAATTTAGAAAAATAGAAATCTCTTGTTTAATTATATAAGGCTGTATAAGAAATATAGCTTGCTCTTTCGGCATTCTCAAGTAGTCGATATTTAAGCAAATGCGAAGAAAAAATTAATATTACCGAAATATATTCACCATTTCAAGCTTTCCAAACAAAAAGCTTTATGCAAAAGCTCATAAGCTTTAAAAGCTTTCACAAAACCAAATTCCAAAAATAATTATAGATGAGATATGAAACAAAAAACCGGTGGAGCATCAACAAAATCTCGGCAAATAGCAATGAAATGAGAACAAAGGTTGTCTTTCTGCCTCAGTGATCAAAATATTAACAAAAATATGCCTCATAAACAATCGAATATATATATTTCTATATGTGTATATGTACATTTGTATCTACATAATATATATATATATATATGTTTTCCCTTTTGCCATTTACCAATTGTTATTTATGCATTTGAATATTTTTGATTTATTGCTTTGTTGCCACTTTCTCTTTTATTCATATTCTCATAGTACACCCGCGACCACAAATGGCAATTAATTATTTTAACTTCGTTTTTTGGCGCTGATTTTGGATTTAGAAAAATGAATTCATGAAACCGCATTTACGATTAATTATAATTTATTTAATAGTGTTTGAGGAAGAATTAGGATTTCAAACAAAAAAATCTAAAATTTTTACTACGCTTCTGTTGTTATTATACGCGCTCGCCACTTTTTATTGTTTACCGTTAGCAGCGGCCCACAATGTCATGCATTTAAGCAGCGCTTTGTTCAACAATTTATCACTCAATTACAATTTGACTCGACATATTTCTTTTGTGTGCCAGCCTTAAGCGCTTTCTAACAATAACTGTTAATGTCCAAGCTTTTCTTCTCATTTCATTATCATTATTATTTTTCATATATTACCTTGCTACCCGCGGCAGCTTTACTTAATCAAAGATTGATTATGGGCAATTAAGCGAAGAAGTTATACAGCAAAGAAGACTCGCTGAAAGTCAAATTAGTGTGCATTAATTAAAATTGTGCTTTAAGTAAGATTAATTAATTTCAAATTTCATAAATCCAAAAAGAATTTGAAAACAATCAGAATTAATTGGTCAATCAAAGGTAATCAAGCGAATTTCCGGCAAATATTATTTGAGATATTTTTAGAAATGTTTTTTGCAATGTAAATTAGTAGGCTCTCTAAATTTCTAATAAAAAAAGTGTTTTTTTAATATTTCAGCCCAACCCTTATAAAAAAGCATCATTTGCGAACTGGTTGAGCTACCACACATCCGCTGCCGCACCGAACACCGGAAGTGGCCGTAGTGCGCATTGACATTAATCGAACTGTATTACAAACTGGCGCAATGTGTCTCAAGCTAACAAATAGACACACAATTCCTGCTATTCTCAATAACATACCAACATACGCCATGCGCCGCAGCTAATCACTCCGGTTGTCGTGTGTCGATGCCTGCGACATGATAGACTAGCTTGGAGCTCAACAACTTGCAAGCAGCAGCATACTACAGTAACGAGCGGAGCTCTATTTCCACAGCAGCTGCCTCAAGTTGGCCGTTGGCGCTTACTGCCGAGCATTCCATCCGTCAGTTGTCTCTAATCACTTGCGACTGCCTGCAACAGAACAGAATAAAAGAATATTTAGTTAGACACACATGCATAAAGAGAACGAGCAGTTAGTTAGCTATTTACACAGAGGAAGCAATATTTACTACTTTCTTCTGGCTGCAGAAGAGTCTTATAAATCTAAGCGCTCGCTAATATGTCTGCAACAATTTACTGCCACACGCCAACAATTTACAGTTGCGATTGGCGGCGGTTGTCATTGGATTGGGTGGCCAACAGGCAGCGGTCCATCGCGTATAAGAATTCTCCACACTTAATGAGCCCACCGACAGGAAAAATAAAGAACGTGCTCGGTTTGAGTGAAAGACATAAACCAAATCTTGATTTAATAATTTTCGAAGAATTTTTTAATGAAATTGCCAATTAAATTGAGGCAGGTAATAATGACCTCCTATTAGCGCTAAAGAGAAGGTCAAAGCTTTGCAATAAATTCATTTAAGATTGTAAATTATTAATAGCGATCATATTGCAATTATGCTTTCTAGTTTCAAATTGAATTTGTTATTGAAAAATTGCCGCCGATAATTGAAAATTAACGTTGAACCCTTCACAAACAGCATTTGGAACCACTACGGTAGGCGATAGATCCACATTTAATTACAACAAAGCATATATATTTCACAGGTCCATAGACCGCACGAAAACGTCTTTAGCAGCGAAATTAATAGCACACTTTGCCACCAATTAACGAGAGCAAGAAAAAGCGCCAAATGTTGCAAGACACCACCAATGTGTCTGTCCAATGTGCAACGGTCAGCCGAAGGAGGCCAAACGATTAATTTGACAATTTATCGCCGCGATTTGCAAAAGCAACGAGTGCCGGCGCAGAAAAGAAGGTGAAGCATTGCAACAATAACGAATGTTCTAATAAATCTTATTAAATGCACACGCCTCTGTAGTTTTGTGGGCAAGCAAAGTCATGTTGCGTCATTAATTTAACAAACAGCGAGCGAACGCGCGAATGTGGCAAGGAGTAGCCCAGCCATCCAGACCGGTGGACAGGCAGGCAGGCTGATTAAAACATCAGGAAGTTGCCGATGGTAGCCGACATAAATATGCAAATATAATACACGAGTGTCTGTGCTACCGCGTTGCACGCATGCGCGTTTGCATGTTGCACCTGTCACGCAGTCGCCGGTTATACCGATGCGACACATTCGGACGTTCTGCACTGCGGCGCACAATCTAATCGCGGTGCGCGCTTTTCGGCATGCGCTTCGACGACACTTTAAATGAGTCGACAAAACGATTGCACGCATGCGCGGAGTGTACTTCTTAACAGCCGATGCTGTGCGAACACTTTGAGGCGATTTTTAGCGGCACTTGTTTGGTGTTTTGCTGTTGTTGTGATTAGTTGTTTAGCGTCAACACTCGATATCTTTTTGCTGATCATAATGACGGTGTTTCGCTTTGGTACTTTCGGGCACTGGGAATTTTGACATCTGTCACTTGGAAATAAACAGATGATGAGTCATAGAACGCACTCTAATCTGTCTTTGTGTGAGTAAGACAAAGAGATCTAAGGAATAATGAATTTAGTTAATATTAGCTAGGCAAAGCCTTTCATAGCATATCAATGCTTCCTTTGAAATCAGTTTTAAATAAGTAATCCCATATTCCCTATTAAAATAAATCCGAAGCAGTTTGAAAATGCATCGCACTCAGTGAAGCAACCGGTTTTAGAAGCCACGCCAAGTGAGTATTGTGGCAGCAATGCACATCAAGGAATCTATTTCAGCCAGCTTGAAAGCCACGACACATCCGTGGAGATGCCCGTGAGTCGAGTCACTTGCTTTGCTTGCCACTGCCAAGGACTGACACTTTGAATGCGAAGCGCGTCGAGATAATAAATGCGTTTTGTCGCGACTTTTATGCGACACTTGCCACATACTTAGGATGCTGCAGCAAGGCTAGCGTATATGCAAAGATGTGTTGCCTACCACATGTTGCTATTCAAGTTATTGCTGTTGATTGTGATATCTGGCAAGGTATTTATGTGGCGATTAGCAATTAAATTTGAATTGAGTATTATTTACGCATTAATTGTTATTAGCTGTGGCAGTGGCAGTGGCAGCGCGCATCATGTTTTCATGTCTGTATTTAAATTGAGCTGAGTTGCTCGGTGGGCAACAACTGGTTTTGTTGAAGCAGCAACGGCCCGCTGTATGCAACACATGAAAGCGCAAATGGTGGCGACTCATGGCGGTCGCGCTGTCAACACACGATGATGAATTGCTACGGAGTCGCATTGGTCAGTTGTAATGTGGCAACAACTGTTGTAATGCAACTGCAGTTTGTTTTGGCGTTTATCTGCGGCCACCAGCTGCTGACAATGACTTTGACGACCAGAAGTGCTGCTCCTTGCGCGCGTGCGTCGAAAGTGGCACAGTGAGTGGCGGCAAGTGCATATTTTGTCATTGCTACTGTTACTTTTCGTTGTTCGCTGTATACAGTTAGTCCATGGCGGCTTGAACGAGGCGGTGAAATGAGTGAGTGATTGCAGCCACGCGCTGCCATCACAACATTGGGGAATTCGGCGAATTTTGCGATTTCGATCGCTGCCACTTTACGCTTATGTGTTGCTTATGAAAATGGAATTTAATACGGTAAAATATACAATAATATTTGTGGCTATAGTTCTTAGGGGCAAACAGGAAATGGAGTGCTTAAGCTGATCAAAGTAAATAGATGATATTGATGAGCAGTCTAAAAACTTCACATTTTGTAGAACTGTATAGGCAAGTCAAAGG
Organism: Zeugodacus tau; assembly: GCA_031772095.1. Lineage (NCBI taxonomy): Eukaryota > Metazoa > Arthropoda > Insecta > Diptera > Tephritidae > Zeugodacus > Zeugodacus tau. The sequence continues at coordinate 78,007,494 of CM062651.1, forward strand.
CATGACTATTAATCTTAACTTTCTTTATTTTCTCAATTTCCTTTTACTTATTAAGATAGTTATTTTTTCTAATTCTTCTTTGATTTTTCAAAGCTTAATTATATTTTCCTGTGTTGGTTGCAAAGCGGCAACTTTTCAATATTTGTGAGAGTACATAGCAACATACATTTTACTAAGCAATCATCCCACTTACAAATATCAAATATTTGGCAGCACCTACACAAAAGTACTTTTGTAGCGTTAATAGTAAATATTTACCCACTCAGCACTCGAAACGAAAATTACAAGCAAACACTTTAAAGGCTGTTGAACTGTCAAACGAGCCATAATGCCAAACTCAGCAGTGCCAAAGCTTTCGACAATATTGTTATTTTGTGTCTATTTGGACATAGTTCTGACTCATAGCAGGCAAAAAAAACCTTTGAAATTCATATTTTTTCTTGAAATTGTTTATTTGTGACAAGTGACGAGTTAGAATTTTTAACGATTTTTAGAAAATTTAAAGGAATTGATCAGCTGTGTATTACTTTGTTTATATTTATATTTTTCGTATTACTTTCTTTTCATTTTGTTTCATTTGTTGCATTACATGTAGTCAAAGTATCCTCTAACCAGGTGTTCATCTCCTCATTACAACACACAGCTGTCAGTGGCACTCAGGCAGTAATGCCGTAAATCAGCGAATGTGACACATATGCTTATGATCGGTAGACGTCACACACACATGCTTAGCTAACGTCAAATAACTTGTCAGTCCGTCAGACAAACAGTCAACTAGTGGTTAGTATCACATTTCAATTATTGCCAGACGGCTCGAAGCTAGACACTTACTCACATATAAAGAGAAATGTGTAGATAATTTCTCACAAGGAAAAATGTGAGCGCAAATCAAAAAATATGAAAAGGGAAGTTAAAAAAGTTCAAGTATATTCTATAAAACTTATTTTTTTATATTTTGCGTCTTAATAATTTTTAATTTTTATAACTCAAGAAATGCCAGAAATCACCAAATGAAGTTAGACTTTATCATTTCTTTATGTCCGCTTTATCACCTCTTTATTTCTTGTCTTAATTTCTTGCGAAAAATTTCATTTTTATTGCGGTTAATTATTTCCTTAGCGCCATATCGCTTTTTTGCAGACTCAGCTCATTTACATGAGCGCACAAAGACACTTGTTGCTGCGCTTGGACCATTGTTAAGCAAATGTGACTCTACTATTGTCAACCGGCTGCTCACATAAGAGATATATCACATATGTGCTGAGATATACATTTATGCAGATAAAATTGCAATTACAGACGCATTTGTTGTAGTTGTTGCATTTGTGTCTGCAACCTGCTATTGTCTTCCAGTTTGTTTGCGGTGTGATTCCAACGTAAATTGATACGTAACTGTCTCGGTTGGTGTTTTTGATTTCACTAACACACAATGCAGTCTGCAGTTGGCACGTAAATGTTATGCTTGAGAAGTCTTCAAGTTCAGTTCACACGCTTTCACTCCAGTTACAGGCGAACCGACGAGCTTGTGAGGTCGTTTGAAATAAAAAAAGTTGAAAGGAAAAATGGCTTAGCTACTGAAAGACTTTCTGCAAGCCCTTAATAAACACTAGACTCATATGTAGATCTATAATTCATTAACACTCCTACCCCGCATAGACTTCACATTTTCTAAGCTCGCTGTTTCAACTCAATACCTTTATTTGCCACAAACTGTGGCACGTGATTAATGACACCGAAAATCCTGCAAATCCCCAACATTTATTTGAAATAAATAATATCGCGCATTTCGTTCAAGCGTTTTGACTACTCGCTGCGATATATTCGGTTATTTGGCGCACAATTTGTGCCGCATGTCGGCGGGTAGTCAGTCAAGTCAACTCAACTCGTGCATGTGATTAATTTGTATGCCTAATTTTCTATGCGGCGCGTTGTGTTTTATCAGTTTCACTGAATCTGGGACACACAAATCACATAAACACATCAACAGCTTGGCGGACAGACGGCCTGTCAGCGGCGCACAGTGGTGCCAAAGCGGAAAAAAAGGATTTTTTTTATCATTCCAAATTTGTACCATCTTTTCAATTTAAGCTAAGAACTAATCAAATAACATTATCCGAATACTTGGGCTTGATATATTCAATGGTTTTTTGTTGGGAGAGCTTCAAAGTCCAACAAAGTATCAAGGCAACGTTACTCAGAAAAATGTGATGAATATTGCAAAGGTTAAAACTCAAAAGTTACCCATAAAATATCAATTGTAAAGTTTTTATTTATTAAAACCAATGTTATAGATGGGATTTACATCATCAAATGTATACTTTATTTTTAAAGATTTTTTTTAATATGATGTTTTTTCATGGTCCAAAAAAATCATATATTTCACAACTTCAACAGAATATAACTATTGTGCGCAGGAGCGCGCAGGTTAGCCACTTACACAAAATAAACTTTAAAATCTCCTTAATCGATAGAAAAAAAAATCAGCTGCAATTAGCTGCCAATTCATGAGTAATTAGCATTTTAATGTACTGCAACTGCAACTGCGTTGTTTGTTTGCTTGATTCGTTGCTTTGTTTTTTTGCCTGCTTCGTTATTTTGTTTGTTTTTGATTGAAACAGCCAATGTTATTACTGAGGAAGTTAACCGTGTTGAAAACGAAATTCGTAATTTAAATAACAGTGTAGTAATTATTTCAAACCGAATTTTCGAAATATGTCATTGCCTTGCTCTTACAATTATTGATGGTAAAGTTGTTAATACTGTAACTGAAACCTCAGCAATTAGTGTATGTTTCATATGTACAGCAAAACCAAAGGAAATTAATGATTTAGATGATATATTGAGGAGAACAGTAAACGAAGGTTCCCTAAGATTTGGAATTTCTCCCTTGCATGCAATAATTAAGTTTATGGAGTGTATTCTGCATATTGCTTACAACAAACATTTTCGCAAATGGAGAACTGACGATCGTACCAAAAACTGAAGGCAGATGAAAAAGCACGTATTCAAGCAGATTTGAAGTCATCCTTGGGAATAAATGTTGATGTAGTGAAGCAGGGACTGGGTACGACAAATGATGGCAATACCTCACGAACATTTTTTGAGAATCCTGCTAAAACTGCCGATATTGTTGGCGTTGACGAAAACCTGATGCATAGATTTAAAATAATATTAAATACAATCAATAGTCAAGCAGCAATAGATCCTCAAAAATTTGAAATTTATTGCATGAAAACTGCGAGGTTATATGTCAGCCTTTATGAATTTTACTATATGCCAATGACGGTACATAAAGTTTTAATGCATGGAAGAATTGTTTCATCCTCTATTTTACCATTGGGCATGCTATCAGAGGAGGCTCAAGAAGCTCGCAATAAAGATTACAAGAAATATAGGCTTAATCATTTTAGAAAATGCGACAGAATTTCTACTAATCAAGATGTAATGCACTTGCTTTTAGCTTCATCGGTTCCTTTTATTAATGGTTTCAGAACAAATCCCAAAAATAAAACTTTAGAATTGGACGATGACGTTAAAAAATTACTTGTTGAATAAATAATTAATAATATATGATCATTTTTGAATATTTATTGGTTATGTTATATGGGAGGTGGGCGTAGTTGTGGGCGGATTTTAACAAATTTTTTATTTTCATCTATTTTGGCAATATGAGAGATGTGTGCCAAATTTCAAAGCCCTACCTCGATTCCTTCTATTTTTTGCCGCGGCTTGTATGAAGCGGCACCACTGTGCGGCGTGCTGATTGTTTCAACTTCGGCGAGAGTCGCACGAATTGTCAACGCTCAGCGAAGTATTTGCATAGCGCTATGGCGGGTTTCAAGACCACTACGAGCAGCTGATGGCTTATCTACATAACTAATGCTTCGGGTATTTCTATTTTCTTTGTTTCGTTAGAGTGAAATCAATGTGATCTCGAAAATCATTAAAATCGAATGTTCGAATGCTAATAACTAATGCAAACATGTGTACCTACTTATGTATGGCAGCGTGTATGGGAAATGCAAATTTGACTCGCGTAAAATGACTCACCCGAATGGATAGTGGACTGCAGGCATCGTGCTAGCTTTATGCTTCCTTCTCATATGTGAGCGCTGCAAAAAAGAATGAAAAGACATTTTTTTATTTAAATATACGATAAATATGTATTTAATGAATAATTTGAAGGTTGTTAGGTTCGCAAAGAGAGTTGTACTATTAATTAAGAATTAGCGTTTTTGATTCTTTTTTATGCATAAATCTATTTTATTAATAGTTGATTAGTTATACTGACATTTCTATATACAAATTTGAATTTGAGTATATAACTAACGGTTTATATATGCAACAATATATGATTCTAAACTTGAAAATATATATTTCGAGAAGTTTAGATTCAATAAGAGGGCTTATGGAATTCATTTAAGTGGTTTGAAGCCAGTATCTTACGCTCTACAGGAACTCTACTTCAGTGACACGTCGCCAAGAAGTCAAAAACTCTCATAAAAGTTTTAGAAAAGTATCTAGAATTCTATCAAGATGCACACTATGACTCATCTACGAAATTCTAAAGGTATATTGGTGTAAAATAACCACAAAGTGTGCATCTCGTATACACTCGTGTAACTTCGTGTGCGTACTTTGTTGCAACAAATGTGAAGATTTGCGCTGCGTTCGCGTCGTCTTGGCTATGTGGCGGTGCTATCATTATCCTTCATTATTATTTATTATCTTGTATTCGCTTGTTATTGCTGCCTAACAACAACAACAATTGCAGCAACAACACAAACAACAGTGCAAAATAACGAAATGCGAGCCGGACGACCGGCTGGCCGTCGGCACTTGGCTTTGCTTTTAAAGCATTTCCAACTGCTTGACTTTTTGTTGTTGTTATTGTCGGCAACACCAGTGCCCAGTGCCCAACGGATGCTGCAGCTGTTCAGCATCTGTGCCATGTCGGCGTTTTCTGCTGTCCGCTGACTATTGTCATTACACGCTTAAGCCATGTTGTAACAGCCACTAATATTAAATTATCTCTGGTACAAACAGGTTCTCACTTGTGAATTTAATAATTGTGCCAAGTCCTGCCAAGCACTTCCTTGACTGCAGTTTTGTTTTTCGATTTTTGACTTTTTGGCATTTTCACTCAAGCGCACCCTTTTGCATTGCCTTTTTCGGCAAATTATGGCATTTTAAGCGTTTTCAGTCGCATTCCAGCAACTACTTTATGCCAAACTTTGTCCACCACAAGCGTACACATGTATTTACATACATACATATATAGATACAACTCTTCGCAGTGCTTTTCGCCTCATTTTCTTTATTTATATTTGTTGTTGCTGTTGCTGCTGTGAACATTGCATTAAAATGCCCGTCCATCACCGAAGTGCAGCGGATGCAATTGCCATATTTGTCAGATTGTTTACATTTTTGCAATATTTCACCAGCCATTTGGCCATGCCTGCTGCTGCGTAGTGCTGTCTGTCTGTCAGACACAAGTGTAAGCCCTTTGTCGAGTATTCAATGAGCTTTTGATGCATGTCAACGCAGTGGAGAGTCACACTGGGCACAAGTGACTAATGATAAGATTATTACGAGATATTAAGATTTTCTCACTGATAGCTGACTATTAACTAACTAACTGTAATTTTTTGAATTTTTTTTTTTAAGTTTTTTTTGTCAACATTTTAACTCTACATTCACTCTTAGCCTAATGACAACGCCTGAGTACACTTAGAACTTTACACTGCTAAGCTTAAGTGCGATTGCTAAGTGCACACACACACACATACAAGCTTGCTAGTGACTTATTATTATTGCTTTTATTTTATTTTTTTCACTATTCTCGGTTTATTAATTTTTGTTGTTGCTTCGCCGCATACAACTTTATTTCATGCCTTTTACTTTGACTAATTGCTTCAGTTAAACTGTCGTCTGGGTTTTAGTGCGCACACAAAGCTGAACTTAAGCACCGAGTCAGCCCATTACCGGGCAAAAACAAAATATTTATTGTCTATATGTATGTAGACAAATATAAAATGGCGGGCAACAGCATAGCGCGCTGTAAATAAAAATGGCTTTAGCAAAAAGCGGCGAACGCTCAGAGTCGCGCATTGAACTAGTGTGCGACAGTGACTTTTACTCTGGCCAGCAGTGAGTGGCAGCGGCGGCGACTGGCGACGGCTGCCTTTGTTGTGCTGCTGCTGTTGCTGCTGTGCGCACCGGCGATAGGTAATAAAGAAGCGCCAACGTCAACACTTGTATGATGGCTCCAAGTCACAGCGGTGACCACGATAATGTCAGCGTCAACAACAACGCAAAGACCAGACTAAATAGTGGACTTAGAGCGACATCATAATCGAAAGGTAGCGCTGAACTGCTGTGACATACCTATGTAAGTAAGTATGGTTGTAAGTACATCAAAGCCCGGCTCAGCTCGCCGACTTACTTTTTCATTACACTCACTTACTTTTTTCTTTGTTGTAATAGCGAGTACGGTACCAAGTGCAAATAGTTGTTGGTATGTTTGTTTGTCAGTTATGATTTGCCCAGCTAGCAGGTTATATCATCAGTCAGCAGATTTTATAGAATTATTTGAGTCGCGCTTGAGTCGAGCTTGTGTTCATGTTCATTACATGTTCCAGCTACTTTTTGTCCATTCTTTACTATTTCGCTCCAACTCTGCGCTTTTGGCTGATGAAGATGAGTTGCTAGAATCGCTGAAAGCTCAGTTGATTGGCGTTGGCAACTAAGCCGGCTTGAGTTGTCGACCCAAGGTAATCTGATTTTGAGATTTCAATTTGTTGAAGGCTAGCGAAGAACTGTTCAAGCAATAAGCAATCGAGTTAATACGCGTTCACAATTGTTTTTCTATTATTGTTGTAGTAATAAGTAGTTCGTTAGCAGCGTTAGTAGCGCTTATGTAGCTCTGGATTTGAAGCTCCAAAGTGGGTTGATGCTTTGCTTATTTTTATTTTGTATTAAATTGTTCATTCTGTCTATTGTTTGTGTACCGTTTCGTTGCATATAACAGTTCGTGACTTTGTCAAAAGCGAATCGTGCGCATCTGCCCAACAATAAACGAAACTCTGACAGCATTAATATAAACGTGTCAGCGATTTTTTTTCTTCGTAATTCAGTAAGGCTTAGAGATAGGAAATCGAGCATATGTGAGCTCAATTGATATGAATCGAGCTGATATGCTGTGTAAGTAATAAGTACGGTTATATACGAGGTGTGTTCAAAAAATGAAGAGAATTTATGTATTTTGAAAAAATATTTATTCAATTATTTTCGAACAGTCCAATAATTTTTATAACAGAAATTCCAATATACAACAAAATCAATTAACTCGAGGTCAACTTAACGGGGAACACTGTGTTTGGGCGAAAGAGTTGAAGTGAAATGCTGAAAACATGCCGAAAACAAGGCGCACCCACAAATGAAATCACTGAAATCGCAGCAACGAATTGCGAGTAATCGCTTCGAACAACAAATAGTGGGACTCAAGCACTCGGCTAGGCTTTACTAATGCCAATTGCTGTGGCTCGCCAAAATCCTTACACCGTCTTAAACAAAAACTGGTATGCCACAGCACACACACACACACCGAAACATATATAAAGAAGCTTGTAAAAATATTTTTATGTGGGCGGCAATATTTTTCGTTTACTTTTGTTGCCTCTGCTGGCAATAATCTTGTTTATTCAGCTTTTCTTAGCCCCTTTTGGCGACGTGCCTCCTTTTAAGGCATGCGGCTACGCCGAAGTACTCACCACCAACAGCAGAAAAGCAAATATAACTCCGCTACAGCGCACTTATATATTTTTATACAGAAAAGTATGTGCTCATATGCATGGAGCTCAGGCGGCAAAGAAGTTCTCAGCTTGAAGCACATTTGGCATTTTGTTGCAAGTTAAATAATAATATTTTAAAGACAATTAAAATGAGAAAGACTTTTAGGCATAAACGTGTTTGAGCGCTGGGAAAAAGAAACTTCAAACAAAAGAAATCTTCCGTCAGGCCTTCTTCAGAGCGCGTTGCCACAAATAAGGACCAGTACTCAGCGCTGCAGTCATTGACACGATGCGACACAATATTTACTTAAGCGTCCATATAAATAATTGTCAGCGCTTATTTGTACAGTTATGCGGGAATATCGTTTTAATAAGCGCTTTTATAGCGATTAACGCCGAGGCATTGACAGCCTAAATACAGAGTGAAGCAAAACTTTCCTTATTAACCCCGAAAGGGTCCAGCACATTTCGTTGGACTATGCTGTGCAGTGTTATGCGCCACACCGCGCAATCCGCGCGGCAGATTAGCGCTGCGGTTAATTGTTGCTGCGCCACAATGGCTACTGTTTGACTCGCACGATAGCCGAAGCAGTGGTGACGACGATGACGTTGGCGGTATCCAGTTTTGGGACCGGCACGCAGCAGCACCAAATGACTGAAAAATTACAAATGTGTGCATTTAAAAACTCATTAAGCCCGACACACACGGCAACGCGGCGGCTCAGATGGCACATATGGACTCGGTAAGAGAGCGTTGGACCGCTGGGAATCAGACTCGCAGATTCAGCGCGGACTGTTCGTTGCATGTAACTGTTTCTGTTTCTGTTGCTTTTTGGGTGTACGCATGCGCACAGGTGCAACAGATGTGTTATGTGACTGACAGTGTGATGGACGTGCGGACGGACGGACAGACGAATGGCTGGACAAAAGGGCCAACAAAAAGGAAGACTGCGATTGCTGGTTGGGCTTGTACGTGAGCGACGCAAAACACAAATTAAATTTGAGTGTCTGTTGTTGCGGTAGGGTTTGGCAAAACGGAAAATGTAGAGAAGCGCAGAGTTCTTGGGCGAAATGTGGCAAATAAACAAAGCGAATTGCAGCCGTAACGAAAATGATGATGACAGCAAATGAGCGGTTCCAGCGAACGAAATGGGCAATATAACTAAGACAGCACACACACACAAACACATATTTAAAGGTGCAACTTGGCGTTGTGTCAGCGCAGATACAACGTTGTAAGCTGGCTTGCCATTTTGTTGCACAGCGCAACAGATGTGTTGCAGCATCCTACCTGCCACGTTGCGCCACCTTCGCCCATGTCGTTTGGTCCCTTGCAGGAAACTGGTTTTTGCTGGTGTAGGAAGCACAAAAACTTGTGTTGCAAGATCGATTCTAAGAGATTTCACTTTTTACCCACACTGCGTTGGCATGCCACACACTCTTTTTTTGTGGCCAGCCAAGCGCTGAACGGCTGTGTGTGCTGTAGTGTATTTGCAGCGCTGTGGCACAACATGCCCATCATCATTGTCGTCAGTGATCATCACTGACTTGGTATTGCAACTGCTCAGACACTGGCTGACAGACGGTTAAAGGTGCAGCCACAGCAGACACAGCAGCTGCCACAACAAACACACTCATGTATATGCATGTGTCCGTCGCCGTCGTCGGCAGCAAGCGTCGCCAGCCAATACATCAGACACATGGTCGTGCAACATTTGCCACAGCAGTTGCAGTTGTCGGCAGTTGTTGCTGTTGCCTCAACTAACTGCCGCTGCTGTTGCTGCAGCATCTCTTTTGGCATTTGCTTGGCTTATGTCTGTGCGTTGTTGTTTTTGTTGCAATTGTTGTTGACTTTATCGTGCATTGTCAGTTGGCAATGCAACGGAAAACACATAAATTTCGCGCAATTGCCGCGTTCAGCGCTCGCCGCCTTGCCCCTCCATTGTGGCACATTCTTTTCGCGCTCTTGTTGTTGTTGCTGTTGTGTAGTTCCAATCAATGCTAGCGATACGCGATTGGTATGTCATAAACATTGGCATTGATTTTTGATTTCCACTGAATGCGAATGTGACAGAATGCCTCTGGGCGTATCACACAAACGAATGGGTTGCAGAAGATGCAAGCGAAGCTCACTGCCACAGCGAGGCAACAACATTTGTGCATACAAAATACAGAATAAGGGTTATACTCTATTCCTAGAGCATTTGCATTGAATTTCAACAGTTTTTCACTGTGCAACAAGAGGCTTCCCTAAAAAATGTCTTAAATTCAAATTACAAAATTTATTAGTGGCATCACCAAATGTCTCCGAACAAAACTAATGTTGAATTTCTTACTCAAACACATAATTTTTACTGCTGCCTTCGCAATTTTAGTGCCTAACATTCGCTCAAATGTCATTAAGTCCGACTGCGAACACACATTAAAGCCCACAACAAGAGTCGCAGTTAGGTAGGCCGTTGAGGCACAAACAAAAAAATGAAAAAATGGTTAACACAATGTTCGCTGCATGCAACATCACTTACGACAAGCCAACAAGCAAATTAAGAATGAGTGAAAACAAATTAACTAAACACGCATCCTACAACTTGCCACACAAACAACTTGCCAGCCAACAGTCGTGCAACATGTACCACCAACCGCTGTTGCAGCATGCCACGCACAATATTATTAAGTGCAGACACCAATGCGCTAAAAGCAAATTAAACGCGTATGCAAAGCGCTGCCAATTGATTTGCATTTGCTTTACGTTTGCTCGATTTGCTTTTTCTTTCTTATTGAATATTGAGCTTGTTCGACTGTCAGCTTTAATTTGCCACTAAATATGGCTGGCATTAATGCGCGGCTAAAACATGTTTATGCGCCGAGTGTTGCAAGCCGCGCACGCGCTGTGTCTTCAGCACTTTTTCATTTTTTTTTTGTTTTTTTGCATGACGGTGCGTGAAATGTGTGCGCCACTTGTGGCATGCCACCCAATGACAGCGTACTGCCACTTGTAGGATTTTCATTTGTTTGTTGGCTATTTTGTTGCTCCTCGACAGGCGTTTAATTAGAGATAAACAAGCGATAAGCGATTAAATGATGCAACTAATCGCATTAAGTTGAGCGCAAAGCGGAGTCATAAAGAACTTGATATTTTCTAGAGAATTAATAAAGAAATAAGTTTAAATTTCTAAGTTTAACACCATTATAAGGCGTTATTTAATCAAAAGAAAAGTTTATTTTGCTCTTTAGGTTGTCTTACAAGTAAGTTGTCTTACAAGTAAGTTGTCTTACAAGTAAGTTGTCTTACAAGTAAGTTGTCTTAGAAACAACTTCCACGAACAACTATGGTTGTCTTGCCTTCAGAGCACATAAAAGAATTGTAATTTCTCAAATTCTTGCTGTACTACCTAAAATGAAGGCTAAATTAACCCTGAACTATATTATTTACTCTGCTCATTATAACACTTTCTTCAAATTAGAGATAAAACACTTTAGGTTTAATGTGCTGCTTTACAACTTCTACGAAACTACTGTTTAATGCTGACAATGTAGAATAAAAAAACGACAGGTACCATCTAAAAAATCTCTCTAATACCATAGTGAGCGGAAATGTTGAATGCTAATCACAAAAACACACATATTCCCAGAAATTTCAACAGAATTGGAAGCTATTAGAGAGAGTGTGTAGAAAAGTTTTATGTTTACAAGTGTAAACAACCGAAGACTGCCTTTTTACACAAATTTTCATTCATGAAATTCCCAAAATTACTTATTTAAAGCAGTGCATATAAAAAATTGTGTTTGAAAACTCACATAACAAAATTAAACGCCTCGTGGCAGTAAAATACAAGGCAAAGTGTAGATAACCGCCACTGTGGGTAACAACTAACTAACTGTAGTCTAAGGCCAAGCGAGCGACTATCAACTCCACTCACTTTCAGGCAAGTCTTTACAATACATGAAATGAGGGCAAACAAATCAGCCGAACCGAACCACCAACTGGCTGGCAGACAACGTGGGAACTTTTTCAAAAGCGCAAAAGCACACCGATTTGTATAGTTTCAAAAGAGTTTTATAGTAAATGTCAAACATAGGCAGATACATAAATTTGTGTGTAAAGTTTTATACCGGCTAATGAAGTAGATTTAGGTTAAGAACGTGTGACAAGTTGTTGTAAAGGGTGATTTTTTAAGAGCTTGATAACTTTTTAAAAAAAAACGCATAAAATTTGCAAAATCTCATCGGTTCTTTATTTGAAACGTTAGATTGGTTCATGACATTTACTTTTTGAAGATAATTTCATTTAAATGTTGACCGCGGCTGCGTCTTAGGTGGTCCATTCGGAAAGTCCAATTTTGGGCAACTTTTTCGAGCATTTCGGCCGGAATAGCCCGAATTTCTTCGGAAATGTTGTCTTCCAAAGCTGGAATAGTTGCTGGCTTATTTCTGTAGACTTTAGACTTGACGTAGCCCCACAAAAAATAGTCTAAAGGCGTTAAATCGCATGATCTTGGTGGCCAACTTACGGGTCCATTTCTTGAGATGAATTGTTCTCCGAAGTTTTCCCTCAAAAAGGCCATAGAATCGCGAGCTGTGTGGCATGTAGCGCCATCTTGTTGAAACCACATGTCAACCAAGTTCAGTTCTTCCATTTTTGGCAACAAAAAGTTTGTTAGCATCGAACGATAGCGATCGCCATTCACCGTAACGTTGCGTCCAACAGCATCTTTGAAAAAATACGGTCCAATGATTCCACCAGCGTACAAACCACACCAAACAGTGCATTTTTCGGGATGCATGGGCAGTTCTTGAACGGCTTCTGGTTGCTCTTCACCCCAAATGCGGCAATTTAGTAGCCATTCAACCAGAAATGAGCCTCATCGCTGAACAAAATTTGTCGATAAAAAAGCGGATTTTCTGCCACTGATTTTGGTAATAAAATTCAATGATTTGCAAGCGTTGCTCGTTAGTAAGTCTATTCATGATGAAATGTCAAAGCATACTGAGCATCTTTCTCTTTGACACCATGTCTGAAATCCCACGTGATCTGTCAAATACTAATGCATGAAAATCCTAACCTCAAAAAAATCACCCGTTATTAGAGAGAAGTTAGAGTTTAACTTGATTTAAAGAGCTCTAACCAATTTTTACTTTCTGTATTTTCAAATCTTTAAAAGACAATGTACCAAAATTATCCGCAAGCGACTTCCTCATGCCCATTTCGGCTTGCGCACTCCACTAATAAGCCAAGTGAACATCAACTTTTAAGGGCCTACCACACGGCTGCTTCGTGCGCTGTAGACTGTTGCACAGACGGATGGATTGTCAATAGCTTGACATTTTGCTGCCACATGTCAGTTGGACAGAAGTTATTGGCAGCTACTCTTAGTGGTCAGCAGTCGCTGGCAGTAGCCGATGACTGCAGGAAAGCCACACTCTGTTCAGAGGTAACATAATACACACGGCTGTGAGAGGCGGCAAGGGCTGCCTGTGCGACTCTGCGACTGCCATTGAACTCTGCAACACTGGGTCGCACACGAACAGCGTTGCAGCCATTTAACTTGAAATGAGTTGCAAATTGCAGCATTTATTTGCTGGCATTTGCCTACAACACCGGTAGTGGTAACAGCAATACAACAACAGCACATGTACGTATGTACCTTGTACGATAAAGAAGCGTCCATAAAATCTGAGCAGCAGCTGCCACATAAACTAGCGGATGTGGAATTTTGTAAGTTTCCTTCGAAACCGCTACTTACCGCTGCCACTGTTGTTGGTACATGCCGCCGCTGTTCGCTGCCACTGCCACAGCAGTCATTTGCCAGACACGCTGTTTTATGTGCTGTACAACGTGCTGGCTTTTGTTGTACCAAAAAGGTTGTACAGATTGCTTTTATGTTTTTCGGGGCATACAAGCTCGTTTGCGCTGCCACCGCTGTGCCCGTTTTCGGCCATTATTCGGCACTAAAGGCCGCAATAATATAAGTAAAGTCCATACCAAAGTTCAATTGCCGAGTTCAGTGTGCCTATAAACACTTGCAACACGACTGCGACTGCGCCAAGCAGCTGATGTCGGCCAAGCCGAGCAGGCATCCACGCACACACACACCGACATACAGTGTGCCGAGCATTTCATGTAACGGGTGATTTTTTTGAGGTTAGGATTTTCATGCATTAGTATTTGACAGATCACGTGGGATTTCAGACATGGTGTCAAAGAGAAAGATGCTCAGTATGCTTTGACATTTCATCATGAATAGACTTACTAACGAGCAACGCTTGCAAATCATTGAATTTTATTACCAAAATCAGTGGCAGAAAATCCGCTTTTTTATCGACAAATTTTGTTCAGCGATGAGGCTCATTTCTGGTTGAATGGCTACGTAAATAAGCAAAATTGCCGCATTTGGGGTGAAGAGCAACCAGAAGCCGTTCAAGAACTGCCCATGCATCCCGAAAAATGCACTGTTTGGTGTGGTTTGTACGCTGGTGGAATCATTGGACCGTATTTTTTCAAAGATGCTGTTGGACGCAACGTTACGGTGAATGGCGATCGCTATCGTTCGATGCTAACAAACTTTTTGTTGCCAAAATGGAAGAACTGAACTTGGTTGACATGTGGTTTCAACAAGATGGCGCTACATGCCACACAGCTCGCGATTCTATGGCCATTTTGAGGGAAAACTTCGGAGAACAATTCATCTCAAGAAATGGACCCGTAAGTTGGCCACCAAGATCATGCGATTTAACGCCTTTAGACTATTTTTTGTGGGGCTACGTCAAGTCTAAAGTCTACAGAAATAAGCCAGCAAATATTCCAGCTTTGGAAGACAACATTTCCGAAGAAATTCGGGCTATTCCGGCCGAAATGCTCGAAAAAGTTGCCCAAAATTGGACTTTCCGAATGGACCACCTAAGACGCAGCCGCGGTCAACATTTAAATGAAATTATCTTCAAAAAGTAAATGTCATGAACCAATCTAACGTTTCAAATAAAGAACCGATGAGATTTTGCAAATTTTATGCGTTTTTTTTTAAAAAGTATCAAGCTCTTAAAAAATCACCCTTTATTTTGCTGTTGTTTCGGATTATCTCCGTCCAAGAACACGTCAAGTCTTAATTCCAGCGAATTGAAGTTCAGCTCACTGGCAGCTTAAGCCAAGGCGTGCAAAGTGTAGAGAAGGTTGTGCAGTGCAGAGTGTGGACCGAGCGAAACCGTAGAATTACAAAAATCTCCGCATTTTCACTTAAACCCTGCGCACGCGGATCATTTGACTCTTGCGGCTGGCAGAAATGTGCAACAAACATTTAGTCCGACAAAAGCCGTACAGAGCTCGGTGTATTACTCCACTTTAAGTACTCTTCATGTACATATGTTAGGGCGGCAACAACACAAAAACCAGTTGAAATGGAATTTTGTAATTGATATGGCATTTTTGCCGACCACCAGACACTAGTGAGCGGCGGCCGATAGCCACCAGCTAACTGCCACCGTCTGTCTGGCTTGAACGCCTCGAACATCTCGGCAGCTTACATTGTTGAGGCGCTTTTGAAATATGTATGTGTGAGTATATATCTGTGTGTGTGTTAAGAACTAAGTTGCCACCAAACAAAGTGCAATATTCGCCACTTAATGGCGCTAGTGCAACATACGCCGCGTTCTGCCTTTGTTCATGAAGTCGTCGAGAAAAAATCAATCAAATAAAAAACTTTTGGTCTAACGCCGTTATTATTCTCATA
Source organism: Zeugodacus tau (assembly GCA_031772095.1). Lineage (NCBI taxonomy): Eukaryota > Metazoa > Arthropoda > Insecta > Diptera > Tephritidae > Zeugodacus > Zeugodacus tau. Next base: position 78,023,011 of record CM062651.1, read on the forward strand.
TACACGTTCTCTTGTGTGTGTTTATATGTGTGTGCGGTCTACAGCGCAGTCAAATGGAGGCAAACAAATTAATAGATATGAATATCTTATCATTTTTCAAACAACGCTGTAAAGCAACAGCAACTGGAGATTGCGGCATTGACATATTCATAGTCTTATGGGGAGTGTGAAATGTGGTAAACTTGTGCGCGTTTTTTATATATTTACAAAATAAAATCTTATATTTGTTTGTGAATACTTTGATGATGATAATGCAACGTAAATTTTGGTTCGAATATTTTTGGTGAAATTTTCAAATAATTATGCTAACCACTTAATAACGTACTTGGTAACCATTTAAGAATTATTTTTAATCTCTTATTGGGCTATACGAAACGTTTATGTACCTTCCAAATTTATCTGCTGCCTCTATGAGGTCTCTACCTACATATACCTAGGTCTTTCTTACCTCCGTTCAACTGTATAGCATTCAATTGTTATGGAGAGTTAACAATTATTATTGTATGACCTGGCAACTCTAGTCGAACAAACAAACATTTGTTACAATTAATGATGTCACTGTCAGTTTGTAATGACGAATAGCCAATACGTAAAAGCAAATACATTTATCAAATTACAAATCTCAACAGCTAACAACAACAAAACGCTAGATAATTACACGCTATTGCTCTAACCCCCCCCTTTGGTTATAAACTACCTTTGGTTTTAGGCCTTTCTTATAAGGTTTTTCAAAATTGTTTTTCTGACACAAAAGAGTCTATATTCTATATTCTACTTCAGCGCTACAAAGTCAGCCCGAAATAATAGCAACAAAGCAAGTTAAGTAAGATCAGCGGCCGAGAAAAGAGCAATTTTCTAAAAAAGAACCTTGTGCGCTATAATTTCGGACGGCGCGTGAGCACATGTATTTGCTGCTGCTTTTTGACTCAGTTTTTAATCGTTTATTGACTTGTTTAGCTGGACGAAGGCGGAAAGAAGTGCGTACGAGTGTGCTTGTGTTGTGCTACAAATTATTTTTAATGATGCTGCAAAAGAAGCGGGCACAAACGCATGTTCACACAATACATACAAACATACAGATGCGTGTGTTTGTGTAGAAAAGAGGCGCGCACGCATGCGCAACAACAAATACATTGCATGTTTTCGCTTTGCTGGCTGCTGCTGTTGTGTTGCGTTCTCGGCATTGATCAAATTATACAATTGTTGGCTATTTCTTAAGTCTGCTGCTTTTTCACACACACGCACACACGCATACATATGTATTTCTTATTGTTATTATCTTATTTTTTTGTTAGCTCCTTCCGTCTCCATTTTCAATTTGCCACACTGTGCTTGATTTTTAATTGCTTTGCGCTGTTGTTAAGCCTATTTCCAATTCTATTTTTATTTGTGCTCATTTACTTGATAATTGTTGTTGTCGCAGTGTTAAGTCTGTTATACAATGCCATGCGATAAATATGTATTAATATTTTTGCCAGCCAAGTATTTCGCAAAATTTCCGCACACATTTTTATTAAGTAAACTTGCTAATGAAGTTAGGCTTAAAATTGTGTAAAGCAGTTAAAAGGCGTTGAAGTTTTGGTATGAACAGACAATAGAAGATCACTTTTGATATTCACAAGAAAACAGTAAATTTAAGTACAGTAAAGCACAAAATAAATATTAATAAGGGAACTCATCGTTAAAGGTATAACTAACAACAGATTATTCAGGCCAACATAAAATAAAATATTATGAAGAGTATTATCTTCGCATAATAAATACTTTATCAATATTGCAAAAATAAAATAAAAAATATCCAACTCACCACAAAGTATGTTCGGCGAGCTTCACTCTTCAACGTCAATTTTTTTCAGCCTGCCTGAAGGCTCAAGTTTCACACCAGCTTCAGTCAAGGACGAAAATCTACGAGAACTGACAGCAGGCAGCCGAGCCAGAGCTACCAAAAGCAGAACTGCACAGCTTATCTTACTTTTTGTCAACTTTTTGACAGGAGTCAACTGACAGTTCCTGGTAGGCACAGGAGCATATGCTTGTACCAGAATTAACGAGCTCATATTTCCAAAGTACAGGAGTTCGTGTGTTGGTGGTAAGAATTCACCACACAAAGCCATTTTTTTCGTATTTTTTTTACTTAGCGCTTGAGTGCCGACGTCAGCGTTGCTGTGGACTATGTAGTCTTCAATCTTCAATCACTTTGCGCACGTGAAAGCTATTTTCTCTGTGTTTCGATTTGGTTATGTTCTCAAGCGTGAGCTGCTCCTGTTCGAAGTGACCGTTTCAGCTCTACAATAAGGTCGCTTAATTTGGCAGCTATATAACTGTTCTGTACCTAACTGTTTGACTTGTGGTTGTTGTCGCTTAATTCCATGGCAAATACCAACACAAAACAATGGTGTCGATAAGCGGCCAGTTCGGTTCATTTGCCGGCCCACTAAAAATCTGTTGACTTTGTGTTATTCTGGCTGGCTCACTGGCTTTTTGTTGTTTACTCGAGGCTTTTTAACAGTTCGACAAATACAACAAAGCAACAAAACTCGTACAAGTAAATAAATTAATACTGTTGTTGTTTGGTTTGCTTTCATTGCTTTCCATTCCAGCTCATCACAACTCAGGCGATCACATTTTTTTGGCTTCTCGAAGTTCTTTCTTCTTAGTCTGCTTCCAATTCGCACCTGCGTGTTAACTAAGTGGCATTTCTCCAATGTTTTATTTTATTAACTGTTCAGTCTTTAGTGTTTTGTTTTCGGTAAATATATATATAAAGCACTGTTTTGTTGTATTTTATTGATTTAACACTGAAACTGTGGAGTCTGGTTAGCAACACTGTGTTCGGTGAAGTAATGAGACACGATCAGCTCAAAAAGACAGCCTCCAATGTTTCAAATGTATGTAGTTAGACTTGTTGGCTTAGCAAAGCTTAGCCAGTAGACGTCCGCTATGCTTGGCTAACAAGCGTACTTGTTGCTAGCTGTCGTTCAACTGATCGTAGCAGACGTGGCCAATGCGACAGGTAACTACTGCGAGCGCCCCAACAAGGCACACGACTTGCGCTCACTTGCCATTGATGTCATCGCAAGAGCGCACTCACGCGCTCAGCTCAAACTACTGCAGATCTGCGCTGTTCGGTACGCGCTCGCGAGTATGCGTTCACTAAGTTGCTAATCGGATCAGCGCACGAACGCTGTTCTACACACTTATTATTGTTATAGAAAACTGAATTGCGTTCCGAGTTGTTTGATATGTAAATTCAAAAAGTCACATTGTATATATTGGTAAGAGCAACCAGCGACCGGCAACTACAGCACGCTGATCGCCACGAGCTGCACCAAACCGATCCACTACGTTCGAACTACGTTAAGCGACTTGTGCACATTCCCGGTGCACTCGGCCTTTTTGTAACCTTTTGTGACCACTGTGGTGTTGACAGTTATGTGCGCTCTTTTCGTGCTGTAAATCCATACGCCAGTACCAAGTAGCAGTCGTGCTGCTCTAACGCATACACCTCCATAGCAATCGCACTGAGGCTATGCTCTCTTCAGTGGTGGCACTGTATATAATAATGTTTCACTTTTTCACCTGATGTGTGGTGCAGTCAAGCGTGTAGAAACACAGGTGTACTGCGATACTATGTAGGTAATGAGCACAAGAATCGTGATCTAGTGTTATCTCTCTTCTACACAACTATTGTAGTCTTATTTCCGTTTTCAATTCGTTTCAAAGTGCGCTCTGCGGCTGCTTTCTCACTCTCCAACTTGCGCTCTCTATTATTAATTGCTGATATAATGCAAATGATCATTAACGCTTCTTCATTGTGAAATAATTTGTTGACCTCTTCCCGCTTTGTATGAAGAAACTTCCTCCTCCTATACTCCACATACGAGTATATATGTATGTATATGTATATTTTATTATAATTTGTTAACTTTACAATAGTTCTTTCACATGCCTAGAACATAGTTAAATTATAATATATATAGATACAGACATATATATTTGTGTTTCTTGTGTGTTTCCCATATATATAGATGTATATATAACACACCGCGATTATTAGTCCGTGTTTTTTCTTAATTTAATTCTGTCTTATTTTTTTTTTAGCTTTTTAACAATAAATGTTCTTTCTTAACTTCCGTTTTGTTATCATTAATGAAAATGTATATGTATGTACTACTCAGAAAAATATATAGAATACAAATAAATTGCAAGTACTCTTAATTCAGTTAAAAAGTTAATGAAGAAACTTTAAGAACACTATTAATACAAATTTTCGGAAAACGATGCTTATATGCGGCCCATTTTATGAATTTGATCGGAAACCAAAATGAATACAAACCACTCCAGTACCATTCCCATCTTCGAGCCATTTTCAAAGATCTTTCACAATGGTTATCCAGGTAAACTTATCCATCCCATTTAATAATAATGTAGATATAATCTTTCAATCTGGACATCTAATTCATCAACAACAGAATATATTCCTCATTCTTTGTGGGCTCATTGGTGATCATTAGATTTAGTGTGGAACCATGATCTGATAGTGATCTTGATTATATAACCTTTAAAGTCTTTTGATCAATAAATTAACTTTACTTCGTCAAATCTTCTTCAATTTCTCGTAACTATTATTTAGATTACGAAGACCCAGAACCCAGCCGAAAGGCAAGAGGTTCAGATAGTATTTCTTGTTGATCATAATGAACCCATTATCTCGAAATAAATTGTTCCAAAAATATGTTTCAGCCACGGCAACTGAGACAACGATCTTTGACGAATTTGATTCAAGGTTTGTTGTGAAAACGAAAACTCTTCGATTGTAGAAATTGTTGAACAAATCCATCTCACAAAATTATAGCTTTTATGGGGTTTGATATTCGCAACTCATTAGGCTGTTTCAGTTTAAAACTTACTATTTATATTTACGAAATAAAGTATGATGAAGGAAACTACCCTGAATTTGGTATAAATACAGTTAGACGGCCGAAAAAAAGTGAATTTTCCAGAATTTTTTCTGAGAAAACTTTTTAATTTATTGATCCAAAAATTTATACACATATTATTGGTATCTTTTAACTGTATTTTAAGACTTAGTACTAGTAAAAATATTTATTTGAAAAAGAGCTACAGCTGATCTCCAGGAGCTCCACTCAAAAAAGACGTTTTGCGGTGACCACTATATCTCGGAACTGGATCATCCGAAATTAAAAAACCAAACAGATTTCGTTAAAATAATGTTAAATCTAGTGATTAATCGAAGGATTAAGCAAAATAAAATTTTTTGACAAAATGGCGGTTTCTCAAAAAAAATCGATTTTTCACCGAAATTTCGGCATTAAATTGTTTATAAAAAAAAAATATTTATCGGAGAGAAAAAATCTTCGATTAATTACTAAAAAATATATTTACGAAGGTCGTGTTAAAATTTGAGACTAATCGGTCTAGCCGTTTTCGAGTAATGTTGGTCACCGACTTTGAAAACACCATTTTGAGAAAAACGCGTTTAAAGTTTGGACCTTGTACTTCCAAGCACTCTGAAACGCCTTTTCAAATTTTTCATTTGCTTATAACTTTGAAAATATTCACCGGAACGATATGAAATTTTCTGTGTGTATTCTTAAATATATGTACATTAAGAAAATGAAATAAAAAAAATCGATTTTTTGAAAATTCTAACTGTATATAACCCCTTAAAGAAAAAAGTAATGTGACTTTGTGGGAAATAAAAATAAAAATCATAAAATATTCATTAATGAATGATTTTGAAAATTATTACAATTCTGTAACGTCTAACCATAATGTTAATGACTGTCATAACATACCGGCTGACACCTTCTATAGTTTCGAGTAGAGGTGACACAATCGCCAGCGAAATGAAAATTTGGCAAACAACTTTGCGCACACAGCAGAAATCGAGCACAATTAGGAAACTTCAACCCAAAATATAGAACAATACAAAAAACATAATTGAATTGTACAAAGTGTAATTGCGAAATCGCACATAATCGAAAAAAAAACTTTTCGATGAAATAAAAATAGTGAAACGAATAAGTAGATGACATAAAAATTGCGGAGAGTAATGATTCATTAATGGCGCCGTTGTAAAATTACCTCATATAATTAGATTGAAGTATATACATACATACACATTTATACATACTTATTTACATATGTATACTGGGCTTTCTGTACAATTCTGCTGAAAGTTCATGACCAGCACAAATACAATGGCTTTGCAGTGACAACTGCTTGACACACTGGTACCCTGTGCGATGAGAATAATGATTTAGGATTTTTCTAACTTTTTAAAAATATTAAAAAAAAAATTATAAAAACCATTTTTGAGCTAGAAATTTATTTTTGATAACTTTTTTGGTGAACTAAATTTTTCTAAAATTTTGAATCTTGACCAATAGGTTCTCTAAATGATAGTAATTGGTAACCTCCACACAGTTTTAACTAAAATGCTGAGCGTGCGCTTATAGTTTTCAAAATATATTGTTGACTAGCACATATGAAAATTCGTCTATTCTGTCTAGAACTATATACATATACATCGATTTTGCAATGAAAGCAATTTGATAATGCACAACTCAACGGCGATTACAAAATATATTATTTTATTTCAACGGAAGTTTAACAAATACAATTTGGTCTAAGCGGATTTTGTTAACGTTTCCGTTTCGTCCGCTTTTATTCATGATTCCAACAGATCATATATAACTACTACATTGTACATATCTATATTCCTAGATATCATGATTCGAAAATTATATTGTGACAATTTCGTTGACTTTTTGTATATTTTAAAGTAATTAGAATGGTTTGTGTAGCAACAAATGTGAACTCCTTTGTAAGAGTTTTCTACGAATTCACCTTTTATGCTGTTTGTGAAATACCAGTAGCTTGTTTTATGCGCTGCGTCATTTCCTTATCAAGTCGACCAATGACAATAACAACAAGCTAATGCCACCTGTGACAAAATGTCACCGAATCGAATGTGTCTTTTTTTCTGTATTTTCGAAATTCCCTCACACGCAAGTCGACATGCAAACGTTACAATCATCAACCGCCACCACTGCTAACCAATTCACCCGTATTCCGATTCCAGACCATGCTGGCCAAAACCATCATGCACAGCTGTAATGGTAAGCAACAATCAATTGCACACGGAAAATAATTAATTACCCTCACTGTATTCGGTTGAACCCATTACAATTGTAGGAATTTAATGCAAGTTAATGAAATGGGCAAGGGAAATGCTTACACACGACCGAACGCATATATCTGCTCATATGCATTCATTAATTAAAATTCTCAGTAGGGTGATATGGATAGGTCGAATATATTTCGTGGGAAAGGGTCTGTTATATATCGTTATAACGTCAAAAAATACGAAAGTGAAATTGAAAATACAGTTCTTTTGCTTTAGACACCGAAGAACATTAGTGGTAGTGATCCGTATTGTTAAATCTATTCTTTATACCTCGAAAGCACACAATTAATCGAGATAATCGCACATCTATTTCATATTTAATTCAGAAAATCGACGAAAAAGTCCGACGTACGGACCTCGTCATGAACCAAAGTAGATTGAAATACATCCTTCAAATGGAGCCCATGAGGCACAGTTAACAAAAATAACTTCAAAATAGATCGGCCTAAAAATTCAGAACAGTTTCATTTGGGAATCTGTATTGGGAACTTAACTGTAATAGCTTGAATAATCAATCACTTAACACTGAGAGTTTGCGATAAGGAACTATATAAAGTGGGGAGACCTACGTACTGGATTTGACTAGGTTAGGTTATATACCCGACTACGGAGAATCTCACTTAAACAGCTTCGGCTGACCTTAGTGACCCTCAAATACAAACGAATCGTCAGTACCCTCATGATATAACAAAGCGCTTGGACTCTATTACAAAGTTCTTAAGTCGGGTAATGTCGATTCCCGTCTCTTCGTTGGGTTCGCCAAAGGTGTGCTACCGAGGTATTTTAACCTTAGCTTGCTAATGCTGAACATTAAAGGACGAAATGCTTGGAGGATTCCTCGTCGCATTCCTTTAAGCAGCTTTGGCAACTTGCGCCTGGCTTGATCCCTATTCTCACTGCATGGGAGCTGGTTGTTTGTTCGAATAGAATTTACAAGATATTGCAATGAATGAAAAACTCAATTAAAACTTAACTCATCTTTAGCGCACAATTAAGGACTTAGATGAGTAACAATGAAGAGATTCAAACATGCTCATACTAAATATATTTTTAATTTGATTACATGGAATATATCTGGAAATATAGTTTTCAACTGTTTGTTTAAACAAAAAACAATGAAAATTTCACAAAGCTTGCACGAACTCGAACGCAATATGTTTGTGTGCCATGTGAGGCGTCCGAACAGCGTCAATCGAACGCCAATGACAGTAGCATACTCGCATACGCAGCTAACAAATTCGTTTACACCAACAAGTGGTGGTGGTAACACGCGCAGGTAGATTTGCGACATTTGGCCGCACTGCCCGCCCGCCGCCACCGGCCGCCTCGCCGACATCATGTTCCAGAACGTCGCAGCTGCGGCTGGCCGTGTCGATCAACAACACAATTACTCACGTCACCCCGTCACGGTTGGTTGATTCAGCGCACGTGAATATGCAACATCATCATCGGAAATAATCACCATCATCATTTTCAGCAACAACTACGAGTCGCTGCTCCCGTACGAGTGTGTTTAGAGCACACTAATGTTGGTACTAGTGTCTAAATGACAACAAAGTAAATAAACACAATGGAAATGTATATTCGGAAATGGTATTTTAAGGTCTTGCTGTTTTTGCCTTCGACTACTATTTCTTTCGCAAGCATTTGAAAAATTAAATTAACCCTTAAATTTCGTACATTGACAACACAATTATTTGGAATTTGGCTAAAGCCGAACCACTCAAACCGACTAAATACACAGTTTATTATAATTGTAATAATTAGAACGCCCGCTGATTTTGGGATTATTTTATTGTTTTTGCTTCGTGTAAACCTTTATTATTGTATTATGATAATATATATATATACAAACTAGTATTAATAAAAAATACTGATCTGTCTATCCAGCGATTTTTGAGGACCTTCATGCCACTACCGCCTTCATAGATGGATACAATATTAGAACAGCCACGCTTTCATCTGATCATGATTTTAGAATACATAATTTTTTTAATTTAAGTTAAAGTAAATGGATCCAATTTTATTAGGAGATCAAAGTATAGTAAAATCGTATTATGTATGTCAACTCTTTAACAACTAATCCAACTCTAACCTAACTATTGAAGCATATCAAAATTGACGGCTACTCCGACGACTTTCTTATGTCCATGATAGCTCCTGTGTTATATATTATGTTCAACCCATTAAATTGTATAGAGTCCGCTCCATTTTATAGGATAATCCCACGATATTGTTAAGCGACAAAGGTTCCTTCCTAATTGACTGGCTAAACTCTGATTATACGTAGAAACTCCAGAGAAAACGAGCTATTTTTTGCGTATGAGATTGTAATAAGCGCCTTTATATATTTTTTAGGATTGTCTAGGGCTTTTTGGATCATTATAGATATCTATCCAGAAAATTTTAGAGTCCCAAGGAAACAACCTAGATGTCATAAAGCAATATCCAATTATATTCTCATATTATCACATAATAAAATTAGTCGAAGAGTTTGAATGTTGTGGGAATCGGTTTCCTGACAAATTATACTAGAAGCAAAAAGTTGACACCAGCGGCAATCCATAACCATCGATCCGCAATGGCGACAACAGAAGCCATTTCGTATTGATGAATACCGGAGATTATATGGTACAAGTGCTTTTGGATCTTTGTCGTAGCCAAGTGGGTGGTGCGAGACTACCGTACGATTGAAAGTGGGTTCGGAGCCGAAATGTACACATATTTATATACTCCTCGAGTTATCATAGTTCTAGTTTTCAGTTTCTAACTCAAATCTTCTTGAAATGCTAGCATTCGAACTGTTTAGTTGTAGTTCCTACCTAAGAACTCTTCTACCTTTGAAAGACAAGACATGTTGGAGACACGGCCAATTTCTGTCATTTTACGAGTATCGCATTATTTTACACAGAAAGATGGCACAAACTAGCCATACTCCTCAGAACGTTATCTTCTGTTGCGCTGTGTTGGCAAATGGCGATGACTGTACGACGCTCGACAATCAATGTTGGTGGAAGACGTTATGGTTTCGCGATCTGATTTTCTGCTCCGCTGAATTTTGTGCATCGTGTTTCATCAAGCGATGAATTTACAGAATGAAATGATCAACGCAACCATGGCAGTGGCAGTGGCAGTGGCACTAACTGTGCGGCGTTGGCAGTTGCGATGGGGAAGGTGATGGTATGACTTGATGGCGGCGGCACGCAAACCTAGCTTTCAACTTTCGAACAAGGAGGTGGTGCGATCAGCGCGGCACCGCGCAAAAGCAGCAAAAAACGGCGGTTTATCTAACTAGTAATAAGCAAGCGCCGCTAGACTTCAGTCAACGGCACGCTACGATAACGTAGAAGTCTACCAGCGGCAAGTGAACTGCAGCAGCAGCATTTGCGGCCCGGCCCGTTTGTTGACGTTGAGCTTCTGCTGCCTTTTGCCGGTACTGTACCATTCACCGACGAAAAATAGACGTGCCACAACTGGAAAGTAAGCGACTGTGGTTCGTTCGGTCGCAATTAGAAAGATTGTTAGCAGCAAAAAATCAAAATAGAGAAAAGATACAACAAAAAAATCAAAGAAAAAAAAAAGAAAATGCAAACGCAGCCCCATAAAGCAACTGACTGTAAAGAAAACACATAAATTTGTGTTATTTGTAATGACCGCGTTGCGCATCAGGTGCTTTACCGCCTTATTGCGGTGGTTGCGAGCCTCTATTTGCCTTACGCGTGTGGCTGAGTGTTGCCACAATGCGCCAATTCGCCAATTCGCCGGAAACGTCGAATAAAGCCAACACTTTGCAGTTGCAAACGGGAGTCTTGCAAGATTTCTATTTATTCAAAATTTAGGTCTTTTTTCGTATGTTGTCTTCGGTAGAGCTTTCAGATGAAACGCTATAAAAATGTCCGCTAATCGGCGAAGAAGCGTGCCGCGTTGTTGTTTTGCATGTGTACGAGTATGTACGAGTACCACATACATAGTTGTAAAATATGAACTTAATAAAAGCGAACGAATGTTTTAAATTATTTATTGTATTTGTTTTCTAACACACAAAGACACACATATGCGCCTCACTGTTGTGGGCGATCTTTATCGGAATCAGCGAGGCATAAAGTATTATTCTGTGAATGACTGCACGCTTGTTGTTTGTCTCGAAGAGAGTCATCGGCCTTAATTGCTTCCAGCGTAGTTGGTCCAACTAACAATTTTTCTATTAACTTTATATTTTAATTGCGGCTTTTGGTTGTGTTCCATGGCTTCGTCAGATATGAATGAACGGTATTTACATAATGCGAGTACTTCGCCTATTCGAACTGATTTTTTTATGCGTACAACACGATAACGTAGATACCGTTATGTTTATTACAACAATATCTTTCGAATACCATATTTATTTTATTGAGCCGACTGGCACAGATATAAATATTAATATATGATTGCTTTCTTGTTCCATCTGATTTAAATTAGCTGGGAAATATGATCCAATTTCGGAAATAAAACCCTGGTTTTGGAACCCTGTCCTCAAAGCCATTGCTTTGTAATGAACTTGCTGATCAACTTGTAAAGAAAGCTGAGGCCGCAAAGCCGACAGGGCCGGAACCCTTTATTGCAAAAGGTCCACATTTTCCCAGAAATTATCTATGGATGAGCAAGTAAGAATCTCTACTGATTGCAATTGTAGGAACTTCGCCATTCCAAATTCTTTCCTGGGGACTACAACCAGAAGAGGTTTAAGCAACTCATCGCGTTCTCAAGAAACACTTTAACACAAATAGTGGTGCTGTACACTGGTCATTGCAGATTCAGGTGTCATCTGTACAAACTGGAGATCTGCTCGACAGATCAATGTCGGTTATGCAACATGATAGCTGAGACACTATTTACGCCTTGATTGTCTTGTGAAGTCAAGTAAAAGGAGTCACACCATAGGAGCTCTTCTTTCCTCAAAAGACGTGTCAAGTTCATAAGCCGCGGAATACTAATAAGGATGCTTGACTTAACTGGATTAATTAAGATATTGAGAGCAAGACGCGCTACTCTGAATATTAATCTAAACTTTGATACATTTTTCTCACTCATAAATTCTCTCAAAATTTTAATAACCTTTCAAAGTTTAATAAATATATTATAATAGGGTCCTACATAATGGGAATGTCCCAAATTGCTAGGACAGACCAGTCGAATGGATGTAGATTCTCTCCTCTCCTAAATGTATGCAGTTGGCAAGTCGAATGATGGTAGGAGGAGTGTATGGAGCAGAGCAGCAATGGAGCAAACAATCCATAACGAATAGCTCGACGAAAGTGGTTATAGGACCAATCAAGAAGTGGAAGTAAGACGTCCCTCCTTCTTCTGTTTGGTGATGTATGGCAACTCAGAGTCACACACAAGGGTAAAGTTGTTTCATTTTCTACGTCATAAAATCAAACAGACCTCTCTATGAGTTTTGGAACATTAAGACCGATCAACCAAGAAATGGAAGTCCTAGAAGTGTTGACTCAATAAAAGGACGTGTTATTCGCAGATGTAAATAACTAACGAAAAGTACAGAACGAATTGTATGAAACAAGATATCTGAAAGGCCTAAAAACCTATGTATATGGAGCGGTAGTGTACTTTGAAATTATCTACATCAAATATTAAAAAGATTTTACTTTTTTACATCACTCTTTCATGTAAGTTTTTAACTAGTTATATTGGCAATAAAATAATCGCTATAAGTTATGAGCATAGATTTTCGGCGCCCAACGCAGCTGCATTACAAGATCAAATTTCTGTGAATTACTCAAGTAAAGTGTTCAAGGGAAATAGTTGCAATTAAAGAATTTCCAGTGCACGAGAGTAGTTAAACAAACATTTGAAGTCGAACCGTCTACAGTAGTCAGTAAATATGTGACTACACACGAAGTTGAGCCACCACACTTTACTGTTAAGCGCAGCCAGTATGCGCTGCGGCGAGTTAAATGCGCAACGATTAAAATTATCGCAGATCTTGAAGAGCAGCCGTCTGGAACTCTGCACATTACAAGCCGAGATCTGGCAATAATAATATAAAATAAAAACAAAAAAAAAAACAATAACAAAGACCAGGGGCAATAAAAAAGCATTGGCCACGCTGTGACAGCACCCAAAAACCCATTGGCAGCCTAATATTTCGAGGAAGGAAGTGCGGCGTGAAGACACAAACGAATTTGGGCAGGCGAATGAACGCCACCGCACCAACTACTCAGCTAGTCAGCAGTCACCAACGCGAACTGTTTTTTTTTTGGTGACTTTGTTGTTGCTAATGCTAACGCCATTGTGCGTTTGTTACTAAGTTTGTTTTTATGTGTTTCAATTTTTTTTTGTCAGTTAGGTCGTAAAATTATTGCCGGTCATAATGCGATACGCACTCGCACCATTATCGTTAGGCAGATGAGGTAAAGGTGCGCTGCGGGGTGAGGAGCGTAAGGCGTGTAGTAAGACAACATATCATCATAATCAGTAGAATAAACGTAATTATATTTATAAGAAATAATAAGTGGCAGTTCAGTTGGTATTAAAGCCACCAACCAACGTCCACCGTGTGTATGATGTGTGTGTCCGAAAATTACCCGGTTTGTTGACAAACGGTGGCGGGGAAAGAATTGAAATTAGAGCTGAGCTCGTCGTTGAGAGCCTCGGGGTAATTAAGAAATCCCTATTTGACGGGACTTTGCCGCACAAAATGTGTATTTTCATATTTATGTAAGTTTGTACAGCCTACTTGAGGCATTAAAGTTTCAGCGAATTTTCTAGTCATAGCGCGCTGGAAAAAAGCAAATGCTAGAATTCAAAAAAAAAATAAAATCAAAAAAATATTTTTTGTAAGCAGCGAAAAAAACACTGGCGTCTCATACTAACTTTTTACAAAGTGACTTTACCTTCAGTGGCTACAGTTAGCTCATATTTTCTTGCTGCTTAACTTGTTCGTTTAGCTTTGCGATGTGTCATACTCCGAGCTTCTGCGAAGTTTTTACTTTTTTGCAAGCCAAACTAACGCCCAAAAATTAGTTTACGCAACACCAATTCGGCTTTTAGGAAGATCTACATTTCGCGAACAAAAAAAAATCAAAAACGCAAAAACAAAAACAAACAGAAGTGCGTTTGTAATATGTATGTTCTCATCATTTCTGTGTGCCGCCGCGCTGCTTTCCATGCTTTTGGGCCTATATTACGTTGCTGTTTGGACTCACGGTGGGAGGTCAATTGCATGTGAACCACAGCCGCTCAGCCGACCCGACTGCGATCACCGTCTGCTGTCTTACACCAACCGCGGAAGTTGTTAAGTTGTTGTTATTATTGTTGTGTGTGTGCTTGTCCAAAACCCATCTGGAAATGTTTTGATGTCTTCGCTTTTGCCTAACCAAAATCTGTGTCTTCCGAATCTGGCTTTCTTAATTTGATATTTATATTAACTACAAAGTGGCTTGTAGAAACTCTTTTTTTTTGTTTCGTGTTATTTCTTTATCGTGTGCAACTTCCTAAATATTTGTTGTTGTTGTTTCGCTTTTTTTGTTTTTGTACCTTTGTTCAGCTGTTGTCTCTAGCGGCACTGGTGAAAGTTCATCAGTTGTCAAGTCGTAAATTATATCTGTAATTTTTATGAAAATTGTAGCAATTAGGAAATGAGTTGAAAGCTTTATGGGCTTTTATGCGTCTTTTTTCGGGTTTTAATGCATGTGAATTTATGATTTTGTATAAGTTCTTAGAAAGACGCGTGTAATATAGTTGCCTTTGGAAGACTTGATTACAATGAAAAGCAGAAAATTATAACAGTATTCTTTCATTTTATGTGAGGTGTAATATAATTTAGAAATAACGGTACGATTAAGGCGCTTAAACTTTGCTAGATCACTGAGAGGGCACCTTCACTCATCTACTGTTAGAATTCATATTAGAAATACAGCTAACCTCACTTTATTGTCAGCCCAACCGTAAACCTTATAGAAACAGGCTTCAAACTCCGGTGTTGTTACAAGTCCATTAACCAATGTTGCTCCAGCACCTTAAGAGATATATTCAGACTATTTTAAACACTGGAGTCTTTTTTCGTTAAACCTTTTTATGAATTTCTCAACAATTCTTTTGGGAAACCCTCCGCTGGCAGCCTCAGTCCTCCAGAGTCTCGTACAATCTTTACACCTCGCTGCCGCAAAGCTCAAGCTCACACCAAACTGGTTCAATTAATATTGCATAATTTACCTTATAAACTCATTGCAAATAAGCAAGCATAAGTTGCTGCGGCGCCAACAACACCAACGCCGCCGACACCGCCATCGTCATCGTCATCACAAGCAGCTGCGACACAAGTGCGCCTGTGCAACAAGTTTCAGCAATTGTTGCTGCGCAGAACCATAAAATATGATCGTGTTATGCTGAGCGACTTCCCATTTTGGCTGATTTTATTGCGCGCGCACGATTCAATGCTCAATTAAAATACAATAACAACTCAATTATCGATCGTTGTGCATGCCGCCGAGCAAGAATCAAGATCGCTGCAGAAACCAAGATCAGATGACCATGCAACACATGCAACACTTGCCACTTGTTGCAAGCATACTCGTATGCATGTGAATTATGCGGCAGCGGACAATTCTCATTGAATAAATCAATTTCCGCTGCGATGGACGGACAGTTAAACAGAAATCGAAATTCTATCAATAATGATAGATGAAATGGGGGAAACAAAGCGGTTTCACAGATTATTCTTTTTGCTTCTCAGTTGGCTGCTGATACTTTGGCAGCGCGTGAACTAGTTCCACCACCGTGGCTTACCAAAGATCGAACGCTTCACCACTTCATCACAAGTGAATAAACTCACACCTAACTCAACGGTTGTGAACCCATCATAGCGAGGTACTCGTATCTAATCGCGTCCATTTATTTTACGCGGCCACAGCAGCTGACAGCTGTGGTCAACGCTGTACGATCACGTGGCCGTCGATCATATTGAATTGATGCGTGTTTTGCTTCCATTGAATAGGTTCTTATGAGGAGTTGTGCAAGTGGCATACATATAAATATGAATGGTAGCAATGAGGCATAAATTGAATTGCAACAATTGCCAATCAAAGAATGATATACAGCACGAAGGTTCGCAGGCATTGCAAGTGGCAAGCATCGAAAAGGTTCTATGCACTCGCTGCCAACACTGAATGGAATTCTCCGCTAAGGCTGTGATAACACTTGCTGCCGCTGATCATGTAGGAATGTGCTGCATTGTGGCTGCCACGGTTTGTTGCACCGTATAAGGATGCAATGCAGAATCATTGATGAAGTGGAATGGTCGCTGCTGATAGGCATCAATCAGAGCAAGCTGCCACTGGCTACAACAAAGAAAAGCAAGTGTAGTTGTAAGTGAAAATATTTTGATTTCAGATCAATGACGATCGTCAGCAAGTAGCTTAAATGTCGTTGAAGAATTTAGTTTCAGATTGCTCAACAGTTGTGAGTAGTCAATCACACCTGTATGTATATGACAAACTGATTTTTTCTTAAATAAGTCCAAGACCTTATCTAGTCAGCCAGCGGTAGAGATCGGTGATCTTCCCTTTTGTAGCAGGATCTTCGCTTTGTTGCGCACATTTGCTCACATTCTGCACTAAATTAACCTCAATGTGCGTGTGCCAAGTGTCTTTTTGTCTGTTTCCCCCATTCAAATTCATAAATTATAGTGGCAAATCAAAATGAAAGCAATGGAAGAAGAAGAAGTATGTTGATGACTTCTGGCAGATAGGCATAGAGGGAAGCGTAAATTATGCGCAGCTGTAATAGAAGAAATCGTAATTAACAATTAAGGTTGGCGTGTGCATGCAGGTGTAATAATTGGCATACGGCATAGAGCACAAATTGCGAAGACACAAAACGCGCAGGGTTGCCAAGTGTACTCGAATTTTATTTAAAAAAGAAACTCTGAGAGACATTGTAATTACTAAAAATAAAATTAAAAAAAAAACAAGTAAGGAAGGGCTAAGTTCGGGTGTAACCGAACGTTTTATACTCTCGCAATTTATTTATTTAATAATATTTATATTATATAATACACAATTTGACCCACATATTCGTCATATATATTGTATAAAATCCATTGAAAGTTGGAAACCATAATATTATGTTAGAAGCACCGAGGTCCTCATGTTCGATATATGGGGCCTTGAAAACCTATGGTCCGATTTCGGCGATTTTTAGAATGGGGCTGCCACACTATAAACGTAGTATTTGTGCAAAGTTCTGCACCGATATCTTCACTAGTACTTACTTTATATATTGTAAAGTAAACGATTCAGATCGTCTTCAAAGTTCTGGTATATAGGAAGTAGGCGTGGTTGTGAAGCGATTTGGCCTATTTTCACAACATATTATTGGGATGTAAGGAAACTATTTTTTTATTGTTTCTTTTTGTGGTTTCTATAATCATGTGATTTTAAGATGGATGGCTGATTGGGCCATCGCATCCGATCCTGGTGCTGGGTCTGCCAGCGAGCCTCCAGGCCAGCGTGTGGGCAACAGAATTTCCTCTGTGCGGGTTGAAGGGTATACCGCCTGTGTGCTCGGTCGACAGAGCCTCGTTAGCGGTAACAGTATTAAACCTGTAAACGATATAGCAAGAAATGCTATTGATTGGAACCCGCCTGGACAGAGGCGAGTTGGCAGACCTGCTCATACGTGGAGAAGACAGTTGGAGGCTGACTTCAGACCTACAGGAAAAAGTTGGGGCGAAATAAAGCGTATGGCATGTGACAGAAATGGTTGGAACTGTTTTACTGTGGCCCTATGCTCCTTGCAGGAGTAACAGGAACTATATATATATATAAGGAAACTATTACAAACCAAGTTTCATTGAAATCGGTCGAGTAGTTCCTGAGATATGCTTTTTAACCCATAAGTGGGCGATGCCACGCCCATTTTCCATTTTGTAGAAGTGCAGCTTCCATCTGCCATTTCTTATGTGAAATTTAATGTTTCTGGCGTTTTTCGTTAGTGAGTTAACCCACTTTTAGTAGTTTTCAACATAACCTTTGTATGGGAGGTGGGCGTGGTTATAATCCGATTTCCTCCATTTTTGGACTGTATAAGGTAGTACCTAAAAGAAACGACTCTAGAAAGTTTCCTTGATATAACTTTAGTAGTTTCCGGTATATGTACAATAAACTTAGCAGGGGGCCGGGCCCACGCCCACTTCCCAAAAAAAATTAAATCCACATATGCCCCTTCATAGTGCGATCCTTCATACCAAATTTTACTTCCATAGCTTTATTTATAGCTTAGTTATGGCACTTTAAGTGTTTTCGGTTTTCGCCATTCTGTGGGCGTGGCAGTGGTCCGATTACGCCCATTTTCGAACTTAACCTTCTTATGGTGCCAAGAAATACGTCTTCCAAGTTTCATCAAGATATCTCAATTTTTACTCAAGTTACAGCTTGCACGGACGGACAGACGGTCAGACAGACATCCGGATTAAATAAAAATTTTAAAATTTTTTTATTATTAAATATTTCCACTCTTCGTAGAACCACCCTAAAGCGCTTTCTTTCCACTCTACGTCTCAACGCCTCGGTGCCTTACTATTAAGCACTTGTTAACTTTATTGTTATTATTGTAATCAGCTAGCGCGGCTTTGTGGCGGTGGTTGCGCATGCGCAAACACCATAATTCCCCCATTACAAACAAATTTCTTTGAAGTCGCCTAAAGTATGCCATCTCAACGAAATCGTTAATTTTCCACGCAAGCCGCTGTAAGCAATTCGAAAAGCTACAATTTTAGCTGAGGCACTTCTCAGCCGGTTAACTCGCTGCTTACAAGAAAATTAACCAGATCAAATGCTGCCAGATTATTAGCATAGAACAATAGTGTCGTACGCTTGTTAAAGGGGGAGAAACAATGTGGAGCACGTAATGTATAATTTGGTTATGAAGGTGAGCTACATCCGCTGTTTGTTACACCTAGGAGGCACTTGTAAGTGCAACATCACAAATAGCAAAATTTTACAGTTATACGCGTTAACTTAAAATATAACGGCACTTTAGCTTGGTATGCTTATACATTTTCAATGATAAACACTCCTTTAACAAATTTGCGCAAATTCAAAAGACTTAAGACACGAACTCGCTGCGAATTCATTCATAAACTCAGTTGTCCTCAAGGCATAAATTCAATAAATTAAATATCAACAAATGTGTTTAACATACAGCACTGCATTTAGTTGGCCATTTCATGTGTCATTTGCACACTTTGCGTGCGCGTACGCATAAATCATTCCGCAAATCGCCCAATGCGGCCGGCCACCATCGCCGCACCTCACCAAGCCAAAGGCAAGCGCATGCATCGATAACAGCGAAACAGCAAGTGCCATCAACGCCAACTCGCAATCTCAATTGCAAACAGTAGTAACTTTATTACTCAATAGTCACATCCACACACATGCATTCAGGTAGCATACGCGGCATCCACCTGTTGGCCGAACGGTCGCAGCAGCATCTGCATCAAGTGCACACTCACGGTTGCCTCTTCGCGCATTGCCAGCTCACATACGACATTGTGTGGCTGTGCGGCGGAGCTTAGAAGCTTAGTGCGGCGGCTGCAAGTCCGCTCAGTCCGGCTGCTTATATGTATGTGGCGTCGTCTGCGCATGCGCACCCATGCAGTGTTTGTTTTGACAGATGCGACTGATGATGCACTTAATCGGGCTTTGCTTGCGCTTTGCACGCGTCCATGCGGCAATATTGCGCAAAGGGGCGTGATAATGGCGCATTTGTTGCAATTTAATGTGTGCGTTATAAATTTCATGCTCACATCTCCTATTGTTTACTGACTGCCTGCGCGATATTTGGTTTTATAAAGTGGATTTGATTTTTTGGAGCACACCTAAAGATGGTCTCAGGATAAGAGGGTTTTCATATGATCAACTTGAGCTTAGTAATATGGGTATGGGATGAGGAAACAGTTGGAGTGGAAAAGTATTGATTTTGATAATTATAAAATATAAGAATTAAGTGGGTTGTCCAGAAACAAAGAAAAGAGGCGTGGCTGATATGAATTTGACCGAAGGAATAACAAATAACTTGGTGATTCTAAGGACGCGAAGAATCTCTGCATGTATGTCTCGAAGGACTCCCAAACTCGATGTAAAGAATGATCATATAGTGGATCCATATGGCCCTTAAGTACGAGGTGTGTTCAAAAAATAACGGGAATTTAAAAATTTCGAATTTACCAAAGGTCAATTTTTTATTTTTTTATAATGTAGATGTACATACAAACAAGCCCCGGAAGTACGATACAATTTTCTGCTGTATTCATTGCTTGCTTTGCCTGTAGCAGCCGCTAAGATTAGACTTGTTTTTATGGGCTTGGAGATTTTCATTTGTTGAAAGCTCACCCTTCGTTCATTTTTGGCGAAAGACAATACAGTGATGAATCCTCAGCCTGCATATTCGCCAGACTCCTGGCTCCGCGTGACGTTTTCCTATTTCCAAAAATATAGAAAATCTTAAAAGACCGTCCTTTGACAAGCATACGAGAAATCGCTGAAAGAGCCAAAGACTATCAAAAAAATCGAGTTTGAGAAGTGTTTCGACGATTGAAGAATCGCTGGCATAAGTGTATAATATCGGATGGGACTATTTTGAAGGCGACAACGTTAATATAGAAGTATGAATAAAAAAATTTTTCCAAAAAAAAGAAAATCCCCGTTATTTTTTGAAGCTAACTTTTATTTTTTCTTGATGTTCCAAGTGTCTAAGACACCTTCTGAACTTCGGCAGAGACTTATATAATGAGCAATTAAATTTAGTTTAATAAAAAAATTATAGAGTTTATGTTAAAGTCCGAATTTTTTATTCAAATTTGAGAGTAGACCAGCAGACACCTGCGTTTCCATTTTCTCACGTTTCACGAATTTGTACATAATTGTTGGGATCACAGTAATTAAACAGTTTGCTGCAGTTTTAACGGCACTTCATCCCCTTGGCCTCACGCTGCGCCAACAGAATATATTTTTATTCTTGCTATGGAAATGAGCTGATAAGCAAATTAAAATAACAAACGGTGGCGGGCATTAACTATGTGGCAAGTGGTGGCAAACGAATGTTAGCTTATCTAACGGCAACTGGTTGCGTCTGTTTAGCTGCTGCTGCCGCTTTTGTGCTAAACTTGCCTCATCATTCTCATTCATTAGAGGCAGAAAAATTAAATAACAAAAACATTTGCATTTTCACTGCTGCAACAACAAGATGGCTTAGTCGATAATAGTTTCACATTGAATTATCTGCGCTGCCGCAATTGCCATGCCAAGTGAAGTCATGCTAAGCCATGCTATGCTATGAGAGGTTATGCTGTGCTAAGCTAAACTACAAGTGTGTAAATTGAGCAGTTTGTTTGTGCTGTGTCTTCTGGAGCGCAGCCGCCTTTGTCGGACCCCTCGCCGTGCAGTCAACCCCTTTTGCACGGTGCAGCGAGTTGCCAGGAATAATGTACGCAGATAAGGCCGACCAAGTGGCGGCTCAAACATTTCACAGTGGCACATGAGTGCCTATGTTTGTGCGCGTCCGCTCATTAAAGCTGGCAGCTGAGGAGCTGCGTAATTTTGCATAAAATGAGTTGGAAAAACTAAACAAGCGTGCAAATGTACCGCTGCAACACTGCCACATTTTGTGGCATATACCTGATGTTGTTCTTCAAACGTCTTCTATAAAGGTTGACCAGCAAAGATTCATACAAAAAAGTCAAATTTATATGTTAGAACTCGAGCAGCATTAAAAGAAAGTGAAGCTAGCTTAAGTTACGTATAAGTCTCGACCATATATCCCTTGCAAAAGTTATTACATTAATACACAAGTAATTTATAAATTCCAAGATTTCCCTACTTGTAAGCGTATATTAATGAAGTTAGACTGGTTAACTACTGCAGGTGTCTAACAGGTGCGCGCAAAGCAAGTCAGATAATGACTGCGCCAACTCACGCGCTTTAATTTAAATTTGAATAAAGGATAATGAAGAAATATATGCAATTGCATGCAACGACCTGAAGAACATAAAGAATAGATGTGTCTACATACACACATATACCTAAATAGTACTAGAAAGGGTGGAAATGCAGACTTTATCTTCACTTTTGCATATTAAAAAAAATTGTAAAACTTGCGAACCATATATAAATATGTAAATTAACAAAAAAATGGCCTTTCATTCTGAAATAGTTATATTTTACTTTAATTAGTAATTTTCTTGATAAAATACTACTTAGTCGTAACTTATGCGAGGTGTGTTCAAAAAATAACGGGAATTTTCGATTTTTATACACTCGCAACAAAGTTGCTAAGAGAGTATTATAGTTTTGTTCACATAACGGTTGTTTGTAAGTCCTAAAACTAAATGAGTTAGATATAGGGTTATATATACCAAAGTGATCAGGGTGAAGAACTCCACGTCCTAATGTCTGTCTGTCCGTCCGTCTGTGCAAGCTGTAACTTGAGTAAAAATTAAGATATCTTGATGAAACTTGGCACACTTATTTCTTGGCACCATAGGAAGGTTGTTTTCGAAAGCTTTTTGCTTGAGCAAAATCGGACCACTGCCACGCCCACAAAATGGCGAAAACCGAAAACACATAAAGTGCCATAACTAAGCCATAAATAAAGCTATGGAAATAAAATTTGGTATGAAGGATCTCACTATGAAGAGGCATATTTGGATGTAACTTTTTTGGGGAAGTGGGCGTGGCCCCGCCCCCAAATAGGTTTTTTGTATATATCTCGCAAACCAATAGAGCTATATAAACCAAGCTTTCTGCAGTCGTTTTTTTTTAGGCATTTCCTTATACAGTCCAAAAATGACAGAAATCGGATAATAACCACGCCCCCCTCCCATACAAAGGTTAGGCTGAAAATTACTGAAAGTGGGTTAGTTCACTAAAGAAAAACGTCAGAAACACTAAATTTCACATAAGAAATGGCAGATGGAAGCTGCACTTAGATTTTTTTTGGAAAATGGGCGTGGCGTCGCCCACTTATGGGACAAAAGCCAATCAATATCTCAGGAACTACTCGACAGATTTCAATGAAACTTGGTTTGTAATAGTTTCCTTACATCCCAATGATATGTTGTGAAAATTGGTCAAATCGCTTCACAATCACGCCTACTTCCTATATACCAGAACTTTGAAGACGATCTGAATCATTAACTTTACAATGTATAAAGTAAGCACTAGTGAAGATATCGGTGCAGAACTTTGCACAAATACTACGTTTATAGTGTGGCAGCCCCATTCTAAAAATCACCGAAATCGGACCATAGGTTGTCAAGGCCCCATATAGCGAACATGAGGACCTCGGTACTTCTAACCTAATATTAGGGTTTCTAACTTTCAATGGACTCTATACAATATATATGACGAATATGTGGGTCAAATTGTAATACACAATATAATATAAATAAAGTTAAATAAATAAATTGCGAGAGTATAAAATGTTCGCACCCGAATGTAGCCTTTCCTTACTTATTTTAATATTTACTCATTCGTGTACATTAATGTTGTCGCCTTCCAAATAGTCCCCATTCAATATTCGGCACCTATTCGTCCAATCGCCGAAACGATCAGCAATTTCTCGTATGCTTGTAAAACGACGGCCTTTAGGTTCTCTTTTTTTTTTGTAAATTGGAAAAAGTTACACGGAGCCATGTTTAGCGAATATGCAGGCTGGGGCATCGTTACAGTGATATTTTTGGCCAAGAAAAAAATTTGAAAAATTTTGATAATTCGACTTTTACACTTTTGGACAATTAGAAATTTTAAAATTCCCGTTATTTTTTGAACACACCTCGTATGTAAGGCGGCGCACCATTTCTTCAGAAGTCTTTATTTGCCACTATTTTTATTTGCTTTAAATGCTTTTATAATAGAATAACAGAGCGGCTAAAAACTTTTACTTAATTTTCTTCAAAGTAAGGCTCAGGATTGGCGATTACCTCACCCTTACCTTTAAAAAAGAAGCAATTTCTTTCAAGCTAGTGTTCTATTGAGGTCTATGAACAGCCTAAATTCATACGGAATCAGAATTGGATAATATCTTTCGTTAACTATCTCGATCACCCTCATTTTACATTGATACTTTGAAATTTTGTAGATTTTTTTTACGTTTCCATCCATAACACCCTCTTTTGGGATGATACAACTAGCGGAATGCCAAGATAACACTTATGTAATGTAGATGTAGATAGTTTTTATTTAATTCTGTATATACAATTGGATAAGTGTTATCTCTAATAAACAATAGAGTCGCAAAAAGAGCGAGAGTTAATATAAAACGAAAAAAAATCGATATCACATTAGACATACTAAAAGCTGCGCTTTAACAGTAAATTATTAAAGTACATATATAAATAATATGTATATGTAATATGTAATATGTTTGCTACCTCAGAAAATATGCACAAAAAGTACACCAAAATTGACCACAGAAATATACACAAATTAAATTATGAGAAAATTTTCGGAAACAGAGACGGCTGAAAAAGGTTCACACACTTTTCGTGCTCTCAATTAACTGTACAAAACAAACAGACAAATAAACCACAAAACACGCAATTAAAATTATAGTTTAACATATAAACATAATAAATGCCGAAATGCATAATGTATTTGAATGTACAAGGAGGAAGAACAAGAAGCGCATGTATTCGGTATTCGGGGTTGAGTTAATTCGCACCCCCGAGCAATTACAAAATATGCCTTGAAACATGCATAGGAGGCATGTTCGAATGAAGTAACAGGTATTGAAAAATTTAGAGACTCGAACTGGAAAAGTACAAATGCGCCGAAAAAGTGACTGAGTATTCAGATCAACAGTTGAAATGTTCGGGTTTGTAGGCCAATGTGGATGGTGCGAGTGCGCAAATCGCTTCAGCGGAAACTCATTGGCAACGGTTCGCTGATTTTTTAGTTTCAGCGAAGTTCCTCTCGCTATTGTTGTTGCCTAGCGCGCGTGGTTTAACTATTCCAATTTCATGTCAAAATCAGCGAAAAATATAAAAGAATGGCCTGGTAGCCACAGCGAATTCCAGCCGAGTCTAACCCCAAACAATTGCGAAATTTATGCTTTTTTTCGCCTAAATATTATTCATTTGTTTCGTTTTAGGCTCGGTAAACACACACCAGTTACGCTTCGCCACGCCACACAATCATGATAAGTTAATTTCTTCTTAACTGCAAAAAAATTATAACTGAAATAGACATAAAAAGAAGACAACCGAACTGCGAGTGTGTTGAGTGGAGCCAAGTGGGCGGGGCGCGGTTAGCGGCGTATGGACAGAGTACAGCACTGTCATTGTACTGCAATGTGCTCGACAAGCGAACTTTGTCGCTTTTTTGCAATTATTACTGCTCTGATATCAGAGTTAATTGCGGCAAGAGAGAGAGACCGAACGAATACTTAACGCGTACCGGATTCTCAATGAGAAGCTCGAGCAAAACAGCTGTTTTGTTGCCAGCGAAAATATGATAGATGATCACAGATCTATTGGTGGTGTGTGAGGATCTATCAGTTTAGGCTTAAAGCTCGAAACACTTAATTCTCAGAAATACGATCGAAGATAAGCCCTATCCCACTGATAAACAACCAAGATTAGAAAATGTGATGATCCGAATTTGGATCGAACCAGACTTTGAATTCTTCAGCAATCGTTTGCTAAGTAAGTTGAATACAAAAGCTTAAAGCTTACAAGTTCTCAACCGGTAATAGAAAGCTCTGTAGACTCAATAAAAGCATTCCTTTCGAGTTTTTGGTTTGAAGCGAATACTTTCAACCGAGCAACTGCATTCGCTCCACTTTCATGGTAAATCAGTACAAATTTTCTCGTATGCTATAAGTGAGAATTAATGCGGCAAAACACCGATAAAGAGGTAAATCACCGCCACAGACGGTAGTCAACGATAACTCACAAACACGCACACTTTTTTTATAGAAAAAAAAAACTATTTTATGGGAAGACATTAGAGTGGAAAAGGTGTTCCAGCACAAAAACTACTGATAGAAGAAATAATAATATAATTACGTGTGTGTGTCTGTGCCGCAGCTCAGTAGGGAGACATTAGAAAATTTCTCATATGGAAACACCTGAGCATGTAAGATTGCAGGAAATCTACTGTGGCGTAACATCATTAAAATTAATTCAACTCACCGCCTAGTGCATCGCCTTTTCTAGTTCAGTTTGCTTGCGAGTGTGTGTGTGTGTGTCTGGCGGCTTGACTGGCACCCGGTTTCTTCGTAGTAGATTTGTAGATAGGCCGCTTGATGGACAATCAGCAAAACACATAAGGCACACACAATAGGGCTAAGCAGCGGCAGCAGCAGATACTTACTTGCAGGGGGAACGACTTGAATCATCACCGGAACCATTGTTGGCTAAGTGAAGGGTCGCCGCGCACGGTCAGGGTGGGATTTATGTTATTACACACTTGCTAATGATTTCTTGAGTACGTGTGGGTTAACATACGTTGGAAGTAAGTAAGTACGTGCGGCCTGTAAAACGTAGCTCCGGTTTCGGGTTACGCTTCGTTTAAGAGTTGAGGCTACTCTTCGGGCGGTAAACTATGGTAGACAATCTAACTGAAGACGAAGTTAGGATCTTCATTTTACTTACACTATCTTCTCATCGCTTCGACTCAACAAAATTTTCTGTCTTATACTTTAATATATCTCCTGAGAGACCGTACTATCGTCTCAAATAGTTGAAATCTTCGGTAATCGTTAAAGTACTGATCACATCCGATCATATGCGTCTCGAAAACTCTCTAGCACTGGTTATTTGTTGGGGTTGTAGCGACAGAAAAAGAATCCCGTCCCGTTTCGGTTATGTAGATTCAATTTAGTGGGAACATTGCTTTTGTTTTTACATTAGATCATTTGTCACTTTTACAGAGAGATTGGATTCAGATCGATAACAAAAATGTATGAAATCGCTTCTTAACTGCAAATAATAATGAATATACTCACATCACAAAATAGTTCACGCTCAATTTGCGAGAAGAGCAGATTACACACTTCCAATCACAGAAGGTGGCAAGCTTTATCAGTTCCACTGATCTTACGAGTCTGTACATATTTCAATTTGTGATTTATTAATCAAGTGTGAATGTTTGCATACAAACAAGTTTTATTGATTAAGCGTTCGCAACAATGTAGAGAGTAAAATGACCAGTTCACTAGTGCAACGCAAGTGATTAAAAGCAACGGTACAACCAGTGAAATGCCACGGAAGACGCAAAAATATGCCGAAATCTGTCTGGTGTTTGTGACAAGTCTTTGTCTATTTGCCACAGCCGAAATCAGTGAATATGTTATCAAATCAGAGCAGTGAGTATGATTACTGAATTACACAAAGCAGCCGAATTTCTATGAGTTTCTCGTTCTAAACACTCTCAGACTACCACCTGATCTGAACTTCATGCCCACACTGGGCAATGGCCACATGGGCTATACGGTGTTTGGCGATGCTATCTACATGAATGGTGTCTACAATGGTGAGGGAGGAAACAGCCGCCGCGCGCGTATCCCCAACTGGCTGAACTTGAGTGTGGCCACGATTCAGTACGAGGAGTGGGAGCTCCACATCGTACCGGATATGTTTGAACTACAGCTGCAAGAAGGTTACTTCCGCTGGCTATTTGCCTATGAGGCCAATGGACTGCAGCTGCAATTAGAGCAACGTACATATCCACATCGCTACCACAATCGCGCTTTGATCTATGAACTTTTCGTGCACTGCACCGGCGCTATAGGTAAAAGCCGATTATGGCTGCTGATCACTTGGCACGCAATGCACTTCCGCTTCTGATATATTTATATTTTCTCTAATCTTCTTCATTTAGATCCATTGCTTATAAAGTTGACCCAAAAGCCCGGCAAAGCAAGTGACGCTTTCGACTTCTCAGCATTGGGCAAGACTAACGGTAGAGGAGGCTATAAAATGCTGCGTGGGGTAACACGGCGATTAGAACAACCAGATTTTCAAGCCGAGCCACGCAAGATTTTCGTGGCATTCAGCGATGATTGGGAGCATGAGCATACCATCGAACTAGGTGCTGGTCAAGAAGACTTTTATTACCGTTTTGTGATTACCGCAGACGGGAGCGAGGAGATTGCACGACGAGAAATGGCCGAAGGTATGTATTTATATTGAATTTGTGAGAAATAACACTAATATATAACGGTAAATATACACAGTTATGAAACTTACTAAGGAGGAACTTTTTCAAAAGCACGCCTCAGAGTGGAAAACCTTTTGGCAAGACTTCAACATACAGATTGACGGAAATTTGGAATTGGTGAGTTGTATTCAGGCATGGACTTGGACTTCACAAGTATTGAATCTAGTATTTTTCAGTCCCATATAGTTAACGCTGGCATTTTCTATTTGGCCAACTCCCTGCCCTCCTTGAACACAAGTCAACCGAACGGCGCCTACTTTGGACTCAGCCCCACTGGCATAGGGCGTGGTCAACTCGACGCCGACTATGAGGGGCACAACTTTTGGGATACAGAAATCTGGATGCTGCCAGCCATCACACAGTTCAGTACGAGCTGGTCTGAACAGCTGCTACAGTACCGATTCCAGCATCTGCCGGGCGCACGTTACAACGCGAGGCGAAGCGGTTTCAGAGGGGCACGGTAAATGAAGCATACATATATGAGAAAGTATAATTTTCTAATGCGTTAATGTGCAGTTATCCGTGGGAGAGCGCCTACACTGGTACCGAAGTGACGAATCCTTGTTGTCCAGAGATCGCCGCACAGGAAATTCACATCTCGCCTGATATACTATTGGCGCTAAAGCAACACTATGTCATAACACATTCCAAAGAGTGGCTGTGCCGTGTTGCTTGGCCAATAGCCAAGGAGGTGGCAGAGTTTCTGGTTGGACGTGTGCACGATGATGGACAACAGTATCACCTAGAAGGTAGGTGGCTCTAGAGCTGCTATGCAGTTACTGTTTTGTATTTATTAATGTTCGTAGGTGTCATGGGTCCAGATGAAGATCACTCGAATGTAACAGATAGTGTTTACACGAATGTGGTTGTTAAGCAGTCGTTAGAGTTCGCAAGGTACGGTTACAAGTTGTGCTCTGTCAATGAGTATACGTCACTATTACTCTTTCGACAGCTTTGCGCGTTCCATGTGTGCTTCGGCCGATAATGAGTCAGATGTTTGGTTAGATGTCGCTCGGCGCATACACATATTATACGACGAGAGACTGAATTACCACCCACAGCATGTGGGCTACCAGCGCGGAGAGACTGTGAAACAGGCCGACGTCATTCTGCTGGGCTATCCCATACAGTACGACATGTCCAAGTAAGAACCATGCACCATTCCGAATTATAATCTTTGATCTGCAACAAATGTATTTAGCGTTACGCGACTGAATGATCTCCACAACTATGAGGCGGTGACACGCGAGTCTGGACCTGCCATGTCGTGGTCAATGTTCGCCATCAATTATTTGGATGTGAAAGATATAGACAAGGCTAGCTTATATTTCCAGCGAGGCTACAAGGATTATGTGCGCCCGGAATTTAAGGTACGGACAAGCAGCAGTAGACAACCGGTTCTTTAAGGTTATGTTTTTGTGTGTTGCAGGTCTGGAGTGAGAACAAAAATGGCTTTCCGGGTTCTGCAAATTTTCTCACTGGCATCGGCGGTTTTCTGCAAACAATTATCAATGGCTTTGCTGGTATTCGCTTTCAGTTGGTTGGAAATCAATCTGTGATGGTGATCCAAAAAACTTACTGCCTGCCTACAAGCAAAGGTTTCACTCTCAATGGTAAGTACAGTATCAAATACTGTAATTGCAATTTAAAGTTTGTGAACAATAATATGCATCTCTTCATTTAGGCATTAAATTTGCGCAATCCAAATTTTCTTTGGAGATTCGTAGAAATGGCACAACAACATTAAGATGTGTGGAAAAAGGTGGCTTGAACATTGAGTTATTGATCAACTCCCAAAAGTATGCAGTGGATAACAGTTTCTCAAGTAAGTCATTGACATCATTCCAAGAACAAAAATTTAACTTTTCTTCTCATTTCAGTCGACTTAAATGGAAATACGGCAACCTTGCGCACGATTTGAATAAAATGCATAACAAATATTTCTACCGTATTGTGTCTGGTTTTAATACACCTCAGTTTTATTGTAGACATTTAGAAAAAATAAGTAATTCTACAGCGTTAGTTTATCTTGAATGACTATTGAATAAATGTTGGTGATCTGGGTACTGAACGGTTTGTGACCACCTTATAATTGTCCGTTTGGGCTATTGCAATATTCGTTTTGGTATTGTACGGGAATGCTGATTGGGTTGGGTTGGGTTATGTTGTGAAATTTTCGATTACTATAGGGCTACAATACTTAACGATACGAAGTGGTTTATCTGTAAGTTTCTTAGAAAGCAAATAATTTACATGGAGAGTAACCTATTTATATTTGGATATCGTTGCGCCAGTAACTGCAGCAGTTTGCTTGCCACCACTCAGCACCACAAACGGTGTCTTCGTTTCCTTTTGCTTTTGCTGCAACATAGTAAGTGTACCCAGCGGTGTGTCTGTGGAGCTCATCGTCTTCATCAACTATACATATAAAAAAGAATTAATAAAATTTCTATTTCTTTGTATTAACAAGCTTCGCTTAGTGTTACTTACGCCTTCTTGCTCCATCTTTTTCAAACGCTTCTCGATTTTATTCTTTCCCGGTCCCTTGCCATGGAATTTATGTGACAAGTAACGAAATGCTTCCTTGGAGTTGAGTATACGGCCATTGTCGTCAATATATTCCAGCTTTACATTTGGTTTGAACGTCTCTTTGTCCTTGAAATCCATAATAGGACCAGCATGGAAACGATCACGTCGTCCAAACTTATCATCTTCCCTGTAATTAACACAAAGTACATTCAGTTGTGGAAATGCAAACGTATGGAGGAAATCCAGTTTACTTACACTGCTGATTTGTCTTCAATGGAGTAATTCTTTGCTTGCAGATGTGCCATCTTTGAGTTGCTTGGCCGATTGTGCTCCTCCTTTTCTAAGTAACCCTTTGATAGCGCCAAACGTAAAGCGTTCGCCACACCAGCACTGACATCTGGCTCTTCATCCAAAATAGCAACTTCTTCCAAATTGTCACCCAAGTCCTCAAATTCGGCTGGCTGTACGACTTCATCTGGATTAACCGAATTCCAAGTGCCATGGTTAAGTTCCGGCTCGTTGTGTCGATCGTTGTAACGTTCTTCGTTTCCGTCATTCGTTTCGAAGTCCATCATATCATTGGAGTCTTCGTCTCGATTGCCAGCCATGCCATAGGTGGGTATATCACCAAGAGTACGACAGAATTCTGCGGTGGCGTTGAGCACAATGTTACCGTCTGCACCACGAATGCCACCCTCGCCGTCTGCACCGTCAACAGGTTCTGCTTTGATCTCATCTTTGATACTGTTAAAATCGATGGGTATTGATTTCTTAATTATATTCTCTTTTTGTTTTAACTTTCGTGCTTTGGAAAGAATGCGTTCAAGGTCATCGTCAGCTTCTTCCATCTTAATATCCGGCACTGTGTCTTTTGTGTCATCTGTATCCATGCTTTCTCCTTCATGATTCCGATCGCGTCGATTCCCTAAGTGCTGCTGCAAAGGCTCATCCGTTAAAGGTAGCAAGTCTTCGGCTTTCAGCTTTTTCCTTAGTTTCTTTACTTTTTTCTTCGGTTTCTTGAATCTGAAATGAAGTAAATAACTCAGACCTAATTATAATAAGCTCACAATATATGTCACTTACTTCGTCAACTCAGCTTCAGTATATGTATCTGTAGCAAGTTCGATTCTAGCATCCTCCAAAGTTTCCAAACGCTTTCCTGCGAGCTTTGTTTTTATCTGCAAAGAAAGTGGTTAATAGAAATGTTAGCATGTTTAACTCTAGCGGTTACCTCTAGCAGTTTCCTACGATGTTCACGCTCTTCCTCCAAGTTGTCGCCAATGACAAATTCTTTCTTTTTCTTATTTCCATCAATATCTTCGTCATATTTCTCCAGTATTCCACGTTCAATTGGGTTACCTAACTCGTCATACTGCTCTTCGTATACATTGTATCCGTAACTTAGCGGATTTTGTTTCTTATTTTCAACATTCTTACGATACCGCTCTTCGTCCACCAAATTCACGTTTATTAGAGCATCTCCATCTTCGTCCAGAACGTCTTTGTCTTTTAAAGTCAGTATGACCGATTTACCTTCAGTGAATTCATCCATATCGTGTTCTACTCGTAAGCCTTTCAGATGTTTATCATTGTAAGCCTTTCGACGTGCTACCTCCTTTTCTTTCTCTACCAAATCGTTGACTCCGAATTCGGCATCCATTTCCTCAATCATTTTTGCCTAATAATTAAGGGATAGTTTAAAAATAATGAAAGGTTTATTTTTGTCTGCAATACACACCCTCTTCTCAGCTTCCCTCTTTTCATCAATAACCCGTCTATTCCGAGATACCCATTTAGAGACATCATCCGTTTCTTCGTCCGATTCACCTAATGTGCGTATACGTGCTAGTTGCTCCTCCAGGAACCTTTTCTCTTTTCGCTGTTTCAGCTTTTCCCTCATTTTCTCTGCCTCCGCTTTTTCTTTTAAATTTGACGCAGGTTTATGCAAAAACTCCCCCCATTCGTCTTTATACGAAGATAATTCTTTTTCTCCTGGCTGTACCTTTTTGGCTTCCACGGCAGCTGCGGAGGAACTCGCTGGCTTTGATGGACCACTATCTACTTCGAGAGGCTTCAGCCCTAATTTAGCGCGAAGTTTATTTGTTTCTTCGATGGAAAGACAATCTCCTGCACCATTTTCAGGAATAGGAGAACGGGAACGATCGTCACGAGACTGACGTTCTCTTGATTTGTCTATTACTTTTTCACGTTCTCTTTCACGATCACGATCCCTATTACTTCTGTCATGTTCAAAACGTTGCTCCCTTTCTCGAGCCCGTTCTCGATCACGTTCAATTCGGTCACGTTCTTTTTCTCGTAATTCTCGGTCACGGTCTCGTGCACGATCCTTTTCTCGATCTCGATCTCGTTCTCTTTCGATTCGATCGCGTTCCATATCTCTTTCTTTACGACGCTCCAGCTCACGTTCCCTTTCATAGCGATCTCTTTCCTTTTCTCGTTCTCGTTCACGTGCCCATGCTTTCTCATCTTCCCTATCTTTTTGGCGCTCATGATCTTTTTCTCGATCGATAATATGTTTTGACAACTGTGGAGGCGGTGGGGCTTCACATTCAATATCGCTATCTTGCTCATATGACTTTAATGGGTTATCATCAAGAGGTACCTCAACGCAATCAGAACCTAAAAATGGAAAAACACGCTATTAAATCAAACAAATTGTTAATTTGGTAATCGCTTTATACGAAGATGTCAATTTCAAAACCGCTTTCAACTAGTTGCGAAATTTTCATACATATTCAATATCAGCCGCAAATCTGAAAAATAGCAAAGAAAAGAGAAAACGCGATGATTTATCATAAACACGTAAATGGTTGTGTAACTCTTGGAATAGTATAAATATGTACATATTTCATAAGTTTCTTGAATTAAATCGCTCTTTGCATAAATGCTTTTATGCTATTCCAAATAAGCGGCCATGACCAAATTGTCGCCGCTTAGCTTGAGTTACACACTAAAATACTGTGTATAATATACCAGCGCACTACGGTGCACTTACTATCATCTGAATCCGACTCTTCTAGGGCAATAACTTCTGGATGATGCCGACGTTCCTTTTCACGATCGTGCTCGCGCTCACGATGCTTCTTATGGTGATGGCGTTCCTTGTGCTCCTTATGGCGCTTGTGCTTGTGGTGACGATGCGAAGATGAACTTTCACCTTCATCAATTCCATCAATGCTACGATGTTTGTATTTCTTGTCTTTTTTATGTTTTTTTCCACTTGAAGAAGACCCCATTTTTATCTCTATGCAAACTAACACAATTCTTTCAACGAAAAAATTTTTCAGAGTTCAGCAAACGTTTATGAATGTGAGTTTGACGTTTCGCAAAATTGTCAAACGAAATGTCAAAATAGATTCCTCATCGATACAGACACAATTATTGTGAATAACAAATTAATGTAAACACTGGAGAGATTTTCTTTTACTTTGTTTATTATTATTTATTTTACTTAATTTAATCAATTCAAAATTATTATGAAAACGTTAACATTAGCCCTACTACATATAAACAATATGTTCCTATTAAAAATCACTCTTAAATGATATTTTAGCGCTTTTCTAAACTAGCGGCTTGTTTTGCAAATGTCTCCTTTAGCGCATTTAGACGGCATAGTTCTTCCCTTAATTCTGTGTATTCCAAATATGATAAGGTTCCTTGGAGCAGCATAGCGCATTTCAATTGTAGTACACGTGCTACTTCGGTTTGTTTACGTTTTAAGGTGCTCACTTTTTTGTCATCTTCATTAGACGAATCTTTTGAGACCTTGGAATGCTTTTTAGATTTTTTATGCGATTTGTGGGGAGTTTCCTCTTGTTTCTGTAAATATTTATACATATTTTATTTCTTCAATTTATGAAGAGTTTATCTTGTAGCTTACCTTTGATTTTGCCATTTTCAGTATTCACAATAAACAAATGTCTGGCTGTCAAACAGAAGTGTCAAATGCTGAATAAGTGAACTGCTTTATCCACAAAGCGGCAACAACGGGAAATTCAAAAAAGTATTCACATTCACGATCCTATTGAAATCTATTTATCTGTGAGTCTATTTTAATAATTTATTTTAAATAATTTTGGAGGTGAACATTAGAAAACATGACGGATCCAAATGAGACATTAAGCATTCTCAATGCTGAGGCACGTAGGCAGATGGAATTAAAACGAGACAGTGAATTATGCAAGATCAGGAAATTGCGCTTGGTCTTGGATAACTTACAAAAGATTCGAATAAATAAATTGGATTTGCCAGATAGTGGTGAGCAAGTAGATCATGCTTTAAAAGTCCTAGATGTCAACGACTACTTGCATATGAATGCCGGTGGAGCAGACGACTATCTTCTAGGTAAGAAAGTTAAAAATAATTAAATCTATATTTGCTAATAATTATTTTCCATAAACAGGCTTGAAAAATCTTCGAGAGTCCATAAACTTAACTTATACGGAGCGAAAAGCTATACGCGAAGAAATTACATCCTTATTACGTTCAAATTTACAACCAGTCATAGATTTTGGTAAAAAGTTAAAAGCAGAAATACCGGATGTGTTTGCAGAGCCTGGTACACCGCCACCAACCGGCAAAGGTGTTTCAACAAAGTCCTCTGGATTCAATCAGATCATTTCTTTGGAGTCCCAACGTCGTTCTAATTTGCAGAAACTTGTGGAGGCTCGTAATCGCAAATGTGCTTACCTCAAGGCTGCAGCAGAATTGAAAATGGGTCCATACCTTGCACATGAATTGGAGCTTTTACATGCTCAAGGTAGACTAACGCAAGAGAAATCCAATATACTGAGAAACTACTTTACGAACGAGTTATTAGCACGAACTGAACACAGCGCCAAAGCACTCAGAGAAGTTGAAAATTATATAGACATGGAATCGGAAAAAATTGCGGGAACAGAATCAAATTAGTGCAAGTCACCTTCTCTATTATAAAACAAAATATGTGTAAATAATTAGAAAATATAAGCAATTAAAATAATTATACAAACTGCTTTTTTCCTTGTCTAGATGAATTTAACATTCTTTAGTGGCAACGCCTTATCCTCACACATATCACCTTACGCCCCTTTCCCAAGAAACCGGCTTTCAGCTGTCATATTACCGCGAAGTTTTTATTGTTTGCATTTTTGGACGCCAGATTTATGCTCAAGTGAAT
The DNA here is from genome assembly GCA_031772095.1 of Zeugodacus tau. Lineage (NCBI taxonomy): Eukaryota > Metazoa > Arthropoda > Insecta > Diptera > Tephritidae > Zeugodacus > Zeugodacus tau. Next base: position 78,059,150 of record CM062651.1, read on the forward strand.
TGCTAAAAATTTAAAGCGGAAAAAATATCAGCACTTTTGAAATGGCCTCCGACGACATAAAGGAGAGCGCCGAAGTTAAAGAATCCAATGAAGTTAATAGTGTGGAACCACCTCCAGCACAGGTAACCGCGTCGCCGCCTACGATCGATTTAGAAGTCCCATCAAATATTACAGTAAATTCATTAGGGGAGAGTGAGGAATCTGATGAAGACAAAGATGAGACAGGAAGTGTAATAAGCACGGCGACTACTACTACATCGCGTAGTAAATCGCCAAATAATAGGAAGAATTCAAAACCACGGAAAAAGTCCAAAAAGACAGTTAAACCACTCTATAAATATATGTACGTATAGAAAATCTATATCATTATTTAGATATAAGTTTCTTGTTTTTGCTAAAGTTGTCACCTGCGTGAGGATCACGGGCAACCCTTATTCGGTGCACAGTTTAATCAACATCTTATTAAAGAGCAGGCAATTTTCGCATCAGTGGGAAAGGATCGTATATCAATTTATGAGTGTCCTCGGGAAAACGAGCAAGGTGACAGTAATGGGAACGGCATAAAGTTGCTCCAGTGCTATGCGGATCCCGATGTAGTTACATGAATATATATTTTGTTAAGTGAACATATTAATTAACTTGGTTTCTGCAGCCCGACGAGAATTTCTATACTTGCGCCTGGTCCTACGATCCTGAGAATGGTGATCCAATACTTGCGGCCGCTGGGTATCGTGGAGTTATACGCATATTCAATCCATCAAAACATATTTGCACTAAACATTACATTGGTCATGGACACGCGATCAACGAATTGAAATTTCATCCCAAGTTGCCGCAATTTCTACTATCGGGCAGTAAAGATCATTCACTACGACTATGGAATATACAAACAGATGTGTGTGTGGCTATATTTGGCGGTGTTGAAGGACATCGCGATGAAGTGCTTTCAGTTGACTTCGATTTACGCGGAGATCGAATTATGTCCAGTGGTATGGATCACTCGTTGAAATTGTGGCGTCTTGATAAGCCTGCCATTAGGGATGCCATCGAAAGTAGTTGTACGTTCAATACCAGCAAAAACGCAACACCTTTCCCAACAATTAAGGAGCATTTCCCTGATTTCTCCACACGAGACATTCATCGGAACTATGTAGATTGCGTGCAATGGTTTGGAGACTTCGTGCTTTCCAAATCATGCGAGAATTCTATTGTATGCTGGAAGCCTGGCAAACTCGAACACACTGATGTTAAAGCACAGGATTCTACAACAACGATTATACATCATTTTGACTATAAAGAATGTGAAATTTGGTTTGTGCGCTTTGCTTTCAACTTTTGGCAGAAAGTTTTGGCTCTAGGCAATCAGCAGGGCAAAACCTATGTTTGGGAGTTGGATAATTCAGATCCGAATTTAACGAAATGCAGCACACTGGTACATCCCAAGTGTACTAGTGCAATTAGGCAGACATCGTTCTCCAAGGATGGACACGTTTTGATATGTGTTTGTGACGATGGCACCATTTGGCGATGGGATCGCTCAAATTAGATAGTTATACATAATTTCATATACACACATATATTATATATACATAATATCTATGGGGAGCTTAATTTTTACCAGTTCGCTTTTCAATGTAATTCTTATTTATTTTACTATAAAAAAATAAATCTATACAATTTATACATTTAAGAGATAATTCGAATTCACCTCAAAACACCTACATATATCACCGATAAAAGCAAATCCGTCTTTGCCAACGGGTGGGTAAACATTCAAAAGCTTTCTTTCGTCCCAAATTACTTTCTAAGAAGTCCTGTATGCATGCTTCTACATTTGAACGCCATTGCAGTTCTTTATAAAGAGGAAACTCATCGCCAGCTCTTTTCATTCGTCGTATTGCTGTTTGGTAGCATTTCCACGGTTGTGGTTCAATAACAAGTAATTCAGCTAGGCCACAAAGTCTTTCTAGAAACAGTTTTAAGCCGTCATCGCCATGGTTCAAGTGAATCCACATTGTTACAGAAAAACAACAAACCACGTCAAATTTACTGCGATTCCATTTGTGTAAATACGCGTTAATTTGATTAGAGGCATTTGAATTCATAACATCCAAATGCTCGTAATTCACATTTGACGGATATTCATTCGCACATTTAGCACGCTTTACCAAGTCGGAATCGATGTCAACGCCTAGTATTTGTATATTACGACCATGTGGTTCACCAACACACTCATTTAAAAATGTATACAACAGTTGAGTCAGGTTTCCAGCATTACAGCCAATATCGAGGACCAAGTAGGGTTCACTTGTTTGGGGTGCCTCAGCGCAAACCCACACATCGCGTGGTAATAATTTTAAACGCTGTGCCGCGTTATTAAAATTATAGTAGTTTATAAAGTTTCCATATTGTACAGCTCCAGGATCATTGTTTCGATATTCCATTTTTAGTTGGCTAGTTCCGTGCGTTTGTTTCTTTAAACAGCTGTTTAGCTGTACACGTATATATGTACATACACTGTTTACCTCAGTATATACAGTAGAAAACCTTTTTTTGTTTACATTAATTTTCATCTTTTAACACACCACCGAGGCGTACTTGGGTTGTGTGCTACGCTTTTTTTGCTACAATTGTGGTAATTAGGGTGTTGTGCTAGCATTTAATCTTCACAAAACTTTTAAAGTCCGATGAACAGTACTTAAATAATTATTAAATAAAATAAATTTTTTCATTATTATTGGAATTATTTTAAATTATTTCGGATATTTATTAAATTTTATGGTGGTATTAAGTGTTATTTATTGATAAGTTAGTTATATTTTATGTACAAGTGTATAACGCGATTCAACTAATTTTTAAATATTGTATTAAAATAAATACATCGCTGGGTTGGTGACACTGTATTTGGCGCTTTCAAATTTTAAAAGATTTAATATTACTATTAAACAATTTGAATAATTTTCACTAAATAACCTTGAAAGAGTATGTTTGTCTGGTTCAAGATAGTTCTTGGCAAACTTTTCAAGCATTGGCAATGTCTTCCATAGATAGTCAGCAATCTATTAGACATTGTATGGAAATTGATATAATTGAAAATGATTTCCTTCAGAGAAATTCATTTTCATATTTATATGGTTATATGTATAATGAATATTTTAAAATGCACAATTGTTTGCTGTCTTTAACATTATTCGAGAAAGGGTAGATCTCTGAAGACGCCTATACTTTTACAAAATAAAAAGTGTAGGATTCGTCAAACTTAGTAAAAGCTCTTGAGCTTTTTATAAATTTCATAAAAAACTTATATTAGTATTAAATGACGATTTTGATTCTTGTTACCTTGGACCCGATGGTTTGAAATGCCTATGCAATAGGATCATGACATATTTTGTTTTAAAAATGTTTAATAAGGAGGCAACCACGTATCATTTCAAGCTTAAAAAACTTTTGTGTACTTCCAAGTTTTGCAATTCAAAGTATTTTAAATATAATTGTTTGTAATAATTTAAGTAAAAACTAGCAAAAATGGATTTTTTTGCTAATTTTGTGCCAGTTAAGTTTAAATAAATGTGGGCAAAAATAACGTACCACAGAGAAGTACTTGTATGAGAGCTGTATTTTATTCTCACCACTTATGAAATATCTCATCTACATTTAATAATTTTTTTGCATATAATATGGCACACATTGATGCTAAAATCTTCTATAATTGAAATATAGTATAAATAAATAATTTCGCTTTATATAAGACAGCTATATACATAATATTTGCTATTTTATGACTAAAGTTTTACTAAAATGCAGTACTCAATATATACAGCACTGCGTTTTTCCAAGATGGCGGCTATCTTACCACCGAGAATTCCCCACGAATAAGGTTTTCTACTGTATGTACTGTGCTGTTTACATTTCATTAACAGTAAGGTTAAGATAATTTGAATTAAAATAAATTTATGTAGACTTAAAGATCTCTTTCATTGAAAATTTAGCGAATTAATACCATATATAAATGAAATTATAAGAATAAAGTTCTCTCATAATTTTATTTTTTATTATTTTACTTAGTTCATGTTGCACTGCCTTACCTTCTTCAAATATTTTCATTTGTAGCTCCCTGTAATTTAGCTGGGTTGCTGAATAGCCGACGCGTCGCTGTAGCCGTCATTTTGACTGTCAGATTTTGAGCAGACATCTATCTCTCTCTCACATATCACTTAAAACATAAATTATGCAAAGTGTAATCTTCAACAGCAATGTAAAAATAAATTTGTACCGTCGGTGACCGTTGCGTAGTGAAATTATTGTCATTTAGATATCAGTTTTTCGTTGATAAAAGTGAAAACGGTGAAAAGTGCTTTGTTTTTGTTGCAAAAAATTAGAATTTTACGAAAATGAGTGGCTGGAATTAGTAAAAGTGACTGACGTGTAGTGAAGTACATACATACTTTACCTACATATATGATATCTGTTTAGTGGTGTTCTTTGAGATCGTGTTCGTTGACCGTCGTCCGTAATTTTCGCTTGTCGTGTCGTATTCGTCGTTTGTCGTTTGTCGTTGCATTTCCTGATAAACAATAGAAATTTGTGAAATTATAGAAATTGCAGTGCGATTTCATATCAAAATTTGTTGAATAACAAAAACAACAGAAATCCATTGAAAAAGTGAGTAAAATATTGATATACCCTCACCCTCATCAAAGTAATAAAGAAAATTGTGCACAAATGTGAAGAGTAATTGTTGCCATTTGCCTACTTCCTGCTGCTCATTAATTTATTGGTTTCGGGAGCTTCCTCAAGAAATGAATTCTGTGCCTATGTAAAGTCTTATTTTTATTAATAAAATGCCGTATATATATTCGTGTTGCTCCGGGGTGCTTGTATAATAGTAAAACAATTTCATATTGCTTGGCTTTGCGAAGATGTTGCCCCACAGAAGGTTGAACAGATTCCAGATACTTGTTTACATATACATATGCACTTGTACGTATTTGACACGTGTGTGTGGTTAATTGTGTATACGAGAAGTTTTGTTGTCTGAACTATGGAAGTAAGGCATAGGTACATGAATGCACAATTTCCTTTATAAGCAAACTACAAAGTGGATAAGAGAGCGCCACCTGGGTCTGCTTGATCTCTGAAGTGGGTGAGAAGTGCTCAAAATAAATGTTTGAAATTCAAGCCCAATATGTAAATAATAATATTTACTTAAATTGATATTGTTTAATTAATAAATTGTACATTTAATGTTGAATTCATAAATATTCAAATTTATTTTATACTCTTTTGAAGTGCTAGTTGCGCATACTTGAAACGATTGTAAATAAAAAAAAACACTTGAAACCACGGGGGTTTACTATTTTTGGAGCCTCAAAAATCTGCATCCAAATGTTTATCAATTAAATTCATTGTTTGTCAATGAATAATACCGAATTCAGTAGAAATTCGCATTAATTGACTCTCATACACACCTATCAGTTTCAATGGGTGAGTGAGTCATGTAATCAGAACACCCTACGTTCTTATGTACGTATGTTTACTATTTATAGCCACCATATCTTTAAACTCCCATCATTGAATTGAATCAAAAATTATTAATAAAGCAAACATGTACATACATATATGTATATTAACCAACAAAAAATAATGTGTACTTTGCTGATATTGAATTTCGTTACGTACATATCAATAAATATAGCACCTACCTACTTAACTGTTGCCAATATTTACCTATGTAATCATGCATTTATACAGAAAGTAAGGTTTGCATGACGGCCTCTTCATAATGCCTTTTTTTTTGTAATTTTGAGGACTGCTGCCGAGATTACAGTTCTTGTGCGGATAAAAATGAGACGCGGCCCCGCGTAGTAACATATCGCCCATTTAGCCATTGTGATTGTCAACAACAAACTGAAAAATATGGGGTTTATTAACTGATTATTATTATTATTTAAGTACAAAATGTGAATGTAAGCGTTATAATAATTGCATATCTTCATTAGGGTATTGAAATTAATAAAGTAAATGGACAGTTACAAATTAATCTATAGAACAATTTTAAAAATTGTAAGTCAATTTATATAGAAAGGACTTTGTTATCCAGCAGAATCTATAAAAGTATCTAATTCTGACCACCAATGCAAGCCAAGGCTTATACTCACATATAAATGCACAAGCGTTGTATCAGTACATTACATAGCAGCTCGATTCCCAAACAAAGTGTCTTCGATTTAATGGTTGAAATAGCCATAAATATGATGGGAATGCATCTCGTGAACGCGTCACAATGCAGTCGTTCAACGCAAATCTTGTCGCAGTGCATTGCATACGGTAAATGGTTTGGCGCCTTCCGTTTGCACCATAGCAATGTACGGCGGCATCAGGAGCGCACCATGTAATGGCAAATTTTCCAAGAATCTTTACCTAAAGCAACGCTTTCAAGTTAGATGGCTGATGGAAAGCGACATTGGAACGACATAATTGAAAACAACACTGCGTACAAGTTAACAACAAAGCGAACAATCGACCGTGTCAGCGCATATCAGAGCCATGATATGTGAGGGCAACATCGGTTTCCATTTAATCCAATGAACATGGCTAATTACAAAATAATCGTCGCGTAAAAAGCTCACACAGTCTATACACGTACATATCTCTCAATGTACATTTGTAAATACCCTGAAGGAGAGTGCATTAATTCCAAATGCATAAGTCTATATGCCTATATAAAGAACTATTGAGTGTTTCGCTTGGTCCGAACTACTAGCCAAATATCACAATTTCACTAAAGCCTGGTTATGGACCGGAATTTACATTTTTATATTTTTTGCATCAAATGGATAATATTTTGGGCTTTCTCAAACCTGATTGAATATCGGAAAGATGCTAAGACTTTTCTGACTAATATTCCTGCAGGGTACTCTCGTTGCCAAAGTCTATGTGCACGTAGTGGGCTCAGAAGATGATTTATACCAATTTGAGGACTGTGACTGTGCGCTTATTATACAGTTCGTTTATCGCACAAAAGTACAAATGTATGTTTGAAATGCACAATGATAACATTGCATGGTGACATAAAGACCAACGGTGGCCAAGGCAAGGCAACGAGAGATACTTCAAATGCGGAGCAACACATAGAGAACAAGCTGTTGAGTGGTTGTTGTGCGTAGCGAGTGACAAATGCTAACACCACAGACAGCGTCAGAAAGACAACCAGATATGGAATCACATACATATATATGTGTATATCTACAATAATGCAGACGATCCTACTTATCTACGTACATTTCAGTTTTTCTGCTTACCACTCTTTTGCTGCAATGTAAGACAGTAGTCACAGAAATCTCTTTTGTTGATCGTCCAACTGGATAATTTTCAATGCTTAAGCGCAAGCGCAAAAACCAGACACACAGATAGGTTGATGGAAATCGAGCGCACAGTCAGGTTTAGCCCGGCTTCTTCCTTCGTTGCTCACTTGGACGAGTCACACTTTGTGTGCGTGAAGATTTATTAGATTTTAAATGCAATAATTATAACTTTATTGCGCGAAGGTACTCGCTTCGAATACCAGATAAGGTGCAATGCAAGCCAAGCACTCGCATCAGCGCCTTGGGTGGCAGTGGTCTGGCCATTTGGAGGTGTTGAATACGCAATAGAAAAACTAGTTATATGTCAATATATGTCTGCGCTCACATATTTATGTGTAAACAATAATCTAGCATATTTATGAGGTAAAGCTATATAAACTTAAAATGTGGAAGACTTTTTATGCGAAATATAACGATACATTCAGGAATATTTTTTTGTATTTTCCTCTAACATTTTAAGTAAATTTTTGCACTATACTTGCTTTTAGACAAATTGTTTTCCAATGTTGAGCTTTCTATTTCAAACCACCAGCGTAATCTAAATTTACCTTATGAACCCTTTCTAAGAATTTGTTTATTTTTTTAGCATAATTCAATTTAACCATGCAGAGTATGCATGTACGCCCGCTTGACTACTTTCGGGTGGTACCCCCTCCGCATATCTATGTATATTTTGCTTAACTTCATTAAATTACAGCAATTTACGCCTCACACCCCATCGGTTTCGGATACTACACATGAGCACGCAAGAGGCAATTGCAATAGCATTCGTGCCACAATTCGACAAAGCAACCAACACCACTTACAACTTGCAACACATTGCATTTTTGCTAATACATGATTTATACGCTCCATACATTGTGTGCTTGCCTTGATTGTCCCTTTGCAACAGGCCTCTTGGCTGTTCCGCCGTGGCTCTTACTCACATGCTTGTTTGGCCCCATGCATGCATCGTATAAAAATATGCTAAACAACATTAATTATTATTATGTGCGCGTTTGCATCGATGGTGCAAAGTGAAACGAATAGGGGCGCTAAGATCATTCGAATCGATTACAATCTAAATTTACTATATTCGTATGTTGGCTAATATGGGCAACGGCATTTAAGGCCGCAAAAGTATAAAAAACAACAGAAATTAAAGGAAAAGCATTAATAAAAAATCGGCATGTTGTTGTTGCTGCAGCAGTACCAATGTATGCGTTACTAACTTTTTAACCAATGTCTTTTGGGGTTTTAATGTGTTTTAGTGTGATCGCAACACATTTAGTGGTTGTATACATGCAAAGAACACTTGTCCCCATATTAGTTATATCCAATTCGCATAGAGTCGAAATGATTGTACGTGCTGCATGTGCTATTGGTTCGGTTAATGTTGGGCACTCGCCAGGCTTGTACAGTGGGCCCTGTAGTGGCACAAGCTTGACTTGAAATGTAAGAATTGGTCGCGAGCTTGTTTCTATATTTTTATATTTATGTACCAAAATGCCTATAACTCTTTCAAACCCTAAATTTGCTTGTGAGCTCAATGTCTTTTCAGATTCTAATTTAAATTGAACATTTAATATTTTAAATAAAAACAATGTACATACATATTTACATGTTTAATACATGTATGTACACATAAGACTATAAATCTTGCCAATTGCTCTACTGCAATTGCCCATTTGTACACCAGTGTGAACATATTTACATATACGATGTTGTGTTGTTGTTGCTGTTTGTTTTTTCAAGCAGGCGGCGCCTAACTCCAACTTCCAATTCCAATTCCAAATGCAATTTTACCATGTCTGTTGTTGGCTATTTCTGTTAACATATTCATTTGTGTTCATGTTGTTTTTTTTTTTGTATTTCTTATTATATGCGAGTATGTTTATTGTTGTTGTTGGCGATGCCGTATTGGCGTTAAGCTGTTGGCGCTGATGACTCGTACGTGCCACATTGACGATTGTAGCTGTTGTTGTTGACATGCAAATTAAAATAATATGCAAAATAGTAGTGTTTACGAACTGTAGAAAAAATAAATGTGGAGAAAAAAACTCCAAACCACAAAACACAGAATTGTTAGACCCTTTTTGAGCACAAATAACAACAGCTTACCAGAAGAGCGTTTAACAACTTACAATTCTCGATACCTTGACTAGAAATTGAACAAATCACTTAAGATTTATTTTTTACGCTCCCCTTTCATTCCCTCAATTCTTGCAATAGGTTTCATATTCAGTTGTGTACAAACATATGTACATTTTCGTTAGGAATTATGATGTTGCTGGAGCCTTGCGGCTGACACGGCTTGGTTTTGTCAATTTATTCTCTGCTTGTTTACTGCTAAAAGAGCTGTTCATAAAAACCTCAGTTAGTATTCTGTTTTGTCTTTAATAAATCAGGCCAATATTCACGGAAATAAGATGAGTCAACCGAAAACACTAACGCCTACTCCTGTCAATACGCCACAGAGCATTAATCTTTCAATTTCTGTGCAATTGCCATAGTCTCTGAAGCGGTAGTTAAGTTTGCCCTTCTGAATACATTACCTATAACACCCACAATTGACCAACGCGCAAGTTACCGCATGGCCCACAAACACACATACATACGTTTTAGGTTCGTAAATTTGCATCCATTCCATGTCCCATTATTGCTTGAGTACCTCCATCACAATTTTTAAGTGCAATATTAGCGTCAACTCTGGCGTTTTGGACTTTGTAACGCGACTGCACTTGCATGTGTTTGTATACAAGCATACAAACCTAAATGTTGTTGCTTCAGCATCGAGTCCTAATCTTCGATGAGTTTGTCGTTGCAGTTGCTGCATTTACCGCCTCCTTGGCAATTCGATATAGTTGATATTTTATTTTCGGTTTGCGTAAAGTTTATGTGCAACGTTCCACTTTACAAAGGTACAAAGTACAATAATCGATTGATAGTACTTCATGCATACAATCTAAGATCCATGTGGAGTACGATCATTAGGTACTTCGATATTAACCATCCATATTAATATTATAAATGCGAAAGTAACTCTGTCTGTCTGTTACTCTTTCACGCCTAAACGGCTGAACGGATTTTTATGAAATTTGGTATGGTGATAGATGATAACCTAGAAATGGTCATAGGCTTTAAATAATCACGCCATCGTTCTTAGGGGGTAGACAGTAGGCAGATAACGAAATTGAGTTAGTGATTTTTAGTCGTTTTTGTTGGGACTTTTGCTCTTTGACGTCTAAACGGCTGAACGGATTTTGATGAAATTTAGTAAGGTGGTTACCTAAAAACGGATATAAGATCAAAATGATCACGTCATCGTACTTAGGGGGTAGAAAGTAGGCAGAAAATTGAATTGAGTTAGTGATTTTTTATGGTTTTTGCTGGGAGTTTGCTCTATCATGTTCCGGACGAAGTCGCGGGAAAAAGCTAGTAATGAAATATTATTGTGCTGTCCCAAATCAGGACTAAATACACCGTGTCTTCATATTAATTCAATCATATTCCCATCATATATGAAGATTAATGTGAAATAACGATTTACCCTCCTTTATCCATTCTTTTTGACCGATAGTGTGGAAAAGTTGCATAAGAACGTCCGGGAACGTCCACTTCTCCAATATTATCTAACAATACCTTTGTGCTAATTAATTAGTTTATGGAAAGATGTTGTTAAGCTTGTTTCAAATGCACTGAGAATATTTCTTCTTGTTCATGGGTGGTAAATTGCTATTCTGCGAATTAACAGATTTGTATTTATAAATGCAAGTACATAAGCATTAAGATATGTATAGTATAAATGCATACAGGGTGCATCAGATGTTACGTTTGTTTATAAACACTAAATTACTTTAATATTTTCTAACCGATGTCTGGTTGCGTTAAGTTCGATCGGTGGATATAATGAATGGATCGAATAATATGAATGCACACAAATCCGGGAACAGGAATGAACTATTCAGTTTCTGTAACAATATTCACAGATCTCCAGATTTGACTCCCCCTTGTTCTTGCTTTAAGTGCTGAACACAAAGACGACGACACGACACGACGTAGCGACGGCTGATCACAAATGTCGATTTGAAGACAGCGTCTTGAACATTTTGAAGACGGCAGCGACATATCAAAAAGCAATTTCATTGTTGCCGTACTAACATCTATCACTTCAATAAAATTTACATATTTAGTTTAAAGTGAAATTATTTACGTAAAAAATGTATAAATGGTCGATTTATTTGTTTTAAATAATCGATTGTTATTATAAATGATATATCAAAGCTATTTTACGTTTCTGCTGGCAAAATAACGTCATACTTGTGAGAACTTTGAATAATTTTACATTTCACATGTTAGTGGCAGCTCTACAGCGGCCATTGTCGTCGGCAAAATTAGAAACATTTCTAATTTGGCGACAGCGAAGACTTCAACCATTTTGTGGTGAAGTCGTGCTGTTGCCAAAAAATCTGTGTCCATAAGAACGCGTGTATTTTAATATTTGACAGATGTCGCTCGTCGCTTGTCGTCTTCTATGTGTTCAGCACATTAGTGGGATTATTTGAATAGTAAACGATGCCTGTACGGATATCACTTGATTGATGGCGTTAAATATTACTCTATATAAGTAGTAAAGAAGTACAAAAAGAAGAAATATCACAAATATCAAAGCTATTCAGTAATTACATTTCGACCAAAAAGCTGGCGCACCCTGTGCATTTTAAATGTCAATTCGCTTTCGTTTGCTCAAGCGATTTGGTTGTTTGTTTTTCGCAAGTACTACTCCTTTTTCATGTTTTCCACAACTCTTGGGCTCTCTTAATTGGTCGCATTTCCGCGTGGCACTCTTTACAGTTGTGACTTACCTGCCTTGAGCAGACTGACTCGTCAATCGATTGAGCGATCTCACACTGTTTAGGCTTTCCTATCAGTGCAGCTATTTGTTTACTTATGATGGGGTCTTTAATATATACATACATACACACACACCTTTATTCAATATCTGTTGTTGATATTGTTGCCTTTATTATTCGTGTTATTGCGGTTGTTGTGTTGCTTGTTTTTTGTTTCTGTGTATACGATTTTTTTAATTTTTTATACTGTGCTGCTACCACCGCTCTTTAGCGCTGGCATTGTTAGTTATTATGTTGCGCTACACTCTTGCCGATGTTTGTAGTTGCATTTGCTGTAATTGCTGTTATTTTTCTTGGGGCTAATATCTATGTACATGCATATACATATAGGTATCTTGTATTAGTTGTTGGTGTTATTGTTTGTTCTGTCGTATGCAGTGCATTTGGTGCTCCCGTTTAAAGCGCTGAGTAGACACACGGTAAAATTATCTATTGAAAGAAAGAAAAACGGTGCCATAAAATAGCGAATATACAGCTGAGCGGCGGAGTACTAGCGCCGCGCGAGCAATCAGCGCCACCGAGTGGTGGCAGTGCGCGCCTAATCGACGCTGTTGCAGTACATTGTGCAGCATTTGTTGATTTGTAATTCAAGTGACAAGACGTCACTCAGCTTGGCAGGCAGACAAGCTAACAGGAAAGCGTACCAACAGTCGCTAAGTCAAGTCAATCTGTCAGACGGCGTTAGTCGGGGGAAATAATAGTGTTGCGTTCGTACGTTTCGTCGCGATCACACGTCGGAGGAGTTAGCTATATACAGCTACGTTTACCGACACAATTGTTGACATTTTCTTTACGCTTTCGTTACCGCGCTGAATTTATCTGCCCTACAAGCCGCGACGATTTCTTGCGAGTGAACCGCGCGATATTCCTCCTCTGATTTTTCGTGTGTGAAAAAGTGCAAAAAACACAATAGATATATAATAAAAGTTAGTTAAAACTAACGCTCGTTGATCCTTCTAAGTGGAAACGGAATTTAAAGCATTTTGAACCCAACATCAACAAATTGCTCGAGGTTGCAATCATGTGTACGTCGCTTGTCTTATTTATCACTTTTAATGCTAATACATTTCGATTTTCTTCGTGTTTCCGTTTGCGCACTCGCGCCAGTGTAATTGTTTGTGTGTGTGTGTAATTTACATAAGTTTAAACCCTGAAGGAAATGCTTATAGTAAAACTGTACTTATTTAGTTTCTCACTAGAAATGACCAAATGACTTTCTTAAGCTCATTTGTTATCTGCTTGTGTTTTCGAGCCCACTAGTGCACTTAGAATGTACTTATAGGGTCGGTCGAGACGTTTGAACCTGGTATTTATTGGAACACTTGCCATAAAAATGATTTTGGACACACTTTGAACAAATTTCTATTCAGACTAATTATATTGGAACAGGAATCTTACCATAGCATGTGAAAAATTATACTAAAGTGTTGACTTGGTGCCAATTTCCTCCAAGGTATCATACGGAATATGTGGTATAGGAAAATATTTCGTGTAATATTGGTAACGCTTGGAATTTGAAAAGATTCTCCTGAGGCCGTCGTTGTTGTTGTCTCCCGCTTTTACTTTACTTAGTTCAATATTATTTTTACTGTCCACTGAGCGGAAGTGCGATAAGTTTTATACACTTTGATTTACACTTATTGCGGCATTTATGATTGATTAATAATGCGCATGCGTGCGTGAATTATAAATAGCGCACGTGCATTGCAATGCCTGTATGAATGTTTACACATTTGTTAAAAATCAATACAAGGTGTGTTTGCGTGAGATTGGAAGTGCCCGTATATCAGTCGTGCTATTCCGATATCTATGAATGCATATGTGCATACTTATTTATGTTAGTTCTGTTCGACTAGCTGTGACACTATGAACAGCTTGTGGTTTCTTTTGTCTTCCACTTATATTCAGCTGCTCTATACTTGGGCTTATAAAGCTATGGACAAAGAACTGGTGCAAGTTTGAGTCGATCTTTTATATTCAGATTTGATGAGGACGCATATCTAAATAGCACATTTTAGAAATAAAATGAACTTTTGGCAGTTTGTGTAGTTAAAACAGGAAGACGTCATCGACTTTTAATTGTATATCACTTAACCTCCCCTCCAACCATTAGTGCTTCTATCTTATTAAATTTCTATTTTTGGTATAAAATTTTGATGAATGACCATTACTTTCAATCTAATCCTTCCTACAGTATCCATTTCTATCTTCTTTCGTTAGGGGGAGCAGCAATTGATAGTTTTGCATTACCCACCATAGCAGGGGATATTGACTTATTCCAGTAGTCGTTGGAAAACCAGCAGGCGGCCACCTTGCGTTCGCTATGGTATATGGTATTAATTGCAAAGTGGTAATAAATATAAATTATGGCTACTTAGAAATTTACAATTAATTCGTTGTGAAATGAGTAATTCTAACCAGATTGTAAATTAAAGACCGGTAGCCGTAGCGCGTGATAATCAAAATTGCGACTGCTGTGTCACGCCTGGCTACTGTGTAAATACCAGTTACCGATCGCTCACCGCGTATGCGTCAGTGCAAACATACACGCATATTCCTATTTACATACATATGCACAGTATACTAAATGCATAAGGAGCTGCGGATAACTTGCCTAAATGCTTTACCGAATTGCATTTGCCATCAGCCACCCAATTTGCTGGAAATTTTACTATTCACATCTCCGCCTCGGCTCAACGGCGATTAAATTAATTTCTTGATTTATACGCAGCGCTTAATTGGAGTTGAAATTGGATTTCAGCAAAGAGGCAGCCGCGTGCTCAAATGTAGTGCCTTAGTTGTGGCACTTCCCAAGTCACAGATTCTAAACAAATCGGGATAAGCTAAATTGTGTGTGCACATTCTAAAATGTACCGTTGCAGTTCCACCAATTTGCAGCGTTTCGAATTTGCTTATGGCTTGTCAATATTGTAGCACCTTTCTTGTTTGTACAGCACTTGTGCCACGTTTTGTGTGTTATTCAAATTTCCATATGTGGTCATGCAATTTAGTGCATGTAAATGTAAATGTGAGCATGCATACATATGTATAGAATAATATATGGACATATGTACGATCGTTTTGTTGACAAGCTTGACAATTGTCCACCAGTTTGCTGTGTGCTTGTCAATTATTTCAATTAATTGGTTTTGCATATGACACGAGTAAATCCACTCATTTTGTGCGCAAGCGAAAAAATCACAACAAATATTAGTTAAACCGCATACAAAAGTACATACATATATTCCTTATTATGTATGTATGTCATACCTGAATCGAAATAGTAATAAAAGCTATGCTTGCCGCAAAGGTATTGTCGTTTTTTCCTATAGTTAGTCACTACAAACAATTGAAATTTCCATCTGCATCACTGCAGGCGGTAATTTCGCCGCTGCAACTAGTTGACATTGAAATGTCATAATTAAAATGAATTGTTACGTTGATAAGTGAGTTGTGGCTGTATCGGCTGTCATCTATTAACAACATTATAACCAGCCAGATCTGATTTCATTGCACTTTGCATACGGAATTCTAGAACGAAGAGTTTTTGTGTTGGCGATATTTTACTGGAGCGGTTCAAGAAAAAGACTGAAAGCATAAGACAAATTATCATATTTATGTGTGTTTATTATTACAACATTGTGAATATTTGATAAAAATTAACATTCAACACAGCGTCGTCGCCCTAGGTTAATTGTCGTTATAGAATTATTTACTAATTTGTCCTAAACAAATAATTTACTGCATAAATAGCCACTCAAAAATAATCAGGTGCCAAGAACAGCAACTTTTATTTATATTTCTCAACCATATAGAGCTTATATCGCTTGAAACTCCATTTTTAATTTAACTTATTGCCCATTGTCGGCTTTGGAACGTGTGCGCAATGGCATACAGTTGTGTGCGCTAGAGCCGCCCACCGGTCGCACACAACACACAAACACATAGGAGCGCGACGGATGTGTGTTCGGCAACCGTTTGGCCATACGCCAAGATAGCCATCGATTATAGCGCTTTTAAGTAGCGGGTGCATACACTCGTACCAATCGGTGAACCCACCTCTGTTGCGGCATTTGTTTAATTGCGCGTACGTACGCTTGGCGGCTATCAGTTACTATGCGCTTGCGCAGCCGCACATAATTACTGTATATGTTTTAATTGGCTTAGCCGAACATTAGAAAACATTAGCTCCACCTACATATAATAGTACCGATTTATAATGTAATGTATAATATAATATAATGTTTTCTTATCCCGTTTCAATACATGTAATAATATTTATATAATCTTTCTATGTTGTAGTGCTTGAGGAATATTTTGAAGATTCGATTTTTCATATTTATTAATTTTCACATTCATTTCCAGACTACCATCCCGTTAACAGTTATCCCGGCTATCCGATGAATCCGACAAACGGCATGGATACAGAAGATGTCGAGTCCACTTCAAGCAGCGCAATGTCCCGACTGGGTACACTCTTTTCTTTCACATCGCCGGCAGTGAAGAAGCTGTTGGGCTGGAAACAAGGCGACGAAGAAGAGAAATGGGCCGAAAAGGCGGTGGACAGTTTGGTGAAAAAGTTGAAAAAGCGCAAGGGTGCTATTGAGGAACTCGAACGCGCTCTATCCTGTCCTGGTCAGCCTTCGAAATGTGTTACAATCCCACGTTCTTTAGACGGACGCTTACAGGTATGTTTGAGTCTTGTTTCCTCTTCCAGATTTCGAACATATTTAAAATACGGAATTATCTTCTGCAGGTATCTCATCGGAAAGGACTTCCACATGTCATTTATTGTCGCGTTTGGCGCTGGCCAGATTTGCAATCACACCACGAACTAAAACCGCTTGAAATTTGCCAGTACCCATTCAGCGCCAAACAAAAAGAAGTTTGCATAAATCCTTATCATTATAAACGAGTTGAGAGCCCTGTACTGCCGCCGGTGTTGGTGCCACGCCATTCGGAGTTTGCGCCCGGCTTCTCAATGCTACATTTAAATCAGTCCATGTCTGAGCCTCCAATTCCACCCAATATGAATTACTCTAATAATGGCTTCAACAATATGAGCCCCAACAGTCCGCCTCTAACATCAGCCGGTAGTCCTAGCACGGTAAACTCCAACCCTAACTCACCATATGGCAGTTTGGCGGGCACACCACCGCCGGCATATAGCCCCTCGGAGGATGGGAATTCGAACAATCCCAATGATGGCACACAACTGATCGATGCACAGATGGGCGATGTGGCCCAGGTTAGCTATTCAGAGCCAGCATTTTGGGCTTCAATTGCTTACTATGAGCTCAATTGCCGTGTGGGTGAGGTATTCCACTGCAACAACAATTCAGTCATCGTCGACGGTTTCACAAATCCATCGAATAATTCAGATCGCTGCTGTCTCGGGCAGTTGAGTAATGTAAATCGCAACAGTACCATAGAAAATACACGCCGTCACATAGGTAAGTGCCATTAAAAAAATACGTAAATACTAATTACTTACTTATCTCCTCTCAATTACATTGCAGGAAAAGGCGTGCACCTCTATTACGTTGCTGGCGAAGTATATGCCGAATGTCTATCCGACTCGGCAATATTTGTGCAATCACGAAACTGCAATTATCACCACGGCTTCCATCCGAGTACTGTGTGCAAGATACCGCCTGGCTGTTCTTTGAAGATTTTCAACAATCAGGAATTTGCTCAACTTTTATCGCAATCAGTTAACAACGGTTTTGAAGCAGTCTATGAATTGACGAAGATGTGCACAATCCGAATGAGTTTCGTAAAAGGATGGGGAGCCGAATATCATAGACAAGACGTAACATCCACTCCTTGTTGGATAGAGATACATCTGCATGGACCATTGCAATGGCTTGACAAAGTACTGACACAAATGGGCTCGCCACACAACGCCATCAGTTCCGTATCATAAGAGCAAAATGATATGATGTCGTTTCGTAGTTTTCTATTATCATTAATTAGTGTTTTCTTTTTAATTTGCTTATGATTGATCTGCGCTGATTTTATCACTTTGTTTCAACTACTTGTTTACACATTTTATTTTAACGGCTTATATTGCCGTTTCACTATTACGGTATGAAGGAGAACTTAAGATAAATACATATATGTAACGATATAATTGGCATCAACATAGTTTAGATATTAATGTTTTATTACTTTGATTTTTAAGTATCGTATACATATACCCGAAAGTACATTTATACTATTTTTATAATATTACAAGAACAACTAATTTAGAAAATTTTCCAAACATATTTTGTTTGCAAATTGAAACAAGCAGGATATTTCCTTTTTTTTTGTGTGTAATAATAAAGTTTTATTATTTTAATTTTCATTCGTATTTGTTGTTTTATTTTATTTTAAATTAAATAAATTTTAATTTGTTGTTTCAGCATTAATTGCTAATTTTCATGAGATGTAAGTAAATTGAAATAAGTTGGAATAGTAAATTAATTGTGGAAATGTTAGAAAACAAATGAAGTATGAATATGAATAGAATTTAATTTAGAAATAGTAAATTAGTTAAACATCAAATTATCTCAACGCTTATGTGCCTGCTTACGCGTATATATTCACACAAAACTAAAAAATGTGCTCTACTTAAACACTTAAGTGCTTTTGAAACATGCCTTAAACAACTGCAAATTATTGAACAGCTTACATACAATACATATGTAAATAAAAGAATTTGGCCAATATATGTAAACATTTTAAATTATATTACTATATAGTTTTAATATTAAGCACTGAACCGATCAAGTAGCGAAAAGTTACGAAATGCATTAAAGTCCATGACAATTTGCTACAATGAAATAAATGCCTTCGCATATACAATGTATTTACAAGAATATTTTCAATTTGCTATGTATTTTAGGCTATTTCTATTTCTAGCTTATTTGCTTTGTATTTTGCTAAAATATATCAATACACAACTATATATTGTTATATAATAAATAAATATAATGTATTGTAATTTCCAATGTAGTAATAAAATATGTGCAAAATCATTATAATAATATTTCAAATAAAGTTTGGTGAATTTCCTGACTAAAATAATACACATATATTTTTTTACTTAAAAAACCATTAATTTAAAAAAAATAATTTTTTTATTTATAAAAGAGATACAAATACCACATTTACTCTCAAAAATTCCTCAGCGGGTCTGCTTGAATAAATTCCTTAACATTTCAATTGCCAAGTGGCAACATCAACAGCTGTTTGTCATTTTGACGTTTCCCTGACATCTGCTGTGGCTTGTGTATTTTGCCGTGCTTCGACTGGAGAATTACATTATTTGTGGATATAAAAATATGTCGAACGTGATTGATCCAATAAAACTCCTCACGGACAAAGGTGAACGCCAACCGTCGTTCATGAGCAGCACCTTCAATCCATTGGTGTGTTCCATACTTGGATTTGGTTGCGCTGTTTTCCTGAATTTTGGTTTGAGAAAACCACCATTCTCAGGTATGTTTCATGTGACGTAACAACAATATATTTTAGTAAATTTATTAAATTAAATGCTTATTTTTTAGGCATTCAGAATCATGTAATCTTGGCGGCGCTAGGTGGTGGCGTGGGTGTGTACTTCGATAATAAGAGAAACGAGCATCTTGCCAAACGCGATGCTGTGCTGAGGCATTACATTGAATTGCATCCCGATGATTTCCCAATCAAAGGTAAATAAGAAGTAATAAAAAAAATGGTGCCAATAAACGCTGATAATATATTTTATATTATAGAGCGCAAGAAGTACGCTGACGTTTTGGAAGCATGGGTACCTATTCGTTAAATATGCCATAGGACGCTGGTGATACCGTCATAGATAAAATCACTAACGAAAATGCTTTAGTTTGCAAGGAATATAATTTGCATAGAGAAACGCTAGTTGTTAATTGGACTATAGCTAATGCGAAATGAATAAAAACTTGGTTTAATACCAACGCAAAGTTTATATTTATTGTATAGACTGAAAATTATAAAAAAAAACTTGTTGAATTGAAGTTTATTGATAATTTCCCCTCAAGTTGGTGCTGCAAGTAAGTATAATGCCAAAGAACATATTTTTGTTTTGTTCTACACATTAGTTCCATTAATTAAATTTAAAATAATTTAATATTAAATGTTGATTAATTAAAGTAGCTTACATAAACAAACAAAAAATTAATATAAATTATTTAAAATAAATATCTAAATATAAAAGTGTCAACCAGTCCAGTTTCGGAAACACTGGAAATGAAGATACGCTCTAGTATGTAGGCCGCATAATTGTCACCGACTCCCTTCTTTTCCGGATCTCAATGCGCATGTCCAAAAATGAACCGTTATATGAGTTCACCAACTAATGATTTGTTGTTGTGGGGATGTTTCGTTGTTCAAACGGTGACCACAAAACAGACAGAGACAATAGATGTTACTGTAGGAATTGTCAGTAGTCAGTTGAGTTTTAGATGTTGAACGGTGAAAATCAGAAGGACGGAAAGCGTTTCTAAGTTGCGAATAAAAACATCAATAAAATAGAAGTAGTTACCAACAAAAAATAATAAGTGTTGAAAAAAAATAACAAAAATGTGTTCGGAATGATGCTGGTTGGAACCATTAAGTGTAGTGAAGTGGACAAATGCCAGCTACTACATACATATATATTGCAAATTAATAGTGGGGGTATAATTTAGTGTTGTAACGGTAAAATATATAAATGTTCTTGCTCTAACATTCATTAACATTTGACTTAATACTTGTTTTGTTTTAATATAACTTATATATAAATATGCAACTTTATCAAATTCAAAATTAAGCTCAGTAAAATAAATAAAGAATAGTAATTCTCAAAATATATGCCATAGTTAAAGAGTTCAAAGAACCATAACGAAAATAGTGATAATTTTAGGCCATTGCATGCCAATATTCTACAGCATTCCATCGGCTGCCCTTTACCCCGCGTCTCTGCAACTTACACTGATTTTGCCTGCGTGCCTGCCGGATATTCACGCAAAAGCAAGTCAATAAATAAACATATAACCCCCGAACTGCGCGAGCAAAGAGACTCACAAAATCCTACACTGCGTGGTCAGTCATCCTAAAAACAATAAAGTTGAATATTTGTGTACTGTTATTTTGACCAATGCAGTGCAAGCGTGCGTAATACTCTTTTAGTGGCGTCATATTTTGGATAGCATCGCGTCAATGTTCCAGCTACAAAGTTGGCAGCTGTGAGCCAAGAAAACGTTTAACTGTTGGCGTTCGTTGCTCAATTTGGTGGAATTCGCTGTGATTTGATTATGGCTAAGGTAGGAGAAAATTAATAGTAATATTTTTTTATTAATCTCATTATATACATTTATATTTATATTGTATATAGATAAGGAATCCAGTATAAATATGACTATATTCTGTTATTTGTAGATCTTCAAATCAAATCAAAAATTTTAATTTGTTTTAGAATGAATTATTAAAGTATTTTATTTTTGTTTATTACACCTATATATATTTACTATTGAGATGAATATCAAATTTATTTTTACTTATTTGAACATCTACATACATATACATATATGTGGGTACATATTAGGGCTCTTAAAATTATTCGATTAACCTGAAAACCGATTATTCGAATATCCGGTTTGTAACCGTTCGTACGAATATTAACCGGTTAGCACTATTCGGTTAGTCGCAATGTTCCGACTATTCGAATAGTCGTTCTACTGCGGTTATTCGAATAGTTATACTGTCACTATTCGAATAAATGAAAATTGCAGTCTAAAACCAGATATATGTCCGTATTTTCCAGATATATACAATGTGCGGTATAAATCGGTTGAGAAGTGTTCGGGCAGAAGGGCACGAGCAAAACCGACCACTGACCGACCCAAAAAAACCGGTTCTTCAAAGAAAACCGACTACCCACTCGTCGAAGTTTTGCCCCGAAACGCCCCAAAGCCCCACCCACCGACCGTCCACACTGCCACGAGTGTGTCCTAAAAAAACCGGTTCCAAAAAGTAACCGGTTACTGCAGTACTAGGCATATGCCGCAAAAAACCGAAAAAATTCGACAGTAAGTGGGTAGGGGTATAGAATAGCGAACTCAAGAAACATACCACGCAGTGTTGTATCAGTCATATTTTAATTTTGCATGCGAAACAACAACAGTGTTGGTATGACAGTCATAAAAAAATAGCGAGTTTTTTGTTAGTTTTAAGGTTTCACTTTTTTCAATAAAAATAAGAAAATTAATGAACTTGCACTATTCGAATAGTCGACAACGAACGGTTAACCGAATAGTCGAAAATGAGCGGTTAATCGAATAGTCGATGACTGACGACTATCCGAATAGTGCAAACCGAATAATATTATTCGAATAATGCCCTATTCGGTTAATTCGGTTAGTCGATTAGTCGAATACCAAGAGCTCTAGTACATATGTATATCTCTAAAAACATTCTGTTTGATTTATTGATTGCCAACGAAATCATAAATAGCGAATGAGCTTTACCCTCGGAAATTACTTTCAAAGTATACTCATTTATACTTATGTACTTACTCGCACGCCTATCTGAGCGTTTAGTCCTCTGACATCTTGTACGTGGCACCTGTCTTTCTTATATTATACATACATATATCATTTACGACCGAATCTCTGTGGATGGAGGAGTGTCGTAAAACCAAAACAGATGCCGCAATTTTACTTTAACACAGACGAAAATTAGATTTGCTTTATCAACAAGTTCTTAGAAAGATAAAAATGAAAAATTCTTAAGGGGCTATACCAGTGTAACCTATGAAAAACTAGGCGATTTTCGTAATTTTTTTTAAAGAAAGTACTCGATCGATTGTTTTGTTTTTTGCACATAATAAGGTATATTTTCAGCTACATTTCACATTTTTTTTACAAAAATATTGAAAAATAACCGAGTTATGCTATGCCAAAAAAAAAGTTCCCCAAGCTTACATTTCCGGCCGAATGAGTAGCTGAAACAAAAAAATTCAAAAAGGATATTAACGTTAAATATATTTCCAATACAATGACCTATGATTTTTGAAAAATATCAAAAATTGACAAAATGGCGTAGTTCTGAAAAAAATTTAGTTTTTTTAGGTAAAAAAATGGTATTTTTTTAAATGACATATTGACAATTTTCAATCAGCAATTTTGAGAAATTGGGTCTGGTGGTGAACGAGGACAAGACGAAATATCTCCTGTCATCAAACAAACAGTCAGCGCATTCGCGTCTTGGCTCCCACGTCACTGTTGACAGTCATAACTTTGAAGTTGTAGATAATTTCGTCTACCTGGGAACCAGCATTAACAGCAATAACAATGTCAGCCTGGAAATCCAACGCAGAATCACTCTTGCCAACAGGTGCTACTATGGACTAAGTAGGCAATTGAAAAGTAAAGTCCTCTCTCGACGAACAAAAATCAAACTCTACAATTCCCTCATCATTCCCGTCCTACTTTACGGTGCAGAAGCGTGGACGAGTCAACATCCGATGAGACGGCACTAGGAGTTTTCGAGAGAAAGGTTTTGCGGAAGATTTATGGTCCCTTAAGAATTGGCAACGGCGAATACCGCAGACGATGGAACGATGAGCTGTATGTGTTATTCGACGACATAGACATAGTCCAGCGAATAAAAAACAGCGGCTACACTGGGTAGGTCATGTTGTTCGAATGGATGAAAGTGCTCCCGCTCTGAAAGTATTCGATGCAGACCCGCTGGTGGAAGCCGAGGAAGAGGGAGACCTCCACTCCGATGGAAGGACCAGGTGGAGAGGGACCTGGCTTCGCTTGGTATAACCAATTGGCGCCAAACTGCCAGAAGGAGGGATGCGTGGCGCGCTGTTTTGGACTCGGCTATAACCGCGTAAGCGGTGTCTACGCCAGTCAAGAAGAAGATAATTTTGAGAAATGTCGTTTCGAAAAAAACGCGTTTAAAATTTCGACTATAGCTGCTTATTACAGCGAGCGGTCGCTCTTTAAGACGCTAACATTAAAAAAAAAAACTATTCAAGATACGATCTTACCGCTTTCACAGGATATTTTTGAAAGTATAAACTATCAAATAAGCAAAAATTAAAAAAAATCAATTTTTTGAAAATGTCACACTGGTATAGCCTCTTTAGGAAAAAACGCCTACGGAAAAAAGTTTGATACATCTTTTATCATATAGCTTATGTCTGAAGCATAATTATACCTATGACTAAAATAGTTTTTGTTTTACTGAATATATTTTCCTAATTAAGTAATAGAAATTTTCAAAGAACATTATTGGGATAGTACGAATATTCTGGTGCATATGTTGGATATTTACTTTCATACATACATATACATATAAGTATATATATATATACATCTAAAAATGTCATAGAAATAATTGGCACAGTATTCTAACCTCGTTGTCCTAACCATTTTTGCTGAAAACTTTGGTGACTTTATGTCTGCAATGCACGATACCAAAGCAGAGTGCAAACACGAAAGCCATAAAACAAATAAAAATGAAAGACAAACACCAACTGCTGGGTATATATGTATGAATGTATGTATGTTATAAAAATGCCACATAAATCGATATAAACAAACTTTTCGCTTTTGGGCCAAAATGACCTGAGCTAAGAAATATTAGAGTGTAGCACGACGTCTTTAAAGGTATAAAGATAGAGTTTATTATTTTTTTTATTTTAAATACATTCAATCGTTATTATTTCAAATACTACTTTTTTTTTGCTCTCTAACAATATTATTAACTTCCAACCACAGCTTTGACAACAGAGTAAATAGTCAAGCTGTTCCCTTCTAGTCACAATATGCTTTGATAATACTTTACGTGTGTGTAACTAACTTCTTCGCAGATGACTTTAAGCTTTCTCAAAGACTTGCAGCTTTAAATACTTTTCATAAGGAAAAGTACTATTTAAGCACACATCGCTTGCATGGGTCACTCATACGCACGGTATTCCCACAACGCGTTCTCTTGCCTCCTTGCGGTATAAATATGTATGCACACATGTATGTATATATGTATGTGTGTGTGAGTATATGTATGTGGCACATTAAGTAAGCTAATACTCATGCATTGTCTGTCCTTCATTGTAGAGGTGGCCTTCCGTTTCCGTTGTCTTTGCACAGCGGAGAAACGCAAGCAATTCATCTCTGCTCTATTCTTTGATACACTCGCAACGCGTTGTCCTACATTCAATTTTCTCTTGTATTGTTGTGTAAATATGTGTTTGTTTGTGTTTCAAGAAAAAACTTGTGAAGATGCAGTGTTGCATTTTTCTTCGCTTTTTGTTGAGCACTTGCAACATTACGTTTCGTAAGATGTTTTTTATGCTACGAAAGTGGAACTGTGTTGAAGAAATAACAACTTTTCATAACTAAAATAACAAAATGAAATGTATATTTTCGCAATAAACGTTCAGAGTGAGAGTGAGATGATACAAGTATCATTGAGACCCCCTCTTAGGTCTTTTCATCTACAGAGAAGAAAATTATATAAAAATAGCAAATTAATTATACCCCGAGATAAATTGACTTTCATATCGCGATTATATATATTTTTATACTCTCGCAACAAAAGTTGCTAAGAGAGTATTATAGTTTTGTTCACATAACGGTTGTTTGTAAGTCATAAAACTAAACGAGTTAGCTATAGGGTTATATAATATCAAAATGATCAGAACCAAAAACCTATAAAGTATCATAACTAAGCCATAAATAAAGTTATAAAAGTAAAATTTTGAATAAAGGATCGCACTAGGAAGGGGCATATTTGGTTGTAATTTTTTTGAGGAAGTGGGCGCGGCCCCGCCCCCAAATCGGTTATTTGTATATATCTCGCAAACCAATAAAGCTGTATAAACCAAACTTTCTGCAGTCGGTTCTCCTACGTACCCCACCACACACCATGAAAATAGTTGAAATCGGATAATAATCACGCCCACCTCCCATACGGAGGTTAGGTTGAAAATTACTAAAAGTGAGTTAACTCACTAACGAAAACGTCAGAAACACTAAATTTCACAGAAATAATAGCAGAAGGAAGCTGCACTTAGATTTTTTTACAAAATTAAAAATGGGCATGGCATCGCCCACTTATGGGTCAAAAACCATATCTTAGGAACTACTCGACCGATTCGAATAAAATTCGGTATATAATATTTTCTTGACACCCTGATGACACGAGTGGAAAATGGACGAAATCGGTTCACAACCACGACAACTTCCCATATAACTCAATTTTGAATTCCATCTTATTCCTTCACTTTATAATACATAGTACATAAGGAACCAATGAAGATAGCGAAATAAAACTTTACACAAATACTGTATATGCTCTGTGGCATCACTTGTGAAACAATTGTCGAAATCGGACTATAACTTTTCAATGTCCCGGATATCGAATATATGGTTCAAATTGTGTGTTTTCTTAATAAAGATATAGCAATAAATTGCGAGAGTATGAAATGTTCGGTTGCACCCGAACTTAGCCTTTCCTTACTTGTTTCGATATAATTTTTAGAATATTTCGACATCACAATTTCTCCCCAATTCAATCAAAAGTTTTTTCATTGAAGTCCGTGGAGGCAAGCGACCTCTCCTATACTTTGTCCATGCGAATATAGTCAACAAATAAAAGCCGCAAATTGAGCAACATTCGTGTGCCATAAAAATCGATGTCGAAAAGCAACTTGAACGAGTATGAAAAAAAGGTCGAGAAATGTTTCGTCTATTATAGCTAAGCACAAATTGAATTCTGTGTGAATATGTGAATATATTTTGTCGCCGTGTCGAGGAGAATGCACCGAAGAGCTGCTTGTTTGAGGTTTGGTAGTAACTGTAGAATACTTACATAACAATGGACGCTGAATGCTGGGTCAAATTGAATTACATTGCTCGGATAAGAGCTACAAGTACCTAGCGGACAAGTTGTTAGCATACAAAGTGCGACCATTGTATCCAATAAAGGTGGACCGAAAGATTTGGGCAGTCGAAATAGGCGAAGTGCACACGAGTGCCCGCAATGGCATTGTGTAGCAGAAGACAAGTTTGCATTGCTATTTTCTTCTCTTTTGGTCTGCTAACGGTATTTTTATCTGCTGTGTTCCGGCGCCGGAAACTGTCATCGAAGCCATTGTGTTGGTCATTGTATACACTTTTCAGCGGTCGGCACTAGCAAACATATACTATCTACCGTTCTATTGTCTACTATTTCTCCTGTGAAAATCTCTGGGTTACAAAAAAATCAATATCAAGCACTTTCGAAATTCTGCTTTCATTTAGCGTTATTTCAACTCATTTTGTAATTAAAAGGAAATTAGTGTGTCAGCGTATGCCACCTTTTCTCAGTTAGAGTTGAGGGCAATGCACGCTTCAACAGCTGTAGACACTCACCACTACACATACACACACACACACATGCCAGTTTTGTGTTGTTCAAACTCAGGAGTCATAGTACAAAAAGTCAGCGCTGCATTGCAACCCTTAGTCAAGTGAAATGGAAGTGAAATTAACTTGCTGGAGTAAAGTAGCAGAACAATATAATACAAGCAAATGTGAGTCTAACAGAAAAGTACTTACTAACCCAATTTTTGCCTTGCACGCGATTTGTAAGCAAACAATGGTATCGGATATACAAATCATACATCATTTGTTATTGTTCAGCTGAGTTTGTAGGTACAAATATGTGCTCTGAATTTGACTTTGCGGGTACACTGTAAAAGAAATTGAAATGCCTCTGAGGAGCAGAAAGTAAAGAGGGAAGTCGGATGATTTCCAATATTTGAGATTTGGGCGTCTCAAAGTCGCATATTTCATATACGAGATGTGTTCAGAAAATAACGGGAATTTTGGTTTTTGAAAAATTAGTTCTTCATTCGTCTACATTAGTGTTGTAGTCTTCAAAATAGTCTCCATTCAATATCATGCACTTATGTCAGCGCTGCTTCCAATCGTCGGAACACTTCTCAAGCTCGATTTTTGGGATAGCCTTTGACTCTTTCAGCGATTTCTCACGTCTAACCATAGACTTATGACAATAGAATAGATTTTTGAATTTTTTTTGGAGTTTTCGAAAGGTAACTTAGTCGAAAGTTTCATAGCTCAGAGGCTAACAGGCGCGCTAATATTGTATTTATTGTGCTCTTAGTCTGAGCTAATTTAATTGGAACCTCCGAAACAACTGATCAGAACAAGAGATGAATATTATAAATTTAAAAGTATCTCTAACCAGTATTAGTCTCAAGGCGTTATACCTTCAGCACTGACTCTCTCTCTCTGAGAGGTCTTCTCAAATATCTTCTATGTTTAAGAATTGATTCTGGTTCCACTTTGACAAAGGCTTTAATAAATATAAAAGAGATATGATTTCTAGAATTTTCCAAGTGTAGCCCGAAGCGCATTTAGTAACCAAAGCCGCTTTAACTACCCCTGTGTTGACCATAAAAACGTGAAACTTTAAGCTACAAAATTTGTACTCAAATGCAAGCAGTCGCGCTAACGACGGTGACACAAACAACCACGTGTGCTGGGATTGCGGCAAACGAGCGACAAATGGAAGCGCATGTGGATGGTCGGTAGAAGCCAACAGCTGTATGAGCTCAACGAAATATTGAAACTTAAAAAGTGTATAGTTCAAAGGGAAGAAAAACCAAGCGAAAGGTATGCCGCGAGTAAGGGTCTATGCGGTCGAGACGTGTAAGTTGCATTCCAAACCATTTTCGACCAACTGTCCATTGCTGCATGCATAAACCCATACATAATACATACGTAAGTATTTAAGTACAGTTATGAAATGTTGGTTTCTTTCTCATATGCACACGTTGCAACCCTTGTAATCCATGTGACTGCGGTGCGGTGGTATGACTGCTTGAGACCCGACGTTCAGTTTAGTTTTATGGTCGCCACAATTATTGGCTTTTCCTGAGCACGAAAGCGGATTTTCCAGCAAAACATGTGGACTTATTTACAGTAATCACGGTACATGCCAACACTTGTTTTCGCTTAAAGGAGCGCTGTGTCTGAGTACCTATGTACTTATATACATCCATACTTGTATATATGCCAGTAGTATTTTCTAGAATTGATTTGTATTTAACTTTGACACCTCATTGTGCTTCGTCTACAAATTTTACACTTTTCTTTATTGATTTTTTATTTGCGCGTTTTTCATGTCTGCGAAGTTTTTCGCTTAAACTTGTTATTTGGGGGTCTGCTAAGCGAATAATCGTAGCTCTTTTTTCGTAAAGTTGCACTTCGAAGAACTGCTGTTGTATGCCAGAGAGTCTGTTAATCACACAGGCAGGAAGCTCAAATGGGAATTTTGTGTTTTGTCTGACTGCAAATGAACCTTGTTCTCCGCCTATTTTTAATGA
This sequence comes from Zeugodacus tau, assembly GCA_031772095.1. NCBI lineage: Eukaryota > Metazoa > Arthropoda > Insecta > Diptera > Tephritidae > Zeugodacus > Zeugodacus tau. Next base: position 78,088,795 of record CM062651.1, read on the forward strand.
GGTTGCCTTTGAGTTGAGTTGAGTGGGGCTAGAGCGAAATTATTTTCACAAAAAGGATCAACTATTTAATTGTTATACCCTTCACGAGTACAAAATGGCGTCTTAACCGTTAGAGTTGCCTGTTTTCTCAATTTTGGAGATTTCTGACTGAAAATTCATACTCTAGGGCATTCTTACTTCTGTTCCTTTATTCTAATTGTTTCTTTTTACTCCACAATTCTTAAAAAATAAACTTTAAATCAATTTTCATTCATGAAAGGTATAAATTCTTCGAAGGCAACCGCTTTTTAACGGTAAAGTTTTTAATTTGGGTTTTGGCGCGCTTACAAGCGAAACTATTCAAGCCTTTGAACTGCCACTTGAGGTCTCAAATCACACACCTACTCGTGCATACATTCACCGCCGAAGGGCAACTGTATGTGAAAAGAATCAAAAGGTGTTCGGCTGCATCAAACGTTGGATACTCCGTTCCGCGTGGGCTAGCTTGCCAGGCGGAAAGTGGCACATGAGGGTACATTCAACTCAACGCGCGCTTTGTAAGGCAAACAAAATGGTAGGCAATGGGCGAAAAAGTGAAAATAAAAGGTGAATATAATCGCTGGCGAAGTTGAGTGGAAAGTGGCAAGCCAGACATGGATAATTTTTAGCTATAAAAATTTAGAAATTAACAAATCATAAAATTTTAGAATTCATTTTAATCAAATCTCTAATTCATAAAATGCTTGAAAGCAGGCATTTTAACCATAAATTATAAATAATGCGATTCACTTGACTTTTCTCCATGTGTTTGCGCTGTTTTGTGAATGATTTAAGGATACAAATTTTCCGTTTGACTTGCCAAGGACATGCAACATATGCATATCAGTGCCTTATTTGCTTTTCGTATTTAGTAGTGCAATTGCAAACAAGTCAAAGCCGCTGTAGTCAAGCAATTGCAATGCCAAAATGTATTATTCTCAGTTAAAAAGTCATATACAGCTGCTGTTGTTGCTTTTGTCTCATCAGAGCTGTTGTGAAATTCACTTTCATAGCCAAACATGCATTTGAATAAACCAACTTTGAGACAGAGGTCGCAGCATGCTCAGCTAAATTCGAGCTTAGCTCCAATGAAATGCAACACAGCACAATGCTGCTTACTCTAGGGCATTCTTACTTCTGTTCCATTATTCTAATTGTTTCTTTTTGCTCCAAAATTCTTAAAAAATAAACTTTAAATCAATTTTCATTCATGAAAGGTATAAGTTCTTCAAAGGCAACCGCTTTTTAACGGTAAAGTTTTTAATTTGGGTTTTGGCGCGCTTACAAGCGAAACTATTCAACCCTTTGAACTGCCACTTGAGGTCTCGAATCACACATATACTCGTGCATACATTCACCGCCGAAGGGCAACTGTATGTGAAAAGAATCAAAAGGTGTTCGGCTGCATCAAACGTTGGCAACTTCGCTCCACCTCAGCTAGCTTGCCAGGCAGAAAGTGGCACATGAGAGTACATTCAACTCAACGCGCGCTTTGTAAGGCAAACAAAATGGTATGCAATGGGCGAAAAAGTGAAAATAAAAAGTAAATGTAATCGCTCACGAAGCTCGTAGGCTTGTAAAGTTGAGTGGAAAGTGGCAAGCCAAACATGGACAATTTTTAGCTCTAAAATTTTAGAAATTAACAAATCATAAAATTTATTTTCCATTTTAATTTAATCTCTAATTCATAAAATGCTTGAAAGCAGGCATTTTAGCCATAAATTATATATAATTCGGTTCACTTGACTTTTCTCCATGTGTTAGCGCTGTTTTGTGAATGATTTAAGGATACAAATTTTCCGTTTGACTGGCCAAGGACATGCAACATATGCATAGCATTGCCTTATTTGCTTTTCGTATTTAGTAGTGCAATTGCAAACAAGTCAAAGCCGCTGTAGTCAAGCAATTGCAATGCCAAAATGTATTATTCTCAGTTAAAAAGTCGTATACAGCTGCTGTTGTTGTTTTTGTCTCATCAGTACTGTTGTGAAATTCACTTTCATAGCCAAACATGCATTTGAATAAACCAACTTTGAGACAAAGGTCGCATGCTCAGCTAAATTCGAGCTTAGCTCCAATGAAACGCAACACAGCACAATGTTGCTTTGGCAACACAGTTGAGATGCCGCATACATATAGACGGGTGGATGGCATTCATACGAAATGGTTGTAAGTCTGTATGTTTCTGGTTGTGCGTCTGATGCTGAAAGCATAAAGGAAAACTAAGGCAAAGTAGGCTGTCGTAAGTGTCATAGGGCGTAGTGAGTGAGTCACTCATTTGTAGTTGAAAAAAGAAGAAGAAGAACAAATTCAGGTGCATGAAATGGGCAATGTGCAGTGAGGCATAGCATTTTGCTGATTCATTTCGCGCTCCAAATGAACAGCGCAACAAAACTACAATGTAATGAGTAATTGTTAATTTGTCTGCTGAAAATACACGCGTGTAAAAATTAAAAAATTTCCAGAAAAATAGTGAAAATTCACTTGCTGCTTGAACGCTAAACTTTCATGCGAGCTTTCACCGTAACGCTTTCATTGTGCTTACGTGTGTGTCAAGCGGTACACAATGTGCATTTACGTCATTACGGCCCAAGTGCCATGAGAAATGTTTACACAAGTGCAAACATGCTATGTTAGCAAGCGTTACGGTGGCAAATGTTAGCTGTAAATTCACTCAGGAAAGCTTTTTTGAAAAATATTCGCGGAAATACCTTTATGGCGGAAAACTGTAACCGACGGTAAAAACGTTATAAAAGCAAACTATTTCAGTGAAAAATCAATTTTAATGGAGACAAATATTTTTTTAACGGCATTTTTTATTATATTTTATTATTTTTTATTGTTAGTGTAAACTGTAAATTGTAGTCACATAAGTATATATGTGTTATTGTTTACTTTTTGAAATAAATAAATTCTCATTTCCAGTTCTCATTGCAATCCAAAACAGTTTTCGAGAATTTAATAGAATTTCACTTGAATTTGTAACTTCCTCTTTTGGTGACTTCGCATGTGCTTAACACACATGACTTTAAATAAAATTACGCTATTTATGCTTCTAGCTGCAGCTCGTTGCAATTTGTAGTTGTCGCAAGTGGCTTTAGTTGTTTGTTTGCGTTAATGCGAGCGCAGTGGAATATTTTCAAAGGATGTTCGCACCTTTCATGCAGAGAAAATAACTTATTTTTACTATGTGAAGGGGTTACTTTCGCCACACACCTACTCACCCTACTCGTATATATGGGTTGTGTATATTTAAAAAAATATGTCGAGTGTCAACCGCATGTGGGAAATGTTGCGCCACAAGTGAAAGGGGTGGGGGTGCAGAAAAAAAAATGTATGACAATGTTCAGTGCACTTTTAACCGCTTGTAAACTCGTGTTTTAAATTGGCTTAAAGAGTTCATGAAAGCTTATGAATTTCCCCTGCTTTTACATTTGTTTGGGAGTGTGTGTACTGGCAACATTTGTGAGTATTTTTTCCATGCTTTGAGTATCGTGTTGCAAGCAAATTGTTGCTCTGAATGAAATATTACGAAAAGTGTTGAACTGAAATGGAAATTTATGCTGAAAACACGCTTTAAATTTTCGAGAGAGGATTAAATGTATATATATTTTAGAATAAATATTTATTTTAGTCTAATGATAATGATACGTTTCTATGGGCATATGGGACCTACGAACCTCTAATAAATGAGATTTCCTATGTAATTATTTCAGTTTTTTAATAGTTTTCTACCGTGGGATAAGTCTCCTAAATATCGCCTATTAGGTTCTGTCGAGCGTTTTGTGTGAAAGACTAAAGCCCACCGTCAACAAACTGATTGGACCTTATCAGTGTGGCTTTAGACCTGGAAAATCCACAACTGACCAGATATTCACCATGCGCCAAATCTTGGAGAAGACCCGTGAAAAGAGGATCGACACACACCACCTTTTTGTCGATTTCAAAGCTGCTTTCGACAGCACGAAAAGGAGCTGCCTTTATGCCGCGATGTCTGAATTTGGTATCCCTGCAAAACTAATACAACTGTGTAAGCTGACGTTGAGCAACACCAAAAGCTCCGTCATGATTGGGAAGGACCTCTCCGAGCCGTTCGATACCAGACGAGGTTTCAGACAAGGTGACTCACTCTCGTGTGATTTCTTTAACCTGATGCTGGAGGAAATAATACGAGCTGCAGAGCTAAATAGAGAAGGTACAATCTTCTATAAGAGTGTACAGCTACTGGCGTACGCCGATGATATCGATATCATCGGAAACAACACCCGCGCCGTTAGTTCTGCTTTCTCCAGACTGGATAAGGAAGCGAAGCGTATGGGACTGGTGGTGAACGAGGACAAGACGAAATATCTCCTGTCGTCAAACAAACAGTCAGCGCATTCGCGTCTTGGCTCCCACGTCACTGTTGACAGTCATAACTTTGAAGTTGTAGATAGTTTCGTCTACTTGGGAACCAGCGTTAACAACACCAACAATGTCAGCATTGAAATCCAACGCAGAATCACTCTTGCCAACTTTGGACTGAGTTGGCAATTGAAGAGTAAAGCCCTCTCTCGACGAACCAAAGTCAAACTCTACAAGTCGCTTATCATTCCCGTCCTACTCTACGGTGCAGAAGCGTGGACGATGTCAACATCAGATGAGACGACACTAGGAGTTTTCGAGAGGAAAATTTTGCGCAAGATTTCAGAACATTGTCAACGGTGAATACCGCAAACGATGGAACGATGAACTGTACGAGTTATACGACGACATTGACATAGTTCAGCGAATAAAAAGACAGCGGCTACGCTGGCTAGGTCATGTTGTCCGAATGGACGAAAACACTCCAGCTCTGAAAGTGTTCGATGCAGTACCCGCAGGAGGAAGCCGAGGAAGGGGAAGGCCTCCACTCCGTTGGAGGGACCAGGTGGAGAGCGACCTGGTTACACTTGGAATTTCCAACTGGCGCCGAACAGCGAAGGAAAGAGAGGAGTGGCGCGCTCTCATCGATTCGGCTATAACCGGCTAAACGGTTCAACGCCAATTACATACATACAATAGTTTTCTTTAAATTTGGTAAAATAATAGCAATATATCGAATTGGGGCTATTTCGAAGCCAACAACATTAGTATAGACGAATGAAAAAAAAAAAAATCCCAAAAACCGAAAATTCCCGTTATTTTTTGAACGCACTTCGTAAGTTGCAAATGAATTCGGAACTGAAAATACACATATTGTGCAATATTCGAGATGGCGCATACGTATAGCTTCTGATTTACGTTCGATAAAGCATTTCAACCGAATTTCATTTTCAATTTCCCCGTACTGACACTCTTGGCATTTGTTGTCAGCTAGCTCAGCCATATTTTGTTGCCACAAACGTGACATCAGACGCAGTGGCACGTGTTGCAAACGTGTTCACGCTAGTTGCATACATTTCGTGCTCCACTATTAGCCACATATTTTGTGTGCCAGTCGAGCCGCATGTGGTTATTCATTGCCTCGTGTACTGTGATAAATACCAGTGTGTATGTGTGAGTCACGACATTCAATACGTGTGTTTTTTGGTAAAAGCACCGAGTAGAGTTACCTATAACGTGTGTGTAGGTAACTCTACTCGGTGCTTTTACCAAAAAGTAGTTAAATATTTGCCAGAATTTTCGTTGCTTGTGTTTTCTGTGAAAATACAGTGAAATGTGTTTATTTTCACTTTGCATTTATCAGCACCTTGGCGTATGAGCAACCATTTTCACTCTGCCGAACTGTGCGTCCAAATCACTCATACGCCATGCTGGCCATCATCATTGTCACTGTTCGTTATGCTGTGCGGTGTTGCGCATATAAATTGCACATTCATCAATTATTTTTTCGCTATAAATCAGAAAAATCAGTTTGAAACTTTGTGATGAACTATTCAACGGCGCACCGAACTCGGTTCGCGGCAAAGCCTTTTGCGGCAGCCAACACTTTTGTGAAGTGTCAGTAACTCTCAGTATATCACACGAAAGTACACGCACTCATATATCTAAAGGAGATTAAGCTCATATGCTAGTGCATTTGGATTTATGTGGAGCGCGCTGCTTAAAGTGCCTCGCATGAATGATGACGTGCTTAACAGCACCCGGAGTGCGCCTTTGACAGCTATTGCAGTTTTTGGACTGTCACACAGCGTCACAGCGCAATATGCATTCTGAATTATAGCAGTTTTTGCTTATCGCCAACCAACCAGTCAGCTTGCTTTGAGGAAATATTTTCAGTGAAATCTGGTTTGAGCGAACATCAGCTCTTTCAGAAAGCTATCAGGGCTATGAGGCTCACAATTATCGTTAATTACTCTCATACTTCGCAAATTTAAGCTAGCATGCGTAGAGATTAAGCCATAAATATGAAAGCTCCCAAGTGAAATTATCTCATGACTTACCGTTATAAATGCTTGGCTGCACCAAACGATATTAGCTCATTAATAATTTATATATCTGTAGCTATCTAGTTCGCTGATGATCCGTTGAAAAATAGTGTTTGTAATCGTGTGTTGCAAGTAAATGTATGTATTACACATGTAACGGTTGCCTGCGTTGCTGCTGCATCTGCAACATTTCAATTTCCCATGCGATTCCGCTTCACTTACTTGAGAAATAATTTGGCGTGCACTTGCGGTACATTTATCAGAGCCGGCGGGAAGTTTCTCATCAAATTGTTGTACTTACAGAAACAACATGACAGCAGGAGCAAGGTAGCAAGGAAGTACACGATAGGTAGCAGGCACTTCCGAACATCCGTGCGGACACAGAAATTGAAATTGCCGAAAAACGAACGAAAAGAAGCAAGGCGAACGAAACAGAGCAAATATTTAGAGAGTCGGAAAAAACATGCACTCAAATCGATTGCTTGATAAATTTTCGTTAAATTTATGTGGGCGCTTGTCGGTTTGCTGCGTTGGTGACCTCGTACAAATCGAGAAAATACACAGCAGTAAGCTTGCGGCTTGTAGATTGCTACTTGCCGCATTCCGGCTCAAGTTAGTTGAAAGTATTTTTCTATGTTTGCTGTGTGCACAAATTAATTTCTTTGCTACTTCTCTTATGTAGAAGCTGAGTTTCGGAAAAGGAAGAAGAAAGAAAGTGCGGCAAATCGCTACGGGGTACATTAGCGAATGAACTGCTGCCGATGTTTGCTCATTACATTCTATTTATGTGGCATGTTGCACAAATGTTTTTACAGCGGGATACTATTTTAGGAGCTGAGATGGCGTAGAGTGTTTCAAAAGGAAATAAGGAACTCAGAAAATACGTAATTTTCTCAAGTTGCTTAATTTTTTTTACCAAAATTTTTTAAATGTTTTTTAATATATAAATAAGATCTGGGCTAACGAAATGCCATTAAAAATATTGAAGAAATATTTAACAAACTCACTCCCCAAATTGCGGTGATTTCGTCTTCATAGAACTATAATATAATATTTTCTGGAGTGCTATAGCTATAAAATCTCAATTCCAAATCTTCCTCATTGATGAAATATTGCCTCATAAACTAGTAGCAGCGTCAGTTATTTACAAAACAACATTCTGCCATAAATAATCGTTTATTATCCAATTACTTGAGCACTCGCTTTCCCACCAGCAAACTCTTTCAGTTCATCTTTTGACAATTTTTTTCGTATAAATTATGTTGCAGTGGCAGTAAAAGAGGCACGAGTTAAACGCACTCACACAGACATACTCGTACTTACATTTGTCATTCTCGCATTCGCACCAAAGTCAACTACTAGTCCATATATATTATTTTCGGCAATTGTAGCGTGCTTTTAGGTGCCATAAAAATGATTTAATTTGGCGCACATTTCAACTGAATTACTGTCGTAAATTTGAAAAGCTAAGTACTCGAGTGAGAATGTGTCCACTTTGAAGTATGTCAATTTCGCTTTGTTGAAAATATGATTAATGTGCGAAAAATATGCGTTGGATGTACGCCTGTAGGTATGCTAAGCATTTAAGGGAATACTGAAAATGTATTTCATTTTTTTTCCTTTGTATTTTTTGACAAATTGTGCAATATTTTTTGATAGAAATAATTATTAGCATAAAGACGATTGGGGATTTTGTTTGTTCATTAGCGTGCTGTCGATAATTAAAGTCTCTTTTGTTGTTCGTTGAAATCAAATTAATTATACCCTAAACAGACAGGCTATATTAAGTTTGTCACGATGTTTGTAACACCCAGAAGGAAGCGTCGGAGACCCTATAAAGTATATATATAAATGATCAGTATGTTGAGCTGAATCGATTTAGCCATGTCCGTCTGTCTGTCTGTATATATACGAACTAGTCCTTCAGTTTTTAAGATATCGTTTTGAAATATTGCAGATGTTATTTTCTCTTCAGGAAGCTACTCATTTGTCGGAACTGCCGATATCGGACCACTATAGCATATAGCTGCTATACAAACTGAACGATCGGAATCAAGGGCTTGTATGGAAAACTTCCGCATTTTACTACAAATCTTCACGAAATTTGGTGTGAGTTATTGTTCATAGAAATAATTTAATCTCCGAAAAAATTGTTCAGATCGGTTCACTATAGCATATAGCCGCCATACAAACTGAACGATCGGAATCAAGAGCTTGTATGGAAAACTTCCACATTTTACTACATATCTTCACGAAATTTGGTGTGAGTTATTGTTCATAGAAATAATTTAATTTCCGAAAAAATTGTTCAGATCGGTTCACTATAGCATATAGCTGCCATACAAACTGAACGATCGGAATCAAGGGATTGTATGGAAAATTTTTCGCATTTGACGTGGTAGCTACACGAAATTTGACATGGATTAGTAAAATGTTTTCTTTTTTTTTACTTACGTCTTTAGATTTGCTTAAACACATAGTTACTAAAAGAAATGCACCTGTGAAGGGTATATTAGCTTCGGTACAGCCGAAGTTAACGTTTTTTCTTGTAAAATAGAGATCTTTCAGCATCTATAATAGAGTAAAGACGTTTAACGAAAGTTATAATTATAAGCTTCCAAGGAAAAAAATTAAAATTAAAATTTTTAAAGACATTTGTATGTTTAAATAAATTTAATTTTTATTGAAATTTTAATTTAAGCAATCGATAGTAGTATTCATAGCTGTGCAAATACTATAAATATCCACACAAATTTATATCGATTCATACGCAAACCCTCTAACCAAACAACAGTACTATTTACATTTTTAAACAGCCATAAACTCTCCTCCAACTAATTATTCAATTAGTAGAACCGTAGAACCGACATTCGCAGTTTTCTCATTTGCTAATAGCCGCAAGTAGAGCAAATAAACACCATTCTGAGTGTGCTGGTTTATTAATGATGCCCAAGTCCGCTCTTTGTTGCTATTGTATTGTGGCTAACCGACAACAATTTGTTTACTATTTACTATTTTATATGCGTGTCTTGCGATCGATAATCAATAAATCAGCTTATACGGTAACAAAAACAAAAACAGCAGTTGAGGAAAACGTGTCTAGGTTGGTGTTCTACTCACCGTTCACACAGCTCCTGCATTGATTGCTTGTCTTCGACACACGTAAGACAGCACACATACACACAGGGAAATTTATGCAAAAGCGTGTAAGAAATTCAGTTTACAACAATAATAAAAAAACGACAACAACAAATGCAAATCAATAATTCTGTACAGTTTTTGAGGCGTTTATCGCTGAGTGAGCAGCAAGCGGCTGAATGGCAGGCGAGACGTGCAGTGGCATATAAAAGTATAATTTTCTCAATAAATAAAGCAGGGACACACATACATCTGTACAAATGTGTTTTGTGGCAGAGCGCGAGTCTTTATTTGTAATACTTATGTGCTTGCCACACACTGTGAGTGTGTCTCCTCCAAAAGCGGCTGCCACGGCAGTTATAAGTGCGCCTAAGAGCAGCTCAATATATCACTTTTATACGCAAGTTGTTGTTGTTGTTATATATATTTACATTTCGTATAATATGGTTGCTCTTTCATGACCCCTGTGTATTTATCTGTGTGCGCTCATTTCAGCGCGTGCCAACGCATGTAAATTATTTATAATATCCTGCGCGCAGATATTTATATCGTTTGTGTCTCTGTGTGTGTAATGATTTTGAGTTGAGGCTCAAGTTTATTATTGTCGCTGAATATGTGCTTTTTGTTCTAATTTTGTTGTATGCTTCTATTGACTTTTTAGCGCATTTGCCACTCAAGTGTTGTTGCATAAGTTATTCGCATTGTTGGTATGGTAATCATTGGAGATAAGAGCAATGTAAACAGAAATATGAATATGAAAAATGAAAAAAAAATATATATATTTTTACTGTTATAACGAAACATCTAAAGAATTGCTAACATCAATATGAATTTATCATAAATATTTGACACGCAATTGAGTTTGAGTTTGACTGCAGAGACTACGGGTGTACAAGCAGCACTTACCTTATATAATCATTAATAATTGCTTACATGAATTCAAAGAAAGTTTTCATTTCAATTAATCTTAAAAGGACTCAACACCCCTTTAGAATTGTAAATGAACAACATTTTCAATAATCGCCCACTGTCATTCCCTTTCTAAGGCAAGCTGTCATAATACACATAAACTTGAGCTGCTGAAGGATTGCGCGGACTGCGCTGGCATAAAAGCCAGACAGTAGAATGTAGCATCTCAGCCAAGAACTGTCGGTCATTGGCGCTGTTTGTAGCTCTTTGCCATTAGCATTTTTGGGCACTCGCCTTATTGGCGCCAAGTTGCACTTAATTTAGTTTAAGGCTGATAGTTGAGTAGTTGTAAACCATTTAAGTTTTGAATCTTATGTGGGTAGCTCGACTAGACATGGTAGGAAGTGGCAATTATGTTATAGGAACACGTCCGTAGTGGTTGGCTATATAACATAATATATTATAAAATATATAAGTATTATATATGTAGTATTTAATGAAATTCACTAAATCTAAAATGTTATTCAACATCCTTGTTCTCTTACTCAATTTACAGGAGTCAACATCGACGCGCATACCTCGCCTAGATGGCGGCTCACGCATTCCCTTACCGGGCAGTTTGCGTCCGCCCAGCTCCAGCGCACACAATGTCACTGGACTGGCAGCACGTACATCGCAAATTCTTCAGCGTGCGTCCACAGTTGGATTTCCACAGAAACGTCCTTCGACATTGGCTGGCCTGCGGCCGTCCATTGTGAGCGCGACCGCTTTGAAGCGTAGCGCTTCTGGGGATCACATTACGAACGCAATGAACTTGGTTACCAAGAAAACCACCACAGCGTTCAAGAAATGGATGGGCAAGTCGGAGAAAATGCCGCCGCCGCTGCCTACGCAAGTTCATAAAACACACGTTCCGGCACAGTCTAAAAATATACGAAAACAAGCGTCGCATGTGAAAGCGCCGGTTCCAGTTGTGCCTCCCGCGACGGATTACTTCGCCACACCACGTCCGCTCACGCGTTCCGACACGTTTGTGCGCACCGATAGTCCCAACGACATAACACAATTCTCACCAAGCTTACTAACACAATCGACGCCTGCACCGCCCACAAACGGGGCGCTTACAACTACACGCATTATCCGTCCTCCGGATATTAACGAGACAACGAAATTACTTAGCAACAATTCCCGACATGCTCTATATAACACCCAGAGTTTGGACAGTAGTCACCACAATCCAGCGGCGCAATTCGGCGAGACCTTTGAAGCGAACAACCAGCGCACAATGCTACTTGATGAGGCGAAGAACGATGTGACCATTAGCCTTAATAACCAATATTCGCCGAATGCAACGCAATTAATAAAAGCCAACTTGACGGCCACGTTTAATGTACCCGCTTTGCTGGGTCAAACTATGAATGTAGTCTCAGCATCGGAGACTTTTACGTCTAAACCACAATTGATCTCAAACGAAACCATTCTCTTCGACACCACAGCGTCCTTGGGTAGCACGAAAATCATAGACTCTGCTGATGCCATCTCTCCAGTGACTAACGCTACTTACTCTAACCCGGACTCGTTGGATAATCTTCAACTATTAGAAGATGTGTCTGCACCGTCGGGTTTCTTAGAGATGGACCTAACATTACAATCAGATGGCGCAAGTGATCACGAAAAGACACGCGATAATCTGTTGGATTGCACAGTTTCTTCGGATACCGATGACATGAATAGTACTTTGAAAGCGCTGGCGCCAGAAAAAGCTCACATGAAACTGCAACTTAATTCCACAGTGAATTCGGAACGATTGCTTGATCTCACTAACACCCTATCGCCGTCTAGACAACAAATCCATATGTTGAACATGACTAAAGATTATTTGGAGCCCTCGTTTACGGGATCACGAAATACCAGCCAACTGCTTTATATGACACAACACCAATATACCGGCTCAGAGCATAATACTCCGGAATACAATCCGACAATGAAATTCCAAGATCGTACCCATCTACTTTCCTCACCGCAAATATCACTCAAAGGCGCACAAAGTGATTTGGTGTTGCCCACGTGCACACCCGAAGACGAGCCTTTAAGCGTGCCGATGAATATGGATGCAAAAATCTTACTTGCTATGGGTGCGCGTACGACCGATTTTTATACAGCGCGAGATGCTAATCAGCAACAGGTGGTTAGCTGCGCATCTTCCCTGCAAGATGTGAACAATCCGAGTGCTAAGCAAAAATCTCGGTATTCATTTGGGCTGGACCTTACGGAGTCCACACTTGATTGTTCGATTGACTTGGTGGATGCGTCACTTTCGTCCAACGCGCCTGGCCATCCCACTGCCAACAGCTCCATGGCTGCGCACTCACAGTCATCTTCGTTGCAGGCGCAACAGCAGCAACAACAGCAACAGCAGACATTGCGGCGACAAACGTCCTTCGAATTGGATGAAAGTTTGGGCATTTTGACCCCCGACCAAATGAAGGAATTTCTTGACTCCACCAACACTAACAACACAAACAACTTGGAATTGCCTCTATCACATAATGGCAATAAAATGGCAATGCATCATATGCGAATTGATCAAACGCCATCGCCGGAGGAACTGCCACTGGATCCGGTTGAGGTAAAGACTGATATGACAGAACTTTTGTTGTCACAACAACAGAATCAGTCGAATATTTGTGAATCGGCGCTGAGTCTGCAACATCAACAGCAGCTGCAGCAGCGTCAACAACACCTACAGCAACAACAACAATTGCAGAGTAGCTCAATTAGTACAGCTGAAACGATCTCCACACATACAGACATCGACGTTTCCTCCAAAACATCGGATGCAATGACGAAGTCAAATGTTTCGAAGATTTCGACCAGCTTCATCACAAGTGTCACTAGTGTCACCAGCTTGGATACCGGCTATCAAGGCGACGGTGAAATGTCACGACCAGCTTCGCGTGGCGCTTGTGATCATTCGCCGTCCAATGGTCCGGCGGCTCGTAAAGGTGGCCACGTCTCACGACAGCCCAGTTTTAACCAACAACTACAGCAGCAGCAAATGCCATTGGTGCGACGACAAGATCCCATGACTGACTCTGACTTTTTTACAGAATCCGATGCCGATGACATATTTCATCGTGGCGATCGTCGCGCCCAAGTTATCGACGGACAATTATATGGACCAATGCATCAGCCAACGGCCTCCGTATTCATATCTGAGGATCCCGAAGATTCTTGTATGGAATCATCGGGTATATTCACAGACGTTGAGAATCGGTGCGAAGATGATTTGGCGCAAATGCGTCGTCAAGATACGCAAGATGCAATTTTGGATATGTCACCGGAAGGCGATGGCGACTCCACGGAAACAGTGAAGAGTAATCGAGAAGCCAATAAAAACGCCATCAACAGCGAGCGAAATGCTAACAAAAGTGAAATTATGGCTGGTGGCGACGTAACTGTAATTACAACGATGCGACATGGTGCTGCCACAACACTCGGCCAAGGTCAATTGAGTAGCAGCCAAACATCTTCAACTATACATAGCAGTATGAGCACCGATCGTCTCTCAGCAGCTACTCTCTCCAATCGCACTTCATACTGCAGTGTCGACGGCAACACCATCAATGCAGACTGCAAGAGCTTTTCCTCACTGGAAGAAGCTTTCGATGAGAGCACATCAGCGCTGAACATCACCGATACCCTCAACAACACAATACTCAGTCCAGCAAGTGCCGAACAAGCCAGACGATCGCGCCTCTCCACAACTGGAAACGACGGCGGTGGCGTCAACAGTCGTTCTGGCGATGAATGCTCGGCCAGCGTTGAAAGCCAACAGCACGAGTCAGTGCTGAAAGTTACACCACCGCGTAAACACGCGTCGCTAACTTCGCTCTCGACAGTCGCGGCTAATAACGCGACATTTTATGGTGCTAAAACAGAAAACGTGGGAAACAAATTCACACACGGTTTATCGGGAGCGCGTGGTTCCATACTCATTGAAAGGGAAACGCATTCGGAATCGGGCACAGCAGGCACAAAAGCAGCGTGCTGCCCCTCCACATCATCCTCGACAACCTCGCTGTCTGTGGACAATCAAAGCAACAATAACAAAAACATACATCGCTCCGCATTAGAGGCGGCCGTTGCAGCTGCCGCGAAAGCCACAAACGCCGCGTGTGGCACAAACAAGCGTACGCCGCGTACGACGAAATTCGCGTCCGCGCGTAACTCGCCGAAGCAACGCACATCAACCGGGTCGGTCGCGAGTGTAAGTGATATTGGCACGCCAACATTAAATGTGCGCAAAAAGCAGACTCCCAATAAATGGGAAGCAGTGATGAATAAAATTGAAAGCAACAAAGCATTACCAAAAAAGAATTTGAAAGAAGTGAAATCAAGAGTGTCCACAATACTACGCCCCAGCAATGGGGTAGGTGCTACAGGTGATGCCGGCAGCAATGCCGCTACAAATACGCCGACGACGGCGGGGCGGTTGAGTGGCGGCGCGTTGCTGGGACGTTCCAGCGCCACCTCTACGCCGCTAATACGGCGTTCGCCCAGCTCAACGGCGGCGAGTGGCACGATGAGTCCGCGTACGAATGGCATGTTGTTACCGCTGCGGCCATTGGATAACGGCACTCAACGCAGCAATAACGGCAGTCCCATAACGACGCAACAAGTGTCAAAGCGTCTATTTCAAGGAGTTGCTGCCAAGCGGTAAGTCCAATTGTGAACATTTTGGCAACACACACACGCACATCTAGACAGACAGACAGACATATATGAAATATTATAAAAATAAGTTTTTATGTGGTTTGCGCATTCCACAACGCCTTATCTGGGTTGTTTGGTTGTTGGTCGAGTTGGCTTGCGAAAAGTGAGTCTAACAGACAACTATTTATTAAGCTGTGCTATAAGTATTTGATATTTGCTTATCGCCTCTATCTTTATGTCGTCGCTTTGAATAAGTGGTGTTTCCGTTATCTTGCCTATTAGAAATGTATGAGTTCGCGAGAAATTGCACTTGAGTTTGCTTGGCGTATACAAAGCGTGTGCATTGTCTGTGCTTATGGGGCTGTTTCAAGTATTTTCGCGTAATTTTTTTTTAATTCGGAAACTCTACTCCACTTTTATGGTTGACGTTGTTGTCATAATATTCTATCTTCTTCTTCCAAATTTTTCCAAATATTCCATCAACATTCTTATTTATAACTGTTTGTTGAAATATTCTTTCTTGTGACAATAATTTGAACACTTGTATAAATAGAAAGAAGCTAAGTGCTGGCAGAAAAGCGGTTCTAGTGAAATGAAGGCAGTTCTAAGGCAGCTCTGAGCAAAAGACAATACTTTAAATTGTCTCTCAGACTATCTCAGAACCATTCTTGAATAAGACATGGTTTCGAGATGGAGGTCTGAAAACATCCGCAGTGCTTGCTATATACTATATGTAGCGGGCAAAATGTGACTTCTGATCTACACACAAATGAAAGTATTTAGTCTTTAGACATCCCGCGGTGTCCACCCACAGTTTGCTGTTCTTTGCAGTACCAACTGAGAACGCCACATAGAGTCAGACTAAAGCTCAAGTACAATTAAAGAAATTATACTTTTTACAGTTACATATGATTCAATAATCAAAAGACTTTCATCGCTATGAGTTTGATTGAGTTTAAGTGCACATTAATGAGGTTTATGGGAAAACGCATAGCTTTGAATTAATGGCGAATACTTCAATAAGCAATGCATTGAATATTATAAGGCAAAGAAGACACAAGCACCTGCCATTGATACCTCATGCGTAAGGCAAACTAAATAATATGAAAATACTACAATTACTCATAAAACAGTTGGCAAGTCATTACACATTCGTGTGTTCGACGCGTGGAAGTGAGAATTTCAGCATGCCTTTGTCTTCAGCCGACTCTAATATTTATAATAAAATCGCTTATAAATACCATGCGCTTCATATACTCAGTGAGGAGTGCAGTGTTCCACGTCGAGATTTTTATGTGCCAATAAGACGTTCCGGTTTCCACTGTAGCTGTAGTTCTACGTGATCAGCAAAATACAAACGCACTTACAATTATATACTACGTATAAGCATGTAATAAATACGAGCTTACCTTTTAATTGTTTACGGCAACGAAAATGCCAAACCGCAAAGTGAGTTGCATTAAAGCGCCACAACTCACATTCGTGGCGAATCAGACATAAAGGAAAACCAAAAATACCGAAAAGAAATAAACAAAATAACAATAAAAACTCACTCACTCACTCACTGCACGGTGAATGAATTCATATGCGGTAGCTAGACACAACAACAACAACAACAACAACTTGCAGAAATATTGCATTAACACCGCAACCAACGAGCGAGCATCCAACACAGTTGAGTGATGAGCGGTGAGCAATTAGAACATTGCTTGTGTGGCGCTTTTGAGATGCATAACTTGCCCCTGTGTTGCATTTAGTTGCATGTCGCCGCGACTTGACAGTTCTGTGACACTTGTCATAATAGTGTGTCGACACCGCAAACAACAGAGACATACGAGTACACACGGAGATATACAATACACATTACAGTAGACATACGGAGTGACATATTTACTGCGTTTGTATCGCATAAGATCTACTTACATATATAGATATAATCTTGAACAATCTTTAATGGTATTGCATAACTTTATCAATTACCGACTGCATTTTGTACTTATCTTCCCCATAAACGAAATTGTAATTACTCAACATAATTGTATGTATGTTATTGGCGTTCAACCGTTTATAGACGAATCGATGAGTGCCCGCTACTCTTCTCTTTCCTTCGCAGTTCGGCGCCAGTTGGAGTTCCCAAGTGTAACCAGGTCGATACCCACCTGGTCCCTCCAACGGAGTGGAGGCCTTCCCCTTCCTCGGCTTCCTCCGGCGGGTACTGCATCGAACACTTTCAGGGCCATTCGGACAACATGACCTAGCCAGCGTAGCCGCTGTCTTTTTATTCGCTGAACTATGTCAATGGCGTCGTATAACTTGTACAGCTCATCGTTCCATCGTCTGCGGTATTCGCCGTTGCCAATGTTCTGAGGACCATAAATCTTGCGCAAAATTTTCCTCTCGAAAACTCCTAGTGTCGTCTCATCTGATGTTGACATCGTCCAAGCTTCTGCACCGTAGAGCAGGACGGGAATGATAAGCGACTTGTAGACCTTGATTTTGGTTCGTCGAGAGAGGACTTTACTGTTCAATTGCCTACTCAGTCCAAAGTAGCACCTGTTGGCAAGAGTGATTCTGCGCTGGATTTCGAGGCTGACATTGTTGGTGTTGTTGATACTGGTTCCCAGGTATACGAAATTATCTACGACTTCGAAGTTATGACTGTAAACAGTGACGTGGGAGCCAAGACGCGTGTGCGCCGACTGTTTGCTTGATGACAGGAGATATTTCGTCTTATCCTCATTCACCTCCAGACCCATTCGCTTCGCCTCCTTATCCATGCGGGGCGACATAATTAATATCATTTAAGCGATCATAACCATGCCTTATACCAGTTGCGCATTCGTTTCACCACTCTCTACTGATTGATGAAATTACGTTAATTATGTTATCTTCAGTTCGAAACCATATCATCATGCATTTGTATTAACCTTCAACTGTAATTATTGGCGCTTCCATTAATTTCGCTGAGCTTTCGCGCCTATTAATGGCGTGACCTTGATGCCGACCACCAAGTGGTGAGCTTAGGATTGGCTTGAAAAGCTTGATGAATGTAATGAAAGTGTACTCCATCGCGAAAGACATCAGAGATTTACAATTGATTGCCGAGGGGCGCCTGTTGAAGAAAAATCATTTTATGCCGATTGAAATCCGATTGTAATTTGACCCTCGAAGCTTTGGTTATTAACGCAGCTGTGGTTCTATGAGATGCGTTGTTTACGAAACACCGTGTAAGCGCTAAATTTAATAATTTTTGTACGCGAAAGAGCAGATAATTGGTTTCATAAGCATGGCGAGCATAAATTTACATATTTTCATCATTTATTTCACCAATAACAATTTACGAGCGGTATGCATAAGTGGAGGCAATCGCAGTGGCGTACTCAATACATAATATATTTAAATATTTTCGGTGTATATTTTAAGGTAATGTTTCCATATCTTATTTACCTACTATTTCACAAGCCAAGAGCATACAATAATTTAGTATATTCGAATATACCCATGTATATGTGTAGCCGGTTCATTTCACTTAAGCGAAACTTCTTTTAAACTTCTCGTTGACCTTGCTGAGTTGCCAGCGGCAGCTATTTACCTGTCTACATAATATCGGAAAATACATATATGTATGTATGTATGAACTCTTGAACATGTAGTATTGCATATACACATGTTCTTATGATATTTAAGCGTACGTTATTCAATTCTATTTTGCTTACACTATTTGTTGTTTTGTTTTCTGTCAGAAATTTATTTTGTAGTTGCTTTTGCTGCCGACAAGTTCAATAAATATTTACACCTGAGGGTTAAATATAAGAGAGCATAATCGAATGCATAGAATTTTTCAACAACAGAAATGTTCGGAACTAGTTTTAGTTTAGACAAATTGTTGTTTTACTATCTATACCGAAATATATAAATACAAAAACATATAAATAATATTGGAATGAAGCTTTCATAGACATACATATGTATGTGTATATGTGTTTGCTATCATAAAGTGACGAAAATATTTGAAAATGTTGCTTATCTGCTATCAGTGAACTTACTGCGCTAAAGTTAGTGTATTCTGAGACTTTCGGCAGACCTCGGCCTTATTTCTGTTGTTTTTTTTCCTAAATACACATATATGCTGAACACTTTGAGAGCTGGCAATCAATAAGTTTCATTCATTTATTTACGTTAGCTAGACATTCCATTAGCGTAACGAAACTAACGTAGAATTTTTTATTTATACACGTAACTACATATACATACATATATATCTACACACACATACTCGTTCGTACACTTGTGGTATTGAAGGGCGTTCGCTTAGTTAAACGCGTAAATTAAATTTGTTTTCATTGAATTTGTTTGGAAAAACTGCTGTTGTGTCGACAAGTGGCGTATTTATACATGCATATATTCGATCAAAAAAAACAATAACAACAACAACTACAATCAAACCGACAGCTATAACTCGCAATAACAACGTGTTTGGGCGTTTTTCTCACACTCACGCAAGCGCTCAGCCAGCTGTGTGTGTCGTGCGACGGGGCGCGCTACAGTGGTGTGCACAATTATGCATATAAATATATGAAAAACACACAAGCACACCTGTCATTATTACATGCCGCTGCTTACGCGCACCCACACACACCGTGGCGAAGCGCGCAGGCAATCAAAAATATTAAAAGCGACAACAAAAACAAAAAATGTAAAAGAAATGATTTGTTTAGTAATAAAAATAAAAGCGTGATTTTTGTTGTTGTTTGCGGTACTTTTTGCAAGCATTGACATTTCGTTGATTTATGAAGTGCGAGTGAGTGTCTATGTGTGTGTGTGCGGGTGCATTGCTGTAAGTTAGACTTTTTCCTTTTTACTTTCCGATTTGCAATTGTCGCTTTTTAATGCATTAACTTAATGCAGTTGTTGTTGTTGTTTTTGTTATTGCTCATTGCTCATTGCACGCGCTTGTCAATTGCGGCGATTAATTTCTCAAAAGTTTTCATGTGAAAAATTAATCATTTGTACGCTGTGTGTGAAGCACTTGCTCGCCCCCCCTCTCAACACATTGGCATACCACTCAATTACTTGCTTGCATTTTTGCAAATCTCTCCCTCCGCTCCGCTTGCATTTTAATATCATACTTTACATTTATTACTACATACTTACTTGTTGTTATTGTTATTGTTGGAATGCTGGGCTTTTATTGCGGCAATTTGCGACTACATTTGACTTTGCTTATTGCCTCGCTGATTTGTGATCTTTGACATTTGCCGCGTATGCTTTGTTGTGATTTGTTGTGATTTGTTTTTTATTTTTTTCGTTGTTGTTGCTGTTACTGCTCACGGAGTGGAGATAGTGATCTCTATGGAATCAAAACAATCTGAGATATGTACATTAGGGTGGCCCTTAGTTGTATGGAGGATAAAAACAGTTTCTGGATTCTCGATCGCACCCCCTAGAAATATGCGAATAGCCCAAAAACTAGTATATACAAAGTTTTGGGTCAATCAAAAAAGGTTTAGAGGTTGCGCAAGGAGCTTGAAATCCTGAAAAAAATAAGAATTTTTGCCATTTTTATGTCTCAGACTTCCATATTTCAAAGTCACACTATCCCTTACTGGTTTTCCATATCGTATTAAGATAATAAGAATAACATTAGAACCGTTATAACGGTATATCACGAGCATGCGACGCTTGAGAATGCACCACATTGAATTTACTTTCATATTTGTATTTCTGTAACTCTATCATCAATCGACCGATTTTTAAAATTGTGGTAATTTTGGAAAGGTAATAAAATGCAGATCTTATTACGGTATGGAAAACCAGTAAGGGATAGTGTGACTTTGAAATATGGAAGTCTGAGACATAAAAATGGAAAAAATTCTTAATTTTTCAGAATTTCAAGCTCCTTGCGCAACCTCTAAACCTTTTTTGTTTGACCCAAAACTTTGTATATACTAGTTTTTGGGCTATTCGCATATTTCTAGGGGGTGCGATCGAGAATCCAGAAACTTTTTTTATCCTCCATACAACTAAGGGCCACCCTAATGTACATAAGTATGTGATTTTTATTTATTTGTATGAAATAATGCTTTACACTTTTTAGTTATTAGAAAGCTTTTTAATAATTGTTCTCAAAGTTAGTAGAAGGTGAAGTGTTATTTCCTAGCTTCTTAGATAATGAGAATAGCTAGTGTGATCTGATGATGAACATGATATAGAGTATAGGTTATCTTAATACTATTTAAATTAAGTAAAGTTTCCAAAGAACTTAATGAAAATCTTATTAAGATTTAAAAAATAAATATTTAATTATGAGCTAGTGTGGTAAATGAAATCATTTATTTATTTTTCAATTAATCTCTATATAAAGAAAGGGCTAAGTAGATTTAAGGTACATATATTTCCAGAAAAAAACTTGACGTGGTTAATTTTATTGAGATATCTCGCATTCTAAGCAATATATAAGGCACAAAATCAGCAATAGATGACAAGACAAGGTGATATCGAGTCCCTCTCTTTGCTAGCTGTAGCATCCGTATCTAATTGTACTGAGAGAAGTCTCCCTTTTTGACACCGAATCTTATAGTGTTCAAGCTCGAT
This sequence comes from Zeugodacus tau, assembly GCA_031772095.1. NCBI lineage: Eukaryota > Metazoa > Arthropoda > Insecta > Diptera > Tephritidae > Zeugodacus > Zeugodacus tau. The sequence goes on from CM062651.1 coordinate 78,110,559, forward strand.
TGAGAGGTCTGTGAGATACTCAAAAACATTATGTGAAAACTTCAAGAGGTATGGATAGATGTATTAGGTCTGCTTCCGCAGTTTTCCAATAGATGTCTCTAGGATCAAGCACAGGTCGATTAAATCGATTTTTTTTGTATCGATCTTGGACATTTGTGTCAACATTAAACCAACAAAATATTTGTAGAGATCTGTTTGCATCCCAAACTTATTCTCAACTGAAAATGTCACTTTTTGAGCCGAATTCTCGACATTTGTGGGAAAATTTGCTTTTCTTTTTTAATTCCAAGAAAAATGGAGCGGCTGCGGCTCATCGACATTTGTAACCGTTTTTATACAAAAAAAAACTTAAATTTACAAAAAAACGGCCGAAGCAAAGTTGTAGACCTAATAGATTTGGATCAATGTCGCTATATATAAAGTGAGTGCCACAATTTGTGCTCTTATACCTTTATTAAGGCTTTGATTATATAATATGTCTAAAGAAGAAGGAATCTGACGGAATTCAAAATGAGGTTCTATAGGATTTGGGTTGTAGGCCGGTTTTATCCATATTGGAACTGTGGAAAGGTGTTCAAACTATTGGCTCAGTTGCAATATATATTTGTATTTATATAAATATATTTAGGTTATGTATATCAATGAAGCAAAATACTGTCGCACTGTATAAAATATTTACACCGCGCCCTGGGAGTATTTATGCTAAATTATTCATAATCCATGTACTTACAGAGCTGATTTATGGCATAAAACAAAAGCAAATGCAAGGCGAATGGGCTGCAATAAAAACTAATGGACTTGTATACATACATACATATATGAACACATATTTCTGCATGCAAACAAGCGCTGCTTGCTTTTTGCCTGAAAATCATATTGGCGTGAGTACATATGTATGTACGTCTGACCATTAGTGTGGCATGAGATATGAGAATTGCCACACATTCGCCCAACACCTTTCCATAGTCTCGCTGGCGCGTCGGTGTGAATACGCGCCGAGCATGCTAACCAAAACGCGGGTGTTAGGCCTACTGCCACCATTTAACCATAAGCAAACTAACGGGTGATTTTTTTGAGGTTAGGATTTTCATGCATTAGTATTTGACAGATCACGTGGGATTTCAGACATGGTGTCAAAGAGAAAGATGCTCAGTATGCTTTGACATTTCATCATGAATAGACTTACTAACGAGCAACGCTTGCAAATCATTGAATTTTATTACCAAAATCAGTGTTCGGTTCGAAATGTGTTTCGCGCTTTACGTCCGATTTATGGTCTACATAATCGACCAAGTGAGCAAACAATTAATGCGATTGTGACCAAGTTTCGCACTCAGTTTACTTTATTGGACATTAAACCAACCACACGAATGCGTACAGTGCGTACAGAAGAGAATATTGCGTCTGTTTCTGAGAGTGTGGCTGAAGACCGTGAAATGTCGATTCGTCGCCGTTCGCAGCAATTGGGTTTGTGTTATTCGACCACATGGAAGATTTTACGCAAAGATCTTGGTGTAAAACCGTATAAAATACAGCTCGTGCAAGAACTGAAGCCGAACGATCTGCCACAACGTCGAATTTTCAGTGAATGGGCCCTAGAAAAGTTGGCAGAAAATCCGCTTTTTATCGACAAATTTTGTTCAGCGATGAGGCTCATTTCTGGTTGAATGGCTACGTAAATAAGCAAAATTGCCGCATTTGGGGTGAAGAGCAACCAGAAGCCGTTCAAGAACTGCCCATGCATCCCGAAAAATGCACTGTTTGGTGTGGTTTGTACGCTGGTGGAATCATTGGACCGTATTTTTTCAAAGATGCTGTTGGACGCAACGTTACGGTGAATGGCGATCGCTATCGTTCGATGCTAACAAACTTTTTGTTGCCAAAAATGGAAGAACTGAACTTGGTTGACATGTGGTTTCAACAAGATGGCGCTACATGCCACACAGCTCGCGATTCTATGGCCATTTTGAGGGAAAACTTCGGAGAACAATTCATCTCAAGAAATGGACCCGTAAGTTGGCCACCAAGATCATGCGAATTAACGCCTTTAGACTATTTTTTGTGGGGCTACGTCAAGTCTAAAGTCTACAGAAATAAGCCAGCAACTATTCCAGCTTTGGAAGACAACATTTCCGAAGAAATTCGGGCTATTCCGGCCGAAATGCTCGAAAAAGTTGCCCAAAATTGGACTTTCCGAATGGACCACCTAAGACGCAGCCGCGGTCAACATTTAAATGAAATTATCTTCAAAAAGTAAATGTCATGAACCAATCTAACGTTTCAAATAAAGAACCGATGAGATTTTGCAAATTTTATGCGTTTTTTTTTTAAAAAAAGTTATCAAGCTCTTAAAAAATCACCCTTTATATACATGTGTATGTATGTGTCTGTTTAAAACACCAAATAAATCTGGCCCATTAATGTGGTGTGTTCGCTGCTTGGCTGCCATCTTCTTCGCATGCGAAATAAATATTGTGTGCGCTGAATGTCGGAAATTAAGGTTAATTTAAGGCATTTGTCAGCAAGAGGCGTATGTAGCACATTCTGGCCACTGTTCGCACCTTTGCAACAACAACAACAACAGCAACAACCAACAAGCCGCCTTACAGCGTCGTCATGGTCACACAGAAATCGCCACCTGTTCCTCATATGGAGCCAAAAATATGCAACAACGCGGATATGGAGAACTGACTTCGTTTATTTACTCGCTGTGGACTTCGGGGGAGTCAATGGCGGCGCTGCGTAAAATGTTTGGCATAATTTTAATGTTTACGGTAAATAGTTAACGTACAATTACTGTACATTTGTATGTGTGTGTGTGTGTGATTGTGCTTCATGAAATGCTTTCCTATTAGCCTTTTGTGTTGAAATTGAATATCAAAGCATTTGTTTCCTACGCGCCGGCACTCGTTGCTTATCGCTTTCGACGGTTTGCTATTTTCGCTTTAATTTCGTGTTGTTGTTGTTGCTTTGCGTGTGTTTTGCAAAATGTGGCCATATGTCTGTAGCAATTGGCGCGTCTGCCTAGCGGTTTGCGTAGACATTTGCGCGGACAGATATGGGCGCGTCCATTCAACGCTTTTCGATTTTGCATTTGAATTCGTTGTACATTTCCTTTTGCGCCTCGAAAACGTTAAACAGGTGGCTAATTGCTTGTTATTTCCATTTATTCACTACAATTTCCCTGTTGGAGTATATATTATTATTGTTTTCGTTTCACTTTGATGTACTTCATGAAAATTTTGACTTACTTATTACTTAACAGGTGTGTTCAAAAAGTAACGGGAATTTTAAAATTTTCAATTGTCAAAAGATCGAATTGTCAGAACACACCTCGCCCTGCGTGACTTTTTACTATTTTCAAAAGTAAAGAGAATCTGAGATGGTGTGTTCATAAAATAACGGGAATTTTCAATTGTCCAAAAATTAAGTGTGATTCTTTCCTATTTCCAAAAATAAAGAGAATTTAAAAGGACCGTCCTTTTACAAGCATCGGACGCTGAAAGAGCCAAAGGCTATCCCAAAAATCTCGAGTTTGAGAAGTGTCTCGACGATTGGAAGTATCATAATACGACGAATTGAGACTATTTTGAAGGCCACCACATTAATGTGGACGAATGAATAAATTTTTTTTTTTCAAAATACCAAAATTCCCGTTATTTTTTGAACACACTTCGTTTAGCATTATTTATTTTAATTCAGAGTTGTATTTCCAATTTCGTTGTATTTTTTGGTTATAAAATAATACGCTATTGTTTAATGGTCACCTCCTCCTCCTCTTCCTCCATCATTTAGTTAATTCACCTTTGAAAAATAAATTACACCGCACAACATCAATTAATATATACATACTTTTGGAACCGATAATGAAATAAATTACCATACAAAACATTTTAAGTATTCTAAGTAATTGCATTTATTATTCACATACATAAATATTTATACTTTCGCCACCGCGGCGGATCACGAGCTCAATGTTTTTCCGTACAAAGTGCTCGGGTACACCAAAAAAAGGCATATAATTTGCAAAATGTATCAATTACGCAGGCTGAATAGCGCTGAATAGGTGCTTAATGCCAGCTATACACTTGTATTTATGTATAAATAATTACGCAACAAAGCAGCTACAATAACAAAAAACAAGTAGCTGGAGGCTGGTAGTAATGACGGGTTGAGAGGCTAATAGCCACTTCAAAGAATTAGGTTCAGCAGAAATAAAAATTCACAAAATACTCGAAAAAAGCAAAACATAAAAAAACAATAAAAAAAACAGAAATGTGTGGGTTGTACGCTTAAACGATAATAATCATAATTTTAAGCGGCTTAATAGCCACGCTTCGAGCGAAAAAAGTATGGTTAGACATAATAAAACCAACAATAAAAGACATTCGAAAAAAGTGGTTTTTGTGAAAAGACAACTATTTCTGAAGAAATTAAGCATGCCACCAATTAGTCTACAAGTACGACAAGCAATTAGTCTCCAAATCCTCACCGGCACCTACGCACACTGTTAAATTAATGGGTACGCCAGCATTGACAATGAAAGTTGTAGCGCTCCTCAAGTTCATGGCCATGAAGAGGTGTCGATGCCGAAAATGATGGGGTTCATGTAATTTACATAATTTGATGTATACTTATTCAGGCGCATATACAACCACACATATATGTACATTATATCTTGAAATTACTTAATTATATGCCACAGCAAATAAGAGGAAAGCATTAAAAACTGAAGAGTTGGAGACGCGTATTTTTTGTCCACTAATTGAAATCCCTTAAGCTGACTCGCAATAGAAGAACTTGTTTCTTTACGGTATAGACACAAGCATTACTTCTGAGGCTTGACTTCGCGCTAATTTATTTTACATAAACACGAGTTGGATGTGGAGATTTAGCGCGAATCCAGTCGATGTTGAAATTCGTCTGAGTCCAGCAAAGTCAGCCATCCAACCAGAGTGCGAAATACCACAGTATTTTTTCAACAAAAAGAAATTTTGTTTACCCGCTATACTATTGCGTAGATTTGCTTAGTCGGCGGTTGCTTTATGAGCACACACACTGGCTGGCACTTGCGTCAAAAGTCGTGCTAAGAAATAGAAATGAAGCATCACACGGACACATGTATGAAGGTGTATGTGTTCGTGTCTTATCTGGCTAGTAACTAGTGTGCCCGTTCGAACGGCATGAAGTCGTTTGTCGAGTGTCTGTTTATTTGCATGAAATAAGCGTTTCGTGTGATAATTTTTGAATGATTAGGAACATCGGTGGGTAGGTACATACATATGATTGTTTGCTTTAATATTCACATATGCAAATTGGTGCTATTTTTGTTATGGATAGGGGTGGATCAATAAGCTTCGAAAGCAACAAGCGTGATTATGACTAAGTAACGGATATTGATTTGATATGCTAAATATACAGGTAATATTCTGAGTTGAAGTCAATACCGGCTTAGTAATAAGTAGCGAACCAATTTTCATGTTTGCTCTCGGACCGAAACCGCACTTATCCCATTTCATCTGATGATCTAATTAGGTTTTTTTTGGATTTTAACTTTCTAGCTTAGTTTATTCAGATCTCCCAGAATAATACAAAATCTATTGAAAGTTCTGAAAAGCTGGCATTTCGATGATATAACGGTATCGATATAAACTAAAAATTGAAAAATTGGTATACTTATTCGAAAGCAATTTATCAATGATCCAATATTTCAGAAGATTATCTTATGCAATAGTTCTAATGAAATCGGTTGGAGTTGCGTTAATCTCACGGTGGGTGGGAGACTTTCAATATTCACTACAATAGATACTAATTAGTGTGGCATATGGTTTTTTGAAGCACTTCCATAATTGCTGTTGACATACAATTTTGACACCCATTTTTGTTGTTGTTTTCGTTTTTTTTCACACAAACAAATTATTATTTACTAGCACTTTCTGATGACTCCTCTGACTAATGCGCTTCGGTTTGCTGATGACATCGTTTAAATATTGAATTGACGTTGGCATATCTTTCAATACTTGTGCACGAGGCATAGACACACTGAGACGCCGATGTTTTGTGCTTCTTTTTATGAAAAAAAAAACTTCATATTTTTGCTTTTGGTTAAGCGTTTTTATTTCGCGAAGAGTTGCTGTTGTGCAGCGCTGAGTGCTCTCCGGTTATGCTCTGTTAACTTCTTGTGTGCTTGTGTGTTTCTGCCTAAAATGAAAGCGTTTTGCGCACAGATCGTACAATTGCCTCACGCATATTTGACGCCAAATTACCTGCGGATGCACACAGGCACGCACATACATCGGCAGATGGAGCTCATATACATATATCATCTGTTAAGTGGGAAGTCAGACAGTTACATGAGTGCTCAGTTGCGAAGTGATGTATGCACCGCTGCGGCAAGCGGCTGTTCACAAACACAACTGCATACAAATATTTGTATACATGTATTTATATTTTGAAGTCGTGCTCATTTCGCGTTTAATTTTGATTTTCAGCAAAATTTTTCATTTTCTACGGTTGGCACAACGACAACAAAAACTGCAGTCGTAGGCGAAAAATGTGCGCCTTACTCGCACTGTAAATGTGCTTATTTTGTTACTTATGTATACAGACATTTATGAAGGTATACGAAGTGTGTTCAAAAACTAACGGGAATTTTTGTTTTTTGAAAAAAAAAAACAATCATTCGCCTACATTAATGTTTTCGACTCCAAAATGGTCCCCATTCGATAATATGCACTTATGCCAGCGCTTCTTCCAATCGTAGAAACTCTTCTCAAACTCGATTTTTGGCATGTCCTTTGGCTCTTTCAGCGATTTCTCGTATACTTGTAAAACGATAGCCCTTTAAGATTCTCTAGGAAAAGGTCACGCGGATCCAAAAAGAAAGAGAATTAATAATAGAACTCTCCAAACCCTTGAAATTTCAAAATTCCCGCTATTTTGTGAACACACCTAGTACAGACATAACATATTTATTTTTGATGGTTAAGCCACATGAAGAAATTTCACTTCGTTACGCTAGATTTCTGAAATATTTCTGCTAATTTATCTACTTTCATCACATTAGTCCAAAAAAACAATTATTTACCGTTATTATGCTCATTTCTATTAATTTTTTGAAGAACCTATATTGTACGAAGCAATTACTTGTTGTAATATTATATAATCCAACAAAAGCCGACAATCGAAAATGTGACAATTGCGATTACATCAATTCCATCAACTAATTGACAAACACTCCCTAATTACTACGCGTAATTACAAAGGAATGCCGAGCAATTGATGACATGTGTATTTATTTGAACTATTAATTTGAATTCTACAGATGTGCTGGGGCAACAACAACAATGCGAATTCTATTAGAGCTCCCATTCGAGACGATCGATAAATGAATTGGAAATTTGTATGAGGGCACCGAGTAAATGAGCGGAACTAATTGAAAGACTGTGTGTGATATCATGAACCCGGGGAATATTGGAGATTTGACATGGACTGTCATCAATTTCTTGTGTTATAATAAATTCTATTGCGGTGGAACTCATTACACTTAATGACGATCGTTCACACACTTAATCCACTTGATTATTTACATTAATTCATTAAGATTGCTAATCTTATGAAATTAATAATTTCACCGGATTGGAATCCGTATTTTTATTTATATCAAAAATATAGCTAAGCATCGCCAAGTCGAAAATCAAGCGCCAAATTCTCACTTGTCATTCAAAAGTGCTCAAAACTCTTTAGCACCGCCGCGCGGACTTCGCAACATGAATTGCGCATAATTGGGTCAGTTCTGTTGCGGACTCACTCATAATGAATTGCTTTTGCCACGGCAAAGTTTCGCAGAATTTACATTTTCTTACCAACAATTTTGCACCGGACGCCGTTGTTTGTGCTGGTGAATCGTTTGCGCAAAAACTTTAATTACAAGCTCTTAAGCTTTCCGGTCAACTCAGTGCGGACGGTAGTTGGGTAAGTACTTGACTGGTTGTTTTTAATCTTCATCAGCATCTGAGCTTTTCTTAAAAGTTTTTTTTTTATTATTTTTGCTGCGTTTTGAAGGCATGTCGTGAATTTATGAATTTGTGAGGCAAACATTGTGCATACCTGCTAAGCCGTTATATTAACAGTTACGTAATTTAATTAAAATTTATATCAAAGAGAATTGTGTGATAAGATTTTTATTTTTTCTATTCTATTCTTTATATATTCAAATTAAATAAAATTGAACACAAATATTTTCGAGTATAAATTTATAGCTCTGTGCCTTAGCTATAGACCAATAAGTAATGTCAGGTTTCCTTAGCGCCTTTAATCGTTATAAAAACCAATTAATCAGACACAGTTTCCTCTTACAGCAGCTTTTTCGGCAGTAAATGACATTTCAATTTTCTCACTTCTTGCGCTCTTTTTTCTCTTTCGGGTTCAAAGCAACTTTTGTGAACTGTTGACCCGCATAAAACCCATTAACAGCTGAATAAGACTGCGTTAAATCAATATGTTGCGAATATACTTACATGCTAGAAGCAGAAGAAGAAATTGCGTGACATATTTATGGCCCCTCGCTGAAAACATACAAACCTGCTGGGCTCCACGGGCGGTCTGGCATTACGATGTATTTCCGGAGAGTGTAAAAGCGCGAGTGCGTTATATCTACCGAAGGGCAAAGTGGAAGTAATAAATTTAAAATTGTTTTTGCTTTTGTCAACGAAACATATGTGCTCATTACAGTGGCGCTTATTGCGCTTTCATTGCATTCGTGAGTGAAATTTCGGTTGTTGCTGTTGTGGTAACGAGTCGCAGCCAATCAATTTGGTATTAACTGCAGCTTCAACTATGACTTTTCTCTAATTTTGCGGCCATGTAATACACGCGCTTCGATTTTCCCAGACTCCCAGCGTCAAGTCGCCATTTCTTCACTTAATGTCAATGCAGTTGGTGCCAGTGCTGAGTATTCATGCCGCAGCAACCCGTTTCTTCGTGTCCACTTTTTCGCTGAATTACAAAATTTTCCAATTTTTATTGCTTTGAAGATTGTGAAAAATCAATTTATTTTTCTCACAGCTATTCGTCAGCTACTTAACTATGCTATTATGCTTAGCGACACATGTAACTTCGTCGCAAATGTGATAGATGTGTACCCTGTAGGAAACTACGAACTGTTCGAAATCAACTGGTCGAATATATTGAAAGTTCAGGAACTAGGCCATAACTTCGTTCCACTTATACCAGTTCAAAAAGCTCTTCATTTCATAGAACGAGTCAAGCTTTAGCAGAGTTGCATTCGACAAATTTGAGCCGATCCGATCCGTTCCGATCGAGTTTACATCTCTCACATCGAAAGTATAACTTCAACTGCTGAATTTCCTGCAGAGTATGCATGAGCCTAGCGTATACTTATATAGATCCATGTGTTAGTATAAAAATATCGTTGTTTGTGCGCTTGCAACGCAGCCGATTTCATCAGTCCAATAATGACAATAAATTACACTTTTTGTCAACGCATCCATCATTGCCGCCGCCGCGAGAGCATTACGTTGCTGCTGCTGCTTTTATTAGGCACGCTGTTGCTCCGCCAACAACCGCGGCCGGTGTATGCGTCACGTGCAGTTTGTGCAATTCACGCGCTCTTCTTCCACACACAGATTGTGTCTTGTCAGCTGCGCCGCGCCGCGCACCGCCCATCGCCGCGCTTTTCCCCAACTTTTCACAACCGAAACTCATCCGAAAACAAATTTATTTGCATTGCGTCCCTTCTTCAGCGTCCATTCTTAATTTGCTGGGATTTTCTCAACTTTATCGCGCGCACTGTGTGTGAAGTTTCGTAATCGTGTGCACTACCTCGGTGGCGGCGGCGGCGATCCACACTCTCAGCGCTTGTTCGGTGGATGACTGTTGCTGTTGCCACAAGCGTTGCCGCAATGTGTCGCCGGCGCGTTCTGTGTGTGGAGCTGCCGCAGGGCAGCAGTGTATCGTGAACTGTGCGTTTCGAAAGCGTGTGCGCGTTTTTTCCGTCTCTGCATTTCGTGCTTGAATTTGTTTTTCTTTTGTGTTTTCTGTGGTTGCGATAGGTTATTATTGTTCGAAACTTTTAATTGCTACAACATCCAGCAAAAGAGCAACAAATCATTGATTATCGCATTTTCCAGCTTAAATTCCGTGTTGTGTTGTGTTGTCTCCGCGATGCCGTTTTATTTATTTGATATTTTCATATGTGTGTGGTAAATTAAAAGTTTTCCTCGCCATTGTTGTTGTTGCTGTCATTTAAGTTGCGCTATTTTGTGTACTTAACGAACAACCAGGTGAAGTTCAGAGTTCGTGCCATACACATAGACAGTGTCACAAGCAATTTGTTGTTATTTTGTGTATGCATGTATGCGCGTAAGCGACAAAGTTCGTCTCTATGGCGGCGATGCCACACAAGTGAGTAAAATCTTTTCCTTTTTTGTCGCATATTGTCAGAAGTTGGCTTAAACTGTTCAAGTTGATAAGCGCAATGCAATTTGTTGTTGCATGTGTCAAAGCTGTGTTGCAAAGCGGCGTTTGAAAGAAAGGCAATTAAGCTTAGTCTCATATTAAAGTGATATGTTTGTACGAGGGCTGCTATATATATTTCTGGCCTAATAATGAAAATATGAATATTTATCAACGAAAATGGTTTTATTGTTTTTCAAAATATTCTCCATCAAGATTTATACACTTTTGCATGCGCTCAAACCAATTTTCGAAGCACTTTTTTGAGCCTTTTTTTGAGCGATTGTCAAATTGTGCGGGATCCAACGAGAACAAACTTTTTTTACGGCCAGGTGTTCATGCAATATCGAATGTATGCTGGTGGGAGAAATGCATAGGCATGCCTCTATCTGAAGGTATGTTACATGACGGTCTTGCATTATCAGTTCACGTACAGCATCGATGTTGTCTGACACAACGGCTGTTTTTGGACGACCTTCACGGAATTCGTCTTTGAGCGAGCGTCGGCCACGATTGAATTAGTTGTACCAGTTTTTCACAGTGCTATAGAATGGTCCTTCATAGCCATACAAAGATTTTAGTTCATCGATGCACTCTTGTCGCGATAATCCACGTCGAAAGTTGTGAAAAGTGATCGCACGAAAATGATGATTTCAATGTTAGGTTGTTATCGAGATCGAGATGAATTTTTTAATTCCCTGTAAATAAAACAATTCACGATTAAATGACAAAACGTTCTGAGTGATGTTATGGTAAAAAATGTCAAACTTTCCAATGGAAATGTCAGATTGCACCTGGCAACACTTATAATAATTACATGTGTCTGTTATAAAATTTGTTAGACGGAAAGAATTTTTAATTAAATTTAATCTCATATAAATATTTGATAACGCAAACCATAAATATTTTCTTTAGATAAGATAGCTAAGGCAAGCCTCGATATCCGTTAAGAATTAATAAATGTAAATATTTTGATTATTTTTCGTGCATAAGAATTCATAATTTTTCGATATAAATTTTTTTTAATTTTTGTTTTTTTTTTGGAAGATCAAACTCTGAACCTTCATAGCATCTGTTATATAGACTTGAGCGAAACATTTTGTACACCATTAAATTAAGAGGATAATGTAGATTATATCCCTATTTTGGATTTTTTATGAACTATATCCTTTCTTCGAACTTCGAATACAAAAATTTCAATTTTGGAGGCTAACTTCGAAAAATGGAGAATATATTTTTTTTTATGACAAATCTCCTAGAAAAAATTAAATGGGTCCATTACCCATACAAAAAGTCGATTTCGAAATTACATTTAATCTTAAATTTTAAATTTATTCTCAAAATTGCCTGCCTCTGGTCACCTTAGGGCGTCTGTAGTGCATCGTATCGCCACCACTAGTCCAAATCGAAAAGATTGAAGCGAATCGAAAGCTAAAAATACTCCACGTCATTGTGTCCCGTATGTTACCTACAACTACACAAACACTTAACTGTATATACATACATATATACGCTTATGCTTACGTTTACGTGTAAATCTGTATGCTTGTGCATTATTTATTTGTTGTTTTTGCCATCGCAACTGTGAAATCGGCGTGTGAAACGGCACAGCAACTTCCTTTCGTGAAAAATTAGTTCAAATTCTAAAATTAGTCAATGCTGCTGCAGCTAGCAGTTGCAACTGTATGAGTATGAGTATGGGCAACAGAGCGCAAATGTATGACGCAGCTTTTGCGCTTGCCGCAACAAACGAAGCAGCAAATGTTGGGCAGCAAACCAGTGTTAAAAGTGTTGGAGGGAAAACGTACAGGAAAACTGCAAACACTTGTTGGCGATTTTAGTTGAGTGGATGCATACATATTGATTTCTACATAGAAGGAGCATTAGGTGAGCTTTCAAGTGTACTATAAAGAGCTTTTTTCACATGACGCTCGTACTAGTCTAAAAACCAAATTAAATTTCAATATTTTTTCAAATTTATGTTGTAAATGCACCACCGACACAATCGCCTAGGTAGTCTCAAAGCGCTCGAAGCCTATTTGCGGCTAGTTGCAGCAACGGAAAATGCCATGTTGCTGTCTCTCAACTGAGAAATGAAGAACTGCGCGAAACGGAAGCAAATCAAAATGTATTTCAGCGCACAGCAGAAAACTCATGGCCATGCCGTGAACAACTACAATCCATTTCAGGCAAAGCCACGGCATGAAAGCAAGCACAGGCCGTTGCAAAAACAACTACTAAATATAATGAGGGAGGTAGTGAAAATTGCTCGAGCACTCATCATCATAGACACGCTCGCTCGCCTATAGAACATGAATTCGCAATCAGAATTGGAATCATTAATGACAGAGGAGCATGCAAGTTGTTGTTGTTACGTCCGACGGCACATTCGTTTCTAGCTGAGTACACCCATTGTTGTTGCGAATGGAACGCACTGGGCTGGAACGCCGGCGGTTCGTCGGTACGGCGGCCGTAAAGTGCTGTGCAAAAATTAAGCAAAAGTTGCTTTATTGATTCTGAGTGACGAAAATGTTGGAAAACTTCGGTAATGAGAATGCGTAGTCAATTATAAATAATTATGAGTTGGTCTATGTTGGCAATTTTAATAATTTTTGCACCATTTTGGGAAGAGCACTTCACCAAAGTTGTGCCTTGAGCAGAAAAGTAGGCGGTAATTGAATTGAAAGGAATTAATGAACCAAAGAGTAAATAATGTCTGATGATGCTTGATGTTGTAGAACTGAATTTCTCTCAGCAAAGACCTTGAGTAAATTTAACTGTATGCTAGTAAAAGATTTGCATGAACAGTTAGGCATTTGGTGGTCATCAGTCGCCGTCTGTTTTTATGGCATTAATATATGTAGGTTTAGCCTTCTCAACGACTGCTTCAATATCGAAATGAGAACTTTAAAGGTTTTAGGCCAACTGGAAACTGCGATTGATCTTCTTCTTCTTATATCTCTTTACTGCAACTGACCTTTCACATAGGTCCACATAGGTCACCCAGTTTTTTCCACGTTTGTAAGTGTTTATATAATGGGAAGACGATATCGTAAGAACGTCTTCGGTCATAAAAAACTGCATAAATTGTCTAGAGAACTGCTAGTGATCAGCCTCATCGAAGTCGTTCAAAACCAGATCGTCAAAGTGCAACGGTAAATAAAGCAAATACATACACTTACGCTCGAAGACTTACGAGTTCGTGGCTCCAAATGTAACATTGCAATTTCTGTAACGCTATATTTGCTGTTGTTGTATCACCTTATATGTGAGGAAGAAATGTATGCGGAAAAGCAGCACAGCCCGCTATTCGCAGCCACATTAGCAACCAGAGTATTTAGACGTTAATTTCCCAAAGGGGAGTTCATACGCACGAAGCGAATGTCACTGGCGGCGGTGGTAGGGGCGTTAGGCTTACGTCTCGACACATCAGCAACGGCTGGAAATGCCACACAATGACAGCAAGTGTCTCACTTAGAAGTCTACAGTTCATGTTATGGGTTCAGTGCTATATTGGTGTCGTGATTGTAGCGGTTTCAGTTCCTGCAGCTGCCACAAGGCGGCCTTAGCAAAAAACGGCATTAAAGCAAAGAATCTGCGCCAAGAAGGTGCTGAGGCAATGTTACAGGTGTTACTGTGCTGTACTGCTCGTTAGTTGCTAATAGTTGTTGATGTTGTTGTTGTTTTCGTTGTGGCTCATTAATAACTCATGCGTGAAATGCAGCGAAAAACATCGGCAACGGCAACAGCAACATGTTGTACGAGCTGTGTACGCTGTGGCAGCAACAAATGACTATTTATAATGTTGCAATTACGTCGGCAGTAAAACGTTTGTGCGACGCAGAGACACACAAGTGTTGATATTGTTGAAAAGTACATATGTTCACAACAACAACAACTAGTAGTGGCAAGCAGTAAAAACATGTCATAATTACCGTAAAAGTGGTGGTTCAGGAGTAGGTGAGGGGCAATGATGGAGCTAATGTGTCCAGGTAAGCACAAAATCAACGGAGTGTTACAGTTGTCGTAACAACAACAACAGCAAAAACGAACTGCGTTACTTACATACAACCCACAGTGCCAATCCAACTGTCACTAACTCACTTAAATGGCTAAAATCTGTGGCCGCTCAAATCGCTGGTGGCTCATTTGTGCGAACCCATTAAGCCCGTTGGCGAATTGCTTAAAATGTGCAAAACGACAGCAACAGTTGATAACAAAATTGACTGGCAGACACGTTGATTGTGGAGAGAATATATTTCACATTTAAGTGTAGGTACTCAAATTACATATATGGAGGTGTGTTCAAAAAATAACGAGAATTTTCGTTTTTTTGAAAAAAAAAATATTCATTCGTCTCTTCTCAAAATCGTTTTTTGAGGTAGTCTTTGGGTCTTTTACGATTTCGAGTATGTTTGTAAAACGACGGCGCTTTAAGGTTATCTTTATATTTGGAAATTGGAAAAGGTCACAGGACAAATGAAATATGAGCAATTACAATTACAACTTTGCTTCCGTCGTTTTCCAATAGATGTTCCTAGGGTCAAGCACTGGTCGATTAAATCGATTAAATCGTTTTATATCGATCTTGGACATTTGTGTCAACATTAACTCAACAAAATATTTGTAGAGATCTGTTTGCATCCCAAACTTATTCTCAACTGAAAATGCCACTTTTTGAGCCGAATTCTCGACATTTGCGGGAAATTTTGTTTTCCTTTTTTAATTCCAAGAAAAGTGCGGCTGAGGCTCTTCGACATTTGTAATCGTTTTTATACAAAAAAACTTAAATTTACAAAAAAAGCAAAGCGGAAGCAAAGTTGTAGACCTAATAGAAATTTCAAAATTCCCGTTATTTTTTGAACATGCCTCGTGTAAGCATTGTCAGATACTTGTATACCAATCATGGTCAATTATAAATTTTTTACCGAATAAAATTCATTAAAATTCGCTAATATTGATATGCAGGACTATGCTCTTTTAAACTTTTATGCAACGAATAAAATATTCGCTTTCGAAAAAAAACAGTTTTGCAAACTAATTAATTTGGAGAATTCAGTGTAAAGTACTGGTGTGGATATTGCTTTAAAACACACAAAAATATGCATATTTTGGCTTTTATCACATTTTACACATCTGTTTACTGCTTGCCTTCAAGTATGCCGTGGGGAGATTGCCAAACAAAAGAGTAACCGCAACTCGTGTGTACTCGTATGTGTCAGTGTGTGTGTGTACGTGTTTGTTTTGCAAATTCTATGTTATTAAAAGTGCGCATATTTTAATAATCGCCGACAGACATTCTCAGCAGCACCACACACATACACACAGATTATGCGAGTACACAAGTAGATATTGTTTGCTTTTTCACTGGGTTAATAGAACGTGCAACCGAAGTTGTTTGTCTAGCGACCGACAGGTGGAAGTGAAAATCACTTAAATGAAGGCGGCATTACAAAAGGCGATGCCAAAGAAAGTTAAATTAATTACAAACTCAGGAGAGGCGAAGAAGAAACGTGCAAATAATGAACCAGATGAACTGAGTACCTGCAGACTTTGAAGCACACTATATTTAAATAATGAAGGCAAATCATAACAATAGGCGTTTTTGATTCGCCACCTCGCTGCTCACAGACAGTAGAACTCTGCTTAAAGGACTTTACATGTGAAAGCAACAACATAATTATCCAGTCGAATACAATATGAGAGAATATGTTGCTTCCTCATTAAAGTAGTCCAAGCTCACTCCAATCCATCCCTATTGGATTTATGCCAATTGTTCGTTTGATTCGCCACTCTCTGCAATGTAGGCGTATTTTAAACAGTAATTAATTGCATAAAGAGCAGACTTAAGCAAATTTTGTTGCTGGTTGTCGCTCGAAACTGGCACTTCCGTTTGCAATTAAACCGAATGGGAGCGCTGTATTGACAATGTCTAGCCTTCTGCTATAACTTGAATATGTCTGCCTATAGGTTTGAAAGGCTTCGCTGAGAGTGTATTGCAATTAATTTTTTAATATGCAAATTGAAACTGTTCGAACTGCAAATGTATGCTAATTAAAGCGAAGTCACGAGCGTCTATCTTGAAATCGTCTGGATATATGAAGCTTGCAAAATTCTCTGTATATTACCATGAATTAGTTTAAAATATATGTTCAGGATCGTTATCAATATAGTTAAGTTTTTTGAACCGATACATCGAAGCTAAAGTTAAGAGAATATTTCGAGTTAGGCCCCTACAATCAATTTGATATGACCTTTTAAGGACTTGGAATATTTTCTCCATTTTATATTGTCTAGACTTTACGAATAATATCAAACCAAGTTTGTCTCACGGAACATTAATTCTTTATTAAGTACACAATTTGGTAATACCCGTGAGTAGACATTATACGAGAGCCTCAGTTGCTTTAAATTTTCTTAGTCCGCACTTCTTGAAGTAGTCATTATACGAAAGCCTCAGTTGCTTTAAACTTTCTTAGTCCGCACTTCTCGGACTTCCGCTTGGAATATCATCTTACCGACCATATCGCCTGAGATGACATCATGATAAATTGAAATCACTTTATATATGCCCGTGGGTGGGATGACTGGAAAGAATTTGGGATCAAAAGACAACTCGCTCGCCCTTAAATGACCCTATGAAAAGAAAAGCACTTATATTTCAAATAAATGTTAATATAACATCTGTGTACTTTATACTCACCGAGAAGGGACATTTATGAATTACATTCGTGTTTGATTTCAAAAGTCTTTTTATAATTGAAATGTAATGGGAGCTTATTTTGTTATCCATAATGGCGCATAGATTACCCTTGATGTTGACAATGAAGGGCTGGAACTGATTAACGTCGTTCTTTTTGAATAATTGCAAGTGTATCTGAAAACACGGTTGGTTAAGTATTTTAGTAGAAGATATCATTGCGAAATTACAGTTAGATTTTTAAGTGGGTGAACCACGTCCGCGTCCATATACAGAGCTGATTTATCACGGTTCACCGGTTTCAATTTACAGCTGATATTTTGCACATAGGAGCTTGTGCCAAAGCATTCAACAGTTGTGGTTTTAACGATAAGCAGACCAACGCAGTGCTAAGAATTAAATGGTTTTAATACTTTATAATATTAGAATTTGCGTGTTTCTTTCACTAACCGATATAAGTAGAGAAACCGTTAAGAATTTGAGTAAACAAATCGTAAACATTTTCGACATTGTTCTACCAACATTTGCGTTGAACTAAACAATTAAAATTACATTTTATAATAAATTAACAAAACATGTTTGTCAATATTTATTAATTGTTAAATAATTATTGTGGCTTACAGTGTGACGAAAATCATTAGATTTGTATTTAGATACAGTTAATAACTTAGCAGAGTTCACTGGCTGATGTAGGAAACGCTATCTAGTTGTGATTTGTTGAAAATATTATTCCATTGATCGCTATTCAAATTTTTAAAAGTAGAAACACATGGTCTCATATATAAAAGAAACAGAATGAGAATCATTCTATGGTCTTCCAAAGTAAAAAAGAAAAGCAAAATTTCCCGAAAATGTCGAGAATTCGGCTCAAAAAGTGACATTTTCAGTTGAGAATAAGTTTGGGATGCAAACAGATCTCTACCAAATTTTGTTCGGTTAATGTTGACACAAATGTCCAAGATCGATATAAAAAAAATCGGATTTAATAGACCAGTGCTTGACCCTAGAGACATCTATTGGAAAACGACGGATGTAAAATTGTTCTTGATAGTGTCAACCTTTCTTTATGTTTAGAATCGATTCGGTGTCTCATTTGCTTTATTCGTGAGAGGTGAAAATTGTCCACTGGTTTATTTCAATAGGGATAAATTGTTATCTCGAATGTAAGCTGTCAACAATTTTTCCAAAGAATTGACCATTAAACAATTTGGAATATTTTCACCATTTTATATCATCTACACCTTGGGAATTTTATCAAACAAATTAGAAGCCAATGGCTTTGTAATACGCATAATTATAATTCTTTATTCGGTGCATATATTGCTAATACGCAAAATATCAGCTGTAACATTCAAGAAGGGGTAATTAAACTTTCTTAGTCTGCACTTCTCGAACTTCTGCTTGGAAAATAACCTTTCCGACAAAATCGCCTGACTTGCCGTCATTAAAAATTGAGATCACTTTGTATATGCCCGTGGGTGGGATGACTGGAAAGAATTTCGAATCAAAATACAAGTCGCTCGCCTTTAAGTGACCCTACGGAAAGAAAACACTTACATTTATATCGAATAACTGTTAATGAAATATCTATCAACCTAACACTCACCACGTAGGGACATTTGTGAATTACATTTGTATTCGATTTTAGAATTCTTTTTATGATTGATATGTAATGTGAGCTTATTTTGTTATCCATAACACCGCATACATTAGCTCTGATGTTCACAAGGAATGGCTGGAACTGATTAGCGTCGTTCTTTTTGAATAATTGCAGGTGAATCTGAAATTATAATTGAGTTTATTAAATATTTTTTAGGAGATATCATGGTGGGTTAGATACAGTTAGATTTTTCAGTGAGTTAACCACGTCCGTGTCCATATGCAGCGTAGATTTATCACGGTTCACCGGTTTCAATTTACAGCTGATATTTTGCACATAAGAGTCTGTGCCAAAGCACTCAACTTTAGTGGTTTTTACAACGAGTAGACCAAGGGAGTGCTGAAAAATTAAGGTTTATAAATTTTGTGGTTTCACAAGTTTCAAGAGCCTCTTTCGCTAACCGATATAAGAAGAGAAACCGTTAAGAGCTTGAGAAACCGAATCGCAAAACATTTCTTCGTCATTGTGCCAGCAAATTTTGAATAGAACTAACTAATTAAATTTCAATTTCATAAAAAAATTAACAAAATTTGTTTACCAAGTAATTGTTGCATAATTATTGTGGCTAAATAGTGTGTCGAAAATCATTATTTAGATTAAGATAATAATTAGACCTTATTGATTGCTATTTAAATGTCAAAAGTAGAATCTCGTTGTGAATTATTGAAAATATTATTCCATTGGTAACAGTTGAAGTCAGTGAAGTCTTAAAAGCAGGGTTCCATAATTTAGGAACCAAAAAAAGCAGATATTGGAAATTATTCCCGCTTATTATTTTAATAGAGATAATAGGGTAGCTAGAATGTATACTTCGAACAATTTAACTTTGAATACTTTATAATCATTTTTAAGGGGCTATACCAGTGAGAAGAATCGAAAATTACAAAAATCGCATAATTCTTCAAGGGTTACACAGGTATAGCCCCTTAAATGAAAAATGAAGGCAACTCATCTAATATTAAAAATTCCCGATCAAACATAGTTGAAGTTTTAACTTAAAACCGTTGTGTTTCGGAATATAGTTTGGATTTAAGATCTCCATTTTATCTCTTCTCAACGTTCGTCGTAATTTATTTATATTTTTTTTGTTTTTGGCCGTCAAAAGGCATAAACAATGTAGAATTAATCGTTTGTGTGAAAACAAGTAGACAAATTGCCAGAGATGCCAGCAATTAAAAAATGTTATGACATTGGAAAGCGTTGCCAGCAAAGTTCAACGAACAAAGTGTACAAAAACAGCAAAAATATATGAGTAAATAATAAATTCTGCAAACACAGCCACATTTGTACAGAAGTATATAGATATGTATGTACAGAGTAAGCAAACATGCTCGTGCCACAAAAGGATGCAATGAAAAATAAAAAATAAAACAGCAATTGCAATGCCAATTATTTTGCCTTTGGCAGCAATAAAACGGACAATTGTTATGTCGCAAATGTCTCAAATTGACAACAGACTCCAGAGACCATCGAGCATGAGTATAAAACTGGCGTTTAATCAGAAGTCATTGTCATTGCCAAAAGCTTAAACCAATAGTCGTATGTCTTACAATTTAGGATTTTTTGTTGTTGTCTTTTGTAATCATAACTTATGTGACATTTACTGGTAATAAATTTCGAAAATTTTGCATTTTCATAGAGTGTCACTTTTAAGCTTAAATCTTTTTTGAGCATAAAATATATGTTAGCGGCTTTTTAAGTTATTTGCCACTGCTCATTAATAAGCTACTGGGAATTACTTTTGATCAAACGAAAAATTTGAAAATTTGCTTCAAACATAAATTCCATTAAACACACTCACAGCTTTGCTAAAACATAAGCGCCCGCTTAACGTTAATGCAATGCAATTGACGCATTAAGTCAGCAACATTTCAAATTTTTTTACTCACAATCTCGTCAGCACGTCTGGCAGCATTTCAATGTCGCATTTCGGTTTCACTTTTCGCTTGAAATTGTCACTTTCGACTGTGTGCGACTGGGCAGCTGTCAAGCGCATATGCGTTTCTATATATTATATTTTGTATTAGATGCTCACTAAAATATAGGCCCACTTGCGGGGGCTAAGCTTTGTGAGTACAGGTCGCTAACCTTGCTACTCCTGCATCACTTTTTTCGATCCGAAATTTTTACTAAAATCACCTCAATATCTTTTTAGTAAGGTCGTTTATATACTAATTCGCACTTGCCATTCGGTACAGAAATTAATTTGATTTTGAATTTAATTTGGAAACCCCGTTTTTTGAAATTCTCCAACTATCTTCCAGTTCAAAAAAAAATTTTTTTTGCTTGCTCTTTCAACATTTCCTTGCAATAATCTTCATTATCAAGCTCAGTGCATACTAATTTTGCAGAATTCTCTTGAGAGTAGTTTACAACTTAATTCTCTCTCTCGCTCTCACCACCTTCTCCCCCTTTGGCCATTAATGAGCAGACCTTAGTTAAGAAGTAAATTGACACATTGCAGCTTTCACTACGTTTATCCTCGAATTCCTGTCAGCGGCAACAGAAATTCAATGCAGCAGCTCGAGCAGTAGCAGAGACAAGGCTACAGCACTGCTGCTCACACCCTAAACTCATCGAGTCAAATTTGCATTTCATTAGTTATGCAATTTAAACTTGTTTACAACGGTGTTGCATGCCTCAAAACGTGCATATGTATTGATAAGCAACGCTTGCAAGTTTAAGCCAAGTCAGGAATTGTGTAACTGCATATGTGTAAGCATCAATATACTCGTATATAAATGTTTGTACGCCGGCTTACCTCAGTTTACACTCTAATTTGCAGGTGTTTACGACCGAAGTGCTCACATACAGGCAATCTCAAGTAAATGTTTATAGATATTTATATGCCAAGTGTTAGACGCTTGCATAAATATTAGATTTGCAATTACGAACCCCAATCAACGGAGAACAGACGCATAAAATATTTAAAATGAAGACGAGAATTTGTGTGCCTTTTAAGAAAATATTCCACAGCAGCTTAAAAGCACAAAATTTTACAAAATAACGATTTTCCGAGAAATGCTTTAATTTTGTTCAAAAATGGCGCGAACTCTTCGCTTTACACATGTCTGCGTTTTCATTTCATTTTGCTCAATTTGTTCCAACTTTAACTCGCTTATTGCGTTGGCGTTAACGCTCAAATTAATTAACTGACCACTGTTGCCGTTATCAACACCTGTGGCTACATTATTGCGCCATTTTTTGCTGTTGCAACAAATTGTGCATGCCAAGGCCGCAGGATCTCAGCGCAACAACACTGCGCCGCTAAAAGTCTGGAAAATCGGTATTAACGGCGAGCAGCGCAATTGCTTTCCGTTTGCCACCGTGAATTCGAGTTTTACAAAATGTTTACTGTTTCCTTAATTACTCTGGCTTTAAAGCTGACTTTTTGTCACATTAATTGCGCACTTGCCGCAAAGGCAGAAGCAGAGGCGTGGCGAAAAAGCGCATTGCAAATATTTCGCAAAAGCCGTCACGTTTTAATTATGTGCGCGGCCTTGCTACCTTTTTTTTATATTTTACTTCAGTGCCATTATGCAGCTCATAAATTTAATTGTGCCACAAGTTGTGGTGGTCTTTTGTTACTTTCTGTTGCGTTGTAGGACAGATTTCGTCTCAACGGCAGGTGCTTTATAATTCTATTGACGAGAGAGCCTTTATTATACATATATTTTATATTTTATTATATAGTACTTGCCACATGTCATTAATGTAAAATTCATAAAAAATCGTTAAGAAAAATCTTCACCTTTCGAATTTAAAATTTCAATATGTTCAAAAAATTACGGGAATTTTTAAAATTTCAAAACTCCAATTGTCATCATTTTATTATTATTTATTATACATGAATTCTTGGGTTAAAACAATATCGTAACGCGATGCCACAGCCTCCATATTCTCCAGACATGGCTCCGTGTGATTTTTTTCCTTTTCCAAAAATAAAGAGAACCTTGGTTGGTTGATTGAAAAGGGAGGCGAAGAGGGCCTGACCGCAAGCGGCCGCACTTAGGCCATTATTAGGCACATTGTGGTCCCCGAAGGTACCCTGATAAGCGTCACCTGAACAACTCGGTCGATTTAACGAAGATTCTGAGTTTATTCCATCCCTGCTGCCAATTTCTCTCAGATTAGAGTAATGGGAGCCTTGGAAGGTATCTCTTCTTAACCGACAGAAGGCCGGGCATTCGCAGAGATAATGCTCTAGAGTCTCATCATCTTCCGCGCACGCCCTGCATTCCGCCGATTCTGCTATGCCAAGTCTCTGCAGGTGGCCTCTTAGAGGTAGGTGCCCCGTGATGACCCCTATGATACAGCTTAATTCTCTTTTGCTTAAGGTAAGAAGTTTTTTGGTCTGTCCAGTGTCAACACTACCCCATAGTAGCTTTGTGGTGCGACTCGTGTTGCACATGTTCCAGGACCTGAGATGTTCCCCTAGCATCCGTTGCTTTAGGCAGCGCTTGAGAGAACTGAAGGGTCTGGGGCAGTTTAAGGGGACTGTGTTCCCAGCTGCTCCTGAGCGAGCCAATTCATCTGCCTTTTCGCTCCCTTCTATACCTATACGACCGGCTACCCAGATAATACTAACTGAGTTTTCTCCCGCTAGTCTATTAATTGCCTCTTTGCATGATCTGACACATTGAGACTTTGTATTGGCGTAGCGGATAGCCTTAATCGCGGCTTGGCTATGCACAAGAAAGTTGATGGACCTGTTTGTTTGGGCGCAGGCCCACCTAGCGCCTTCCCTTAGTCCGACAATCTCAGCTTGAAATACCGAATTGTAGTTAAAGAGAACCTTAAAGGACCAAAAGCTAATGACAATTTATGTGGGGAATAATGGGGACTATATTAAATGCAACAACAGTAATGTAGACGAAAAATATTTTTTTGTTTTCAGAAAACTAAAAAATTCCCGTTATTTTTTTAACTTAAAGCCGAATTTTTTTTTTAATTTTAATAAATTTATTTGTAAAAAATGTCTTCAGCTTTTCATAATACTCGGAGACTCCCTCTGCGCCTTTCCAAACTACTTCTCTATCTTCCCCTCAATTCTGCTCTCCATCCGCCTTCATATTCACAAATCAAGTATATCAAGTTATGCCATTTTTTCAATCAAACTGTGTTCAAATCATTATGCTTAACTATTTAACCATAATTGCAAAAAACATATTCGCTTACAAATTGCACAGAATTCTTGCCACACATTATGCTATTTACGCGGAATTAAGTTTATGTAGTCAATGAATTAAAATTAAATAACAAATCCATTATAACGGTTGGAATTGAATTAGATTATGCGCACATATAGTTGATTAATTAAATTATTTACTCGATTATGGCATAAATACCGCTACGTGCATCCGCATGCTGTTATTCAGCGAAAAAACGGCGAGAACGTGCCATATTTCCATGTTTATTGTAAAATTCGCAGCTTCGATTTTTGTTTTTGCAATTGCGAATGCATGTGAAGTATAAAATAACTAGTCACGAACGAGTAGATTTGCGGCACACATTCACATAAATACATATTTATACTCATCAACGCATATCATTAGCTAAACATAGTGTTGATGTAACAACGTGATCTAATGCTTAATCTCATGATTGAAACGCTGATGTGATGTGCGCATCATGGCGGCTCACGGCTCATTTACATTTTTACACGATATCTTTAATGAAGTGATTGGCAATTAATGATAAATACTTAACTGTTTGTATGGAAAATGTGACTCAAAAACCTTTTATTCTTTGGTTCTCTCGTTGCAGTGGTCGTTCGTACAGCAAAGACAGTCAGAAGAGCTCACAAAGCGATCTAAGCATGGCAAGCGCTGGTGGCGGTTCACCGAAGCTTTCGGCTAAAACTCCGTTGCGTAAGTATTGCTTTAAGCTTTAATATGACTTTATTTACTTTATACTACATATATGCGTCCTTGAATGTCATTCACGTCATAGTTTTACATGGTTTGACGTATTAAAAATAAGACAAAAGCAAATTCTAAATCTCAAATATTTTTTAAAAGCTTCAAAAGCTTTCAATACGCTCAGCGTTTTATTGTGAAAGCTTTTATTTACTTTTCTTCGTAAAATTTCGTTGACTCCATTTTTTATCCAAATACTATACTTGACTGGACTATGTAACCGGATTGGCATCGAATTTATATCCGGTTAAGACAGTAGTCTGCTTTAGAAGCCGAAAAAAAGCGTTTTTTTAGCAATTTTTTTTTGAAAGGGAAGGAAATGATTGCGGTAAACGGAATTTTAAGACGATAGTGTACTATATTTAAGGCTTAAAAAACAATATTTATTATTAAAAAATATTGAAATTTTTTCAAAGTTGGAAGTATTTTTCTGGAGCGCCTGGAGTCTGCACTTGTAAATCGGTGCCGATGATGGAGGTCGTGCGATGCATCAGAAACAGTCGAACCATTTTTTTTTTTAATTTTTATAAGTTTATTTTCTTTATGAACTACAAAAATACCGAAGATGTTATAAAATTCAAATTTTTTTCGAAGTTTGAAAAAAAAATCACTTTTTAAGAAAAAAATTGGCTTTAAGTTGCAAAACAAGTAGTTTAAATAATGTCCAACTTTTTTAGTTCAAATAGAAGATAATTTAATATTGAAGCTAGATTACTTTGGTTTTTTCCGATCGGACATATATTCTTTTTGTTATCGCCGGCACCGTTTTCTAACACTTGTGAAAATGAAAACTCGAGAAAACGCGCTTTAAAGTTTTCGGAGAGCATTCGCACTTGCTCAACGCTCGGCCTTTAAAACTGCTCTAGCTTCGAAAATATGTCGAATTGGCCTCTGGAATTTTAAAGACATATTCTTGAATAGTTTTGGAAGAGATTTAAAACAAAACAAAAAAAATCAATTTTTTGAAGCCTGTAAAGCAGTAGCCTTAACGGCTGTCATGGCAAACGCACTACCCAAAACTATTTGTGTGAATATAGAACACAAGCAAAGTCAGTATATATGTACATGCATACATATATTTCATATATCCCGTTAGTAAGTGTGATCATAGTGTGCTTTTAGGCGTTCATGTTCATTCTTCATTTTATTTGACTGTGTTTGAATGCTTTTTATGATTTCGTTGCCTACTTTTGGGCTGCTTCAAATAAACCACGTGCACGTGATTGATGAAATAAGGGAAAATAAAGGAATTTATGGATAAGAAAATAAAATAATTTATGGATTTTTAATTATTTATTAAGTAAACTTATTTAATTCATAAATTTGGAATGCAATAAAGCGGAACAGGGGGAAAAACTCAAAACAGATGTAAATTGTATGTGCTTGATTTTCATATACATTAATACTCTTTGTTTGTCAACCAAAATCTCTTTTAGTCATTCGAAATTCTCTTTGATGCAACTGATTCTTCTTCTCGTGTGGTGAGCTGCCTCATAAGCAGGTGTGTGTACAAGAAACACATATACATGTCTTACACACAACAACAAAAAAATTTGAAAAGAATAAAAACAACTCAACGTTGAGGGTAGTGGGGGGAGTACAAACCGTGATGTAAGCATTTGTCAAGACCAGCAGAACAAGCGAAGCAGCGATCGACTGACCGAGCGACCGAACGTAGCACCACCGGTCAGGTAGCTCAACAACCGGCTTTAGCATGTTGATGTTGCAGGCGCAATCGAAAAAACAACAACAATAAGTACAATATGCTACTAAAATCAGGCAAACACTTCGTGTTTGTAAGTGTGTTGTGTGTGTGTGTCTTTGCGTGCATTGGTTACCATTGTGTGCCTGTGTTTGTCAGCGACTTCTTCGCCGCACTCCGTTTTCATTGTGTTTTGTTTATTATCTTGTTTTACTTATAAACATGCAAGTATCTGCTTGTTTTTGTTGTGTTTGCTATTTGCTGTTAGGTGGTTGTTTGCGCCGATATCTGAAAGATACACTCTGGCGCTGACATGCTGTTAAGTGATTCCTCGGCTTCTCTTTCGCCATCTCATCCGCTTTGGCTGCGCCACACAGTGGTGCCGCTTCATACAAGCCGCGGCAAAAAATAGAAGGAATCGAGGTAGGGCTTTGAAATTTGGCACACATCTCTCATATTGCTAAATTAGAAATCCGCCCACAACTACGCCCACCTCCCATATAACATAACCCATTAAAAAATGATCATATATTATTAATTATTTATTCAACAAGTAATTTTTTAACATCATCGTCCAATTCTAAAGTTTTATTTTTGGGATTTGTTCTGAAACCATTAATAAAAGGATCCGATGAAGTTAAAAACAAGTGCCTTACATCTTGATTTATAGAAATTCTGTCGCATTTTCTAGAACGATTAAGCCTATATTTCTTGTAATCTTTATTGCGAGCTTCTTGAGCCTCCTCTGATAGCATGCCCAATGGTAAAATAGAGGATGAAACAATTTACTTCCATGCATTAAAACTTTATGTACCGTCATTGGCATATAGTAAAATTCATAAAGGCTGACATATAACCTCGCAGTTTTCATGCAATAAATTTCAAACTTTTGAGGATCTATTGCTGCTTGACTATTGATTGTATTTAATATTATTTTAAATCTATGTATCATATTTCCATCAGTGAAGCTTTGTTGGTATACACTATGTCCTGACGAGCCATCACATCCCCATTTCGAAGTCAGCTTCAAATTTTTCGGGATATCTATTAAATCATTTTCAGATTTGGACATTTAAATTCTCTTAACTGTGTGGTTTAGCAAATCTTGCAAACCAACTTCACCGTAAGTTTCCTCTGATCGCAAATTCTCAGGATAACATTTCTTCTTAGTAGCAAGAACCTACAAATTTCTGCAATATCACAATATTTTATTTCTTTTGCCATTTCAAAATTTCGTGTTTTGTTAATTTTTTTCACTTCTCTCGGTATCACATACGACACATACGAACGCCAAACCCTTTGAGGGTTTTACTATACTGACCTAGTACCATCACCCTGACTTGGAATTTCTCACCCCCCAGATTAGCTGTTGTATTTGCTAGTATTTTGTTGTTGTTGTATAACGAGAGACAACTACAAAAAATAACAACAAAGCAACAAACCGAACAATCAAAAAAACAGGCAAAACAACGAAGCAGGCAAACAAACAACGCTGTTGCAGTTGCAGTAGATTAAAATGCTAATTACTCATGAATTGGCAGCTAAAAGCAGCTGATTTTTTTTTCTATCGATTAAGGAGATTTTAAAGTTTATTTTGTGTAAGTGGCTAACCTGCGCGCTCCTGCGCACAATAGTTATATTCTGTTGAAGTTGTAAAATATATGATTTTTTTGGACCATGAAAAAACATCATATTAAAAAAAATCTTGAAAAAAAAGTATACATTTGATGATGCAAATCACATCTATAACATTCGTTTTAATAAATAAAAACTTTACAATTGATATTTTATGGTTAACTTTTGAGTTTTAACCTTTGCAATATTCATCACATTTTTCTGAGTAACTTTGCGTTGATACTTTGTTGGACTTTGAAGCTCTCCCAACAAAAAACCATTGAATATATCAAGCCCAAGTATTCGGATAATGTTATTTGATTAGTTCTTAGCTTAAATTAAAAAGATGGTACAAATTTGGAATGATAAAAAAAATCCTTTTTTGCCGCTTTGGCACCACTGTGCGCCATTCGTCGGTGTTACAGCGTGTCGGCGACTTGCTTGTTGTCGCTGCACACGATTTCTCGCCAGTCTGTCGCGAGTATTCAACGAAACGAAGTGTTGTTGCTGCTGGTTAGCCGCTTCAACGTAAATGCAAACGGATCGGTCGGTCAGCGGTCAAAATCATGTCGCATCGATCGAGTTGCTGTAGAATATAGTTTTCCCGTTTTTTTTGGTACAAAGTGAAAATGCAAAAATGTAACGCGAAGCCGAAAGTGATCGTGTTCCACATTTCGCAAGTTTTCAACGAAATTCCAAATTGATTTTCGATGTTTTTTTTTAAAACGACGACTTTATGTAGTGACCAGTGTAGAGTGCCTGACTAGATAAGGGTAAAAAATGCATTACTGTGCTTCTGAGATTTCCAATTACACGTGTTCTGCTGAGATCAACTCAATGTTGTTTAAGAAATGAACTGTGAATTGGAAAATTAAAAATTTTGAAATTTTGACGGTTTTGTAAGTTTGTGAGAAGTTCATTTAGCCCCTCATATGAGTCAGGATCGTGGAAACAACAACAAGTATCTTTAGTCTATAGAGCATTGTTGCTGAGGAGTGTGAAATAATACAATTTGAAAAGAAAATTTAATTTACCTAAGCTTTCAATTAAAACTTTTGTTCTTTATAACGGAAAATGAAAGCAAAATGCGATTTGTAGAAATAGAAATAGAAATTCAATTAGTCCAAATATGTATTTAAGTGCTTTTAGTGCAAAGTGGCTTTTAATATTATCTTGTTCATTCGTTTATGCCGGTTTTCCTGTACGCACCCCTCTTGTTTTACCAGCTGATTGGCTAAGAGGTGTGCGCAACAGCTGCATGGAGAAGTTCAAAATACAGTGTGGACCTTCATTTCATAATTTTTTTCTGTCTAGTAAATCACTTAATTTTTTTTGTATGTGAATTTTCGAGATTTTTTTATTTATTCTCTCTTCTCCGCTTCTCCCCTTATATTTGCAATTATTTAACATTCATTCTAGTATTTTTTGCTGCCTAGGTTTTGCTCACCGCAAAATGGCAGCCTGCCATTTGGGGCTCATTAAATTTCAACTACCGACCAAAAAACTGAAACAACTCACAGCCGCAAGTCAACTCAACGCAACGCATTCGAGTACTTACTACAACAATGTATGCCCAACCGCACTGACGCGACGCGGGCGCAACGAACCGGCGACATAACACTTCTGGCATTTTAAGTCGGCAAGCGGACTCGAAACACACCCATGCCGTTACATATAAAATTTATATGGCTCACATACATACGCACACCTGCAAAACTCATTCACTGAGCTTAGTGTATTTGGGTTTGGCATTAAGCTCGATATATTCTGCGACAGTTGTTGGCGCTTTTCGTACTGAGTTAGCGAATTTTTGAAATTCCATTTACGCATTTGCGAAAAATGTGCGCGGCGCTGTTGCTAACTACTAGCCAAACATTTCGTGCTGTTGTTGGCATTGCATAGTGCTTTTGCTTAGCTTTTTTCTAGACACGTTATTGGCATATTCAATT
The DNA here is from genome assembly GCA_031772095.1 of Zeugodacus tau. Lineage (NCBI taxonomy): Eukaryota > Metazoa > Arthropoda > Insecta > Diptera > Tephritidae > Zeugodacus > Zeugodacus tau. The sequence goes on from CM062651.1 coordinate 78,140,578, forward strand.
GACGGGTTTTTATGATAATGTACGCATTCGATGACGTCACTGTAAATTTAATTCTTATAAGCTATAAGCTTTTAGAGTAATCTCAACCTAAACCGCATTGTGATATTGTAAGCTACTAAGCTGAGTTAGGTTGGATGCGGAGGATAATGATTTTGATTGTATTTCTTATTTGTTTGAAATTCATTACCGAATACTTAGATTAAAAACCATTAGACGACTCTTAACGACGTCTTTAGGTTTGATAGGCCGCAATATTGGCTTTTGTGGGAACTTTTCTTATAACAATCATTTCAAGACCCCGATGTTTTACTAGCCAACTCAATGTGTTACTTTGCATATCTAAAATGTCTCCACTATTAAGGAGCTAAGTGGATCTCATATTATATATAATAATCTAATCAGCTACTTTTCGTCTATAAAATGTTCTTGAAATCCTAAAGACTTCCGGCGTCTGTATTGTTAATATTTAAAGAACTATTTTCCCGCCACACAGTAGACTATAATACGGTTCTTTTTCTCTATTTCGTTTGGTGTTTCTTCATTCTGAGCCAATTGTGAAACCTAAACACCAACAATGGTGACCATTCAGGAATGCCATCAGCTGCGCAACAGCTGTTTATCGGTGAATATAAAAATCCAGCAGCTGCTGCAAATATGTACATTCATCTGATAAGCAGACCTGTGCTCGTACGTTTCACCTTTTTTACTGCTTGCCTTGCAGTCTTTTCAATGCTTCTTTGCGCCTATTGTCTTTAAAAACGTGAACTGCGCATGAGCAGCGCCTGTAAGTGCAGCACTTCTATGAATATATGTATAACGCAAGTGGTAATCTATGCTTTGATAGTAATTTCCTGTTTTATGGGCTTTCTTAATTTTGTACCTCTTCAGCGCATCTACTTATTTGCTCAAATTAGCATTAAAATGTAGCTGAGTGCCGCCGTGCGCTTGATTGGCGCCACGCTTACAATTAGAGGGTTTCTGTGCACTTTGTCGTGTCTGCGCAGAGTGGACGCAGCGGTGGCGCAGCTCAAAGTGTGCACTTGTAAATAAAACTCAAGTGGCTATAAATTTAAACAGAAATTTCACTCTTTTTTTATGTGAGTTGTTTAAGTCACGAGCTACACTCCCCGCCCGTAACGGGCTGCATCTGTTCTCTCTTGGCGTCACACTTTTATGCTTTCCACTTTTCTATTTGCTGGTTTTATGCAGCAACTTTCTGTTTTCACAGATTTTACGACGCGCTCTTAACTATTTACTTAAAGTCAGCCAAATCATAAAATCATCGTTTGAGCACCTCCGCCATGGTATCTCCATGGTCTTTATGAGTTCAAACTGTGACCGCTGCTACTTGAGCAGTTCTGGTGCATTGAAATTGTGGTTTATGGTTTCTGTAGTGCTTATAAGACAATATTTTGTTAAAGAGCGTTGATTAAATTCTAAAGATTTGCTTACTTCTTATTTTTAGGAAAGTTTTGAGTCTTTATTTGGTTTTTGTTGCAATTTACGCTTAATTTATATATTTATACTCTCGCAACAAATGTTGCTAAAGAGAGTATTATAGTTTTGTTCACATAACGGTTGTTTGTAACACCCAAAACTAAACGAGTTAGATATAGGGTTATATATACCAAAGTGATCAGGGTGAAGAGTGGAGTTCAAATCCGAATGTCTGTCTGTCCGTCCGTCCGTCCGTCCGTCCGTCCGTCTGTGCAAGCTGTAACTTGAGTAAAAATTAAGATATCTTGATGAAACTTGGCACACTTATTTCTTGGCACCATAGGAAGGTTGCTTTCGAAAATGAGCAAAATCGGACCACTGCCACGCCCACAAAATGGCGAAAACCGAAAACACATAAAGTGCCATAACTAAGCCGTAAATAAAGATATGGAAATAAAATTTGGTATGAAGGATCGCACTATGAAGGGGCATATTTGGATGTAATTTTTTTGGGGAAGTGGGCGTGGCCCCGCCCCCTACTAAGTTTTTTGTACATATCTCGCAAACCAATAAAGCTATATAAACCAAACTTTCTGCAGTCGTTTTCTTTAGCCACTTCCTAATACAGTCCAAAAATGAAAGAAATCGGATCATAACCACGCCCACCTCCCATACAAAAGTTAGGTTGAAAATTACTAAAAGTGGGTTAACTCATTAACGAAAAACGTCAGAAACACTAAATTTCACATAAGAAATGGCAGATGAAAGCTGCACTCAGATTTTTTTACAAAATGGAAAATGGGCGTGGCATCGCCCACTTATGGGTCAAAAACCATATCTCAGGAACTACTCGACCGATTTCAATGAAACTTGGTTTGTAATAGTTTCCTTACCTCCCAATAATATGTTGTGAAAATAGGCCAAATCGCTTCACAACTACGCCTACTTCCTATATACCAGAACTTAGAAGATTATCTGAATCGTTTACTTTACAATATATAAAGTAAGCACTAGTGAAGATATCGGTGCAAAACTTTGCACAAATACTGTATTTATAGTGTGACAGCCCATTTCTAAAAATCGCCGAAATCGGACCATAGGTTTTCAAGGCCCCATATATCGAACATGAGGACCTCGGTGCTTCTAACCTATTATTAGGGTTTCCAACTTTCAATGGACTTTATACAATATATCTGACGAATATGTGGGTCAAATTGTGTATTATATAATAATATTAATTAAGTTAAATAAATAAATTGCGGGAGTATAAAATGTTCGGTTACACCCGAACTTAGCCCTTCCTTACTTGTTTTCTGGTTCATTTTCACATAAATGACATAATACCATATGTGGATGTGCCATAATTGTGCTAACTATGGAGTTATGTACTTATTTATGTTTTGTTTTGTTTTTCTTTTGCTAAACAATTTCATTATTCAGGCATTTTTGTTTTGTTTTAATTTTCATTTAACTCTTTGTTTATGGTCACGGTCGTGGCTATGTTCAACACCACTTCCACTTCCTGTGCCACTGTCACCGACCTTGTCTTGTGTTGCTGGCAGCACATGTGTGATATATATACTCAGATACATATGAGTATGAGTACATTGTATCATCCAAAGCTCAAATATGTGTTTGTGTTTAAATTTCGCTCTTTGCAAAATGCAATTATCACATTTACCTAACCAGCATAGCGGTGGCCATGTTGAACATGCGGTGGTCGCCGTTGCGCATTCGCTCACAGACACAAACGCACAATCTACGCGTACCCCCGCGAGGTAAATGTAATACATATTTGAAGGCAATCACTGCTCGTCAATGGTCGGTTTCAACGGTTTCAACTGGTGGCGTTGTTGTCAACACCAACATTGTTGTCACTGATTGTTGTCGCTGCGCTGTGGCTTTTATTTGTCAAAGCGCTGTTGTTTGTTGCTTTTGTTGTTGTGTTTATACACCTGTATGTATTGCTGTTGTGATACAAATATTTACTTAATACCAGTATACTCATGTCTGTACTCATGTTTTTGCGGCACGTGCAATGGTTTATAGAGAAAAATCTGCGCTTTTATTAACTCTACTGTGCTGTTATTGTTGTTGTATGCCTTAGTATGTGCGACATAGCATTCATAGTTGACGCAAATGCGTCGCAATTAAATGTCTAATTTAGCTTTATTCGCTGCATTTCAATGAATTAAATGGTCAATTATATACAACTAGCTGTGAGAGTGTTGATTATGCAGGTATGATGACGCAATACTTGGACTTGGTATGTGAGTGGAATGAAAGCGGTCAAGTGGAAAATAAACCTAACTGGACTATGTACATACTTATATATGAATATGCTTCCATATACAAAGAGCCTTTGACTCTTTTCTTAAAATTTTGCGGTTTTCTCAACCTTTGCCTTAGTCTGCTTTAGAAGCCGAAAAAAAGCGTTTTTTAGCAATTTTTTTGTAAGGGAAGGAAATAATTGCGGTAAACGGAATTTTAAACCGATAGTGTACTATATTTAAGGCTTAAAAAACAATATTTATTATTAAAAAATATTGAAATTTTTTCAAAGTTGTAAGTATTTTTCTGGAGCGCCTGGAGTCTGCACTTGTAAATCGGTGCCGGAGGTCGTGCGATGCATCTGAAACAGTCGAACCAATTTTTTTTTTAATTTTTATAAGTTTCTTTTCTTTATGAACTACAAAAATACCGAAGAAGTTATAAAATTCCAAATTTTTTCGAAGTTTGAAAAAAAATCACTTTTTTAAGAAAAAAAATTGACTTTAAGTTGCAAAACAAGTAGTTTAAATAATACTTTTGTCCAACTTTTTTTTAGTTCAAATAGAAGATAATTTAATACTGAAGCTAGATTTGGTTTTTTTCGATCGGACATATATTCTTTTTGCTATCGAGAAAACGAAAGAAAATTTTAAAGACATATTCTTGGATAGTTTTGGAAGAGATTTAAAACAAAACAAAACAAAAAAATCGATTTTTTGAAGCCTGTAAAGCAGACTACTGCCTTAACATTAAAAAAACATTTTTTACATTTGTACCTTAATATATTTATATATATAGATACCTGGGTCTTGGTTAGCCATCTTTGACCGCCTTCTTTGTGAACTTTCAGTTCAACACTCCTAAAAGGGTTCATCCTCTTCCCAAACTATTGACTAACTTTCTCGGAGTTTTTTTCTGTAAAAAATTAGTTCAAAAATTGTACCGTTACCGCCGAGAGAGGATTTTGTACTCGTTTCATCTGTTTTAGATGTAGCTTGAACCGTAATTCATGATTGTCATGGCATATGATTCATGATTACAATGGCATATGCACATATCTAGCCTTTTACACTTCAAATTCAATATCTCACAAGCTCTTTACTAATTTTGTAGCCATTGTTAATTCAGACAACCATTATGTGTAGCTTTGCCGTCTGACAGTTTCTGAATAGACCGACCACGAATCACGGTCAGGCAACAGCTATGAATTTGAATAATAATTGTGTTAAGCGCAAATCATCGCCAGCATTGTTTCACTCCATAGTAATTTCCTACTTTCATATCATAAACCGCAAATCTTTCATGACCAAGCATTGTGCGGTCTCAATTTTAGACACAACAGAAGGTAAGAATATGCATACGCACAGACACAGTCGCATAAAAGACAATATAGTGTCTGTATCTAGGCTTTTTTGGTGTGTGCTGTCTCTCGCCTCTTTTACACACATTCTACCATATTTGACCGCAACAGAGCCATTTGCTAAATTTCTAAATGACAGAGCAAATTTAGCAACACGGCGCAAAGTACACAAAGCTGAGCTTGAACTTTTCGGCACACATACATACATACGGCTATTGTGTCTTTTTGTTGCAGTGAGTTGAGTGTTGGTCACTAAAATGGGTCATTATGGTTAGTAATACGTACCAAGACCTTAGAAAATTGAAACCAGGAAGAGCTTGAGTCTAAATAGTTATTTTGACTATGAATTGCGAAAGCGCTGAAGAAAGTTTTGTGATAAAGCTTTTATTGAGCTTTCACCTTCGATACAAATTTGAATAATCTCAAATATGATCTCCAAAAAAATATCCAGAACGCTTCGCTCCTCATAGTAGGGAGAAGACTAATAACAAAGCACCAGTTTTAATCAATTCTTTACACCTAAGACCACTAATTGAGTGAGTAAATAAGTGGCATGTGGTAGCTAATGCGTAGCAGCGTTGACTTCATTCAACTCCGTGGTGAATTTATTGAGATTTAGAACATCCAGAGAGGTAATTGACCCACGAAAATTGATGGGCACAACAGCGCGGCAATCGGTTTAATGACCGCAATTGTTGTAATTGAGTGGTAGTGATGCTCGGAAATGATGGCATTTTTTGCAAAATGATTATAATATGCCGCTTTTGACTTTTTTCGCTGCGAATTAATTGAAATGAGTTGTAATTTTTCAACGCTATGTAAAGAGTTGTCTGGCTCGCATGCGAAGCAAATGCGAAAAAGCGACTAGCATAGGAGAACTGTTATTAAGCTGAATTTATTAGGCTTCTCATGGCTAACTACTGCGCAGTTTTCGCAATTCGTCACACCACCTTTCTTTAGCAACTGGCAAATCTTTTTGTACTTTGTCGCTTTTGTTGGCTCTTCCTGCTTAATGCCGTCGTTCGCTGCTCTAGCATGGCATCGCTGCGAAATCAGCAGTAAAGGTAAGAGTCGAGTATGTAGACACACAAAGCTTTGGTGAAATGTGTGGTGAGCGGAAAGTGGGGGTGACGAGGTTGTAGGTACACTTAAAATTTTTCTAAAAAAGCTGCTTATTTAGACAATTAAATTTGATTATATGTATGTGAGTTGAAGTCGAGAGCTGAGTTAGCTATACTTTTGGCGAACCAGATGAACTGGTCGGAATGGACTTCAGTCAGCTATTCATAGTCATATAGAATATGTTATATGCTCAAAACACTTCGGCGGTATACATATAAGAGCTTTCTTGGCGATCCAATCAGTATTTTGTCATCACAATGAACTATAGACTTTAGCTGTCGAAGTGGTGTCTCTAGCGATAGTAGTCACGAGGGTCAGCCTCCATGCTTAACCTAACTTAACATAACCTATGATTCAATAATGGATTTCATAGTTCCTAGAAGCAAAATATTTAGTTTTCTAGGATTTCGTTAGTAGAAGATCTACTGAAGAGGCAACAGAGGAATATTTCTCGAGTCTCTATGACCATCTTCACGACCTCTTAAAATGTTCAATTGTATACGGTCCCCAAGTGAGAAATTATAATTACTTCTTCTTTGAAAAACTCGAAAGTACCTACTTAATAACATAGTGTATGCAACTGTAGCTCAAACTATTCGCAGCAAATAATTTTTCAAGTGTAGCCATGAATGGGGAAGCTCAGCAACCGGCCCGCTTGCAAGACAAGCCAGCCTTATTTTCCGCGCAGTGGCAGCTCAGAGACGCTTGTTAACACGTTACGCCATGCGGCAATTTAAAACAATAGAATCACACACACACGCGTCTTCGTCACATATAATTTCGTGAAAATAAAACCGAGGAAAATAAATAACTCAATGGAAAAATTTGCGAGAAAAATTAACAGCCGCGGAAAAAAGTGAATTTCAACTGCAAATTTTCACATGCAACTGCAACGAAGGTTCACCGTGAGTCTTTGTTAGTGTAGACACATGTGTGTGTGTGTGAAAAGAAAATTCGCGCAATTTGATTGTTTCTAGATAATGGAGAATGACGATGACGGGAACAGAGTTGCCTCATGCACTTTAAACCAACATTTGCGAGCTCTTTTGTTGGCTGACGGAGGCATGTTGTTGTTGTTGCAGTGTGCAACTACTTATGGTAAATCAACACCACTAATTGTGAGAATGAATGCAATGTGAAAATCTCAAAATGCACAAGACATGACATGTGCAAAGCAGCAAAAACAAAAACAAAAAAACAGTGAAAATGCTTAATAATAACAAAGCAAAACAACAACAACACAATGCATGTGAAGACTGGCGAATGTGTTCCAAGCATCTTTTTGTGTGTCAAGCCGCGTTTCTTGCCACAGCGCACCGGAAATGCTCAGTGCCGACGCCACAACCAACGCTGAAAGGCATTTCCGCGAGCGTTAATTTAATTTCCAATGTTAAATGGAATTCATGAAAATTAAGTTGTTGTTGGTTGGGAAATATGAATTTAAATGCGAATAACTTAAATTTGCGCTCTCTGCATTTATTTTGCTCATCATGCAAGCAGTTAACACTTTTGCGCTAATAAATAGCAGCAGGCACTTTACGCTATTTCGAGTACTTGCCAGCGAACGTCGCATTCGTTTTAACCGTTATTGAGCAGTCATACGCCGCGTTGCACCCCCACAAAATGGCCTCACAATGCATATTTGCGAGTGGGTGTGTGCGTCGTGTGGTGAAAAATCGATTAAAGCAACTGCGCTGACAAAGCCGCAAACCAAAAGCAGCAGGAAAAAAAAAACAAAAACAATAAAAACATTTACTTGCTTTATTTGCGCCGAGCAGCGGGGCAAAACTCAATAAAGTGTGAAATTTCCATTGGCAAATGTCATAATGCATTTACTCGTGCAACAACAACAGCAATAATGCGCCTCATTACCATGCCACGTCATGCCATTATATAATTATGCTCATAAAGCTGTCCGGCTGCTATCGCACATGCAACAGCAGCGGCGAATGCTCAGAATATTTCCATTTAATTATAAAATATAACTGTTGCAATTTGTCCACTCCTCCGCATGTGTTTGTGTGCGCGGGGGAGATTAAAGTGCACCAAGCTCAGCTGGGATTATGGAGACTCGCATATAATTGAATTATTAATCAGCAATTCATTAAGGATTACATGACCATACTGCAGTGGGGGAGAGGAGGAAGGGCGAGTGTCCATTGTGCAGATAGGAAGATAGGATTTCATAATGTAACTGTGTAGTTGGTTTGCAGGCTATTATGGCAACTGTGCTGCAGGAAAAACATAAAATGTTGCAATATAAAGCCGCTTAAGTAGCATCAGTAGAATAGTAGTAGTAGTTGGAATAGTAGCTAGTGGCTAACATAGTAACAACGGTGTTTTGTTCGACTTGAGTTAGTTAATGTTGTTGTTATAATTTCAAAACAGTGAAACAGTTAATTTATGTTCATTTATAGTTAAACTAGTTATGACTAGCTGACGATGAGCAACACCAAAAGCTCCGTCAGGATCGGGAAGGACCTTTCCGAGCCGTTCGATACCAAACGAAGTTTCAGATAAGGCGAATCGCTATCGTGTGACTTCTTTAACCTGATGCTGGAAAAAATAGTTCGAGCCGCAGAGCTAAACAGAGAAGGTACAATTTTTTATAAGAGTGTACAGCTCCTGGCGTACGCCGATGATATCGATATCATTGGAAACAACACCCGCGCCATTAGTTCTGCTTTTTCCAGACTGGATAAGGAAGCGAAGCGTATGGGTCTGGTGGTGAATGAGGACAAGACGAAATATCTCCTGTCATCAAACAAACAGTCAGCGCATTCGCGTCTTGGCTCCCACGTCACTGTTGACAGTCGTAACTTTGAAGTTGTAGATAATTTCGCCTATCTGGGAACCAGCATTAACAGCAATAACAATGTCAGCCTGGAAATCCAACGCAGAATCACTCTTGCCAACAGGTGCTACTTTGGACTGAGTAGGCAATTGAAAAGTAAAGTCCTCACTCGAGGAATCAAAATCAAACTCTACAAGTCGCTCATTATTCCCGTCCTGATGTATGGCGCTGAAGCGTGGACGATGTCAACATCCGATGAGACGACTCTTGGGGTTTTCGAGAGAAAGGTTTTGCGGAAGATTTATGGTCCCTTAAGAATTGGCAACGGCGAATACCGCAGACGATGGAACGATGAGCTGTATGTGTTATTCGACGACGTAGACATAGTCCAGCGAATAAAAAAACAGCGGCTACGCTGGCTAGGTCATGTTGTTCGAATGAATGAAAGTGCTCCAGCTCTGAAAGTTTTCGATGCAGTACCCGCTGGTGGAAGCCGAGGAAGAGGGAGACCTCCACTCCGATGGAAGGACAAGGTGGAGAGGGACCTGGCTTCGCTTGTAATAACCAATTGGCGCCAAACTGCCAGAAGGAGGGATACGTGGCGCGCTGTTTTGGTCTCGGCTATAACCGCGTAAGCGGTGTCTACGCCAGTCAAGAAGAAGAAGTTATGACTGTGGATGCTTTAGAGCTGCATTAGTTCGGTTAGATAGGTTCCTACAGGGTTCATATAGTAACGAAGCTTTAGGTATTCATGTAGACTTAAGAGATTAATCTTAAGATTAAAAAAAGAATATTTATTCAATAGAAAACATGTAGTATTCCAACTGTTGTCCTCAGAAGGTCAGATAGTAGGTAGTTTATTGCTTTTGGTATACTTTTCTGGAAGGAAAAATTAGCAGAATTTAAGCTCTATCTGAGGAGGCTGAGCGAAGCATTACTTCCAACCAAGCACAACATTTATATTTGCCTCTTCCAAATGAAACCTGCCCGCTCCTGCAGAAAGTTAATTTCGCCACTTATTTTAAGACTTTTCTCTCAGCACTGACTTCAAATGAACCACTCCATGAAATCGAGCTAGCACCAAATTGAAATTAAAATTTTAATTAATAATAAAAACGTCATAACTGTAGCTGTTAAGTATGCAAAATATCAACTTTTATGCTGTAATAGCCCGACTAAAACGTTATCAATTAATTTGTTTAAGCCATTAAAAGTATTTATGCGCCAATTCAACGCCATTTCATGCGATACAAAACGCTCGTCGATACGAGACCGTCAAAATTTCATGTTCAATCAAATTATATATTTTTTGAAGTGTTTTTTATGGCCAGATAATTAACGTCATTTACCGATTGGCTAAGAGCGGCGAGTGGTCGCTGCAAGCGATGCTGTCAACCTCAATTTTCGTGCGAAATTTGCGAGTGTAAAAAAGCGAAATTAAATGAGATTTCAGCATAATGGAATCACTATTCGTTAGCAACATTTTCGCATGTGTGACTCGCCACTTAATAAGCGCCACAAAAACTAACCGAAAAGTGAATTACTAAATATTTAGTTTGCCAAAGTGGCTCTTACAATGAATTGGCAATCATTAAAGCCATAATAATGTAGCGCACTACATTTCGCCTGAAAAACGCTACAAAATGGTAAACCGAAAAAATTGAAAATAATTTGCATTGTTGTTGTACACTTTTTGCGCATTTGACTAAATCAAAATTGCCAGCCAGCCAGCAGATGTGGCAAGATGCTGCGCAGTCGACACACATTTGGGGCAACAGCCGCCTGCTGCAGCCAGAGACAATAAAAAACGCATTCATGCAACGGAACGGTTTTGCATAAATGTAGAATCATTTCGCCGCATCTCGTTGTGTGCATTGCCACGCACTATTTGCTTATTAATATTTATGCATTTTCCTTGTGTGTTTGTATGTATGACTATGCGTGTGTCTTTATTGTGTTTACGTAAATTCACTCATTAAATTCGAACACATTTGGTTTGGCTGGCTGGCTGGCGGTTTTGCATGTTCTTGTCTAAACAAACGCTGCGGCTGCTCCGCTTTTGACGTCAATACATCAAAAGTGAAGAAATAAAAACAAAACACGAATCCATTAAACTTAAGGCAGGTTCTGTGTTTGTGTGCGCTAATTTTCTCGTTGCCAAAAATAAATTTACATCGCCATTGCACGCACAAGCCGACATTTTTGCATATTCATGCATTCATAAAGTTACACGAGTGTGTGTGTGTGTGTGTGCGAATTGCGTGGTTTCGCCAAAATGAACGCTGTGGAAAATGTGCGTGCCACGCATGTACCGCTATTCGTGCACTAATTTCAGTTTTATCGATATTTGCGAAATTATTTATGTCAGCGCAATATTTCACTTGTCATTTAGTTTATGTGCATTAGCGAGAATAATATTGATTTAGCTTATCTAATAATTGGTGGACTAAAATCCAGAACACACACCAATCTTTGAGATTAGGGCTTAATAGCATGGCGCGTCTTCCTGTTGAATCGAATTGTCCTCCTAGTCTATATCAATTTCTGACTAAACTAACCACTATATTGCTGTCTGGTGACCAAAGTAATATTTTTATACCCTGAACAGGGTATATTAAGTTTGTCACGAAGTTTGTAACACCCAGAAGGAAGCGTCGGAGGCCCTATAAATTGTATATATAAATGATCAGTATGTTGAACTGAGTCGATTTAGCCATGTCCGTCTGTCTGTCTGTCTGTATATATACGAACTAGTCCTTAAGTTTTTAAGATATCGTTTTGAAATTTTGCAGATGTTATTTTCTCTTCAAGAAGCTGGTCATTTGTCGGAACTGCCGATATCGGACCACTATATCATATAGCTGCCATACAAACTGAACGATCGGAATCAAGGGCTTGTATGGAAAACTTCCGCATTTTACTTTATATCTTCACGAAATTTGGTGTGAGTTATTGCTCATAGAAATAATTTAATCTCCAAAAAAATTGTTCAGATCGATTCACTATAGCATATAGCTGTCATACAAACTGAACGATCGGAATCAAGGGCTTGTATGGAAAATTTTCGCATTTGACGTGGTATCTTCACGAAATTTGACATGGATTACTGCTGAAGGTAATAATATAACCTCCGGAGAAATTTTTCAGATCGGTTAACTATATAACCTTAATGTTTCTAGCAAACAACCCGGCTAAAAAGAATTAGTAAAATGTTTTCTTTTTTTATTTACTTTTTCTTACGTCTTTAGATTTGCTTAAACACATAGTTACTAAAAGAAATGCACCTGCTTCGGTACAGCCGAAGTTAACGTTTTTTCTCGTTATGAAAGAAAAATCGACCAGAAATGCTAACTGAGTTGAGTCATGAGTCTTTGGCCGCTTATCAAGTCGGACTCATTCCTGTTGCGTAGACCTCTAAACTCTTGGGAAAAGTTTTAATAGTGTTGATTTTTAAGCCTAGTGGTCATAAGTTTATACCGAGTAGATATAACGCCACTTATCTGTAAAGATTTTTAGTGATAGAGGACTGGACCCCAGTAACACAGTCTTTGGAGTCATATAGCTAAAAACGGAATTATTTAGTCAATGTCTTCAATTATATAAAGTCTGCTGATTGGCTTCATATTCTTCTTCATATTCAATTTATTTTTCTTCAATATTGAGTTTACTGGCTTATAATATATTGACTTTTCCGCATATATTTGCTGTAGATTCGAATCCATATTATATAAATAATATACTGGAGATCCTCGGGTAGAAACACAGCTTGCCTATATTTTAATTTTGAAGGAGATGTCTGTTATATACATATATGTGTTATATACCGTCAGCAACTTTATTTTTAGCAATATTCTCACACCCATCCCCATTCGAGTGCAATTTTCGAAGTTTCAATGTTGTCTCTGATTGTTCTTAATGGCATAAGTGCACACATACAAACAAATCTAATGTGTTGTTGTTGTTGGCATAAATGCATTCTAGTCTTTGTCTTTATTGTGAACTTCCGGTCATTTTCGCTGTTACTCGTTGTCGCTTATTATTTTTATTGCTTTTACGCTGTTCGCATTTGAAAGTCGCCACTGTCTGGTCATCACTCAGCACCCATTTCGCTGTGTGCTAGGCTCTGGGGCTATTGAAAATTCCATTTATTCGCATAAAAAGTGTTGATAGTTTCTTTTAGCGTGGAAATTGCGTGAATTCTCTGATATGCTGGGCAGCTGAAATGACGTCGTCTGGACTCTATTTTCATAATATTCTATATTGTCCACATTTGTTTGTATTATATCATTTAACTATTATTAGCTCGTTTACCCGCTCCATCATAAATATGCGTCCTTTTGACTCTCAATTTGAACCAGTTAACCCAAAGTGTCATCACATATTCTAGCTTAAGCGAAGCTATCGAAAGCACCCTTGTGAACTGTTACCTATTACATACAAGAATACCCAAAAGTTTACACAAATGCCGCATATGTTAAGCAAACACCAAGTAAATGTGCATATTTCATTAACTTTGTCCTAGTTGAGCTTATCTGCGTCGTATTTTGCGACCTCTGCAGTGCTGATGAAATATGCAGTAACGGTACTTTGCAATTCAATTATGCGAATTTTTAATGCATGAGACGCCTCTCGTCACTGGCGGTTGCAAGCTGTTTAAAATTCATAAAATTCACAAATTAAATAAACAACTTACACACCAAGTTTTGTGTGAATTTTGCTGTGAGACAATTAATTTTCTGACTTTTCTGTGCGCTAAAGTTACCCAACTTCCTCATTGGCCATTGATACCCAAAATAGTTTCCTCATCGCTCTCTCTCCACCTTCAAATGATTTATGAATTCAATTCACACATAAATTGCTTGCATTTCCTCCACATCACCGCGCTCTTCGCCACTCCACTCCTCTAAGATGCAACATGCAGCAGACAATTGGTGTGCGGCATATCAAATCCGCGCGCGCCTTTATTAAGTGCCTATAAATGTCAGCAAATCCCTTGACACTTAAACCAGCGCATTTATAGGTATTTTACCGTTAATTGTTTTTTCCGGAATTTTTTTAACGTGTCTAAAGTTCTATATACATGGCTACATATGTTTGTGCCTCATGCAACAAAACGGCTAATTTCGTCTGAGACACCTCGTTGTGTGCATGTTGCATGTTGTCGTCGCTACACATCAGAATGTCATTAGCGCCTTGCGACGCAACGCGACGGCCTCGTTGCCAAATAGCGACTTGCAGCTTCATTATCTACAGGCAGTATTTATAGATTTTTAGACCAGCCGCGTCACGAGAGGCGGATGTCACCTTGAGTTTTTGAAGCAGGAAATTCGTGACTATTTTTAAAGAACTCTAAATAGCTGTGTGATAGGCGCGAGCTATTTGAGGTTATGTGCGGACTTTTATGTTCTCGATGGAGATAAGTGGAAATATGTAAAAAATTGATTGATTTCACCAAAAGGCTTCTTAAATGAATGTAAAAACAGCAACAAATATGATGAAAATAAGTTCTAAAAAATACTTTTAAATAAAATTCATTTTATTTTTATTTATTTTTTCCAATCTATTTCTATGAATATAGCTTTATATGGCTTATATTATAGAATTCCCGCAATATGTTGCTATTTTTGAAGCACGAAGTACTTGTGAGTGAGTGTGTCATTTCAATTATCTCCAAGTGCAAAGTAATAACTTGTGGTGCCACTCTGTCCCATTTTGCTCAAAGAGCTCACGCATGAACACTTTGCCCGCTGCAACGCCCATGTTGTCAGTTTTAATTTTGTGCCACTGTGTTTTTTGCAGCTTTATGCAACACCTGCCACGCGAATTCAAACGCACGCACCATTGCACACACGCACACACACTGACATACGCAGAAGCAAGAATTTATGCGTGGCGCTTGGCCCTCCATAATTTGCGCTCAGCGCATTTTCACAGGCGAAATTGGGTCAGTCGAGTTGTTGGGTTAGTTGTCGATGCCGCGGCTGCTGCGCTTGCTGCTCTAAAAATGTTGCATTGACAAGTTGCTGCTCCACTTTGTGGGCTAAAAATCTGGCTAATGCCATTCGTCACTTTTACTTTAGCGGTTGTTGTTGTTGTTGTTGCTATTGCTGCTGCTGTTGTTGTTGTTATTGAGCGCGTTGTTGCCATTTGTCAGCGCCCTATAGATTTGTGTGTTGTTGTTGCATGCGCGGTGTGTGTGCCCCCTTAAAGTGCTTTATTATTTATATTTTTTTTTGAGTTTTAATGGCTTTCTGTTGTTTGCTTTGCGCCAAAAGCAAAATATTTTTTATTTATTTTTTTGTAAAATAAACCTTTGCCTTTGAGCCATTTGAGTATTGTTTAGCTTTTCGGCTGTCTAGTACGGTATTGTCTGTGGTAATGTAATGAGTTCTCATGGGTATTTTGCAATTCTTCGTGTAGCCGCGCAGGCGAGTGTGATTTGTATTTTCGTTGGACGCGCACTTAATCTCACGAGAAAATATTATTTGACAAATAAATGTGTGGGAAAATGGAAAAACAGCGGACATAAATATATTTTTTAATACTTTCAGAAAGCAATATTTCATTGGTGTTGTTTTTAATATTTTTTCTGGGTGTCATATAAATTTGAAAGAATGAGTGGTTGTGATTTTAATTATGTTTAGTTTTTGAGTTGTTTATTTATATAAATCGCGGTTTTATTTATTAAGAGAATTTTCGAGAACTGTCAAAATTTTGTATTATATTTGATATCACGGAGGTCAGTGTTTACTACTATAGGAAGTTCTGGACCGAATTAAGTGTCTTTTGCTAATCTTCTTCTTACTTTTTCATTGAGTTAAATCTCTATTTATATACTATATAGAATTTTGAATCAAAAATGTCAACAGCATGGATCTTATAAAGTAAATGAAGGTCAGTCATCGACATCACGAACCAATTTAAGGCAGTAGTCTACTTTAGAAGCCGAAAAAAGCGTTTTTTTTAGCAATTTTTTTGAAAGGGAATGAAATGATTGCGGTAAACGGAATTTTAAGCCGATAGTGTACTATATTTAAGGCTTAAAATAACAAAATTTATTATTAAAAAATATTGAAATTTTTTCAAAGTTGTAAGTATTTTTCTGGAGCGCCTGGAGTCTGCACTTGTAAATCGGTGCCGGTGATGGAGGTCGTGCGATGCATCTGAAACAGTCGAACCAAATTTTTTTTTTAATTTTTATAAGTTTCTTTTCTTTATGAACTACAAAAATACCGAAGAAGTTATAAAATTCCAAATTTTTTCGAAGTTTGAAAAAAAAATTCACTTTTTTAAGAAAAAAAAAATGACTTTAAGTTGCAAAACAAGTAGTTTGAATAATACTTTTGTCCAACTTCAACTACTTTTGTCTAGTTCAAATAGAAGATAATTTAATACTGAAGCTAGATCATTTTGGTTTTTTCGATCGGCCATATATTCTTTTTGCTATCGCCGGCACCGTTTTAAAACACTTGTGAAAATGAAAACTCGAGAAAACGCGCTTTAAAGTCTGCCTGAGCATTCGCAACCTGCTCGACGCTCGGCCACTAAAACTACTCTAGCTTCGAAAATATGTCGAATTGGCTTCTGGAATTTTAAAGACATATTCTTGGATAGTTTTGGAAGAGATTTAAAACAAAACAAAAAAATCGATTTTTTGCAGCCTGTAAAGCCTTAATCTATTTCCTTATCTTTTGATAAAGTAATCTCTTGTAAGATCAAAGAAGCCCATAACAATCAAATGCCGAACTTTCGAATGTCTGGCTTATTGGAAGCTTTCCAGCTGTCAGTTTATAGATTAGCTTGTCACGTAACCCCAATTACCAGCAATTCTGTTACGCTTCCTGGAATTGAGATGATCTATTGAACTTCTCTCAAACATGCAAAATAATTATTATGCTCATGTTGTTGTTGTTGGCGAATTTTATTTAAATAAATTGTTTACTTTAGTTAGTGCAGTAGTAAAAATCGAGGCAAATGAAAATAGAAAAACTAATGTGAATATAATAAATGCAATCGAATTGCAAATAAACTAAAAATAAACTGCAAAGTGAAGTCAAAATCTAGAAATTATAGCAGAAATAAATAGTAAACTGCATAAGTAAAAAGTGTAAAAGTAAGAAATAAAAATAAAAGACGTTGGCGTTAGTTAGTGGCGCATTGAACCTGTCAATGTCAGAATCATAAAAAATAATAAAAACAACAAAAAAGTGTTTTTGTAATGAATGAAATGAACACAAAAACAAAAAGTGCTTTGAGAAAATGTAAACAAATCTAACTTCATGTGCAAAGTGCAGTCAATGTCGATGTCGAGGCGATTACTACCTACAGGCGTTGCGTGTGTTGTTGGTATTGGCGTTGTTGTGCATATGGCGCATGCGTGGCCGTGCGCTATAAACGTTCGTTTGTAAGAAAGACAGGCGTTTGTTTATGCATTTACCGACAAATGATTGGTGATTTTCCGAAATGGAATCGAAATTGCACGCTTGATTGCCGGCTGCCACCGCGTAGTGAGCTGCTTTGAGCCACGCGCTGACTTGACTTGAGTTGAGTTGAGTCGCATTGCATTGTGTGTTGGCGGTCGCAAATCATCAAAGCCACCAGTCAACCGACAATCGACAAGCTGCGGCTGCCACGACAATCGACAGCTGGCAACATCCGTCCGCTCCGTGTAAACAAACATTTTTCTTGAGAAGCTGACGTTTGTCGTCGGCGGTGAATTTTCGCATTTTCACGACGTCAAATCAAATCGTTAATGAAAAGCGTTTTGCCTCACTGGTGCCGCTAATTGAAAGAAAGTGAATTGCAAATACACACGTAAACGCTCGTGGGTCTCTTTGGTGCGCCCCATTGTTATTATTTTTGCATTATTTTCGACAAGTGATTGTGCCGCAGCGGTGACGTCGTAATGGGGGCGCATAGCTCAAAGGAAAAATTGTCGCGTTCATATTCGGAGCGCTACATACACACGCAAGTGATTGAACGTGAACGCTTCGGCAGTTTCGGAAAGCGTGCGAAAGGTGAGTAAGGAAGTGGGATTTCGTGATTTAAACGACGTTTAAATGTGTTTATGTAGAAGTAGTGGTGCTTGAGATAGTTTTATATATAATTTTATGTATGGAATCGGCATTATATTTAGCACTTATTGTTAACTATGTAACAACAGCTGCAAGAAAAAATAATGGGGATTATTTCGCAAAGAATTTTTACATTTTCCTAGAAAATTTTTTCTCGCACAAAATCTCGAAATTTTCCTGCATTAAATACAGCTCGCAACATTTTTCAATAAATGCATTGAGTTTCACTGCAATTATGCAAAATATTTCCCGTTAAAAGCAGCGTGTAAGCGCGAAGGGCACGCTTTGCCATTGGCCACGCTTTTGATATTCGATACGAGCACTTGGCACCGGCGCAACATCTTGAGCATCGCGCGGCGAATTGTGCGCGGAATGTGAAAACTTTTCAATATCTGCACGATTTAATCGCCGCGCAGCGTTATGGTCACGTTACACCCATAAACCAGCCAAACATAAGGAAGGGCACGTTCTCAGCAGACATGCTCGTGGAAAATGACGCTGCTTTCCATCCAACGCTTACAAAGCTCTTATCACAGCGGAACATATATTTACATATACTCATACATATATTTATACATAACTGTATAGATACTATATAAGTACCAGCTTAAGCATAATTGGTTCTTGTAAACTAAAGACAAACTTCAATCGACTTTTTAAACATTCTTTCGTATTTTCTAGAGCTCTTTTCGGCTTACTCTATTTTCCACTGAAAATCCGTGGGAAATATTTGAAGCTTATGAAGCGCATTATCATCCCAGCGGTTCAGGGATGATAAGATTCGTGAGAGCTGACATTATTGAGACATTTTTCTTAGGAAAATTTGCTTGGAGCCGTATCTATCGTTATCATTCTAATTATTTATTTTCATATCTTTCTTTGCAGGAGCAGCCAAAAAGCGTGATGTACGTAACCTGAGTATATCACCGACGGATTTGGGCCCGCCACCCAAGGCACAGCAGACAGCCAAAAGTACATCGACGCGGCTCAAACCAACGACCATCTCTTTGACACGTAAGTTTTTGTTGTATTTACTCAAAATATACACAAATAATAGCTATAAGAAATACTAAAAACCCTAGAGATACGGGTTTCTAAATTCGGAATATCAGCTCTTAATAAACAAAGAATACTCTGATTGAGCGTTAACTAGTTATCGTTATGTTTAACCAGTTTTCAACAAAATTATTTAAAAAAAATTACATTTTTTAAGCTTTATTCGATATATCCCCTCCAACGAGTCCACTGAACCCGCCTCTAGCACATACCGAAACCATTAGCTGGACGCGCCTCAATACCTCGCCCGATCATGCGGCAGTTGTGCTCCTCTAAACGCAAGCGCGCTTTCTCAGCATCCAACTGCTCCAGGGGCGACCACAAGCGCTCGGCTACCGCACTCACACGCGGAAATGTTGTCGGCAGCACATTATGCTCATTGATCCACTCGCTCCACAAGCAAGCTTCGCCGCCGATTACGTGTGATTTTTGTGCTTTATTGCCATTGAATTTAGTCGGCTCGAGGTTATAGAACTTTTCCCAATCGCCGCCAGTGGCCAGAACATACAAATACCAACCATCACTCATGATTACATCGTGACCCTGCTTCGTGAGTGTAGCCGCAACGTTCTTGTAATCGAACCATATTTGCGCGATTGCGCCTAGAGGCCACTCCATATAGGAGTTTTCAGTCATGCCCTGTAAAGAGATTTAAAAATTGCTAATTATAATACAAATATTTGTTGGAAGTAGCGTTTTCTTTTGACAACCTCCTGCCACACCAGCTGCTTCCAGCCCATTGCGGAGATGTTCGCTGAGAAGCGCTCCAAGTACAAATAGGATAAGTCGCCATTGTCCAACCCATGCGCCTTCAGATAGGCCTGTATGTCGGCGTTCGACTCCCAACAAGCCGAATCCACTTCATCGACGCCCAGGTGTAGGTATTTGTCGGGGAAGAGAGTTTTGATTTCGCTGCAAATTATTGTAATTTTTTTATCAGGGGGGGGAGATTTGACTAAATCCGTTTTACAAATACCTGAATAGTTTATAGAGAAAGTTAAAAGTTGATTCTTTCGTTGGATTCAGCGGTCCCAATTGCCCTAGAAACTGCCCCGCACATTTCGTTAACAACTCGGGATGTGAAGCTGCCCACGAAGCAGTGTGAGCTGTAATGATCAAATCGTTAATTTTCTATTCGTCTTTTTTCGGATATTTCCTTCATGCTTCTCTGTACCCGGCGTATCCAATTCGGGCACAACCCGTATGCCCCGCTCGCGTGCAAACTCCACCACCTCCTTCACATCGGCCTTGGAATAGGTCAGTTCCGGCCGATAAGCGCCCTTGGCTGACAGCTCTGGAAAAGTGCTTGAGCTGTACGGGAACGCTGAATCATCCGTCATGTGCCAGTGAAAGACATTGAGTTTGTTGTAGGCCATCCCCTCGATGAGCTGCAATATTTTCGCCTTGCTCACAAAATGTCTTGCCGAATCCAACATTAGGCCACGGTACTTGAAGCGCGGCTGATCGTAAATTTCTGTGCTGCGCGTAAGTAGCTGTCCGAAGTGTCGGGTAGGGATGCAAGCGGAAGTGAAATTGGATGTAATTTATTTCATAAAATTGTGTGGCATTAATGGTTTGAATTTGTCACTTGTTTACTCACCAGCCCATTCGGCATTGGCACCAACAGTTGGGCGAGTGTCTCCAGACCACGCAGTATGCCCCAAATGGAGTTGGCTCTGACGACACCATCGCCGCGTACGTAATCTGAAGCGTGTGAAAATACGAAAGAGTTATGCAAAGAAAAGAAAAGTAAAAAAGACAATTTTTATAGAGTGGCAGTGAGATAAATTAAAAAGATAGGGCACAACGAGTGCAAAAGATGGACGAGTTGCGATTAATGCAATGCTCGTTCGCTTAATTGTACTGTTTTGTGGCGCTTGTGGTTGAAGGACGTGCTCGTGCTCGCCTGCTGCCTCCGCGCTCCGCTCTATCACTAACTAAATATTTCCATTATTTATACACTCACAGGACTCATCCATGTCGAGATGTGGCAGGTCTTCGCAGGGCTGTGTCAGATTGACGCGGAATTGCTGGATGACACCGCTGGTGGCGGTGGCCGGCGCGCGATTGTAGCCCTTCGCCGCAGCGGCAATAATGTTGGCATAACGTTTGAAGGCGCTCTGCAGTAGCGCACAATTCTCATGCACCGCCTTAAGAAAATGAAAGTTAAATAAAAAAATATAAAAATAATTTGGGGTTCACAAGCAAGAAAAAATTCAGCGACACTTACGATAAATTGAAAATCCGAAGCATTCACCGCATAATACTTGTTACTCTCCACTTGCTTGTAGGGTTTGGGCCAAATCTCGCCTGCGTTAGACATAATCAGTGTTTTCTTAACAGCAAGTACTCATTCTACTTACCCGTGGTGGCTTTGAATTGTGGACCAAAGCTGAGGTAGCCACCATCGGCATTCAATTTGTCGCAGCATATTAAAAACACAATTAAACTAAGGAAACTACGCATTTCGAGAAAGTGCTCCGTCTATTGTCACCTCAGGAAGTAGACTGTGCTCACTTGTGGGAATGTCACCAAAGTAATTAGACTGATAAGCGAAAATTATTCGTGAATTGTTTACTTCATTATGGAACCACACCTCAGCAAATTTGTACAGGTGGGATTTTTTCTACTCCATTGTAGACATATATTTAAACTTCTAATAATAAATACTTAGTAGTAGTTGTGCGTGCCCTATAGGAAAATTTTTGGAGGCGCGCCCACTTCGGTGATTCGGTGATAGGCGTAGACGGTTAGAACATACATAAAACTTGAATTTGCTCAACTTCTTTAAAGAAACTTGGAAAACTAGCTAAGAAAGCTTAGTTAACACAGTTTCGTTTAGCTATGTGTGGTTTCAAAAGAAATACTTTTCCACAACGACTTTTCATTTCAGACTCTGAGTCACATGCGGCTTCGTCTTTGAAGGGGATTTTTAGAGATAGTGTATGAGGGTAGATTTTTATTAATAACTTACTAAGTTTAACAAGATGTGTTGTACTATAGTGGAGAGAAGTGCTTACTGTTGAGTGCTGTAAAGGATTTTATGATAAGCTTTTTTCAATTTATATAAGTTTTACACGAAAACTCTTTCTTGCTGAACATTTATACATATTATACATACAGTTGAGATATGCTACGAATATAATATAAAAGAGACTGCTAAAGAAGAAAAGTTATGAGTAACTAACAAATGTGAGTGTGCAAATAATTTGCGAATGCTGAAAAATGCGAGTTGAATTAATAACAGCTGCATGTAAATATCATTATGAATATGTATAATATAAATGAAGGCAGGCATACATGGAATCTAATTTAAAATATAATGGAAATAAGTGAAAAAAATGGTTTCTTCACTACTGCAAACATCTGAATGCCAAAATTGAATTCTAAAAGTGAATAAGAAAAGCAAATATTTCGCATTATAAACTCACGACAAAGCGAGTGAAATATGAATTTTAATTTATTTTACATTTATGTAGATATGATTTCATCTGCTCTCTCTCTCCCTCTCTAACTTCTTCTACTCAATCTACATTCATTTTCAACTTCAAACTCCAACTCACTCCCTCTTTGTTGAGATGACTAAAATATGACAAAAAGGTTGTCGCCGCTTTGTGAGGGAGCGAATATAATCAAACGCGCGCTGACTTCAGCTCCAGCCGCTATTCCTAACTCTTTCCACACCCGCCAACTAAAATTTCCCTTCGCTTTCAAACCGTCCATCGAGTCAAGTGGTCGCGCTTTAACCAGCTACGAAGTGCAAAGGTCACAGTGCAGTTTACCATTGTTATTGTTAGTCTACCATCTCATGTCCGGCATTCTTAATTTCTGAACTGAAGTAAGATCGTTTTATTAAGCCTAAGTTGGCTTGAAGCAAATTTTTGCTTTATGTAATTCGCTTGCCTTCGGGAATCCATTCGAAATGGCAATTGTTTAACCTAGCTTCACTTCCAAAGTATTTTTTTTTTCGCTTTACTTTTTGTGCGACTTCCCTGTCCCCAAAGGCAGATTTGCATTTGCAGGTCAGCGTGATTTTGCTTGAGCGCAATAATAGAATAATAGAAATTCACAAAGAAAGTTGATTGTGTTCATTCAAATGCAGCGTAATACAATTGTGCCGATTGGAATCTCCATTCAGCTGCGGAGCTTGCTATGTGCCGTATATGTACAATGACATACTGACAGCATTCTACATACATATACAGTATGTATTTATGCACTGACATGTGTACAACAAATAAATTTGCATTCGCTTAGTCTTCTTCTTCGCTTTTGTCTTTTTTTATTTTTTGCGATTTTATTATTGTAGAATTTTATACCCACACGATGAATTGTAGTAAGCTTTTAAAGCAACTAACGGTTCTTATAAAAGTAAACAATTTTTTTTTTGACTTATTTTGCTGGAAAATTGATTTAGACTTAGATCTTTATATCATGCATGAATGGACTAAAATATATATAATTAAACCAGAAATCGCGAAGCTCGTAAATATTGTAAGATTTGCTGGTCTCTTTTGGTTTGAAAATATGTTTTGTCAATATTGAAATAAGTAAGCCTAAAATCTTCGGTTGCGCCTGAATTCAGCGCGCTCTTACTTGCTTTTGAGTGCTTACATATGCATTTCAATTCAATGTGCATGCGGTTAGTCTTGTTTTCTTCTATTTTTTGCCATTTTTATTTTAGATTTTTTTGTTGTATTTTCGCAAGCTTAATTGAATGTGCAATTTCGCGATGCGCCGTTTACAATTTACATATATGCTACAAGTGATGCAATTTAGCGCTGAATTCATACAACCACGATTGTAATGAACTAGTACGATTGCGTTTAGTTGAAGACTAGTTTCAAAGGTCCAAAAGTCTTTTCAAAGTAAACGCTTTTACAAATGAAATACTTAAAGTGATGTCTGAAATGGTAACTGATGCCAGTTAGTAGAATGATGTAGGTCGCTTAATCAAGTTGTCAGTAGTAGTCTAACCTAGCTCTAAATCTAATGCTTTGAAGTCACATCTGAAATGGAAGCCACCAAGTAACCAGTTTTTGCGCAAAAACCAGCAAAATCTCCTTGCACATACCACAAATTGCACTTGGCTCAATCACAGCAAAATTTTTATTGTTCCCATTTTCTGTCTTTTTTTACACGCTCGGTTAGCAAACGCCAACAAGCTTTTTGGCTAAATTGATTTTTCAATCAAAATCTGTGAAGCGCATAACCAGCTAACCAGCGGACGAAATGCAAAAACGCAATCACAACCATTTCCAACCCACATGCTGAGCCGGTTAAACGCTTAAGCATATCTTGATTTGAAAATCTTAGCGCCATCTCTTGAGCAACTGCGGTATCGATTTCAGCACACTATCTTAATACTTTAATTGCGCTCAACGCTTTGATTATGGCTGTGAATTTATTGAAAGTCACACCACGCAATTGTCGCCGCGCGATCGCTCGATTCGCCTTGTCGCTTGAACACACGGTGGACGGACACTTCATTACCGAAACGTGACTTTGTTGGCGGCCTACACAAACAGTTTGTTTACCGCACTTGAAATCGTAGTAGCTGTTGTTGTTGTTGATATTTTTGTTGTTGTTTGTTATGATTGTGTATATATTTATTTGTATTGCTTGCTATAGATATGCACATATCTCCCAGAGTTGATGCTGCGTTTTGTTGTCTTCGTATTTCTTCACAATCCACTGCCATGCGCAACAACAACAGCAACAATGCATTGGCAAAACAACTCATTTGCTGCGAAGATTTGTTAACAAAATAAATAGTGAAATCCGCTGACGCTTAAACCGTTTGTAGCCCACACGCAAAAAGCTGCGGCTGTGAAATGCACTGGAAAAATAAATATAATAGAAAATAATACGGTTATTGGATGTTGTTGTAATATTTCCGAGAAGCTTAAACCAAATTATTGTGAGTAATCTTTGGCATTTCTCTTCTGAGCGCCTACTTAATCCTATAAATATATTTTAAGAACCTTTGGGAACCTGTTAGGAAGGTGATTATGATTCTTAGAACTCTCAGTGTTTGTTTGGCTCTATCTATATCTATATCGGTAATGTGACCTTACCACACTTAAGCTGGAATAGATTTGCCATATTTTTCTTCCGTGTAGCGTTAAATAAGTCTTAGCTACACCTCTAATCCGGCTCATTGGCTGCCCGTCGGCTTAAGCCTTTGTAATGGAAATCAAATTATCGTGCTACAAATGTTGGCTTAACCCTTTCATGACCACACTGAATAAATTGAATATAATTATTACAATTTATAGAGGGTTTAACGGTTTCATATGTGTCTTTTTATACATGCATATATTTTGCTCATTGTTCCTAGATGGGAGATAGGGTCTTCTTTGGCTTTGTTTTTTTTAGTATAATTCAAGATATGTATATTTACCTCATGAACTTCGTATACCTGGGAACCAGCATCAACAACACCAACAATGTCAGCCTCGAAATCTAGCTCAGAATCCCTCTTGCCAACAGGTGCTACTTTGGACCGAGTAGTCAACTGAAAGTCCTCTCTCGACGACCCAAAATCAAACTCTATAAGTCGCTTATCATTCCCGTCCTGCTTTATGGTGCAGAAGCGTGGACGATGTCAACATCAGACGAGGTCCTCAGAACATTGGCAACGGCGAATACCGCAGACGATGGAACGATGAGCTGTACGTGTTATACGACGATATTGACGTAGTTCAGCGAATAAAAAGATAGCGGCTACGCTGGCTAGGTCATGTTGTCCGAATGGACGAAAACACTTCAGCTCTGAAAGTGTTCGATGCAGTACCCGCCGGAGGAAGCCGAGGAAGGGGAAGGCATCCACTCCGTTGGAGGGACCAGGTGGAGAGCGACCTGGTTACACTTGGGATCTCCAACTGGCGCCGAACTGCGAAGGAAAGAGAGGAGTGGCGCGCTATAATCGATTTGGCTATAACAGGCTAAACGGTTCCAACGCCAATCACCTACAAATATCTCATTAGTATGTCAGTAGTCTTCAAAGGGTTAAATTTACTCACTAACCTTTTTTATTGTGATTCAGTTTATTTAGTGTATGATTGATACAAATATTTATACAAATGTAAGTACTTTTGTGCTCAACCACTTACTTAACATTAATGTGCGCTTTATGAGCTAATTAATCAATCATAATGAATTATGTACGTCTGTTTTGGAGCTAAGAAACTGGTAGTTGTCTGAAAGAGAACATGCATACATACCTATATATAATATACAAAGCTATTTAAAATATATTTATATGTATCAAAATGTTTAAATCTCCAAATAGGGTAATTTACTTTAGCGTACTTATTTCATTGCGCACCCATATAATCTGGTTAAGTAGCACATCTAGATTTGTTGTCATACCCACAAAATAACAATTTCACTCGCGCAGCGGCGGTTTCTCTTGTTTTCACCATAATTTCATAGTTTTTATTAACTCACACATGTGGAGTGTTGTGTGTACATATGTACAATGCCAATAACATTATAATGATATACACAAAGCATTTGAGGTGTGCCATTATTGGGGTAAATAAGCGTGCTCAACTAATTCTTAGACACTTGCGAAAAGTGATGCACAAACAAGTGAAGTCATAAATCACAGCGAGTCCACATGGTGGCAAATCACAAGCGCTTACGAGTTAGTATAGCCTTTTAAGCACACACCTAATTGAGTGGGTTAAGCTAATTACGAGGCTAAATATTGTGCGAATGTTTTGCCAAAAAAGGAATTTTGAACGCTGTGTTTTTTTTTCAATATTATGACCTTACTTGAATACTGAGTGACTTTGATAAAGCGAAAGATTATTAAGTGTTTTTGTTTTTTTTTTTTTTGCAAATAAAAACTGAACAAATTTGCTCTCAAATAGAACTCTGCTCAACCTTCAAGATTGATGGGTCTCAAACTCTGTGTCATACTAAAATCATAGAAGTTTCTTAAAGTACTTTCTAATCGATGAATAGTGTCCAGTCGCATGCCACAAACGGAATAATAATTTAAAATTTTTGCTTAAATTAATATTAATACCACAACTCGGATGTAAATGCATTCTTTCAGAGAATAAAGTTGAAAAAATATTTTCTTCATTAATTTGCATCAATTTGCAAGCTTCTTGCGATTTTTTTATGACTGTGATGAGGTCATTTGATACCTTCACTTTGCACGGTTGCGTTAATATCTTTGTTTTCGCTTGCCTCCATATCACGACAGTGACAATGACAAACAATCTTTCAGACTTAATTTGTGGTCATAAAATTTACAAAAGTTTTATAAATAAACACATGATTCAACAACACATTACTAATTTCTAATATACATATAGGGTGTTGTTTAGGCGTGTGGTTTTCAATGAAGCAATACGTTTTTCGGAGTTGGTATTTTTGTCTGAAGTTATACTTAGTAGGGATTGACATTCCATAATAAACAGATAACAACTCCGGAACATTTGTTACTGACATACGACCTCAAATTACTAAAAAAAAGGTTCAAAAATTGGATCTCTCGGCTGGAAACATTTTTAAAACATAATGCCAAACCCTTATCTTATTCTTGATAATGTTTTATTTCTTCTTCAAAACCATATTTCTAAAAAAAACACTCTTTACAAATACTTACGAACGGAAATTCATAAAATTCATAAAAAATAAAATTCGAAAATAATCTTTTCCATTAGCAAATGTTTAAAGATTATTTATAATATTCTTTTTGTAAGGTTTAATGCCCAAAAATTACATGTCTGCATTAGGTAAGGTTTCGGCTCAAAATTGTATACCTTATATGTATATCTTTTCTCAATTACTACTACTATATTACATTATATACTCGTACTATATAATACAGTTCTTCCATTTAATTTCATAGCAGTTCTATCAGTTAGAAATTGATTTCTTTGCTTACGTATTTCCTTACAAATAAGAAAATATTGAAAGAATCCCATCACCATTGTATTATCGTATTATATGGAATATTCAAACATGCTAATTAGCTGCATTGCTGTGTATTGTAGCTGAACAAAAACCTGATCTAACAATCAGCAACGATCTGAGAGCGCACAGCAGCGCTGGAGAAAAATAAAAATATTACAGAAAATACTCTTAATCTTTGTACATACGCTCTTTGCTGCTCTTAGCTTCGTATTAGCCACAAACTGATCTCTCTCTCACACGCTCTCCCTCCTCAGGTGTATTTTACTGCATTGCTTCACCTTCACATTTACCTTCGTCCATTCACAATTATCACTGTCTCCGCTTTGTTCTGTTACTTCGTAATGCTTTCAGCAATCGTTTGTTGGTGTTTTTGTTTTGGTCTGCTCAATCAGGTGTTAATCGCCTGTTGCTGATAAGTGTTGCAAGTTGCATTGCATTTTGTTGCTTTTAATTTGTTGCACTTCGAATCACACATAACTTAAATAGTTTAGTAGCTATTTGTATGTGAATGTGTGTTCATTTTCAAATATTCAAGAGTACATTCGCTCACATCCATACTGAGCGTTAGAACAACGGGAACGGGTTTCGCCATCATATAGCCAATTGTGTCGATTTGTTAGCGTTTATGGCTTTACAGCGCGCTCCATTTGTGGCAACATTGTGTTGCATTGAAGTAATAAACATACAGATATATGTATGTATGCTAGATAATCGCATATGCCTTCTCCTTTGCGCTTGAGCTTGACCTCCGACTGCCGCATATGTACTTCCATCATATCTTTATTACACTGTAAAATTCAGGAAATAGGAAGAAAGGCAGTAAAAACACTCGCTTCTTGAGTTTTTTACCTACTTCATGGCAGTTAATTGGCCAATTGACCCAAGATTTTTTTTTTATTTCAGCGGTGATTAGCTGGTCAAGCGGCTTTGCCAGAACGAACCAATAAAACCAAATTTAAATGCGTTAGAAAGTAAAGGCAAGCGAGAAATTTAGAATTAACTAGTTGCTTAGGTATATATTTGTTTTTGTAATATACATATTTGTTGTAAATCATCAACTTTCATTTTCCATACCTACTATAGAAGAAATTCACCACTTTTGCACAACACTGTATCCTAAAACTAATGAAAAACCTTCAAAAACAGCTGTTTTGACATGTGAGCTTTCCCGTGTCAACGTGTAGACAATTTATTTTCATTTACCAAAAACAAAAAAAACGTCAAAAAATAATCAACTTCACTTGCAACTCTCGCTTAATTTACTTCTAAAATTCTTTGTATACTAACTAAGTATTCGGACCACGAAGCAAATCGTAAATTCCTAGTGTAGAATTCTCGTGTTTGTGTTTTGTTTTTCTTTTTATACTTTTGCTGACTAAATAAAGTTGTACAACAACAAACATATGTGCGTATGTAATGACGAAATTAGCGCTAGATGCATCATGCAGCAGGCCGAGGCTTAATGAGAATTCGATGAAAATCATAATTACAGCGGGCGACAAGACCACAAAGAGTTCTTCAAATCTGCTGCATTGGTTGAGGCGCAGCGTGCGACGGGGATTGTTTGTGCGAAGAGTAAAACGTAAATCAATAGTTGTATAAAAGCATATATTTATATACATATATGAACCACAGGTACTTATGTATATACATACACATATTAAGGCGCCAACACGTGGTTTTTTGCCTCAGTTGACACGCTACGAATAGCAACAATATACAACAAACACAAAATATTTGTAGCTAAGCAGTGTAAACATGCCTCTGCATTCAATGTTGCTCAACTTTAACAACATGTTGACGCAACATGCATACTGCCTAAATGTATGCAACGTTTTTAGTGATGCAGTGAAATATTTGCTTGCAATTCGAAGAGTTTATATGTTTTAAAGCTTATTGATTTAATAATGATACGGAATTTTATATAAATTATTCATAATAAATAAATAATTTAATAATAATAAATAAATAAAATAATTTACTAATTTATAATAAATAATAATAATAATATAGTAGTTTTAATAAATATTTCTTTAAGACTCTTGGATATAAAATACTCATGTTACTCTATGAATACTAATAACAAATTTTAATTTATTTTTTTATTTTAATTGTAGAAAAACGTTATCCTTCACAAAGTGTTTCTGCCACACCGTCGACAACATCTACGGCAGTTAGCACGCCCACAGGAAGTGGCGGTGGTAATTTGAAAGTGAAAAGTCCGCCAACAGTGAAAAAAATTCTTAAAGGTGAGTGAAATTCAAATAAATATTTAAGGCAGTAGTCTGCTTTAGAAGCCGAAAAAAAGCGTTTTTTAGCAATTTTTTTTTGAAAGGGAAGAAAATGATTGCGGTACGCGGAATTTTAAGACGATAGTGTAATATATTTAAGGCTTAAAAAACAATATTTACTATTAAAAAATATTGAAATTTTTTCAAAGTTGTAAGTATTTTTCTGGAGCGCCTGGAGTCTGTACTTGTAAATCGGTGCCGGTGATGGAGGTCGTGCGATGCATTTGAAACAGTCGAACCATTTTTTTTTTTAATTTTTATAAGCTTCTTTTCTTTATGAACTAAAAAAATACTGAAGTAGTTATAAAATTCCAAATTTTTTCGAAGTTTGGAAAAAAAAATTCACTTTTTTAAAAAAAAAATTGGCTTTAAGTTGCAAAACAAGTAGTTTAAATAATACTGTTGTCCAACTTTTTTTTAGTTCCATTAGAAGATAATTTAATACTGAAGCTAGATCACTTTGGCTTTTTTCGATCGGGCATATATTCTTTTTGCTATCGCCGGCACCGTTTTCTAACACTAGTGAAAATGAAAACTCGAGAAAACGCGCTTTAAAGGTCTGCCTGAGCATTCGGCACTAAAACTGCTCTAGCTTCGAAAATATGTATGTCGAATTGGCCTCTGGAATTTTAAAGACATATTCTTGCATAGTTTTGGAAGAGATTTAAAACAAAACAAAAAAATCGATTTTTTGAAGCCTGTAAAGCAGACTACTGCTACTACCTCTAAATATGTATATTATTTGAAATTATTTTAAGGAGATTATTAAGAATTTCTAAATATATAATAATATAAATATTCTAAATAATAATAATATATATAATATAATATTTATATAAAATTATTAGAAGACAGTATTTTAAACGATAATTATCTAAATTGTTTGAGGAAAGTGATTCTCTTCTCTCTTATTAAACAAACTAATTTAACATAAACCACATACATGCATATTCGCTGTGAAAGTGTGTATAAAATTTCCAAGAAAGCCCAAAAAATGCTTAATCGCTTGAACCATGTGATTTACGCAATCGAAATCAAATCGAATTGCCATTTTCCATGCAAACTTATTAAGAAGAAATTCCTGCCTTTAGGCGACTCTTGTTCACTACACACATACACTCATACATGTGTCATAAGAAACACTCGTAATCGGCTTGCTCGCTTAGGACGGACGGACGGACTGCGTTAATTTGACAAATGTTTTGACACATGTCAATTAATTGAGCAAAAGCGTGTACAAGTCGTATAAAAAGTAAAGGAATGAAAGGAAAAGCGAATTAATACGAAACAAACGAGACAATTAAAATGAGAATGAAGACAACAAAAGTCAATTTGTAACCCACCTGATTTGTACGCCTACTTTGCTGTGGAACACCAACGAACACCAGCGAATAAATCGAATTGACTTAAAAAAAAAAGTTTCGAAAGGTTTTTATTAGCCATACAATTTTTTCCTTAACAAATAACTGCTTTAGTGGAAAAAGCGGGGAAATCATATCAGATTTTCTATGCAACATACACGCTTTTTGTAGATATGCATGAGAGTGTAGATATGTATGAGAGTGTAGATATGCTTGTGTGTTGGGGAACCTTATCACCCTTTTTGAAATATGTGCCGTTAAAGTCGAAGACAAAATATATTCAAGTGAAGATTTATAGTTAGAAATGTAAAACATGCAGGCGTAATGTGAAGATTGTATAATCTGTTGTTGGACACCGATAAATGTGGGCACATCACAGATAAAACTTAATTGATGGGTGACACAAGGCGACCACGCTACAATCTCTATTTTATGAGAGCGTTTTAGAGATGTGAGTGTGATTTAGTTGTGAATGAAAGCATATATTAACATACATACACAGTTAAGACCGTCTTAAAGCAATAATAGAATTCTTTAGATTTGTATTGGAAATGTTTTTAAAAACCCTTTGAGTTGTTAGACCTAAAGACCAGTTTCTTCCAAGCATAGATGTTGCATTGATTTGTGCTTGAACACTTCAGCGTTTCACACACTTCATTACTTCATTCATTTACTTAAAGTTTAATGACATGAAAATATGCACGTGGAAAAGTTATGCGGTACACAAATGCAAGCACACGAAAACCGCAATTTGACAGTGTTGACAAGAAAAATATGCGCGGTCGCTCCATATAATGGCAAACAAAGCGCAACCCCGTGCCTTTTGGTGGGGGGCTAACATGCCTTCTGGGCAAGCGTGACGTGTACTGCGGAGCTATTTATTTTTAATTTACCACAGTTTATGGAACGCGTTTGTGGTAGCGTACTGTTTACTTGCCGAAAAACGGTTTATTGCTCTTGATTACTGCTTGTTGCTGCGAAATGTTATAATCACAAGCACTAACGCACATATATTCATGTACATACATATATACTTGTACATATGTATTACACTTACATATTTGGTATAGGATTTTTGGTATACAACAAAAAGGGTTAAAATGTAAAGGTTTATGTAAAATAGAAAAACAACAACAATTATATATGTATGTTAGCTGTAAATGTAAAACTGGAGCAGTTATAGCACTTTGTCATACGTAATGTGTCACGTTTTAGTAAAATATGTTGAAAAGCTCTGAATTATGCATTTAGTTTATTTTATTGCTAATTAAATATACTTAATGTGTCTGAAATGCTTTTAAATGCCGTTAGTACTATTTCATATGCACATTTTCACACATAAATATATTTATGTCTACTCAAAATGCTAATGGACATATTTCAACATTTTACACAAAATATTTATTAATTATGCTATGTTGTGTTATGCTACCTTACGTTAAGTTATTTTATGCTACGTTACGTTAAGTTATGTTATGATATGCTATGTATTGCTAAGCTATGTTATATATTTATGTCTACTCAAAATGCTAATGGACATATTTCAACATTTTACACAAAATATTTATTAATTATGCTATGTTGTGTTATGCTACCTTACGTTATGCTATGCTATGTTACGTTACGTTATGCTATGCTATGTTATGTTATGTTGTGTTATGCTATGCTATGCATTGCTATGTTATGTTAGTTATGTTATGTTACGTTATGTTATGTTATGCTATGCTATGCTATGTTATGTTATGTTATGCTATGCTAAGTTATGTTATGTTATGCTATGCTATGTTATGTTATGTTATGATATGTTACGTTATGTTATGATATGTTACGTTATGTTATGCTATGTTATGTTAAGTCATTTTATGTTAAGCTACGATATGCTATGTTATGTTATATCCCCACCTTAGCATAAAATAAATATTTCTCTTTAATAAACCCACATTGGTAAATATGTAATTAGATTTTTAATTAATCATAATTTGTGTTACAAAACAAAAACAAATTGTTGACCTTATGTCTATGTAATTATGCGTATGTAATTATGCGTATGTACACATATGCAGACATGATTTTTTGATGCGCATAATTAATAATTAGTGTAAAGGCAAATTAAAGCTTATGGCAAAGTGCTTTGAAGTTGTCGATTTGTCTTCAGTTGTGCGTCTGCCTTGTCTGCAGTGTGAATGAGTTATTGAGGTTGGGTGTTATGCGAGCGTTATGGGTTAGTCAAGCAACTTAGCGCCGCCTTTCACTTGAAAAAATTGATCAATTGTGTTGTTTATTGATTCGTGATGCTTTCACTGATTTTTGGTTTGACAAACAAATTTTTGATGTCTTATGCAACATTTCCCATTTTAATGTAGAATTGACGATTTCATTTATTTAATAATATTTTCAAAAGTAGTCGTTGCGAATTTGGCCTTGATAAGAGTGGTTTCATGCCGAGCCTGTCAGCTTATGCGTGAAGAATCTCTTTCGAAATTGGTCTAAGTAATGTTATTTCAGGAGCCATCACCTGTATATGAATCCCCGATGATAAATACCTCGTGATAAATGCCATTCGCAAACTACTTACAACTCACTAGACAACCGTTTGATTTCCAATTGCAAGCAATACGTTTTGCACCTCATTAACGCGGCGACATTGTTTTTGCCATTTCATCGTTTTTGCCGCAGCATTGCTTTGGAATTGCGAAAATATGTTGTTGTGGATCGAAATCGGTTAATGCATGGCAACAGCGAACTCGCAATGAAATTGTAACGATTATTGCTTGGAAAAACACAGAGCTTGTTGTACAATAAAAATGGAAAAATGGCAAACAAATGAAAAACAAGAAAATGTGAATATTTATACAACAAAATAGGCAGTTGTAGCCTCGTTATGTTATGGCAAGTTGCAAATTATATTTTTATGGGCCTGTGGAGTTAATGACTTCAACAGCCAACAACCAACAGCCACCAGCCGGCTATTGATGTGGCAGACGCCTTGAGTGCCACCAACTTCGCGCCCGTTACGGCTTTACGCACCTTAAACACTTTTACTTTTGCTGCAAAGCAGAAATTTGTAATTTTCGCTTGTTTTTCGATTTTTTTTTTTTGATTTTTCATTTTGAATCCACAATTGTTGCAAGTACTACATGCTTGTAAGGTTTTGTTTCGCTTTGCAAATTTCACTAGTTTTTTCACGCGTTGATTGCAATGCGTAACTGCGGGAAGCGTAGTGTGCCGGCGGCGACTCTCCAATATTTATGCGAAGATTTCTTTTAGCGTTTTCAAACACTTTGTTGCATTTCAAATGTAATGCGTAAAATGTTTTGTTAAACAAGCGCAATATTCGATATGAATTTCGAAATCGAAATTTGGCGCTTAGTTGTGTACTTGAGTTGAATGTATTGAAGACACTTAAAAATTATGTTTATTGCGGCAATAAAACACCTCTTTTTTCGCTGTGCCACGGTTGTGAAAAGCATAACATCGATGAATTTGTAGCAGAGATTGTAAAGTAACTCGTCTAAAACACACAAATGAATTTCGAACATAACGAAAATTGTAAGAGTGCGATCGGTAAACAATAAAAACGCTATCCATCAATTCTACTGCATTGTGTAGGACTCTTTGGTGTGGTCATCCAACGCTTGGCATCGCTTCGTCTATGCTAATTCGTGCTTTTGTGTTAATTCACAGCGTAGTAATCGCAATGAAATTACTCTGTTTAGTCCAAACAAATACTCCTCTGCATTACTCTCCAAAACGTAATAGATAAGTAATGCAGAGGAGATAAACCGCCCCAACTTCACCTATCACACATCACCCTTTACACACAACAACATATAGAGAAAAAGAAAGTGAACAACACAACACCCAAAAACCCGAACACAAAAACCCGCGCTTAAATAAAGTGAAATTAACACAAACCCAAGTGCAAACACAAATAGCAATAAAGCTAAACAGAAAACTCAACACAGCCCAAGAAGGAAGAATCTACACATAACATAAATCTACAAAAGGAAGAATATACACTACACAATACAAGAAATCGTACCACAGGTCAATATAGTTACGATATACTAACACTAAATTCTAACTAATTAGAATATAAAACAATTAACCCATATTGTTAACACACCCACACACCCATATATACCCATTTATGTAAATATATTTTATATAAATTCAATATACGAAAATTATAACGTTGACTCTAAAAAACTAACTCTTTTCTTCAAACGGACCGGCCTCATCGTCGACTTAACTCGACATTTTTTGGTCCTTCGAGCCGGATAGTTTGGAGGAGAGAAGAGGAGTTACTCTGCGACAACTATTACACCCAACAGTAACAACATCGTTGGAATAAACCGACACCCAATATCATCTTTGGATTTACACCAAAACACAGTGCACACAACAAAAAGTTTGTACACCGGTCACCACCAACAACAAATATATTTAAAATACCCTAAAATTAAAAAGATTTAGAAAATCTATAAGTGCGACCCATTACATTTATTTATTTAAATAGTGCAAATCAAATTGTTAAAATTTAAATTTCAAATTGTGTATTTAAGTTTACTTAAATTCATTTTATTTGTTCCTATCAAATTTTTCCTTGCACTTACTACACTTATATACATATTTATATATACGTACGTACCCAAGAGAAGAAGTGCAATAAAAAATACACCGTCGGTTATTGCACTATTTTCGTCAAAAATAATTATTACTAATATATACATACACCCGCACTCAGTTACATACAAACGAACTAGCGATCTAGTTCGTATAAGAATTGTTGGTAGCGATCACGAATAGCAGGCACTGCACACTAAATCACATACCCAATAGGAAATCCAAT
Source organism: Zeugodacus tau (assembly GCA_031772095.1). Taxonomy (NCBI): domain Eukaryota; kingdom Metazoa; phylum Arthropoda; class Insecta; order Diptera; family Tephritidae; genus Zeugodacus; species Zeugodacus tau. Next base: position 78,177,133 of record CM062651.1, read on the forward strand.
ACGTGACCCAGTAGGAAAAAATTGCAAAAACCCTTCCTAATTTTATTTTCCGAATTTATTCCCAAAATTCGCCCGTACATTACAAAAATAAATAGTTTTTCTCACAAATAATAACCCGTACCCTATAAAAAGTCAAAAACGAAATTTTTTAAAATAAAGAAAGTTTTTGATAAAAACATTTTTCTACCCGAATTATTTCAATTTTACTCACTCAAATAATATTATTTATTAAAAACACTCACCCAATTGCTGAAATGGAGGATTTCGAATTCACAACCAGTGATTTAATAGAATTCGTGGAAGATCATTTCCATACCCAAGCTGAAGAAGAAACAGTTTACACCCTAGAAATTAAAAGAGTTACACTAAATTCGCTTTACGAGAAAGCAGAAAGGGCATATGATGCTATTCGGAGAATTTCTAGTGATACCCGCGAAACCATCGACTTCAATAAAGTCAAGGATAAATACAAGAAATCCTATAATATGTACCTATCCTGCTTAGCCTCAATTAATGAAGATGTAAACAGACGTAAAACCCACGCGTCATCCCAACCCATTAAGGAAAGAGCCTCAGAAGACTCTACAATAGATTTCGGTCCCAAGATTGAGCTACCACCATGTGACACCGACATCTTTTACGGAGATTACACGGCTTGGCCCACATTTCGAGATATGTTTACGGCCTTGTATATCCGTAACCCCAGAATAAGTAATGTTGAAAAACTCTTTCACCTTACCCAGAAGACCCGAGGCGAAGCAAGAGAAGCTATTAAAAACACACCCCTTACGAATGATGGTTTCATACTGGCTTGGAAGAATCTGGTCGAGCAGTATGAAAACAAAAGAATGCAAGTCAACACCCAATTAAAAACCCTTCTCAACCTACCCGATGTCACTCAAGAAACAGGCTGCGCCATAAAAGCCCTGCAACGAACGGTTAACAATGTTTTAACCAATTTAACCCATCTTGAGATTGACACAAAAAGTTGGGACCCGATATTGATATATCTTTGTAGTTCGAAACTACCGAAACAAACACTAGAAGCATTCGAATCTACCCTAGAAGATATTACTTCTATACCCACATGGTCAAATTTCGACTCTTTTTTGACCCATAAATATAAAACTCTCGAATCCGTAGCAAATTTCAAGGATTCAGTAATAAAATCACACTCACCCAACCCAGGCACAGAAAAGAAGTCCGATGAACAAGTATTTAACCCGAGAGATAGAGCCTCAAATTATCAACACAGATTTACTTATTCTCAACCCCATCCGGAAGCAGAAAGTTGCAAACTTTGCCATAAGCATCACTCGATTCGTGAATGCCCCAAATTCCTAGCAATGAATGTTGAGACCCGCATATCGACAATTGAAAGGCATGGTTATTGCTATAACTGCTTAGCAATCTCACACAGCTATAAGAACTGTAGTAGTAAAAACACTTGTCGTAAATGTCACAAAAGACACAATACCCTGATCCATAGAGAATATAGCCCTAGACCTGATACCGCTACAAGTACCACAATACCCACCCACAACACAATTCAGCAAGCCTACACTAGCACAATACAGTCCACTCAATTCTCAACCCGAGACCCACACAACCCAAGTAGGAAGCAGATATTATTGGGTACTGCAATGGTACAGGTAGAACATAATGGTCAGCGATTTTCAGCAAGAGCACTCATTGATTCAGGATCGGAGGCCACATTTATATCTGAAAGACTTCAACGAAGTCTGGATATACCCACCCACTCTACATCAACCCAAGTGACTGGAATAACCAACACGGTTTTGGCAACCCCCACGAAAGCTTGCAATATAACCCTTTGTTCACCCATAAACACAAATTACAAAATATCGGCTCGAGCATTCATCATGAATAGCCTTTCCGATAATGTACCCACTCACCCAATAAACCCAAATCTGAGCCTAAATAATCTTGGCTTCACCCTAGCGGATACCCAATTCCACAAACCGAGACCCGTGGACATATTAATTGGTAGTGATATCTATCCAAATATCCTACTAGGTGGAGTAAAACGAGACATTCTAGGCTCACTCTTAGCCCAAGAGACAGAATTCGGATGGATTTTGACCGGACCCATAACCCAACCCTTCCAAAACTCATCCATAGCATCATTTCACAACACTATTAACCCTGAGTATCTACTCACTCGCTTTGGGGAGGTGGAGGATATCCCAAAGGATTCCGTAAGTCCCGAATCTGATGAAATATGTGAAGGAAAATTTCAAAAAACTACCCGACGACAATCAGATGGGCGCTATATATCAACCCTACCCACTACTCGGAAGAAAAATAAAAGCGATGATCACAACACGACCCAATCATCATCAATCACCCACCAACGAAGAAATAAAACTCATCGTCATGTTGCATGCGGATTGTGCAAGGATGACCACCGGTTAGCCACATGTACCAGATACTTGTCGGCTAACTTACACAAAAAATTGGAAGCAGTCCTCAACCACCGCTATTGCGTTAACTGTTTAGCCAGGTCACACAAGACGGAAGGATGCACAAGTAGGAATCGATGTTCTACCTGCAATGGGAAGCATCATTCAACCCTACATGGACACCCAAGCCTACACCCAGCCAACGAGAAAGAAGTTTTTGAGAAACCAAGATCTCAAACGCTACCCACAGAAACCCGGCTACCATCCTTACTGGCTAAACAGACCCTTACACACTTTTAAACCCGACCCTTAAGAGACTTAAGTGACGTTGATCAAATACCCTTTGACAACATAGTCCTCTCTGACCCTCAATTTCACACCCAAACAGAACTGATGTTGGAGATCGGAGCGGACATCTATCCACACATTACCCGAAGTGGACTATTCAACCCAGACCCAGTGGTATCCCAGAGCATAGCATTCATCTGGACCCTAACTTGCACCCTATAATAGATAAGTATACTCCAGAATACAAACCCACATACCCCACTAATACTTATTTATTTCGCAGATACTGCAAGGCGGCCGGGATGTTTAGTCCAAACAAATACTCCTCTGCATTACTCTCCAAAACGTAATAGATAAGTAATGCAGAGGAGATAAACCGCCCCAACTTCGCTTATCACACATCACCTTACACACAATAACAATATAGAGAAATAGAAAGTGAACAACACAACACCCAAAAACCCGAACACAAAAACCCGCGCTTAAATAAAGTGAAATTAACACAAACCCAAGTGCAAACACAAATAGCAATAAAGCTAAACAGAAAACTCAACACAGCCCAAGAAGGAAGAATCTACACATAACATAAATCTACAAAAGGAAGAATATACACTACACAATACAAGAAATCGTACCACAGGTCAATATAGTTACGATATACTAACACTAAATTCTAACTAATTAGAATATAAAACAATTAACCCATATTGTTAACACACCCACACACCCATATATACCCATTTATGTAAATATATTTTATATAAATTCAATATACGAAAATTATAACGTTGACTCTAAAAAACTAACTCTTTTCTTCAAACGGACCGGCCTCATCGTCGACTTAACTCGACATACTCAATTAGCCAAATACTAAAGCGTTAGAAATGCGAATTTCGATTGCGATTTGCATAGCAAAATCAAATTTGGTAATATTGAAATGTTTGTATGCTGATTATTGTAGTTTAATTGAGTTTTATGTAGTATGTTGTTTTTGTATTTTTATTTATGTATGCATGTGATTTGCGTTGCAACCGTTTAGCCGGTTATAGCCGAATCGACGATAGTGCGCCACTTCTCTCTCTCCTTTGCAGTTCGGCGCCAGTTGGAGCTCCCAAGTGTAACCAGGTCGCTCTCCACTTGGTCCCTCCAACGGAGTGGAGGCCTTCCCCTTCCTCGGCTTCCTCCTGCGGGTACTGAATCGAGTTTGATTTTGGTTCGTCGAGAGAGGACTTTACTTTTCAATTGCTTACTCAGTACAAAGTAGCACCTGTTGGCAAGAGTGATTCTGCGCTGGAATTCGAGGCTGACATTGTTCGTTTTGTTGATGCTGGTTCCCATGTATAAATTATCTACTACTGTCAACAGTTACGTGGGAGCCAAGACGCGAATGCGCTGACTCTTTGTTTGATAACAGGAGATATCTAGTCCTGTTAAAGAAGTCAAACGATAGTGAGTCACCTTGTCTGAAACCTCGTTTGGTATCGAACGGCTCGGAGAGGTGCTTCCCATGACTGAGCTTTTGGGGTTGCTCAACGTCAACTTACACATCCGTATTAGTTTTGCGGGGATACCAAATCCTGACATCGCGGCAGCTCCTTTTCGTGCTATCGAAGGCAGCCTTAAAATCGACAAAAAGGTGGTGTGTGTCGATCCTCTTTTCACGGGTCTTCTCCAAGATTTGGCGCATGGTGAATATTTGGTCAGTTGTGGATTTTCCAGGTCCAGGTCTGATAAGGTCCAATCAGTTTGTTGACGTTGGGCTGTAGTCTTTCACACAGTACGCTCGATAGAACCTTATAAGCGATATTTATGAGGCTTATCCCACGGTAATTGGCATAGATTGTGTGATCTTGCTTTTTATGGATTGGGCAGAGCACACTGAGATTCCAATCGTCAGGCATGCTTTGTATTTTGAATTATTTAACACATTTCAATACCTTTCAGTTAGAAAAGAAGTGTGGTAATCATTACTCAGTAGGGTTGTTAGTGTTAATTTTGAAAATTTTGAGGTTACAGCACAGGAAATTGTTAATTATACATATTAGCAAATAAATTCATAAAATTTCGAGTAATTGTATAAATTGTATGGTCTAAAATTATGGAAAAGTGATGAAAATTTTAATCAGATTTCAAAAAAATTGCAAAGTCAGCTGAAAATTTGATAAACTGCCAAATAGTCTCCATTTTCAGTAAAAAAAAAGAAATTAAATATATAGAAAATGTGTCAGTGGCCATGTGAGTGCATATTGACAGCATTTAATTACTAACTAATGTAATTATTGTTGCAATATTACATACATTAACCACTTGCCGGGAGCATTTTAATTAAAAGGTAAATTAATGCAAAATATACTGTTGAGTATAGATAAATATTTACTTAGACATACATACATATATATATACCAATACATATTTTATGTCTATATTTTAATTGCTTCTTAATATGCGGCTTGTTGTTGTTAATATATCGGTTTTTGCAAGCGCTCAATTGTGTTTATATACATACATACTTAACTTTAAATATATACTCATAAATGTATGTAGCCAACAGTAAACGTATTGCCTTCGAGCCAATATAATTAAACTTTATTTCCTATATTGTGGGCGCATACTCACATGCCATATTTACTAGAGAAAACACACGAGTTGTAATTGTAAATTGTATTTATTGTGAAAAATCATTTGAGCGTAAATTTGCAGCGCACAACAATGCAAGCGGGGGAGGAGTGCGCTGCTGATTGCAAACATTTCATTACAAACACATACTTATATGTAGATATATATATGCTTTGTATACAACAAAAATAAATATTTGCATTTGCTAAAACCTTCTTTCGCATAAATCAAAAATAATTTCGAAAACCGTTCGAAGAAAAAAATATTGCTTCGATTGCTTACCTGCTGGCTGATAACGCATTCCTTTAGTGGTTTTTTGTTTTTATGGCAACAACTGATCATTATCTGCTTGTAAATGATATTTGTGTGCGGGCCTTTGTATTATTTGTCTGCATGTCCATAAATTTATCACAGCCAACCAAAATAAGCCATTGTAATACGTGTGGAAAATTTTAGTCACTCTCAAATAGTTTTCAAATTGATTAGTTGTTGTTTTACAGCAGTTTCTAACAATAAATTCTAAGCGGTTCAGTGACTTCATTCACCAATTGACACATTAAAACTAATTATTCATGAATGGAGTTCTAGATAATGCTATTTTGTACCAAACATGGTTACATGAGATTAGAGAGTGGACATTAGCAGAAATAGGTGCTGCTGCAGAAATGGGCTTATGTCTTCTGAAAATGAAGTTGTATTGATTCAATTTTAAACTTAAAATGTAAAGGATGTTGGAAAGTTATCGTAGAAGATCAGAGAACTCCAGAGTTGTACGAATTTTATGGAATGAGTTCAGAGCAACGCCTCTCAAAAAGCAATTAACTCTTAAAGAAAATTATTTTCGAAAATAAAACAACTCAAATATCTATCGAACACACCGCATTCTAACAACCTAACATTGAAATCATAGTTTCTATAAAAAAAGTTATCTCTTCTTCATTTCACAAGCAAAGAAATCGGTTGTCATTCGACAATGACACTTGCTAATAAGTGTGGGGGCTGCGGTAAAAGAGCCAATGACAGGCCGAATACGAGTACAAACTTTAATGCTCAATCGAATTGTGCTGCGGTCATTAAATTTACTATATGTATTGCGTATTTATTAATTGACCGCTTTGAGAAAGCGATTGTAAAAGTATCGCCAAGAAGTCATTACAAAAAGAGAAAGAAAGAAATGAAATAAAGTGAGTGAAAACAGTTTACAAAGCTAAAAGCAGAAAAGCTTTTACAAAAATAATAAAGTCATTCACCACCAACGCTTGGCTTAAAAAGAATTTGTATGGTAAACGTACAAAGTTATTGAGATTTGCTTTGTAGGCCTAGCATGGGAGGTACATTACTTGTCAGCGAACGCCAACGTAAGATGAGATACATGAAGAAATGGAGATTGGTGATCATTTAGATATGAAAATTCGAAGCGTGCTTAAGAGCACTAAGTAGTGGAGTCTTTACAAGATACTGAATATCTTGAAGTCTTCTTCAACAATTTCTTCTGGTAACACCTTTAACATACTATGATTTAAGTGAAACAGAGGCGCAGTTGAGAGGGGTATAGCTAGAAAACTCTGTAAATTATTGTTCTAGATCTACATATAATTTACTTTATTATTGAATACATATATTTTTCGAGAAGTAAGTAAGACTCTTTAAGACATGTTTTCCACCCTCTTAGATTTCTTCTTCTTCTATGCTTTTTGTTGGACACATTTTAGTGTTACATTTAATACTCGTAAATAATCGATTTTCTTTTCTTATTCCATACATACATTCTTCAAGCATTTACGCACGATATACATGTATGTTCATACATTATGTACCCGCATTTGCCATAAAGCACTTACTTACGTGTAGTAACTCTATATATTTTCTACTGCCATTTTCGTTTTGCTGCTATTCGCATATGCGAGTACATTGGCCATTCCATTTGCAGTTAGTTTGCCTTGTCCGCCGGAGTCGTGCTTTGGCTAGTTAGTCGACTGTACGACGAACCGACTGACTTCCTGACTGATTGAGTTGCGGTTGGCTTTACAACTCACTCTCGACTCATTACTACGAGTGCCAACGCTAATTCCCAAGCAGCGCGCTGTGATTTTACAATGTAACAATAATGAAAACTACTAAAACACACCAACAACAAACGAACAAGCGTCGGTTTAAAACACTTTTGAACGCATTGCTCGGTATTAGAGCGGCTGACTGCGCTTGGCTTACAACACCAGCTTGCGGAGCGAATGTGAACGCGAACTCCATTCATGAGCTGCGAAGAGCTGTACGAAGCAGCGCTGGGAACCCTCATTGGCAGTGGCAACACAGCGACGAACACGCTCGTCAATCAGTCAGTCGGTAATTTGCGGCGCTATTGTGTAGTTCAATGTTGACAAGAGTGCGGACGGTTTTCTAAAAAGAGTTAACAAGAAAAAAGAGTTTGAAAAATCACCGTTCAATGAACTAAAGTGTTTCAAATTAAATTAATAAACGGCAAATACTACATATCGTGGTGTTGAAGTGAAATATTAAACCAAATCAGTGCAGTGCTTTCAAATCGGTTGTATAACAGTTGACAGTTCGAGTGCCGCTGTAAATATTCAAAAAGGATATGCCCTCCAAATAATATGTAACGGTTCGTGCACAACAATGGCCTGCCTCAACTTTTCGCTCGTGAAAGTCTCATGCACCTTGCGCTCTCATTGTGTCGCGCGCTCTCGCTGAGCACTGACAGCCAACCCCACTCGAGCAGCGCCCGCTCGTGCGTTCGCAAGGATATAATGGCTGACTGTTAGTCTCTTAGCCACCCCCAAAGCAGGACTTTATGTACATAAGTGCGCACATACGCACATATAAGGGCGCCGCACACACATTCGGTCTACTAACTACAAAAATTCTCCAACAGTTCTGGCAAAATGGGCTTGAATGATTTCGTCGCATTCTTCTACGGGTCGGCACAGAACCTGCAGACGGTTACGGCAACAACGGCTGCTCCGGTCGCATTAGCTAGTGGTGAACACCATCAGACGAACGGTGTTTCGGGTCTCGGTCTCGGTCTTGGTATCTTGCCGCATTCGGTGCAAATGTTGAAAAATCGCAAAAACGCTAAAACGCCGAAAATTAATCTCAACGATTGTCCAAGTGATGTGAAGTACGCGAAAAATCTGAAATCAGCGCCACAGCTGTTGGCTGCGTTGACAGCGCCAGGTAAAGGCGCCGGCGCCGGCGCTGACGCTGGCTTTGGCAGTGAAAATGTTGCCAGTTCGGGCGGTGGCAAGTCGGCGCTGTCCGCTGCGTCCATGCAGTCCGCAGCGCCGATGGTGACAGCAATGGGCTCTGCGACGGCCTACACCAGCGAGCTGGACTTGTATCGCGCGTCGGGGCTGCGTAAAAAGTCATCATTCATATGGAATTCATTTCGCATGCCCCGCAGCAAGAAAGGTGAGTCACGTGACCAACTGGTCAACCAAGACCAAGCGGTAAGGCAGTGTCAGTGTCAATATGGCAGCCGCTCGGCGCGCTGTTGCATGTATCCAAGCAGTTGTGCGAAAAATCAATGAACGCAGCGAAGCTGTGCCAACTCGGATGCTGTTGCCGCTGACTGTCATTGTGCCAGTGCGTCATAGAAGACGCGCTTGTGTGTGTATGTCTCTGCGGAGAATTGTTTTGTCAAAACTAAAATTTAAATTCACACAGATCGCTGGCTTAAATTTCGGCAGCTTTTTCTAGTTTTATGTTTGCGTTCTTTGCTGTGGCCATCAGCTAATCTGCGTGCGATTCATTTACGCTTCGTGGAATTAACAGCAGTGCGCTATAAATGGCATAAATATGTTTTTTTGTGCTCAGCATTGTTGCTATTGTTGCGCAAAGCTTCTTTCGCCATATTGCTTCTTTGTTTTTTTCGGTATATCAGTGGCAGCAGTGACCCATTTTCGGCATGTTGTCTGCCTCAAGTGGAAAAAAGACTATATAAAGCTAAGCTTCTTTGGTAATTCGTTCTTTAAAGATAGATTGCTAAACTTTTTCGATTTAATTCTACACTACTTAGGGAAAGTGCTTACTAAGAAGCTTAAATGTTAGAAGCTGTGATGTAAATTTGAAAGCGTATGCTTTAGTAGTAAATCACTTAATTATTTTCATAACTAATATATAAGCCAGTCTTCAGAGAAAGTGTAGTGTAATATAAACTATGCTTATAAATCAAAGGCTGCCTTAAAATTGGTTTTAAACTACACCCAAATAATATTTTGAGGTTAGTGGACCGAACTTCTTACATTTCTTCATAATTCGAATCGGTTTGATGAAGAAATCTTTTTTGGGGCCTATCTACAAATTCATTTAGTTACATAATACATTTTTAAACAAAAATACTCTTGTTTACACTAATAAAGAGTAAAGCAAATGCACCTCAGAAATACACTGTGCAAATAAGCCACTAAAATTACCGTTCAAGTGTCACAGAGTCGCACGCCTCTGGCTGCTTGCCTCTCCGTCAAAACGCAACACTGGGTTCACACAACGTGACCCAGAAACATTTTGAACTTTTTACGCTATAATAACTTGGTGTTGTTGTATTTGACAACCAACTCAATTTCAGCTGGGAAAAGGTACAAAGTTCATTGCCGTGCGTTGTTCGCTAATTTCCAACTCGAAGTGTAACGAATGTTGCAAGAAATTAAACTCAGGTCTTTGTTTGTTCGTTTGTGTGTTTATGTGGATATTGGTAAATAGGTTGCTAAATATTTGGCAAAAGAAGGGTGAATGCTCAGCTTAATAATGGATATGCAAATAAATAAGTGTATTTGTTAAAGGTAACAACAATAACAATATTGCCACATTTTGACAATGGTCGAAATCGATTTGCCACATAATTGTGTTGTGCAGTTCATACTAAAGTGTATTGTAGTATATTGTGTAAATATTATATTTTTTGCGTTGCTATGTTGGCCAGGTTTTTGGCGTTAGTTTTTTCGTGCTTGCCTTCCATTTATTTCCCAGCAAATGTCAAACAATGCGACGGTTGGCGCTTATTTCTCATACTTCGTACTGCTAAAAACGACAACAACAACAACAATATATGTGTGTGACCAAAACAATGTAATTATAATGTAAAAGAGATACTATCTATGATATATGCATATGAAGCACTATTTTGCATTTGTTTCCATTCCCACTTCTCCATTTTAACGTAAAACTTGTATAATTGTTTTATTTCATACTTAAATAGTGTTTTATTGCACCCAGAGCTGAAATAATTGCAATCATAAATTCATTTTAATCATTTTTCTTTGGCACTTCCTCTCTTGAACGTCCGCATTTAGCCATGGCTACATTTGTATGTTAATCGAAAGATCCATATGCGGACTTACTTTGGTTGATTGCAGTTGGTTGTGAGCTTTTCTACACACACACACATATGTATTTTCTGTAATTTGGCTAAATAATTCAATTAAAATGGTGTAAAATTAATAAATTTTTGAATTATATATAATACTAGCAGACCCGGCCACACGTTTTTGTGGCTAAGGTATACATTAAATTAAGTTGGTCCAATCTTGGCTTCGGCGACGATATTGATTACTCGAGGTTGATTTATGTTACGCAGCATGATTACAACTCACACTACTTTTAATTGCAAAGTACAGGCAATTTTACATAGTTTGGGCTAATTGACTACGTCATACTGGTTAGTAGCTGTGTCAACTCTTTTGGACCGAAATTCTAAATTGTCGCATTAAGATCATCGATATTTTTTTTACCACCAATATAGGTCATTCAATCAGTCATTTATGGTTATCATATTGAGGTTTCATGTCAGGAAAACTTCTCTTTCGAGTCAATGAAGTGAAAGAAATCTGTTGGAAATGCTATTAATCCATCGAGGTGTCAACTGCCAACTATTTCTACAATCGCAATTTGGTATTGTTGCAAAAACACTCATATGTTAGTTGTTAATTGGCGCTTCTTTATGTGTCGCCACAAATTAAATGATTTTAGGCATGCGATAACCCGTCAGTAACAGTTGATCCAGGAATAATTGGCGTAAATCACCTACTAACAGAATCCTGGCTCCACCAAAAACGTTCATCGACAATCAAGATCTTTTAAAGTCCTGTGCAGTACCTCCAACGACTTCTTGAATATTTGGAAAATTTTCGTTAAAGCGCTATTTTTGACGATTTTGCTGACTGGTGTTTCGTTCATTTGCAATTTAGGAGTAATTTCAAGGCCGAATGCGCCGTATGTTTGCCTACTAACAGGTGCCAAGTCGCCCCTATTCCCATTAACCTTGGTGGTGAAAATGAGTGAAATTGGTTCTGGAATTACATCAGCCCTCATATACTATATATGATGATTTTCTATTGGACTTTATGTCGAATATATAGATAAAATTGTGTGTTATCTAAATAAAATTACATCAATAAATTGTGAGAGTATAAAATGTTCGGTTGGACCCGAACTTAGCCTTTCCTTATTTGTTACAAATTGTTTTGGGCTATCGACACAACCTTATACAATTGAACAATAACAAAAATATTTTAACAAAGCAACAATGACAACCTTCAAATTATAATTTTTTGTTTTCTCTTTAATATTTTTCTTGTCAACTCGAATAAAATTCTCTTATTATTATCTTCCTCGAAATTTTTTCATATTTACTCACTTTCTAATCTTTTTCTGGCCTTCCACGAATATTTCAAGACTAAAATTAGCCAGATCGGTTTGGCCGTTCTCGTTTTTTTGTAGCACAAACGAACAGCAATTCATTTTTAGATCATATTATTATCAAGCGACAATTATTTTTAATTCCGCACAGGACCATTCAAAAATTTCAAAATTTTAGTTATATAAAGGTTTTGAAGCGATCTTAAATAATAAATCATTTATTTCGATAAGGATTAATACTAAGGTATGAATAAAGAGCCTTTTCAAGTAGTGGTATTTTAATTAATTTTTTTATATAAAATCGCTTATTGTGAAACTATAAACTATAATAGTTAGAGGTATGATGTCGCAACGTTTTTTGTAGATAATGATAAGTTCTACAAAATTGTAGTACATCACTTTGTTATATCTTCAATCGTTTTCGCAGCATTCGCGATTAAAGAAAGTTTTTTGGTATTTTTTTTACATTATCGGAGTTTTGGTAAGGAACCCTATTTTTTTTTTAAACTAAATATAGTCTATGTCACTCAGGGATAGTATAGCTTTCCAACGGTGAAAGAATTTTTCAAATCGGTTCAGTAGTTTCGGAGCCTATTCGACACAAACAAACAAAAAAACAAACATTTCCTCTTTATAATATTAGTATAGATTACTACTTAATGCACACACAAAGGGTGTTATTTTTAGACATATGGCTTTCAAACAGAAATAAAGCGCATATAATTCAATGTTATGGCCAAGATTTTTAATTTCGGGCGACTAGCTCGAATAAATTCCAGCCGAGAGTCCCAATTTTCGACCACATTTTGTAGCAATTTGGACGTTTTTTCGGAGTTAGTCTGTTCATTTTGAAATGGCAAACTCAACTAATTATAAATCAAGTGACAGTTGGTAAAAAGACCAACTCCGAAAAAATTATTGCCTCATTGAGAGCCACACGTCTAAAACACCACATTACATAGACATTAATAAATATGCGAGTATTTCCGTTAAATATAGTGATTTAATATATAAATTCTCCACTTTCTGAGAATAAAAGAATCACTTAAAGGTACTTTAATGGGTTAGGGGGGGTCAGAGACACGAAAAATGAGAATTTTCAGTATTTTTTTTTGCTATTAAATCATGTTATTTTACAATAGAAATAATATGGCATTATTATACGATGTTTTGACACAAAGTCACGAAAATTTGAAAAAAATATATAATTTCCAAAGTTATAGCTGTCTGTGTTGACCCAGTTTCAAAAAAAAGGTCCTTGCGGTGACAATCATAAGTCCTTGGAGTGGAGATTCATCAAAAATCAATCGGATAAAAAAATTACTTTTATAAATAAATAATCCTGGGCCTGATCGAAGCCTTTTTTTCAAAAATTAACAAATTGGCGGCCTCAGAAAATTTTTTTCTAGATTTTCGGGAAAAATACAACAAAAAAATCCTTCGATCAGGCCTCAGAAAATTTTTTCTAGATTTTCGGGAAAAAATCAACAAAAAAATCCTTCGATCAGGCCTGAGTTTATTATGTATTCTAAAAGCTGTATGAATTTCATTAAAATCTACTGAGCGGTTTTCGAGTTAAAGTTGTCACCAATGCAAAAAACCTAGTTTTGAGAAAAACGCATCTAAAATTTCACTTTCATTTTCAAATTTCATTTTCAATTGGCGTGCCCGAACGATCTTAGTTATTTGTCGAGTAACTCGAAAAGTTATTATCGGATCAACTTCAAATTTTCAGAGAATATTTTTAAGATATTACACTTAACGAAAATGCAAAAAAATTGATTTTTGAAAATCTTGACTACCCCTAACCCCTTAAGGTATTCTTATTGAATATATAAATATTCTGAACAATTATTCGTGGAACCTCATAAATATTTAAGCATAAAAAAGAAGACATGTGTCACTTTTCCCAGCAGAACTCAAGCGTCTCTTACTGAAAAATATAATTCCGTAGAAGTAAATGAAATAAAATAAAAGAAAAAACATTTCTCATTATTTCTACAGCGTTAGACCTCATTGTAACTGTTGTTGTAGCGTAAATATGTACAGGTGTAAACCACATTTACCTTTTGTTTTATTTGCTACATATTGTTGTAAACAACAAACAACCAAATTATGTCAAGTTAACAGCGATTTCGTAATATCCAAAAGTCACACAAGTGCGCTGGCTTACATACTCATGTATTTACATAAAAATGTATCCAGTATTTTGTTTGAGCTTTCATATAAATATCTCATTATATATTTCTTATTTACATATATAAATGCTTAAGTATAACAGTTAGCGAACTAAAAGTTCATTGCATCGCTGTGGCAGAAAGCGAAATACCGCAGCGAAACTGCAGTTAATAACTTTCTTCTTCACTTTCGGCAATTTTTTGCAACCTTTCTGTAACTTTTTCGCATATCTATGTGGTTCATCGGCGTTGCTGGTGTAAAATCCCAAACCGCAAGCTAAAATTGGCACAATCTCAGCGCTTTTTTTACTGCAGAGCGCATCCCTGCCACTTTATAGAGACAAATAAATTACAACATTTGTTGTATAATATCTAAGCATTTGTGTATATGTGGCTATATACTAGTTGCATATTGTTACTTTTATTGATGTTTGAGTTATAAATATGTTCATTTGTATTTTTTCAATGAATTTCGCTATTGTTATATGCCGTTTGTTGTAGTTTTTTTGTTGTAATAAGGCGCATGCGCTTTACATATTTCATATACAAGCAAAGACTTTTAGAAAATTCTAACTACATACAGGCGTACATACACACATGTACTTGGTATCTCCACTACTCTGCATAAAAAGTCGTCCTCACGTCCTGTGTCGCATGAATTTTGTAACAATATGCTTAGTTACTCATACATATAGCTCTAATATACATATACTTATATACATGTGTAAATATATACCTTTGTTAGCTCATAACACGTCGCCTTATTTACTTGTTTATATGCAGTTGAGCCGGCCAGTTGGCAAACAATACAAGTATGTATATGGCAAGAGTACCAACAACATACTTAATGATTACGCAAAGATAAATATTGTCGGAATAGATTTTTTCTCAATTAGCAAGCAGCCATATTGATTTATTTCAGCTCGCTAGTTGATGCGCTTCAACATTGTTAAAGTTTAAACAAAAGCTTTATTATAAGAATTTAAATAGACCTAACGCTCGTATAGCAGACCACAGCTTACTATATTTAGAACTTCATATTTCCTGTTGCTGCAAAGGACCTTCTAAACTCTTCTTCTTAAAAATTAATAGAAACACTTGCGCTATTGTAATTAAAATGCAAGTATTTCATGTTGAGTGCGTTGTGGCCGTGCTTTATTCGTTATTTTCGGAAATCCTTGAAACTTTCCGTTTCATTTAACGGCACATTTGCTGCATTGTTTTACACTCACACCCTGTGTATGCTATGTATGTAAATAGCTTTCGTTGGTTGTCATATCAGCTTATCTGTGTGGGGGTTTCCTGCTTCCTCTGCCAAAGTATGACTCATCACCAACCACCGCAAGCGCCTGTTCGACAATGCCACGCGTACACCAACACCCCTAAGCATTATTATGCTGTACTGCATATACTCGTATGTATGTACATAATTACGTGCTCCCGTTGCGTATACGCTACGTATAAGTGATATGTGCAACTCAGAACAACAAAAAAAATAATAACAAGAACAACAAAACTTCCGTACATTCCATAGTCGGCGAGAGCAGTGTCTTGTGCGACACATTGCTGACAGACTGACATTCATTGAGAGCACAACAGAATCAAGTACATGTTTAACTGTTCTAACTACAGTGCCTTTGAAACTGTTTAGCTTTTAATTATTTTGAATACAAGTGTTGCAAGTGACTACATAACCTATAAATTACTTTATTTTGAGGGAAAAAAATTATGTTAGCCGGCTTATGCATTCATGGATTCATGGCTAAGTAAAAATAATGCGAAATAAATTGGTAAAATCTGTTTTTGTGTGTTAGTAGCAAAAAAAGTGAAGCTCGCTGTGCTCCATCATTAGCTTTGTTTTAATTAAAGGTTTCTAATTTTAATATTTTGATATTTTTTCTTTTTCATTCAACCGCTTGCGAGCGTGTGAAAAGAGAACTTCCGTTTATTTTCTTTATGCTTTTTATTTTATTTATGAATATTTGCTACGCCGCCAAAAAGCTTTTCTTTCAACAAACACTTTCATTTTATGAAAAGCAGTAAGCAATTGCGATTTCTTACAACAAAAAAAGGCGAAAAAAACTGAAAATTTTGCTTTAGGCTTTAAGTTTTCACTTTTGCTTTGTTTGTGAATTTTGCCATACATTACACTTTGGAACAGTACACTCTACTACCGAGACGCAAGCTAATAACAAAAGCTCGCTAACAAACATACATACATAGTCTTAAGGTTCAGTAAACTCATTTTGATATTAGAGATGGGCAAACTGCTGGTTGTACTTTTGTACAGCGAAATTTCTGCCATAGATCGCCTTGTGGCGCTGTGAAGGCCTAGTGTAGCTTTTTGTTATTGTAGCGTGTGTGTGTGAGGAAATGTTCGCTCAAAAATTATAGTTTATTATGCTGTGAGGTGAAGCGTTAAGTACAAATTTTTTGGTTGTTTCCTACTTCCAGGAAATGTTGGAAGCTAAACTTGCTACTCATGTGGACTGGTAAGATTGATTTGTGATAGGTTTTTAAGTGGAAGTAAGAGTGGCATGAAGAAAAATATTATGGCTAGTCTTGAAATATATTTCTGAATTTAGTATTGTTTTTATATTTGGATAAAACTATATTTGATCGGATATAGTACTGAAATGCTTGATTTTGGCATTCTGAGAACTCCTTTTTTCATAAAGTTCATATGTATGTATGCGTGTTTAGACCTAAATCAGTTCTAAATTGTAATTGTGAGCTAATATGCTAATTAATTAGCATAAATGTTCACCGAACACTTTATTATATTAGTTGCGACCATGAAATTATCTACCGGATTAAAAACAAATTAATAAATCCATAACATGGCATTTGGCGTTTTTTCCAACAATTTACCGTAATTTAATTATTTTTACAAATTCATTGAAATTAATTAGCGCTAATTAATAATGTGCAAAGTGTAAACGCAACATTAATCAACGGTATTTTTGCGATCAACCGAGTGTGACTGTAATACGATCGCACACGCTTATGAAACTGTGGCAAACAACATTAAAAGCAACAACAACAACAAATATGAATGTGAAATCATAATTTGAGCGCAAATACAATAAACAAAAACAAATAATGCCAATGAAATATAGATGAAAGCGCACAGTATGCAAGGCATCAGCCTCTGCATACAAAAGATGTGTGTATGTGTGATTGAGTGAGCGCATGCAACATGCAGCATACAGCAGAAAAAGAGCAGCTTCTTGCTTTGTGTTGTTGCAGCTGCTGCTGTGTTTGCACTCCCGATCGGCTGCATTAATCACTCACCACTTTAACAAGCAACAAGTGTTGTTGCCACAGCTGCTACCGTTGCAAACAACAGTTGTGCGCAGACTTCGCGCCGCGCCAATTAATGGCAGCCAGCAACGGTGCAGCGAAGAGTTCGCGGCTGCTGGAGCGCTTTTACTAGGCTGCAACTCCAACACCATCGCCAACAACAACAACAGCAACACTGTTGGCAATAAACAATGCACAAACCAACAACAACAATATGCTGTGTGGCCGGCGGGCGAAATGTGTAACACGGCTGTTCAACTGTTCATTTAGTTGTTGTTGTTGTTGTGGAATTACATTTTTTTCCGCTGTTGCAGCAGCTGCGGCATTTAACCATCGATTATCGACATGATCAACGTGCAATAAAGCAAATACCGTTTAATTTATCGATGCACTTGTAGTGGCAATGCAACATAACGGTAGTGGATGTGTTGTATTTCGCACTTGCAAACATTTGCTTTGTTGTTGTTGTAGTTCTCTGCTGGTTGTTGTATTGCTTTTTTGTTGTTTAGTTGCATGTTGGTTGTTGCCAAACATAAGCGTACGTGGAGGCGTATGAGCAACAAAAAAGCAGCAGCTTATGTTGTTAACGGTGTTGCAGCTAGTAAGTGTATATATTCAATGTCTGAAGATCGTTAGCATTTGCTACAGCTGCCCCTGATACTTGAGCTCCACTGCTCCGACTGCCTTTGGCTCAAATTTCATTTTGTTTATATAATTATTTTCTGGTAATCGTTAGCTTGTGCATTGTTCCGTGCGATTCTAATATGAAATATAATTCATAAAAAGATAAACCTGTTCCACACAGCGCTTATAGCTACGCTTGTATATATGCTTGTGTCTTTAAGTAAGTAAGTAGCTTAATTGTCGCTCTGCTTCAAGCGTTATTGCGCATGCCCAACTTTTAATTTAATTAAACAGCTGCAAGCAACGCTAATCGCTCCCTTTCACAGCCGCTCGCTTTTTCTCTCACTCTGTCTCCCTCGCAAGCTGCAAAGCGATCTAGTTAGTATTATAGCTGTAAAGTTGCCTGTGTCTGTTCGTGTAACAAGTTCTAGTTTGCCTCCTGCTTACTTGTTGTTCTTCTCGCTTAACTAAACTATGTCAGCTTTAATTACTCGTAAGTAGTCATGCTTGGCACGCCTTACGCGTTTAAATGTCCATAAACAAGTTTCTCGCTCAATTTCAGCGCTTTGCTTCGTCTTGTTGACACTTTGCTTGGTCAAGATCGTGATTAATGCGCTGGTGGCTGCGCTTGTTCTTCGTCGCTTTATTGATGGTCGCTCACTTCATTTGCGCCTAACTAACTTGCCTTTAATTAATGACACGACATGCGTTTGAGATGGCTCGGTGGGTTTGATTTATAGCCGCGTGTAATATTACTAATGACTTACTAGTAATGGTAATTAATAGTTGCGTTTAAAAGTAATACGAGAACAAGAAGAGTTGGAAAGTATCTAGGTATCAATAACATTGTGGGTTTCTATAGTAAAATTTTTGATTTTTGATTTGAGAGTGATCTATCAATGTGAAAGGCTGTTCCTGCATATATACATACATATATGACCTCAAATTCGAATAATTTATATCTGCGCTTCGTATTACATTGTACTATAATGACACAAATTTATAATATAGCCATACCTCTTTATTAAAAAAAAAATAAAGAGAACCTTAAAGGGATTAAAGCGCTGAAAGAGCCAGAGGTTATCACAATAATTGAATTTGAGAACAATTTCGACGATTGAAAGAAGCGCTGTGATAAGTGCATGATATCGAATTCTTACTTACGTAGCCGACGTATGACAACATTAATGTAGCCAAAAACAAATTTTCAAAAAACCGAAAATTCCCGTTACTTTTTGAACACACCCCGTACCCAATCTGTAAACATTAGAAGATAAAGAGAAGACCTATTGCGAGATATTTGAAACGTAAGAAAAGATTTATCGCGTTGATAAGGTTAAATTTCATGTTTTCCCATTAATATTTTGTTGTTGCACAGCTTGTTCTTATTTTAATACAAATAAATACTTATGAAATCTGTAAATGTTTTCTTCAGCTGTAATACAACATAAACTCTTATCAGCAGCTACTTCATAACTGTATTTACTTACCTTTGTTTCGCTGATAATCAGCGCCTCTTGCTCTGTATTTCATAGTGGAATATGTTTTCAGAAAGCAAATTATGTTCATCCAAAGATTTCGAATAATCTGCAGCTACTCTTTAGTGTTAGAGCAGCCTTAGTCTTGCTTTAATTGTGACGAAGTTGTGTTAAATTTTATTCTAGAAATTTTATGTTGAAGCAAATTATTTGAAGGAGTTTAAAAGCATGCAAATAAGACGCAAATATTATAACAAAAGTAATTACAGTTGACTCGAACTGCTCTAACTCGAAGTTCGCCATAATTCGAACTATTGAATTGGCAATAGAAGTCAAAATTAATACAAATTACCTGCTGTAACTCGGAAGTCTCTCTAACTCGAAGCATTTTTGTGAATTATGGTGATTCGAGTTAGAGAAGTTCCACTGTATATAAGTATTCTAAGTAATTCTAAGTATAAATCGTAAATTCAACGATAATATAATGTTTTCGGAGTTAACTAAATAGTATGGGAATATTATGAACAAAGCTTTTGAGTCGCTATGTCTGTGTATATGAGTGAATATATATTTAAATTCAACTTCCAAAATAATCATTTGACAGTTTAAATGATTTTGTCTAACAAATCAATTAAGTTTCGCGAAAAAACGTTGGTGAATCATTTAATTGAAGAATTATAAATATGCGTCACTTCATTAAAAAAGAGATTTGCAATTTTTTATTAAAATAATTGCTTGCTGTGCTATGTCATCTTATATATACAGACATATGTACGTTAGAAAAGTACACTTGTGTGCGCATAATTTGGTGTCAAAATCAGATTAATTGAGTTCGCAGTTCCCAGAAGAACTTTAACCCATTGTCTAAGATTTTTATGACCTAAGCGCTGTTATGAAGCGCGAAGACATCTGCTCAGACACACAACTACAAATACAAGCGTACAACTGTCAATTGATGGCTCAGAAGTCATCTCATCACTTCAACACTTGTTCAATGGCGCTCAGCCGCACTGGCAACGGCGCTGGTGGACAACACCCACCACACGATCGTCACTTTTGTGTGTTTTTGTTATTTGACAACAATAACATGCTTCGTTACACTTGCTCAACGGCGGTGGAATGCAGTCGGCGTTGACCGATAAGCTTTTGTTGGTGTTGTTGTTGTTGTATTGCCACTGTTGTTGTTGTTGTTGTGGGTGTTGATGTGTTAATTTTATTGCCGCTTTTCGGGGTGTTGGGCAAAACGCTA
Organism: Zeugodacus tau; assembly: GCA_031772095.1. Taxonomy (NCBI): domain Eukaryota; kingdom Metazoa; phylum Arthropoda; class Insecta; order Diptera; family Tephritidae; genus Zeugodacus; species Zeugodacus tau. Next base: position 78,197,942 of record CM062651.1, read on the forward strand.
ATGCCTCCATAAACAGCAGACGCACAAACACACATACAGAGGCGTCTGACGTCACCACAGTGCGCGCATCGAGCGTGGTGAATACAAAATACAGTAGCGAATGTAAACAATTGCGGCAAAATGAATAATAATAAACATTCAAGCGACATTATACTTTGTAGAATTCGCAGTCTTCACAGTCTTCTTCGTAGTAGTAGTCTTTGCGCTGTGTGTTGTTTGCCTTGTGGTTGTTGGCGATGACGCTAATTACGCTTTGCTACTATTCACCACTCATATTACAGTGCTGTGCGCTTCTACAATACATATTGGAGGTCAGTTTCGTTCTGACTTTACACTTAAATACTTACATACAGACAGACAAGTGTCTATTTATGCGTGTGTCTGTCTGTGTGTATTGTGCTGTAATGCTGGCAGCATTAATATGGAATTAAAAGCATTCGCTATGAATGTTTATATACGCTTTCATTGTTATTTATAAGACATGTGTTGTTGTTGTTGTTGGAAAAGCTTATGCTCTTCTTCCGCTGCTGTGGTGGGGTGAAATTCAATTTAATTTGAATATTTTTTGGCAACTTTTCAACAGCGCTACAACAACCATATTAACAACAACAACAATCATAATGATCGTCACTTGCCGCAAGCTCCTCTGTTGTGGGAGGAGGGTGGTGTGCTTATTGCCGCTGTGGTGACCACACGAAGAAGCGCCGTTAAATTTGTGGGGAGAATGCTTCAGTTGTGGTGACGATCGTATCGAGAAAGGGCGCGTTAATGTATCGGCAGTGTGAATGGGGTTGAAAAATGCCTGAAACGTGAAATGGACGTGAATGGGTTGGAAATTTTAAAATACAAACGGAAAATAGTTTCAGAACAATGCAAAGTTCTAACGGTTCTTTACGGTTTTAGGTGAATTAAGTTCTGTGCAGAGTGAAAATGTGGGTTTCAAAAATAAAGTCGGATAGAAACTTATAGTGACCTCAAAGAATATGAGTACAAGTTTAGTTCATTCAACGGCTCGGTGTTTAGAAAGTAGAGTTTTGCTTTACGCTGGTAATTTGAAGTAAAACCGCACTTTTACCTTATAAATGAAAATAATAGTTTCATTAAACATTTAAATTAACGATGTCCCGGTAATAATTAATTACCCAAATTAAACAGTGTGTTTAGTGCTGTGTCCAACCGAAGCAGCTAATTAAAATATGCGAAAATGTGCGACGAGGCGAAATTTAGAGGTGACTTCATTGCATGCTTTTAGAATAATACGTTTTCAACGCTGTGATGCCACATAAATTGCGACTAAAACATGAAAAAAAATATAAAATCTTGCTTTTGCTACTTTGGATTCGTTCATAGAAAACGATTTTGTTACGTTTCATTACTGGGTTTGCTTCATTACTAATCAAAAACAGCTTTCAATTGTTTGTTGAAGGGATTCACTTTAAAAGTCAAGAAAAAAATCAAAAATTTCAAAATTTAATTTGCGAGTTTTCAGTATTCTCAACGAAACCGTCAAGAAAAACGCCAGTGGAAGAGCGGAAAAGTGCAAATCAATCAAAAAATAAAACGTGAATTTAATAAAGCATAGCGGCTGCGTAGAACAAAAACACGAAAAAGCGAAAAAAAATTAACAATTTCCAAATTAAAATCAAAAACGAACACAAAAACGAATAAAACGGTAAACTAATGTGATAAGACAGGAAGGCACATGAGCCACATGAAAGCATCAATGGAACGTAGCGAATGGTGAATGAAAATGCAGCAAGGCCAAAATACAAGTAAACAACAGCAGCAGCCAGATAGGCCACAACAACAGCAACATAAGCGTCTACAACGCGCGTCCGGCCAAAACGCTTTTAGTCAAAGCCATCATAGCGCGAGTCTCGCCAGTAAATTAGCACCCAATAAAGCGGTTGGCGGCGCTGTGACTGCGACTGCGGTGCGGCAAGCGGCGGCTGGCGACGCGATACGCAGCATACAATTTCGCACCCAAATCAGCAATAACATTAGCACCACTAATGGCTTTATGCGAGCAACTGCAACTTCAAAGGCACAGGATGCATTTAGCGCTAATAGTGGTTGCAGTGAATGCAGCGGCGGCAGTGGAGGCAACGAAGCCACTACAACGCAGTCACATCCGTCCGCAGCGCAAACACGCCAGCTGCCGTCCGAGCGCTTGTCGTACTACGAGCTGAGCTGCCGCATCAATTACGGCGACTTCCGTCAGGTGCAAGTCCAGTTTCATAGTTCGGATCGTCGCTGCTGTGCGTTTTCGTGGAAACGCAAATTCCGGCATAGCGGCGGATCCACTAAGCGCCCACGGTCACAGCAGCACCCGCGGCGACAAGGTAAACGCCGCCAGCGACACAATATGCAACAGCGCTGCGGAGTTTGGTTGTCGACATGTCAACAGCGGTCACGACACAACTCGCTGTTGTCATCCATCGAAACGCTTACGAATAGCGACGCGGCCGAAGATAATTACGCAAATGAGTGTGCTGAAGTGTCTTCTAAAGACACCGCAGAAAGTGGTGATGACGATAGCGCTAATCAGACGCTTGTGGCTGGCGGCGATACAATCATCGACAGCTCTAACGACTCCATTACCGCTACTGATGCGCCATTACTGGTCGATTTCGGTGAAAGGGCCTCGGAGGTAACCGCCAAGAAATGTCGTAATGTCGCGGATTACAGCCACGCAAGCGCGAATTATGCGATTGAAGCTCATCAAACTGCCGCTGTGGATGTGGCTGGTGTTGACTTAATAGACTTCAGCAGCGACCCCGAGCAGCCGCTCATAAATCTATGCAGAGCCAGCGAAGCCGTCAATCAAAATGCCGTGACTGAAATCGCTGGTGCTGTCGTTAGGCAGTCCGTGGTACCTGACATTATGGGCGATATGTATGCTGCCGCTGGCGATAGCAATCAAATCGGTTGCTCGACTTTGTTGATTGCGGCGGAAGTGAGTGGCGATTTGTTGGTGGGCGATTACAAAGGTGTCGATTCACCGCAGAAGAAAGTGAATCAAATCGTCAGCACTCTCAATGAAAATGATGAAATTGAGCGTTGTGCGCGTGATCAATTGACCGCAGCGCCAAGTGGTAGCGGTAAGTGCGGCTCGGTGTTTGTGTTTGTTAGTGTATCTATCTGTGGGTTCAAGCCAAACGGTCATCGTACATCTGCACAAATGATATGTGCATTTGAATTTGAATATATTCGAAGGCGCTGTGTACTAGCATATCTTGTGATTTGATTAGATTCGAAAGTGTATGCCAGTAATTTAATGCGATTGTTGTTGTAGCGGTGTGTGCGTCTAATTTAATGTTGCCTCGGCCAATCGCGCCCGATCTCTTGTTACTACTCAAGAAATCACTTTTGCGGTGCTGCAAATGGCCCGCAGCTTCAAATTACAACATCAAATTACGTGAAAGTTCCGCTAACTTAGTTGTTGTTGTTGGTATGATTTTTGTTACTTTTTTTTTAGGCAAATATGCAACAAATCAGGAAAAAGGTTTTTTGTTACTTTACCGCTTTTGTACATGCATATGTTTTGTTGCTGGTACTAATAATATGACTAGTGCTGTGTTTATTTTTAATGCTTATCGCTGAAGGAAATTTGTTGAATTTGAATGTTTTTGTTTGGAATTTTATCATTTCTGCTAATTTTGGTTGTTTAGTGCTTTTGTTAACCTGCCTTTGTTTATTGTTGTTGTCTTTATCAGCGCTAGTTGTGACTAATATTGACAGCAGTGCAGTGCCTTTAGAATTATTTACTTTATCTAGTGCTAAATTTTTATCTATTCAAATATTTTAAGTTATCAGTGATTTTGTTTTTGTATTTTGGTTTGTTTTAAAGACAAAGAGAGTTTGGCACACATTTTTGAGTGTATATTATTGAAGAAATTCTAATATTTATTGCGTATCAAAGCTATATATATATTTCGAGGTATTGTACTGGCTTCGAATCTTCTTTCAGCTGGACCGATTTGAATGAAATGTTTTGTGTGTCTTTAGCTGGATTCGGGAATGATTTGTAGTCACCAATCGTCTCTTGTGATTCAACAAAGCGCTTGGACTCAAGTGTAAAGTTCTTAATTCCGCTAATGTCGATTTCAGTCACTTCGCTGGGTTCGTCCAAGATGTGCCTTCCGAGGTATTTTAGCCTAAGTCGGGCGAATGCTGGATATAGCAGGAGGAAGTGCTTTTATGATTCCTTTTCACCTTCTTCCAAGCAGCTTTGACAACTTGCGCCTGGTTTGATCCTTAACCTCATTGCATGTGTGCCTATTAAAGAATAACCAGTAAGCACATCAATGATTGCGTCGAATTGACAGCATCTGGAAGGACCGTTTTCAAAACACCGCGGGCCATAAAGATATCGCTTCTGCACTAATTGATATCCTAAAAGCTTGAGATACTTATTCATGTTACGGGTCTTTCAAAAATGATCCTGCCTTGGCATGAGATTTAATTGGTCTGCCTCTTTTTACACTTTAAATGTAGTGTTAAATTTCAAGAGGCCTAGACATAATTATTCAAATGTCTGAAAACTCAATCCATATATCTTTTTTTGTTTTTTGAGCAAGCTAAAGCACTCTGAAGTGGAAAACCTACGTTCTTCTTAAGATATAGTCAATGAAAATATCACTACACTTAAGTCTGTTAATTTATATTTTCCCAATATCTGAAAAAGTCCACATTCATCTCATTTAGTCATGCATAATTCCTTAATTTCAAAGTCGATTTTATCTTTCAATGTCTCTGTCCATCAACTTGCGTTTGAAATTCAAATAAACATTTACTCATTTCAATAAAAAAATAATAAAAAATCTTTAATATTCGTGCATTTAGAAGCATGAGCCATCTGCCATATCTACATCAACTATTTATGAAACATACATTTATATAAAGGGTGATTTTTTAAGAGCTTGATAACTTTTTTTAAAAAAAAAACGCATAAAATCTCATCGGTTCTTTATTTGAAACGTTAGATTGGTTCATGACATTTACTTTTTGAAGATAATTTCATTTAAATGTTGACCGCGGCTGCGTCTTAGGTGGTCCATTCGGAAAGTCCAATTTTGGGCAACTTTTTCGAGCATTTCGGCCGGAATAGCCCGAATTTCTTCGGAAATGTTGTCTTCCAAAGCTGGAATAGTTGCTGGCTTATTTCTGTAGACTTAAGACTTGACGTAGCCCCACAAAAAATAGTCTAAAGGCGTTAAATCGCATGATCTTGGTGGCCAACTTACGGGTTCATTTCTTGAGATGAATTGTTCTCCGAAGTTTTCCCTCAAAATGGCCATAGAATCGCGAGCTGTGTGGCATGTAGCGCCATCTTGTTGAAACCACATGTCAACCAAGTTCAGTTCTTCCATTTTTGGCAACAAAAAGTTTGTTAGCATCGAACGATAGCGATCGCCATTCACCGTAACGTTGCGTCCAACAGCATCTTTGAAAAAATACGGTCCAATGATTCCACCAGCGTACAAACCACACCAAACAGTGCATTTTTCGGGATGCATGGGCAGTTCTTGAACGGCTTCTGGTTGCTCTTCACCCCAAATGCGGCAATTTTGCTTATTTACGTAGCCATTCAACCAGAAATGAGCCTCATCGCTGAACAAAATTTGTCGATAAAAAAATTTCGAACCGAACACTGATTTTGGTAATAAAATTCAATGATTTGCAAGCGTTGCTCGTTAGTAAGTCTATTCATGATGAAATGTCAAAGCATACTGAGCATCTTTCTCTTTGACACCATGTCTGAAATCCCACGTGATCTGTCAAATACTAATGCATGAAAATCCTAACCTCAAAAAAATCACCCGTTATTTACTTAAACGCATATATAAATTTGTATGTATGTTCGTATGTATAATTTCATTTTGTGATCGCAAATCTTTAGGATGAATATTTCTTTTTCGCATTTTCGCGAAAATACAAACTTTTGAATGGCAGCCAAACGGACGTTTGCCAAGAAATAACCGATAAGCCTTTTTGTTGTTGTTTTGTTGATTTTATTCAAGAAATGTCAAGTGTACAATTTAAGCTTTCTTTGTTTATCCAACGCGCATAGATGTGTGTGTCGACAAATTTCTTCGACAGCTGTCTGCTGCACACCAATAATACTCGGTATTGGCCTTGAATTAGCCTGTCAAGCGAGCTTTTCACTGGGCGGCACAACGCGCTGCATAATAAATGCGTGTCAAGTGCTTTACACTCACTTTCAATGCTTTTATATACATATTTACATAATATTAATATATGTATGACTTATGCAAAAATCCGTTAATCGGTTATTGCAACATAAGCCTCAAATTTCGAATTTCACACTTTCGCTTCGATGTCAGTTCATAACTTGCCACAAAGTGATGGGATCAACTCCTGTTATTTATTATCTAAAATATATTTTACGCAAATGCTTGATAAAAATCTAAAATGGCTGTTGATTGAAGTGCGCCGCTGGGCTTATAGCTAGCCGAAATTAAGTCATAACCGCTAACCGCAGACATCAATCGATCGCCATTAATCAGCGTCGATCGATCGCTAGCCGTTTGCCTCGGCTTGCTGAAAGCAGCGAACGCATTTGCTCGGTCCATGTTCAGCGCTAAGTGCGTGCGCGTCAAGTGAGACCCGACCACGTCACTACTTTTACCAAATCGAGGTGCTACTTCGCATCCGGTCGCTGATGGACGTGTTCGTGCGCATATTTCCACACAGCCGAAGCGCGGTTTGTGTGAAATGTGAAATTTATCGAAATTGTTTACACTGAAATTGCTCGTTTCTTTTGGGCTTGTAAATTTTTATTATGCCAGCAGAAAATAGCCGAAAATATTTACATTAAAAAGTGCGGAAATTTATGTTGCCACTGTCGGTTTATGTTGTGCTTCGTAGATTTGAAATTAGTTTGAATTTATTATATTTTAATGGGCTGATGACGTCAGATCTTAACTTGGAACAACTGATGAACCACATATTAGTTTCTGCACTGAAGGAAATGTTGATAGGAAGGCCGCACAGATTCACTCTTGACAATATTTTCTCGAACGATTTGATTTTTGTAAGAAATTGATTTCTGAAAAAAAAAATATTAGTAAACCGGGTCATGAACTCAAAGCACTAGATATTTATAAAGTGAACTGCATTTTTCTGTATTTTGAACAATAAACTTTCGTCTACTAAGTTGGGCTGCCAATGCTATTTGTGGTATGGTTTGCTCCAACGCTTACACCGTAGTGTCCGTAAATTTTGGTAAACGAAGCACGTAGCTAATTTACCGGCGATTAGTGAATTTAATTTAATTGAATTCAACAAATTCGCAGACGATTTGAGCCACAACGTGAGTAACGTGAGAAACAAATCAAGTTCAAGTACGAGACAAGAAGACATGTTTAGTTTTGAGGTTAAAAATACATAATCTATCAGATATTATCCATTTTTTAATGATATATGAGCATCTGCTCGTGGAGAATGACGCAATTGCCTCATAAAATATATATTTTTGTGCAGTTGCATACACATGTTGCACGTACAATGCAAAATGTTGCACTAATTATGACACTTGTTTCGCATGCACACAAGCCTATAAACATATATAACGCTTATTAAGCATTGTGGGCGTGTGACACCGCACATTTATATGTACATATGTTTATGTGTGTGTATGGTCGTTAGTACATCTCTTACATTTGTTGTTGCACAATTACGCTTACAATTTATTTTCAATTTTAATTGTTGAACCATTTTTCATAATGAAAAGCCCCTATTACACTACACCTCTTGCCTCCCCCGCAAACGCCTGTTCAAACCGACAGCAAACAAATTAGTGGCACAGTGCGGGCCATCGGCCACCTACAGCCAGCCAGTCAGCCAGTCAGCCAGGCAGTCCGCAATTCAAATGACTCAAGGCAACAACAATTGAAATAGACGCCAGCTGCCAGTCACAATATCGCGAAAAATTCCACTTAACTTGCGCGAGATTTTAGCGATTTGCGCCACTGTGCGCCGGCAACTCGCACTCGAGACACTTTGCAATTAAGACACAGCCACACACAAACATAGAAACATCTATTACTGTGTGTGTGTGTGTGGTTGGGGATAAGGGCGAAATCGCTGCGCATTCTAATTTCATTTGAATTCTTAATTTGTTGCGATTTCTAAATCCACTTGAGCTCATCTAAATGCCACACATTACTGTTTTATTATATTGCAACATCTGAAATATTTATTAAACAGAAGTGGCACATTTCTAGTGCCATCAAAGTCGGTTGTTTTTCTTCCAAAGGAAATCAAGCATAATTGCAAAAAACATTAATTTATAGTCTTTTGATATTTTTATTATTAAGCAATTATGAAGCAATTTTTGAACTTTTTCATTTTAACTTAAGGCAGTGATAGTCTGCTTTAGAAGCCGAAAAAAGCGTTATTTAGCAATTATTTTGAAAGGGAAGGAAATGATTGCTGTAAACGGAATTTTAAGACGAGAGTGTACTATATTTAAGGCTTAAAAAACAGTATTTATTATTAAAAAATATTGAAATTTTTCCAAAGTTGTAAGTATTTTTCTGGAGCGCCTGGAGTCTGCACTTGTAAATCGGTGCCGGTGATGTAGGTCATGCGATGCATCTGAAACAGTCGAACCAAATTTTTTTTTTTAATTTTTATAAGTTTCTTTTCTTTATGAACTAAAAAAATACTGAAGAAATTATAAAATTCCAAATTTTTTCGAAGTTTAAAAAAAAATTCACTTTTTAAGAAAAAAATTGACTTTAAGTTGCAAAACAAGTTGTTTAAATAATACTTTTGTCCAACTTTTTTAGTTCAAATAGAAGATAATTTAATACTGAAGTTAGATCACTTTGGTTTTTTTCGATCGGACATATATTCTTTTTGCTATCGCCGGCACCGTTTTCTAACACTTGTGAAAATGAAAACTCGAGAAAACGTGCTTTCGGTGAGCATTCGCACCTGCTCGACGCTCGGCCACTAAAACTGCTCTAGCTTCGAAAATATGTCGAATTGGCCTCTGGAATTTTAAAGACATATTCTTGGATAGTTTTGGAAGAGATTTAAAACAAAACCAAAAAATCGATTTTTTAAAGCCTGTAAAGCAGAATATTAAGCAAAGCAAAATATTTTGACGAGACTTAAGTAATTTTGCGAAATATTCAAGTATTCAAAATATATTTCTGAATCTATCCACTTGTGGATTGTGCCTTGATCTATCCTTATAAAATATTAAAATTTATGGTTTCAAATTTTGATCCATATGTATATGTATAGTTTGAAAATTGAAAATATTCTTCCGAAATTCAAAAAAATAGAGTACAGTCAAACCTGGATAAGTGAGAACTGGATTAGTGAGAAAACTCCATAAGTGGGAGTAATAGCTAGGACCCGTCATTTTAAGCTTCCAAAACCTCTATTAGTGAGAAACAAAAACCTCTGTAAGAGAGAGTCGTTTTTGCCTCATAGACCTCCGTAAGTGAGGCTGCTACTTATCTGGTCTCTATAAGCGAGAGACGAACTTTATTTACAAGTTTAACATCTGCAATTTTATGACTCATTCTTAACTTTCTTGGGCTAACTTCCGACCATTGTTTTGTATTTTTTTTGTGGAATTCTATTTCGTGGAACTAAATATGCTGTTACTCTATGGCATTCTTTACGAATGGACACGTGTGCTTGTTTACCGTCCTGTTTGTCGGACTCACTCAGTTTATAGTTATCAATTGCGGAGGAAAGTTCTGCTCTGCATCATGTCAAAATAAGCTTCAAATAGTGAATGCGTTTGAATCCGGAAAATCGCGGAATGAAATTCAGAGTGAGTTTACATATGTACATATTTACTACATTCGTACTTGCTGTGACTTGTTATTGCTGCGTACCTCTATAAGAGAGAAACACTACATATGTACGTGCATTAGCGAGAAACTCGGGTTAGTGAGAAACCTCTTTAAGCGATAATAAGATTGTGCTCCCTTGAACTCTCGCTTATACAGGTTTGACTGTACTTAGAACAAATTTAAACAGTTATTAGGAAAGGCTTAGGATGGGTCAAGACATTGAGCTAAAAGGTTAAATTTTGAAAAATCTGTTCAATATTTCGAATAGTTTGCGAAAAATCGAAGTTTCCGAGTATACCATTTGTCTTCAGAGCCCATGTAAACTCATGAACCTCAGTCGGGAGTTCAATCAATTCATTACTGCAACTGAGGAGTTATGAAGAGAGGTACCTATAAAGTTTTAATGCAACTCTTCATTAAATTATATCTTTTATAGTTTTTTAACTTGTTGAAGAGACTTTTGCTTTTTTATTGTCCACTTCGAACGATCTTGTTATGTGCACTTTAAAGTGTTGTTGCATTTGCTTGTTTTTATGCCACTGCAATGACCTGTGGCCAGCACTTGATTAGCAGTAAAATTAATTTAACCAAATGGCTGTAAAAGCTGTGCATTCGCACATTTTAATCGCGTATATCAACGAATGTGGCAATGCATTGCAGCGGGTACAGACATATATAGCGATATTACAACCTTGCAACATGCCATTTGCGAGTGCAATTACACCTGAATTCGCGTGCGTCAAATGCGCCAAAAACGAGCTGCGGAATTTCATTGCAAAGTCACACAAACACACGAATATATGTATTAACATATTTGTAGATGCGCGTATGTGCTTAATGCACAAATGTGGCAGCAGGTTTTTTCAGCAAACGATACGTTGAAAGCATTCATTTATTTATGAGCTACGCAATGCAACGGCATTTGTGCACGTAACTTCACATTCATACAAATATACACATATATCCAGTTGTGAATGTCCACAATTCATCCGTTGGCACCTCAAACCATATCATGCGTTGATATCACGTGTTACACGCCGCGCCTGCGCAATTCGCGCAAAATCGCTCGATGCATAACTCCGGTTGTTCGGTCGCAGCTAGCTTAATTCGTTGCTACTTTACGCTGTCACAATCTCACATATTAATCTATTATCTTTATCATGGAAATCAATCTCTTCAAAAGTTGTTGACATGCCACTGCTGAAGTCGCTCAGGTACACAGGTATATTAGATAGTTGAAATCTTCATTGATATGTTGTCTGCTGCGGCTATGAGGACCTTGTTGCCATTTAAATCGCGCAAAATTTCATAGAAGCCATGAATTAAACTACCGTTTAGTGAACAAATGCGCGGGTTTTTATAAAACGGTTACAGGTGTTGCAAGTCCGCAGCGCTAAATAAATAATTATTCATATTTTGGGTTTGCGACTGCATTGTCTTCGATTTAATAATTCGGAGAACCGCATTGAAGGTTGGGTCAAACTAAAGATCGGTTTGCACTGCCTTCAGCCGCGGCTACCTGTAGCTCGCTTGGCTGACGTGCCTTTAACCACTGATGATTTTGGTGGAACTACTGGAAATGCCCGGTATCTTTTCCCGCCAAGAATGCGATTTTTGGAATTTCCGTGGTGGTGTTGCAACACAACATTATGGCTTTTCACACCCTGTGGAAGAATGCTTGGAAGACGTGTTATTATGTCATTGACTGTGGTCTTTTTGCATTCAAAAATTTTTATGTTCTAGGTCAGGAATCAGTAGAGGCAAGATTTTAAACATATTTTTTGATTAGAGGTTAGATTAGATTTCAAGCAAGTGAGCTTAGGTAAATAACATATGCAAATTCTGAGATTAATATTATTAATCTTAAGTAAATTCGTGACACGAACGAAAAAATCCAAAAAATTTTATTAAATAAAATAAAATAAATAAATAAAAAATTAAATTAAAACTGTGCTTTGGTTAACAATTTTTAATATAATAAAATGTATTTTGCAATAAAACATTTTCCGCAATTCATTGCCCTCTCTCTATCGCTTATGTTGTTTTATTTCGCATTTTCTCCTTATGTTTATATGTTGTAATGTTGTAGTGCCATAACTGGTGCTATCCATAATTTGATGGAAATTTAAAAAAATATTTTTTTTTATTTTGGGTTTGTTTGGACTGGACCGTCCAACGTGTGGAGCACCAAATAAAGACTTCGACACAGACCACATAACTAATTGACGCAAGCTAACACTGCAGACGCTTTACACCGACTCAAGTGGCTTTACTATGGCCATACAAAAAAAAATTTATTTTTGAAATTAAATTTGGATTTTCTTGCCCACTAACTTCCGACAGGGATTTTTGGCATATGAATAGCAATACAATAATAATTATTTATAAGAATATCTATTGCCGCTTACCGATTTTATACCCTTACCCTTAAAAATTAAAGAAATCAGTTTAAATCACTTCCTTTTCGACTCTTACTAATTTTCTTTTATCCTTTCTTGCAGATCAAAATCGTGGTATTGGCACTGCGACTTCGAAGAATGTCAAACATGCGGACACACCAACGGAATTGCATGAGATCAACCACAATAACAATAACAGCATCACAACAACATTAACAAATGGTACAACAACAACAACACGCACAAGTTCACAAACCCCCTCACCCATACTAGGACATCATGGCAAGAAGACGTCAACAACGCCGGCGTCTGCCGCCAGTGGTGTCACAGTCAGCGGAACGCTGCTGGAAAAGGTGAGTACCAATGCCGTCTCCTAAGCAATGACTCATAACGATTTACAATGTGTAAATCTCTTTTCATTCACGCAGAAAACACAGTCGAAATTCCTGCCGTCGCGTGGCAAGGCGTTGCTACAAAAGTCACACCAACAACAACGCTCCGCCGAGGATACACCTGTGTCGGCAGTCGGTGCCGCCGCGGAACGATTGGATGCGGCGGAACTGCAGCGTCTGAAGTATTTGAACCGACACTCGTGTAACGGTCGACTGGATTATGAAGCGATCGAGCGGCACCTGGAGCAGACGGAATTGCAGGAAGCGCAACGCAACAAAAGCATCGAGGTGCTGGGCGTGTTGCTGCAGTACGCGGTGCATGATGTGAGTACCTCTAGCCACTCTCTGTTTCTCTTTCTCTCTCAGTTTCTCTTTCTCTCGCACATACAATTGAAGATTGAGTTGTGTGGGTCCTTTGTGTGTGCCTGAAAGTCCTTTGTGTCTGAAAAACACAAATGTTTCCGTATAACTGTTAACTAGAGGGTGTGGCACATTTAAAAAGTTAGCCTTAATTTATGGCTTTCAATGAATGAAGAGATGGTTGCCTTTTTAAGTAATCCTTGGGATTAAAAAACATGAATATTCATGCAAATTCGCTTAGTAGACATAAATACATATAAATTCAGGCTGGTTCAATGAATGTATTTTTCGAAAATAGCGAAGAATCGCTGTTAATATCAGGTATATGAAGAGCTAATACACTCACAAATATCAAATGATGCTCTCGGTCGCACCATCGTATTGCTGGCGCCAGACGAATTAATGCAAATCAAAGCATTTCGCCGCAGTTCTCACAAAAGTGGATTTACATCTGCACATATTAACGCAGTTTAATTGCAATGTACCTTTGCACTTGTTCAACTGATTCATTTAGTTTTTCTAAGAATATAGCTTAGGCAAATGCATAAAGTACTTAATAAATTTCCTCTGAAATTTAAAGATTAAATGCTCTATACAATACTGACGAGGGTTAATCTCCCTTCTACTAGAGTGAAGGGATATAGACATACGGATTTTAAATATATAATCCACTAATATACTCTTCAATCTCCTTTAATATAGATATCTTTTATAAATCGATTTGCAACTGTTTTTATCTGTAACTAAGGCTACTAATATGGGAATATATCTATACCTATATATGATCCTTTAATATTTGCTTAACGAGTACAAATACTTGAGGCAACATATGAATTTCATATTGAACACCAAGAACAAAAATAATTAATATTCAAGTCACTGGAAAAACCAAAGTCTTCAGCAACCACAGATTAATGGTATGCTGGACTACATATTTACTCGGCTGAGAAGAAATTTGTAATACATGTGCATATGTTCCTAGAATATTTGCTTAAACAAAACGGTAATGTGCTGAACACATAGAAGACGACAAGCGACGAGCGACATCTGTCAAATATTAAAATACACGCGTTCTTATGGGCACAGATTTTTTGGCAACAGCACGACTTCACCACAAAAGAGTTGAAGTCTTCGCTGTCGCCAAATTAGAAATGTTTCTAATTTTGCCGACGACAATGGCCGCTGTAGAGCTGCCACTAACATGTGAAATGTAAAATTATTCAAAGTTCTCCCAAGTATGACGTTATTTTGCTAGCAGAAACGTAAAATAGCTTTGATATATCATTTATAATAACAATCGATTATTTAAAACAAATAAATCGACCATTTTTACATTTTTTACGTAAATAATTTCACTTTAAACTAAATATGTAAATTTTATTGAAGTGATAGAAGTTAGTACGGCAACAATGAAATTGCTTTTTGATATGTCGCTGCCGTCTTCAAAATGTTCAAGACGCTGGCTTCAAAGCGACATTTGTGATCAGCCGTCGCTACGTCGTGTCGTGTCGTCGTCTTTGTGTTCAGTACTTAACCCATGTCTTACAAATTGGTTCTCTCAGAATAATCTTGCGCAACACTTGCTGTGGTATGATTTCTACTACTTCAATCACATATTCGGAACTTATATATAGATAACAGTAAAATTCAGCAAAAATATTTAACAATAACTCATTTCATTATTAGAATGATAGCGATAGTACATTATAGACGAAACGAATTTTCAAACTTTCATTGTACTGGTAAACGTAATCTTACCTTCCTTCGTCTATGACGTCACGAGCCTGCGACTTTTCTTGTCAAATGCACTGCAAAAAATCAACGGGGCGAAAATGTCATAATCACTATTCCTTTCACTCTCAAGGAAAGAATACTGAGTGATCGCATAAGTGAGTGTTTACCAGACATTTTTTGAAAATACTCCCGCTTTATTACATAATATGTTTACTTGACATTTAAGCTGTTTGTTTTTGACTTTATTTGTTGACCGGCCATCAATCAAAATAAAAAACAAAACGTCTGTTTTTTTAAGTTGATGAAATTTGTTTATGATTTCCCGTAGTAAAAACTGTATTTAACTCATTTTTTATATGGATTTGTGAGATGTTACTTATGTAGATAGAGATACATATAAAAATATTTTGGCTTAATGTACATACATGTCTCTGTATGCATAGTGAACTGAAAATATTGTAAACCTTTGTCCTTTGTTTCTCACCTTAAAGTAATTAAGATACGTAAACAACAACAACAAAAGTTATTGTTTCGATATTCGAAAACCTTCCTTTTAGCCATCCTCGAAATCTGTTTTCGCTTTCGTCTGAAAGATAAACATGCGTGTTTACCCAGCATAATCTAAACAAAGATAGCGTGTTTTGCATGTAAACCTGTTTGCCGTATGTCATAGGCTTCATAAATAGCTTAGGATGGCACGCGTTTACCTGCCGTGATTGCAGCCTTTGAGCGTTTAAGTCTGTATATAAGACTAAGGACATTTGCAAGACAGTGTCAGTGTGTGCTGAAAAGTCGAAAGCGTCAGAGAGATTTCGGGTGTTCTTAAACGATAACAGTAAATTGAAATTTTACGATATTTAGCAGAATGTTGGGTATTAAAGAGCAGAAAAATGCCAACGATAAGTTTAATAATAGTAATCGAAAAAGGAGCAGACTTTGCTCCGAAGCTCTCACTGACTATGACGAAGACGTTACAACCACAACGGTGAGGCTTAATTTGTGTTGTGTTTGGAGAAATGCCAGAGATTTAATTAAGTTCCATTGCTAATAATATTCACTTTTTCACATATTTCAGTTGGATGCTTTCGCCTGCCCACGTGTCAAGGCTGAGAAGGAGAAAATACAAACTTATTTAAGCACAACTCTCAAGCTGCTGGACGAGGCAAAATCAAACTGTTCTCGTCTACAGGATCAGCTATGCGACAAAGAGGGTTACTATTCGCAGCGCGAGGAAGACCTGCAGGCGCTGCACCGCTGCGAGATAGAGAAGGGTAAGTCAATACACAGTCGAATTTCGAAACAAACTCTAACCAATGGTACTCTATCATTTTATAGCACAAACCAGTCTCTCCGATTACCAAGCTTTGGCACAGGAGAAATTCGCAGCGCTCGAGTCACAATTGGAGGCACAAGCTGTGGAGCATAAGCGTACGCTCGATTCGTATCGCCTAGAAATGGACAATAAGCTCGCACAAAGACAACAACAGCTTGACGAAGCCGAACAACGCGAACTCAAGTTGAAAGAGCGCTTCAATGCATTGGCGATTTCCGAGCAAGAGTTGCGTGAAAAATTGGCAAGCACTGAAAATGCCTACGCGGCACGTTTACAAGCGGCCGCAGAGCGTGAGAGCGACTTGAACGAGCGTGTGAAGTCGCTGACCAAGGAACTCAATGGGCTGCGCGCTTCTAATGAGAATAGGGAACGCGAGCTGCGCGATAAGCTAAATCTGTCGCAGGATGAGATTTCGGTTTTACGATCCTCACAGCGCAGCTTTACCGAGAGCCTGGATCGCAGCAGCGGCATTAGTTCACCGCGCAACTCTAGCATGTCGGAGCTGGCGCGTCTGCAAAGCGAAGCGGATAGCTTGCATTGCGTGTTGGAGTTGAAGCAGAAGGAGATTTCCAAGCTAACCAAACACAATGAGGAGTTAATGCGTGACGCTGAGGAGCGTGGCGTGTTGCAGGGCAAAATATCTTTGCTTGAATCAAGCAACGAGATGTTGAAGTCAGAGCTGGATATCAAGTCGGAGAAGGAGAAGTAAGTACTTCATCACATGAGCACAAATAGCTGTTTTGTGTTAGTCCACAAATGTTCATCGTTTATTAATTAATGTATTTTCTTCTTGATTTTTGTAGGGACTTCCTTCGTCAAATCAATGACATGCAGAAAGCTTACAACCATGAGATGGTCAAACGTAAACGTCTTAGCTATGATAATGAGCAACTCCAATGGCAGCTGAAACAACGCTCCGAACAGTTGCATATTGTAGAAACAAAATTACACGAGCTCTCAGCTGTGGAATCCATAAATCAATCCAGTATTGGTTCCTTGAGTCGTTCGCAGTTGATGAACGGATCCTCACTGATCAATATACAAATGGAAGATATCTCTCCACCGACTTCGCCTGTGGTCAAAGGTGTTATTGAGAAGCCGGATTCCGTATCGTGGGTGCTTGAAATGGACGACGAAACACCCGAAGCGGCCGCGTCAAAGATGGTTAAACGTGCCGGTTCATTCCGTTCGGTCGAGCGTAGTCCTTCGACACGCCGTCAATTGTCTGGCTGCTCTAGCGCCATAAATACATCACTGAATAGTGTCGGTAGCGGTCCCACTTATGGCAATGGCAATAGTAGTGTGGGCCCCAACCCATTATCCCAGTCGATGTCTGCCACTTCAGTGATAAGACAACATTCCAGCGATGGGCGACACGAGTTCAGCAATCGTTCGCACTCGCGCATACGCTCGAAGTCAGTGAGTGTAAAGAGCACCGAACCGACACAGGGTGGCACTGGCGCGCTCAATACCGGATCGGTGGGCACAAAAAGTGGCAAAAGGCTAATGCGACAAAGTTCAAGCTCTAGTGCACGAAAGCAGCATCAACTAGAGTTGATCAATTGGAAAGAACCGATCAGTTCGAGTTCACCGCATGCCAATACAATACGACCACGAACATCAACAATGTGCTCAGAAGTGTCAGAAGAGTCAGTTGCACACGAGGATTCCCTCTTTCAACGCACTCCAATAAGCGGCACAACCACGCGAAAGCTCATCACATGCGACACATCAAAATTGAACTCGGGCGAGCGTTTAGACATGCAATCGCTACCCACTCACGCATCCGTACATGATCTTAAAAAGAAATTCCATGAGATACAGGAATCTGCAGGCGAAGCTATGGTCTCGGGCACTAACTCCGAGGACGAAGGTTGCTCCGCATCCTCCGATGAAATTGTTTGCTCAGTATCGACCTCATCAGCCACCACAGGCTCCACTTCATCACTAAAGAACTCACATATGTCACTGGAAGAGGTTTTGCTCTTGGACAAAATTCACAGTCTAAACGGCACACCAATGGAAGTTAGCTGGTCCGATGATCCAGAGGTCTTCACAAACGGCTCAACGGTATGACAAGACGAAGTAGAGGAATTAGAAGAACAAGATGAAGAAGACGATAGCTTCTGAATCGGAACCAGAATTTTTAATGTTGGAATTTGGCCGTTTTCAGCCGGATCCCACGGGCTAACCGCCAACTAAAAGTTAGAGAGAGAGAGTAGAAAAATTAATTTTTAATGAAAAGTAAAGCAAAAACGAAATGAAAGCCGATAAGAGGTTAAACACAAGTTGCGACTATTTTACTGCTAAAGTACTCACGTTTCAACAGCTGTAGGCAGGTGTCAACACTCATGGTTGGACGAAACATGAATACATTGGTGGTAGAAGAACGCACTACGTTTGGTTGAAAAGACTGGCCAAGAGCATGTGTATTTGTATGTGTAGTGATGTGAAGTGAAAGTGGGCGCTCAATAGTAGCCCAGTTGGTCAGCGAGTAATGCGCAGAGCGCGGAATATATGTATCTATAGTTAACCTTATTTTACTTTGTTTAAATGAAAAAAGAGGAAATAATGTACCGTTACCGATTTATTTGTCATTTTCAATTCGTGTACAACAAAGAGCATAATATTAAATGAGAAAAAATGAGAATTTCGCTTTCTTAAGATAAATTTACAGCAAACGGATTAAGAAGCTTTATGTGAGAAAAGAGCATTTTCCGCTTTTGAAATTTAAAAAATTATAAAAATTCAATTATCGGCAGCGAGTTTTGTATTCAAAATTCACTATTAGCTAATATTTGAAAATGGAATGGAAAATATTTTGAGTATACCACCTATAAAGGAACAAGACATGAATTTGTTACAAAAACAAAACAAAAATATTTGAACTCTGCTTGGCGCACTATTTTTAAGTGGTGAGCTGCCACTATTTATTTCCGGCAGCGCCACACGTCTAGGCAGCTTTTTAATCTAAATAATGAAAAGAAACTAATTTCTGTGCAGACAGCTTTGTGGAACATAGTTATTAGAATCGAGCATGGCATCAGCATCAGTCTGTTGCAATCTTACTTAGTAACATTAGCGCCCGTTAATCGAGTCCACTAATGATAGGAACCTGAGGAATGAAAACTGGATATGTGTGTGCCTAGCGAAGAAGCAGAAGAAGAAGAATGCGCTACTGGCTATTTGATGTGTTTTATGTGCGTGCACTTTCGTTGGCACTGCTTCAAAGCGTCCTTCGAATACGAGTGCCGCAGACGTGTGAGAAAAAAGAGAAATGTTTTAGCTTTAAAGAGAAATTGTTTAGTTTTTAATTTATCATTCATGTTAATTGTATTTATTTAATTTTAATTCAAATGTGTACCTTAATATTAAGCTTACATTACTGTATGTTACTTATCTAACTGTAAATTTTAAGTTCGCTAGTTTGTTAGTCAGTGAGTCAGTCAGTCAGTGAGGCAGTCAGCCGATTAGCATGGTCAGTCAGTTAGTTATTTTTTGTCGCATTAAGCTGGGCTGGGCTGCGTTAAATTATGAATATGAATATTATATCCAAGAATGTGCATTATAATTAAAGATGAAAAACTAAGAGAGTAACTTATATTGATTGTTCATTTGTTTTATATAAATATGTATGTAGGCTTACTTGAATGCATGGACACTAATTTAAGCAAATCTGTATGTGTTGGTATTTATTAAACATATATACATATATGCTACTAACTAAAATGATAACTGAAATCCCCCCTCTCAAAATAAAGTAACTCACACTCACTCACGGTTTACCCCCCAATACCCTTTAGAGCTCCCTACAATTTATAATAACAAATAACTACATTGTACTATATGTATTGGCGCAAGCAGTACCAAATGAAATTGTCACCGTTAAGTGTGTTGAAAAAATACCCAAAATGCAGTTAATAATTATAAAAAATACACAGAATTATGAGAAAAACAAATTACAAATTCACGTTGATGATTATAGCATGCGCGACCCGGCGCCGGAATATTTGCACTCTGGTAATGCCAGTTCGGCGCGTATTTTCTAAAGAACGGTATGTCTGATAAGCTTGCAAAAAATATTGTAGTTTGGATTCGTTGAAAGTAAGGAGTGTGCTGAAAAATCAATAAATATATCGAAATATATGAAATGGATTGTTTCAAATTAAATAAACTGGTGTTTTTATTTGTCACAAACTTGGTTTGGTTTATGAATTTTTGCAGAAATTTTACAGTATGTTCCCAATGATAATCAACAGACGACCGACCAACGATGACGGACCCTGATTTTAATCTTGTCAAGAACCTCAATTCGATCTTGACCAATTTTAATGTAGTAGATTTTGTGGCGATAAAATGGCTGCGGTTTCATTATAGATCACATCGAAAAAACAGCGTGTGCTTCGGGATCGAACAGCTTTTCTTAAGTTTGACAAAAAGTTTCTTGGAATTTCCGAACATCCGATTGACATTAGAATCTTTTCGGCAATTTTCCTAACTCTTAGAAATCCAACGGAAAATCTCACTGATTTTTAACCCTATGGTGTTTTTGTAGAACTGTATTGATTCAATTCGAACTTATGACTAAGTGGCTGAGCATCAAATTGAAGTTGCGATGACGTAAATGGCAACAAATTTAAACAATCTTGTTATTATTTTGTAAGTTTTGGAGGAAACAACTGGCATTATTATGCATATTCACGCAAAACAATTAAGTAAACGATGTCAAAATTGAGATGAACGTAAACCTAAATCGAAATGTTGTTGTAGAGTTGTAATTTTCAGTTAATAGAATTTTTTATTGTTTCTATATCACTTGTCATTCAAACAAATAAGTTTTACGATAATTGTGCCCATACCCGATGCCCTGATGGGTTAGGTCCCTCTCCCAACTTTGTAATGCGTATGAACTTGAATAATCGAAGTAAGATACGAGCTTAGAACACGTTTCGCGGCGAATAATAAAATAAGTAATAAGCCTAAATAGATAAGTAGCGTTTTGCAAGCTGGCTGCAAAAAATCTAAAACTAGAGTAATAAGTCATTCAAATAACAATAAATACTCAGAATTAAGTTGAAATTTGCAATATATAAGCGCTACTAGGCGCGCTTGGCGTACAGTTGCTAAATATAGCACATTGGCTGCACTGCTTAGAGATGGCTGCACAGTACGTTACACGCATTTTCGGTGAGTTATTGAAATGTATTAATTTTTAAAAAATAAATTTAAATATAATAAATTTATAAATTTAAAAAATTTTAACGACAATTCTATTTCATTTTCAGCGAAATTTTTTCTGGTTTGCCTCTTGGGTGATTTCGCCTCATCCTTTGTGGTGTCAACGCTCTTTAGCGGCATTATCAACAACAAGTTATCTCTTCTAAATCCAGCATTTCGTCCAGTAGGTGACACTGGACCAGCCACATTTCCGCCCGTAATTTATGTGATTGTAGCCCCGAATGTCGGAGAAACTACAACAGTTGGCAGTGTGCCGCCAACTTCACCAAGCGCTCCTCAAGAAGTTGTTGCATCTACTGTCGCACCAGAAACTGTCGGTCAAGACACTACAACGCCTGTGTTGGAGATTCAACCCACCACGGCAATTCCTGCTGGAACTGCTGGTGAAGGAAATGGAGAAGCTATAGAAGGCTCAGTTGAAACTGAATTAACATAAAATTGTACCATAAATTTCCGCAGAAACATAATCTATTCTTATGCAACAATTCGTACCCTGTGAATTTACGCTATAACTGACTATTTAACATCTAATATGTGATAGATTATTTTCTTTAGTAGATAACGGGAATTTATTGTACTTTTACAAATCAGATTTTGAAACATCTCAAAAAGTATTGATTAATTCCATATATTTAAATTAACGAACAATAAATTTCACCAACGGTTTAATAATTTTTAAATGTCTGTATTAATTCCTGAAAATCATCTTCTTCTCGATAATAAAGGATAAATATAGAGCAAGCGGCAAGCAAATTGTTATATTTCTAGATTTCTTTGAACTGTTACGAACAAGCTCAATATAAATTATGATTTGCTCGTGTTCATACGATTTCAATAGATTGATAGTTAAACTAATGTTCTTAAATTCGAAACCCTCACTACTGTATGCCTTGTAAACGAGATATTGGGTGATCCACCATGTACTTTTTTAGTTTCGTAGATGTTTATTTGGTTCCAAAAATCTGTATATATTTATATAGTATTCAGAGATTTGATCTCATGCGCGTGTTTCGGCATAATTTGTCGGCTCTCATTTAAATTACATAAGAATGCATAAACCTAATAGATAACACTAAGTAATTAAATTATGTTAAACTCATTAATATGCTAATTAATTGTGTATCGTCTAACGTGTGTGTATAAATAGTACGGACATCACATGAAGGCAAACATTTCAATGACATTGTTTCCAACATTTCAGAACATGAACTTCAAACTGTTGCTTGCGTTAATAGGTGAGTCTTTGAGTACGGGTTTATAATCTCAGCTTAGAACACTATTTACAATTTTCTGCATTTTTTCATAGTTTTCCTCGCATTGTTCTACGATGCCACCGCCTTTGGGTTTGGACTGCTTAGAAGCATAAAAGATATCTTATGTGGCCAAATGACGCCAACAACGACCACGACGACGACGACAACAACACCACCAACTCCACCAACGATCTTAAATTTGACGCAAAACGCAACCGGCGCCTTGGGATTTATTGTGCGTGTACTTAGTGAGAACCTCGCGGACCCAACTTGGGGAGCACCGGTGATATATGCGCCTATTTTCAACTGGGCGCAAACAACAGCTAACGAGTCGAATACTTGAAATGGTCAAATATGTGTTCCAACAGTTTAGTGGTTCCAAAAGTGATTAATTCGAAATAAAATTCAGTCCCAGTTATTGATATCCCTGCATTTTGGTCTACCAAAGAAAATCCCTTAAAAGCGGTCGTGCCAATAATTTCAAATCAATTTTAGTTGTTCGTCCACAATATAAAAAATGTATTAAACATTATTCTAGATAATAAATTGATATCGATATTTATAAACTATCAAATAATAAATGCAACATATGTTTAGATGTTTAGGAATGAATGACTTTTACAGCCTCCACCGTCGTCATTGTGTCTTATGCTCTTTGTTATATAATTCGGCGAGTTTGAACTTCTGTATTTTGCCAGAAGTAGTCTTTGGGAAATCACTAACGGTTATCACATAACGGGGCACTTTAAAGTGTGCCAGTTTTCCCTTGCAAAACTCTTTAATGTCGTCATGCGATATCTTGGGGAGGCCATCGTGTAAGCGCACGAAAGCGCACAATTCCTCACCCATTCGTTCACAAGGTACACCGATCACCTGGAAGTTGAGATAATCCGAATTGACTTATTGAAGGAAACATTTAAAATGGTTTCACTTACGTGAGTTTCGCAGATGTCCGGATGTGTGTTGAGAAAGTCCTCGATTTCCTTGGGAAATATATTCTCACCGCCGCGTATGATCATCTCCTTCAGGCGTCCTACAATGCGGCCGTAACCATCTTCTTGTAAAATGAACTGATCGCTGCGTTCGAGATAAAATTTTATTATTGCGATTACACAGACGTATAATATTATACTACTCACCCAGTTCTGAGCCACTTATCTCTGCCGATGGTCTCTTTAGTTTTCTCCTCGTCCTCATAGTAGCCCAGCATCGTGGCATAGCCGCGCACGCACAGTTCACCACGCTCGCCGAACGCCACTGTCTTGCCCTCAGCGTCGATCACCTTCGCTTCGACGTGATCTTGCAGGTGTCCGACGGTATTCAAAATTTGTTCCTTGCTATCGCCAGGGCGGGACTGGAAAATGACTGCCGTTGTCTCTGTCATGCCGAAAACCGTACGCACATGCTCCAAACCGAGCACATTCTTAATGTCCAGAAATAGTTGCGGTGAGCATGGTGCTCCACCCGTGATTGCCATTTTTGCTGTCTTCAGTGGCAGATTTAACTCTCTTTGCTTCTTAATGAGATCGACATACATCGTGGGTGTGCCATGGATAACGTTGCACTTCTCATTGACAATGGCATGTAACGAATCGGCGGGATTAAAGCTTGCAGCGGGTAGTATCAAAGCACTTCCATGTGACATTGCGGCCATGATGGTGATGACGACACCATAAGCGTGGAAGAGCGGCACCTGTACACAAATGCGCGAATTGTTGTCCAATTGATTACGATTACCGATGTGTATGCCGTTATTAACGAAGTTATAATGCGAAATAACCGCTGCCTTAGGCTGACCAGTGGTACCGGAGGTGAACTGTATATTGCAGCTGCTATCCGGTACAACATGTCGCTGGAGTTTTGCGATCTCATCGCGGTCAGCAGAGTTACTCAAATCTAGCAATTCGTCCAAAGTAACTGCACCTTTCAATTTATGCGGTGTGTCAACAACGACATACTTCAAATGTGGCAGATTGGCACTCTTTATGCAGCCATCAACACTGTCGGGTAACTCCGGACAAATACCTTTGATAATTTCATAGTAGTTTTGTGTTTTAAAGCTCTCCGGCATTATTATGGCTTTCACTTTCACCTTCTTCAGACAGTACTCCACTTCGGGGCCCTGAAAGGCGGGGTTTATACCCACCGATACCAAACCGGCGCGTGCTGCGCCCAACATCGTCAGATACCAGTGCATATTGTTAGGCGCCCAAATCCCCACATGATCACCTTGCTGCAAACCCAGTTTCAATAAGCCGGCAGCAACACGATCGACATCTTCAATGAGGCTGCGGAATGTGTAACGCTTTTGTTCGTGACACGAAACAATGGATTCCGTATTGCCATACTCGGCAGCAGCGCGTTCTAGTTCCTGACCAACACTGCGATAGACCAGCGGATCCTTGCCAATGTAGTGCAAGTGGGCGGGGTGAAAGTCGTGCGCTTTAACAGCCGCTTGGATTTGTGTAGATAAGCTGTGTGTGAGATAATGTGGAAATTATAGAAATGGGTGTATCTAAGGCAGTGGTCGGCACTCCATACCACAATTGTGGCGACTCAAGTCACACGTACGCTTACGCTCTTTCATTCAGTCGTTGTCGAACCAGCAACGAGTAAACATCGCGCATGGCTATGGCACTTTGCATAAGTGCCCTGCGCGAAATGCCTACTTTTATGAATGTCGTTTTATATTATGTATTATATTTATGGTTTTAAGCTATTTAAAGACATAAAAGTTAATGCTTTTGTGTTATAATATATTTGTTTAAATAATAGAATAACTAAAATGAATAAATGAGCACAAAAATTCATGTTTTGTGAAAAAATTAAAAACATTCTTAAAATGTTAGGCTACAGAGTTCTCACTGGGTATTCATGAATTCGTGCTCACCTATACAGTCACAATTCCTCTCGTGCCGACCACTGATCTAAGGTAATGA
This sequence comes from Zeugodacus tau, assembly GCA_031772095.1. NCBI lineage: Eukaryota > Metazoa > Arthropoda > Insecta > Diptera > Tephritidae > Zeugodacus > Zeugodacus tau. The sequence goes on from CM062651.1 coordinate 78,223,432, forward strand.
GCACAGCTGTCAATTTTCGACAGATTACGCTAAAACAAACATCGATTGTATTTGTAATAAAAAAGTTTATGGAATTATATTGTTATTGTTTTTTATTGTATTCGTGTGCTGCTCAATTAATTAATAGCTCAGCTCGTTTTTAGATTAGTTCGATGAGATAATAAGGTATAAATGATAGCAGCAATACTATGATTAGATTATAACAACGGCAGTGAAATGTGAATGTGTATGTGACACAAGTGAAGATTTCGATTTCGAAACTATCTATTCTGATTTAAGTGGAATGGGTTTAAGTTCGCCGATATTGAGTATGTATATATGTATATGAACAGCTCTGTTATAGGTTAATGATCTCATCTCTCGCAAAAATACAAACTATTTATAATTTTACGTTTACATATAGGGCTAATGTTTGAGTGCAAGTCAACTAGGTCGAACTAATTTCTAATTTTCAAAATATACACTTAATGAGTGTTTATGAAGAGGTGCCTTACGATAGGATAATAATTGGACTACTCCATGAAATGCTCTTTTGTAATGCAGTTTCATATACAGTTTCAGTTCGTCGCTAACGAGGTACCGATCGTCAACGTAATTATGAATATACATAAGAAAAATTTTAATGAAATGCTAATTATATAATTATACAAATGTCGTTTTCTGTATAAATAAACATGTGTGCATATGCATAATTGAAAATAATTTTTTTTGTCATAAATTTTTCCATTTAACTCCAAATGTGATTTCGAAAGTGATACCCCCTAGGTATTCCGAAGTGCCGCTGAGCTAAAGTATTATATATGGTATAGTATATGATATCCTAAGTCATAGCAATGTTGAATTGGCTACGTATATCATATAAAATTTTGCTAATTTTGGATAACTCTATCGCCCACGTGAAGTACTATTTGAATACATTTTTGATATACTCGCCTTTTTTAAACAGTAACACCTATTCTTCAACAACGAAATCCTCAGACTATCTATGGACATGTAAATATCTTTATTGACTATCATATTAATATTACACTTGCTGCCAACCGCAGCTAATTTATGGCTCACTATATATATAAACGTGTTGAATGTCTGTATTTTATGAGATAACGAAATCTCCCACAAGTCTGCTAATCAGTGTACTAATAAATTCCCATTTTATTTTACATATGAACAGCAAAAAAAGTGCTGTGTCATTTTTATGAATTTATTTTTAAATCAATATGTATGTATGTACACTACGCCATGCGCCAGATATAAGAGTAAACGCGTGTGGAATTATTTAATATTGAGTCGTTAAACAACGGGTTTGTTTTGAACAGAACGCAACAATTCAGATAAGACGCTTTTTGATATATATGTATGTATGTCAGTATATCAGTGTCTGAAGAAAATTGCGCCGCATGCTGGAGGAGTGTGTAAATAAATTCGCGGAAAAATATTCAAAAGTCTTTAAAGTAAACTACTCCATAAGGGGTGGAAATTGCAACTAGTTCGGGTATTGAAATTTCTGAAAACAAAATTCAATCACAGAAGGAAAAGAAAATCATACATTAAGGTAGTAGTCTGCTTTACAGGCTTCAAAAAAATCGTTTTTTTTGTTTTGTTTTAAATCTCTTCCAAAACTATCCAAGAATATGTCTTTAAAATTCCAGAGGCCAATTCGATATATTTTCGAAGCTAGAGCAGTTTTAGTGGCCGAGCGTCGAGCAGGTGCGAGTGCTCAGGCAGACCTTTAAAGCGCGTTTTGCCGAGTTTTCATTTCCACAAGAAAACGGTGCCGGCGATAGCAAAAAGAATATATGTCCGATCGAAAAAAACCAAAGTGATCTAGCTTCAGTATTAAATTATCTTCTATTTGAACTAAAATAAAAGTTGGACAAAAGTATTATTCAAACTACTTGTTTTGCAACTTAAAGTCAATTTTTTTCTTAAAAAAGTGAAATTTTTTTTTAAACTTCGAAAAAATTTGGAATTTTATAACTTCTTCAGTATTTTTTTAGTTCATAAAGAAAAGAAACTTATAAAAATTAAAAAAAAAATTGGTTCGACTGTTTCAGATGCATCGCACGACCTCCATCACCGGCACCGATTTACAAGTGCAGACTCCAGGCCCTCCAGAAAAATACTTACAACTTTGAAAAAATTTCAATATTTTTTAATAATAAATATTATTTTTTAAGCCTTAAATATAGTACACTATCGTCCTAAAATTCCGTTTAGCGCAATCATATCCTTCCCTTTCAAAAAAAATTCTAAAAAAACTATTTTTTTCGGCTTCTAAAGCAGACTACTGCCTTAAGAAACATAAAAGGCCTTAGCGCTTTGCTATACTCGATATCTTATATCAAGATAGAGCAACTTTGGACTCACTCTGGTCCACTCTCGGCCTAGTTACATGTGACTGTAATAAATCCATGTAGCTATGATATTTGTATATACACCTGTTAAACCCCAACCAGATGTATTTTCCATTTATATTTTCAGGGTCGTGAATTAATAGGCTTATTAGTAAATCAAAAGGCTTAATTTAAGTTGGCCTTACATGTACTATACTATAGTAATATACTAGAGTAATATGTACTATAAATTTACATATTTACATATTACTCATACGCATTCAGGTGCGCGAAATTATTGCAAAATTGCCCCTAGGCATTTGCATCGAAAGAATAAATTGACATTTTTACTTTTGAACATTCTCCGCAAATAACATGAATATGCATATAGGAGTGCTAGTGTTTATATAAGAATTGAGGAGTATTGTACAGATTTCTAGTAGGCTTGGCAAGCGATTCGTGAGATCAAATCCTCTTGGGTGATTTTAGTGTGTGAGTGTGTCCTTTGAGGGTTTTTCTGTGTAAAAAATCCTTGGAAGGACATTCAACTGAAGAATAGACTTAAGGACCGCTTCGTCGGAAGGACTCAAGGACAGCGGAACAATTTAGAGATCTATTTTCTCGTGCAGGATAACATTGTTGAAGCTACTCTACTATGAGTATATTTAAACATATAATATATAACGCACTCTGAAGACATAAGCCATACAGCAGACGGTCAAACACTGATTGAATTAATCAGACGCACAGAGCTCAGCGTTGCGTAATCGAGTTTGATTTCAAACAAATATTAAATTTCTCTAATATGCAACATCTTCCTGGCTGTCACTTGACCTAAAATCCACGCCATACTCACCAACGCAATTGTGATCCCGAAAGGTGTCCATTATTCGCCAGGATCCGCTTGCTGACGAGTCGAGAGATTGCCTGCAGCTTCTTCTTCAACATCTCGTTAATTTCTATTTAAGCAGGTAAATAATGAACGTATAAAAGCTACAACAATTTGCAGTGCAATTATTTTATAGAATTATCCAATTGAACAGCCAATTTGCATTAATCACCCGTTTGTTCGCTTGTGTGTACAGTAATTTGATAATAATGATTGGCGTGAAATCGTTGCGATCTGCCACGCGTACACACAAGGTTTAGATAATTTTTTTTAGTTAAAATTCTTTTGAAATTCACCGTCTGTTTATTGTCGGTGTAGAGTAGTTGGTTGTGCTAGCACGACGTCGCGAGAACGACTGAACGCTCCGGCGCGTGTCAAACACTGCTGAGGCGTACCGTCTGGTTCTCGCAAGCACGGTCTTTCATCGTGCTGCTCATGTATTTGTAAATGATAGGATATTTAGCGTTACCACCGGGCGAGAGTTTTGCCTACCCAATTTTATATAAATACCAAAAAAAATATTTTTCGATAATAAAACGTTTGTAGGGATGTAGGGTGCATTTTTGAAAACTTATATAAAATATAGCCAATTTTTTTATAAATAATATTAGGCGATCCGTGACGATTTAAAATTTGCTCCAGATAATCTCTCTAATTTTGGGGAAAAAATACCAGCATTTTTATTTTCACTTGGATAAAAGTGGCAACGCCAACTTGACTTAGTTAATCAACATAAATTGATAATTTTGGCGGACCATATACTCAAACAGAGCGCATTTTGCACCGACTGAGTTCTTTTATCTCTGTTTTGGTTTATAATCGCGACAATAAATGCAAATAAATAACCGAATAATAATAATTTGATAAACCCAGCAGCAAAAACAGGTTTCGTTAATATTATTAAGTAATTTATTCTCCAATTACCTTTGGTAATACAATTTTAATAATTTTAAACAATTTTACAAATAAAAGATGACGAATATTAGTGCGAGCCTCATCTTACTTTCTAATAGACAAATACTGCTTTTACTTTTGCATTTCATTGTAAGCCTCGGCGAGTTTGAACTTTTGTATTTTACCAGAGGCAGTTTTGGGAAACTGATCTATAGGTATGATATAGCGAGGTACCTTGAAGTGTGCCAACTTCCCTTTAGCGAATTCCTTCACCTCGTCATGTGTAATGCTCGCGACGCCATCTTGCAATCGCACAAAAGCGCAGCACTCCTCACCCAAGCGTTCATCTGGTACTCCAATGACCTAAACAAACGAGAAACACATAAATTTGGCATCAAAATTCAGCTAATCTTAAAAGGAATAATTATGTACATGCGCTTCAAGGATTTTCGGATGTGAGTTGAGAAAGTCTTCGACTTCTTTGGGGAAAAGATTCTCTCCTCCACGTATGATCATCTCCTTCAGTCGTCCCACAATACGTCCATAGCCGTCTGCTTGCAGAATGAATTGGTCGCTGAAATGGTACGAAAACGAATGAATTTTTCAAAAACAAGTGTGTAACCCACATTTTTGGTTCCTTTCTTAAACTGAAAAGTAATACGAATCTTACATGTACACATCGAGCTTGAGATTCTTCCACTTACCCGGTTTTAAGCCATTTGTCATTACCGATGGTGTCCTTAGTTTTCTCCGCATCGTCGTAGTATTCCAGCATGGTCGCATAGCCGCGCACATAAAGCTCACCCGGTTCACCGAATTGCACTATACGGCCTTCAGCATCGACCACTTTCACTTCAATGTGATCCAATAGGTGTCCCAAAGTGTTTAACATTTTGTCCATATTATCACTTGGTTTGGACTGGAATATCACAGCGGTGGTTTCAGTTAAGCCATAAACGGTGCGCACATGATCCAGACCCAGAACATTCTTTATATCCAAGAAAAGCTGAGGCGAACACGGCGCTCCGCCAGTGACGGCAATTTTCGCCGTCTCTATCGGCAGCTTTAGCTCTCTCTGTTTCTTGATGAGATCAACGTACATGGAGGGTGTGCCATGGATATGGGTGCATTTCTCATCGACAATGGCATGTAACGAATCGACCGCACTGAACCCTGCTGCGGGTAGCACCAAGGTACTGCCATGTGTCATCGCAGCCATTGCAGTTATAACAACGCCAAAGACGTGAAAAAACGGCAATTGCATACAGATGCGTGAACTGCTGTCGAATTGATTACGATTGCCGCTATGGATGCCGTTATTAACGAAATTGTAATGTGACAGCACAGCAGCTTTCGGTTTGCCTGTGGTGCCAGAGGTGAACTGTATATTGCAGCCACTGTCTGGTAGAACATGAAACTGCAGTTGTTTGATAGCCTCACGTTCAGCTAGGTTACACAAACCGAGCAAATCCTCGAAAGTAAGCGATCCCTTCAATTTGTTGGGCGTGTCGACAATGACGTACTTCAAATGTGGTAGATTGGCACTCTTTATGCAGCCATCAACGCTGTCGGGTAACTCCGGACAAATACCTTTGATAATTTCATAGTAATTTTGTGTCTTAAAGGTCTCCGGCATTATTATGGCTTTCACTTTGACCTTCTTCAGACAGTACTCCACTTCGGGGCCCTGAAAGGCGGGGTTTATACCCACCGACACCAAACCGGCGCGAGCTGCGCCCAACATCGTCAGATACCAGTGCATATTGTTGGGCGCCCAAATCCCCACATGATCACCTTGCTGCAAACCGAGTTTCAAAAGACCGGCGGCTACACGATCAACATCCTCAATGAGGCCGCGGAATGTGTAACGTTTTTGTTCGTGACACGAAACAATGCATTCCGTATTGCCATATTCGGCAGCAGCTCGTTCTAGTTCCTGACCAACACTGCGATAGACCAGCGGATCCTTGCCAATGTAATGAAAGTAGGCTGGCTGAAAGTCGTGCGCTTTAACAGCCGCTTGGTTTTGTGTAGATAAGCTGTGTGGGAGATAATGTAGAATTTATAGAAATGGGTGTTTCAGATAAAGAGCACAGCTATAACTTTTCGACAAATTACGTCAAAATAAACAATATAATATATAGTATCGAAGTAGGGTTGATACGTGTGTTGCTTCATTAATTAGTAGCTCAGCTTGTTTTTAAATTAGATCAATGAGGTAATAATATATAAATGATAGCAGTAATATAATGAGAAGATTATAACAACAGCAGTGAAATGTAAACGTGTATGTGATACAAGTGAAAATTTCGATTTATTCGAAACTATCTCTTTCGATTTTAGTGAGATCAAAACCTCTTAGGTGTTTTTAATGTGTGAATGTGTCCTTGGAGGAGTTTTCTGAGTTCTGCTTGAAAGGACATTCACCTAAAGAATAGACTTAAGGACCGCTTCGTCGGAAGACTCAAGGACAGCGTAAACATTTATAGAATAATGATCTAGTGGAGGATAACATTGAAGAAGCTACTCGACTATGAGAATATTTAAAAATATAAACTGATATTACATTTGCAAGGTACATTTGTTTCCAAGAAAGCAACTCCATTCACATAGAGTTCAGCATTGCCTAATCGAGTTGGATATAAGCCTTACGTCCTGCATGGTGAAGGTCCTAGAAAACTTTATTGATATACACATGAAAATATTCATGGCGGATACCGCCCAACATGCTTATATAAAAGGCAGGTCAACACAATCACCCCTTGACGAGATGGTAATTGAAAAGTCATTAGATCACGAAAAAGCTACGTCAGCAGGGTAACTCTTCAGGGAGGAGTTCTTTCCCCGCTTCTTTTCCTACCACAATCTCTGAGATACGTAAGTTGTACCTATGGGTCGCGAAAAATGAAGCAGGAGTTAAACCAAGCAAAACAGAACTTGAGAAGCTTAACGTACTCATGCATCAACTGCCAGTAGAGGTCTGCGTTAGGAAAACAGCAGCGTTTTCTATAAATAAATGCTAAATAAATGAGCCAGATGGTTGGAATCGCAACAGCTATGAACACAGCGAAATCTTAAACCAGCTCACTTCAATACCAAATAAAACAGACTGTATCCTCCCAAAGAATGGAAAAGAGGTGCAGTCGAGAGGAGACTATCATCGGAGTATATACCGACGGATCTAATGAAGTGCGGTGTATGGACGGGGGTATACTCCAAGGATCTTGACATCTCGCTCTCTTTCCGTCTACCAAACACAGCTAGCATCTTCCATGCGTACTTGGTATAAAGAAGGACTGTGGTGCGCTACTGAACAATTGCGAGATAATAGAGAAAGTGAATATTTACACAGACAGTTAGGCGGCATTGTTAGCTCTGACGTCGCCAAAGATCAATTCGAGCACAGTCAATAACTGCAGGAAGGCTTTGAGCTCACTGGCAAGAAAACTACACCTGTTCATAATATGGCTTCCCGGCCACAGGAACATTTTCGGAAACTAAAAAGCAGACAGATAGGCAAAGATAGGAGCTTCTCAGGATGTATCCGAAGCGGAGCAAATACCATGCCCATCAGGAAGTATCAAACGAGATCTTCACACACAGTAGGAGAAGATTGCTCAGGAAAGATCAAAGAATCAACAATTAAATGCAAAATATTAAAGCTGATTTGGCCTAAATCAAAATGGTGCATCTTGCTTTCATTGAGCCTAAATGGCTGGACTCCTACCTACCTACCTACCTGTAATCCAATATGCAACAACTTCTCGGCTGTCACTTTACGTAAAATCCCCGCAATACTCACCAATGTAATTGTGATCCCGAAAGGTGTCCATTATTCGCCAGGATACGATTGCTGACGAGTCGTGAGATTGTCTGCAGCTTCTCCTTCAACATCTTGTTAACTTCTAATAGTGAATGTATAAGAGCTACAACAATTTGCAATGCAATTATTTTATAGAATTATCCAATTATTCCGATACACACAAGGTTTAGTTGATTTTTTAGTTGCAATTGTTGCTTCTTTTTAAATTCACCGTCCGCTTGTTGAAGGAGTAGTCGAGTTGAAGCTGGTTGTGCTAGCACGACGTTGCAAGAACGACTGAACGATCCGGCGCGTGTCAAACACTGCTGAGGCGGACCGTCAGATTCTCGCAAGTACGGTGTTTCATCGTGCTGCGCATGCATTGGTAAATAAATGTCCTATATAGCGTTACCACCAGACGAGAGTTTTTCCTACCGAGTTTTATGTAAATGCCAACTAATATGTGTCAGTGATAGGGTTTTTAGGAATTTGAGGTCCAACTCTCTAGCAGACCATAGCAAAGCATTTTATAAAAAATATCAGGCGCTCCAAGACAACTTAAAATTTAGCATTTTTAGTTTCACTTGGATCAAAGTGGCAACGCCAACTTGACTTAGTTAATCAATATAAATTGATAAGAAATATACTCAAACAGAGCGCATTTCATATTTACTCAGTTGTTTTATTCTATTTTTTAATAGTTTTAAACAATTTTACAAATAAAAAGATGACGAATATTAGTGCGAGCCTCATCTTACTTTCTAATAGACAAATACTGCTTTTACTTTTGCATTTCATTGTAAGCCTCGGCGAGTTTGAACTTTTGTACTTTACCAGAGGCAGTTTTGGGAAACTGATCTATAGGTATGATATAGCGAGGTACCTTGAAGTGTGCCAATTTTCCTTTAGCGAATTCATTCACTTCGTCATGTGTAATGCTCGCGACGCCATCTTGCAATCGCACAAAGGCACAACACTCCTCACCCAAGCGTTCATCTGGTACTCCAATGACCTAAATATACAAGAAACACATAAATTTAGTCTAAAGATTCTGCTAATCTGAAAAGGAATAATTATGTACATGCGCTTCAAGGATTTTCGGATGTGAGTTGAGAAAGTCTTCGACATCTTTGGGGAAAAGATTCTCTCCTCCACGTATGATCATCTCCTTCAGTCGTCCCACAATACGTCCATAGCCGTCTGCTTGCAGAATGAATTGGTCGCTGAAATGGAACGAAAACGAATGAATTTTGCAAAACCAAGTGTGTAACCCACATTTTTGGTTCCTTTCTTAAACTGGAAAGTATTATGACACATCGAGCTTGAGATTTTTCTACTTACCCGGTTTTCAGCCATTTATCATTACCGATGGTGTCCTTAGTTTTCTCCGCATCGTCGTAGTATTCCAGCATGGTCGCATAGCCACGCACATAAAGCTCACCCGGTTCACCGAATTGCACTATACGGCCTTCAGCATCGACCACTTTCACTTCAATGTGATCCAATAGGTGTCCTACAGTGTTCAAAATTTTGTCCATCTTATCACTCGGTTTGGACTGGAATATCACGGCTGTGGTTTCGGTTAACCCATAAACGGTACGCACATGATCCAGACCCAGAACATTTTTAATATCTAAGAAAAGCTGAGGCGAACACGGCGCTCCACCCGTGATTGCCATTTTTGCTGTCTTCAGTGGCAGATTTAGCTCTCTTTGCTTCTTAATGAGATCGACATACATGGTGGGTGTGCCATGGATAACGGTACATTTCTCATTGACAATGGCATGTAAGGAATCGGCCGGACTGAACCCAGCTGCGGGTAGCACCAGTGTACTGCCATGTGTCATCGCAGCCATTACAGTTATAACAACGCCATAAACATGGAATAACGGCACTTGCACACAGATGCGTGAACTGCTGTCGAGTTGATTACGGTTGCCGATATGGATGCCGTTATTAACGAAATTGTAATGTGACAGCACAGCAGCTTTCGGTTTGCCTGTGGTGCCAGAGGTGAACTGTATATTGCAGCCACTGTCTGGCATAACATGAAACTGCAGTTGTCTGATAGCCTCACGCTCAACTGGGTTACACAAACCGAGCAAATCCTCGAAAGTAAGCGATCCCTTCAATTTGTTGGGGGTGTCAATAATGACGTACTTCAAATGTGGCAGATTGGCACTCTTTATGCAGCCATCAACACTGTCGGGTAACTCCGGACAAATACCTTTGATAATTTCATAGTAGTTTTGTGTCTTAAAGGTCTCCGGCATTATTATGGCTTTCACTTTGACCTTCTTCAGACAGTACTCCACTTCGGGTCCCTGAAAGGCGGGGTTTATACCCACCGACACCAAACCGGCGCGTGCTGCGCCCAACATCGTCAGGTACCAGTGCATATTGTTGGGCGCCCAAATCCCCACATGATCACCTTGCTGCAAACCGAGTTTCAAAAGACCGGCGGCTACACGATCAACATCCTCAATTAGGCTGCGGAATGTGTAACGCTTTTGTTCGTGACACGAAACAATGGATTCCGTATTGCCATACTCGGCAGCAGCGCGTTCCAGTTCCTGGCCGACACTGCGATAGACCAGCGGATCCTTGCCAATGTAGTGCAAGTGGGCGGGGTGAAAGTCGTGACCTTTAAGGGCCGCTGGAGGTTCTGCAGATAAGCTGAATGAAGTAATAAAAAAGGACCACATAGATAAGAACTATTAGAAGACAAACAACGATTTTTTTTATAACCATGACTAGAATAGATTATTTGTTTTTAATAATAATTTATTTAATTTTTTTATTGATCGTTTGTTTGTGTTTAATATTATAAATTGCAGAAATCGTGTGTAAATATAGAGTATAATAATTTGCTTTGTAGTTAGCCGTTCAATATGATGATTAATTTTAATGATCTTCAATATGTAGATGCGTTTGGGTATTTATTATACTCTATATGCATGTAAACACTACTCACCGCCGAAGACAAATGCGAGAACGCTGTCTGCCCGATCTGCTGAGCACACTCTTGTAAAAGTGCTGAGTAACGGCGAATACTCTGATGCTCATCGCGTCGCGAACAATCAATTAATTCAAGGTGAAGGTTGTCTCAGTTTGTCAACGGCACAGATCTCTAAGGTAGTCTGAGTCTGAGCAATACAATACTATATGTTGTTGTTATTTACACGACCCACTGATAAACATAGATACGACACTTGTAACGACGATAAAATACTGTATGACACGTGTTCTTCTATTTATTAAATTTGATACACTGCGGTTGAATCTATTATTAAATTAAGTGGAAATTTTTCACCCTTTGCCGACGACAGCCGATAGTACGGGGTCTACAGTGAACACACCAGTATGCCACCAACAACAGTCAGAGCACAACTAAATTCGCTTAGATTTTGTTGTCGAAAATTGAGCGCAGCGAGCACTTTGGCATTTGAGTGCGTTAGAAGTGACTACTTGAGACATATGGACATAATTAAATTTCGTTCGTGATTATTAGAATTATGTTAGTGTGGGATATATTGGGTTGTTCAGCTGTATTATTGTAGGAAATTAGAATTATGCGATTTTTTTACGAATGTTCGATTTGTTTACTATTCACTCTCTGAGCGCCCTGATCTCGCTACAGTAGTGTTTTTTATTTGTTAAGGCCACTATTTCGGGTGACTATTGGGTTAAAGCAGGTGGTTACGTTACGTACATACTCACAGATATATGTATATGTATGTATGTCTACATTCTTATCAAATGCGTTCTTCAAGATTACGAAGAAACTTTTTTTGAAGTAAACAAAATACTGTTTTGCATTTCGGTTTGCCACACCTTCTGAATACTAATTTCGTGTAAACTATTGGAATATTTTTTAGACGTATGGTTTGCATTAAGACAATACTTTTTTCGGAATTGGTCTGCTGGACAGCTGTTACTTGAGTTATACTCAGTTTGGTTTGCCATCCCATAATAAACAGACTTAATTCGGAACAACGTTTGAGTGCAGCTTCCTTCTGCATTTTCTTCTGTAAAATTTAGTGTTTCTGACGTTTTTTGTTAGTGAGTTAACCCACTTTTATTAATATTCAACGTAACCTTTGTATGGGAGGTGGGCGTGGTTATTATCCGATTTCAACTATTTTCATGGTGTGTGGTGGGGTACGTAAGAGAACCGACTGCTGAAAGTTTGGTTTATATAACTTCATTGGTTTGCGAGATATATACAAATAACCGATTTGGGAGTCACGCCCACTTCCCCAAACAAATTACATCCAAGTATGCCCCTTCCTAGTGCGATCCTTTATTCAAAATTTTACTGTTATAACTATATTTATGGATTAGTTATGACACTTTATGTGTTTTTGGCTGTCGTCATTTTGTGGGCGTGGTAGTAGTCCGATTTTGCGCATTTTCAATACCAACCTCCTCAGGGTGCCAAGGAATATTTGTACCAAATTTCATTAAGATATCTCAATTTTTACTAGAGTTATCGCTTGGATGGACAGACGGAAAGATAGACAAACAATCGGATTTTGACTCGTCTCGTCACCCTGATCATTTTGATATATATAACCCTATATTTAACTCGTTTAGTTTTATGACTTACAAACAACAGCTGAACAACAGTGAACAAAACTATAATACTCTCTTAGCAACTTTTGTTGCGAGAGTATAAAAAACATAATGGCGAACCTTTATCTTTATAATAAAGCTAAATTCATAACAGTTATGCATTTTCTTTCTTCTCGAAGATCACATACCTAAACAGTTTTATTTTAATGCATTATTTTTCGTAGTGTACTCCCATTACGCCCTATGTTCCATCTAGGAACTATGGGTCTGTGTCTACACTACACTGCTCAACGATTCTATTTATAGCCTTAGACATAGACCCATAACAAATGCAATCAAATTATTTGAAGTTACTAAGTATATGCGAGAACTATAAACAAGTTCATGTTGAACTTTGAGCACTTTCTTTATGCCATTGTAGATAATTGGCGTCCCTAATGAGGTATACAATGCTCGAGCTGCACTTTGGAACGTTTTTATTTATGTATTATGAAAGACTCTCTATTCTCTTAAGAAAGATTAAATTGATAGAGATTTCTTAAAAGAAACGTCTCTGCTATATAATCTGAGTAGTAATATATGAATATAATTTACACTGCAATGCTCATGAATGTGATGTGTTTTCATTAATATTATAGTCATATAAATGTGTGCTATACTCAAGCCTTTGCATTAAAAAAAAGAATCGAAATTTAGGTTTTTATCTATTTTTGTCATGCATTAACGCCTTTATTCAAAACTTTAACGACAAAGACCGATTCAAATTGAAGCTTTTTCATGCTTACTTGACTTTAGCAGCGTGAGCGCTGAGCGTCAAGTGATCGTGCTGCTAGAGCAAGCAATGAAGTTAACAGACTTGTTGAGAACGCGCGCCAAATAACATGTGTAGAAAGAGTAATAACTTGCCGGTGTAAATATTAATTGACTTATCTGAAACACCACATCCAACTAATAGAGCGCTCGTCGCTTGTAGAGCTTACGATCAGTTCTCCAGTTTCAACGCAGAGACACCCCAAGCTTTGAGGCGAGTTAGCTATGCGCTAGCTAGACCACTGTTGTTGAAATCAGTACACAATCGAACATAGAACGGACAACACTTAGAGCGAAATTTTTCTTTTTTCTTATTTTTGTTTTATTCTAAATTCGTAAAGCAGAAATATGCAAATATATTCATGTATTTTCAGTGTCATAGCGCACTCTAGAAAAGTGAATGCGAAGCGTAATATCGCGAAATTGGCCGCTTATCAGCTGCAAGTGTGTAAACGAAGGTGATTGCTGCTGACCACTTTATATCATGAGCAAACTGCTAAACAATTTATTGGCTTTCAGCTACTCGGAACTAGCTTACTTCCATCAAACAGGTAAGGAGCCACTACGTTACAGCACACTGGGCGCGGAGGTACAAAGGGCCGCTGCGAAATATGGAGATCGGCCTGCGCTCATTTCGTGCTACGAGAACAAGCGTTACACCTTTACAGAGCTCAAGTTTGAAGCTGAAAAGCTGGCGGTGAAACTGAAAGAACTCGGCATGCAGCGCGAGGATGTTGTGGGTCTCTGGATCACGAACAAAACTCAATGGTACATTGGTTATTTGGCTTCGCAGTTGGGCGGATTTGTGACGGCTTGTATAAATCCAGCGCTGCAGGCACAGGAACTCAGCTATGCGTTGAAGAAGGCCAAAGTTAAAATGCTAATAACTACGGAAAAGTGCGGCAAACAGAACTTTTATGAAATCTTGAAAAGTATATTACCAACTGCAAGTACCAAGGAATCTCTTGCCATTGATGACACAGAATTTCCACATTTACGGCACATTCTCATAGACAGTGAGTCCTCATTGGGAGAGTTCATAAATTGGGCTGAATTGCTGAGTCAAACGTCTGCAACGCAAGCTAAACTCATCGAAGAGTTGAATGAAAATGTGAAAAATATTCGACCGGAGAGCGCGAGTAGCATACAATTCACTTCGGGCACCACCGGTCTACCCAAGTTAGCGGTGCTGAGTAACTTCAGTTTTGTCAATCAAGGCTACTATTTTGGTCGGTCGCTCAAGATACACAACGATCACAAGTATATATGTATGACATTGCCTATGTTTCACGTCTTCGGTTTGACCGTGTTGAACGCGGCCATAAGTCATGGCGCTACAATAGTGCTTCCCAGTGCAACCTTTAATAGTGTAGCGGCACTGGAGAGTGTGGCTAAGGAGGGTTGCAACCTCATATCGGGCACGCCAACGATGTATGTAGATATGTTGGAAAAGCAGAAGGTCTTGAAGAAAGCGGTACACACATTAGAGCTCGGTGTTGTGGGTGGCGCGGCTTGTTCACCCGAGGTCTATGCGCAAACAAAAAAGATATTAAACTTGAATGACTTCATGATCGGTTATGGTATGTCGGAAGGAAGTGCCGCATTCTTCATGCAAGAGGGCACAGAGAGCTTGGAGGAAGCGTGTCAAACTGTGGGACGCTTGTACGAACATGTTGAGGCGAAAGTCATCGATGACAAAGGAGAGGTTGTGAAATTTGGAGAGGCGGGTGAATTATGCATTCGTGGCTACTTAGTAATGACGGAATATAAAGACGATGAGGACAAAACGAAAGAAACGCTGGATAAGCACGGCTGGCTGAAAACAGGGTGAGTGCCATGTGAACAACGGCTTTTTATTCCACTGCTATTTTCGCAATTTGCTTGACGCTTATTTTTCAGTGACAAATTCATACTACAAGCCAACGGTGTCGGGCGTATTGTTGGACGTAAGAAGGATATTATAATTCGTGGTGGTGAAAACATATATCCAAAAGAGATCGAAGACTTTCTGGACACACATGAGGACATCGTTGAAGCGCAGGTAAATATGGATAGATACCGTTACTAGCGATTTCTATTGTACTTGTGTTGTGCACTTGTTCTGCAGATAATTGGTGTGCCCGATGAACGTATGGGTGAGGAGATTTGCGCATATCTACGCTTGCGTTCTGGCGCAAATACACTCACGGAGGAGGATGTGAAGAAATTCTGTAGCGGTAAAATAGCGCACTTCAAAGTGCCGCGCTATATACGATTCGTGGAAGAATATCCGAAAACCACTTCGGGAAAAATCAAAAAGTTCGAACTGCAGGAGTGGTTCAAAAAGGAGTCGGAGAGTTAGAATAGAATGTATTCGAGAATGAATACCAAAGAATACAGGTTATTGACATTTCTATTGTATCTTCACTGACTGGTGGCAGTTTTTGTGTTTTTTTATTTACATAAATAGTGTTTTTTATAAAAAAAAATATTAAAAAAATAATGCACAAAAAATTATTTTATTTTTGAATTTCTTAAGGCGTGTAACATACGATATACAACAAATCCATTTTATAAGATCTTCGATGAGTTCCAGGACGAGCAATCTCTGCGGAAGTAAGCTTTAAGTCTGGAATGCAAGTCATTATAGGCAGCAGACAAGGTTTTTTCACTTTCAGCCTTCTTTTTGACTTATAAAATTAGTAATTTGGACTCATGCATATTCACAGTTATTTATATTCGCTGAACAGAATAAAAACAAAAGCGCTCAAGCACGCTCACCATAAATACCAGATAAATAAAATAGAACAAATATAAATAAAATAATCACAAACGATGCTAGAAAAGATTAGGGAGATTAGACAAGAGACAAATTAGTTTACATATATGTATATATATTTAGATTTCGTAGCATTTTGAATATTTATAAGTGTTGTTATTTACCTCTCCAATAAAAGTTTCTCTTTCCAAAAACATACTTCTTGCGGTTGCTAAGTATCTTTGCTTTATTTGAGAGCATTTCTACGCTCGCTCTCTTTTAGATCAAGATTCTTGTATGTGACGCTTTTATATGTACATTTCAGAGTCTGATAAGCAATTCTTAATTGAAGGTCCGAAAGGTCGTTCTTTTATGTAGATAATAAGTGCCATATAATTTGAAAAAATCTAGCGAGAGCAGTAGCTTAAGCAAACATCTAAATGATTTGCTTGTGTTTGCAAGAGAGCTGAGATTTTCGCTACTCTCCCAAACGTAGAAGGAGAGTCTGACGGTATGCTAGAGCTACTAAGTGTGCGTGCTTTAAAGTTTCGTTTCTTCTGCTTCTTCTTAGCTTAGCGCTTGAACGCATAATAAACAATCAACAAATGTAAATAAACAAACTGTTTATAGCGGCATAGCGGCGGCTGGCGAAATCAAACAAGTTGAAGCCGTACCAAACAAATGCAAGAAGCCAGCACTTCCATGGCGTCTTCCGTTACTGCGCAAGTATTCGTCATGTTGCTAAGGTAGCTTCCGGTCACATGGCTTAGGCGCTGGAAAGCCACTATTTTGCCGAGGTTTGCCAGAGGCAGGATTGAGCGTGAAAAATCAGAAAGTCGGAGTCGCTCGTCGCAAACGGTTGGTTTTCAAAACACTTTTCGCATAACAACTGGCTTGAGGATAAAGTGATTTCAAATACATATATTTGTGTGTGTGTTTGCATATATTATATATGTATATTTATATATATAAGTAACTGCTTCAAGTAGAAGTGAAGTGAAATGGCTTTAAGTGCAGTTATGTGACTCAAATTACTCAAACTCAAATTGTGAATTGAAATTCCTTAACAAAATATTTTTTATATTTTGAAAATAAAAATAAAAAAATGGAATAATTTTGTTTGAAAAATAAAAAATAAATTAGTAATGAGTACAATTATGTCTGAATTAAGTGAAATCCTGCCTTGAAAATATAAAAATCAGAGTCCGATTTTTTACAACAAAAAAATCTGACAGAATATTTGCCAGCTTGTGATAAGTGAGTGAGAATTTTCGTTGTGTAATCGCCCCAAAGTCAGTCCAAATGCTGCCTTTATGCTGAAATTGCAAGCAGCCAATTCACGAATACAACGAAATCACTTGCGCCAGTATGTGTTAGAAATGTGCAACAAAATGTAGTGTGTTCACAGCGGTGAATAACTCTCGTGCTTTTGATTAAACCGTTTAAATTTAAATCGCAATGTCACAGCCGGTCAAACGTGGTGGACGTGGCGGCGCTGGTGGCGGTATTGGCCGACGTACGCCTTCAAATGTTGCTGGCGCGGTTGCCGGGAACACGCCTGAAGAGTCGACGACGGCCAGTGAACGCGCCACACCGGCCAGTAAAGCCGACTCCGATCAGAAGGATGACAGCTCCAGCAATGGTGATAAGAAGGAGGCAGAGGGCTTCCCCACACCGAAGCCACCAAGCGCGGGCGCTTCCATACGCGACACCTCCAATAAGATACTCGCTTTGGCGATGAAGGGCGAATGGACGCCTATCGAACAGGAACTGAAGAAGCTGGAGAAGTATGTGGCGAATGCGGGTGAGGACGGTAATCACATACCGCTGGCGGGTATACACGATCCGGTGAGTTTTGCAATACAAATTTTCACTAACTTAGAGGCAGTCGATGGCGGAATGAATAGAGTGCGCTGCCACGGCAATATTGCCGTTACTTAGTACTGCACTTCCACTAGTAACAACACATTAACAGAACGATAGATTCACCGTTTACAAGTCATAAAAAGTGAATATTTCAGGCTCCCCTCTTCTTGTGCAGTGTCATCGCCGCCAACTAATTTCGTATAAAATATCAATAAATTTACCAAAAGGGTTATGTGGCAATAAATAAATTTATTGACTATTGGTTGGAGTCGCTGACTAGTCGCTGTTGTTAGCAGGCGAGTGTAACGAAGAAGCGTAGTCGAAATGGGCGCTTATCACGTCAGCACCGACATCTGTTCAACATGTATCGTACACTTTTTTATACAATGTTCTCCTTTCATCAGAAAATGTTCTTTCATTTTGAATCAGTTTTCTGCATACAACAATGCAATTTCTTCTTGGTTTTCTTCATATCCCTTACGCTTTACGGAGACATCCTCATCCAAAGTGTTTTCCTACTATACTGGAACCCAGACCTTTTCAAATTAATTATATTTACAATTTAAAATTTATCTTAGCCTTAAATCTGGGCTTTAAAGCTGAGGTTCCCTCAGAGATTTGATATATTCTACCAAGGGCGGCGCTATAAGACATTTTAAACAATAATTTTGGATATCCTTTTACGGAGACTCGAATCTAAGACTCCTCCCTACGAGCACCACTGTCTGGTGCCTAAATAATTTGTGAATAATACAAGACTGATCCCATTACTCAGTTTCCTTTTGAATCATTCATGCTATAAAATGAATTTAAATTAAATCTTAACTGTAAATATTAGTATCATATTAATATTATGATTCCATTTCAGAACACTGGCATGACACCGCTCATGTTCGCCACTAAGGACAACAAAACTTCAATTATGGATCGAATGATAGAGCTGGGCGCCGATGTGGGAGCAAGGAATAATGTAAGTACAATTTGTCTACAATTTAAAGCACAAATTTAACTGCAAAAACAAAAATAGTTGCTCCAAAATGAGGTCTACAAGTTTTGCCGTGTAACCCCAAAAAAAAAAAGTAAATAAAAAGAAAAGCAACAAAAAACAAAGAAAATACAAAGAAAGGTGAAATTGTGTCAAATCGATAGAGGCCGCATATATAAATCTTAAAGTGCGTACGGAATCGCATAAATTAATTTGGCGCACTAAACGCGGTCGTCGGTCGCAACGCTTCCGCCAGCGCGCACACGCCGCCTGCGCCCTTTACCGTTAAACTACTTATTCGGCGTGATGTTTCTATGTTGTTTTTGCTTTCTAGTCGGCATAGTCTGGCTAATAAGATGAATATAAGTAGTTCAACAAACTGCAAACACACAAATAGCTAAGCAATATGCACCCATACATGGAAATACAAATCAACTATACATATATAAGTATATAGTCTAAGGCACACGCAACTTTTGTTGCAAACGTCACAGCGCGTTACGCGTCGATACCGTAGTAACTTGAAGGATTTTCCCTGATTTCTGCTTTATTTGATTGAGCTTTAGTTGTTCCGTGCCCCCGCAAAACACTTAACCGCACATTTAGCATACACGCATAATAAGGAAACTCGATGTTCGGACATATTTACTCGGCGGTTTGCAATTTAATACTCGCCGGCGCTCCATTGGCTTTTGCATCTAGCTTATTAATAATATTAATTGTGCGGATGCGTGTTTCTGCTGCTCCGTGCTTTTTATCAAGATGACCCAGAACCGCTTGCGCTCTGTGAAAGATTCCCATATAAACAAAAACAGAAATAAAAGTATTAATAGCGCGACTGAAAATAACTCACAAAGATGATTTTTCTACAACAAAATTGTATAGCAGTACCATATAATGGTTGTTATTTTAGATGTGTGTTTTTCAATGAGGAGTTGGTCTTTTTGACAGCTGTTACTTCGAACAGATTTACTCCAGAACACCGTTTATTGCTGACATACGGAATATGGAATATTGAGTCTCTCGGCTGGAATTTATTCGAGGCAATCGCTGGGGTCACTTGCCCGAAATCATTTTCAAAACAGAGTGACGAAGCAGTATCTCTAAAATAAAGCTAAATTTTTGACCATAACCTTTAAATATGTCTAAAAACGAAGCATGGAAGAAACATTTTCTAGCCTTGTTCAATCAAAAATAGAAGATAACAAAAGTAGTCAGAATAGAAATTGTTGAAACTAAGTCTATGTAGAATGCCACAGCGTGACTCGATTCTATTCTATTGTAATTAATCCCTATAAATTTCCCAATTGCAGAGGGCTTTTCGGCAAACCTTTTGGGAATATGCCTTACTCACCAAAACAATGAAAGAAAAATCAAAGAAAATAAAATAAAAAAATCCTTGACCTAAATTCCACTCACACAGTGACCAGCAACATAAGAAATCACCGAAAATAAGTAATACCCAATAAAAAGCCGTTAAGGATGTGAGCTATAACGGTAGCTAGTGGCTTTTGAAGCAACTTCAAGTAAACACGAAAGCTACTTGTGACTCTGAAACGTTTACAGTTGACCAACGAAACAGGCATGTTGCTATCAAAGCTTTTACAATACTCAGACATACATACGAACAAACGAACGTACAATTTGCAAAGCAACTAGGGGAAGTAATAATTATTATTTTCAACACATTATCCGTTCAAATGCTTTTCTACTTCGAGCAAAAAGTCAATGAAAATGTGAGAAAGTCTCAAACGCTATATTTCAGTGCTGATATACATGACCTAAACACCGAAGCGTCTATTGCAGCTTGTTTAAAATATGTAAGGTTTGTATACTTGACAAGAGAGAGCAGGAGAAGTCAAACTGTCGGATAGAGTATTTCTGACAAAATAGGTATCTATTTGTTGTTTTTTGTAATAATATAAAGTGAAGTAGATCTCTAAGAAGATGTGAGAAATGTGGTAGCAGTCCTTAGGAATAAGTCAGGGTTGTGGCATCAGTATTTTTTCGTAATTTTTAACACATTTAGACAAATCAAGATCAGTTTAAGTAGACTTTTTAAAATTTCAATGTAACTTTATGTAAACATAAAGATTTACGAATTCCCGAACTGTTTCGATTTTCCTACCTCAACTGTCTGTTAAAAATTTTGCACAAAAATATTAATTTTGCTTGATTGCGTGCACTTCTAGGCACGTTAGATTACAAAGTAGCCTGAATGTGATTACTTTATACAAAAGTGTATGTGGGTGTGTGTGTGTGTTCGTGTGCTCATGTTGAAATAATTTGCCATACACTGGCCTATTAGTTTTCGCAATTTGATTGCCCACTCAAAAGGCGATTATCATTAATTATTATTACTGCGAGTAAGGTGTTCACTGGCGGAGTGCATTTTGTGAAGGGCGAGCATACGCCGGAATGGAGGTTCATAGCACGGCAGCGTTATATAAAATGTGAATTTCTCTAATGAAAAGCATTCAATCCAATAGTTAACAGCAAAATGTAGTTGAATTCGGCCCAAAGTCTGCGATGGTGTAAGAGGCACTTTGTCACAATTTCTTAGATGCCTTAGCCTGCTAATGCCGTCAATAATTACCGTGTAATGCGCTATTTTAAGCTAAATTACAAATAATCGCAATAATTCATACTTGAAGTTGGGAGATTCCATACATTAGCAGCTTTTTAAGTAATTTTTTGGAATCATTTCAACATTAATTTAGCTGACTTTTATAAATATATAAAAAGTGGCAGCCAGCTAGAGCATATAAATATTTTAATCATTATAAAACTTAGGTGGGTCCCATGCATTAATCAACGTGGTTTTGAAACAAGGACACCGCTTTGCTTCGTCATTGAAATTACCAGTAGGTATGTCTCACTTGCTGACCTAACCTTTGCGTAGAACACTTACTTGACCATCAAGCAGCAGGACTCAAAGTATCTTGAAGTCACGCTCCTCCTCTGCTTGGCTGTGTGTGCGTATGTAGGTGTGAAAAATGAAAGTGCTTGGTGACCTTAGTAGGTGTCGTTGAGGTGTGCTTCTTCTACATATGAGTTTCCGCAACATTGACTTTGACGTGCAACATTAACAGCACTTTTAATTAGATATAGCACATACACACACACCCACAAATATATATAAACACTAATACTAGTGCGCAAGTAAATTTCCGCACTTCATCAAAATATAAGCGAATTTCGCAATTTCTCAGTGGTTATTTTTATATGCGCCCCAATTTGCCTACATGCGAGTGTATGAGTGTATGTATGTGTGTATGAGTGTGTTAGTGAGTGTTTGTGCTTTGCAGGAACCGGAAGTCATAGAGTTTCATATCATTAGAACAACATTTGTACTGCAACGCGTTGGCGACCACCACCTCCCTCCCTCCTACACCACCAATGTGGGCGGTCAACATACATGTCAGAGCTCATTTTGGGTGTGTTGTATAATGATTTAACTTTCTTGGTTGGTGTTGGTAGTGGGTAGTGACATTAGCGGGGCAGTGCAGTGCACCAAATTGTGCGAGTCATTCGCGGCTAAACTTGGCGTTGACTTCAATTGCTTGAAATAGCTATTTGTCAAAGTGGTTTAAGGTGGCTCTAAAGTGAACTGTGCGAAGGCTACTCATTACCGTTCCTCGCTCGTTTGCTGTAACTGTAATTGTTGACAGTTGCAGGGCGTGAGAAAATGCGTTGTGACATTTTCTGAGATGTCATCAGATGTCGCTCCTTATGCTTTGAGTCATTACGATTGTAATTTTTCGTGAGTCACACCTTTGTCATTTGCAGACACAGCAAAGAGTGCTTTTAATTAGATGATTGCATAAATTACTCTGCACTACACATCAAAGGTGTGATTAACATACATAAAAGGAGGAGGAAGCATGTGCCGGTGATTAAGCAATGCTGGAAGGCATTTGTAGCAAGGCCTTTGATAAATATCACTGACTCAACAGTATTTCTTTTTGAGAGCTTGACTTCAAACTCTTAGTAGAAAAGAAGATATATCGCAAAATTTTTAATTCGACTGTTATTTTTTTACTAAAACTCAAATATATCTCATCCTCATTGCGTTAATAATTTCTAAACACTGTGCCGCGAAGCAAGAACGGCCATTGGGTTCTTCTGTTGATTTCCCTTACGTACCGCGTAAGGGTTAGATTTTCGCTAGTAATAAGATACTAAATATTTACATAAACATATAGCTATGCATAACGGTATATCCGAGTGGTAATATAAACCGAAACAAATAAACGGAAGCGCGAAATTTTCCAATATATTTCACAGAGCACTGAAATGTTGCATTGCTTTAACCTACTTCGAAGCGAATTGGTGTGAAGCGTCGAGGTTTTTGGTAAGCGTTACTTATTGGTGTACAATGCATATGTGTAAATAAGAAAGTAACACAATTATGGTGGTGAATATGCAGTTCATTGGCCTATAGAACGGATGGTATTGAGTTAAAGTTTTTCCCAATTTTTAGTATTATTTATTTTGCGCCTAAATTTTGATTGGTATCAAGTCAGAGGTCATCGAATAGGTTAGGTTAGGTTATACTGGTAGGCCCATACACCACACATAGACCTATTTAGGTCCTTTGCGATACCAGATGGAGTGCCGTCACGTTGTCCACGAGTAGTAGTCATCCTTTAGGATGCACTTTCGACACCTCTTCCCTATTCTCATATTGTGAAGCCCTCAAGTAGCGAAGTCGTTGCCTTGACAATGCAGGGCAGGTGCACAGAAGATGCAGATGGTCATCGAATAAATTCCATTGCGAAATTGCGAGTCATATTAGCTTGTGTGGATTGTCTATCTAAAGATCGTCTTATATATGACAAGATTATAATGAATTATGAACCCAAGAGGCATGAACTATTGCTGGGTCTCAAGATGATTTACGAGGTGTATCAAAAAAATAATTGTCAAAATTACATTTCATAGACGTGTTTTTATGACCTTGACGATGTTCGTTTGCTAAAAGCTCACACTTCGTTGCTTGTTCGTGAATTATTGGCCAAAACCAATACTGTAACGTTGCCCAAGCCTCCATTTTCACCAGATATGACTCCGTGTGACTTTTTGCTATTTCCAAAACTAAAGAAACCTTAAAGGGCCGTCGTTTTACAAGCATAGATGATCTAACTGCTGAAAGCGCCAAAGGATATTCCAAAAATCGAGTTTGAGAAGTTTCATTACGATTGGAAGAAGCACTGGCATAAGTGCATAATATCGAATGCGGACTATTTTAAAGGCGACAACATTAATGCATAAATATTGTTAAAAAAAAAAAGTCTCTTTATTTTTTGAAAATAATAAATTTACAAACATCTGTACACTGGACTTTTTCTGCTAAAATTTAAGTTTAACAATAGTTTTTCTTTCAATGACCTCTTTGCTCTCACTAGTCCCATTTTAAAGCGAATATATATGCCACTCATATGTCATGGCTGCCATGAAGCAAGAGAAATACGATCTCACGCGGAAGCGTTTCAAATTCAGCGAACTAAAACTGTTTACACTAAAAACTTACTGGACATCCGAGCATATGAGCTAAAACAAAAGCAAAAACACGTTTTGGAAAACCATTAGTTTTTGTTATTACAAAAGCTCCAAGCTAAATATCCGGTAGTAAATTTGCGAACAAAAGAAGAAAGCAAGAAAGTCAGGGTCAAATTTTATGCATTCGTTGCATGCCGCAAGCGCTTTCATATATGAGTGTGGCAAGGTGGCAAGAAATCACAAAATCACAAAGGTGTGTGACCAATATATAAACAAAGCTCAAAATATGGTTTTTAGTTTAGGTGAACATTTGAAATGTATGTGTGTGATTTGTGGGTTTGTAGACTCATGTGTGGAAAAAGCTGCTTTCTTCGTTAAACTAAAATCAATTTTCAATTAGCTAATCAAGCGCTATATTAGTCTATATGTATTTAATGTTTTGCTGGTGCCAGTGATTGTTTTCACACCTCTTTCATGCACAATCTCAATTCTCTTCCTCTCTTCTTCTCTTTGCAGGACAACTACAACGCCTTGCACATAGCGTCGATGTACTCGCGTGAGGATGTCGTCAAGTTGTTGCTGAACAAACGCGGCGTGGACCCATACTCGACGGGCGGCGTAAGTATGCCAAGCAATGAACGTATTTTATGCATATATTATTAACTGTAAACATATAGTATGTAACTGCAGATTTCCATTCACTTGCATGCCCCTAAAGTCATATTTCTACGAAAAAAAGGAAGGAGTGTTTAAGGAAAAATATTATTTAACTTATATTATGTAGATTTGTATGTACGGCATTAGTTGCATGACCACGTTGGAAATTCCTGCATGCTCATAGACGTAAAGGTCAAGTAGCATTGCGGCACACGGCAGTTGGCCCAAACAAGCAGCTGTGTGGGCTTGCAGCAAGAAAGCTAGAAGCTTTATTTTTCTTTCTTGCCCCACACCCTTGCATGAATGCGACAAATGAGTGACCACACGGATTTTCCTATAGCGTGGCTTTCACTTGCTTCTTCTACGCGCGCGCATTCCTTCTAATTCACATGTGGCGTGCCACTTTCACTTACTTGACGGTCGCTTGCAACTTGCCTAATTGCAGCGGCAATGGCGAAGGTCGTCTAATTGTGATTGCCCAAATATTGGCACGAATTTGGCGCTATAGTGGCAAAGAAAGTGCATGTAATCGATTAGTGGCCTAAGCGCTAAGCGAGTTGGGGGCGTATGAGTTATATATATATAAGTCATTAAACTCCTCTAACTCTTCGCCCTCAATTTAAATACATTTAAAGCTGCACCACATTCTTAATTATCGCGGCTTATGACGCATGCAAGGCTGTCTATCAATAAAATCTGCGCAAATTGACGCTTGATCTGGCCCAAATCGATATGCATTTCTCTCCACACGCGGCTATCAGCGCTTGTCACTAAGCCACCCAAGTAATGGTGCGCACAAAGGAGGGTTACACAGTCTTTAATATTTTCGATAAATTTACCTAAATTACCTTCCACGCCCACCACCATTACTTTTGTGCTTCACTTATATTTTGTAAGTAAAAATTGCTGCAAATAAACAAAATTCCAGTAACTAAGCAAAAATTTGTGGGCAACCACCACCGCCGATTGTTAGAAAGCATTTATTTTAATGACTTTCACACACACACACACTCGCTTCAAGCTATAGAAATAGTGCATTGTCTGTTGCTTCAGTGCTTACAGTATTGCTGTTGTTGTACTATTTTTGTAGCTCTGTCGTTGGAATGCAACAAAATATCGGTAATATGTCAGACGAAAATAGTAATGCACTGCTTAGACCCTTCAAGTGCCACTGCACTTCTGAATTTGTGGCATATTGTAAGCAGCCTGTAAGCATTCCATTTCAAAATCATGTCTATATAGAATATCTTCTAGAAAATAAAAGAGGAAAGAAAATTTTCGGAACATATTTCAGTTCATAAATAACTTGAGCTTAATTTTTTTTAGGATTTAGACATTGTAAGAATTCGTATTAAGAAGATCTGGTCCTATAAATTTTTAATATCAGTTTCTAAGATTGAAAAACTTAAACAATTGAATTAAAGTAAAATTTAACATTTAGTTTGGTTCAGTTTTGATTCCAACTGGGCTTACAAAGCTGTCAAATTATAAATCATTGTTACAGTAATGGCTTGACTGTATGATAAATGTATCTTTAATGCATTTCAGTGAGCGATAGCACTTATTATCATAGAAAATGGTTGCATTAGAATATTAATATATTAAAAAAAATTAAATTAAAATAATTCCAAATTAATATGACGTAAAAATGAGCACAATGAGACCGATCAAGTGTTCTTGTGACCTTCTCTTTCATCAAACGATGAAAATATTGATATTTTTTAATAAAAATAATATTATTAGATCTACTTAGCTTCCGCCGTTTTCCAATAGATGTCTGTAGGGTCAAGCACTGGTCGATTAAATCGATTAAATTGTTTTATATCGATCTTCGACATTTGTGTCAACATTAACCCAACAAAATATTTGTAGAGATCTGTTTGCATCCCAAACTTATTCTCATATGAAAATGTCACTTTTTGAGCCGAATTCTCGACATTTGCACGGAATATGCATGCTGCCAGAAATAATGGTCAAAAGTAGTAGCTAGCGACGGCCAATATAATGAATAACATTTTGTAACCGTTTTTATACAAAAAAGCCTTAAATTTACGGCTTAAAAACGGCGGAAGCATAGTTGTAGACCAATATATTAAAACAAAATGAGTTAAATTTTTCATTCTTATTTTAACATTCAATTGGATAGCATTAGTGGTTGATAAATTAAGGGTTCACTGTACTGGAAATTAGTTGCAGTAAATGCTCGTGAATGGCATGCTTAACTTTAGAATAATGTTTTGCTGCGATTTCCGCTTGGCTCCTCCTTTCCTTCTGTGACTCTTTTGTTCTTCATGCCTAATTTTCACACCCATAATCGAAGATTTGCAAATAATTTTGTAGGCACTTGAATTTATTGTCGACAGTCGAGCAGTGGCATTCGCGACTATCGAGTAGAGTTGTAGTTCTTACCAATAAATTAAAAATTCAGTTGGTAAAATTTTAATTTTTTTTTTAATTTAAAGAACAATTCTTACAATGTGAAATGAGAAATGTGATTTGCTGAAATTTAAAATAATTCATATTTAATAAGTTGTAATATCATCAATTTGTTCATAGAGTACAAAAAATAGATTGTGAAATGTAAACTGCTAAGCTGTAAGTGCTTTTTAGTAAAACTCATTTATATTTTTCCTCTTTATAGTCACGCACTCAAACCGCCGTGCATCTCGTCTCCAGTCGTCAAACGGGCACAGCGACGAATATATTGCGCGCCTTATTAGCGACAGCTGGCAAAGAAATACGCTTGAAAGTAGACGGGGTGAGTAAAAATTAAAAAAAAAAATTAAAAAATAATAAAAAAAACTTACTATAATTTATATATGTTATATATGTACAAGAGAATATTAAAAAATTAAATGGCTGAAAATACAACAGAGAGAGAGATCGAGAGAATTGTTATTGCAAGTGAGGAGATAAAAAAATATGTATACATATATATATTATATATATATATTTCTTTAATTTTGTCTTAAACTAATTTAGAGTCATTAATATATTTAAATTGAAACACAAAAAATAATATAAAAATTAGACGCCTGCATCCACATAGAAAATCCATACATTTCCGGTACACCAGTGCGTATGAGTGATGTAGTCCAAAAGTGTGTAAAGTCCAAAATCGAAACAGCGTTTCGGATAACAGCAATGAAGTGCATTTTAGTTATGTCAATGGCTCACAAAGAAATGATAACTGTATCTTTAACCCACACCTTGCATGACCGCATATACTATGTAAGCAACCCCATCACCATTCTTCCGAGTACTGACTCTGGTTGTTGTAGTTAACTACCAGCCGTGCCACTCGGTGCCAACGTAAACAAATGTGTTGTAAACGTGGCAGCAACGGAAATAACCAAGCTGACAAACAAATAAACGTATAATACAACAACAACAACAAAAACAAAATCATAACAAATGCTTTGAAAGCCAAGAATTTTGGGCAACCATCGGCGAATGAATACGAAGGAGAGAATATGAAAAAAAAATGGGGAAAAGCAAATGGGGAGCAACATAAAAATGCAAATCCATAAATAATTTTATTGCATACACAAAGCTAATGAATATAATATAGCGCTGAACTCATGCAACACAATCGATGCAGAGCAGACAGAAAAGCTCGCGCTTAACTCTTTTAAAAGCCCCAAAAAAAACGAAAAAATTTAACTAAACATTCAAGTGAGACAGTGACAAGATTCCAGGCATGGCAAGTTGCAAACGATTGCAATGCAATAAATTAAAATTCAAATGTGATTCATTGCATACAGATTAGTGCAATGCGGAAGTACACTGGAGTGCAGAAAAAATGCAGTGCCATTTATAATATGGAAAAAATATCTAAAATTTGGTATTGCTATTTGTCTTTGAGATGTCTTATAAAATATAATATAGAATTGCTTAAAATTTTTCAAAAAATATAAAATATTGAGAAGAAAGAAAATTGCAGAAAGAAATTTTTTCTGCACTCCGACCAAAACACTTCAAATTTTAAGTTAAAATGAAGCCGCAAATATTGTAAATGCCATAATTTTTCGCGCGACTGTGAGTTGTTACATACACAAGGGTAAACTAGTTTTTGCTTTGTGCCGCCCAACCACTTAACGGCAAGCTTGGCGCTCTAATACATACATACATACAAATGTCTATATGTAGGGATTCGAGGTTCCTAGACATGTAAATTGAAGCCCGCTTATGTGTGTTTGTGAAGACTCTGTCCATTCTTCAAATATCTCCTTGGCACGCAAAATGTTGTTTGTGTAAGTGAATACGAAAGTGTCTGCGGCAATAACTTGGCGGCGGCGAAGTTTGCAAGTTGAACTCTTTATGAATGCAGCAAAAAACTTACGGACTCGACGACAAATGAGTTCAACACAACAGAGACCTACTTAACTTACATGCATACAAACATACATACAGAGTGTCTGTATGACGAGATGTACATATGTTGGCTGTAAAGACAACCAGACGTTCTCCGGCAATAGTAAACATGTTTGAAAAACTATTATAGTTTCCAAGTAACAATGACATAAACACGCACCTTTCAACATTTCCGTAGACACCATTGTAATGTGCATGGAAATGCAGCATACTTTCAGGCACCAAACAATAACGGCGCAAAAAAAAGGTCGAAGAATGCATTGCTACGGAAATGATAAACAAACCGGGTCTAAAAATCGATAAATGCGTCTGCGGTAGGAGGGGAGTGTGGTTAAAATTTCGTTGAAATGGAGAAATAAATATAAAAAATAGGTTATTTATTGTTGATAAGGCACCCTATACTCGGACATTTTAGCATACTTATAGGATTACACACCTGAATATTACGACATCCTTTAAATGAAGTATCGTACATCCATTTTGAAAATTTTTTATTATGTTACTCGAAGTATTATTGAATATATATGTTTATAAATCTAAGACAACACTTTAATTTTGATTTCCATTCTTTCTTTCAGAGGGGAAAGATACCGCTGCTGCTTGCGGTTGAGTCTGGTAATCAATCTATGGTCAGAGAGCTGCTATCAGCTCAAACGTCGGACCAACTGAAGGTAATGCATGCCAAAAAAAAGGCTCCATGAACACATTTGAATTTGAACTATAAATTTAAAGTTACTTCACCTTGACTTGTCAAATTGTCTAAAAATTTATGGCTTTGCTAATAAAGAAATTAGTTTAGTAACAGTAAATGAAATCGTATACAAATCGCCACACTACTTACAAAAAAACGGGCTATTGTGCACCGTTATTTATTGCAAGCATGTTTGTACACGCTTTGCTCGCACATATTGCAACGAGTGCCTGGTGGCATCGTCCGAGCTCGTATGTGTGGCAAGAAAGGCAGAAAGGCTGTGCACGCAGCGCCAGTGACATTGACGGCCGTTGCATGCCACAAACAAGAAGTGGCACGCGGTCGAGGCGCTACAAACTCTGGCTGGCACTTTATTAAGCCATTGCGCCAGAAAGTATGCACCGTTCAGACGGCAGCACTTCAACATTATAAAGCAGTTGGTGTGGCAAATTAAAATTTTCACTTACCGATGCGTCGACTAAATTGCCAGCGGCGTGCAGTGGGTCATGGCACTTGGAGGACTGGCGGTCACAGCGTTGCATTTGCGCGCCTGGCGAAATTATTGCTCATGCGAGGAATTCCCATGAACTAATTTTGAGCGAAACTTTTTTTCACTGCCGTTTTCAATTTTCGCTTGCGGTAACGAGTCACGCAAGACGCCGCCAACGACTTTGAAGACTCATGCGCCTCATTGGTTTCTTTTAAATTAACACACACTCTCGCGATTGGCCATGTGTAACGGTGTCAAATTTAATTTAATTAAAGTAATTGAATGAAGCTTCGCACCGCCAGTAAGTGATATGCTGTAAGTCTTATCGACAACATATATCCACTTAAGCGAGGAAGGTCTTTAGACTTGAGCTTCACCTTCGCATTCAACTTGGCTGCTAAGCAATTTGCATATGATTTACTGAAACTATGCCGACGACATTTGCCACCTCTTACATCGTGGATTAAAGCATTTTTTAAGTTTCTACAGTTTACAATTTTTCATTTTTTTACCACTTATCATCGCCTGTAATCGGTCACATCCCTTTCACTTTCCGCAGGCAACAACGGCTAATGGAGACACGGCCTTACATTTGGCCGCCAGACGACGGGATGTCGATATGGTGCGAATACTCGTCGATTACGGCACCAATGTCGACACCCAAAATGGCGAGGGTCAGACACCGTTGCATATAGCGGCCGCTGAAGGCGACGAGGCGCTACTCAAGTACTTCTACGGCGTGCGAGCCTCTGCGTCCATTGCGGATAATCAAGGTAGCCTTTCAGTCCATAACTCTGATTTCCATACACATCTAACCTTAAATTTTAACTTGTTTTTGTAATTTTGTGTTTTTGTGTTGTTGTCTGCCGCCGTGCAGATCGTACACCGATGCATTTAGCTGCTGAGAATGGCCATGCGCACATCATTGAAATTTTGGCGGACAAATTCAAGGCGAGCATCTTCGAACGCACAAAGGATGGCAGCACGCTGATGCATATCGCCTCGCTGAATGGCCATGCCGAGTGCGCGACGATGCTCTTCAAGAAGGGCGTCTATCTACACATGCCAAATAAGAATGGCGCGCGCAGCATTCACACCGCGGCCGCGTACGGCCACACCGGCATCATTAACACCCTACTGCAGAAGGGCGAGAAAGTTGATGTCACCACGAATGTGGGTATTCTTTGCTTTTGGAAGCTGGTTATTATTAGAAAAAACTTCTCACTTTTTTGATTTGCAATTGCAGGAGAATTACACTGCACTCCATATCGCCGTGGAGTCCGCGAAGCCGGCTGTCGTCGAAACATTGCTGGGCTTCGGCGCCGATGTCCATGTCCGTGGCGGTGCAATGCACGAAACGCCGCTGCATATCGCCGCACGAGTTAAGGATGGCGATCGTTGTGCCTTAATGCTCCTTAAGTCCGGAGCTAGTCCCAATTTAACTACCGATGATGGCCTGACGCCGGTGCATGTAGCCGCGCGTAACGGTAATCTGGCAACGCTGATACAACTCCTCGAAGATGGCGGCGATCCACTCTACAAATCCAATGTAGGTCCAACTCAAATTGCACAATATGTTTCTACATACTTAGCTATAATTAAACTTTCCGCAGACTGGCGAAACATCGCTGCATATGGCCTGCCGTTCGTGTCATCCCGAAATCGTACGTCATCTCATTGAGATGGTTAAGGAGAAACATGGTCCAGATAAAGCTACCACCTATATTAATTCAGTGAATGACGACGGCGCAACCGCACTACACTATACATGCCAAATCACCAAGGAGGAGGTAAAGATACCTGAGTCCGATAAGGAAATTGTTCGCATGTTACTGGAGAATGGTGCCGACGTAACTCTGCAAACGAAGAATGTGCTGGAGACTGCTTTCCACTATTGTGCCGTCGCTGGCAATAACGACGTGTTGATGGAGATGATCGCCCACATGAATCCCACGGACATACAGAAGGCCATGAATCGACAGACATCGGTTGGCTGGACGCCGTTGCTAATCGCTTGTCACCGCGGGCACATGGAGCTGGTCAACAACCTTTTAGCGAATCATGCCAGAGTGGATGTGTTCGACACTGAGGGCCGTTCTGCCCTACATTTGGCTGCCGAACGAGGGTATCTGCACGTGTGCGACGCGCTGCTCACCAACAAAGCGTTTATCAATTCGAAATCACGTGTCGGTCGCACGGCGCTACATCTGGCAGCGATGAATGGCTTCACACATCTGGTGAAGTTCCTCATAAAGGATCACAATGCCGTCATCGATATATTGACGCTACGCAAGCAAACGCCTCTCCATCTGGCCGCAGCTAGTGGACAGATGGAGGTATGTCAGCTTCTGCTCGAGCTCGGGGCTAACATAGACGCGACCGATGATCTGGGCCAAAAGCCCATACATGTCGCTGCGCAGAACAACTACTCTGAAGTGGCCAAATTATTCCTACAACAACATCCATCGCTGGTGAATGCCACCAGCAAGGATGGAAACACCTGCGCACACATCGCTGCAATGCAGGGTTCGGTGAAGGTGATCGAGGAGCTAATGAAGTTCGATCGTTCTGGCGTGATATCGGCTAGAAACAAATTGACTGATGCCACACCGCTACAACTGGCGGCCGAGGGTGGACATGCGGACGTGGTGAAGGCGTTGGTGCGTGCGGGCGCCTCATGTACGGATGAGAACAAAGCCGGCTTCACTGCGGTACATTTAGCGGCACAGAACGGTCATGGCCAGGTATTGGATGCGTTGAAAGGAACCAATTCTTTGAGGATAACCAGCAAGAAATTGGGACTGACGCCGTTGCATGTGGCTGCCTACTACGGACAAGCGGACACTGTGCGCGAACTATTGACGAGCGTGCCGGCGACAGTGAAATCTGAACCTCCGACCGGACAAAGTCTCTTCGGTGACTTAGGGGCGGAATCGGGGATGACACCATTACATTTGGCAGCATTCTCGGGCAATGAGAATGTGGTGCGTTTGCTGCTGAACTCGGCGGGAGTGCAAGTAGAGGCGGCAACGACAGAGAATGTGAGTTCGCGATATAACATCATAAGTATTATTGGAATTTTATGTACATTGTTCCACAGGGTTATAATCCACTCCATTTGGCTTGCTTCGGTGGTCACATGTCAGTGGTTGGCTTGCTTCTGAGTCGCTCAGCAGAACTGCTCCAATCGACGGATCGTCATGGCAGGACCGGTTTACACATCGCCTCCATGCACGGCCACATACAGATGGTGGAGATTCTGTTGGGTCAAGGCGCAGAGATAAATGCCACCGACAAAAATGGTTGGACGTCACTGCATTGTGCTGCCAAAGCCGGCCACTTGGAAGTTGTGAAGTTACTATGCGAGGCAGGCGCCTCGCCAAAGTCGGAGACGAACTACGGTTGCGCGGCAATATGGTTTGCCGCTTCCGAAGGCCACAACGATGTGCTGCGGTATCTCATGAACAAAGAACACGACACATACAATCTAATGGAAGACAAAAGGTTTGTGTACAACTTAATGGTTGTCTCTAAAAATCACAATAACAAACCGATACAAGAATTTGTGCTGGTCTCACCGGCACCAGTCGATACCGCGGCGAAATTGTCAAATATCTATATGAATTTATCAACAAAGGTTAGTGGAATATAAATATATTTCAAAAACTAGACAACTAATCTCTTACAATTGCCCTCCCAAAAGGAAAAAGAACGCGCCAAAGACCTAGTAGCCGCCGGCAAGCAATGCGAAGCAATGGCCACCGAGCTGCTGGCATTAGCTGCCGGCTCTGACTCAGCAGGCAAAATACTTCAAGCCACTGACCGAAGAAATGTGGAGTTCTTGGACGTGCTCATCGAGAACGAGCAAAAGGAAGTTATTGCACACACTGTAGTGCAGCGCTATCTGCAGGTAGGTGTTTCACAAGTTCAAAGACCCTATCTGCTCATCTCTTCAATTCATGCAGGAACTCTGGAGAGGGTCACTCACATGGGCCTCGTGGAAAATACTGCTGCTTTTAGTGGCATTCATTGTATGTCCACCTGTTTGGATTGGCTTCACCTTTCCGATGGGTCACAAATTCAACAAAGTGCCTATTATAAAGTTCATGTCCTATCTCACTTCACATATATACCTAATGATACATCTCAGCATCGTGGGCATTACGCCCATATATCCGGTGCTGCGGCTAAGTTTGGTCCCCTACTGGTACGAAATTGGACTACTTATTTGGTTGAGTGGTCTACTTTTGTTCGAGCTGACAAATCCATCCGACAAATCGGGATTGGGATCAATTAAACTGTTGGTGTTGCTACTGGGCATGGCTGGTGTGGGCGTGCATGTGGCCGCGTTCGTCTTCGTCTCTAAACTATACTGGCCAACGCTAATCTACTGTCGCAATCAATGTTTCGCCTTGGCCTTCCTATTGGCTTGCGTGCAAATATTGGATTTCCTATCGTTCCATCATCTCTTTGGGCCATGGGCCATTATCATTGGGGATCTACTTAAGGATCTGGCACGTTTTCTGGCGGTGCTTGCGATTTTCGTCTTTGGATTCTCAATGCATATTGTGGCGCTGAATCAGTCATTCACGAACCTAAAGCCGGAAGATTTGAGAGGGTTCGAAAAGCGCAATCGAAATCGAGGGTACTTTAGTGACGGTAAGTTGTTTGTTCGTTGGTGTTTCGTGTATGTCATTTCATGTGTTTCATAGAATAGTTTTTGGTTGTGTTTTTTTTTTTGGTTTTGTATAGAGAAAAGTGTCTTTGAGGGACCTTCCTCGGAGTCACTTTTCCGAGTAATTTAATATTTATTAGAATTAAAAGACTGTATGGATAAGTATCTGTCTTGAAGGTGACAACATAAATTGTTGCTTTCAAGTGAAGAGTCTCAGTTATAGCTTGCATGCCGAACAATTACAGACCACTCGTATTAGATGCTCTTCGCAGCATTGCTACAGCTGCTGCTTAACTTACTTCAAAATGTGAACTCAAAATGCATTTTTTTTGTGTGTTCTCTTATG
This sequence comes from Zeugodacus tau, assembly GCA_031772095.1. Lineage (NCBI taxonomy): Eukaryota > Metazoa > Arthropoda > Insecta > Diptera > Tephritidae > Zeugodacus > Zeugodacus tau. The sequence continues at coordinate 78,259,058 of CM062651.1, forward strand.
CTCCGAAAACACTGCACAGACGATATGCCGACACCGCGTCCTCCCCTCAGTTCCGCTGAGCGTTATGTCGATAGTCGAAGTTTATCAAGCGAGTTTCGACGCAAGCATAAAGCTGATCGTAAGTTGATTTGCCAGAAGGCAAGAGCTACTTACTACTTACTACTTACTTAGTGGGTGTGTTTTTATTTGTTTTTCCGCCTTCGATGTTGTGTCCACACTTTTTGTATACCCACTTTGGGACTCGCTCTCCTGCGGCATCTCCACTTAGCTCTGAGAATTTACATATATGCGATATGCGAAATTGAAAGGGCATGTTAGCTTTGAGTGATCATCACATCCCCATCTGTGCATCCTTGATGTTGTGTCTAAATGTTTGCTAAGGTTTCACACACGAACTTGTTTTTAATGGAATGCTTTTTCGTTTTGTTTTAATTGTTTTCTGTTTTCTTCTCCGTTAAATTTATTTATCTTTAACGTGTTTAGCATGCTTATATAACTACTTGCTTCACAGACTAAATTGTTTTATTATTCTTCACTTTTACTATATTTTTAGTTTTCTCTAATTTTTGAAGCTGTTTGCACTATTTCGCCTATGATCTTTACAAATTTCACTAAACCTTACACACTTACCGTTATTGATTGTCTCAGAAATCTTTCAGGAGAAATATTTTCTTTATTTGTTACTCTTTACTCTCTTAGAAACAGGGAATTAACATATATTTTTCATTTTGGACCATACCATTTATGTTACGATTTATCGAGTTGAGAGTTGGGATTTTTGATTTTCTCTTTACTATAATACTCATCCATAAGATATATATAAAATGCGATCTTATCTTCGGTTAATTACTATGATACTGAAATATTGTCGCGACTGAAACGACTATTATAATTTAGTAATTTAGAGAATACTGTTGACTAATGTTGGGATGAAGGAGTGATATCTAAAAAAGGCATTGAAATAAAGCTGAGAAAGAGAGAGAGAGAGAAAAATTTGAGAGCTTTTTAAGTAATATTGCAATAACCTGATACTTTGATAGTAGAGACGTCAATTCTTTTCCGATTTGAAGGTTTAATATGATGAATATTACCATCTAGAACAGTACCAGACAGCTTTTCATAATGCAGCCACATACTGACCCTGGAGGACTTAGACTTTGAACTACTCTTCAGGCAACTGAGTTTGCTATGATAATAGGGAAGTAATTACGGACGACTGTAGTATACAATATAATATTCTTAAGATTTCCTTTCCTATTACCTTTTATGTTTGATTTGACTACTGTATTTTTAGTGTAGTGTCGGTATCGAATTTATTTTTATTTTTCGGAATTCGTGTGCATTCGTTTGCTTAATATCTTATGTTTTCTGTTACTTTTGCATTTTTATTAGCAAGAAATATTAAAGTTATTCAAAAGTCGCATGTTGATGTTTGTTTATCCTAACCGCTAAGGGGTTCTAACAGCTTCTGCACAAAGCAATGTCGATTTTAGTCACCCGTACCTTACAGAACTGTGTAGCTTTAAACGTGTGTGATGCACCAACTCAAACCAAGTACTCGTATAAGCGAAACGCTGCCACGCCTCACAGTCACTCGATGTCCAAATGCGTAAAATGCCGCTAATGTGTTGCCAATTATTTGTAAAATTCTAATGAAGCTCTACTAATACCGTTGCCTATTGGCATTTGTTTCGATTCCTTTTGCAAACCGCTATATAACAACAACACAAAACTCCTAAAATCCAAAAAAAAAAAAATTTAAATGAAAAATGCAAAACCCCCGAAAGGACCTATGACGCCCTTTTTGGCATTCGAGCGCCTCTTCTTCGCCGTCTTTGGACAGACAACGACCGTGGACATCAATCCTATGCGCCATCTGCGCCCCGAATGGACCGAGGTCCTGTTCAAGTTCGTATTCGGCATCTATTTGCTTGTGTCTGTGGTTGTTCTTATTAATTTGCTCATTGCTATGATGTCGGATACTTATCAACGCATACAGGTTGGTATCGCATGCAATTTATTAATCGTAAGTTTTTTTTGTGTTTTTTCTCTTCTCCCCCCTCCCCCTTTACAATTACAATTACTTAAATCATACGAAATAATGCTATGCAATAATAACAATAAAAACACACTGCGTTTGCTGTGTGAAATGGAAAATGGTGTTCGTCGTATATATGGTTACCACCAATGCTGTAACGGTTTGTTGGTGGTGTTTTTGTTATATTTATTAATTTTTGTTATGTGCCCCACCATGGGTCACATTGTTATTGTATTTGTTTTTGTATTACATCGGGATGTAGTGCGCATGCATCCGATTACTTCCTTTGAGTTGCTCTTCTTCGCCGTGTTCGGTCAGACGACAACCGAACAAACACAGGTGGACAAGATACTGAACGTGGCCGAGCCCACTCAGCCGTACTGGGTGGAGTATCTGTTCAAAATAGTCTTCGGCATTTATATGTTGGTGTCGGTGGTTGTGCTAATCAACCTGTTGATTGCTATGATGTCTGACACCTATCAACGGATTCAGGTAGTATTCTTTTACTGTGCCGAAACGGTACACACCATACTTAACTTCATATAACTATATTACTACAATACTTATGTGATTATGAGTTCTTGTTTTACCAACGCCTTGGTCTCGAGCCACTGAGAGAGTGTGTAATCTAGAGGATTTGAAGAAAATGATTTCAGTTCTTTTGAAGCAAAAAGTGAAATCTTATAATTACTTAACTATTTACAGAGATTTCCTCAAACTTCTTTCAATAATCTTGCAATATTTAACGTATATATAATCAAAGCTTTAATCCAAGAAAGAAATCGCAAGCATAACGAAATACAATGATTGTGATTTGAACGATTTTTGCAAGTGAAAGCTTAGTGCAAAGCTCAATACTATTTATTGCTTCTAAGCTCTCAATGCTTACAGAGCTAGCTAATGTAAATAAGCTTAAAGCCCAACAGTGCTTTATACTCAATTAACGATTATGTTAAGCTTTCACATAATTTACAGTAAGTCCATCATTTGCCCAGACTTGCAACTTCCGTCCAAGAAAAACCGACGTTATAAGTATTCGCAAGGCGATCTTAAAGATACAATTAATATTTTGACAGTTGTTTCTTTACGATAAAACAAATTGCTACATTCAAAAGCTTAGCTTGAATAACTTAGTTAAATAAAAAAAAATATTAGTAAATATAAATAGAATAGTAAATGTGTAACATAAAGCTTCTCTGTGTTCGCTTTGTCTAATAGAATAGAATAGCATAGAAATATAGCTTTCAAGCAAATGCCGAGCTTTTTTAGGCTATTCATAAAAAATAAATACGAAGACAGCGAGCTTTCAGTGTGAAAATACGAATAGTTTTAGTGTGTTATTGTCACATATGTTTGTGCTTTGTGTCTAAATATAATATTTGCATGTTCCATTGCATGACAATTATCCGTTTATTTCATTTCTGTACGAATCAATGTGAATTTCTAATATTGTTTTACTTTCAATGAAAAGTGAAAGCTTTCATTGTCTTGCTTTTAGGCGAGGTGCTTCTAAAGCTTTCATGCGCTAAATTGAGGTCTTATTGCATTACACAGAATTTAGCAAATGTAAAATAAGAGACTAATCACGACGGTAGCTGGTGGTAAGATCTCGATTTCTCTTCGACGAACAAGTGAATGTGAGCAAGTTGAGAGCATAACAATATTAGAAATGGTTTTATATTATTTTGAAAGCTTTCAAGCCTACACATATATACAGTACATATCTATATACAAAAAGTTCCTTTTCAGCATTAAATAGATATTTGTTTAATAAAATTAAAAGTGTTTACTGCTTCGAAAATTAAATATTGCATATAATATGTTTATTTCTCCCACACACGCACATATCATTGTATATATACGGGAATGCAACCCTTCATTCCTCCAAATGTCATCATATCATACATGCCTACTACTCGGAATGCGCTGTTTTTAAAAAACAAAAAAAAATTTAAACTAAAAATCAAATGTAAATTCAGGCTCAATCCGATATTGAGTGGAAATTCGGCCTGTCCAAGCTTATACGCAACATGCATCGCACAACAACAGCGCCATCGCCACTTAATTTAGTTACCACATGGTTTATGTGGATCGTCGAGAAGGTCAAGGTAAACAATAAGAGTGTCTAACAGCTGCTCTGCGGGTCTATCCGCCACTACAACCTACTCTGTACTCTGTAGTCTGAACACCAATTTTACCTAATTCTTAACTAGTTGACCTTTTCCCCAACCCATTTAAAGCAAAATGGCAACAAAACAAATTCTATTTCTTTCTCTCTCAGTTTTTTACTTTACTTTAATGGCAAATCACACTTTACTCGCACACTGGCACCCTGTATTATGTCCTCTGCACACCGTTATATTGTAAGCTTTGCACTTGGGCACTTCTGTTGTTCGTTGTTAGTGTATTTTATCACTGCTCATACTCATATGTGTTTGTTATCTATTGTTGTTGTTGTCTTTTGTCCTTAACTCCACACCAACAAACAAAATCGCCTGGCAACCTGCCATCCGCCACTGCGTTTACTCACCACCCGATCATCCAACACCACAATTGCATAATACTTACGTACCATACACGTTCTATACACGCCCTTCGCCAACGCCAACGTCAACGCACAGGCGCGCATGAAGAAAAAGAAGCGTCCAAGTCTGGTACAGATGATGGGAATACGGCAGGCCAGCCCGCGCACCAAGGCTGGCGCCAAGTGGCTCTCGAAGATCAAGAAAGGTAGGAAATGTATGTGTCGCTGCAATGCTGCTTTCCAATTTTAGCCCACCGAAACGAACAGCCACGCTCACTTCACAAACCACAACCGAGCGGTCCTCAGCCGGCCCGATATTGAGTTTGTGAAGTGTGCGTGCGCTCTGAGCGAGTTTAGCAGCTGCGCGTAGCGAAGTGAACCACACAAGTGGAGCTTATGGAAAGCTCACATGGCATACAACTTGCGTATTGCTTTCACTTACTTTAGTACAATCCGTAGTGTAAATATATAAATACTTGGGAGAGACGAAAGCATTGATTCCTCTCCAATTGAATATCACTGAGAATTGGCTCCCTAGCTTGCGCTAGCTCAAAATTTCGCAAATTCGCCAACAAAGCAAAGCACAAAAACTCATTTTATTTTTCTAATCTCTCGCTTCTATGAAATCAACAACAAAAACAACTACGCAACTGTATACATTCTGAATGGCCAGTAGACTCGGTGGCTCTCTCCGTCGTGCATCTCTCACCGCTTGGCTCGCAGACGAGTTTCACCGCCGCCAATCAGAATCGCATTGAGAACGTGGCCGACTGGGAGGCGATCGCCAAGAAATATCGCGCGCTGGTTGGCGACGAGGAGGGCGGCTCCATCAAGGACTCCGAAGCGGAGAGCGGCTCCGTCGAGGGTAGCGGTGGTGGCGGTACGGGCGCGCCACCGCCGCCTGCACAGGTGGGCAATAATGTAGCAGCAGCACCGCCACAAGAGCAATTGCCGCACGTGTAGAGAGTGCTTTACTCATACAAAAACTGCATTCATTGAGCATTTGAAGCACCCAACACATGGCTACATACTCATCCAGTAGAATCATCAGTTGAAGCATTGAAAGCTTATTACAGTTAGACTATACAGTGAATTAATTATTCAATTATATTACAGGTTTAAGTCAACAGCAAAATAATGTTGTTATTGTAATGAGTTTGGCAGATTTTGATAAATAACGAGCAAATTGTAATGATAAGTGTTAGTAGCTAGACGATTTAGTTGTATCTAAATTTCAATTCCAGTCACGTGCTTCATATATGAAAAGAGGTACTTCCCACTATGTCGACCTTAGATAGAATAAATTAATACAATTACTTCTTAAGTACTTAATTAAATTATATTAAGAAATTGTCCTTATAAAATTAAAAAAAAATATATAGAAAATAATATAATTAAAGTTGTTGTAATAGATTAGAGTAAAATGTTTTTGAAATTAACGAACAACAAAGCAAAAAATGTTTTCCAGTCGAGTCTAAGGATTAAACTAAAAGGTTCATCAATTTGTAGTTTAAAAGTAATTAAGTCTAATAATTTAATGATTTGAATTAATTAAATAAATTAAATTGAAGTGTATTAAGTTTAGTATTAATCTCACACAGATAGTCTTAATTATTCAGCGATAACCACACGAAATGTCCTGTATAGTATTAAGTGAAGATATATGTAAATATTAATCTTTAAACATTTAGCCATATATGATATAAGTCAGTCAAAATTATAATTTAATAGAGTTCCTAAATTTGTCATATATAATATTATATTTATTTTGAATTCTTAAATATTTTTTTGCTCAGAATCAAATTTATTACCGGATTTAGGCACCAATAAAAAAAATATTTTTTACTTTATAATATTTACTCAATGATTACACCATTATCCTTACATACATATCCTTAAAATTTTTTAAAGAAACTCTCATTACTTAGTCAGCTAATAAAATGGTCTTTGAACAGATCAATTTAGATTATTGTCCTCACGTTAACCGTCCGTTTCGATCACTATGGTCTCATAGCACTTTTTCTAGAACTATTTTTTTCATTTATTCCAATTATATATAAAAACTTAATATATAGAAGATATTTAGGCAATTTATAGTAAGACATAAGATATTTCTTAAAGTAAATGCATACTTATATCGAGAAGCATTCATATGTACCATTAAGTCACCACACTAAACTAAAGAATTTCAGTTTTTGTATCAAATTCATTGTGTAACTGTTTATTAAAATAAAAAAAAATGAAACGAAAATTAAAGTTTTTATTTTTAATAAAAAACATAGTTGGTTTTAAACATATCCCACTGTGCGTTGATGCGTGCGACATCAAGCGGTTTACAAATATTGGTACTTTGCGCCATCTGTTGGTTGAGTATAGAGTGTTCCAATACATGGTTTACTTCTTCGCTGTAGCAACTGCAGCGGTCGTCGGCAGATGTCGCGATAAGAAAGCCTTAGGTTTGGAAATAAAATGATTTGAAGTATAACAGTTGGTCTTATTCTCATTGTAGTGTAAAAATAGGTACATATGGGAATCCAATAAATCAATCAATTCTTTCTAGGTCTCCTCTAAGATATATCCGATGCTTCTGGAGATAATTCTGAGTCTTCTGAGAAATACAATTGAACTTCCCTAACTCCAATCACCATAATCCACAACTTCGAGTTATGAAAGGTAATTTAAGAGTTTGAGTTATGGAGAACTTCGAGTTATAGAATTTCGAGTTATGAAAGTTGAACTTTCAAGTCCATATCATTTCAATATATTGCTTTTATCATAACATGTCGCACTCTTTGGTTAACATAAAAAAATGCAACGAAAATGTGTCTTGCTGAAAAAGCTATTTATGAAGAGCTTTGTCCTTTCTTACAATTTGTTCCTTCAAATTCTCTAACATCTATATTTTGGTTAATAGGAATGTAAAGCATTGTAGTTCCCGGACAAAACCCTCAAATATACTCAGACATGGGAATCCATTGTAGTTACAACTACCTACAGGTGGGCTGTATCGATTGTATCCTCGAACTTCTGCTTCCATTTGTTTCCTTGTTTCCATAGCACTTACGTATAGAGCCGTCATGTTGGGTTACGCTAAAAAATAGGATGCCGTGACCGAGGTCTTACTTTGTCTGCTCTAGTAATTTGCTAAACTTCCGCCCCGGACCACGGCTAAGGGAGTTTCGTCCAATCCATTACAACGTGAACGCGAAGCCAACAATTCTAGATAACTACATTATACTAAAATATCGAAACTGAATAAGTACCGAAGAAAGTCGAATAAATGTTCCAATTTTGGTGTTGATATAGTTTTCTAATGACCTTACTCAGAGAATATAACAACGGTTAAGTTGAAGTCACTCTAGTATTCTCAAGTAAAATCGTTCTTCATTAGATTTATGAAGATGTGTGGCGATAGAAGAGAAGAGGGTTTCTTGTCATTAACTATTTGGCGACCATTTGGTGGCACGAAAGTTCCCACAGCCGAAAGTTCGATTAATCACCAATGCGGATGTGGATATATGTTAGTTTCGGCTGTTACTGTGCAGTTTAACCAGAATTGTGAAGCATCACGCAAGGCTGTTTCCCACTCGTTCGCAGAACTCTGAGATTCATCAGCCAGAGAATGAACAACATTCACATATGGTAAAATGGCAGATCAGTTCAGTTGCATCACACACAACAGCAAATCAGCAGTTGTCCATCATTCATCAAATTTGTTGCACATACTTAACCCAATGCTGGCTGAGCAAAATGCAACAACACGAAGAAGAAGAGCAATAAAATATGGCGACTGTGTGTGTTCGCGCAGCAGGTGACATCTTCAGTTGATGTTTAACGCTGACGTTGATCCTCTACTGTTCGCGTGTTTCACTTATTTGTTGTTGTTGTCGGTGCTGTAGCATGCAGGCAGTGTCAGTGGCAACACATGGCCCTCCATGTGCGAGGTGCACTTTCATTATTGTGGATTTTCGTATAATTTTGATTTGTTTTGATTAATGGTGAGCGACACAAACACTTAATTTGACAGAGGCGCAGGCGCCTCCAACTGCACGCCACCAACTGTCCAACAGTCCAGCAGCGGTGCTGACTGTGCAACATGCTCCACCAGTGTGAGCCAACAACGTTGCCCATCAGCTAAGAACCATCAGCGGCCATCAGAATGTCCGGCTGACAAGCTGGTAGGCACTTCGAGCTCAACACTTCGGTGCCTCCAACAGCCGTGAGCTGCATTTGGTGCGAGCGATCGTTTTGCTTGCTATTTGTTGTAACTGCGCAGTCGTCACCGCGCGCACACCAGCCGTGAGACAGATTCACACATATCCACGGACACACAAGTGTCCGGCTTGACGACTGGCTCACCACGTCTGTCTGTTTGTCCGTCCGTCCGTCCGTCCGACTGTCTGCATGTTTTCGGAAAACGATTTTTCCACATTCATTTCGAGAGATTAATTGCAGTAATCATATCAACACACACTGGTGCTGTTGTTTGCTCTGTTGGGCCGAACTGTATTTGCATTCGCATTCGTTAAAGACCTGCTGCTGCTGCTGCCGGTCGGTCGGTCGGTGATGGTGATCAATGATCCAATGATCATCTGATCATGTGAAAGTATACGCTCCGGCCAATGTTGAGATGTAAGCAGCAAATGCAATCAAGATGCTAATTTGAGGAAGATTAATAATTTACTTGTAAGAGAAATCATCTACAAATGTAACTACACATGTCACTGCTGGCAAGTACAAGATTTTTCCGGCCGATTAGGGCTGCGAATACCAGGAAAAGTCATGGGATAAATGAGACAAATGTAGAATTTACAATAATGAATTGGCTAATTAATATATGAGTATAAGTATATGGGTTCTCTCAACTAGATTAACAAAGACCTAGAAGTCCAAATAGAAGAAATGCTGGATAATATATGCATTTTGTGCCTTAAGGTTTCTTGCAAGTAGAAGGTTTCGTCTACAATTTTATAAGAAGCTCTTTAGAGACAATAGTACCCCGAAAGCTTGCCATTTGTGGAAGCATTCGTTACTTGAAATAACTTTTCTCAATATGCACAATTATTATATTTATGACTGAGAGAGCGATAGAGAAAGAGAGAGCGAGAGAGATAAATGCGACAAAAAGCTTTGAACAGAACGGTTTGAGGTCTCAGCTACCGAAGTCATCAAGCTGAAGGATGCAGCTATCCGAAAATTTATATTAAAACACTTTATTCCAGCTTTTATCCGATATCGCGACTACCGTCCGAACCAGAGGAATTGATACTTGCAATCGCCGGCTAATTATTTCACGAAACTCGCTCGCCAAATGCCGCGGTTCAAGGTAATTTATGTTGGCACATATTTTGGCATAATTGAATTTTAAACTCCGGTCCAAACCATAAATTTACGTAAATCAAAACCTCCAACCAACGTCATAAGCGTCAAATATAACTTTTCGCTCGAAGACAAGCACCGAACATTTACGACTGAATGGGCTGGGATGGAATGGCAACTGCATGGAAGATTAATTGAAATTTTATGAGCTTCACATTTTTCCGCGGCGCGTAGACATAAACAATCAGCGAAACCACCTTTTGCCAACCCTTGAGGTCATTCAAGGTGAAACGGTTGCCATCACCGACAACATTGACACCAACAACGGTCCCACAGCCACGCGCAAAGCTGCAACCGCTGTCGTGTCATTGCTGGTGGAGCCGAGACCGCGAGCCGCAATGGAAAAACACGTGAAAAATTTCAAACACATTAGACAAATGAACTGCCAGACGAACACGAGACGCGCTTTGGCTGACCGCCGCACTTTTGCGACTAAATGCCATATGCGTATAAGGTATACCTTGGAACTGAGCCGTGAAGTACGGACTACTGACAAATGACCGATCTCACTGACGCGATCCTGCTGACGCGCCAAATACAAATTAATAGACTGTGAAATTACGCAGCTCTGCTTGTGGCTCACGCCAGCCGCCTTGACACATTTAAGGCCCATTGAAGTCGACGAGATGGCTCACGGCCTTTGCGAACGCTTAGCGCTTTTGCACGCGTTGAGCCGAGCGCTGTCTTTGCCAGCCACCTTGGCGATGTGACGAAAGACACACGCCGCATGTGTGTGGCCATAACTTAGCGGTGCCAATTACGGCGTAAATGTGCCTACGATTTTTCACACAAATTTGACATTTGCAAATCTGCAGACGTCAGTGAGGCGGCAAGTGGGCGGTACCAAGTGGTCGCACACGAACCAACAACAATGGGTGTCACGACACGAAAGCGGCACACGAAAGTAAATCTCAAATTGATTTTTAATGTTGAAATTAACCCAAATTGAGAGTATTCACTTTCTGCTGACGCGAACTGCGGCCTTTGGGCCTGGGAACTGGGCAGTTGCCATTGCTCTTATACACATTTCGCATACTTTTGCTTTGGGTTCGTTGCGCAAGTTGCAGCTGCTTCGGGTGTAAATATTAACGAGCCACTCAAGGCTTGAACGTGGAAACGATGAAACCGCAATTTGAAATTTAACACTTAAACTTGTTGATATTTGTCAGTGTCAAGTGTCAGCAGTAATTACAAGAGCTGAGAGGGTGGCAGCACTTGCTCGGACATTCGCAGCGCCTTATTATGCAAAAATTCTGCTTGTAATTTGGTTCCATTCCGCCTATCAACAAACGCGATTGCTTGTTCATAAACATATCTTCCGCAATTCATATCCTTCAAGTGTCCTTAGCATATCCCTTTGCACTCACCCCTAAAGCAGATGAGCTGCGTGGATAAGCCGCAAACAACTGCAGTTGTATTTATGCTTAAAGCCTCTTCGCTTTAGTACTCGCTGCAGTTCATTTCCTACGTGTCTTGCCTTGAGAATTGTGCGATCTCATTTAAATTGGCTTAATGAGTTGACAATGCGTATCCTTTACACATATCCTTCATATAAATATCTAAGTGTCCGACTGCATGTCCACGCAATTCCGCAATTCCGCAATTCCTGCAGCAGCTGCGCATAATTCTTTTACGCCAACAGCGTCGCAAATGCATATTTATTTTAAGTACACACCTCCCTACACTTCATCGCGTGAATATTCGTGCAAGCGCGGCTTGCACACTTGAACTTGTCATAATCGCCTTGGCGCGTCGCCATCCTCGGCAGTGCACGTTTTCGCACAATGTTAACGAATGTCCTTTCAGCTTTGCATTCTACAGCCGATAGTCGACAGCGAGCAGTGAGCGGCGAACACGCATCCTTCACGATAATTGCGTGCTTAATTCAAAGCGATAACATTTCGCAGTCGACACAATTTCAGTTGTTGACGCTTAATTTAAATTGAAATTCCACTGATAACTGCGCTCGGCCGCTCTTCGAGGGTGAATATAGTTATCTGTATTTTATTTTATATAATATAAGTATTCGCATGTATTCGAGTCCACGCGGTAAATGAATAATGTTTCACTCAATTAAGGTTATAACTGTGTTTGTCATGGTGATCTGAGTCGTAATGAGCTGAGGGTCATATTCAGCTTGCTATCTCAAGCTTTCTTACGGACTGTAGAACGACTAATTTGGTAAGAATGGTGTTTAGAGGCGGTCACCAGCACCCAGATCCATGAGGGTCTTACAAAGTGCATTAGTAGCTTGTATGCGGCTTGGAGATTTATAGATTCTGCCATATGAGTTCAAAAAATCAAGCGCGCCAAAAAAATATTCAACTTTTAGATCTAGAAACCTCGTAGTTAGTCTCAGTAGATCTGTGTCTTTGTAAATCTTTTGAAAACTTTTATATATATGGTTATCAGTACCCAAATAAAACTCCGATCCATGATTTGAAAATCGACACTAAGTGTAAAAAATACAAAATTACAAAATGTTTTTGGCGATTTGAGAATTCCATGCATTCCTTAGTGCGTCATGAGGCCTCTAGTACTCCACTCGCTGAAGCTCACACGATTATCGAAGACGGTGCAAGGTGTGCGTGTTTCAGCGTCATTTGTAAATGCTACACAGAAATAAATGCAGCAAACTGTACAAAAATGACAGAAATTATTAACATTGCCACATTGCGTGGCATCATCAACTGTGTACGCAAGAGTCCTACAGAGTTCACAAATAGAAACATTTAACTGGTGCATATGTATATGTACATAATCGTATATGTGGATCCATGAATCGATTTGTACATTTCTGAGCTGGGACTATAGACGCACGCGTTTCTTGGTCACACGCGAAATCCGCTGAAAATTCAAATATGTTTTTGCTGATCAAGCGTAAATTCACACGCTGTCCACCAGTAACCAGCCAACAGCAGCTTTTCATACACAAATATTTAATTGAACTACGAAAGCTCATTTGCAGCAGATGGTGGGGGTTGGAAAGGCTTGCGCGTTACTTTCCACACGAAAACAGTTGCACCCACCAAACGCTCAGCAAAACAAATTGAGGAAATTGTTCGCACCTGGCCGGTCATAATGTCCCCTACTTACTACTCACTGACTGCACACGGTTGCATGGCTGTTGATCGGCTGCTGTGGTCGGTGGCAACCGGTTGCTACTTTCACAGCTTCTACAGTGAGCGGTGTTGGTGTGGGTCGCAGTCGCCTCTTTGAATTTCCCAGTGATTTTCGCATACGTCACGGTCACATTTGTGCTACCATCACCCATCACCTGCTTGCCAGTGATCGTTAGGCGCTCATTTCGCCCGCTTGTCTTGTGTATCGAATGACCATTTGCCACCGCGTCGGCTGCTGCCGCTGCCAATTGTTGCCACCGTGGCCCACTCGCCGGCTACCTATTGGACTGCGGGCTGGGAAACTGCGGACGTGATTATATTGGCCAACGAAATTAAGCATTCTCCTCGGCGCGCAATTCGTAAAAGCACAGACACTGGCAGCGCTTTGTGCTTACCGTTAGAAATGCATTCGGGTTTTGTTGCATTGCCTTTTGTTGAACATGTCCCAACTGCTGGTGTGACAAATGAGATTGTGGGTGGCAGTCATAATTGGAAATTTTCACATCATAAATTGAAAAAGGAAGCTTATTTATTCCATATAATGAATATGGTCTGTCGAAGGCATCTTTATTGATAAGATCGATTAATAAATTTTTACTCGTAGTTATCAATGAACCAACGCCATTAGCTGTCTCGCGTCTATAACGCATACCGGATTGCATTACTTCACGGTCCTTCTCGACACTTGTAGCAAGGCTGAGACCGTGAACATACTCATTGTGCCACGGTTTCTTTCACGAAAAGTTGTAAGTCGCTTCCTTTACCTTCCCTTCTCTAATGTCTTGACCGCAGCCTTTTTTCCTAAGTTCCCTTTCCTCCCAAGAGTTTGCGTTCAAATTTCACGAACCAGTGAACTTACGAGGTTGCAAGTCTAAAGACATTTTCTTACTCCCATCCCGGGAACTTCGAGATTTTAAAATGTTTGACCAAAATCAAGGGATTGTTAGAGATGTATCTGATAATATGGACTTCGTTGGATCCCATTGCATTGGACATAGTTCTTTTAGTTTTTGTTTTCCTAAAGCTACTATAAACCAATTATCCAGACAGTACATACGGACAGGCCTTTCTTATTTGGTGGCATGCCATCACATAGCACTTTCATATTAATTCTGTTGATGGATTTTATGACGAGTTGAAGATACATTGAGATTAATCTAATTTGAGTAATAAACGTCGTTTTTCAAAGGAGCAGAAGATCTGCAAGGCTTGTGCGCATGCGTGTATTCTTTTGCGCTGCGGGCATTGGAAGTCGTCGGCTAAGTGCTGTATTATTTGCAACAAAAACATTGTGGCAACAGTTTGTCTGTCGTTTCGCTTCACAGTTTCTCACCATCATCTTGCAACAGCTTGCCACACACTACTCTGTGTGGTTGCCACTGCGGCACTCAATTTAATTATAAAGTCGGCCTCTTTGGCATTTCGCCGCCTAATGATCACTGGTTGATGGCCACCGTTAGCATGAGGGAACTCAAGTTTTTGGAGGAATGTGCGTGTGCTTGCTGAATTTGAATTCTTCGCTGAAAGAACTTTTCAGAACTTGAAAGCTAGCGGAGGTGCCGTGCCTCTTGGAAAGTATTAATATGATTTCTCAAGGTGTTCGAAACTTCAATTACCAATTTTCTTTGATCCCAATGTACTCGTTTTAGCTGTCTACATATTAATTAGTACCATTTTCGTGAAATATTTTTGCAGACACAATATGTGTGCTCATCCAAAACATTTTGATTACAAGCACAAGCTAGCTAATAGCGTTGCCAGATTATTTCATTACGTCTAGCAAGTAATTTATCGCACTCCTTTTTTATATGCGATAAGATAAACGCTGCAGCCTTTGATCTTTCGCTTGGCCCGAAATTGGCGGCACTTGAGACCCCAGAAACAACGTCACACTTTAGCTCCTAGTCCAACAGATTAATAGCAAAATGGCAGAAACAACAAATCCCGCAAAAGTAAATTGCTAATGAAACCACTTACAACAATTTCTTAGACCGTCCCTCACACCACGATTTCTCTGCGTTCTAACGGCTATGTCAAAATACTCCCTCACACACACACACTGAGAGAGAAAGATGAACAAATACGTGTGCGATTAAATGGTACGAAAGCTAAAAAAGCAGCAAGCCATCAGCATATTCGCATGATCGTGCTGGCGTCTGCCAAGCATAATTCCTTTGATCTTGCAGCGCATTCGATCAAATCGATCAAAGCAATTTCTGTGGCCTCTTCGGCGGCGAGCGCCGTTCAAGTGCTCGACTACAAACATAAGTATATACACAGCGATGTGTTGGCAAATACGAGTACATTTACACCAATTGCACTGATCAATCGAGTGATCGAAGCAACAACAACAAAGCCAACAATCGAAATCGCAGAGTTGCAAACAAACATTCCGCATGGATTGCGAGGCGTTGCAAAGTGGTTTTTCCATTCTTGTTGTTTGGGCTGCATGGCAAATTCTTAATAGTCACAGAATAATTTCTTCGCACTCATCCGCACTCATTTGGCACTTGGCAATTTACCTGCTACGACGCTCAGCGCCAACCGACCGACCGAACACGTGACGTTCGTGGCCCATCGCTCAACGCGTTTACACTTCTCGCTCTACTCGTTTCAGCACAGACACACACACGAGTGGCTGAAGTGTAGCAGAGTCTTGCGTTTATTCCCTTTTTCATTAATCCTCAGTGCTGCTGCCGCAATCGCCGTCCCTGCCGTGCCCCGTCGCAGAGGCGGTACGCATAGGCTGTGGCAGCTTCGGTTGCTGCTGTGTCGGCGGTTTTGCTATAATTAAGGACCTGGGTGTAATTTGTACACCTATTTAGGATCGCGTTGATTACAGGCCGGCACATTATTGCGCTTGACACCTAAAGGGTCCAGAACGACGCGGCAAATCCACCACCAACACAAACGCCAGCCACACCAGCATCAACAGCATTTAAGTGAGATTGTGCAACAGCCTCCTTGCTGCTGCTGTTGCAATGCGGCGTTTGCGGCCGGCAGTCGGCAATTGGTCTGTCATGGATCCGCCATGGATCTGGTGCTGCCACATTGCTAGTTTATTGGCGCAAAGGGTTGTGTGTGTTCAGCACGACGATCCGGTGTGCGAATGGGGCAGATCAGAAGTTCAGATTGGGCAGCCTCCGTGCCATCCGTAATGTAGCCAGTGAGGCAGACGCGGTTCGCCAGCCGAAGGCACTGGCAGTCAACCAACCAATGTTGCTTGCGTCCTGCCTGTTGGCGGCTGTTGGACTGAGCGGATGAATGAGCGGTGTAAGGGATCTGGCATGGCGCGCGATCAACCGCTTAGCCAAGCAGTTGAAGTGGATTTATTAGCTGACGTGAGTATTTAGTGTTGACGGCAAAGAACAAAAGGATTTCCCTTCAATTCGCCGTGATTGAGGCGGTGGATAATACTGTCGTTGTAGTTAGTGAAGTCAGCAGCCAGCTACAGCTCCGGCATATAGGGTCTGGAGTAGCAGACAACCACAACAACAGCAATAGTAAGGGAAGTTATTAGAAAATGAAAGTTTAGTATCTCTTTGCTGAGTAATTATGTGAACGCAAGGTGAGGCATGCCGCTGCATGTGTGCGCTGTTCTTCCGTTTGATTGAATTAATGCCTCACTGTCTGTCTGCTCTAATACCTCTTCATATTTATTTTTGAGATACAGATGTCAGATTGCTACGCACACACACATTGGTGGCAAGTGGAAACACCTGCTTCGCACAGAGATGTTTGTGCATACATGTGTTGCATGTCTATTTGTAGCCAGCTTATTTTATGGTGAATTCTTGTGAGTATACCAGTGATATAACATAATGCAAAATTTGGCAAGCAAAGTAGTTTTATGATTTTTAGAAAGTACATGTATGTACGAGGTGTGTTCAAAAACTATCGGGAATTTTCGTTTTTTGAAAAAAATATTTATTAGTTTGTCTACATTAATGTTGTCGTCCTCAAAATAACTCCCAACCGATATTATTGTCGAAACCCTTCTCAAATTCGATCATTGGGATAGTCTTTGGTTCTTTCAGCGATTTATCGTATAACTGTAAAACGACGGCCCTTTAGGTTCTCCTTAAAAAAATTAACTATTAGATTTTTGGAAAATTATAAATTTTAAAATTCTCGTTATGTTTGAACACACCTCGTATGTCATAGTAACTTCCAAAGTCAAGAGCCTTTTATATATTACTAGCCGACCGCTCCGGCTTCGAACGGCTTTAAACAAATAAAATTTAAATATTTAATGATATTTAATGATATTATATTGTATTTGTAATGAGCTAAATCTTGATTACGACCTCTAGTCTTTGGTGTCCGATGAAGATAGCGGAATAAAACTTTACACCAATATTGATAACGATTACAGGAAACGGAAGTCTCATAACGGAAGCGGATATGATACAAACCGAATTCTTCTATAAACAGGAAACATTTATGTTAAGCCCAGAAGCTGAAGCTGCTTCCGTCACTAAGCACTTTCTGGAGAAATTCGGTCCATATCGAACATCCGTTTCCGGTTCCGGCACATCATTCCCATATCTGGTTCCATCGGTTAACCCATATCTTGTTTCAGTTGGCTCATTCCGTGTCCGGATGCCCCACTTCCAGTTTCCGTAACCAATATTCAGCCACCTCATTTCCGGTTCCGGCAATATCGTTATCCATATCCGTTTCCGGATACCCCATTTCCGGTTCCGCCAACATCACATCCTGTTACCCCATGAGGCCAATAACCCCACACTGATCACGTGATGTCACATCAAGGTCACGTGATATTTTTGTTTACAGGTCAATGACCCCTCCCAGATCACGTGATATCACATCAAGTTCACGTGATATTTATGTTTACATTTTGAGTGAGGTCAATGACCCCAACCTGATCACGTGATGTAGTTCACGTGATATTTTTGTTTACAAGTCATTGACCCCGCCCAGACCACGTGATGTCAATTCAAGGTCACGTGATATCTTCGTTTATATTTTTGAGTGAGGTCAATGACCCCATCCTGATCACGTGATGTAGTTACAAAATCACGTGATATTTTTGTTTACAAGTCA
Source organism: Zeugodacus tau (assembly GCA_031772095.1). Classification (NCBI taxonomy): domain Eukaryota; kingdom Metazoa; phylum Arthropoda; class Insecta; order Diptera; family Tephritidae; genus Zeugodacus; species Zeugodacus tau. The sequence goes on from CM062651.1 coordinate 78,277,188, forward strand.
TTGACCCCGTCCAGATCACGTGATGTCACATCAAAGTCACGTGATATTTTTGTTTACATTTTAAATGAGGTCAATGACCCCAACCTGATCACGTGATGTAGTTACAAAATCACGTGATATTTTTGTTTACAAGTCATTGCCCCGTCCAGATCACGTGATGTCACATCAAAGTCACGTGATATTTTTGTTTACATTTTTGAGTGAGGGCAATGACCCCGTCCAGATCACGTGATGTCACATCAAAGTCACGTGATATTTTTGTTTACATTTTGAGTGAGGTCAATGACCCCAACCTGATCACGTGATGTAGTTACAAGATCACGTGATATTTTTGTTTACAAGTCATTAACCCCGCCCAGATCACGTAATGTCACATTAAGGTCACGTGATATTTTTGTTTACAGGTCAATGACCCCACCCTGATCACGTGATATCATTTCAAGATCACGTGATATTTTTGTTTACAGGTCAATGTCCCCACCCTGATCACGTGATGTCATTTCAAGATCACGTGATATTTTTGTTTACATTTTTGAGTGTGGTCTTTGGTGTCCGATGTCTTTCTCTTGGATTATGAATTGAGCTTGTATATTTCTAATATTTTGACGATTTTCGGTTTTAGATTAAGATTCTCCATCATGGAGTCTTTTTGATACCCTCACATGGAAACTATTTCCAGAATGTTTAGATTATAGCAATAAATATAGCCTATGTTACTCGAGGTGAATGTAGCTTTCGAATGGTGAAAGATTTTTTTAAATCAGCAAAGTAGTTTTTGAGCTTATTCATTACAAACATACATACAAATCTTTCCTCTTTATAATAGTAGCATAGATGTAGGATGAAAAGTATTTTTCTTTCTGAGTTGAATATTTTCCTTTCCTTTTTGTGTAAAAATAAATTTAACCGAATTAATTTGTTTTAATTAATTCTAATTTATTTTGTTGTTGTAAAAAGATAAATTTTCGCTATATCTGGCATTTATTGTTTTAGATATTTTTTAAATTAATAATTGCGATTTTATCGCGATGTCTGACCATAATTTATGGACTTGGTGACCAAAGCGCAAAGCGCCGAGTCGCATTTGCGAAATTTGTCAACAATTGTTGCACTTAACGGAATTGTCGAAAATCCAAAAATCTACAAATTGGGCGTTTTAATTGTTTTCGCAGTCACATAAATTGACAGCAATTGACCAGCTCTGGCATTTAGTGGCAATTGCCTAAAGACGAGATTTTTATCGCAGTCAGTTGTTGGCTATTGAATTACAGGCTACACACATTGTTGTTGTTGTGGTTTGTAGTTTAGTGTATTGCAGTTGCTTTCGAGCAAATTAAAATAATTTAATTAATTCAAATTGAAATGTTTGGAAAAAGTTAAAATGCTGCTGCTCCCAGCAAACATGCCAGAAGCATAATGAAGAGTACACATTTCAAGCGAATATTAATATTAACATACATATATACTTATACATATGTATATATACATATAAGTGTGCCATTGAAATAGTGTAGGCGTTGTAAATATAAATTTTGCTATAGTATAGTTATATATATATATATATATATGTTTGTATGTACGTACTAGTATAGGCGCGCGCTGGTATTTGTGTATGACAGCGCCACCCGCCGCTTTCCGAAATGTCACGCAAATTGTCTCATCCTCGCACAAAGCATAACAAATTAATAGCATTGACACTTTTTCGTTCGCGGAACCTGCCACACCACACCAACAACGGGATCAGCCGCGGGCGCAGACACGCCAAACACGGCAATGCCAGCAACTGGCCGTGAATTGCGGACGCTGCAGGCGGTCCCGTTAAGTGTGAAGCCTAACAACTTCAATTTATTTAAGTTATATTTCTGTGCAGCCACAAAAAAGCTGTGCGTCCAGAAGCTTTGCCAATATGCAGAACGCCACGTTGGAAGAAAGGTGCGCTCCTCTACAAATGCGAGCGTGTACACTTCACTGTGTCATATTTTGTGGAGGGAAGGAGTGTGTAGAACCCTAAAGATGAGCTAAGTTGCCTCGTGGATATAGTACAAACCATTTGGGTTGACATGAATGATGCCGGATATGTCACGTGATTTCATTTAACATTGCATTGGAATCGCTTAATATTGAGGGTCCAATAGCAGGGCAGAAACAGCATAAAGCATTGTTTCAGCTGACTACAAAGCGTCTGTCATTGACTACATATGTATGTACCTCTCCCCTTCTTAGCACTCGTGGTGTGTCTCAAGTCGGTTCCTCACTTGCTGCTTCACCCAATCACCAAAACTTAACGAGTAGCGAGCGACCAATTGCTGGGCCATGCTTGACACCACAGTTTCACTCCTTCGCCTGTCGTTGGCTGTCACAATTGAGGTTATGCAACATGGCTAAACATAAAAATATTAAAACATTAATTATTGTAAAGTGACCCGAAATGAGTTCCGATCTGTGCTTCGTGTAATTGTTGGTATATGTATGTACATATATATAGTTATATATAATATAGGTATGCGTGTATACCTTGCGATTTTCGTGATTATCGCAAATAAATTCGGGCAAATTTTGTCAAGTCCACATGACTGATTACAGTGCAGCATTCCCGATTTAATTGACCATACAAATTTGAAAGCAATTATTTTTCGTGTATTTTTCCAATTGCTATCGGAAATCGGTGGGTGAAAATCAAACGTATTTATTTGGAAAATCGCTCGGCGCTGACACATTGCAATATGCAATTCGTGCGAGTATTTACATACCTGGTGCTATACGCAGTGTTTCTGACGGTAAGTGATGTGAGGTTATATAGGATGTCTATAACTCAAAGTATCCACAGCAGCTGTGTGAGGGAAGTTTCGACTTTACAAATGCGGAATGTATTGTAAAAGATAAATCGTATGTTCGCTTTAAGACGTGTCTATTAAAATCGGTGAATCGGACGTACAAGTACTTTTCGATGCGTGCGGAATTTCCAAGACGTCAGCCAGTCGATAATATAACTGTGAGTGGCATGTATAAAATTGCTTTATTTCAATATTATTACTGTTATTTTGCACTGTAGGTGAAGGCGGCGCTGCTGCGCAAGGCAAATGGTTATAAACCGTTCCTCTATAATTTCACCATCGACGCCTGCAAATATATGAAGAGGCGTAACAATCCGGTTGTTAAATATTTACACGGATGGTTTGAGAAATATTCGACCATCAACAGAACCTGCCCCTATGGACCGGTCAGTATATTGCTAGCGATACAAAATTATTTGTATAATTTGTTTAGGTTCTATTCTTAGCAAGACGAGTTGGTTGATAAGCTTCCCATAAGTCACGTGGGTCATTATGTTACTAATGTGCTGCTATTTCCAGCTGGCGATTACGTTTTACATACGGAATGGTATTTCTACAATGTACTCGTCGCTATAGTTAAGGTATACGCCCGATTCTGAAGCAAAAATGTGACATAAGGAGCACCACCCAAGAGAAAAATAACATAAGCACACAAAAAAAAAAAGTTGGTTCTGACCCTTGGTCTTACTTGGTCAATTTCGTAATCAACGATTCCGAAACCCTCTGAGTAACGAGTTTCAAGGGGATTCGATGATTTTTTACCAAAGCAGTTCGTCATATTGGTTTTTTGGGGTTACGTCAAAACCCTGATCTGACCCAAAAGGCATAAGTAACCCCAGATCAGAACTAATTTTTTTTTTTGTGTGACAGTGTAATTGATCTCTCAGTGTTTATGACATATGTATGTATGTTGTTTGAAAACTACTGTTAATAATATTCAATAAATCCATATTGTGTGCACTGCAAGAAATATGTTTCAGTGAAATGAATGTGGTAAAATTTAGATATAAAGGCACATGTATCAAGTAAGAAATAAGCTCGCGGTGCGCTTAGCGTGCTGAAGCCACATCATTAGTGCAGCAAGATTTGCGCATGCACAACCGCATTAGATAGCTAGAGCTATGTAGATGGATATGTCCACATAGTGGGCATGGGAGTACGCTGACTTATTCATTATTCCCCGATGTTTTCTTCGAATTCACGCCAAGTTTGCATTTTAATTGCGTAAAACAATTATCTTCTTCACAAGTCCAAAAGACAAATCTGTTTTGTTAACATTTTGACAACAACGCTGCACCGAACAACAGCTAACTGCATGGGGACGTGGATTAATAGTGGCAGAGTTGCCATGTGTTGCCAGAGTGGCGCGTTACAGTGCATTGACTTTGCAGCTCAGGCGCTCAGCGGGCGCATTTTCACACTTGCAATACACACGCCCAGCGTTGAAGGCACAATATGCCGCCCCACCCCCCATCTCCTATGGTACGTAGCGCCAGCACTGCAGCGGTCACTATGCTGCGGTGCGGTGCGTTGGCTTTGTTAGCTGGGCCGCCGCGTGCAGAGAAGATGGAAAATGATTTGTGGAAAATGTGAAAATTGCATGTTGAAATTGCATTTTTACACAGATTTGACTGATAAACTCCAACGCTTATACAATGTAAACTGTAAACAACAACAACAACAATGACAGCTGCATAAAAGCGCATGCTTGCATTGTTGCCCGCTAATAACAATTAGCAAAAACCAACAATGCAACAACAGCACAACACACGGCACACACACACACCCATCGAATAAAACGAGTGTTAATTAGTCAAATGCGGTGTTTTTAAATTTATAATTAAAAATGTGGCACGAATATGCACTGCGATGTGGATCGTTGTATTGAGTTAGTCTGTGGCGCAGATAAGGCGCTAAGGAGAAAATTTCTGTTGTGTCATTGCAATTGCGCTCTTATCGCAACTTTATTTTTTTTTGACAAGCGTGTTATCTCCATAATTATTTATAAATAATTAATTAATAATAGTTTTGCAAATAAAGTTGTGTTTTCGTTGAGTGCAATCATTTATTTTGCTTGCAACAGTGCATTCATCTCTCTTAATGCTTATTAACAGCGTCGGAATGCTATAAAATATATATTAATGTTAGATGAGAGAGAAAATGAGATTGGAAAAAGTAAATTTAACGGTATTGAATATAAGTGTGTGTTCAAAAAGTAACGGGAATTTTCAAATATCCAATTTTCCAAAGTGCAATAGTAATTTTTTTTATTTTTTGATATAGTTTGTAAAGGGAAAGGATGATACATTTCGCGATTCTTACTTTTTTGAAAGAAAAACACTGAAAATTCAAATTTAGTGGGGAATGCTTTATATCATTCGCAATAACATATTTTTATCAGATGGTCCATCCGTTGGGTCCATTTTTCGGCGAGTCGTTCGATATTTTCGACTGGTAACTAGCGAGCTGTTTTGCTTCAAGGCGTCAACGGTCGCCATTGACGGTTATGTTTTTAAATGTTGTTCTTGGTAAGTCTGTCCATGATGAAATGCCAAACAATACTGAACAAAAATAACATGACAGCTTGATACGACTCACGCGTGTTCTTTTAAGGGGTTATATACGGTTAGAATTTTCAAAAAATCGATTTTTTTTTATTTCATTTTCTTAATGTACATATATTTAATAATACACACAGAAATCGTTCATATCGTTCCGGTGAATATTTTCAAAGTTACAAGCAAATGAAAAATTTGAAAAGGCGTTTCAGAGTGCTTGGAAGTACAAGGTCCAAACTTTAAACGCGTTTTTCTCAAAATGGTGTTTTCAAAGTTGGTGACCAACATTACTCGATAACGGCTAGACCGATTAGTCTCAAATTTTAACACGACCTTCTTAAATATATTTTTTAGTAATTAATCGAAGATTTTTTCTCTCCGATAAATATTTTTTTTTTATAAACAATTTAAGGCCGAAATTTCGGTTTTTGAGAAACCGCCATTTTGTCAAAAAATTTTATTTTGCTTATTCCTTCGATTAATTACTAGATTTAACATTATTTTAACGAAATCTGTTTGGTTTTTTAATTTCGGATGATCCAGTTCCGAGATATAGTGGTCACCGCAAAACGTCTTTTTTGAGAGGAGCTCCTGGAGATCAGCTGTAGCTCTTTTTCAAATAAATATTTTTACTAGTACTAAGTCTTAAAATACAGTTAAAAGATACCATAATATGTGTATAAATTTTTGGATCAATAAATTAAAAAGTTTTCTCAGAAAAAATTCTGGAAAATTCACTTTTTTTCGGCCGTCTAACTGTGTATAACCCCTTAAGAAAGACTATTGACAGAGTACCTCTGATTGGAGCACCCGTTACATGTTCCTGTAGTACGGTCTAATTGTCAACTGTAATCATCGCTTTCCTTGTCTGTAGCAGCCGCTAAGGTTAGACGTGTCTTTATGAGCTTGGCAATCTTTTTTTATTTTTAAAGCGCATAATTCGTTGTTTGTTCGTGAATTTTTGGTCAAAAACAATACTGTAACGATGGTCCGGCCTCCATATTCGCCAGACATGACTCCGTGTGACATTTATGTATTTACAAAATTGAATGGACGTCGTTTTAGAAGCATGCGAGAAATCGCTGAAAGTGATAACGTTTTCAAACAGATGCATTTTATAACTAAATTGCTTCTTGACCCAACAACCCAATGAACACTAGGAACCGACCGTATTCAAAGGTAAGTCTGTTCTAATAGCTTGAACTTACTCAATTCGATATATTAACCTGAGAACCTATCAGAGACGGTCTTCAAACCGCTGGACTTAGTACGAAGTGTTAGTGATTTTGAAGCTCTCTAAATTGGCATTATAGACATCACAAAACATATTTTCTTTTCACTACATTGTGAACCCAATCGCCATTACAGCCATCATTTATGCCAAAATCAGTTACATACATACATACAAACATACATACTCCCAAATGTGCTTATTCTTCCACTAGTAGATGTACCGCCACTCTGCCCCCAGAAAGCAATCAAGTTGCTGCGGCACAAGATGGCGCTTTGACGCTGCGTCGGCACTTTTGAACGCGTTGCACGTCTGTTCACTGCTATCTGCGCCGTTTATGCCGTGGCCACTCTGCCAAATTATGGCGCATTTAATTTCGAGTCTAAAGTTGCATGCGTTAAACACTTCGCAGACAATGTGTTGAACTTATGCGCCAAAGCGTTATTGCTAAATTGCCGGCAATGGCTTCATACGGCAACACATATAGTATATGTTGTTTGTGTTGTTTATTATGATTTTATATTTTGCCGATTTTTTTTCTCTAATATAATAATGTAGTTGAAATTGTTTTAACTTTTGCAGCTTTTTGTTTTTTGAATGAAAATTATAGCTTTGTGGTTTTTGTTGTTGGAGCGGCAGAATATTGATGGATAGTGTTGAATAGCCGCCAACAGGCAGAAAGCAAAGCGAGAGAGCCAAGTGGCGCGGTGTGCCCCAGTGGCCAGTAATTGCATGCAACTGCCGGTGTTGTTGGCGCGGCTGCAAGTTAAACTGATTTACATGCAAATTTACGAAACAATTTGCGCATAATTAGCATTTTTGCGCTCGACTGACGCAGCGCAGCAAAGAGCCGGCTGGCTGTCGGTGATACCTGTTTGTGCGGCGAACTTGCGCTTTTCAGCGGATGTATTGAGGCGTTAAAGTTTCATGAAATTTTACTGCACAGCGCAGTGTATATAATTATTTATGTACATATATACATAAATATACTTATATATGTATGTTTGTGTGTAGTTCGCAATAAAAGCGCCGAAATCATTTCAAGAGACAGCGAAACTTTTTAATTGTGCTTTTTGTTGCTTGAAAAGAAAAAAATAATAAACGCCATTTATGTGCCACAATAAATAATCGACAAATGTTCAATAATAAATTTGTCACGCCAGGGGGTCCCATTGACAGTTTCACGTATGCACGCATATGGCCAAAGACAACACCTTAACCGCTCAACCGCTCAACCGTTCGAGCGTCAAACAATTCGTAACAATTATATTGAAAAAACAAATTGGTTCACTATAAATGCTTCACTGATTTGGTGTATGTGTTCAATAGGTGGCTGGCAATTAAGTGACAATTTGTCTATTGTTCCGTTAGAAGTGTCATATAAGGCTAGCATACCATATTTCGACAGTAACAGTACAAATCCATGATCATCGTACACCTCCGCCGATAAAAAAGCAATACAACTAGATCATTCGTCACGATCGACTGATCAAAAATAAAAAGTAAAAAAAATTGGAAAAAATTGTGTTCTACATGATTCTAACAGTACAACTATGGATATTTCAATTTATTTATTTAAATTTATTAATATAACAAACAATTTGACTCACATATTCGGCATATATATGGTATAAAGTCCATTGAAAGTTTGAAAACCCTAATATTAGGCATGTGGGAGATAGATGAAGTTACGACCCGATTTCACTCATTTTTGTCACGGAGACATATTATTAGAAAAAACATATTCCCTCAAAATTTCTTCAAAATATCTGAGAGACTTAACTATAATTTCGGTAAAAAATTTGTAAGAAGTACTGAGGTCCTCATGTTCGATATATGGGGCCTTGAAAACCTATGGTCCGATTTCGGCGATTTTTAGTAATGCAGTATTTTGCAAAGTTCTGTTCCAATATTTTCACTAGTGCTTACTTTATATATTGTAAAGTAAACGACTCAGATCGACTTCAAAGTTATGGTATATAGGAAGTAGGCGTGGATGTAAACCGATTTGGCCTATTTTCACAACATGTCATTGAGATGCAAGGAAAATATGACAAACCGAATTTCATTGAAATTGGTCGAGTAGTTTCGGAGATATGGTTTTTGACCCATAAGTGGGCGGAACCACGTCCATTTAAAATTTTGTATACCATTTGGAGTGCAGCTCTTCTTTAATAATCTCTTTAATACTCTCGTAGCAACTTTGTTGCGAGACATTTTTGTGTCTTTAAAAAAAAAACCTTTTTCTATTTCCTACACTAATGTTGTCGCCTTCAAAATAGTCCCCATTCGATATAATGCACTTCTGATAACGCTTCTGTTTGAGATAACCTTTGGTTCTTTCAGCTATTTCTCATATGCTTACAAAACGACGACCCTTTAAGGTTCTCCTTATATTTAGAAATAATAAAAAGTGATACGGAGTCATGTCTGACGATTATGGAGTCTGGGGCATAGTTACAGTATTTTAATTTTATTTTAGAAATTTAAATTTCCGTTATTTTCTGAATACATCTCGTCTATGGAAAGCAGTCATGAAAAAGAGCTCGAATCTTTTTTATTCCCCAAAAGTCATATATATTCTTGGGAAGAATGCTTCGGTGCATACGCTAACAATTTCTACTTTTCTGTCCAGCTATATTCTTGAAACTTTTAGAAAACATTATCTTTACCTGTTTTATGCACTTTCAAGTTTCTGTTTCTGTTCCTGTTTTTATAAATATAGGAAATATAATTCAGGAGAAGTTTCAATAATGCACTTCAGATAATTTTTTATCTAAATATACATATATATGTTCAGAGCAAAATATTGCCATGTACATATGTCCACCCAACCGCTCATTACTGCCGCGCTGCACCGAACTGTCATTATTTTGACATTTGGGAACTTTGTTGAAAACTCGTAAATTATCTGCTATTATTAGGCACAGCTCGTAGGCTTCAATTGTCGTCATCGCAAACACAGTAATAACAACAACAACAACACACAGTGTCAACACATCAACATTGCAATTATGAGCGACGGTGGCAGAGTCAGTGTGAACGCCATCACCAATGCCATCAGCGTTGCCAGCCCATCAACGACGGGCGGACACAAACACTCGAACACCACACAGCCAAAGTAATAATCGTTTAAGTTTATTACAAATTTGTGGATTTTCGTCAATTTCCCATTTTTGGCGCTGGTAACATTGCACTAATGATTTTCACCTTTGTACTAAATTTGGTGGTATGCCTTCGCTGTGAGCTCATACAACGGCTGGTGGCAGCTGTGGTGGCGCGCTGGCGATTGCGTAGGTGCAACGTTTATTGGCGTTTTGATTGGCGCGGAAGCACACACACATTCGTTGCTTATGAAGGAGACTATGTGGCCCGCCTTCCTTTCGACTCCAGCTTGTTGGCCGCCTGCCAGTTGGCCGTCATTTGCTCGCCTCCAAAATTACTCCGCAATGTAATAATCACAGTAATGAACGTTGACAACACGCAACATTTGCACGATGTTGGTGGGTGGATGTTGTTGGTGTTGGTGTTGGGGTGTGAAGCATGAACGCCATAATGCAGACTTCACCAACTTCGCTGTTGTAGCGGCATAAATAGGTGATTTATCCACTCGTAATATTATGCAAGTAATTGAGCATTTCCTCAAACTCTTCCTTCGCTTAATGAGCGGTGTTGGCTAAGTGCCGTTATGTCGGCGCCGCTTCATCGAATTAGTGGCAATGCGAAAATGAAATTTGGTGAAACATGGCGAGAGCTTAGTTGAGGAATGGGTAATCGTTCAATTCATATTGAGTACTAAAATTGATTGATTGCTATGGAAGACTTCTTGGAGTTGGGGTTAAGTGCGCAATTAATAGGCAACCCCAACTTCTTTGATATATAACTGTAAACTGTGCACTTATAAAGTCTTAAAGTCTACAAAGGTTGTTAAAAATCTATATTTGAGGTTAGGAACGTTTTTTAAATATTTTTGGGTTAAGCTAAACTGGGATCCCCCGAGACACATTGTGTATTTCAAAGCTGTCAATGAAATATCAGTTCGAAGTCCATCCTTGATTCAGATCACAAGAAAAAACATCTTCAATTTAAATTTATTTAAACTCAACTCTAGAGTTACCGACGGAATTTTTCGACTGTGGTTGCTAAGCTTTGAAGCAAGCAACGGTATACTTACTCAAATGCGTTGTTCTTTCACTCTAACTTGAGCCAAAACCAGTTAAGCTAACGGGTGATTTTTTTGAGGTTAGGATTTTCATGCATTAGTATTTGACAGATCACGTGGGATTTCAGACATGGTGTCAAAGAGAAAGATGCTCAGTATGCTTTGACATTTCATCATGAATAGACTTACTAACGAGCAACGCTTGCAAATCATTGAATTTTATTACCAAAATCAGTGTTCGGTTCGAAAATTTTTTATCGACAAATTTTGTTCAGCGATGAGGCTCATTTCTGGTTGAATGGCTACGTAAATAAGCAAAATTGCCGCATTTGGGGTGAAGAGCAACCAGAAGCCGTTCAAGAACTGCCCATGCATCCCGAAAAATGCACTGTTTGGTGTGGTTTGTACGCTGGTGGAATCATTGGACCGTATTTTTTCAAAGATGCTGTTGGACGCAACGTTACGGTGAATGGCGATCGCTATCGTTCGATGCTAACAAACTTTTTGTTGCCAAAAATGGAAGAACTGAACTTGGTTGACATGTGGTTTCAACAAGATGGCGCTACATGCCACACAGCTCGCGATTCTATGGCCATTTTGAGGGAAAACTTCGGAGAACAATTCATCTCAAGAAATGGACCCGTAAGTTGGCCACCAAGATCATGCGATTTAACGCCTTTAGACTATTTTTTGTGGGGCTACGTCAAGTCTAAAGTCTACAGAAATAAGCCAGCAACTATTCCAGCTTTGGAAGACAACATTTCCGAAGAAATTCGGGCTATTCCGGCCGAAATGCTCGAAAAAGTTGCCCAAAATTGGACTTTCCGAATGGACCACCTAAGACGCAGCCGCGGTCAACATTTAAATGAAATTATCTTCAAAAAGTAAATGTCATGAACCAATCTAACGTTTCAAATAAAGAACCGATGAGATTTTGCAAATTTTATGCGTTTTTTTTTTTTTAAAGTTATCAAGCTCTTAAAAAATCACCCTTTACTTACATATCTCCATATATGTACATAAGCACTTATATACCCACATATGTGAACCGAATACCACTCCAACGAAAATGCCTACGAAAGCCGAATGCGAATCAAAAAACAAAAGCAATCGCCTTGGCGTCGGTGTGAATGTGGTAGCGATCGCGTTTCGAAGGCGTGGAATGGCAAGGTGCTGAAGATGAGCCAGCTAACTGGTTGGGCCAGACGATCGCCAAACAAGTTTTCTGAGGCAGTAAAATTTTAACAACTTTGCGCATCTTCGGTACAACTTTGGCCGCGCAGTCGTTAAGGTGTTGCTCGCCTTGTGTGAGAAGCTGTTTGGAAGACGAATCAGTTCAACTTTCGGTATCTGCTTCGCGCTTGTTGGTGGAGCAAAGCTATTTATTTATATACATGGGCGACGCCCACTTAAGTACTGCCAGCTTGATGCTGTCTCCGCAGCGTGATTATCGCTTCCTTGGTGTATGGAGTGTCGTGATAAGTTGTTGAAAAAATGGCCGCTGCGATTAAGTGGGCGAACCGTATGTAATGCAAGTATTTTACGGACGGAGAATACATGCACGAACCGAATTGGCAGGTTAACAGGTTTTATATATAGAAGAAGAACAAGAAGAAGAAGAAGAAGAGGAAGATGCTCTAAACATAGTTAATCCGCTTTGCGCAGTTGCTTCAACTTGAAGCGTGAATATTTCACACATATGCAGCGTTCAATAGAAAGAAGTCAAGTGAATATGTGTAAGCATCCACACTTTTTGCCATTTGAGTATTAAAAGATCCTCTATAATCCCCTATATCCTTCGCACCAACGATCCTTTTCATTTTCACACACACTCGCAGAATCATTCGTGCATACATCTGTTGGTGGCTTGTTTACATCGGTGTTGTTTTTGAGGAGCGTAAAATTTCGAAAACTATCTCTTTGAAAACGCTGGCAACATCTTCTATATTCAAATCATGTATATTAGTGGCAAACGGATTTATGCCTCGTATGCCATGTTGCGCTCCCAGTTCGGTGTCGGTGTTGATTTTTCATCTCACAAAAGACACAGATTATCGGTGTTAGCTGTAGGGAAAACTTCACGCCTTTTATGTTGTAATTAATTTTACTACAATTTCCTGCATGCAAGGAAATTTGTTTGGTTTCGTTCTTGCTCAGATTACATTTTAGTATTTCAGCCGACCGCGGCGCTGCAAGTGCGCTGGCGAACGAAGACACACACATATGTCAGCGCCGCGCTCTAAATAATATATATTTTCATTCTTTCTGACCTTTGGTAGGCGTTTGGTGTAATCTGCGCCTTGGTTTGTGGCGTCTTTTGACAGAACTTGTCATTTGTACGATTTTCCATGCTTTTCAAAAACTACGATTTTCCTTTTAAGAATTGCCTTTTCAAGGTCTGTTTTATATTTTACATGGTTTTCGCTTAATTTACACACATTCATATATGTTTTATTCTCAGATTTATTGTGTGGTCCTTTGTGAATAATTACTGATGAATGCTGGTTGAAAATATTTATAAAAAATATGTTCGAGTTTTTTATATTTAAGAGTATCTATAGCACTGAGTGGAGGTCTTCATGTAAAAAAAGAAATAGTTATAAAAATCTTGGAAATATCATCTAGAAAATGTATTTAAAACTAGATATTAACTATTATGGGTCTCAGAACTTCGAAAGATTTCATATTATACATTATCGAATGTCGAACTATTTGACTTTACGTTAGATCTCTAATCGTTAAGCAATCGACTTTAACAGAACTTAGAACTCGCTATATACAATTTTACAACAACTCGCTAAATCATATAATGAAATCGGTTAAAATCTTTCCTTAACACTCTAATAGTACTTCTGTTGATTTCCATCACCTCATAATTGACATAATTCTTCAGATTTTAAAAAATGTATCATCTATATATACATATATACTCGTTGGTATCACCTTGATAATTTTTGTTGAATTTTGATTGTTGACATTGAAATAGCCACAGTGTAATCCGCTAAACACTGGAGCAATATTAGCAACACAAGCGCTAAATCATAACACAAAACATGTTTCTTTCAGTCACCAATACTTAATCTCAACTCTTTTTTGACACAATGGCTAGCCAACTTGTTTTAAAATTTTCACTTTGTGACTTACTGTCATTAGCTTAATCCGCGCTTAACACACGGTTATTAGCGTAGCAAATGTCAGAAATGTCAGAAATGCTTAACACAACGCATATTTGTCTTGTCGAGGATGAGAATGTGTAGCGCGAGTACTCAAGAAAAATCTGATAAAAATGTGTGGTCTGCAAATTAATCAAGTGCTCAGGGCACTCAGAGCTCAGGGTAGTCAGAGATGACCAATATATATATATGAATGTGTGTGTGTGTGTGTGTATTGCTCATTGTCATAGTGCTTTAATTCGGTAGTTTTTCTTGAGTTAACTGTGTTCATACAGACATATTAACAAATCAGCATGTGAAATATTACCAAAACGGCAGCATCCAACTGTGCCAGCGCGCACATCAATTTGACATACATACCCGTACATATAAAAGTAACATAGCCACAGAGAACTTACGCATAAATTAACAATTAATCATCATCAATTTTTCTTGTAAACGGAATGCGCTTGATGATTACAAAAACAGCAGAAAATATGGAACTCATGATAATGTAAGAAAATGGCCGCTAACGCAGTGTAGTGGATAGAAATACTCACTGTCAATGCATATATCCTAGATTGTTGTTGTTGTTGTTGTTGTAGTGGTTATCTAGTCCCTCTAGAACTAGCAAGTATGAATCAGTTGTCATCGAAGTGAACTAACAAGATGTCCCAGAAAAGAGGTGTTTCGACGAGGTTGGACCAATGGGAAAGTGGTGTCAGATTAATGGGGTTATTTTGGAAGCAAAAAGGTGGTATTGGACCCTGTGTTTAGTCCGCGGCGTGTAGTGTTGAACAACTCATCGGATAAATCAGACGGGTTTAATATTTGTGCTTCCATTCGACTTTGAATCGCACTCCACAAAAAGAAAGAGATGTCAAGAGAAAGGATTTTCTTAGAGATTATATTACTGTTGAGCTTACTGTTGAGAAAATGATGGTTTTCTCACGAAAATATCATCATCAAGTTCGATTGTATAATTTAAGGTGAATCATCTGTTAAACCATATTGAACGGCATATGACTCACTCGGCTGAACAACTTTCGAAAAACTGCGAGCTCCCCGAGTACTTCACTTCGTTAACAGTTATTGTACTTCAGCTTTGAGATAAAATCAGAAGCGTTGACATGCCAACTGCACTTCACGCTTTTCGCTATCAGTTCATGTACCAGAGATTAGCTTCGAAGGTACACAAAAAGCAAATCACTTATGAAATCACTTTAAATACAAACAAACACCAAACATCTGTATGCAATGAGCACGCGTGCCATTGTAGGTGTCTGAGGCTTTCTACGAAGAAAGCACCATTTCCAAGAAACTCAAAGCGGCCTAATCACGTTCGCTTCGTCAGTTTACAAGCACAATTAAAATGGAGAATAATGACAGTAACGTTTGACAGTAACCTCGAGACACCTCGACTGAACGCCGAGGAAAATGCCACCAAGCAGCTCGCGTTCCCTGGTCAAAAGCGTAAATGTAAAATTCCGCTTACGAAAACAACAGAACTGCTGTTTTCACGCCATTAGCCTTTTTAACAGATTTTCATTGCTTGACAAGCAACAATGACGTAACACAAAGAACAACACGCGGCATGCGTTGCAACAGCATTTTCATAATATTCGATCAAATTGGTGTTGTAAAAGGGTCCACAAGTCAACTTTGACCCCAAAGTGCCTGTTGCGTGCAACGGTAACGTGTGGCGTTGCCACATGCCGAAGACCGATCACAAGCGTTAAAAGCGCTTTTGTAAGCGCATGTTGTTGTTGTTATTTCGCTGGAAGCTGATGAAGATCGTCATCGACGACGTTTGGCGTGTCATTGATTGATGGGCCTTTCAAAGCGCGTCACACCAAAGCACGAAGAAAATGCTGCTTTGTTGTTGTTGTTGCTTGCTTGCTCTGTACATGAAGTACACGAAATTACTTTAAACAAAATATTTTGTTGTATTTACTTTTATTGCTTTCAACTCGCCAGCCATGGCTGCTGTGTTTGTTGTAGGTGGCAAAGCAGTCGAGTTGCGGGTTTATCGATAAGTTAATATCTTCGAGTTGTTGTTAATGCTGTTTTTGCTTTTGTTTTATTGCGGCAATGCCACCACTTACGGAATCGTGTTTACCGACTTTTTTTTTGTTTTTTTTTTCAGAAAATATAAAAAAAATTAAAATTGTGTTTGTTGTTTGTTGTTGTATATCTTTTTAAGAAAGTGTAATTTATTTACTTTTAAGCAGCGAAAGAGTGCCGTTAAACGTTGATGACAAGACATTAGATTAACACGATTAATTGCCGATAAAATTGTCAGACAGTTTGTTGTCCCTGACGCTTCGCTCGTTGTTGCATGGTCTTTGGTGAATTCTTGCAAAAATGTTGTTCAAGTTGCTGGATTTCATTTGGTGGCTGCTGTTGTTTCAACATTTCAACGAAACTACTGCGATACACGCCCAGCCCAAATCGCTGCTGTTTTTTCTGCTTTTGTTGTTGTTGCAACGGCTGTTACTTGGCTGTGCGTTTTAATTGAAATTTTGATATCAACTCTCCTACTTTTGCACTTCCATTACCCTTTTCTACAACAAAACCACTCGCCGCTGTCACAAATTTCAAGTTTTCTTCGTTTTTGTGAAATACACGTCTGTATGTGTCTGTAAATATTTTGTATAAATTCTTGTTATTTTGGAAAAATCATATAAATTCATCAGTCTGTCACTCAAACGCCTCCACTACCACCCACGCACCCTTTGACGACGCACCCAAAAATATGCTCTCATTCCAGCAGGATCACTGCCACAGCAACAATCTCATCGTTTGCATATGTTTATATGTACGTGTAACGGTATATAAATACTTGTGAAAGCTGCAGATTTTGTTTCACCTTTTTCCTTGCTTGCAACATATCACTCATGCATGCTTTCGTGGCAATAACCTATACAACAAATTGTTGCCACATTCATGTTGTTGTTATTGCAGTGGTAAGTGACTGCTACTGCTGTTTTTTTTTCCACACACTGGTAGCAGCTGTCATCTGAACCAAAGTTGACAGTTGCTCTTATATTATAGTTTACAACGCCTTTATTCTAGTAAAACCACGCCTACTTCAAGTTGGTGAAGGAGTATTGGATATTTTTTTGTTATGAGCTCAATCAAAATAATACTGAACTTCAATGAGATTGAGAGATTTGAGGACAAGGTAATAATCTATATGAAATTTCAAAATTCGAAGTAAAGGTCAGGGGCAAGTGGTCGAAAATTGTGTCTCTCGGCTGGAATTTATTCGAATCACCTGTGAAATCATTTTTAAGGGGCACATCTAGTGTGAAATTTCAAAAAATCAATTCTTTGTTTGTTTCATATTTCGGTAGATTACACCTTTAAAAATAACATATTCAAATTTCAAATCGATATCTCAAATAGTTTTTGAGTTATAGCAATTTAAAGAGCAGAAGCTCGGTAACAGTGAAAACGACCTTTAAACGCGTTTTTCTCGAAACAGCATTTTCCGAATTTACTGCAATGATTACTCAAAAACAAATGATCCGATCACTATCGAATTTTTTTTTACATGTTCTATATATAGTTCTCCGTATAATGACTTATCGATTTTTGATCTGATCAAAAAATCGAATTTTGGCAGGCCAAAAACGACCAAATTTTGGGTAAAATTCGACTTTTTTTAAACGCCGCCATATTGTAAATTTTTGAGTTTTCTTTTTTATCGTAGGTCATTGTACAGACAATATTATCTAGTTTAAGGAGAATTTTATTTATTTAGATTTCATCCACGGAGAAGGCCGGAATGAAGGACCTTTTATTCGCGCCGTTGGAGATCGACTATAACTTAAACAATATTTAATTTTTTTCTTCAAAAATTTCACTGTATATTCTTGAAACATGTATAAATATATTCTTAAAATTTTAAAATAATTGATAAAGTATTTTTTTTAATAAAAATTACATTTTTTAGGCCATTACACTAGGTGTTTAATAGCAAACTCTTATTTTTACAAAAAATCTAAATTTTATAGCCATAGCATTAAATTATATGCATTTCATTTCTTCTTGAAAGCCACTTGTCTGAAAAAGACACCTTTTATATATTTTAATATCTCACTAGATTGTAATTAGAGAGTGTCAAAAGCAATTGCTTTCACATAATCTCTACAACAATCTTTGGAGAACTCAATTTCAGCGCCCATTTTGAGAAATTGCCTTCATCATGAAAATTGTTGACACGCAGAGACTGGAAAATATCCAAAATTTCGTACACATGTAAATGGTATTAAGTGAGAGAGATTAAAATCGGCGAATTACAAAACACAAAAAGTTGCAGATAAGTGCGCACAGAAAGGGGGAAATGAAACTATCATTAAAGTAATTTGGCTGTTTGCAATGTACTAAACAATCGTTTGGTAACAGGATACTCGGCTAATATAACAGAGTTTTACATGTGTGAGAGCAATAATTATTACATATATTTATGTGTGCGTCTTTGCACGACTGCCATTGGTCGCTGGTAGCTGAAGCTCCCTTCTGCTCAAACTCTGTAAAAACAATTAATTTTTTTTTTGTTGTTATTTGGTTCTGTGTTGTGGCGTTGTGCGTCATTTTTGGTGTCACTGCTGTTAATCTTGATGAAATTTTTCAGCTGAAACCTGTCAAAATTTATCTGATTCCACCACTGCTAGCATTGTCTTTCTGCTACTTGTTACATGTGAGTGCGTTCGTCTGCCGGTGTGTACATTATGTACCCGTACATATATAATTTGCCAAAGTTGACACACACACATAAAGCACTTTTACATAATTTCGTTTTGTATGCGGTGACCCGCCACCACAGCAAAATGACATTTGTCATTATGACAAGTCAACGTTGTAATGTCAACGTTTCACCACAGACGCCACTCGTTCTCCGCCATTTTGTGTCGCTGGCACCTGAGCTCCTGAGCTGACACGCCGGGCTTTGCTTGGCAAACTGTCGCTTTAGTTGACAATTTCACCGTAATTAAGCTTATACGGCATTTAACTCCGTTAATTATGTTAATTTACACAACAACAATAGCAAAAACACAACAATTTTGTTTACACACAAAAGCGATGGGAGTGAGTTCCAGCAGCAGTTTTAATTACTCCCCACTGTTGGCTTGATGGCTAACAAAATAACTTTAAATGATTTGCTTTTTTGGCTGATGAACATAATGAGTTGGTCTATTGTGTAACAATGTGTGAGCAATAAACTAGAAAATCGTTGAAATTCAACAACATTTCAGGGGACTCAATAACAAACTGTTAGGGAGGGGGCCTTGCCTTTACTCACTTTTACAGCAAAAAATACTCTCGAAAATCATTAGATTTAACTATTTTGTATTTTTTTTTAAATTCAGCCAATTCTATAATATTAAAACCCAAAATCAAAATACACAAATATTTTATTCTAAATTTGCCGCCACAAATTCCTCCGCTGACCGTCAAACTGAAAATTTGTCGTTAGCCATTTTGGCTGTGTGTTTATTATTCATGGGAATCAAACAATTTTGGACAATTAGCGGCACTTTTTATGTCACTCACATATCAGTGGCGCGCTCAGCTGGCGCATTACCCACAAGTGACTGACAGGCTGACTGACACGTCAGTCAGTGTGCGAGTTTGTCAATTTCAGCGCAAATTTGTATCAACTTTGGTTAAATTAGCGCACATAAAAATATTCCATATTGTCGGGCAATCAATTCGATAATGTTGGACATGCTGTTTGTTGTAAATACAACAAATGCTTTTTTTGTTGTTTTTATATTTATTTTTTTTCGTGTGATTGGCCTTGGCCCCCAGCGGCAACTGTAATTCCATTTGAAATTTGCTGCCAAAATGTGATTTTATTGTTAACACACTAATTGATCGTTTTGACTTTTGTGACTTGACGCAACGCTTCAAAGAGAAAGCTAATCGGCAATTATGCGAAAACGATCGCGCATGTGTGCTGGTTTTGCTCTTATATATTATGGGCGTGGGTGGTCTATTCGGCGGGCAGTAATGTTGACAATTAACGGTGTTTTCGATTAATCTTTCGCTTCGAGCAGTTCGAATGGTATTAACCACAACAATCAACTCAAACATTTTATATAAGTGACCATTGAAGGGCTTTATCTAATAAATAAAAATCTTTCTCCGAATTGTTATAAAATTATGCCGTTAAACCCGCTAGTATCCCATTCATTTACATTTTTTGCCTTTTCAAAATTTATTCGAATTTTCCCCTATTTTCTCAATGTGGTCGAATTTATTATATCGGCGAAGAATTCACTGAAATCTAAGTGTTAAAACTGTACATGACTTCTACGGAAATAAACCCACTTTCTTAACAACTTTTGTTCAATGCAATTACACCGCTTTATTCTCATTACTTTGGGCTACCGTTTTGCACCGCTTTCATCCTCACAGTATGTCCGAGTCCAAGAATCTACAGTAGCCACAGAAATATGCCCCCGAGAGCATTTCTAGCGCAGCAGCAGTCGATTACCATAAAAATGCTTCCGTCTTACCGTAATTTCTTCGACCAAAGTACTTAGCCATGAGCGAAACCGTTAATTCCGATAATTTAGCGGCAGCATCAAAACCGCAACAAACAATACGATTTGCAATAAGAAAGGATAATACCGCTATGCACCGGTGTGTGTGCTGTGTGTGCCACCAACTCCAATACTCTCCAGAGATTCATGCTTAGCCGAGATTTACAATGCGGTGCGCGGCAAAAGTGGAAGAAGCAGAAACTGAACTCTCCGTAGAAGTGGCGATTGTGGCGGAAGAAAAGAAATCTATGTGGGCTGCAGTAAAAATCATTAATAATTGCAATTGGCAAAAGGCGATGTGCCACAAATGCCACAGCTCAGCCAAGAAGAGGCAGTGTAAATAAGAATAAAGCCGAGTCCCTTAAGTGCGAAAATACAGTTGCAGCGGCCCTTAAATACCAACAATATACAAACACAAAACACACACACACACCCCCTTACAAGGAAGACAATAAATTGAAAATGTTTATGGTTAACGGAAAACACAAAAATATTTGTAAATACGCACAATATTTCCAATAATAATATTATGTTCAAGAGACACAGCGGCGACGCTGCAACAACAGCAGCTATAGGCACAACAACAACCAAGCTGACCATTCAATAAACCAACAACACAGCAATGACACAGCGACATTTCATAGAGTCCAGCTCGAGCGGTTGCTGTGTGCAAGCACTGTTATTGCAGTTATGTTGCACGCCGGGGGGCCACATGTGTTGCAGGACCTCATGTTGACAATTATCGGCCGTTTACCGGCCAGCCGACGAGACGCCTGGGTGTGCGGATGCGAGATTTTAAATGAAATGACTTTTATTAATAATTTCTGTAGATTTCTTGTGTAGGTGTATGTGTGCCACACAGAGTAAAGACTAGTGTCGATGCGTAGGCGTGTGTGGCTGAGGCATACAACAGGTGTGAAATATGCAAAAGTGTCTTCCAATTCGTTTAGAGTTATTTTATGGCAGACTATTCAAAAACACGCTTGTAAAAAATAAAAAAATAGCAGAAGGTACATGTTGCTAAAGATTTCAGCGAATCACATTGTGCCGCGTCACTTCGGCGCTATTAATTAAATATGAGCAGTGGGTGCACAAAGATGCGAATATGTAAATGAGAATCTTAAAAAGAACATAGTAAAATTTTATGGATGCAGAAAGGAGCTTGGTCGAGACTAAAGATGCTCAAAAGAACTCTTTTAAATATCACAAGGTTTGTTTCATTGATACAACTTCGAGTCTCGAGTTTGGTTCATGATCAGCTTGGTGAGATCGCTTGATATTGGTCCTATGATTTTAAAGAAAGGCTAAGCTAGTTTTGAATATCGCTTAAAGAAACATTAAAGATTTCCGGCTCACTCGAAAAGTGATGAAAATTGACTTTCAAGTCCGAAGTTTTCAATGAGTTTGCATCTGAAATTTCCCTACTGAGAGTACTTTAAATGCCGATTATGTATATGCACAAGTAAGAGTTGTGTTTCCCTCAAAGGATTGCATTTTCAGCAACCACGCGCCGCATTGAAAGCGTGTTGCACTTTAGCGCACTTTGGCGGGGTGAAATTTCCGGCGCTCGCGGCGTCTCATACGCCGGAATGTTGCGTGGCAACGAAAAATCAATTTAGATTTAAACTAACTTCCGCTAACGCCCCACTCGCCGTGCATTGATCCCATTCTGAATGACCGTTTGAGTTGGTACGAGGGAGAGGGGGTGCTGAAGCACTTTTGCTTTAAAAATATAAATCTGCGGCATAATGTTGACTTGCGACCAGCAGACGCCACTCAACGCGAACACAAGCGCTTTTACGATACTGCCATGTGACGCACACACACACACGAGTATGTGTTGCCACTTGACTTATTTGCCACAAATACCAACACTTACATAAGAAAAGAATTGCATGTCTTCGCGTGTGTGCGCTTGTGTATCTGGACTGCACATTGTGATCATGCGAAGCCTTCAAGTGGCGGCAGCAGCCTCAAGTGCGCATTGAGTTGAAAATAAATTGAAAACTCGTTAAAAATCCATAATCCGCAAGCACATCAAAACATGTGGCATTTGTGGCGCTGCTGCCAATCGACATTTCCAGCTATATACCAGCAAGCAGATAAGCTCCAGCACCAGCACCGCGCCAAGCGTCTGGTCCACGCCAGCGAACCAGTAAATGCGTATCTTAATGACTCACTAAGTGCGCAGGAAGCGGCTGGCGGCGGATCGGAATGCGGTAGCTGGCCCACCGAGAGCGCCATTGCCGACAGTACTTAGGCGGGTGTTCTGGTTTTCAACTATGTCGACCATCAACGCCATACCACATACCTGATTCATAGAGACACCAGCGCGCTTGCAGGCGGCCGGCTGTGCGGTAATCTTAATAATTTGCTGTACTTTTTAATTTACCATTTTATGGCATTTTAATCGTGAAAATTTGAATGAAAGTAAAAGGTTTCGACAAAAATGCAAAAGCACAATTAGCCTCCCCCTCCACAGCTCCGCAGCTTAAGCGCTTCGTTTGATCGCACTATTACACACACCCCACCTCGAGCAGCGGCCGCGCTGATCGCCAATGAGAGGCGCGTATCTCACCGTTTAATCTGGGAACTCATTTCGTTCGCCTTGATGTGTGCGCGAGTGTCTTAAATTTTAATTAATTTTATCCGCACTTGCCATGCCAAAGCAAGCGGGCCGAATGCGGACTGGGTGGATGGACGTCGGTTGTTTGGTTGGCCAATAAACTCTGTATGTCTCTTTGTTGCTACATTCATTGGCTCTAACTGATATATGAAAATCTCACAAATTGAAAAGGCGCATTTTTGTGCTTTGATCTTGTTGCGTTATTGCCGGCCCCGATCGAATATTTCGCCGTGAATGTGTACGCCGCGCATTTCAAGCAAATCGACGCAGCCATAAGCGGCTCGGCGCGGAAAATCAGCGCGCATTTCACACAACAACAACAACAACAAGTGAACATAAAATAATTGATAAATCTATAATTGTTTGTTGTTTCAGTCTTTAATTTGATGATTATAAACGGTATTTACGAAAACAACTCAAGAGTTTGCTTTCTTGCTTTCGAATTGAGGTTGCCACAGCCGGTGGCGTGATTAACCCGAATTCATGTGAATTTTAGAATGGCGATCGTTAAATTTATGAATCAATTAAGTAGAAAAACATTAAATATATGGGAAAAGTATGTTGATTAGCGCAATAGTCAAAGAGTTTTTGCGCAAGTTGATTGCTCTAAAAATATTTGAAATGTTGCCAGAACAAACAAATCCGATTTCCGCAAGAAAAATTGTTCTAGAAATATTACCACAAACAAAATATCGACCTCTAACAGCCGTACCCCGGCATTAGTTGCACCTCCAACATTTTATATGTATTTAAATGCATGGCCTTACCATTTAGCCGTGGAAACAATAGTCAATAAAACATTGTGGCAAATCATGTTTATCGCCTTGATTTATGGATTTTTAATGTGTTGCTTATCTCTGAAGCGCCTAAATCAACGCAAAAGCCATGCAGCACCAAAGCGCTCGTTTGCAGCTTGCAACAACGCGGCCATGCTGCAACAGCAACACAGTCTGGGCGCAGACAATTTTTAAATCTCACCGCCTGATTAGTTTCGAAAGCTGCAGCGCGGCTGAAAACGCTGTCGAAGCGATTGCGATTGCGGCAACACAATTACCAGAGCACGGAGCACGGAGAACGGAGAGTGCAGCAAGCAATTATTTCGGGCCAACCGGCAACGCTGCGGCGGCGGCGTTTCGTCGGGCTGCTTCAAAGTGGCGCATCCTTTGTCTTATTAATAATTCACATTAACGCTTTCAAATCCTCAGGGCCTCCAGAGTACAGCATGCGGCCAACAATGGCAAAGTTGCAAGAGCAGCAAGAAGCCACGGCAGCCACGACTGCTGCTGATCGCCATTGTACCACAACAAGGAGGAAGCTTAGCTTGGCAGCTGAAAAGCCGAACTCGCTTCTTCGCCGAACTTATCGGCAGGAAAAAATCTCGCTGCAGCAATGTTGCATGCAACACAGCAACCGAGATACAAATTCTCACTGTATTTACGTAGTCGCCGTTGAAACGACGCTGGATCAATACAATTCGGAGCTTGGTCGTATCGAACGCTTCCAATCAAATGCCGAAAGCGCTAAAAGTGTTCAATAAATAAGGTGTGAAGTACTCACATTGGTTTGCGCGACTTGAACGACTTGAACGCCGACGAATGCAATTGACGAGTGGGCTGTAGAGGAGTTGGGCTGTAGAGAAGACGGCTAGCGAATACAGCGCGCATTAGGCGGTGGGCGTGTCAATGGTAGTGTGATGATTTAAATGGCAGACGAGCTGATTGTAAGTGAGAAGATATTGGAAGTCGGTTTTAGAATGAAATTTCAGGAAAAATGAAATTACAAATGAATGAAGTTGGGAAGAGTCAAGTTTTATATATATACGTATGTATATCCAAATTTTCACGTTAATTTTCATCTTCTTGAGTTCAACCAATAAATGTTTACAAACATTGTGTCTGACTTTCTTCAACAAAATTTGAAATTATGTCTACCAGCTGTTACCTTAGACACCCAATAGTTGCCTGCAGTTGAGGAACAGCAAAATATTTAAATTACTTTCGAAGCAAGCAATTTTTTTTTTCAAAACAAATTTACGAGCTAACACACCGGCATATCAGACAGTGTATTGCATTTAGATTAGATTTAGCTTCAACTATGTAGATCCCGAGCTAACGAAAGGACTCAGAAACAATGTCGAGTATAAACAAAAGGATTAACAGCCAAACAACGAAAGTCGTGAGCGTAAAGCGAGTAATGACATTCACAGCTCATTTACATAAGCAAACAAATACACAGCTAACATTCGGAGTTTGTTACAAAGTCAAAAGGTTCTCTCTACTATTTACTCGCATATGTCGAAGAGCAAACAACCTTCAAATTTGCATAAATAAATTAATTTCTTTTTTCGAAACTTACCCTCCTACCCCTTGGATCAAAGCTACACACAGTGCGGAAGAGGCATTTATAATGAAATCAATTTGACAACGATTACGCAATTGTATCTCTCAAAGCTAGTGCGTTCGGCGTTCACTTCGTGTGAAAACGCCCCTTTCATCATCAACGACTGAGCACTGGCTAATAATGTGTTTGAGTAAATATGAAAATAAATTAGAAACGCTTAGCCCATTCAGTTCCATTTAACGCAATCGCATTTCATGTCATAATCCCACAATTATCCTTGAGGCTCAAATCACGCACCACACAATTTCAATCTCCGCTTTCACGTGCCACGAACCACATGCAAACATACGCACAAAAGCGACTAGCAGTTAGATATGAATAGTTGCAGGAGTGAATATATATTTGTATGTAGATTAGGGTGGCCCTTATTTTCCAAAGTATTCCGATTCTCGATCGCACCCCCTAGAAATATGCGAATAGCCCAAAAACTAGTATATTCAAAATTTTGGGTCAATCAAAAAAGGTTTAGAGGTTGCGCAAGGAGCTTGAAATCCTGAAAAATTAAGAATTTTTGCCATTTTTATGTCTCCATATTTCAAAGCCACACTATCTGGTTTCCATACCGTAATGAGATCTGCAATTTATTACCTTTCCAAAATTACCACAATCTTAAAAATCGGTCGATTGATGATAGAGTTACAGAAATACAAATATGAAAGTAAATTTAATGTGGTGCATTCTCAAGCGTCGCATGCTCGTGATATACCGTTATAACGGTTCTAATGTTATTCTTATTATCTTATTACGGTATGGAAAACCAGTAAGGGATAGTGTGACTTTGAAATATGGAAGTCTGAGACATAAAAATGGCAAAAATTCTTATTTTTTTCAGGATTTCAAGCTCCTTGCGCAACCTCTAAACCTTTTTTGATTGACCCAAAACTTTGTATATACTAGTTTTTGGGCTATTCGCATATTTCTAGGGGGTACGATTGAGAATCCAGAAACTTTTTTTATCCTCCATACAACTAAGGGCCACCCTAATGTAGATACATATATAATAATGCTGAATTTATTATGTTTTCACGGATTAGGTTAGTTTGGTGAAGATTTATAATGCTTTTCGGCGACAAAGTCTGTCTGTTTGTTTAACACATTTGTTACGATCCAGGTGTATAGCAAGTACTTCGTAGATAGGCAGTTTTTTATTTTCATGGCCTAAAATAATAGCTGGGTCCTTCGGAACTTTGAAATTACTCATATTGCTGGAACTAAGTATAATTTTGGGACCCTACTGAAATAAACAAGAAATATTTTAAATTATTCCACATTGCTATTTCTTGAAATTATCTCAACATTTTCCCAACGATAGAGACCATTCGATATACGAGGAGAAGGTGTGTTAAAAAAATTACGGGAATTTTATAATTTCTAATTGTCCAAAAATCCATTTATCACCTTTTTGTGGATTTTTGTAGAGAAAGACCTGGCATAAGTGCATAATATCGAATGCAGACTAGTGTGAAGGCAATAACATTAAATATTTTTTCAAAATTCGAAAATTCCCGTTATTTTTTGAACACACTCGTAAGTCTTGGATACGATAGAAGGGACGCTGTCACACGATCGTTGAATCTATAGCCAATGGAGTTAATGACTTTAGCATTTAAATTTTTCATTATTGTGAACAATGAGAGCTTAAGAGGTTCTGCTAGATCATATTCGGATCAACGATTCGATCTGTTAAATACATATTGCTTATACACTATCGACCTATGTTAGACAATCGTCATTATACTATAGTGAATGGAGGAGTTAAGATGATGCCATAAATTCCAATAGTTTTCCACAGAAATTCTCAAAAGCAACGCAATAAATATTGTTGTGATTTGGCAATGTGTTAGGTGTGACTTAGGAACACAAGAGTTTAAAGAGAATTGAATTCAATAGGAAATAGTTCATTTTTCTTCGGTAGCAAAATTTCAACCTAAATAAGATTCAGCGGCTTCGATTCTGTGATCAATTGTGGCAGCTCTCGGGGTACATTTCGCAAATAGGCCAATAAGCCAACACTTTCAGCATTTATGAGTGCCACTGCAATCAAATTGGTGTTGCGAGGGCATTTGAATTAATCCGCTACGTTCTAGATGAGCCTTCCAATTACATTCCGGTCACTTTTACTACCGTGACGTTGTCTAATGAATTAAGTAGTTGATTGCTTTTTCTGCTGCCA
Organism: Zeugodacus tau; assembly: GCA_031772095.1. Classification (NCBI taxonomy): domain Eukaryota; kingdom Metazoa; phylum Arthropoda; class Insecta; order Diptera; family Tephritidae; genus Zeugodacus; species Zeugodacus tau. Next base: position 78,304,878 of record CM062651.1, read on the forward strand.
ACGCACTCAAATTACTAAATGAGCAGCACGCAGCGGGCAAATGCGAGCAATTTCGTGTGATGCAGCTGAGCGCGAGATAAAAACCCGAGAAAGACTTAATTGAAAGGATTTTGCTGATGTTTTCATTAAGGCTATGAAAAATTTCTAAGAAATTACACAGTATTTCACGTGTGCAACACTCTCCACGTAGCATGATACGTAAATGATAGAAATAAAAATAGACACATCGAGAACTGATTTAGCTTAAGCGGATGCGGCCACTTGGGTCATAAATCCGTTGGCAATTAAAGTGCTTTGTGCGCCAGCACTTCGTGTTATTATTTATGCTCGTAATGCTACTGCTAATATTGTTGTTGTTGTACGAGTACTTGCTGTTGTTTATTTTGTGTGCTCAGCTCGAACAAATTAATACACTCGCTCGCATTTGTGGTCATGTTCCGGCAGTACTTGAACACATCGCCCAATGGATTGTGGGCAACCACAGGCGACAAGGATGGGCGAAATGCCGGAGGCTATAAGGCGCAAAAACAAATAAATGAAAATGAAACGAAAGCCATAAATGGATCAACTCGCCAACGTGCACACCTGAGACCGGCCAAGGAGAGAGAGCAAATGAATCTGACAAGTAAGCGGATATGAAGGATGTTCACGCACCCTCGCGCCGCACCACACATTTGCAAACACCCTCGTCTCGGCAGCGCAGGACACTCGATGCATTCGCAGGGCGTCGAGCGGGAGGCATAGCACAACACACTGGCCGGTAGCATTTTTATGATCCCAACACGCTGGCAGCAGCAGCAGCTCACCTCCTGTTCCTGCCTCGGCATTTTGCTACGCTTCGGTTTCATCTGCAACAAATCAGTGCAAGGATTTTTTACGATTAACTCAACGTAATTGGTTTAATGCAGCGCAAACGGTAGCTGCGGCGGCGGGGTGTCCCGTGGTGTATCATCCGCGTGTGAAGGTATGCCGCATGAGCTGTGGAAAAAATTTAATTAAACTGTAATAAAGCAAAATCCTTAAATGATGCGCGCACACGCATCAAATCACAACTGCAACTAAACGGATGGAATGGGGACACAGTGTTGCATTTTGCGAAAAAATAGAAGATAATTGGGGTTTTGATGGAACGGTTTAGTGATATAGGTTTATGTTTCTAGAAGAGTTTATGATCTAGAAGAGATTAGTAAAATAATTCTTAATCAAATAGTTTTGAGAAATGGCGATTTGACTGTCCTCAGACGACTAAATATCGGGGTCCGTTCCGGTTCCGTGGAACCGACTGTCGTGGGAACGGTAGGAAGACTTAGAGACTGTCCAGGTTCTTGGTGTAACTGGATGAAAACGGGATCTATTAAATATTGTATTTAGTATAGTATTTTTCATTATCACAGATATATTAGAATTTATTTCGAAGCCCCTGCTTCCAAACAGCTATACTTGAGGGTACCGAAATACCCGCATCACAAAAGGTGTCTAATTAATTTCTTCATGAAATTTTTTCAAAAAGTTTTTCGATAATTTTCTACAGTTCTTGAACACTGCGCTCATCAGATTGGTTCTCGTCCTCCTCTCTCCAGCGGATGCGGAAGTTTAATGAGCTACAGCACCGCTAAAGCGTTTAAACCACTCGCACTGTGAGGTCAGGTCGCAGCCTGACGTGTGAGCAGCAAGAACAAAATTAAGCAGAAAACATGCGGGAAAACAACAACAAAAAAATCTAGTGAAAGTAGATAAATCGAGGAGCTAAATGGAATCATGCAACACAAACAAAGTAAGCAAGCAAATAAAAGTGAAGTAAAAGGTAAGATAACAAGAAAATCGCTAAATAACCGCAATAAGCCACAAAATAATGCCACGTCCAACACAAACACACGCACACACACAGAGTAACGGGGAAAATTAGATGAAGCCCGCGCACCGCCCACCCAGCGCTCACCAGTGATCAGTGCTAACGCCAGTACGAATGACTGAATACAACAGCAACAACAACAACAACATTAATAACAAAATAAAAGTGACAGCAGCAGCGAGTGAGTAAACAAATTGAAGGAGATTTATCACGAGGATATGCTTGGGAGTGTCATAAAAACTTTTTATGTCTCCGGAAAAAATTGCGGTTAAGCGCAGCAGAAGGACGAACGCCGATGACGCCGTTTACGAGCGTTAGCGGGGGCGGGGGAGCGCGGCACAGCATATGCGCCAATGTTGCACGAAGGTGTGTGCGTTCGATGGTCGTTGGTGGGTGGGTGCACCGCAAAATGGCTGCTAAACTGACAAGCGCGCTTTATTGTTTGTGTTCGCTGCAACTGGATTACCGTTGCAAATGATTGGCTGGCGCACGGGCTCTGGCAGCGATTACGTTCGAAGTGCCTCCGATCACAGGTGTTGCACGGCTTGCGGAGCTGTTAAAAACGACGCATTCAATTTTTTCGGCCTGTCCTCTGCTTTTCACTTTATTTGCACAATCGAGTGGAATACATAAATAATGCAAATAAACATAAATTGTTGGCGGAAGGCAAGGAATGCGGAAATGCGGCGCACTGGAGCTCTGAAGCTCTGAGTCAATGCTGCCGTAAAGTAGATTTCAGTCGGCACGCTAGCTTATTTCCTTACTCGAGTTGTATTCTCGAACGCATTTGCATGTGTTTGGCAATTTTTAAGACTTCATGCGTGTTGAAGCCCAGAATAATTGTATGTTTTTAGTATAGCTAATATATAAGAGAAAAACTAGTTTTTCTTTTGAATGTAGAAAGGAACTAGTATTTAAGTTGCACAGTTTTACATTGTATTTAAATGATATTGCCTCATTAGTAATTAAATAGGCGATTGATGTGTACATTGACGGCCATTGCGGCACTGCCACACACTCCCCTTGGCTGCTATTGAGGTGCAGAAGTGTTTATTTATTTACTGGGGATGAGCGCTTAGCCGATTGTCTGAAAGTCCTTTTCAACGTGTGGATATTTGCACGGCATTGCCACGAAATATACGTAATTGGCAACCTCCAACTTCTGGAAGCGTTGTCAGGTGCGCGGTGCAACCCTGTAAGTATGGCTTGCCAACAAACCAAACCCCTTTCGAGTCCATTGCGAAATTATCGCAAGAAATGGCACATTTACTTCGGTCTCTGCGTGTGTGTGTGTTTTTTCTGCTTTTCGCAATCATAACCTATAATCATGTGCCACCGTACACACATACAAACCCAAATGTAACTTGCAACTTGTGGCAGTGGCAGTGGCGCATTTAAATGCAAACAACTTAGGTGGAAATATGTAATTTCGTTTCTTATTGAATTCATTTGTCTTGTGGCTGATGCATATATATACACTGCTACTGGCAACCAGGTCCATATGTGGGTATGTATATCTGTTTGGGTGGGTGAATTTCTATGTTTGTTTCCCCGGCTGCCCGCCCAGTCATTCGGACAGTTATTAGCGCAATTGGCAATTCATTTGGCTCATAAATTATGGTCCGTCTGCAGGTTGGTCGCTACAGTTCTTCTATTGTTGCTATTGCCACAGTGGCATGTGGCATGTCGCTGACCACATTTATACAGCACATACATATATATGTATGTACGGTGCATAAGTAAGTGGTTGTTTATGATATTTCTTGATTTTTATTTTCATCAAATTGATTGGCGATAATAGTAATAGGCTCAGTCCGTTGCTTGCTTGGTTGGTTGATTGGTTGGAGGGGAGTTGCTGGTGGCGGCTATCATTATTATTCGTTGTGAATTACTTAGCACGAAATTATTAGTTGAGGCCATAAATGCCGCGATGACATGACATTTGCAACGTGCAAGTATATAATTTTATTATTTTAGCAAAATTGTGGTGGAGACCATTCGTTGCTACACTCATACACATATGCAATGAGATTGGTAGTTAGAGTGATTTTTACAACAGCCACTGTTATAATATTATTTACTTAGTGCATTAAAAGCACACAAGTTGACGAAAAAAATTTTTGAGATCAGAATCAAAAGGAAGGATAACTATAGTCCAATAAATATATTCGAAAATTTTCACAAATATTCAATACGGTGACTAACTTCTATAGAAAGAGAGTTGTATCTTCAATGACACAGTAATGAAGTGGTTTTTAAGGCCAAAAAGTCCAACTAAATTTGATTTGAGGCTCAGAACGATTATTACTTTTGAGTCTATCTCTCACTTGAGTCTATACAAGGTTCAAAAATTACAGCGGGTATTTTCTCAAAATATTTAAAAATCATAATTAGTTCACTTAACAGTTAGATGAGAGGAGGAATCAAAAATCAAAAATCTATTTTTAGTAATCAATACTATTTGTTTGGTAACACAAATTTTTTTATTTTCCTTAATTATTTCCATTTCCGAATTGAACCCCATTTTTTAATTAGACTCCTCGCCACAAACACTAATCAAATGTCCAACGAACGAGCATTGTCAATGTGCATGTGACAGCTGTAAAAGTTACCGTTTGTTTTACTTAATGACCGCAAAATTTTAACTCGAGCCAAAACACACTCCACTTTCCGGCAAACCCAGAGACCATTTGACATTTCAGCGAGCATTTTGCCAATTTAACACCTTTTGTACGCCACACAGGCCAGCTGTGAATTGTGTGCAACAAAAGCTATTTTCACAAATCGGAGCGTTTCCAGGGAACAAAGTCAATAAAAACAGGCCACAAACCAAAACAGAGAATAACAGCAACACAAGTTACCGCATGCCGAAGCGGAGGCTGCACACGAAGGGCGTGTCATTAACACTAATGAACGAAATGATCGAATAAATGTAATAAATAGAGAAAATATTGCAATTGACAATTGTCCAAGCGGAGTCAATGGGCGCTGAGGGCATTGTGAGGGCCGAAATGGTAATAAAAACAAACTGAAAATGGCAGCAAGCTGAAACTAGTTGCATAAAAGTGATGGAACCGAATTCCAAAACAAACTTACAGTTATGTAGCAGCAACACATTTGCTTTATTTGTTGTTGTTTTTGGGTTTGGTGTTTGTGATCGCCCGTGTGATCGCAAGCTGTGAATGTGACAATCTGCGTAATGAAAGGCTATGCAGCGGCTGTGACAATGAAGCATGCGAAACAATAAAAAATGACATGCAACATGCCACAAAGTACACACAACATTTAACATAAAAGGCAACACGCACACACACATACTCACATGCAGCGTGGCATATGAGCTGCTCAGATGGCAATAGTTACGGAAGGGATGCGCATGCGCTCGAGTAGCCTGATCATTGCACGATCGCACGCTAGCCTCAAAGGGGAGTGACACAAGCGCCTTGCAGCCTCAGCTCGCCCAGCGTTCTAGTTGCTCATAAATTATGACTTTTCATGTTTATTGGGTTGCACACCTTTGAAATCACAACCACAAGCCGTTAACTTTGATTTAATGCCTCTCATGTTTGTCTTATTTTTGCGCCTCACCATTGAGAGAGCGAGTTCCTTTTCGTCCTCTATTATTTGACTAAATTTTGTTTGCTTTGAAATAAGATGCCGTAATTATGCCGCTATGCCTCGTTACACTCTCCGCTCTGCCCAAATTCCACATATAAATGACAATATACTCCAGTTAATTAGTGCATTTGGTGCGATTATTAGAAAATATTCGGAATCAAATTCGAATGTGAAATAAAAATAAGAAAGAAATAAATAAATCAGCCTCGAAGGTTGTCTTGCAGTTCATGTTTAACTCTCGCTTGTCTCAGTTTGCGTAGCAACGGCTTGAATTTATTTTCGAGAAGTCAGCTTGCGTCTTGCTCAGTGGGCAGTCCTTGCTTATTGGGTTCTGTATTACGCTACACCGGCAAGCAGCTGCCACGAGCATTGTGGCAAGGTGTGTTCTATGCTAAGGTCAAAGTTCAAAGTGGTATCTTAGCTATTTACAAGTGACACAAATTGATTGTATGCGATTATCCTTAGAGGAAAATATATGTCCTTGTTTTCATTAGTTCATAATGTTATACAATTTAGTAAATTAACTCCATTAGTAATCTAGATAATCTGTAAATATAACGAATAGTAGAATGTAAGCGATAAAACTATGGGGTTTTAAGGGGTTATATACAGTTAGGAGGTCGAAAAAACGGCATTTTTAAAGAATTTTTTCTAAGCAAACTATTTGGATTATTGATTTGAAACTTGGCAGGTATTCTATGACATCCTTAAACTATATTCACATATTTTTTATTGCCAAAAATAATTATCGGGAACGTTGATATTGCCAATTTTGCAGATGTCCGCAAAAAAAAAAGGCCTCTTGCGGTGAGCACGATATCTCTAGACTGGATCATCTAAAATGCAGAAACCAAATAAATTGCATTAATATAATAAATAATATAGTGATTGATCGAAGGAATTAGCAAAAAAAAAATTGACAAAAGGTTCGATTTTCGACCAAAATTCGGGTCTTTAATTGTTTATAAAAATAAGAAATTTTCATCGGATGAGGAAATCCTTCGATTAACTACTTCAAAATATAGTTAAGAAGCTTGTGTAAAAATTTCAGCCGACTTTGAAAACACAGTTTCGAGAAAAACGGGTTTAAAGTTTTGAAAGCACTTTACATGTAGTCGGCGCGCCTTCACTAATGTGTCTATAACTTCGAAAATATTCGTCGGATCGACTTGACTTTTGTGTGTATACTCAGATATATATATATTAAGAAAACGCAAAAAAAAAATCGATTTTTTGAAAATCCCAACTGTATATAACCCCTTAATGCAACAATTTTAGTTAGAGCAGTCATTCCGATTATTGATTACTGATCATTAATCTTAAGGACGAAACTTTGCCGGAAAAATAAAAAATATTATTACTTAAATATTTTTTATAAAAAATATTATAAAAAAATATTTTTTTTTAATATTATTTTTAATAAATAAATAAAATAATAAATTAAAATTAAATTAATAAATAAAACAATTTTATTTTTAATATTATAAAAAAATATTTTTTTTATTTTATTATTTTTTTAATTTTCCACATTCTCACGATATTTCTGTGACGCTATAAAATAGATAAATCACACTTCAAATTTAATTTTTTTTATTCTCTAAAGTTATTTTTATGGGCTAAATTAAAGGTCAGCTCAAATATTTAATTAATTAAGCAACAAAATTTCAAAATTTCCAAACATTCAAAAACTATGCAAAGCTTGTTAACCGCTGATGCTCATGTTAATTTTGACGCGAATTAGAAACGTTTAAGCAGCTAATTAATAGACCAACATTTATTTACAGAAAACCAACCCAAAAATGTAAACACGCACTCACAGCACCTAGAAGGTCCCACACACACACACTCATATGAAGCGCCCAATAGGCAACGCAGCAAACACAATGGCTGGCATTGCAAGAGACCACCGCAAGATTACCGCTAACAACCGTATCAATAACACATTTCGATATAAAAGCGTCGCAGTCGCTGCCCTGAAAGTTTAATTAATTGGCCAAGAAATGTGTTAGCGCTGCGCCGGGCGAGTGCGTCGAGCTACGCATGTTAAAAGCCAATCAGTCAAACTGGCCAGCGAACGTCACAATGAATGTATGTGTGTGTGTGTGTAATGGCATTTGAGCGAGTATTTATTTGAGACATCTAACAACCGCAACAGCCTCATTTGTTAGCCTTCAAGTGACTCGTATGTGTGTGTTTGTGCGTGCCGCGGCTATCACTAAATGCCGCGATATGGGTCGCGTTTCAACAATTTGTCGCCAACGACGTGAGCTCACCCGCACACGCCGCTAATGTGTGGAGAATTCATTTCAGCGATAAGATTGCTGTGCCTCTTAGCTTTTTCTTGTATGATTATTTTTTTTGTTGTTGTTTTTCTTTTCCTTCAATTTGTTAGCTTTTTCATTAACGCGCACACACATGCGCGCAAGCGCTTTATCATGCCTGTGTGTGTCCCTCTTCGCTTGACCACCTCATCGTTAATTTATGCAAAAAGCTGCCGTTGCTAACAGCGGTCAGCGCGCTTATGCTTTGCGTTTGACCGCCAGGAGCGATGAGGCATAAAATTTTACAACTTAATTTGGTGTGCAATTGAGCGCAGTTTTAACGCTTCCTGTTTTAATTGAAGGTGTGCTTTTAATTTCGTCTGAATTGCCGTTAATTGGTCGCCAATTTTTAATGGACTCCGATGCGCTTAGTACTGGTGGACTTTGTGGAAAAAAAAACAGGAACAGAAAAATGGTCTACGTGGACTCATTTCGTCATGGCTGCTGAAGAGGACACAGTGTATAAATTTAAAATTATCATTTCATATTTACAACATACGCGATTTCTATCAAAAAGTTGATTTTTTACCGTTATAGCATTTCGAATTTATGGAAAATATTTTCAAATAAAAAATTTCAAATTTCAAATTTTTCAAATAAAAAAAAATTCTTGAAATCATTAAAAATGCCACCAGAGAACACTAAGCTTTTCATCTCATATATCAGAAGAGCTAACAAAAGACTAAAGCAACAAACTCGAGCAGCATATTTGGGGAATGCATTATTTCCTCTAAGTGCTACAGTATTATCTAATCAAATAGCAATTAAATATGTGTTTGCGCGTAATTCAATGCGCATTTGATAATTATAAGTTAGCTACAAACAGTGGCACTGCACGGAGCCCTCCAGGCCAAATATGCACCCGCGCATGCTCGCAGCGCTAACACACACCCTCGTCATCGTGAGCGCTCATCCTTCTGCTCCTGCTGTTCACCCAAAACGCGGGAACAATGCACACACGCACCTCGCGATACTTATCGCTTTGATGTTGTTTTGACTTGCAGACAAATGAGGCCAATTTGTCAATTGACGTTTGCGCGGAATGCGGCAATGCGAGCGCAACCGAAAAAAGTAATTCAAACACAAACAAAAACAAATACTTAGTAGTGTGGACGAGCTAAAGGTGTTCTGTGACCGCTTTGCTAGTGCAGCAGCCTGCGTTTTGTTTTCATAATTCGCCTGGGACGATTGCCTTATTCTAAAGCCGCTGCGCATTGCTTTTAGTCCATATGAGCATTAAATGCCTTTTTTTGGGCCACCGTGCGCAGGATGGATGACCGTTGTCGGTGGCGAGGTGTTCGAAAGAATGTGAATGTGAAAAGCGTTGGAATTTTTAATGAAATTTCCATTTGACAGGCGTGCCAGCGCTGCGTGTGTGTGCGTGAGTATTAATTCTAAAGCCTTTTCGACTGTCATATTAAAAGGATATCGGTGCAGTGAGCAGTGTGCGCGCTTCGGACAGTGATTAAGCGGAAATTAAATGGCGTAAGTGCGTGTGTATGTGTGTGTGTGTGCGTTGAGTGCGCTTTGTGAGTTATGCAGTGTGGCAAATGCGGCTGACGAGCGGTACACCAGCAGCGTTGTTGAAGCGCGTTAACTGCTTGCCTGCCTGCTTGACGCGTATGATGTTGATGCTGTTGACTAATATGCGATTAAAGTGAAAGATTTCGTCCAACAGCGGACGCACTCGACGCTGATCTGGGGTCTCAAGAAGCTGCCAACTGTTTTGCATTGCATTCGCTGTCTTTTCATAAATTCTTTTTCGATTCGTTTACATATTTTATATGTGTGTGCGCGTATCAAGCGCGCATTAGTTGTTTCGCTTGGCATTAAATGCATTGAAATGGCATGAAAGGAGGCGTACTCCATGCTGAGTTGATGAATGCGTTCTGGCTGATGTTCGGCTTTGCCCGGTTATGGACATGTTTTTGTTAAATGAGCAAGATTAATATTTTTAATTCAACAATCATCTGTGCTGATGTGTGCCAGAAGTTGTGCTGGCTGTCAGCTGGCTGCCACGCAGTGCGTGGTGCGTTTACCATTTAAACCCTTTGCTAACTCATGGCTCTGTGCTACTTAGTGTCTGCGAAGCTTGAACAACAATTTGAAGTCGCAAAATTGAAATGGTTGAAAATGATTTCAAAGTAAATGGATTTCCTATAAATCGAGTTCCTTGTTTTCTTCAGTAAAAGGTTTTCGAACGAAATTTGCCATAACAAGTATTGAGAATCCTTAGAATTTCTTGAAGATTTTCTTATACAAAAATTCGATAAAATCATACTGTATTTGAAGAAATTCTACTGCTCTTCAAATATCTAGAAGGTCTTATTTAGTAAAATCAAAACGTTACTTGCCACCCTTTAATAATCGCTCCTCCGATCCACAAATAAGCTCTTATTTCCAATATTTTGTGTTCTCAATGCTGAAATCAACTCCCGTTGTTGGTTTGGAATTTCTCAAGCTTGTTAACCATATGTCAACTGTCACCGCGCGACAGCAAATCCGCGTAAAACCCCAACAAAAAATGATTACAAAAACAACAACAACAACAACCAAACGTCATGAGATCCGCCTGCCTTCAACAGCTTTTCAAATGTGCTCAAGTCATAGCTGGTCCATAGCCACAGGAGCGGCGCACAGACACACACAGTCAACAATTAGTATGGCACAGATTAATTTCAGAAAACAAAACAAAATAAAAAATAAATCAACTTAAAAAAGTAAAAAGTAAACCATTTCAAAGGTAACTCATTAGGCGGCGTAACGAATGCGCCAAGGGCGATCTGGTTGCAGCGCTGCCACCGTACGCCGTCGCAACGCTATAAACAGCCACAGTCGCGTCCCAGTCTCCGCGCCGGCTCCTTAATCAGCGTGCCAATGACAATGGCGCAGAATGATCGCTCGCGGCCCCGGCAGCTGTTGTAAACGCTGAGTTGCTGCCGCGGATTCAAGCCATTTAGTTCGTCACTCACTCGCTCACTCAATCAACCGCTTTGCCTCCGCGGCGGCCCTACTACTTTGTTGCTCGCTATGCTGCAGCGCTTTGGGTGGCCTGCGCGGTTGCGGGTCCACGGATGGACGACAGGCCCAGCGCGCGGCTATCAGCTTGACTTGGCGTGAATTTGTTAACTTTTACTTAAGCTCTTTTTGACATTTGCAGCAGCAACAATTGGGTAAATAAAAAGGCAATGCTAATAAAAATACACCTCTGAATACAAATATATGTATGTATATCCATATAACGCTGAAGTGAAAGAATAAAGTAAAAGGAAGAGAGAAAACTTCGTTGTGACAGCGAGATAAATGACAGCTTCGTGTGCACAAGACTGATCATCGTTACCTTGAAGTGATCAATTTTGTTATTGTTATTATTATGTCGCATAATTCGCCGTAAAGCTAATCCTAGCGATTGACAGAAGTGACAACGCCAGCCAAGTCAATGAACGCCAAGCAAGTCGAGATATATTTTCGATTTATTACATTTATGATCTTTTTAATTGTGGGCGAATGAATGGGATTTGTAATTCACTGAAGAACAAAAGAAAAAAGGGTTTGAGCACACTCTCTTGTGGTTGTCGGGTTGTAACAATATCAATGTGAGAATTCCGATGGCAAAAAGAAACACTTTAGATTACTTTGCTTTCTCCATTTTCATGTAATCCCTTTAAGCATTAACACCATTTGATGGAAGTATGAACTCAAAAGGAGGTGCAATGTATCACTCTTCAGAATTTGAGATCGGCTCGCGGCTGGAAATAACGAGTCTCGGAGTTGTGTTACGCAATAGACTAAGGAGATCCGTCAGCCCTACAGAGGTGTGTTTATATGAGTGTTTTATCTCAAAATTATTAAAACTAAGTTATGATTTGATTAAACTCTAACTCAAAACAAACAAATTTAGAAGCAAATTCGACCTCCAATCAATTCAATATTTCTTAGAATATTCTTAGAATAGAAAGAAATAAAAAATTTTCTAAAACCACCAAAAATAAAGATCTTCAATTTGATTAAATCCTCAATGAGCTTCTTGATTCTAAAGCATTTTTATTGAAATAATAATTTTTATCTGAATGCTGATTTATTTGCATTGCTTTATAATATATTCTAACTGGATAACATCCAACAAATATTTTTCCATTAAAACCAGAAACCAGTGTCACATAACGCAAAAAACCCCTCCAACCTCAAAAGAACAGCGTGTAAGACACATGCCGCTGCCATTGCGGGAACGAGCTTGCCATGCTGCTGCAAATGATGCACGATTTTCAAATCCATAAAACTTTCACAAACATTATAACCATAAACTTGAGTTCTTATCTTTTACTATGCGGACATACAACTTAATGCGATTCTGTGTATTTATTGCAAATGTGGCCTTTCTTTGGTCATTTCGCCATTTTGCCATTTCGCTATTTTAGTAAATTTCTATTTACTATTCGCAATACCGACAAGCAAACACACAGATGAAGGTAGACCCCGGAGTGCTACACGCATATGACTCGAGTGGACAGCATATGACTTGGAAGAATCCGCACAAAAAAACAGTCAGCATTTTAGTTAAATCGGGCGGAAAGGAGTCGTGGGGAGGGGCGGTATTGAGCATAAAGCAAATTAAGGTTGAAGTGCATATGTAAATCCTTAAAAGATAAGCCGCCGCAGAGGAGCACAGTGACAGCGGCGAACTAATAAAAAAGAAATAGAGGAATTGACCAAATGCGTTGCACAAACCCGAAATAAATAAGATATAAAGCTGCAGCAGAAGAAACTTTGCGGTCGCAAAAGTAAAAGGTAATTTTCTAAGTTTCACAAATCACGTTCCAATGGAATGGCTGCCGGACACGAGGGTGGTAGCATAACGCAGAATGCTGCTGGCGGCAAATCTTATTGGTTGTTATGCAACTAATGCCTCCACCTCCTTTGCGTTCCTCTGCAGCAGCCACTACAACAGAAGACAGTTGTGATATGGTCAGGTGTGTTTGTTTGTTGGAAGGCTGCTTGGCGCATAAACCTTTTTGCAGAAATCCTTTTTATGTCCACAACTGTGATTTGCAATATTAGCTAGCTAAGCAGCAACAACAACAACGATGCGTAGATAAATAAATAAAAAGTAGCAACAAAGTTTCGATTTATTTGTTTATTTTTTCTATTTGTAAGGGACAGCACTTTGCAAATATGAGTTGCAAGTTTTGTGCGAACGTGGCCAAAATTAAGCGCAGTGACCACAGCGGGTACTTCGAGTCGTAATTCAGCTTTTATATTTTTTATGTTGTACGTGAAAAATATTTAGCACCTTTTAACTTACTTTCATAAGAGTGTATATATTATAAAAAAATATTTTATAAATATAAAAAAATATTAATTAATATTTTTTATATTTAAAAATTATATTTTTATAAAAAAAATATTAATAAATATTTTTTATTTTTTAATTTTTTTTTATATAAAAATATTTTCACTGCAATATTTTTTGAATTTTATTTTTTTATTTATTTAGATTTCGTGAATTTTCTTATTATCAATTTTCTTGTATTAAATCAATAAATCAAATCAAATTCTTAAGCAACTCTTATGCTAATAACCCCTCGAACCACCCTGTTAAAAACTATTCTTCCAAAATTTTTCTAGAACTTTATTTTTTTTTTTGTTTTGCTTAGAGCAACTGCTGTCGCATCGCCCAATTTCCGAAATTGCTTCGCATAATTTGCCAGAGAGTATCCTTAAAATTTCATATGCGCATATGGAAAGTTTTCCATCTTCCACTTTTATTAGTTCTTGTCTTCTTCAAAATTGTTTGCAAATGCCCCTAATGCTTGTTGGAGGGTGGGTTGTCCACTTCGAGGCTTGCATTAGGAAGCAATCACGAAATTAGTTTTTTTTGTCTTTTACCTCGAACAACCATTTGAAGATGTGTGCTGTACTTGTGCTTGTTCACATTTCAAAGTTGTAAATTCTTCTTTTTGCAAATAACACATTGTAATGCCACAATGACCGCTTCAAGGAAAAAAGTAATAACTTTATGACAAATCTACCTGATTTGATTAAATTTTGAAAGTAAATGTTTGCGCTCAAGTCTACAGCTGCCATTGCCTCCGTGGTTGGGAGTTGCGTGTGTTGTGAACCTTCTTTAAATATAGAATAGCAGAACACTCACATGAAGATGGTCATCGAGGTAATTGTATAAATAATTCGGTGGTCAGTTGTGGATTTTGCAAACGAGTATGGTATTTTGAGGATTTAGTAATGAACTTAAACGCTTCTTGTGTAATTTGGGAGACTAAGTATCAAGCTTTCGCTGAAATCCACAAGTTTTAAGCTGCCTACAGGAATCTAATGAGCTTAGTAGAAGCTTTCACTGGTTTGCAGTTAGGTGACCTCTACTAGGTATACACAAGCTTTAAGCGGCCTTCTAAAAGCTGATGAGCTTTATGGAACGCTTTTACAGATCTATCGAAAGATCACCGTTACTAGGAACAAAGTATTTATTCATGTTAAATATTATACCAACTATTGTTCATCCACGATACTTAGCCAAGTCTTCTACTGCCAATATATGTATATATGTATTAATATGGAAATAATATTTTCTTTGTTCCATCGCCATCACCGATTCATGTTGGGCGTCCGATTGCATGCTCCAAGGTAACTGTCAAACAGCGAAAATTACCACCAAATAATGCCCGACTGAGTGCCGCGACATCCCCGCCCCCTCGTCACTCAGAGTAAACACCTATGGCAAATACTTAAATATACATAACTTTGTACATAAGTACGAGTATATGAGTAAGAGTGCTGTGAGTAGTGCAACGCCGGCCAGCCGCTGAATTATGAATTCATTGAATTGTGTTTTAACGCTGCTGATTGCATCTTTTGTCGCATTTTCATGTTCTGATGTGGCCATATAATTTCGCCTCAAGTGCGACGGCACCAGCCAGCCAGCGACGACAAAGTGCTTGTCGGACACGCAAGCGGCCGCCGAATTAGTACATATGCACTAGCAGCGGATATCGACGCGGTGAGATCGGTCGCGGCAGAGTGCAGCAGACATCGCGTGTCACATGTCAACACGCTACTGGCCGCCCATGTGTCCGCGTACATAGCATAATGGGTGTTATGTATAGGGCTTAAAAACATACGAGTCCCAGTGTTGATAGAGGTATTGCGGCGGTATGGAAATGCACTTAGACGCCATTATTTATGAGAAACTTATTTACACTTGCAATCACCGTGCATTTTCTTCTCACTTTGATATTTACCAAAATGGCGGACAATGGCGTAACGCTTAGAGCTTTCTTTTTGTACGGTTGTCTGGTGAATTTACATAAGCAAATGTAAATATAAAATGGGATGCAAAGCAGTTCTTGGTTTTATAAAAATATATGTTCAAGTTGTATTGAAAATATTGCGCATTATATTGGCATATTGCACTCGATGTGTTTGAAGCAACGAGATCACCACTGGCGGCTTCTTCACTCCGAGGTAATAATTTATGGGCTCTCTATTACTTAAGGATATTAGATTATACTAATGTTTGCTTTTATGCGATAAATATAATGTTTTACAAGGCCTTCTCTCTGAACTCTGGTTCGATAACCAATATTGGTCGCCTCTGGACCAGCAATGGCAAACATCAAGGTATTGCTGTCATGAAATCCATTAACTTTTGTTGGTTTGCTTTAAACTTGTAGATCGCAAACCACAAATGGAATCAGAATATTCTAAAAATACCCATATGAACTCTCATTACATATATATCTACAATCCTTTCGATATATATTTGTATTTACATAACGAATACCTTAAACGTCATTCAAATCCACAAATCACGACCTTACTCCTCGCAATTGAAGCTGCAAACGATTTATAACCGAAGCAACTCACCGAAGACTTTAACTGACAGCTACGCCCAACCGTGAAATGGTCCGCGATATGGCGAACTGTCAAACGGTGAACTGTCACTTTGACAATTCCGTGGCAATCGCGCTAATCTCCACAGCGGCGTCAGCCAATATCAGACAGGAGCGCTGGAGCACCTAAGCTCACATGCTATTCACCAGCGACACACCCGCCCACGCAGTCGCGGTCATTAGCTGTCACATGGCGCTGCTGTTGCTGCAGAAGATTAGCGGTAAATGCCAGCGAAACACTTCAAAGTCGACAAGTCGATTGTAAAAATCACTGAGTGCATCCTTATTGAATGCAACTGTAAATTGCCTCTGGATGTGCTTGGCTGCGTTGCAAGTGTGGCTGCCACCGCGGCAATGTCAGTGGCAGTGATGCTTGGCGCTCCGGAGGTGCGTGCCCTTCAAGAGCGCATTGGACATTTAGTGGCAGGCGGCTGTGATTGATGTGGCATAACAGATCGCTTGTACGCAAATACACTAAACTACTGAGGTAACTGCTATAGTTACACATATATTGCGTGTGTGTAAAGGTGTGTCCCGGTAGTTATCGTGATTATTTCAAATCAAGTTCGCCTGATTCGCTTGATTAAAAATGCAAATTCGCATTCATACAAACGATTTGTCGCAGATGTCGCATATGTTGCAAGTACCTTCATAGGTTTTCATTTTTTCGCAAATATCTTCAATTTACCCAAATGGACTTAATATTCTGCAGTTATTTGCGGTAGAAACGGCCTTTATGGCACTCATTTGCTTTTAGCAGCTGTGGCATAGAGTCTCGGTTGCGCCAACATTTACACCAACATTTGTAGCCAATCGCATTATGTGATGCCTTAGGAGAGTGTGTAGAAATAAATATGTACATGTGTGCATAAGAAAATCAAGAAACGAAATAGGAACTCTGATACTGATGTCATACATCGTGGTCCTAATAGCACTACCACTGTGGTACTATCTTTCAGTCCAATATAGATTTCGCCAGCGTTGTAATTTTCGCAGTCTCTATTGGAAAATAATTCGTACTTTTTCTAAAAGACAGTTTACACACTCGATTAATTGCTCTGCTGCCACTATTGATGTTCCCGTGGGCTGTAAAGCGCAAAAACAGCAATTTAGAATCTCACTTTTTTTGCTTTTTGTGCTCCATTTCGTAAACTGCTACCAAGTAATGCTTCATAGACTCTCTAGCAATGAGCATTGACATGAAATGCGTAAAAAATTTATCACCGACAGCGCGTAAATTACATTTCGAAGGATGAAAGTACTTGCAAGTGGCATGCTTTTAGGCGTTCTGCAGCTGTGTTGCTTTTGCGTGTATTTTTTTAAACAAACTCTTTACTATTATCATTTCAAATTGTATGTACAACATTTTAAAATATACTAACGGAGTTTTAATTAATTAATATTCTTCTATTATTATTCTATTCTTATACTAAAAAATGAAGAATAATTGATATTTTCATCCCATCAATATTTTAGTTTCATATGCTGTCAGAATGCCGTCAAACATTATCGTCTATATTTTTGACAATTTTGTTGACAGTACGCCTCTACTATTATCAGAAGGACAGTATTAGCTTAGATTGGAAGTGGAACCCTGGAGAAGTTGCTATCTTCATAAGCGAAACCCTGAATCCAAGACAAATTTTCTATTCAGACTTTAAGACAAATGTTACTATAATATTTACAGCCCACTTCTCATACTTTCTCAGACCGTTTGCCCCGCTCTTTCCACCACTACATTGCAACACTGTCAAACAATGCATAATTACATTTACCGTTTAGTCTTTATTATTCGAAGATCCACAAAAAAGTCTACTCATTACCCACTTTTTCACATACAATTAGGTAAAATAACATAATTTAGTAATAACTCTATATAAAATATTTTCTCAGCATACTAGATTCCAGCACTAGATTTCTTCGACAGCCTGCCTACTCTGCGTCACCTTTCTCCAACGCTTTGACATAATCATCAGCTTCGTCATCATTGGCATCGTAAAAAATAGCGCTTAAATCTGACGTTTACCACCTCGGCACATTTGCATTTGATGTCGCCGGCCGCCGACCGCCGCCGCCGCATTTGGAGCTGCCTCGGCGGTTGGTGGCAGTTTATGTGGCCGCCGCTGTCGTTTGACGATTTGGTTGCATGCAACGGCGTATCATCACACGCCGGCCGCTTTCATGTGGTTTGGCAGCGAGTGTGTTTAGATTTCTACAGTTCGTCTTTTATGCCGAGTTTATGTTCGTGTATATGCGGTCGGATGTGTGTAGGCGCTGTGAAGCTATCACCGTCTTTATTATTCATGCCTTTTTGATGTGGTCGCTTTGGCTGATGTCAAAGCAGTCAGGGAAATAATTAAATAAATAAATAATTATTGCATTTAATTGTGCTTAATTGTGGATTAGTTTATATAAAGACTTTAGTCAAATAAATAATTTGTGATGACAACAACTTACAACTTACTTAATTTGGACGTTTCTTAGAGATTTCTGAAGAAATGTGGGATTTTACATGCATCAGTCGTCTCTATAATACGAAACCATTTCCTAAAACTTACATCCAATTAATATATATTTTCTTTTTTGCATAATAATAGTTTATCTATCGGACCACACACACCACTGAAGCCACCATTCTATAGCTTAACGTACCGCTATTCCGACACCCACTAAGAAATCCATACAAAACAACTTCGGATAAACATCTTCATTAATACAGTGACAACGCAATGTTTATTAAATATTAATAAATTACAAGCGCATAAAATGCAAACAATAACTGAATAAAAAGCAATAAAATCATAAAAGAACACCAGAGTCTCTAGGCTGGCTTTATGAATATAGGTACGCACAAACACAGTTTTCCTATCGAACAAATATTCAAGTCAGTTACACATACGCTTTGGTAATTACAATGCAACGACACAAGAAATACCCATAATTTTCGATAAAAGTCAACAAAGGAGTCCATTGTTCGCGCGCCTATCAGCAAAACGCGCGGGTGAGCCGCCATTGTTCGCACCCAACACCAATTCAATGAACCTAATCACACAAATCGAAGTAAACGCGTAAATAGAAAATCATTTTTCTGGCTAAAACCAACCAGAAGAAACAGGTTGACAATTGTCACACAGGTTGGACCCGCACACACAAACACACACGCACCTATCTCCGCCACCAAAAGAGTCCTCACATGGAAAAACACACCTTTCTCTGGAGGTTGGAAAGTTGGATGGGACAATAACTGTGCCATTGTGCGGCGATCAACGCGCAAGGTGCTGAACGCAGCCCCGGCCACAGTCCTTCGTAATGTGTCGTGTGATTAATGCGTTTTGTCAGGCAATCCTTGTAATGTCACAGCAAAGCGATAAAAAGATTGAAGCAGTGAAAGACAGAAAGAGAGAGAGAGAGTGAGTGTGGTGCTGTGAGACAGTGTGGCTGTGATTTGCCAGCTTATTGACAATCAATGGAGATCACCACACGGAGCATAAATAAGGAATGATTGAGCCGCTTTGTTTTCCCCCGAATCATGTCACAACTACCCGGCGCACAACAATAGACAGCTTGGAACCACACTGTACACGAAGAGGGTGCAAAAGAAATGAGATGAGACGGTAATGCGCATGATCTTATCACCGACACGATCAGACCAAGCAATGCAGGATACACCTATACACCTCTACCTTTATCCAAAAAAATTGGTTCATTGGAAAATCGTCGACACACAATGAAGTGGAGTGGAGCGAGTGTGGAAAATCTCTTTGTTTGGCAATCGTTCGATTTCGTTTTTATTAATAAAAGCCATAAAATTTTGATTGCACAGCAGGATTGTTGTACCACCGATTTTGCTCGCTCATTCGCCACGGCTAATCGCTGCCCAAGCGCGCGCACTTTAAATGAAATGTTTAATTTTCGTTATAAATGTGGGTTTGTTGGAATGCTGGCGAGAGTATTGAAATCGATTTCCCATGGCTGTCGATATGCGCTTGCCCTGACAGCAGCAGTAAGGGCGTTGTTCGCACACACTCTACCAAACAACACTTGACTTCATATTTCGGGGATTGCGAAGGATGGCTGTAGATAATTGAAATATCACCTACTTAATTCAGCACAAGTAGGATTTATATTTATCTGTACGCTGGCAACACGTACTGGCAATGACTTTCAGGTGATCTTATCATTGGTATCTGCGACAAGATCGTTATTCCGGAAAAATTTTAAGCGTTGATGGGAAAGAATAGAAAGAAAGGAATTCCAGGTACCACGATCTGCTAGACAAAATGTAGTCAGGAACTCAGGATAGTGGAACGTTATTGAATCTCTTGTGGAAACCAAATGATCTTGAGATGCTTCAGACCGAGCGTCGCCCCTACCACGAAGTTGGAGTAAGAAGAATTATGATCAGAATACTCACGAATCATCGTTTAACTCGATCGAAACGCCGATGCTGCTACGAATACCAATCCGAACACACCTGCCTTTAAAAAGCGATTTTCACATGTAGATCACACATAAGCGCATACAACTCTGAGCTCATAAGTTTGTATGTAAATCGGCAAAGGGAATGAGCGAAATGAAGCAAACTGTGGAGGCGTGTCGAGGGAACAACTCGCATCAGCGACTTTAACTGACACCATCGACATCGCGCCATCAACGGCATTATCAGCGTAACTGATCTGTAGATCAAGCGGCGACGATCGACAGCGCACCGCCGCAAATCAAAGCAACAAAGCAACAACAACCACAGCAATGGAAAACAAGTCAAAGCGAATGCCGACAAAGTAATTTCAACGCTTTCTAGTTTGCGTTCTGCCAAGTCGAAATGCCGAGCAGGCGGTTGCCATAATTCGCACACATAATACCCGATCGGCCGCGCCGGTGGTGTGTCGTTCTGTCGATCTGCAGCGAAGGCGTTTACAAATTTCGAAAAATAACAAATGTGCCGCAAAGTGTACGCGTTGAGAATATGGCGGCGTGGCCGGTGGAATAGTGTTCGATTAATTTTCGCATTAAAAGATTTTTACAACGATCCGGCATATGTTTGCTCTTGTTGTTGTTGTTGTTGCAAGCAGATTTGGGGCTGCTTTTCGCAAATGATCAAAACAACTCCGCCCGCCGCCAACGCGGCAAACGCAGAGCGAGGGCAGCAACAAATGAGCAACGATCAGCAATCGGCAATCGCTAATCTCGCTTGCAATTCGTTGTGCGCGGAAGCGTTTGTTTGTGTTCTATAGCGAATGCTACTAGCTCACATACATACTTACATATATATTTATCTATATATATTTATATAAGTATATATGTGTGTGTGCCTGAGTCGTGTAGAATTGTGGGCGCGGTAATGGAATCAAATTAAGCAAGTGAGTGTTGCAACCTACCAACGACTGTAACGAAGTGCTCGAATAGCTGTGGCACGATCATCAACTGATCGCAAACAATGCTGATAAGAGCACGAATTCAAAGGGGACCAGCTTCTAGTATATATAAATATATATAGATTAGTATAGAGACTCAGTGTAAAGTTTATAGTTGAGGTTGAATAATTGATTTGGCTAAGATCGATATCGATTCGATCGTGGTGACATTGTGAACTTGAATATTGGCTTTAAAACGCAAAAATACGTTATTGAGGTTATGTATGGTACATGATAAGTTCTATAATAAATCATATTTTAAATAAGACAAATAAATAAGAATATTGTTTCTTGTCGGGTTTCTGGGCTGACTGACCAAAATTTGTTCAAAACTATTTTTCTCCAACTGTCCGTACTTCAATGCTTGGTACTTTCAAAATTGCTGATACATTCAGTTATCTCTTGCCTTGTCATTGGAAAAACAAAGTAATTTTGCTGCACGAAAACAAGCGCGACATCTGGTACTAATGTCGACCTCACAACCTCCAGCTTATGCGCCACACCGCCAATTGATGGCAATAAAACTGAAATATGCTTGTTTTGCGGTAAGGCGAAAGGACATAACGGTGCACACGCATAGAATATTGGCAATTTGAAACACACGTCCACATGTGTTTGCAGCGGAGTTTTTCACATACGCTTCCCCGCTATCCTATGCAGCAAGAAGTGCGTAGGCAACAAACAAAGAAATAAAATTTAATAGTAACATGCCACATGCCACATGCTGCATGCCGCTTGATACACCAACAGCATGCAGTTAAGAGTAAGCATTTGTAAGCACTTTTCAAAAAACAACAACAGCATTAAGAGCACTACTGTAATCCTTTCAAAGCATAAACCGATTTCAAAACTACAAATTGCCGAATTCTTGCTAAATTACACTTCGTTACACTAAAGAAATTAAAGCAAAAACTTTTGCAAATAGTGTGGAGGGTGTTGAAGCGCCTCATGCGTGAAACTCATGCCTGTATGTATGTGTAAGGGTATATAGTTAACTGAATAAGCACCAGAGAACAATAATTGTACTGAGTAGTTTATTCTCAAAAATATACACATAAAATGATAAAAAAAACTCAATTTTTTTCTTTTCAAAATAATAATTGTATTCACAATAAATTTTATGAAATAATGAGCATATGACATTCGAAATGAGACTTCACCAAATTGAATCATTTAGCGAAACAACCGTAACGCAATAAAAGTATGGAAATGAATTTTGAAAGCACACACAGGGAAGACAAGCGCATTTAGCAAGACTGTCAGTCCTGCATAAACAACCAGAAAAAAATTTAATTGAAAAAAAAATACGGAGAAAGCAAAAAACAGTTACCACCGTACGCTGCCATTGCAGCAGGCTTAGCCAATGCAAACAATGCAGCGATGAGGCATGCAACGTACCGCAAAGAAAAAAAACTCAGAAAAAAATATGGCGGAATATGTAAATGAGGAAACAAATCATTGAAAAATTGTCACCGTGTGCGCAAAAAGAAATGTAATAATAAAGTATGCAAGGAAACAATAAAAAACAAACAAAGTCAACTCAATTGTTTGTGTTTATGTATGCAGAATACGTGTACAGGCATCATACAGGATACCTTAGGCTAAAAGCCAGCAGTGGCGGCTATTACCGTTATTACCGCCACTATAGCCGCCATTAACGGTTTGTAAGCGAGTGTGTGCATGCAGCACAATTACAACAGAAACAACCACCAAGAGACAACACCAACAAAGCCATCATTACCAGTGTCACCGCTGCCGACATCGACACTGTCACCAACCAAATCAACAGTGCCACCACACAATGAATTGCATGCAAATGAAACCGCAGCCGAAGACGGAAGACGGAAGACGGGCGAACACACGGCGGGCTCTGACAGCACGGCACCCGAGAACACACAAACACACACTAGTAAAGCAATTCCGATTCCTGTCCGCGGCTCGCGGTGATATGTGCGAACGCAGCTGACAACTTCGAAAAGAACCACCAACCAATATGCGGAGAAGTTAACGCGGATATGCATATGAGGCTCATGCACGGGTGTATAGGGTGTATGCATGCACTAGAAAAAAAATACAACAAAAATAAAAAATAATAAAAAAAGTGCTGCTGTGTGGCAATGGCGGAAAGTTGACAACGGCAGCCACTTCCTTTGGCTCGGTAATTTGTGTTTCCTTTCACACGCCATTGAGAGCTGGGCGCACGAAGGAAGACACAGTTGAAAGATCTTACAGAAGAAGAAGAAAAATAAGTATGCAAACAAACATCTCGCGCCATCTTGCATAACGCGACATTTGCATAGCACATACAAATATATGCGCGCGTGTGTGTGTGTGTTTTAGAAAGCGAGTGAATTGAGGCATAATTTCAGCGGAGGCAAATAAACTTATTTTGAAATAGCCATTGCCGTTAAACAAAACATGGGAAAACATATCATAAATTCGTGAATTGTTTATGAGTTGCTGCCGCTGTTGTGGTGGGGGGAGAGAAGGGTGGTTACAGGCGTAAGCATTGCTAACGGTACTTATAAATTAATAAATTTACATATGTGTCGCTTCTGTTGCCACAATTCCACTATGATTATGTTGAGCTGTTTATTGTGGTTGTTGTTGTTGTTGCAGACATGGCAATAAATTTGTAATGTCACATTGACAGTTTTTGGTGGCGCTGATATCGGTAGTGCCGCGTTACACAGCTATGTGTGCGTGTATTCGCTTAAGTTCGTGCTCTCTTGTGACAGTTTCGAAGCCAACCTAATATTTGTGCCCGAATTCAAGCGCTTCCCTTTTCACTTTTCTTTGTGGGCTTAATTAAGTTTTCAAATTGAAAATTTAGCCGAATTAAGTGGGCGTTTGCCAGAACTTTTTTACAATTGTTTTATTGCCCTTTCATTGAGACATAAATAAATTCATGAAAATGCAAGCGCCAATTGATGGCTCAATTGGAGATGATTATTATATTCATGAATTTTACCAAGGCGAAGTACGTATGGATAATAATGTGTTTCTTCCTTGTACGTTTTTCCTACCACTTCTCATAACTGCTTTGTTGTTTTATAAAAATCAATTATTTAAATAAAAAACAAATTAAAAAAAAATGTTTAGTATTTATCAAGTCTCTATAAGTTATTCTTCGGATAATAGTGACGAACATTTTTCTTACTTTCTTCAAAATATATAAAATGGATTATGAAATGTATTCCAAATTTCACAAACAAAAAATATAAAAAAATCGCAAAAAACCCTAATCGAGTTAAGATACTGTTGTTGGTTGAATTTATAAACAATTATTGACAAAGGATAAAAACAATTTCATCTTCTTTCGCTGACATCGCTTTGAAAAAAAACGGATTTTTTGGATTATAATTCAATGAAATTACACAAAAATAACAGATAGCGGACAAGTTGAGAGTTAAGAGATGAAGAAAGGATGAGGAAAGGCTATACCAGTGTGACATTTTCATAAAATCGATTTTTTTATTTTTTGTTTATTCGATAGTTTATACTTTCAAATGAAAGCGGCAAAGTCGTATCTTGAATAGTTTTTGAATGGCAGCGTTCTAAAGAGCGACCGCTCGCTGGCATAAGCCTATATAGTCGAAACTTTAAACACGTTTTTATCGAAACGACTTTTCTCAAAACTGCTGACATCATAACTCAATGAAAAATTTACCGATTGAAAATTTAATCTGAGTATTCTTGAATATATTTACTATACAATGAACTATGTACAATCTTTTTGATTGGTTGAAAATTGTCAATTTGGCATTTAACAAAACACCACTTTTTACTTAAAAAAACGTAATTTTTTTTTCTGAACTACGCCATTTTGAACCGGTATCATGTCAGCAGTTAGGGAGCTTTTTTTTGACACCTCCGAAGATAGCATATAACTCCGTTATTTTTCAATATTTTTGTAAACTTACATCTTCTTATTTTTGTAAACAAACTTCGAAACAATCGATTCAGTACTTTCTTTTAAAAAAAAATCACGAAAATCAGCTAATTTTTCATAGGTTACACTTGTATAGCCCCTTAAGACGTAAATGAGAAAGAATGAAGCCATTATAGGTCATCAAATACGTTGGTATTAAAGTTTGCCAATTCTATTTAGTTTCTTTTTCACAATATAGTCATGATTTTTGTAATTGTTGAAAACATTTTGTGAAATTTTGTATATATATTCTTTTTGATTCAATACCTCTTGCCATTTTCAACGATTTGCATCGACCAACGACTTTATTTTATTCACGACGGCTTCAAGAGGCCTTCAAGGTGCATCCTCAAGATCGGTGTACTCGAAATTTTCAAACCACTTTTGAGCGAATATACGAGTAGAAGGCAGCAAAAAATCATGTAATGGATCTATACCATAACTCAGCACATATGTTCTTAATTAGACGTAGCAGGACGAATATACTAAAAATAATAGGCTAGCAAATTAGTTATCTCATATGTATTCAATCTATTTTAAAAAAATATACATATGTATATTTGATTATATATATTGAATAATACAATTTTTACAATTAATAAATATACTTAGTACATATACATAATACATTTCCACTCAATTGCAACATTTCACTCAAATGCTTTTCCGCTCCGCATATGTTCCCAGGAACGTGGTGGAATATTTGAAGTATAAGAAAAGCAAATAACACAAATCTGCTCTCTTGTGCTCACTCCACGCCAAGCTAAGTAAAGGGAGTGAAACGAACCAAACTAGATCTGCTTGTTATTCCACTCAATACCACTCGACCAATAAATAAAATATTAACAAATGCGAGCAGCTGTCAACAGCGGAGCTTGACGAAAAAAAATTTTAGCACAGAGGAAAAACAACAAAAAGGAGAATTTATCATGGCTGCATGCAGCGCGAACAAGAGAGACGACTACCGTTTCTTCATATGTGGTTAGCTGTTTCTGCTGTTGTGGTGCCTATAAGTGGCAGGCGACATTTTTGAATGAACATTGGGCGGATAAAGACTACACAACAACAATGCAGAGAGCGAACGTTGGAATGATGCAATTAGTGCTATCTCTCTCTCACTGCTATAGTGAGAGTGCGAATGAAAAGGCAGTCCGCAGTTCGTTGGGTCTGATAGAGAAAATCCAATTGGAAGGCAACCGTTTACTCCAAAGCAGAAGAATTTTCTGTATAGATTTCTCCAACAATGCTCTCTCTAACAACAAGCGCACAGCAGCTTAGCTCTTTCTCGCACATTTGCATAGCGTAGCTCCGACACTGCACATAGTTTTGGAAAAGCTTGAGTACGGCTATTCAATTAGACTGCACAGCAATTCAAACGATTGGTCTCTCTAGCAGTACTCAAAGAGAGACCATATTCATATGAGTTTATATGTATGTGCAACACCTTTGTACTGTTGTTGTGCAATTGAATGTGGCTGCCCAACATATGTAGCTTATGCAAAATATTTGCTCCATCTCTCAGCTGGCATTCGCATTTCCATATTGGCTTAGTTTTACGGAGAGCCAATTCCGTAGAATGAAAGAGCCTTAACGCTAACGTCCCCCCATCCAAACAAGCAGATTGTTGACGTGAGACTGTTTTTTATGCTCTTAAGTGGCTGAGTGAAGACTTGACTTGATGTGACTGTGAGGAAGGTGTCCACTGTCTTCAATGCAGCAAACGAATCAAACAATTTAAGTAGACTTGTTGTTGTTATTCCATTTTAATTCAGTTCTGTAAGGTGCTCAGTTTCATTGTTTCTCTCCCTTCGCCTCGAGTGGCGGTGCTGTGCCACCGCTCCACCCATCAGCCGGCTTTTCGACTGACCGTTTCTTAGTGTCTGCTGCCTCAAGTGTTGAAAAGATAAATTTCTCTGCTCGTCGGGTTAGATTCTCAACTTTTCGACTCGTTTGTGCCGCTCGTCTTGTGATCTTTTTTGCTTTTGGCTGCTTCTACATTTCGCTAATATGATTTGTTGTTGGCGCTTTTTGCTATTGTTGTTTTTTGGCAGTTGGCTGGTGGCTGGCTGGCTCGTTGTGAATGGCCGTTTACTCGTCGCTCAGGCAATTGTCGCCTCCATTGATCAGCTGCTGCTGCCGCTGCCGCTGCTGGGGCTGCGGTCGACACCACTTGCTTGCCTTTCAGCTTGCCACTCGAGTGCGTTTCGCACAGTCGACTCCAACAACACAGCACGGCGTTCGCTCTGCATTCAAATTGTACTGCCGACGCTTTCGTCCAGCTCGTCGCTCCGTTGCGAATGAAACGCTACCGCCTCCGTGGCTATCAGCGCGTCTTAGCTGTTTCTGCCAAATCCGCCAAACAACTGTTTGCGGCGCGTTTGTTATGTTGTGCCTAAGCTATGCCATGTCGCTCGCCGCCAACTGAGCAACGCACGGACTGGGGCGAGCAGGCGCCACCTGACATTTCGCCAACAGCCGCCGTTTGGCATCTTCATTCATTGGTCAGCGTGACAATGGAGCGGTTGTCGTGTTAACGGATTTTCGAGTTGTCGCCGTCGCCACTTTACGCATTGCGAACTCGTACGTGGAGCGTGTTGCATGCGTACGCTGAATTACAAAAGCGAAACGCTTCGATCAACGAAACCGAGAAATATTTAAAATAAAGTGCGAACGAAAGATTGTTGAACGAGAAGAACAAGAAATTACTTGAATGGCAATCAGTGTAAAATAAAAGAAAAAAAAACAAAATTAAAAATTATGAAAATAAATTTTTAAAATAAATACATTTTTTTATTAGAAACTATTGACGTTTGTTCGAAAACAAGTCTTACGCTTATATATCCTCACTGTGTGATCGAGTGCAAATTTATTTTCAAAGTGTTAACATTAAGATAAAATGCTTCTGAGCAACAATTCCTCAGAGGCACAACAGCAACAACAACAGTCCGCAACAACGACATCGCCGCAAACCCAATTTAGACAGCAAAAGCTGTACGACAATCAACAACAGCAACTACAACAACAATATAGTCGACAGGACGTACGAAATTTCACTAATAACAACAACAACAACTACTACTACAATAACGATAAGCATAATCTGAATTATTTGCCCGTTAACGTGACACAACAGGTCCCGCCAGCCTCAACGAAATCCACACCCACCACCGCTGCCGCCGCCGTGGCCGCAGCCGCTGCAGCTGCCACATTGTTGCTGAATCAATCTGGAGTTTTCGCAACCAACGCCGCCGCGGCAACTAGAACAGCGACAGCGACAGCGTCAGCAACCACAAACACCATCAACGGTAATTCCTGTGTCGGCGCCACGGATTTCTCAATCGCTGCGATAATGGCGCGAGGCGCGAATGCCTCGAGCCGTGAACCATCCGAAAGGAGTTTGAGTGAGTAATGAGATGTACTTATCGTTCTTACATATTCAACAATTTGTTGTTGTTGCTGCACATGTGTGCCGCCGCTTCTGTTTTATACGCTTATATTGAAAGCGAAGCGATAGCGTATTTTATTTAATAAAATTAATAACATACATATATGTACGTGAGCATTTATTGCTCATGAACTAAAGCTAGAAATTATGTTTTTAAAAAGATTTAGAAAGTCAAGACTGCATTAAACATTATATTAATATAAATATTTGCATATAAATGACGAATTTTTTGCCTCAACGGATTCATTAGTTCCTTTAGCCATTAATTACATAGCATTCGCCAATCAGCCCTTTGCCATATGATCAAACTATACAGGTATATTGTTATAGAAAGTAACTCATTATTGTTTAGTTGTCGTTGCTCAGGCGACTATTCTTGAAAAAATTGTAATTTAACTAATTAAAATATTAAAAATTTCTATACAATTTACTATCCAAAATATATTAAATAAATAAATTTCTGAGGGAAGCAATAATCGAACTGTTGAATAAGAATACCAGAGTTTTCTTTAATTAAAAAAATTGCTATTTTATTGTACTGGAGCCATAAGGTACACAGTTCTTTGATATAATAAGTTTCCAATAATAATTACTAGATTAGGTCGACACAATGTATTGTAGAAGTTCATCCTCTGTGATATTATAAGAGTAGAGTTTTACTAATTTTTAAATTTTCTTTGCATTACATACACAGCAGGGACGGACATTCTATAATAGAATAAAGTATTCTCATTTAGTCAATTTCATAGAACCATTAACCACACTATATTTTAACACTTTTCTGAATACTGGTATCGGACATTATTATTATTTTTTTGTTGTATTTGCAAGAACAGAAAAATATGAATCTCTTCAGTAATCTTTTCGGGAGATATATCATATCTTCAAATGCATATCAATAAAAAGAAAGATCTCAAAGACCTTTTCATTAATTTAAACTAAAGGATGTTGTTTTTAAACATGTAAACCACATCAGAAGAAATGAAAAGCATATAAATTAATGTTAGAGCCAAGAATTTAGCTTTATTATAAATATTCAACAATGTCGGCCAAGTGACCGTCGTGGCTGGTTCGTATAAATTCCAAACTATAGGCTCAATTTTTGACGACTTTTTGCAGCAATTGGGGCTGTATGTCAACAATAAACGTTGTTCCTGAGTAAGCCTGTTTATTATGGCAAACCAAACTGAGTATAAGTCAAGTAACAGTTGTCAGAAAGACCAAGACCTAGACCGAAAAAGTACTGCCGCATACTTCTAAAAAAACACCCTTTTTTTTCTATTATAAAATCAATCGTCTAAATTGCTCATATTTTATTTATTTTGAAAAGACGGAATATATGATTGTTCAGTATATTTTTTTCTAGAGGTTACCGAATTTTTTAAAGCAATGAATGTGGTTAATAACTTCTCTCTTTCTTCTCAAATTATATTTTTTGAGAATTTTCCGTAATATTTTTTTTATAATGATATTTTCAAATAATCTTTTTATAGAAAATCATTAAAGTTTCAGATTAAAAAACAATTAATAAAGAGTTTTTCGACTATTGGGTGCTAACTTATATTATTCCACAACTTAGAACATAGTTTTATCTTGAAAGAATCAATTTTGGATAAAAAATTTAACCAATCGCCTCCCCAATTGCTTCAAATTTGATTATATTCATATGAATAATCAATAAAAAAATTTTAAGAAATTATTAATTGTTATGTCAAAATATTATATACTAGCAGACGGCTCCAGCTTCGCACGGGAAAGTTAAAAATTTTGACACACTTGCGTGGGTTCATTTTAAAAAAGTAAAATGAGGAAAATTCGAACAATTTTTTTTTAATTGCAATGAGCTAAAACTTGATTACGACCTGTAGTATTTCGTGTCCGTTGTCTTTCTTTCTGATTATGAAGGCTTTGGGACCGCTCAGAGCTCGACGCCCTAGTGTGAGCTTAGATATTTCTAATATTTTGTTCTTCAAACCGCTGCACACGCTCCGTAGTCGATTCCCAAGCGCGTACTTGCGGGTTTTGATATTTTGTTCAGCAGCTGTGAGCGCTCGTTACTCGACTGACTCTCTGGCATGCGATTGCGATGCGAAGAGAATGACTTGTAAGACAATTTTCAGTTTCATCACGGCGTCTTTTTGATACCCTCACCTGGGAGCTATTTCCAGAAAGTTGAGATTTTAGCAATAAATATAGCCTATGTTACTCGGGGTGGATGTAGCTTTCCAATGGTGAAAGAATTTTTGAAATCGGCACAGTAGTTTTTGAGTTTATTTGTTACAAACATACATACAAATCTTTCCTCTTCATAATAGGAGTATAGATATGATTTCAGAATATTTCTTTATCAAATTGACAACGCTATCTATACAACCCATAAAGATTATTAGCAAAGAGAGCACGTACTACAAGATAGTCGCCAAGGAAATACTAGACAATTTTAGCAAGAGTCTTTTGGAACAAAGTGTACCAGAGGGAGCCATTTAAGAAATTCTTGTCGCATCAGCCATACAGCAAAAAATGTAATTCAAACTAGTTATTTCTAGATTTCGGTAATTTGATTGGCTGTTGATTTATTTACCGTTCATTTACTTTAGTAGTTTCTTCATTCAATTTTGACTGTTATTTGTGTTTTGCTTAGAATTAACGGCGAACTAGTGTATTATCGGATTAGATTGCCGCACACAATTCACGCTTGTTTTCATTAACTGCTATTCGGCTATTTGGACTGCGAAATAAAAATAAAAAACTTGTGGTCAAAAGCAAAACCAAATTATGTGTTTATCAAAAGTGTTAATAGTATGTTAATCTGCATATCATGACTAGAAATATTTTTGCTTGTCTGAGACTGCTATGTTGAAACGGAATTATTTGTTCTTCAACCTTGTTTCGGCGTTTTGATGTGTATGCAAATATTCACACATTTCGAAATCAGTCAGGCAAATCAAGCAAAGTTTCACGCCCATAAATAAATATAATATATGCAGCTGAAAGACTCATAATTATTATATATTACAACTGCAGTGTTGTTGTTGTTATATGCATAGCATATTTATGTGGCATTGTGTCCGCAAATAAACACACACACACACACATTTATTTATGCAGATTAAGAGTAAAACGCCTCGAAATTGCCACGGCAAAGTGCTACTAGCCAAGAGGCACTCGGCCGCCGCCAAGCGCCGAGACGGACGAGACAGCTGAGATGGCTGAGACAGCCGACAGCGCATGCAAATAAATGTTTTTCACACTTCAACATCGTTGAAAGGAAGAGGAAGCGCATCATTTTGGGCTTTTCGAAGAAATCAACGCAACCACAAACTAGTGTGTGTGTGTGTGTGTTTGTATTTGAATTACAAGTGTTTTGTCAGTTCTTCACGTCATTGTGATATGCAAATTCCAGCAATATTTCTCACTTCTATTATAGGGTGTTGAGAAGTGACAGATTTGACCAGTAAATCTGCACAAAACACAAAACTCGCCGCAAATTATGAATATATTTGAGCTTAATGTGTAATTTTATAATCTAGTAGTTTTGTGTTGAAATAGTAAATGAATATGACTATGAAGCAACGCGTTTAATGCCATAGTTTATGTGGCACTTAGTTGCAACACCCAATAAATCGAAGCTTTTTCTGAAATCCTCATTGATTTTTTTACACTTGTGATTTATAAAATTAAAGTCTTAAAGCTTTTTAGTAAACTAAATCGTGCTCTGATATGCAAATATGGTGACTTAGTAGATACATGGAACATATATTACAAAATTCATTTCACTTCACCTTGTTCTTTAGAAAATAAGTTACTTACTGTGTAATGACGATGATCAATATTTTAATCTCATCTAGAGATTAATTTAGCAAATTTTTCCTGTTCTCAGACATCATCATATAGTGTTTCCTAGAGAGAACACATTGAGACTGAGACCTACGTCACAACAAGAGACCAATCAGACAACAGAAATGGGATCGAAAAGTAGGTCTAGACAAAAAAGGAATGAAATATAAAATATAATTTACAACTTCATATTCGATATAACTTATAAAACTCGGCAAAATGAAAACTCATATTCAGGATTAATTTAAAAAATCCCGTTAATTATTTCATAATTCAAATAACACAAAAAAAATCAAACAGATACAAATATTTTAATGATAATGAGTAAAATAATAACGGAAATATGTCATATTTGATCACCTGATAATTGTCATAACACATTTTCAATAAAATCAATGTCATCAAGACTAGCAAAAAAAATGTCGAAGTATTAAGCAAATTACCTAAATTATTGATATTAAATATAAAAATAAATGAATAAATATACACCAATGATGCATTATACACACATACATATACATATATACATAGATGCACTGCCGTGAATATGTGTGAATGTGGTCGCAAATTGTTGGCGAGCCAATCGGCCAATTGGTCAAGTCATTTGCATGAAATAATTTCATAAAACAAATAATTGAATTTCATATCTGAAATATGCATCAGCGCGACGCCTATTACGCACTGGGGGCATGCCACATTCACTCACTGCGCTGCAAGTACATGCAAATTTTGTTTGTTGCACATGGTTGTTGTTGTTGCTGTCATAACAGCCGCCAACTTAATTGTGTCTCATTAGTGGCAGTGAATGCATTCTGGTTGCAATGCGCAACAATATCCATTTGCAAATTTACATACATACATATATTTAGGAGTATATGGTCGGATAACCGCCCAAATGAGCAATTGCGATAACAGAGGGGCCGTACTGGCTGTCAGAGCAGCGTGTAGCTTTTGACAGCGAGCGAATTGTAGGCGCAAATGCTAAAATGCGGAGCGAGGGCTGGAGTGTCACGTTGTCAACAACAGACCTCCTCACAGTAAACCTAATGCACAACTCGTATGTTTTAGAAGCGAATTTGCCAATATTAATATAATTTACTAACAATTAACGGTATTTTGTAGAAGCATTCTTAAATTTTCTTTTACTCCATTTCGTCCACAGGTCCCGTTTCGGTGGAACCCTACCCTGAGCCTGATGATGATGTCGATGTGGATGTTGATGTGGTCGACTGCAGCGATTCCGAGTCGCCGTCGGGACGTGCAATGCGCGCACATCATCGGCATCAATTGCAGCAACAACACCTGCCACCGGGGCACCACAAACTGCAACGCCACGCCCACCACACACACAGTCAGCATAGCGTCAATGCAAATAACGGTGATAGTAGCGGTGTGCCGCAACAGACGAGGCGCAGCAGCAGTCGGGGGCGCGCTTCACCGCAGAGCCCCAACAGTTCCACAGCCAACGATGAGGACCGCCTGACGCCGGAGCCCGCGCAGGTAAAACGCAAAGTCAGCACAACCCACTTCTAGGTCCACGGAACCGTTCGCGACTAATTTGATTTTATTTTGTTGACAGTCTGCGCCGAAAATCGTCGGCTCCTGCAACTGTGATGAGCTGCTGCCGGTGCAGTGTCACCTGGAGACGAAGGAACTGTGGGACAAGTTCCATGAATTGGGCACCGAGATGATAATCACCAAAACGGGGAGGTGAGTCGATATGATATAACCTAACTGTAGGTATTATGGTACTTATGCAGATTTTACAACAGAAATGTTGAATAATTCTTCATTCGAACCTCAATTTTGGACTCGCAGTGAAAATAAAATTCCCTAAGGCTATCACCAAAATAGATTCCAAAACACAAATATTGTAAGGAAACTAGTAATTTTGTCGCAAGTCCGCGTTGCATGTTGCAAATATATATGTATCTAAGTTGTAACGCATTTCCATAGTTGTGGCATGTGGTCGTTGGCTACATGTTGTTGTCGTTGTTATTTCCGTTTTTCGCAAATATCCTTTGCTCTTTAATTACGAACAGGACGCCGACAATGCGCACGCATTCTGCCTGCCATAGTGCTGCCTATGGTGCGAGGCAAAGTTGACTTGTTGTCACAACGCTCAGCGGGTCACTCATTAACTGCTTCGTCGTTACCCGCTCGGCAAATTGTACCCCTTTGACAAGTTGGCCAAAATGTGGGTGCACTTTCGTCACACATGCCAAGCGTAAAAGCCTGGCCACACTCGTGTTGGCGGCCCTCGGCTGGTGACAGCAGTCGTACGTCGGCGTTTCGCTTGCCTCGCTTTGAAGATATGAATCGATGTCAGCACTTCGTTTGTCATTATTTTAAAGAACATATTTGTTTTTGTACTCTACATTAGAATTTCCAATGCGATTTGCATGTGTAGGAGTGGCAGTGTGGTGCAAATATTTGCGAGAAATGTGGAAAATATTACTTGCGCAAAATAAGTTATGTTTTTGTTTTTTATAAAAAACAGCTTAACTCAAAATGCTTCATTAGTCAAGTAATTTCTTTCATAAGTATTTTATAACAGTAATAAATTTTTAGTTCGTTTATTAAATTTTGACCACTGAATTATATTATTTTCGGTATGTTCTGTGATAAAACTGTATTTCAAAACATAGTTTCTTATTTACCAATTTTAACTAATATTTTGTCCGCTCATCGTTTAAAGTAGATACACTGTGCATTTGCTGTGACATGCCACATTATCAGTTGTACTTACGTATTTTACGCTGGGTAGTCGCTATTAATGGCTTGTTGCCGTCATATAATGGCAGTCGGATGGTTTTCTATGATTCCTTGACATGCAAATACGCATGCGTAATGCAAATTTTTCAAAACCGTCGGTGTAAAAAAATGCATTTGAAGATTCGCAATATACGCATTTCAGCTGTTTATATACTAAAGGGTGTTCTTTTTAGACAAGTAAGCTTCAAAAAGAAATCAGCTTTATTATAAAGATAAGAGTTTGCAATTTTGTTTTCGAAAAGTGACCGCTTGAATAAATTCCAACCGGGAGTCACAATTTCCGACCATTTTTTGCAGCAATTGAGACCATATGTCAGCTGTAAGTGAGATCATTTCGAAATGGCAAACCAAACTGAGTATAAAGCAAATGACAGGTGTCAAAAAGACCAAGACCGAAAAAGTATTGTCTCATTGAATCTCACACGTCTGAAAAAAGCACCACTTATATAGATAGAACAACGAATAACAGTCGGAAGATATTAACAAATCGCCGGGCGTATCATATATCTGTCAATGAAAAAGTTAAAAATCTCAATTTTATGACACCGTTATTCTTCCTAAAAAATCCAAAAACTAAAATGTACATAATTCTCATAAGATAGAAACATTCGCAACTGCATTCGAATCAATTTCAGCACTCTTCATAGGTTTTATATATTGTATCTATTACTTGCAAGAATCTGCCTAAAACTATAGCATTTTACACAATCTCTCATACAAATATTATTGCGAGCATACTCAGGCCCTTTGTCACTGCTTTGTGGCACAAAACGCAGAGAGTAACACGGTTGCGGTAAGCAGCGGCATAACACGTGGTCAGCAAAGGTTTTTGTTACGCAGTCAGTGGTCGCAGCGGTGCCACCGACAACCAACTCACGCACAACGGTGCAACGTGCAACAGTAGCAAAAGTGGTCGCAGCGGTTGCACAGTCGTGTTTTTCAAGCCATTGTTAGGCGAGTTAGTTATACTTTAAGTGCCACACATACAAAGCAACCAAATGCATTACTAATACACGCACATACATACATATATAAATGCAGCAAGTCAATATATGCATATATCAGTGTATTCGTGCGTGTGTGTGTGTTGAAGGTGCCAAAATGTTTGCCAACATACGATTTTATACGCTCCGAGCGATCGAGTGAGCGAGCGAGCAAAAGACAGTAGCGACAGCCACTCGGCTCCACATGCCATTTCTGAGAAATTGAAAACAGAAATTGAAAAATTGAATTTCACCAAATTGGCATTTTGTCTAATTGCCACAAAAAGCAGTTGTGGCGTTGAAAATTGTGATTTGCACGCCACACCTTGCCGCGCATGCAATGAAAATCCACTTTTACGGCCGATTTTGATTGACGAAAAGTCGAAAACGAATACGAATACGCTTATCAACCGTTTGCGTCGGCGTTGCAATGGCGTGTGAATAATATGAAAAGCATTTACACAAAATACTTACCCAAACACACACACACATACTCAAATGCACGTACGCACACGCACTCGCCTCGCCTCAGGCATTACAGCTTTTTTACCGCTTTTTATGCTTGACTATTTTACGAATTTGTTGATATTCACTATAGTTTTTCGCGCCATAAAATGTGCCATAAAATCGGCACTTGCCACTTCCCGCCCACTGAATGTGTGATATGTGGCGCGGCGCGGCGCCGGATTTAGACTTTCACACTCCTCGCTCGCTCGACGAAAATGGTGTTCATGTAAGGAAAAACTGTAAGTAAGTAGCACTGAAGGAGTGTGTGTGTGTATAATGTTGGCGCTACTAAACACACTGCTAACCGTCCATAAAATGTAAATGGCGAAGACTATGTATGATTTACGGTTTTCCGTTACGATTTTCCCTACGCACACGAAGGCCTGCAGCAATGTGTAGCACTCGGTCCGGTCTCACCTCCCCACTACTCTGTCGTCATTTATGCCATGTTTTCCCCTTTCATCAGTTTATTTTCACTTACGTTTTACGATGTTCGTGCGAACGAGTGTGCGACGAGCAAGCAATCGTCATATGAATTTATTCAAATTCAAATCCATCTCTCATAACCCCTCAATGGAGTAATACCTCGCCATTCGCTTCATATTTTTTTTTACTTTTCACTTGACTACCCCACACAGACTTCGGTCATAAAACATAGTTGTGATAGCAAAGCTGAGGAGTAGCTGGGTTTACAAAGGATACTTTCGAAAACCGCAATACGTTTGTCCATATAAAAGTCCATGTGAGTGATTGAGTAGATTCTATAGCTTATTCTTAAGATTCTTTCTTTATTCTCTTTATCGGCCTCGTAAGACATTGTTGGGTCTCTTAACTTTGAAAGTCATATTTCCAGTACTAGTTTCATTTTACTGATTCTTATTGAGACCGTTTTGAAATTAGCTGTGATATAATGCCACATGGCAACATTGATTAATACCTTTAGGCACAGGTAATGCCTTAATTTAAGTTTTTTAGACCATATTTAACCTTTGACCTAAGTTTAGTTTATTTTGAATACTACTGATTTCACAGCGCGCTGTTACCAAAAATGTTCGCATTCGAAAAATGCGCCGAATTGCAGCAACATTCTTCGCTATGCTTGCAACACGCACCCCTCACATTTTTTTCAGTCACTTCTGCAACTTCTGCTTGTTTCGCTGAGTTTTTCCCAGCGCTGACGCTCCCGACTAGTTGGCTTGGCTCGCTCGCTTGTCAAGGCCTTATAACTCAACACGATATTTTTTCGTGAAGTGTTTTTGACATTTCGAAAATTATGTACACAAATGAGTTATGCGATTGTGCACGAAACGCTGAGCAACGCGGCGCGTTGCGTCGCATTGTTTGAGTTCATTAGCGGTGGACATATACCAAACATGTGTTTGTGGATGGTTGTATGCTAGTGTTTTGCTGTTGTTGGTTTTGTTGCTGTTAAAGATGTAAGCGCTGCGATAAGCGTTCGCAGCTTTTCACTGCTTTTTTTCTTGAAATTCTGTTATATTTTAATAAATGTGCACTACAATAGTGCTAATTGTAGCATGCCGCATGCGGTCTGCCGCACCATGCCACCACCGCAGTCGCCGCGCTGAAAGCAAAACAAATTCTTACACAAACTCACTGCCTCAGCGTCGCGCGCTGCAGCGTTCGGCGGTGCCTGTTGACGGTATGGCCTGGCGGTGCGTGTGGCACCACTGGCT
This sequence comes from Zeugodacus tau, assembly GCA_031772095.1. NCBI lineage: Eukaryota > Metazoa > Arthropoda > Insecta > Diptera > Tephritidae > Zeugodacus > Zeugodacus tau. The sequence continues at coordinate 78,343,159 of CM062651.1, forward strand.
GAGTGGGTGGACATCATAAATTCATGCTACAAGTGACACAGAAAAATAAACAAGTGAGGCTCTTAATTATTCCGCGAAGCGAATGAGGTTGTTCAACACGCCTTTATTTGATATTTTCGCAATAACATCAATTAGCGCTAAGCCATCATTAGTACAGTTAGCTATTTGCTTTATTACTGTTTATTGATTTCTCTTGGCATTTGTAACTTGTTGGCTATGCTTTATTATTTATTTTCAACGATGGAAGTAAGCTCTCCTCTGCACATGTACCGTTATAAAATGTAGCATTTTCGCATTATATTGACCAACCTTTCCTAACCATCCCCTCTTTTGTGTGAATACTTATTATTGGAGAATTATGAAATCGCTCTTCACCAACTCTCGCGGTTGTTACGCTCGGCAATTTCATTATCAACACCTCGGCTGCGGCGCTCGTTAATCCATTGCCGACAAATGCGTTAAAACTAAATATGCAAATTTCGCCACTTTTTATGACAACTCAACACATAAATTTCCAATTTTCTGCAGCTCTGCCGCAGCGCCACGACACGTCGACGGTCAGCCTGCCTACAAGCGCTTACGAAACGACTTATGTGTCTTCGTGTGTATGTTTGTTTGCTAGCGCAGCGACTTTGCGGCATATCTATGTTGCAACCTGCAACGTGCCACACTTAACATGTACAGACAATAAAATGCGCCTCTAATGCCGCGCTTACGGTACCATTACTTGGCGGTCACACGCGATTCTTATCGCCCCACTCGATAAGAGGTGTGCGCATTGCTGTTTATTACCGCGCCAACAACAACAATAACAATAGCGACGAAAACGAGCAGAAACATGCCTTTAAACATTTGTTGGCTAGCTTTTATTATTATTTTATTAATTTCATAATTCTTACCGAAAACCAAACCAGAAAGGGACGAACTTACAAATGGACGAACATACATACATACATATGTATATACGAGTATATGTATATAAAACTATAGTATTTGACCAACGACCATGAAAGGTCCCCTGCATTTATGAATGTGGTGGCCAGTGGAAACATTCGTTCTCGTTTTATCGCTATTTATTAGGCCGGTTGCACCTCCGCTCCCGCCCGCCGCCTGCACAACTCAATATGCTCAAAAGTAAAATTTTATTGCGTGTTCTCTGTCTGCTATCCGTTACACTGCGCTTTGTCTTCTGCTTCATTCAGGTAGGATTATTCTAAACTAAATTCCACTTCGCTTCTTGGTCTTCTTTCTTTCAAAAGAAACAGTATTTGTTGTTGTTATTGTTGCTGTTGCGATGATAAATGTCCTTCGAATTAGTTCAGCTGCCGTTTGACGCCGTCGAATAAATTTTTCACAATGAAATATTAATTAAGTCATGAAAATTAATATTTTTTGTAGCAATTTCATCGCTCTGGTGGTGTGGGTACTCATATACTATACATGTATGTGTATATAATATTTGAGTCTCTCCTGTATATGATCGCAGTGTCGGCGGTGCTTCTCGTTTTTTGAGGATCTAGGCGTATTAAATTTTTATTAGCTCTTGATGTGTCCAACTGATATGCTAATTTGTGACAAATGATACAAGCCTAACGATTGCAATGCTTCCACATTGTTTTAGACAAAGAATAGCTCTATAAGGGATCGGTGGAAGTATCCTTAATTTTAAAGTTCAATTCACTAAAAAAAAATTTTTAGCATATTTGGTTTTAGCTCTTTTAAAAAGTGCAGTAATAACTATCGTGTATAAAAATATGTCCCGACACTCTTTAACTGTTTAAGAATACTAACCAACGAAACATTAATAATACCGTTGAGTTCTCTGAAATCACCTGCTTAGCTTACACCGCGTCGTCTACTTCTCTAGCTCTAGCACAGCGATGGCTTTATTTGCTCGTATAATTTCGGCCTCCCACCGGTTTATGGCCCAATCACTTATGATTTACTTAACAACTTGGCACAACGTCTACTTAGCCTCAGTATTTGCATGTTCACAGCTTATTAGCCGCGTATACAAAACGACTCTATTAAAAGTATGGCATTTCGGCAATTTCACATTAACCAATATATATATACATACTTACTTACACAAATAGCCATTTACATTATTTCTTAATTTTCGCTGAATTTTCATAATCGTAACTACAAAAGCTTCAACTCATTACTAAGTGGAATAATGAACTGCTATCGGTAGGAGAGAGGCCTGAGAATAGGAAAAAGTGAAAAGAAATTAATGAAAGTTAACTTCTAAACTCATTTGTATTCTTCTCTTTATAATTTTCAACTTTAAACACTGAGTTAAGCAACATTTGAAGTCTTACCTTTGCTCTCAATTGAGTTCGATATATAAGTTTATGGAACTAGGAAACGAAAACACCTGATCAAACCTGAAGCAAGAAGAGTCTCCCATAGATATATGTAGATACCTATGTATGTTCTAGAGTTAAAAATACTCACTCAATTTAATTTCTTTATTCCAAAAGACGTATGTTCCCCACCGTGCGCGTCAGCTTTTCGGGTCCTCTGCGTCAGATACAACCACCCGACCGTTACGCTGTGGTGCTGGATGTGGTGCCGATGGATTCACGACGTTACCGTTATGCCTATCATCGCTCGTCGTGGCTGGTCGCCGGCAAAGCGGATCCACCGCCTCCAGCGCGCCTTTATCCACATCCCGATTGCCCTATAAGCGTCGAGGCGCTGAGAAAGCAGGTGGTCTCCTTCGAGAAAGTGAAGCTGACAAATAATGAAATGGATAAAAATGGGCAGGTTAGTGTCAATGTTTGAAAAAATAGTAGAATTATAACATTTACGAAAAATGTGAGAAAACACTCAAGAAACGAGTACGAATTATGAATATTTTGTGTAGAAAATAGCAAGAATTCTTTGTAATGGAGCAAGAAAAGAAAAAGCTATAACCATTTTCATCCCACTAGCAAGTGAATTGCCTATCGCAAAACGCAGGAAAAGTAAAATAGAACTAAAATCAAAAGTCACTTGCAAGGATACTCAGTCTGAGCAACCCAAAGCATAAATATTCGTATCTCTAATATTCGTTTTTTTTCTCTCTCAAACTATTTCACAGATCGTCCTGAACTCCATGCATCGTTATCAGCCGCGTATTCATCTGGTGCGACTCGCACATGGTCAGACTATACCCAACAACCCGAAGGACCTGCAGGAGTTGGACCACAAAACTTTCGTATTTCCGGAGACTGTATTCACAGCGGTTACGGCTTACCAAAATCAATTAATAACAAAGTTGAAAATCGACTCGAACCCGTTCGCTAAAGGATTTCGTGACTCCTCGCGCCTGACGGACTTTGATCGGTGGGTAACATACGACTACATATGTATACATTTAGGCTATAACTAATACACAACAACAACAACAAGTGGTGCTTTTTATGAACTTTCGAGCTACGAGCTAGCAATTGACCATTCATCAAGCTATCGCTTTGTATCGAAATTGCTGTTGTTCACGTTGCCATTGGCTATACGAATTCTACACACATCACTCTTTGTGCTCGTCGCATGTCTTGCCGAACACAGTTCGGTAGTGAAAATGATTAATTGCACTCGACGCTTGTCAAAATACGTTCACATTCTTGTCTCACCTCAGCCGCAGTCGCTGCGGCAGCTAGAGGCAAATACAGGGGCGAGGGCTAGTGGTACCAGCAAAACAGCCATCAGAAAAAGCCACAAAAGCCAATTTAGCAATAAATAAATTTTCAGCAACAATTACGCCGATCACTTGCAACGCATGTTGCGTGCGGGGCCCTTGCTGCCTCCGCCTCGCCGCAGTACTGGTGAGCCGTGCGTGCGCTGGCGAATGAAGTGTTAAAAAATATCTCGCATATCATAAAAGCTGAAAAATATTCGGCACGAAAATTTGCCGATTTTGGATGCCAAAAAAATTGAGAGATAATAAAATCCGGAATGCATGCAGTGCTGTAGTGTGGCAGCGAGCAAAAAGCAATAGGAGCTGCAGAAGGCACGCAGTGTTGCAAGTCGGTGGAGAGATTTTTTATTGTTCGACACTGCATAGTATTGTAAACTCGGCTGCCGGCAGCCGGCAGTGCAGCGCTGCGCCGCTTTGGCAAATTAGCAGCAGCAACAATAACAACAACAGCAATAAAACAGCGTAAACGCTTCGGAACAGTAGTACGCTCCTACATGCCATACACGCAGTGTAATGCCGATTGTACAACAACACAATTAAGCAGCGGCCGTCAGCATTTTAGGTTGGCCGAGAAAATTATAGGTCGGCGCATTTAACTTTGAAGCGCAGTCGTACGTGCAACACGAACATGATCAACTAACGAAACGCTGCTAATGACGTACAATGTTATGTTATTTCTACAACAACAACAACACAATGTATTAAAAACATTGCCGCATTCATTCGATGTTGTTGTTGCTTTGTGTTACTGCTTTTTATTGGCATTATTTTCCAACACATTCTAAGCTCCCTTCGTGTTGTTGTACATGTTGCTTGTGTTATCCGAATGATAATTGCAATTGCAAATGTGACGATAACAACAATGATCACATATATCCATTTGCTAACTCGACATAACAATGTAGTCTAAGTAGTAGTTAGCGTTGTGTTACAGAAGTCGGCCTTTGGCAATGTAATGAGACTCATATCATACATTTTTTTTACATTCTTTATGATTTAGAAATAATTTATATATTCTGCAAGCATTATTAAAAAATTAAATTTCTCTCTCACAGTGATCCCATGGACTCCTTCTTGCTCGAGCAACATTTGCGCTCGCCGCTGCGTTTCTTTCCCGACCCACTAATGGCGCAGCTTTCGCCGCAAGAGGCCGACGCCGCGTCGCTTGCGTTTCTCGAGAAGGCGCGTCAACACCTCCAAATGTTCGGCCGCTCGCCATACACGGAAATGCTGCTGCCGCAACTGTACCAACGCCCGCCAGTGCTGAACGCCTTCAACATCGGCATGTGGCAGCAGCAGTGGCCGCAATTGACCGCCGGCTTCATAGCGAGCGCCAATCAACAGGCCGTTGCCGCACAAGCGGCCGCCGCCGCTGCTGCCGCGGCCAATGCATGTCGCACACCACCGCCACCCCCGCCATCGACAATAATGGTCGGAGTGCCACCGCCTCCACCGGCGACCACGCCCTCCTCTTCGGGATCGGCCTCGCCGGATATGCGCATAAGGCACTTCCAGCGCTACAGCCCGTACCAAGTGCCGCATCCGCAACAGTCGCAGCAGCAGCATCAGCAGCCGCCGCTAACTCGCACTCCCCCGCTATAATGGGGAGAGGCGATCTGCAAAGGGGATTTGAAATGTGCAATCTGATATGTTCTTTTTTCAATTACGCCGAATATTGATATGCTAATTTTTGTTGTTGCCAGCTGTTTGGTATTATAATTATTTGTTAAATATTAGAATTGCTCGAAAAAGCAGAATGCGTTTAGTATTTTGCTTTGCGCGCATTTGTGGAATACTTGGATGTGCGTTTACAGTATTAAAATTAGGCAATTGCAATAATGATCACATGTTGCAATGTAAAAAATGCTAATTCAAGTGAAATCTGTTTAATTTATTGTATTTGTAAAAACGTTTTACTTTATTTATATATATATATATATATATGTTCCTAATCAATTTGTGTATGTTTGTAGTGCAGGAATGAAGAATACTTAGAAATATATATGTACTTGTATAAATATATATAAAAAACTATGTCTAGCATTGTAAAACTAAAACAATAATAAATTAATGAGCTTTCAAAAATTACGAAAAAAAATCGAATTAAAAATGTACGTGGAGGGAGAGGTTAAGGTGGAGCGAAGATGTATTTAATAAATTATGCGATGAGAAGATATCAAATGTTTAAAAAGCCGTTAATCTGCAATATATGTTCCATCAATTAGTCATATTATTCTTAATCACTTGCTATAGCACGATTGTTCCATCCGCCTACAAAACAGTAACCTTGTTCAAGGCGAGTAGTTTCCGGAGAGCATTCCGTTACATCCGTAGTGTATGATTTCTTTGAAAAATATTAGACATGAGTAGAACCGATCACATATCTAGTTTGAAAAATTATTTTGTTTTTATTAGGCCCTATAAACAATCGCCCGAAGGTTTCCACTGCAATCGGTTCTACGGACCTTGATTTTTATCCGGCCAAGGACTGTAAAATCGGCATCATTCTATAAAATTATTGGGGAATATTTTTAACCACAACAACAACAATTAACGATGGACTGCACTGCAGATCACAAGTCTTTCAATAGAATTTTCCTGCTCAAAGCGAAAACATTAGAATTTCCGATTATGTTGCGCCTAGAATATTTGAACTTGTAATACTCATCTTATCTTCATCAATCGTTCTATTATTATGACTTTATTTATATCCGCACTCTAGAATTGAGAACTAACGACGACCCTGAACACCATTATTATCGGCATGTTAACATATAATACAACCGTTTACAGAAAACATAAGCTGAATTATGGTTTAGTATAAATACTGCTTTCTAGTAAGCAGAGAGAAGCTTCATTTTTAAATTAAGTATGCTCTGTAAATCAGAACACCTTTTGGTGGAGTTTTAATTCTCACATGAGAACCAACTGAGGCCTCCTCCCATATTGAAGTCTCCTTTTGCTTCGAGTGTGGCGCTTCCCTTTTCAACTCTCAAAAGTGTTGTCTAACGACTTAAATATCTAACGGCTTATATTACGCCCTGCTAAATATGTAATTATAATTCGTTGACACAAGTTGTAATGACACAGTGAACCAACAACACAACAAATCATTGAAGACAATTATAAATCAATAAGGCATACACACTGAGCTACTATCGGTGACATCGGAGTATGTCTCCTTATAGGCCTATACGCAATAATTACTATGCCTATTAATTACAATGAAACACATTCGTACGCATGTATTTCGATAAATATGTATAGTGTATGTGTCATTTTAATAACTTAATTTTCACCTGTGCTGTTGACGTTCACGTAATAGCAGCTGACATTTAAATAACCTAACGCTTTTCAAATTCTCCAACCGCCCCCGGAAACTAGCGCTCCACTGGTAATTAAAAAGCGTTTATGTGCGCCCACGAAAATGACTTCATTTAAACTTTTAGTTGCGTCATTTTTGAATTTTTAATGAGGTTTTTGAGAAAGTGACATACTTTCCAAAGCATACTTTTGTCGACTGAGTGGGCCAAACTGACTTTCGGACTTGTGGGAGCTCACAGAATGCGCCTCCTGTATCGTGGATAATTAATTATTCCGTTGATTTTTGAGTAAAAAGTATGATTGTACGAGGAATGTTAAGCACGCTCGTAAAGACAATAGACGAAATGATATGTAATTATGAAAGTTCTGTGCATTTAAAACAGAGTTCGAAGATTTAGACTATAATTGCAGCCTAATTTAAATAGCGTGCAATTAATTGAAATGTAAATAAGTGACCACGCAACACTAAGCACATAATTAAAGACGGAAAACATAACCAACCAGCGGACTTCGGGAAATTAACGGAAACAAACGAAAATTGAGTTGTAAATCAGAAAAAAGTCTCCCTTCTACATAACCGTTACATTCACTAACTCTGTCAACGATTCTAAGTCTACGAAGGCAGTATCTGAATGTTCAATAATAGCGAGATCGGTTGCCATATATAAGATATATTGGTATAGAGCTAATGTTTTAATATTTAGATAGATACATTAAAAAATATATTTTTATAAGAACATATAAGATATGATATAATTTCGTAAAGCAGAAGATATTGTCCAGAAGTGTTTGTGTTGTTTATCGCACAGATCCTTCAGCAGTGTCCTTATGTCAATGAGCCATACACCGTTACACTCGCCGCCTTTTTCTTTAACAAATAGAATGTCAAAATATAAGCATATTCTCCGTGGGGGGATGGCAGCACGTTTGTAACCAAATCGTTGATGTGCGAAACTGGAAGCTTTTCCAACGTTTCATCTTGCTACAATTTACAAAATTATTAACTTTTAAAACTGCGAATTGCATATTTATGCCAAAGCATGGTAGTTACTTGTCCATAGGGGCAGGTTCTGTTGATGGTGGAGTATTTTTCGAAAAACCTATGCGCAAAGCTTATGACCGGGTTGTTGCGCTTCTTCAGATACTCACAGGCATCGATGGTTATATTGTACAGGAAAGGCTTGTAACCGTTTTCCTTACGCTGCATGGCGAAATTGATCTATAAACAAGTAAGGAAGGGCTAAGTTCGGGTGTAACCGAACATTTTATACTCTCGCAATTTATTTATTTAATATTATTTAATATACAATTTGACCCACATATTCATCATATATATTGTATAAAGTCCATTGAAAGTTGGAAACCCTAATATTAGGTTAGAATTACCGAGGTCCTCATGTTCGATATATGGGGCCTTGACAACCTGTGGTCCGATTTCGGTGATTTTTAGAATGGGGCTGCCACACTATAAACGTAGTATTTGTGCAAAGTTCTGCATCGATATCTTCACTAGTGCTTACTTTATATATTGTAAAGTTAACGATTCAGATTGTCTTCAAAGTTCTGGTATATGGGAAGTAGGCGTGGTTGTGAAGCGATTTGGCCTATTTTCACAACATATCATTGGGATGTAAGGAAACTATTACAAACCAAGTTTCATTCAAATCGGTCGAGTAGTTCCTGAGATATGGTTTTTGACCCATAAGTGGGCGACGCCACGCCCATTTTCCGTTTTGTAAAAAAATCTGAGTGTAGCTTCTACCTGCCATTTCCTATGTGAAATTTAGTGTTTCTGGCGTTCTTGGTTAGTGAGCTATCCCACTTTTAGTAATTTTCAACCTAACCTTTGTATGGGAGGTGGGCGTGGTTATTATCCGATTTCTGTCAGTTTTGGACTGTATAAGTAAATGGCTAAAAAAAACGACTGCAGAAAGTTTGGTTTATATAGCCCTATTGGTTTGCGAGATATATACAAAAAACTTATTTGGGGGCGGGGCCACGCCCACTTCCCCAAAAAAATTACATCCAAATATGCCCCTTCCTAGTGCGATCCTTCATACCAAATTTTATTTCCATAGCTTTATTTATGGCTTAGTTATGGCACTTTATGTGTTTTCGGTTTTCGCCATTTTGTGGGCGTGGCAGTGGTCCGATTTTGCTGATTTTCGAACTTAACCTTCTTATGGTGCCAAGGAACACATGTTCCAAGTTTCATTAAGATATCTCAATTTTTACTCAAGTTACAGCTTGCACGGACGGACGGACAGACGGACGGACAGACGGACGGACAGACGGACGGACAGACAGACATCCGGATTTGAACTTTTCTCGTCACCCTGATCATTTTGATATATATAACCCTATATCTAACTCGTTTAGTTTTAGGACTTACAACCAACCGTTATGTGGACAAAACTATAATACTCTCGTAGCAACTTTGTTGCTAGCAACTTTGTTGCGAGAGTATAAAAATGGTTCAGTAACGATTTTCGCAACGAGTTGCAAACTTCACGCTCACCTTTATGTCATTTGTGGGTTGTTTTCCCGGGAACTTCGCAGTGATTGATATGTATTTGTAGGTGCGATTAACGGCCTTCAATAAACAGGTATCAAAGTATACATAAGACTTATCGTATGAAACACATTTGATATTTGTAAAATCCACCTTGGAATGTACCGTAAGCTGTATAAGCAAAGGATTAAGAAGTAAACTTTTCAGGAATACAAAAAATACTCACAACGAACGTAATGCCGACTAACAACACCAGTAGCACCGATCTTTTCGCCATTTTTGCAATCTCTGTCTACAATAACCTTCCTATTAAATGTATTCGAATGTTCTTATAATTTATTATTATTTAAATTTATTTGGTATCGACCATCAGTAGAAACAATTAGTTATTACGTTTAGTTATTACAATTAGTAATTTACTTTAATTTGAAATAAATACAAGTAGGGAAGGTCTAAGTTCGAGTGCTGTCGACTTTATTTACACTTTATACTTTTTACACTTTATACTTTTGAAATATACGAGCATCAAAAGCAGCAAAATATTTTTAGGTGTTGGCAAAGCTTTCAGCAAAAAAAAAATTACTTCACTCATTTTGGGCACCAAGCTAAGGCAAATCAAAAATATAACATGCATTTAATTTTGCTAAGTTATCATACGGACTGGCCCTTATTTTCGATGTAAAGACAAACATAGGCCTTAAGATTCCAATATTCGGAAGCTTGCTAAGTTTTTGTACGATTTCGACCATATTTAGATGACCCACCCATCTTACCAACAACCGTTATGGGCACAAAACTAATCTACCCCGCGTAAAATGTTGCGTGTGCATAAAAGCAATTATGTCAATTGGTTAGAATTGGTTGGTAGCTTTCGTGTCGCATTGGTTAAATGCGCAGTTGAGCTGGCAGTGAACATGAACAAACTCATAATTTTTGCAGTTTTTCTTAGCACTTTTTTTGTAAGTATTATTAAATAAATCTGTGATAAACGAAATCAATTTTAAATATTTGCGTTATTATTGAAATTGTCAATCAGATAACGGTTAAGCCAAAATTGGATTTCAGTAATGCCGTTTGCATTTCGCTCGATCGGCCGTTCGTGTACTTCGACCAATGCATACTGAAAGCGGTCAATCGCACTTACAAGTACTTCACAATGCGTGCGAAATTCCCCCAAAAGAAGCCAGTCTCGAATATATCGGTATGTATAAGGTGAAATTATGATAATGCGCCTTACAGTTACTTATGTATGTATATATTGCCACGTGTAGATGACGTTTGCTTTGCTGCGTAAAGCCAACGGTTATAAACCGTTTCTGTACAATTTCACCATCGACGCCTGCAAATATTTGAAGAAGCGCAATAATCCAGTCATCAGATACTTCCACAGCTGGTTCGAGAGCTACTCCACCATAAATAAGACTTGCCCATATGGGATGGTAAGTCAGTGGTTATTTCAAAGTGATGTGTGTTGATAAATATTAGATTTTCTTAATATAATTTTAGGAAGACGAGGTTGTTGAAAAGCTGCCCATCAGCTATGTCAATCATGTAGCCACGGAGGTTCTACCATTACCAACGGGGGAGTATGCTTTCCACACCGACTGGTATTTCTATGGTGTTAAGAGGGCCATTGTGAAGGTTTTCTTTCAAATTTTCTAAAGAAAGTTAGCTGAAATTTATTGAAGTGAAGAAAGAGCTCATGCATATAAACTAAAACAGTTTTCGGAAATATACTTCAAGCGGCTTAAACATATAAAATATTATTTTACTCTTATTCATGCAATAAAAAAGTACAGAATTATTCATAAAATATTTGGTGATCATCAATGAATCTTTTATTTGTTTCCACTTAAACAAATAGTTTTTTTAACTGTACAGCACAACGGCTGGAACAATTGGAGTCCGATATTATTCTCGGTCCATTAAGTGTTCTGGCGATTTCATCAGCACAAATTGCCAAATTCCGGATATTTATAAAAGCACTAACAGATTCATTTCGCATAATTATGGAAAATATATTATTAATGTGCTGTGTAATGTCTATATACAAAAGCGCATATACAAAGGACAAAGCGCATAATTTAGTGCTTAATGAAACACTTTGCTCTCATATCAGACAATTTGATGTAACTTACTAAGTCAGAACACATCATAAACACTACTTAATTACATATTAAATTACTTATTAATAGTTTAATTTCACAATGGATTGCTTTAGTGTTTAATAACCTTCATTTCCAAAAGCACTATTGAGCTCAAGACATAAAGTGCGGCTGAAAGCATAAATATAATGTATAAAACTCTATTTTATGCAATTGTCTGCAGTGTTTTTCTAGTAGGTATTTTAAAATCAAAGCCAAAAAGATATTTTTTTTTAATTTTAAATATGTCTTTCAGTTGACCGTAAAAACGCGTGTAGAGTTCAAGAATGCGGTTTGCATTGGTATCGATCCTACCTTTCTCGATTTCGACCAATGCATTTTAAAATCGGTCAATCGTACCTATAAATATTTCTCAATGAGAGCGAGATTTCCACGCAAAGAACCTTACAACAATATAACGGTATGTATTAATCAAGTTGCTTAGAGTTTTGCTCATTAACTCATCTCCAACTCCTTTATAATGCGTCATTAGATGACATTTGCTTTGCTGCGAAAAGCCAATGGCTACAAACCCTTCCTGTACAACATCACCATTGATATTTGCCAATATATGAAGAAGCGCAATAATCCAGTTATTAAATACTTCCACAGCTGGTTTCGTGATTACTCGACTTTCAATAGAACTTGCCCCTATGGCACAGTGAGTGCAAGCATATAAATGCAGGAAAAAACTTCTAATTTCCATTTGATTTTAGCAAGATGACTTCGTTGATAAGCTGCCCATCAGTTATGTCAACCATATAGCCACCGAAGTGCTTCCGGTACCAGCCCGCGAATATGTCTTTCACACCGATTGGTACTTCTTCAACAAAAAGAAGGGCGTCGTGAAAGTCTACTTTCAAATTCTATAGCACATTTGGGAACATATAATTACAACGAGTGGAAATAACTTTATAAGGCGCATGTTTCTAATTCATTCTTAATTATCTAGATCATCGTTTATGCGTAAATAAAATAAATACATTTGTAACAGTCGATCAACGCAATTATATTGTGATCACCAGCGCTTTAAACAAAAATGGAACAGCTTTATTTAAGTGCTAACAGCCACTATTTCAAATAGTATTTATTTGTTATTATCAAACTATAATAATCGCTGAACTGGAAAATAAAAACTATAAATGACTTATTATGGATATTTTAATAATGTTATTTATTTATTTTTTTTTATTTTATTATTATTCTTTACTTAAATGAAGGCTTTTGGGTTCAAATCGCATTTTTATAAATTTATTTTCACATTTATATATATGTAGCTATATGTATATAAATAAGCTATGTATACATAAGTGCATATCTAACGAAATGCCTTGAAATCTATTACACAGCTGTAAATGCTTAATTAATTTGCTTTCCTATAAATATTGCTATATGTGTGCTTGTTTGTTGTGTGTTCTCACATACATTTCACTTTCGCTATCGAACATTTTCACGTCGTTCGCGAACACTTAAAGCGCAACCATTTACATTTAATATGTTGGCAAATGCATTCAGTAGTGCTTGCTTGAGATATACACACAAACAAACTCATACAAATATATATGTGCAGTTACTCATCCATCTATACATATGTGCATGCGTTTATGGTTTCTCATTTTCGAAATTTAAAATTCAAATTGCAACGATAAGTCTGGCTTGCCTGTTCTCTCTCTGGCTTTTTCTACGCCACTTTGCTCGCTGGTAGTGGTGCATCCGACATGTTCTGCTGTCGGATTTTAATTTATACTTTGGCAGCATGTTTTGAAAGGATATGCAGGATATGGCTGGCAACACAACACCACAAAGGCACGCATAGACATACATAAGCATATACCCTGCCAGCCAAAGGTGGTGAAAAAGCTGGTTAAACCGAAGTTTTTTAAACCCACAAAAGTGGTAAAAACAGTGGTGAGTTTGCCATAGGCCAGCATAGCTGCTTGTGAGTTTTTTAACCACTATTCCCCTCACACGTACGAATACAAAAACAAAACAACCCAAACGTGTGCGTTGGTGTTAGTAATTGAAGAAACATGAGGGGAAAGTGGTTAGGCCTGGCTGGCAGGGTATGTATATACATTACATATGTATGTATGTAAGTATGTATATATGCATGTTGTACGATTAAAGCTCATGTTAGCATTTGGTTGCATGTGAGCTTTCTGTGCTCGAGTCTGTTCGGCATATCCTCTGCATGCTAATTTTCAATATTCACCATACAAATGCAGTGGCATGTCTGCTTTCAATATAGCAAAGCATGGAAATGTATGTTCGGTTAGCACCGGCTTGTATATAAACAGAAGTGTAGGTATGTGGAATCCTTTCCAGCAGTCAAATAATCTAGTAGTCCATGTAGTCATGACTTTAAAGGCACTAGTTCCAATACAAAATGGTACCATGTGCATTTTCCGAAATGAATCCTTCCTTGTTATGGCTATAGGGTACTCGAAAGCATGCAAAAATAATTTAGACCACTGTTGCACCAGTCCGAATCTCTATGAGGCACATATGCGCCAATCTAAGGGGTTCGTTTGTGGGTTCAATAAACTGCGGCGTGAGCAGGTTTCGTGGTGGAGCCACAAAGTGTCGGTTGGAAATGCAGCACCACCGCGCCATTCAAAGTGGTCGATGAAAGTGTCTTGATTGTGTTGAAGTGTGATGTAGGCTTCGCTAGTTTGAAATGCTGACGCAGCGGAAAGATCGGAGCTCTTCTGGCGAATGTGAAATGCCGCTAGGCACAATATGCGGCAACAGAAATGTTTGCAGGGGAACGCATAGAAACAGTTGCTGAAAATGTGCAGGCAAAATTGTAGTTGTTCTGAACTTTTTTTGAAAATGTTGTATAAATAGTTCTTAAGTTTTTGATTTTGTTTTCTTTTTATTTTTTTTTTTTAATTTGAAAAGTAAAAGTCGCATGGAATACTGCTGTTAGCTACAATATTTAGCATAGTTAAATAAAATTGTGTTTGTCTTAGCTAAAGTTACCTTTCACTCGCTAGTATGTATGAATTTAATTCTCAAGAAATATTGATTTAAATCTTGTCATATTTAAAAATAATAATTTGACAAAGCTGTTAACTCGTGCAGGCTCTAATTACTTATGCCTAGTACATATGTATTGTATATATGTAAGTAATATATTTTATCTTTTTGCTCGATTGTCTTCGCGTCTGCCATTAAGACATCATTAAATTTCAACACCCAACAATCTCTATCATCTTCGCCTTAAACAAGCATATGTCTATGTAAATATGCATATATACGTACTGACATATGTAAGTATATCAATAAAAGAGAATTATATATATGTATGTACATATAATGTTTTAGACAATATTTCGTTCGGCATTTGCATAAATTTGTCTGTGTATGAGTTGTTGCAAGCATTAGTGTTGCAAGTCTGGCAGTGTGTCTATGACTTTATCACAATAAATCTATTTTGGATGCAAATAATCAAAATTGTAATAACCATTAGACATTTTGAATTCACAAGAATCATCCAAATGAGTTTGTCGAAAGGAAATGAGATTCGCCAGCGCACATACATATATTCGTTTTTAAACACATTTGCTTTACTCACAATGGTTTAAATATGCTTAGAGCGCATCTATGAGTGTATATGGAACCCATTGTAATATAACCCAGAAAACCAAAGCGCTCAAAACATTCATACTTTATATGCTTTCTCTATTTGAATATGGCAGTTGTTCTTTAGTCGCATTCAGAGTTTTGTCTCAATGAAGACTAAAGACTAAGTTTTAATGAACTTTTCATGCCTATGGAATACCTTTATAAAAATTTAAGTTATCTCACTTGCATAAAATTTTCTTGTGATATATATTTTCCACTGATTTTTCTTTTATTCCAAACAATTCAAAGTGTTTCGGATTATTTTCGCAAGTTGGGCGAATCACTATCATACAGCTTCCGTTTCCATTTAAACGCTTTATCGGCAGAAAACTCAAAAGCGTGTTTTGTTGTTATTGCAATGCTTACGACTGCTTGTTTCACCAGCAAGTCTGTCAGCCATTGTTTGTCGCCTCCTCCGTTTGCTGCAACCACTGCCTCTTCCCCCTCTCGCCGTATTCAACGTTGGTTTAATTTCATTCTGTCATTTTGTTTCTGGTGTTGACAATTGAGAAATTTGTAGCTCATTGCAGCTTGCCTCTGAGCCAAGGACAACGCTTGTGTGTTGGTTTAGTCTGTGTAGCAACAAAAGCTTGTTGCTGAACTGCACCAGACCAAGCCGGTGCATGCGCCTATTAAGCCAAAATACAATAATAAGAAAGTGTATTTCACATATGATATATGTACATATGTATGTGTGTATGTGTTCGAGTTCATATTGCTGCAACAGCTGCAGTTAATGAAAATGTAGCAAAAGGCATATTCTTACGAAAAATATATTTTCAGTAGCTGTGCTGCACACATGTATAATTAATCTATTTCATTAAAATTTTCTTTGAAGTTCAGTGATATAACCTTGGCGTAAAATACCACTTGAACAACATTTTAAAAAATTATAATTTTTTTTATCAGCCAAGGTGTGATTTGATTTTATAGGCAGTTTATAAATATTTTTCTTATTAAATATGGGTGAGTATGCACACTTGGATATTTATGTTTTGAATAATGAGTTCTTTTGCTCGCTGAAAATTGTCAAATAAAATTATCTCGATTTGCTTGGCGTCAACATAAAACATCAAATAATCAGGTGTGAAGAATATTTAGCTTTTGGGATCAAAGTGTTTTTGACATATCAATTTATCTCTCTATTTTAACTTCGCATCACACATACGTCATCCACCATGTTTTTTCCTTCAAATAGTTTCAATACTATTATGTATTCATGTCTAAAATATTAAAATAATTATTAAAGGTAAATTCAAATAATTAATTTTGTTATTTTTTCTTCAACAAAAAAAATGTATTCCGTTCGAATCTCACAAATTGCTGGTTTCGCGTGCGAATATCAAATAAAAGGAAAAACTAAAGTCAAATTCCGAACTGCAGAGAAGCAGACGCAACAACAGAGTGGTCAAACCTGACTCCCAATTTGTCCGCCCACTGGGTAGAAATGAGAGCAAACACAGTCCATACGGTGAACAACAACACTACCAAAAACAATGCAAAAGGAAATAATATTGTGGCAATTGAGACTCCGTAGCAGCAGCAGCCATTTTGGCACTTCCACTAACGAGGCGTGTTTTTAGAGTGCGTGCATTCCAAGCCACCGGCTCCGCTGGTGCTCTGTGAGCTGCGCACAGAGAGCGCGCATGCTGAATGATTTCCAGAGCGCGCAAGGGGAAACTTGAAATCCAGGAGCAAGCAGCTGAAGAAGTAAATGTGGACTTGCAACCTGCAGCGGCTGTATGATGCTACTACCATGTGAATGGAGTGCAACATTCTTATATGTATATGTATGTGTATGCAGCGAGACTGCGTTTGATGAAGGGCGTTGCTTGCAAAAATGGCAGACCATGTTGAAAGCTCGAGACGACATTGACGTGTTGCATATAAATGTGGCGCAGCTATTTATACATTAATTTTTTTTTTTGGTTTTGTTTTTTGCGGCAGCCAGTCGGTGCTGCAGTTGCAACGTATGTGTGGCAAAGAGGAAAAACAAATTGAGTGCGATTTTGCTGAGAAAGGCTAGCAGCAGCAGAAGAAAAACGTCACTTAAACCGGTGTAAGGAATCACCTTGTGTGTAGGCAACGGTGGCTACGAAGTAGATGGCATTGCAACAGTGAACAGTTTCACACGCCTTTAGTTCAATTCTACAAGATACTTCACAATTGTTTCAAATATTTTCAGATATTTGCGACGCTTTCATTCAGTGCGCTCATTGAAATAGCTTCAGCTGATCAGAATATATTATATCACGAGCCATTTTCACGGTTAAAAGCGAAATGAAAATTTCTACTTTTTATTTCCACATTCCCACAAGACAAAGACATAACACGATTTCTGCTAATATATTTGTCAATGCCTCTGCTCATCACCGCTTTGTCTTCTGTCACATATCGTTGACAATTGGTGACTTGTCAATCGCCACTTGTGTGGTGTGTTGACTCAACGGTGTGGTTGGCTCTTCACTTTTATTTTCTTCTCACTTCTCTTCTGTTGCCTGTTGACCCTTGGAAACTGCAAATCTTGGCAAAGACGTCAATGCGAGCAACACTAATACCGCTGCTTACATATCGGGGCGCACTTTTTGGGTGGTATGCTGTCGATTCGATGGTTTTACCGTGACATTTGCTTTTTCTCGATTTGTAAAAGCGCCTCACTTTGGCTCGCTGACAAAGGTGCTACATTTTTATTTGTCGTTTCACTAAAAATGCATTCAAATGCAGGCATTCGCGTGCGTTCAATTAAATCGAGTAACTAACGGTGTTTCATTTTCTCTCCTTTTGTTGGATAGAATGATTGCGCTCCGTTTCATGTTGACGCCAGAGAATTTGGAAACATTCTGCGAAACAAACGTGAAAATTTTAGAAATAAAATAGATTTTTTTCTTTCGGATTGTATTTTATAAATAGCTCACCTCTGCAATGAAGTTGACTCGTTGTAGTTGTAAGCATTGACATCCTTGACTCATCTTGTGAGGTCCTGTTTGAGTGTGTAAGCGAAAAGTACAATTTTGTGGGAGAGAAAAAGTGTATAAGAGATTTCTGCAAATAAGTTTATTTTCTCAATTTAATTATTTTTATGAAAAGTGTATAAATCTATGAATGTATACATATGTACAATTTTTTTATTTAATAAAATTAATTAATATTTTTTAGTAGTAAAATTGTGTTTAGTTTTATATTTTCTTGCTGAGTCCTCGTAAGATTGACACTAAAATTGTTTCTAATGTCAAAATACAAAAAAAAAAATAATTCATTACATCGGTAGCGCACTTCATTAACACATCCGGAGCGTTTATGATGCGGGGCCCACCAACAGGCAGTGTTGTAACTAGCTTGTAGCAGCTGATAAGTACATAAACTGCATATGTATGTATGCAGGCCCAAAACAATGTGGAACAGCCCAAATTTAATAGCAGCTAATTATGACACCCCCAAAACATTCCCTCACACACACACACACTTGCATCAGCATAAATTAACATGTGTATTAAGTTGTACACGAATGTGGCACCATCGACTAGTGACTTGCAACAAGACCACACATACTCGTACGTATCTCCTTGCAAGAAAAGGTGTCTGTGTGTATATACATTTCTCATAAATCGCTTTTGCAGCAAATAACTTCCCCTCACAGTGGTGGCTGCTCGGGGATTCGAGGGATTCGAAATAAAACTATGTTTGCGTTGGTTTGGCGCCACTTAAGCGGCCCCAACGTCAGCAGCCAGCAAGCGGCAACACAGAACGCCCCATAATTTATTAATTGTCAACTAAGTTTGACGTTTCAATGCGTTTGACATATGGTCGCAATGTTGATTTGGGCGCGCGACACAATGAGCTCCAGCGCGCTGCAACTGCACGAAGGATGTCTGTCTGTGTGTGTGTATATGCACAGATAAGTAGATATTTTTTTCTTAATTTTAGTATGTGCATATGCCACGCCACAGTTTATATGTATATGTATATGCTTATATACCGTTCACTTTATTTATCAGTAGTATATGTATGTTTGTATGTAAGCGCTACAAACTCCGAAATTGCCTGTGGAAACGATTTATTGTCCGCTCGTCGAAGTGTGAGAATTACTCCCGATCGAACATGAAGTGTCATAAATTTCGGCGCATTCATTAGCATTTAAATGTCGCATAGTCGCGGTCGTTGCATGCCTTTGTATGTATGGTGGGGCGGGGGCGCTGGGCGGTCGCAGTGTTGCAGTTCATTAATCAAACGGAATTGTTTTTATTTTAAGCAAAACATACAATATAGTTTTCGTAAACTTTTCGGGCCACCCATGAATCATAAATATGTACATATGTATCCCCGCTTGTAAACGAGTAACTACGGCCGTTTAACTCGTAAAATTAATGCACAAATTGAAATCGGATATAAGTCCAAAAGAGATTTCGCTTTGTGCCTCAAATTCCTCATTAAATATTTTGTTGAAAATCTCGAAGTTTCTTTACAACAAACGCAATTTATCACAAAAAATGTGTTTTTGATTTTTGACATTTGTTGTTGTTGCCACCGCTCCCTGCCTGGCGTAGCTATTTCAGCTGTTGTTGAAGTAGCATTGAGCGCTCGTGTCGAACAGGTGTTTCTGCCTTCGTGTCGCGTTCGGTTATTTATGTCTAACCTTCAATTCTCGAGAATCACCAGATCAAAGCGAATGACATCATTTATCAGCCGAAATGCAGTAAACGTAAATATTTGTAATTAATTTAATTTTAAATAAATTCGTTGTAATGCGAGCGTCCGAATGGAGTTGCGAGTTGGAGAGTCGCAAGTGCAGAGCAGCGGGGGCCTAACAGTCAATAAGGTATTAGTCCACGCGCTTAAGCTGTAGAGGAAGGCGCGCGTTTGCCGCTCGCGCTGCTACTTGTATTCGCCGAACTCCGCATGTAGTCTGTGGACGCGCGCTGGCTAAGACGAGGGTGGACACGAGCAGGTGAGAAACGGAAAACATCATTTTCAATGAACCCCAAATAAGGAACAAACTTTTCTTTCATTGTTTTCCGAAGCACAATTGATTTTGTTGCCTTCCAATGCGTTAGCTTCTTCCGAAAAGGCGACTGCTAATGTCACAGTTAGGACGGACATACGCCAGGATTTCGAAAAATCCTTAATTCTAACAGTTTCCTAAGCAAATTGCGTATGATCTCTGCTAATGACTGACACCCGCTTCACTTTCGAGAACACGTGTTTGAGAAGCTCACTACCTTTTCGAACAGGTTCATCATGAGAAATGTGGCAAAAAACACCCCCAATTGCCTCTGCCTACAGCACGAATATCAATGTCATCTTACCTCCGATTTTACTCGCATTTCAGCGTAATGGCCAGGTCACGTGGCATCATCATCTCGTTGTCAGCCCAAATTTGTACATTTCATTGTCCACAATGTGTTTAACTGCCGAGTTAGATAACCTACACCAGTTCCACCTATGCCAGTACATATGAAAGTGCGTGTAATTTGTAAACCATTTTATTGCCGGTTTTAATTTCACCGACCCTTACGAAGCACATTTTATGCATTTGAGCAGCGAGTCGAGGATTTGAACGCCGAACGCCTGACACAAGCGGCAACAGAGGCTAATTGAAAAGAGAATCTGCTAACGCCACCACTCTGGAGCTGGAGATGCTTGCAAACACCATTTTACGAGTATATGGAAACACTTCCATCGATATGAAGCTTTGGTTCTTTGAGTGTTTGCTAGTGGTGTCAATGGTGTTGGCAGTTGGTGTCGGTGGTGGCTTATAACAGTAAATTAGTGAAATTACAATGTTCTATAATTAATTAAATTAAAATACAATAACACCAAGAATTAATGTGACATTTTACGAGCACATTTCACTTACATTGAGGATTGGTCAGGCTGATGATTTTGACCGACCCTTACGAACGCTTTAGTGTTTTTCTACGAAGGTTAAGTACTTGACCGTTGAAATGATGCGCAAAAATTTTAACTGTTACACATACAGCTGCTGTGACACCAATGATTTTTAGCAAAAGCCTGAGTCCTTAGAATTGTCAATATATGGTCAAAGATGTCTAATCAAAAATATGTACATATATTCACTTACATATAAAGGAACATTCTGAATTTTGGTTGATTCTTCTTAAAAGTGGCATTTATGCAATATATACATATATACATACATTACAGTAACGAGACTCCAGTTATTACGGCTCCTTGCAGGCGTCACTCTATTGTTTTTCAATTAGCCAAAAACTCGTAAACACAGTAATGAATGCCGCAAAACCGCAGAGTGCCGGTGCATGATAAGGCATCTTGAAATAAACAATATAATTTGTGTGTTGGCAACTGGCAACTACAAGTTGTTACAACTTAATAAGGGCGCGCAGTGACTTTTCGACTTTTATGGTTCATCTAAACTGGGCTGTTTGTTCACCTGACCGGCGACGGCACTATGCGCTCTGATATCCTGATTATATATCACGATAGGCAAACGCAAAACGTAACTCAAAACTAACGGCAGCAATGACCACTGGCACCCTTACCCGCTGAGCACACGATCGAGATGACCGCTGCGGCGCGGCGCTGCCCACATCAAGTCAAGTAATGTAATCCATCATTTATTGGGGGAGATTTTCATCTAAGCAACGGTTCGGACCGGACCTTCTGTCCAAAAAAACACACCGAAATGAAAATAAATGGTTAACGGCGCGCACACTCGGCATGTTTCCACGTGTGTTTGTGTGTGTGTGTGTGACAGTGCGTACATATTTAGAGGCGCCCGAATTTTGACAGCATTTCATTGTTAGCTTAATTTATTTATAATTACTTGCGGTTTTCAAATGACTTGTAATTCGCTAATGATAGCATCGCTACACCGTGAGTGGGCACCAGCAAGCAGCCGCGTTACGTGGAGCTCCGTTAGTCGCTGTCGGACGACGCTACGGCGGACCAATCAAATTAGGCAGCAGGAAGCTCGTGGTTGCCGGGCGCGGAAACACGTGTTTTTGCGCACTTCGCTGAAATAATTTTTTGGCTTTCAATAACAGGACAATAAGTGGTTTGAGGAGGACTTAAATATATATTTGTCTTAATCATACAAGGATGCCATATAAGATATGTCAACAGATCAGTAAGTAAAATTTAAAATTTCACAAAATGAATTTATATTTGCATTCATTCTTCCTTTCTCCATTCAATAAGAGGAGACCTCTAAATCCGGACTAGCAGTAAAGCTGTAAAATGTCATAGACATTACCCGTAAAGTCTTAGTGTGCTGAAGAACTGCCTTTGGCTTGTACACAGCCAAACACGTCACTTAATTTCCTTACGAGTGTAATAACTCTCATTCGCCGCAGATTAATTGCCACTTTCCGTTTGCGGCTGTCTCTTTTGGCCGCCGCTGCTCACAGTCGCCCAACGCCTTCTTCAAAGATAACCAATGATGCAGATGCACTTGCCGACACTGCAAGCGATCCGGTCGCGGGCTGTCGATATTAGCAAGCAATAAATTAGCTATCTACGGCACGTACGCAGCACCAGCAACAACAACAACAGCAAGCACAAAAAGAAGAATGAAGCAGCTAAACGCATCTCTAATAATAATGTTGATGCAGAAACAACAACTTCATACAGATACTGAAGCAAAAATAGTATAGTTGATCGAGAATAAGCGATCTTGTGGTCAAAGCCACCGAGTTGCCGAGGTTGCATGCCGCAAAAGTGAAAAAAATCTCTGCTCTTTCGACGGTTAATTTAGGTTGGAGATAATTACAGAGCGGCAAGTGCTTGCACACAGAGAAGCCGCAACACCTTTGCTTTCTCAACTGCAGCGCCGACACTTCGTTCCCCCTGCTCCCTTCACACCGCTGGAGGTGGCGTAACGTGGCTTGGATTGTTCTTGTAGTTGCGCCTGCACGCGTTGCAATTCATTATTAGCCGCTTTTTGTGCAACCGGCCGGAAAACAACTCAATGGCTTTAACTTCTAACTAGCCTCTACCGCAGCAGTCCACCGGGATGACCGCGATTATTGAGCGATATCTGATACTCAAAGCGATAGTGCGATCTGCAGAATGTGGTGGACTAATTCAGAATTGTAATTAAATATGCATGATAATTGCAGCACACCGAGACCTTTGACATTCCTAAGATATTTGCAAGACCCCTACGCGCCTCCATAGCATTTATAAAACCCACTAACTGGTTCCATTTTAACAGTCTCATGTCTTTAAGCTCTGTGCACAGTGCCTGCTTGCTTCAAAGTAACCGACGCATTGACTCCCAGCCTGTCCCCTATCATTTCCATTGTGGAAATCAACGTCAGATCTTTCCACAAATTGTTGATCTTCATCAGCGGATAATGAAAATATACCAAATGGTTCCACATCTACACGTCAAACCTTCTACAGCTGCTTCATCCTACACCGACCGGCAGAGCTGGGCGTGGCTCAACATCGGCCGCTGCGATCAAATCTCTGCAATCCCACCGATCCCGCGCGCTGATCGACAGACCGCTTTGCAAGTGCGCCTCCGTAGAAGCTAATCAAAAAATTTCTCACCTCTTTTTTAATAGATGTGATGTGCAGTCACACTGACGGCGGTTGTTAGGTTGCTGATGCTGTTGTTGTTTTTAACCTCCAACACCCGCTCACCCGTCACTCTTGCACCTCCACTGAGCTGGATGAGACTCGGGAACACACCTACAGCATACGTTGTAGTTGTGACTGCAGTCGACTACTTCTTTGGAGGCGTTTTGCTGCGCTCGATGCTCTGTCGGCGATCGAAAGGCGAAGCGTTCTTTTGTTTTAAGCCGCCGCAGCTCGGTTCTGTGAGTGCGGTGATTCACGACCGCGTCGAGTATTTAGTGTTGCTTAATAATGAGCGCAAGTTGCTGCCGTTTCGATGGCACGTTGAAACAACAAATTCGCTGTCATGTTTTTGGTGTAAACCTAAAGGTCTACCACAAATTGTTGCATGCGTCGTGGCGGCACTTCAGCATTTCGTTTCTGTTTCTTTAGGTTCAGGCCTTCTAAAAGCCAGTGCCACAAAAAGGGGTTAATCGATTTTAAATCGCTTGCGATGGTATTTTGATTGAGGCAATAATTCATCTTCTCTGCTTTGTTGAAATGTTTTAACGAACGTGGAACGTATGTGCACACGTCAATAATTTCAATAATTAAGTGTGGCGGTTTTCTAAAAAGAATCTAACTTTTACTCGCACCAACTGCAGATTACATAAATAAGTGCCGCCATATTTTTGGTAATCAATAAAAGAAATGAGTGGAAGAGTAATGATGCCAACATTAACAGTTACATTTCGGTATTTCAAATATTTAATAAGCCGCAGAGACAATGGCGTGAGTCTCAATTAGTGGAGATGTTTAGAATGCATCCAACAGTTTTTCGGGGGACTTGTACTTAGAAAAAAAGTAATTTCACTGAACATGTTGGAAGGCTCGACTTTTGATAAACAGACGACGAGTAAAGATCGATAAAGAGATTCTCTCAATTTAGATTTAAGTATTGATTCTCTCGTGATTTCCCTTATACGCAAATATCCGCTCCGGGGAAGTCGTCATGTGGAATTCGAGAAGAAAAAAACAATTCGATAACCTTTCCGGTTGTGGTGGTAGCGGCATAAACAGTCCCCAGGTAAGTTTTAGGAATGCTCACTATTGCATAAAAGTCCGGGTCCGTTCTGGTTACATAGAACCGATTGACGTGGAAATGGATGACTATACCGATCTTATTAGATTTTTATATTAATTCTCAAAAAAAGTCTACACTTTCTTCAATTTTGATTCTCTTACTTTTACTAAGCGAGTTCCTCTCTGCGCTTCCTTTTATTATAAAGTTGCTTCAACGACCGCTGATATCCATCGGTTCTTTGGGTCGGTGTCTCATCAAATCAGTACTTATAAAATGCCAGCGCGTTTACTACAAACATACAAACACATATTTACGAGGACACAATCCAGTTAAGAACCGGCAGCTTAACAGTAAAGCCCAATGTGAGTTGCTTAAACTTTATGACTGTGTTCTTTGTCAGAATTCGCAACGAATAACAATAACAACATCCACATATTACTTCAACCGCATGTCGTACGCTCGTCATTTGCCACGATCTTAAGCTGATGATCAGCGACAAACGATCTTTCACTCACAATCACTTGGCTGCTGCTAACTGTGGCGGCTGTGACATGATGGATTCGTACCACCAGCAAATGTGCCACTGATGAATGATTCGCGCTGTGGTGCCACCAACACCACTGCCACGACGACTCCTGGTCTGCGATCATCAACAAACGAGCGGTGATCAATATGGGATTTACGGTCGAGCTTTTTGTGCGGCCGTGTGTGTAGAGGACTGTACCTTGTTGAGCGCGGACGGTTATGAAGGAGTAGCAGTGGCAGCTCTGCGTGGAACAGTGAATCAGACGGTGTACACGTACGTTGAATATTGTAAACATGCTGCAGAGATATTTCATTCGGCTTCTGGAATGCATCGCTGCGTTGAACAAGATCAGTGTTTGTCTGTCTGTCTGATCGACGGATCAGTTTTACTGCATGGCGCATATTGAATTATACACACACACACAAAGTACACAATAAATATTTGAATATGCGGCTGCGCAGACAGACACACAGGCACTTTCCTTGGCTGCTTGGAATTAAATGCGTTTTATGGCATTATGACAAGCGTAATTATTACGGATTTTTTATGATTACACTGAAAGGCTGTCCATTCGACGGTGTGCAGTTGGTTGAATGCCTGCATTTCATATAAGTGATGAATTCTCAGAAGCCACACCGTTTCGTGAAAAGAAATCATGTTATCCTCCGTGCGTAGGGGTACGTTCCACTGAAACTGATGAAATCACAAATGGAAAACCATAAACGACCGATTACACTGCTGTTTTATCGGATATTCTGTTAAAAGTTCTTCTTAGCACGAACTTCATTTTCATTGCATTAAGTTATAGCTTTCATACATATTTTTCATCTAGTGTGGATTGCATTACAACAACAAAGAAGCTAATTTAACAACAAAAATAATTAGTAGTGATATAATTTCGTGTCTAGATTTTTAATACAGAATAAAGAATTCATATCTCGAGTAAAATTTTAAAAAGAAATTAGAAAAGTTTTGAGTTTCACCGCTGAAGAGGAGCGAAGAAATCAGTTTTGGGTTTCTTACGATTACCATAAGGATGAATATTCATACATATGTTCCTAAATTTAGTGTGAAAATTTTCCTCGTAATGATCATAGCTATACATGACGAGCGAACTGTCAAACTGACGTCTGTAATAACTGGACAAAAGCGTCGCGCGTTGACGTGTCAGAATTTGGGTATGCATGTGCGCTAACAAACACCCGAAGCTCACGCACATACATATGGGCTTATTATTATGATTTGTAGAGTAACTACAAATACAACAATAACAACATACATATATGTTAGGCATCTGTAAATAATTAGGTACACACCCAGTATCTAGCTGAATTTTCACCGACGAGAAAGAAATCAGAAATGGTTTGTCAATTTTGACAGTTCGGTTAGTAACGGTGCTGATTAAACATTTTTTTGGCTGGTTGACCAACACGGACGCGACGCAGCGACCGCCCAACAGCATGAATTTGTATATTCATTTGATTAGCACTTTGTGACATGGCTGCTACCCTTCAACAGCCTCTGCTGAGCTTAGCTAGCCTTAGCTGCAGTTCTTTTTCACACACTCACTTACTAACTGCCAGCCCTGAGGCTGCGTCTCACAATCTCGCACTTTGGTTATGCTTAGTTGCAATTAGTGGTTTTGGTGGTTTTCTCCCGCCGTTCAGCACGCCACTGTTGTTGTTGCCACTTAACATGCAACATAATTGCCATTAGATTAGCTGTCAACTTTTTGATTCGTTTCTCTTGATTCGATGACATTCTCGCTTTGACGCGCAGCATTGGCTGCTGCCTTCGATGGGATGCGCTGTGGTGCAAAAAAACAAAAGTAACGGTGAATAAAATGTCAATGTTGAAATGCATGTGTTCCTATGTGGTGGCACGGTAATACACACCCATTTTTATATGTATGAGTACACACACTGCGGTGTTTCGCTATGGCCAGACGCACCATTACGCGCTCGAAGGGATGTTATGTCAAACGAAATTATGATTTGACAGTGATGTGTCAGCTCGTTAAATGAGCAAATAAGCGACTGGTCCCCGGGCCCAGCCACAAGCATCACCACCACCAGCAGCAGTGCACTCAGGATCCGTTACATATTATATAATTGACAGTGTGTACAGCATCAGCAGTTGACACAGAAAATTTGGTTAACGGCGCAAGAAGACGCAGATCAAAAGTTGATGAGCTGCATTGTATGCGTATGCCAAATTATTTGAGAAAATTCTCAGGATCCTTCGAAAATAAAAACGAAATTTCAAGGTTGACTGGAGAAGAAGAACGCAGTAACAAGAAAGTTAATTGGAGTTCACCAAAAGGCCTTGTTGTAGTCACATCTTATTTCTCATTGAACAAAGGAATCTAAACCATAACAAGAAATGTCAATGTCAAGTCAAAATCTATTCTAGTTGAAATTTTTATGAAGCAAAATCAAAAATATAACAAGAAATATGACAAAACCTAAATATCGCATCTCAACTATTTAAAGACCAAAACCTGACTTCAAAAATTCTTAAAATTTTAAGTTCAGAAATAGTATTTCTTCAGATTTCACTTCGAAGCATCCACAAAGCATGTCCGGAACATCCAGATTGTTTCCAAATAACTTACTATTTTTTCTCACAATTCAATTAGACTAAAGAACGACCTTTTCGAAAGGATTTCACAGCTCATAAAAATTAAACTCGATTTAAAATTCAATTTGACAATTTTTTACTTCATAGCAAATTCTCACGCCCCAGAACATAGATCCGGAGTACTACGTATTCAAAAAAGTCCAGTCAATACAAAAGCAGCGCATTTCTAATTCACAAATCACTTGCGGGTGTCACTAATTCGGCAACAACAACTCGTATTCCAAAACACGTTTTTTACATATATCAAAGCTTGACGAATATTTCAATTCAAATACAGTTATATACATATTCACACACACAAGCGGTGAGGTGTAAAATTAGTGGCACTTATGCCGCCGAAGGCCCACCCCAAAAGCCAACTTCATTGTATACACACTTTTATTGCGGATGTCACACCAACCGACAGCGTTGTTTGAAAATCAGCAATAGCAACAACAGCAGTGAAAGCATCACCACAATCAGCACTGCGTTTCAACAAAGCCATTGGCAATATTCCGCCGCGTGCGATCATCATCATCATCATCGGCCACATCAATGTTTTCACCGCGACAAAAGCCGGGGAAAATAACTGAAAGCGACAACAACTACAACAACAACAGCAGCAGTAAAGTGTGACATTTACATTGCGCAACTGTGACAAAATTAATTTTCAGCATGACTGCATGCGTTCAACACTCGCGCCCAAGCACACCCATCCAAAGACACACATACACACACACACATACAAATCTCTCCTATCTATGTATATGTGCTGATGCGATTTGTATTGCGCTGTGTATCAGTGTCCGGTGCGTAGCTGATAATGAGACCAGAGATAACCGAATTTAATGTTGCCAGTTTCGCCGAAATAGTTGCGCGAATTTCACACATTCTATTAGTGTGTGGCAAGCGAGCGACTGAGGGGTGGCGGCGGTTGAAGTGATGGCTTGCGGCCGCGCAGCTAGTGGATGCGCCGGAAGGCGAACTTTAATGCTGTTGGACGCTGCTGCAGCGCTTGTTGTATGCAGCAATCGCCAGCTCATTTATCGACATGGCCGCCAGGCTTGTGGCAGTGTTGATGACTCGCTGTGGCAGTGAGCGGTGGGCGGTGGGTGGCGGACAATGGATAGTCTCTGCGGTGCGTGAAAGGCTGCAGCAACCCCTTTCGCTTGCGGAGTGCTTCACACAATCGCATGACTATCACGAAGTTCTGACAAATTGTTCCGCTAAATAAATCACAGATTCATGATTATCACCATGAAATCGCAATTTTATGGCTAGTTCTTCAACTTAGCGCTGCACTGTGGGCATGGGAGTCAGACATAGAGTGGTATAAATGCTTAAGTATGAAGGATATAATAATATTTATTAGTTTGGGGTTTAATTATATGCGATTATGAAGGGAGTTGCCACAGTTTGCCAACCTTGTATGTAAAATTTTACAGAAAATGTTTTCTGGTCTCTAACTCTCTTCAAATACTATATTATAAAATTAAATGTTTCATTCTTTTAAAGTAGATGTTAGAATTCTTTAAGTCTTCAAATAATGGAAACTCGATTACTAATTCCAAAAATACAAACAAAAGTTTAAAGTTTTTTGAAGCTATCTCAAAGCTTTCAAGTAATTTGAACACGCCAATCAACACTTCTCTAAGCCGACGAATTAGACTTGGCATCAAACCAAAAGCAATAGCTTGTTATATAATAGAACCGAGCGGCAACTCACAAGGTCAAAACAAGCACTTTTCACTTCTTGCTAAGCATTTCTAATTTGACAGACTTACAGTGGGATTAAGCCAACGAATTCCTTGCGCTCAGCCAACCTACGCATCTCTTTATGTGTGGAATAACAAGAGATTAAGCTGTTCGTGAATTACGGTAAAAACCGAAGAAAAAAATGTGTGAAAGAATGCTGTTACTTAGTTGGATTGACGATTGACAGGCAAGTGCCAAACGTCGGTCGCCGGTTGGTCGCCTTGAAATGTCTCAGATGAAAGCATTAAAAGAAATCAATTCACAGACGAAGAAAAGAAGCGGTCGCTGCAGGATTAACTACAACAAATTGGTAACATAACACTCATTTGGAGACATAATGGGCATGTTGCATGTGCCACTCATATGGTAATACAAACATATGTATGTAGTATTTGTGTGCGCTGCGACTTAAGCGGATCAAACCATTGAAGCGCATAGTCTACCAAAGCCCCGGCAAAAGGGGTGTTGAAATCGACAACATAATTCAAGTGTCAATGACGTTGTCAACAAAAAAGGCAAGCGAACGAAGTGCCGAACAGCACTTGTTAAGCTATAAGAAAAGTGAAAGACCTCAAAATCAGCGAACCATACCGGAATTGAGACGCTTGTTGTCCGACAATCTTCTGGCAGCGTGGGTGGGGGTAAGCACTGACCATAGCGTCGACAAATTTCGATTTCAAATTCCTGATTTGCGATTCACGTTGTTGTTGCAACTTTCATTGCCACTTGTCACGGCTGCTGTCGGCCAGCGTATGTCTGCCTCACACGAGCGTCGACATAATTTACACTTTTGTCATGGGCAGTTAAGCAGCA
The DNA here is from genome assembly GCA_031772095.1 of Zeugodacus tau. Lineage (NCBI taxonomy): Eukaryota > Metazoa > Arthropoda > Insecta > Diptera > Tephritidae > Zeugodacus > Zeugodacus tau. The sequence continues at coordinate 78,373,783 of CM062651.1, forward strand.
GCAGCAGTAATGCTAAAGACAACAACATCATCAGCGACAGTAGCCAGCAAAACAACAACAAATAGCTATACTTACTTCTAAACATATGTAGCGGCAATATACATATAGTCTGCCACGAGAGACAAACAAAGTGGCAGCAAAGTGTGGCGTCAACGCCATGCAACATTGAAACGGATATTGATGACAATTTTGTTGCACATTAAGTCATTCAATTTGAAAAGTTGCGCATCTGTGACGATTTTTCCTGCACACTTCGTAAATGAAGCGGCGCTTCGTAAAGGGACAGACGGGGCACACAGCAAAAAATTATATAAAAGAGTTACCAGCAAACACAATCAGAAATAAAATAAATTGTTATTTGAAAGTGGCATGAGGGGAGCAAAAAGGGTATGGCAAACAACAAGCTGTCATGTTGGCCCTAAACCAGTTCGTCGTCTATCATTTCAGCGCCTGGCCGCTTTATACGATACATTCGGTGCGTCGTGCGAAATTTATAGGCGTTCGAGCACTTCTGTTACAAATACGTACAATTCGGACAACTCGGCCGGCATTCATTTGTAGTGTCATTAGGCACCGAAATCGCCATAAAGTTCACAATAACATCGGCGACCGAATAACAGTTGTTATTACCGTAATTTTATGAAGATAAAAGTAGAACTGCTGATGCGTTGATTTGGTTGCGCCTCAATGCACTTGCTGCCGCGCAAAGAGTAACGTTGTATGTGGCGCGCGCGCGCGTATAACGGAAGTGTTGACGCACCTTAGCCGATACACACCCCCTACGCTTTCGTACAAATGTATCGAACGCTTCGCTAAGGTCAATCGCAGGTCAATTGTTTGCTCATTCTCCCCGTGTTGTTAATATTGTCGCGTTAGCGTGCGCGAGTTAATTTCGTGTAATATTTACGCTTAATTCTCGAACTCTTCGTAATTTATTTTTAATGCCCATTCAGTCAGTTTTATTTTATTACTGCGACTTAACCCTTTCACCACCGCCGCCTTTTCGGCATTTGTATTGAACGCTATTTGTATTGTATTGTATTGATTGGCGGCGACAAATTGTTGAAGCGTAACAATCAACGGTGGCAAATTAAAAGCGTTAATGATCTACGCTTAACTGCTTGTCGCTCGCTCGCTTAGAGGGTTACTACTTCGACAGCCAGATGACTTTTCCGAGCAATTCATTTAATTAAACGACGCTTCCTATTCATCTTTGGCGAACACTTTGGCATTTTCGAGTTGTTTGTGTTCAGGATATTGACATATGTATGGAACTTAAAGGGGTTTTGAGGTCATAAATTATTTTATAATAAAGTTGTAAAAATAAAATTATAATGAAGAGATGCATACATCAGATGTCAAAGTTTTACAGTGTTTTGGCGTTCAATGTAATTTATCGGTGAACGTAAAAATGTGAATTACATGAAAAAATTAAGAAAAAATATTTCTTAGAACTTAAATAATATATATTTAAGGGCCAGAACTAAAAGCTATGACTCTATTGGTAACTCAAATTTTCAAAATTCATTTCATTTTTCCTTCATAATTAATGTTATTAAAAGCTTTATTTACGTATTCCAATTTTGAACGCTTTCTCAGTTATTAAGTCCAATCACTTAATTATTACCTGCTCAATAGATCTTTCAAATATCATGAAAATAAATTATTGTTTTTGTTGTTACCAATCACTGGCCCTCCACGCATGAGCTCCGCCCCCTAAACGCCAAACCCTTTACACCAAGTCAATAATAAATTACATATTAATTAAAATACATATGTGCCTTCACAACAGCTAATGAATCACTACGAATTTTCCCACACTACTCAAATATACTTGAAGCTAATAAATAGCATGTTAAAAAATTATTTCGCTAAGCGACGGCATTTGTCAGCTTCTCACGCACTGTGAAATATGATTAGAAACATACAAACACACATATGCTAACTGTAAAGTGGTAAAGCGAAAATATTCGAAAACAGCGAAGTAGTTTCGTCAAGGCACCGCCGACACTACACCTGAGCTCAAGTGCTGTATGTGTGGTCAAAGTATAAAAAAAAAATATCGGTCAAGCTACTCCGAAACCCCGCCACCTGCATTCCAATACTCCCCGACTGTCTCCGTCTCCAATCCCGCATTGAACTTAGTAAGTCATCCGCTCTCGCCTATGATTGATGGCGCACACAAATTAACACCGGAATTACACTATATTCATATCTAAACAACAGCAACAACAACATTAATCGCAATTGCAACAAAAAACAGACTTTGACTTGAAGTAAATGGCAAGAAAAAATATTAACTGTTAACTTTCAAAACCACACCCCGAACAAATGGGCGTTTACAATAAACAAAAATAAAAAATATAAGAAAACAACAACAATGGCAACAAAGACGCAGACATGTGAGAAAAACTGTTTACATTGAATTAGAAAAGGTAGAAAAGGGGTAGCCAATCTGTTGGCCGAGGCACTTCAAGGTATGTACATATATACTCGTACTACCTCTTGGCCGACTTTCAATTAGACGAAGCCGCTAATTTACTGCGCTCATCATTATAATTAACGCAGAAAACATAATTACAGAGCGGTGCATCGGGCAAATAACAAACAAATGTGCACTTATTTGTAAACTTTTTCTAATCTAACACTTTCAAATATGAATTATTGCTGGTGAGGTTTAGTAGGCGTCTTGAAATGGACACATGCATGGGTTGAAGTGATAGGAGCACACACATGTTTTGTAAACACTTGTCAGGGGGTCCTTGAACGCTGAGAAAATTTATGAGAAGTTCTGTTAGTACAAAAATAATAGCATTTGGTCTAAAGAGCTAACTTTTTTATCATCAAAGACTTTACGAAGAGTATATAAGTACTTTGTCCTTCAAAAATACCAGCCAGATCCGCGAGAATTTTGAGAAATCTGGAGCTTAGACAGCTTATGTATGCATTTGCTTTTATTTTTTGTTTTACAAAAAAGCAAATCCAAGCCTTACAATAAGGCATTCACTGCAGTCCGTGCGGCGCTCCACCTTCGTGTTTATAAATCCCCAGCAATGCCTGCAATAATTCAGTTTTTATTTCAGCCGGCCAACAGCAATATGAGCTGCCCAGCGCCAGCTTGAACCCCACCCGGTCCGCCGCAGAGACTCCGAATGCGATTTGTAAGAAAAATCACCAACTAAGGCGCGATCTTGTTGACTACAGCATTCACGCCTAAGCCTTCGCAAGTGACAACAAGTACGCGCTGGATGAGTCGAGGCAACGCACAGCTGTATTAAAAGTAACCACATTCACATGCTCACCAAATACTTGCTTGCTTATATACATAAATACCGATGGACACGCAGTAGGCAATCGATCGCATGCAAAAGGCAGCAAAAGTTTGCAACCCGAAAGCTGAGTTCGATTACTAAATGGCGTTACGGCGCTGACACTCATGGGGGTCGCCGCTAAACGAGCACGATTGCATGCCAACGCAACAACATGGACATGGCGCGACAGTGAGCCTGCGAGGACCGTTAACGACACGCGCCGAATCGCAGCTGAAACCGCAGACAGGCAACCAAGCAACATACATAGAGACGAATGTGAAGTGCTCTCGGCGAGCTGCGGGTGTTGGGCACAGATCACCATAATTAATAAGCTGTGGCAACCACAGGACCACTGTTGCACCAGCCAATAGTGAAAGAGGGAGGTGCGCGGCGAACGCTGGACAAGATGCATGTTTGCGGTGACTCGACTCTACGCAACGGCGACAGTTGTAATTTGTTCTCTTTTTTAGCTGCTGCTGGTTGGTGCCATTGGTTGGTGGACATAAAATCCAGCAGCACAATAATAAATGCGCAACTGCAATCGGAATATCCTCGGGAGTTAGAGGTAGAGTTGGTGCCTTTGCGATTAATCAAGTTGCTTTGGATTGGGAAGAAGAAAAAAAAAGCGTTAAAGTATTTTCCTACATGAAAACGAGTGTGAAGAAGAGTTAAGGGGTTATATACAGTTAGACGGCCGAAAAAAATTGAATTTTCCAGAATTTTTTCTGAGAAAACTTTTTAATTTATTGATCCAAAAATTTATACACATATTATGGTATCTTTTAACTGTATTTTAAGACTTAGTTTTAGTAAAAATATTTATTTGAAAAAGAGCTACAGCTGATCTCCAGGAGCTCCTCTCAAAAAAGACGTTTTGCGGTGACCACTATATCTCGGAACTGGATCATCCGAAATTAAAAAACCAAACAGATTTCGTTAAAATAATGTTAAATCTAGTAATTAATCGAAGAAATAAGCAAAATAAAATTTTTTGACAAAATGGCGGTTTCTCAAAAAAAAAAAATCGATTTTTCACCGAAATTTCGGCCTTAAATTGTTTATAAAAAAAAATATTTATCGGAGAGAAAAAATCTACGATTAATTACTAAAAAATATATTTAAGAAGGTCGTGTTAAAATTTGAGTCTAATCGGTCTAGCCGTTTTCGAGTAATGTTGGTCACCGACTTTGAAAACACCATTTTGAGAAAAACGCGTTTAAAGTTTGGACCTTGTACTTCCAAGCACTCTGAAACGCCTTTTAAAATTTTTCATTTGCTTGTAACTTTGAAAATATTCACCGGAACGATATGAAATTTTCTGTGTGTATTCTTAAATATATGTACATTAAGAAAATGAAATAAAAAAAAATCGATTTTTTGAAAATTCTAACTGTATATAACCCCTTAAAGGAAGTTTTTGTTATTGAAATATAAGGAAAATCATTATATATTAGTTTTATAATGTTATCAAGGCTAAGGCATTGCTCTTAGATTTGGCAATTGAATTTGATACATTTTTGAATAATTTCTATTTCGATTTGAGTAATTAGATATTTAAAATATAATTTATCTCTTATATATTAAAAAATAATGAAATATTAAAAAATATATTTTTCACACGGATTAATTCACTCAAAATTATTCACAAATCATTGGAAAAAGGCATGAATCGATCACCTTAATGATTGCAGTGGTATGGCTTCAAGCCTTCAAGTCGTCGGTGTGGCATTTGCGATTGGTGTGGCAAGAAAATGTGCGCCACCAACGAGTCTTTCACGAACTCTTCCGGGTAATTAAGTGGCGTCTGCGGGTTTCACCACCCATCGCGAGACGCGAGTATACATTACGAAATTCACTTACACACAAAATCGAAACGAAACTAGCAGTCAACAACAACAAACCAGACGCGTCATAGTGGGTATGAAAGTCCGAGACTCCAGCGACTAATCCGACACCTTGATTGCAGCTCAGCTGGTTAAGCGCGCAGCTTTCAGGTTATTAACAGCAACAACAACAACAATTGCAGTTGCAGTTGGCACAAAGCTTGTGTGTAGCCATGTCTTTCAAACTGCGCTAGAACGGACCACAGTGGCGCAAGCGCGCATTGAGCTTGTAACTACATACAACCAAAGGAGATGATAAATTAGGCATCAAACTTTTATATAAGACGCCGCGCACGGAATGTGTGTGTGTGGCATTCGTTGCATGAGTGGCGTTTAAAGCATGAGTCCAAGAGACCTATACAATGAGTCCATTTCTACAACAAAAAGCTGTGTGTGTTGCTCTCAAAATTCGTGCTTAAATAATAAGCGCAGCCGGACGCAGTAGCAGCTGCATGGCTAAGTTGCAGACGTCCATAGATCTGCATACAGACATTTGAGTGTAACACTTCATTTACTTTCCAAAAGCTGAATAAAGTTGTCAGTTTTTAGCATTCAATGTGCGCAGATTATCACCGAGTACGTGTTAAGTTGATTGCAGTTTCGTGCCACCAAATCGTCAATGGAGTGGCACAACAATGGGTCAAGGATATATTGCAATGGAGGTCGAGGTATTTTAAAGCCGATCGAGACCACCCTCTCACACTGTTTAGTAGCTATCTGGATTCGCTCTTCCAACCAATATTGGTGAATTGAGAGGGTTCTTAGAGTGGTCTCAAAGCGATCTATAGGAAACTTTTTGTTTCACTTCATGAGCTCCAAGCGATTTGTCAGCAATCGTTCGATCTGCCATGGAAAGGTAGTCACATTTCTATGTTCGTGTGGTAATTTTTTCTGTGTGTAAATTTTTTTGATGATTACAAATTTCCGTTGAAATTTTCACAAATTTACTCCAGAAATCATTCCCCAAACAAACTTGGAGTCACATGCATACTTACGGAGTGTTACATTTCAAAGATCGCGAGCGAAAGTTCATCGCTCATGATCAAATTTACACACAAAATAATTAAATGCTTGTCTAATCGCACATCTATCACGGCTCCACGCCGCAGCCAACATGACAAAGTAACATGACACAATGCCAAATGTGTTTATGCACTTACAAACGGACAAATAGGGAACTACAAAAACACAGCAGACACATAGACGAGGGCCTTCTGTGGCGCGTGGTGCAACACAGCAGCGGATATTTTTGTGCTTTTATTTAACAGCGTCGTTGCGCCTGTCACTCAGCATCTAACAAGCCGATCAAATTGAAAGGCCACACACGCGCCTCAATGACGATCTGCAGCAACAACAACAACAAGTGCAACACAGCGCAGATCAGTGGAAAAAAATCAAGGAGGCGACACTGATGACGACAACAACAGGTCGTTGGTTAGATGTTGGAAAGCACAAGACAAATCAAAGCAGAAGGTAAATTAACACAACACAACAACAACAAAGCGAAGAAAGAAGCAAATGCAAAGCAGATCAGCAGCTCGCTTTGGCACAGCAGCTTCTGTCGAGCGAAAAGCAGCAGCAGCCGAGGCACCACAGACGACAATAAGTTCGCTCATCATTCACGAAATCTGTGCGCGAGGCAGCTCCAGCTGCAGCGCGTCGAGACACTGAGTGAGTGAATGATCAGCGATCAGCAATGAAAACGTGGAGCGCACAGGAACTGGCCGAAGCCAAGCGGAAGGGTGTGGTGCGGAAAGTGGAGAGGTGGAGAGGTAAAGCGGATCAACACTAAAATTAAATACATCCTCATCAGTCAAACCGCAGTCGATGTGCGGTGGCAGCATCAATGAAAATGCGCCTCGTGCTCTTGTATGCGTCATGTCTGTCTCCACAAAGTGGCATAAAGAAGTGCTTGCCACAGCAGCCGAGTTGTTTTATTTATAGTTGCATGTATGTGACGGTGTAAAATTTGTTCGACTGATCGACAATCAACTTAAGTGGCAGACTTGTCGCACGCCTTTGCACGCGGTTTGTCAGTTGCATTCTCCTGTATTTATTTATTTACATATGTCACATCTTGCAACACGATCATCAGCGGTGTGTGGTGCATACAATGTGGCACAGTCATATTAAGTTGGTTAAGCGTTTCAGTTGCTATTTAGTTGTTGTTGCATTTACTGTTTGTTTGCGGTTAAGTGTCAACGTTAACAATGTTGAATGTCACTATTTGACAGTTTCTGCAGTTAAGACACCCAATATATTGTACATATGTATATGTTGTCTACGGATCTCAAGCAAATTTGTCACAAAGTCAAATATTATCTCTAAATTCCATTAATTGGCGTACTACAGAGAGTATTATGAATATTTATTGTGACAATTCACTTATTTTATTGTAACTGTGATTACCTACTCAAGCTGTCTTGATAATTATTTAGACCTTAGTTGGCTACTGGGTTTGCTTAGCCCTTATATACCACATAAAGTGATTTTTGATCCTTATGTGGACTTTATGCCAGAAATTTTTGAGATTGATCCATCCATTCAGACATTCACTATCTTAAAGTCTTTATTTTGGAAAAAATCGCAACTATCGGTCACGATTTCCTTGATGATATCGCGAAAGTCGCACAATTAAAACTTCTCGAGATATATAATGTTAACAAGATCACAGGATGACTCAGAGAGAACATAATAGTGTGTTCCAATCCCGCTGGTTCACATTGAGCCTCCTAAAGACCTAGGTGCGTCGGAAGGCAACCACTTCTCCTAGCTTTCATTGTCACCTTGTTTCGACAAAGCTTTCATCGGTGTCCCATAGTGACAACGCTGAGATATCAACTAGATAAGCGAAAAAAATTCCAAAATATCTTTCACATATGACAACGAGTGAAATAACAAAAGAATGAAAGCTTTCCAACCCTTAGAATCACCCACCACAAATGAAAGCAACAACAACAATAACATAAAGTTAATTGAATTAAATTGTTTCGCATATTGTAGTCGCAATTGGCCAATTAGCGAGAAAAAAATTTCAGAAGGGACAATCGATGAATAGGCGAGTGCGGAGAAGGAGGGGGTATACACTTGTACATATGTACGCTTCTGTATATATCATACATTACAACACACATATCTATTTGCATGTGTACATTCGCGGCAGCACAAAGCCCACTTTTCGAGGTGACTGCCGTTTGTGATTTTACTTGGCTTGGTGCTTGTGCTGCTTGTTGTTGTAACTTTTATTTGCTTTCAATCACTTTTCGTCACGAAGCCGTCAACAAATACAGCAAAGTAAATAAATAAATAATGATGAAGCGCCGAAACGGCTTAAACGAGTTATTCGGTAAGTGAAACTGCCAAAGGCTGGCCGCAGGTGCGCGGAGGGGTGAGGCGGCCGCATCAATAACACACACATATTCACTAGCACTCAACAGCCGCGGCAGCAACTGCAAAATTGACAACGCTAACGATAATGACAGTCGGCAATGCCAGTTGTTGCGTTGTTGTTGTTGGCGATTACACAATCATTCCACTGACAAACTGGCAGCAGGCAATCATTGTTACCGCCACCTACACACACATTGGTGAATGTTGAAGGCGCTGATGATGTGTGCATTTTTAATGGTTTTGTTTTTGGTATGGAGAGCAGAGACGGGGGTTTGGTTGTGGTCGCGTTATTGGCGCACTTCGGTGACAAATTGCACTTAATGACTTCAAATTGAAAGAGATTGTGCAAATGTCATACACAAAATCAAATAAAAATCAAATCAACAACAACAAAATAATCACAACAGCGAAAAGAGAATGTGGCGAATTTCGTTGCGATTTGTCGCCTAAATTAAAATTAATAGTGTTCAACGGTGCATAAATGAAGTGACGTGTATATGCGCATACAGTTATACTCGTTTACTCACTACTTATAGATATACATACTATACATGTACGTATCTAACTAAATATTTTCGGACTTGGCGCTATGAGTAATGGCCGCTAACAAAGTGAAAGCTCCGCCGAAAGCTCCGACTTCGATTTTGAATAGAAAATATTTCTATGAAATATGAATTTCTGTAGCATTTTCATATTGATATAATTTCAATAAAGAAGAATTAATATTAAATATTTTTGACATGGCGTAATAAGAAATGACCGCTAGCAAATTCGAATTTGAAAATTGCAATTTTCTGTTGATTTTCTCACGCTGAAACGCGACCTACGTATTGACCTCGTGACATGCAAATATTTACATTGGAAGCAATTGATTTTTATTGCTGCTCATTTATTGATAAATTTTTTTTTCGATGAATTTATCGGAGAAGCACCGTATTGTGAGTTGCTAAACGTGTCTATTAATGCACGTCATCAAAATTATGGCAAATTGTGTTGAAACGTTTTATAGCTAAAGTAGATATCGAGGTACTTAGCTGCAGGTGCATGTCTGCTCATCTGTAGGCATTCATAAGCCACAGCGAGGTCACGAGGCACCCACAAAAGATAAATGGCAACAGCACTTGAGTCGAAAACCATTAGGCGATAGGCTGTTTGGAGCTTTATATTTTGGTAAGGGGCTTTCTATAAGATTTTTACGTCATATAGCATTTGATATTTCATATCATCCGTATACTTTATAAAATATAAATATATGCATATATAAATATATATAGTATATAACATCCAACTTTATCTCAACTTCTCTATCCGCTTCTGTTTCATTTATTTCCTTTCAAAATCGCTACCGCCACTTCAATTTGTAAAATATTTTATTTTAAATTTTCCCCATTTACCGCTCATGATACTCGTGCCGCTCTCAGGCAAATGGATTTCACTTCGCCTAATGCGCAATTAGAAAAATTGGAAAAGGCATTTTCATTAGTGTTATCGCTAGCGTTTTCAGATACGAAGCAACATACTGCCATATGTCTATAGTACAATATGTTTGAATTAAGAAGAAAATATTCAAATTCAAAAGCAGTGTGTCCGTTATGAGCATATTAATAGTGATGGGCTATTTCGATGAGTTGGCAGCATGTGGCTTTCAAATTGTTAATTTATTCGCTGGTTTCTTAATGTTTTCTTATTACTTGTGTAATCGTAATTTCGTAATTTTGTTTATTGATTGGTGGAAGCATAGCATCTTTTTGGTCTGTTTTGAAGGAAAATATATTTTGAAAAATAATTTTCAATAGATCCTTGAGATGAGGTGGTTCATATGAAAATGAAAAAATAAAATAAAATTCGAAGTAAAATAGTATAAAGATTTCCAATTTTAGTTATTTATACCTACTTACTTTCTATTCATTAACTTTTGTCCAACTTTAGTATTAATTAAAGGCATAACAAATTACATAAAAACATTTCCTTAGCATTTGGTTAGCTTTCAATGACACTATTCCTCTTAAATAGCAGCCTTTAATTTCCAATGTAGTGCGAGAAATTATTTACAGTTCTCTTGAAAGTATATTTATATGTAAATACACCCAAACATGTACCCTAGTAAGGCACCTAGTGAGTGAGTGTATTCTCCCGCCACTATCAGTATTTCGTTCTTCATCAGCAACACTTCGAGCAGACAACGCAGTTTCATTTTATGTTTTCAATTTCACTACAGGATTAACAAGGATTTCTCACTGAAGCTCTGCAGCAAGAGCACGAACGGCGGCAGGCCAAGCGGGAAGGCGTGGCGAAAGTCGCAACAGTGGCGTCAACGGCGTCGCACATCGTGCAAAAGTGCAAAAAGACTTTGTCACCGACGACATTTTCAATTAAAAAGGATGAAACCGGGATTAGTTGACGCACTCAGAGACGAACGCGATGCCGCAACGGAATTTCAGTAACTCAATGCTTGCACGCGCCGAGTTGTGGTGGTTGGTGGAGGTACCAACAGCGATGGTTGCTGTAAATTTTAATTAGCTCTTAGTGTAAAAATTAAGTAATTTATGTTGTAAATGCCAAGCGCTTATATCCACCAAAAGCGCTCAGTGGGTGTTTATAATTAAGAACGAGCAAATGATTATGCAAACGAAGACAAAGGCAGGTGTACAGCTAATAACTAACTGCGACAGGTTTTGGTGTATAAATCAATCTGGTGTGCAAGGCAGCATTGTAAAGTGTCGCGGCTGTCAATTGGCAACATCATCAATCAAACAACTTTCAACACAACGCACACACTCGCGCTTGCCTCGTGCTGATCGCTGGCAGCGCTGCGTCGCCTGATCGTCAGACAAGTTGTCAATGCACGCTTCCCATGCATTTTGGCATGACAATAAAATTGCAGAAATTAAATAATTACTTAATAGCTCTGGTATGCGCGCACAAGCACCTACGTCCGAACAACCCACATGAGCGCAAGTGCATGCTCCTAGCGTTGTGTATGTGTGTTAGTGCATATGTAGTTGCACTCAATGATGTCGCCAAACGTTGCAGCTTCGCTGGCAAATGGCAAATATGCAGCACTAAAGGGCCAACAAATTTATATGCAAATTGGTGAAGCGATCGTGTGAAGCGATTTCGCTCGCTTTTAATTGTTTTACCACACATTAGCTAATATTTCACTTTTAATTAAATGCGCAAAATGCCTGCAAATTAATTATAAATTATTATCATAATATTCGCCATGTGTCAACTTGCCGTGCTCAGCGTTGAGCTGAGCTGCTGGCAGTTTCGCCGCGAGCCATATTTGCCATTTGCATATTTGTGGCTTGTTGTTGTTGCTTTGAGTATGTTTAATAGAATGGCTTTTAATAATAATTGTATTTGTTTAAAAAATTAATGCGCCAAATCACAATTAAATCTTTTAGTTTTTCACTCTTAGCGTTTAACAAAATGCGATTATTTATGGTTTGTTTTGAGATTTGTGCGCTATCAATTCATTGAATGCTTAGTTCACTAAATTAATTAAGAAAATTTATTAAAATTATATATATATAATTAATTTATAGCTATTTAATAAGAAAGGTTTTGGTGATTTAATGGGTTATATACAGTTAGGATTTTCAAAAAATCGATTTTTTTTCTTAATATATATATATATGAGTATACACACACAAAATTTGAAGTCGATCGGACGAATATTTTCGAAGTTACATACGTACATCATTATAGCAAGCGCCGAGAGATCTCGTCATCTAGGGGACAAAACTTAGTTGGGAAACTCGATTGCATTATGTCTGAAACGGTGTTTTCAAAGGCAGGTAGCAAGATTTCTCAGAAACGGCTGAACCGATCGTTTTTTAGCAAATTTTTACACAAGCTTCTAACTAATATGATTGCGGTAAATAATCGAAGACGATCCCCATATTTAAGGCTGATGAAAATTTATTATTTTTATAAACAATTAAAGACCCGAATTTTGGTCGGAAATCGAATCTTTTGCTTTGAGTAGCCGCCATTTTGTCAAAAAATTTTGTTTTGCTAATTCCTTCGATCAATCAAGATTATTTATTATATTAATGAAATTTATTTGGTTTTTGCATTTTAGATGATCCAGTCCAAAGATATCGTGCTCACCGCAAGAGGCCTTCTTTTGCGGACATCTGCAAAATTGGCAATATCAACGTTTTTAAGATACAAATTGGCGTTTTTGGCAAGTTACAAAACAAGTAGTTTAAATATAGTTTTAGGTTGTCCATACTATACCTGCCATAGTTTCAAATAGAAGATAATAATACTGAAATAGTTTTCTAACACTTATGAAAATGAAAACTTGAAAAATGCGCTTTAAAGTTATCGACCTCCTAACTGTATATAACCCCTTAAGGAGAGAGCTGGCATACATAACCTATTTCAGAAGACAGAAACATCCAAATAATGATTGAAAATCCATCAAAACGTGAAACAAGAGGTATATGGGAAGAGTAGAAATAGAGATCTGTTATCTGGTCATATGCTTAGTTGGGACCGATTGCATTATATTTGATACGCTTTTATCTTAAGGAGGTCATCGCATATGATGATCGAGTATTTTTTTTTTCGTTACATTTTATTTTTCAAAGATCTAACTTTGACTCGTCATAGCATCTATAATATAAGCTTAACCGAAAAATTTTATAGATTTTACAGTAATTATGTCCTGTAATTAATAAATTTTTTTTAAATATTTTTTTCGAACTTCGATATCAAATATTACGATTTTGGCGGCCAACTTCACATTTAATTAAATGCATTATATCTAGGCTAAGGTTTATACGGAACCATTCTGATCTATTTTTATGAAGACATCTCATATCCCAATCGATATATGGAGAAAAAAGTCAAACAGAGATACCAAAATGATTAAATTAAGTTTGTAGGTAATATAAGGCAAATTCGTGCATGTTCGGAACGTATTCGGCATGCCACAGTCGTCGATACGATCGTTTTAATAACTAGTTTACCATTATCTAAATATATGACTCCCAATGATGGTTCAGAACTCGCACCAAATTTAGAAATATTTGTAAAGAATATTATTGGAACCAAAATTGTCAAATTTACTTTTCGACTAAAAATTTCCCACATGTATATATTTTTAGAAATCTAACATCCTTTAATATGGCAACAAAAAGATTAAAGATATTAAAATTTTTTAGACTTTTTTATTTTGTTCTGTACGTCATTAAATCGCTTTATGTGGTATTATTGAGAAAGCAGCTTGCCAACGAGTTGAACTGCTTAATTTAGACTATTTTCATATTTTTCCATTTTCCATAGCCAAAGCGATGGTGTTTATGATGCTTATTCATCACATGCCAGCAACAAAATACTCACATTTAAATGCCGTTGTTAAGTAAACTCAGTACAGTTGTTCGATAGCTTAATAAGCAATAAAGACCTCACTTTTATGGGCCACTATAAAATACGATTGGTGTAGTGCATTGGTATTTAGACAATTCCAAACAACTGCGCACTTAGTATCGGAGCCAAGCGCACAACAACAATGGCAGCGAGGTAAACAAAGAGTAAATCCCTTTCGACCGGAATTGAAACATAAAAACGCAAGTAAATCCTGCTGCAACAATAAAAAGTGTCACAATATTACACTTTCACAGCAACAAAGGCAAAATGCCACAAAGAAAATTCCAAAACAAACAAATCATAAAATTTTCGTAGAGAAAGAATATGAAAAGGCTGTGAGCAGAAGAAAGCATTGAATAAAAAAATGTATTAAACTAGCATTATCAAGCAAGAAAACTCAACTCCGAACGCAAGATATTAAGACATTATGTTTATGAGCGATGCAAACAGATTCCAATCGGTCGCCGTGATTAAGAGTAACATTTGCTGGACAATGCGAAGAAAAGACAACCCAAGAACCAAAGAAAGAAAGAAAGCAGAGGCAAGGTATTGCTCGAATCAATGGATCGATTTCGTAGCAACAGACAATAGGGCGCGTCCAGCACACGGCAGCTAGTATCTGTGCCCACACTACGGGCGTACAGCGTGCGGACCTTATCACTTGTGGAAATCTATATCCGATGGCTTAAAGTCACACCTCGAATGCGCGTGCCGCAAGTGTAATGAATATCTGTTGATGGGTGTGTACGGAGAAGCTGATCTTCGCGATCGCAGGAAGTAGGAAATCATTAGTAAATGTCAGCCGGGTCTTACACTGATTGGACTAGTAGACCAGCGACTAAGCAAATTTCGTTTGCAGAAAAGAACAACTGACTGAGGTTCTTTGAAGTACCAAGTTGAATCAGTATCGATCCTACAGACTCTGCTTATATTTAAGCCATCGCTGTAGCGCTCATTTACGGCTTGCGCTGGTGCTGGTGTTGGTGGCAATGGTGTGTTGAAAAATGTGATGTTTAATTTCGCACATTAAAATCAGAAAATTATCAGACACGACAAGTCATAAAAATCGGTATTGAACAACGGCAACAACACCTTAGCAGGACAATTACAAAGCAGGTCTTGCCCAAGCGCAGCTGAGGCCAAGCAACGACAACACAGAGTCACAAGCAGCAGCGGCGAAGATGGGCAGGTGAGCGGCAGCCGGTGTGCTGTGCGGTGCGGCTGAGGTGAAATCAGCAATTTAGTGTGTGCAAAACGCATTGATTGCCGAACAAACTGTGAACGTGTAGAAGATTAAAATCTTCTGGGAATTTGCCTGCCAACAAAAACAAGCGCACACATGTGCCACGATGTAGATTGTCTGTGTGGCAGTGCCAGCAGACGGTGAGCTGGACAAGTTGGACGGACACGAAAATGAAAATGATCACAATGGATGCGTTGTATGCAAATGACACACAATAAAACGGCAGCAATAACAACAAACAACTGAAAGTGCATCAGACAAAATAGCAACAACAACAATGGTCAGCTTAAATGGGCACTCAAGTGAAGCGACTGTGTGTGCAGCCGAATGGATGAGGAGGCAAGGAGTCAAATCGATATAAAACACAAATCGATTTGTTATGTTGATGACACCAGTCAAACACACACACACACAAGTGCATCGCTGGCATTTAGTAGCTGTGTTGTATGTGTGATGGCGTGTTATTTAGCGAAACGTCATAAAGTTTATGACTTAAGTCTTTTGTAGCGAGTTAGTCAGTAACCTGCTGCCGAGCAAAGCCGCTGGTGAGTTGGTGAGCAAATGAAGACAGTGTTTAAGAAACGTAAGAAATTTATTGACAAAAGCTTTTTATAAATTTCAAAACTAATTTCAGAATATTATCAAGGCAGGCAAGCAGTGCATTCGAGTATTGAGTGAGTTTATTCTTCAAACAGAACCAAATTTTATACTAACAATTTTCAATATTTTTTTATTAATAAACTTTCAGCTCAAAAATAAATTCTTGAACCGCTTCCATTAACATTCTGGACCAAATTTTAGATCTATTGGACACACTGTGCCATGCCGCGTAGGAGTCGCACTGACAAACGCAGGCCATGCATATCATTATTAACTGTCAATCGTTGTGAACATGATTTTTCTTATCATTTGCAGAAGGTTTGAGCTTGAAATGGCGATTGAGCTTCAACTCACCTCCGCACATTGCTACAAAATGTGGCAGCCAATTTATGCATTTTGTGTTGTTGTGCATTTGGCTTAAGCAGAGAACTCAACGCTTCATGTGCTTGCTATGCGCTGCATTTTTCATTCGTATTTGCATTTGCATTTTAATTCTCGTATTCACACCTTCAAAACTGTCAAACAGCAATGATTTTATACTCGAGCAATTTGAGCTTGTTGTCGCCGTTGTTATTCCCGCATTTTTGCATACTTCGCATTTGTGGAGACAGAGCAACACAAATTTTACGATTAAGACGTGTTAAATTGTTAACAAGCCACTTGAAATTATTGGTAATAAGCTGAAAATTTACGACGATGCTCAGTGTCAGCGGCAATAACGCGCATGCGCACACACATTGTTTTCATCCAAAGAGCTGGCCTATGTATGTATGTAAGTAAATAGAGGCAGGTGTGTGTAAGTTTGGCTGTTTGTGTGCCATATGAAAAAGACAAAGTCGAAAAGGCTTAAGTTTGTTTACTAATTCATATACAGATGAGTCTAGGGACACGCAGACAACGCACCTTCGACCCAAGCATGCCAGAATCTATTCAATTGTTGTTGTATTATTGCCTCGCAATAACATTTAATATTTTTGAGCAACTTTTCTAGTTTTCAGCAAAGTTCAAAACACCAAAATGAGCGTAGTTCATTTTCGTTCGACCGAACGGCCGAACAGCCAACCGCTCAACGGCTGGACCATTAAGGAAGCTATTCATTTGGATTAGCATTCTCTAGAAGTCGTTGTGTGCAGTGCAATGGCAACGGCTTAGAGCCCACACTATGATTTTACGATGCGCATTCACCATTTAACCGCCATAAAATGCACCTACCACTGCAGCAAAGTGTCTGCCCATATAAACTGGCCACTTGCCACACAAACGCGCTTTCGTTCGGTAGTGGTCTCCAACAATTGCATGTTCATGTTGGTTCAAACGCGCATCTTGGCCGCCCAGCAACTCGAGCCACAGTGACGCTCAATTGTTGTTGTTATTGTTATTGTTGTGTTGAGCAATTCATTTACATGAAAATGTGGCTCATTCAACATTTATCGTTTCATTCATCTCCAAATACGCATCTCTCGCTGTTCTACCATACATCGCACTCCCCTCCGCAGCCAGCTACCAGCAACTAAATGCCATCTGTGACACCCAAACACCGAACAGCGAGTGAAGACAACAAAGCGCGCTTTAGAAGACACCGTGATTTACATTTTGTTTTGTAAATATTTGGTTGGATTCAAAGAGCAAGAAACTTCCTGTTGCGCTTTTGTATTTATTGTCGTTTAATGAGTCGTCGATGGTGGCTCTGAGTTCAATATCACTTTTGGTTCATTTCACCAAGCTGTCTTTTTTCTTTCTTTGAATAGTAACTCTATACTAACACACAGATGGGTGTATGTGGGTCTAACATATATGTAAATAGAACATTATAGCGACTAATGAGTTGCAGGCGCGATCCATTTGTCACACATTTTATGAGCCGCTTCGTGTATTGACGCGCGTTGTTTTGACAATTCGCTTTGTATTCCTACCAGTTTTATTTGAAAAACAACGCTTTTGTCAGCGCTTTGACTCTCAAAGCGAAACAAAAAGGAAATAATAAACTGTTTGTCGATACATTTGTTACGGCTTTTGGAAATCTAAAACTAGTGTAATCCACGCGCACAATGGGCGCACGAACGACAAATTCATGTTATGGCCCATTCAAACGCGTCCAAATATAGTTATTACAAGCGTTTTGTAAGCGCAGAAAAATGATTTTATTCAAGATTGTGTAAATAATACTGACTTTGTATAAATAGCTAAGTTATGGAATCATAAAGTATGAACAAGTTCAAAGCTTTACATATGATAGAAAGATATCGACGCGAATATAAAATCAGTTAAAATCGGATTACGCTACATAAACATACACATAAAACTCATATCTGAGCGTGTTAATGTAATTATTTTCACTAAATTGAGACACATTTAATTCGGCTGCCTATTCAAGTTAGAATCCGCATTCAAGACCCGTTAGTAATATTCATGGAACATTTGTACTAATTTCAATGAATTTTTGTTATTCGACATCTTTCAGATTTATTTAGAATATATATTTCTTTATTACTAAATCTTCGAAGATGTTCAGTGATGGTGTTGACTTGCAACTTATCAGATTTGTGAAGGAGTTGTATTTTATGAAGGATCCTATCTCCGCGCTAATCTTTCGGAGGGAGTTCAAGAGCTATAGCAACCACCATATGTTGGATAGCATATGAATATATATAAAATTTGGCCTTACTGCCATTAGAATGAGATTACCGGCAGTTATATGCCATGAAACCAGAAAAAACATTCCTGCCGAGTAACCAAACCTTAATTAAAACCCTATGGCACCAAGTCCAACAGTATCGATAATGTGAACGTATGTAAAAACGGCGCATTTGCAAGGCCATTAATCTTGTAACACCAAAACAAACAACTCAATTCGAAAACCGAAATTACAAAATGCACACAAATTATGTCCAAATTAGCAAACAACAAGCACTTGCTGTGCCACAAAGCACACCCTTCACCACATACACACACTCACATAGCGATTAGCTTACAAGCGGTACAAGGCATAGGAAGTCAATTACACACCAGCAAGTGCTTGCAATCAGAGAATGAGCAATTTTTACGGCTGAATCTGTGTATCTGGGTGTATGACACAATTGTTGGCAATAAATATTAACCGCATAAAGTGCTCTAATCCGCGCCGGCAACAGCGCCACCAAGCTGTGATTGCAACCCCTAAGCGGTGGCTGAGTGCGGCGACTGGGTGGGTGCGCAACCCCTTTTCGAGAGTACTCGCTCTAGCTGTGTGCTGGTGGCCAATTACTCAACATAATTTCAATACAAATGGCAAACATAAGCGCATTACATAAGTGTAATGGCACAGCGACTCAAAGCAAACAAACAAGTTTCGGTTGTAAACATTACACAAACAACACACACAGGCGAAACAATGTTATCAATCTCAATAACAATTCATAATTCATGTTTAACACAATGCGACGACCCCCGTAGCCCACCCCCGGCCGGACGGGAGGTGGAGAGTGAATTGCATGTCATATGGTTGATGTACCCCAAATTGCTTGCCGCTCCGGTGCGATGCGGTGGTAGAACGGCAAGTGTAATGCTTTGTTGACTATATTATCTGCAGTAAAGCGTTGTTTCTGTTGTGAAGCACCACCGCACACACACCTTACACACAGCATCCTCAATTGCTTGATTGCTTTTGTTGTTTGCTTAAGGGTGTGAGTAGTGGACCACCCTCGAGTCAGTTCATCTACACTTCTGCGCGCACATAAATTGTTTATTGTTTGCATATCCTGCGCTGCCAATATGCGAGCGTATCCTGGCGAAGCTCAGAAGCTGATCTCGTTGTTGCTTGTTTACTTACTTGTTTGCTTGTTTGTTTGTTGTTGGATTTATGACAAGCTGCACTCCATGCCACAGGCGCGCAACAACAACACAATTACAACAGTACAACATAATATCTCGACGGCGGCGGCAGGAGCAACTCGGCGACTAGAGAAATAACAAATGACACCCCAGGCGACCCCAGAAGTGGCGATGATCATCCCTAATTGGTGTTGAATTGACTTTTACAACAACGAACGATAACCACCCGCACCGCCCCACCCTCTCTCTAGCTGTACACAGCCCAATGCGACCCACAATGAAGTAATAT
Organism: Zeugodacus tau; assembly: GCA_031772095.1. NCBI lineage: Eukaryota > Metazoa > Arthropoda > Insecta > Diptera > Tephritidae > Zeugodacus > Zeugodacus tau. The sequence goes on from CM062651.1 coordinate 78,393,691, forward strand.
TTTGTTTTTTTTTTTCTGTTTGACTAAATTTATGTTTCCTTCCGCTTATCGTTCAACTTTTCCACGCAAATGCTTTGCGCACTCTTGTTGCTGTTGTTGTTGTTGGTTTTTAGGAGTGAGGAGGTCCATCACGAGACTGTTTGCCACAATTGTTGTTGGCGAAGTGCTGCGAAGAAGTCTTTGTTTGTCTGGTGGTGGTTAGGTTGGCTGAGTGCCCCGGCTGGTGGAAGGTGGATATTTGTGTAATTGACTCCGGCAAAGTTTGTTTTCGAAGGGCGTGTGACTTATTAACATAATTGAGCGGTTTTACAATGCGGAACTTTGTTTTTCATTTCGGAATTGATAGACAGCAGGAATAAGAAAACAGTCAAATGCAAAATTAGGTAAAATCAATTTATGGGAAGTGGAGCATACGCTTCTCATACAAATATACACTTCTGAAACTGAATAAAAAAAATTGTTTTTGTAAATTTAAGTTTATTGCGGTAAACGCTTTCATTTTTAGGGATAAAAAGTTTGAACCAATTTTTAACAATTTTTAATACTCTCGCAACAAAGTTGCGAGTTAGATATACTGTTATATATACCAAAGTGATCAGGGTGAAGAGTGGATTTCAAATCCGAATGTCTGTCTGTCCGTCCGTCCGTCCGTCTGTGCAAGCTGTAACTTGAGTAAAACTAAATATATCTTGATGAAACTTGGCACACTTATTTCTTGGCACCATAGGAAGGTTGCTTTCGAAGATGGGCCATTGCCACGCCCACAAAATTGCGAAAACCGAAAATACATAAAGTGCCATAACTAAGCCATAAACAAAGCTATGGAAATAAAATTTGGTACAAAGGATCGCACTATGAAGAGTTATATTTGGATGTAATTTTTTTGGAGAAGTGGGCGTGGCCCCGCCCTCAACTAGGTTTTTTGTATATATATCGCAAACCAATAAATCTATATAAACCAAACTTCCTGCAGTAGTTTCTTTTGGACTTCTTAATACAGTCCAAAAATGAAGGAAATCGGATAATAACCACGCCCACCTCCCATACAAAGGTTAGGTTGAAAATTACTAAAAGTGGGTTAACTCACTAACGAAAAACGTCAGAAACACTTAATTTCACATAAGAAATGGCAGATGGAAGCTGCACTCAGATTTTTTTACAAAATTTACTCCTTTAATGTAGTCCTGCACTCTCAGCTATTTCTCGCCTACTAACGCTATTTTCACCTGCCATATGTCAATGCAACCCTGTCCTTCAAACACTCACGGCACATAAATCTAACGTTGTTCATCAACAAATGCAAAACCAACGGCACATCAATTCCTTTCCAACACTTTCGGCGAAATAGAAAGGTAAATGTAAAAACAAGAGTACTATCCTAGATGCTCTCTCGCTCCTCACACCAGCCGCCAGCATCTTCGTGCTAACCACAATCGCACTGTATCGAAGCTGCAGCATGCGGGCTACATAGGTGAAGGTTAGATGCGCGTAGCCAAACTTTTTCGTTGGGCATGACAAGTTGCTCGTCGGTCTGGTGACAAATCGTCTGCGGATGCTGCTGCAGACAGGCGTATTTGACTTGTCGATTGCGCCGCCACACTGACTGCCGCGATACCTCGAACGGTACAGCAGCTCGTCGGACCGAAGCGCGCTAACCGCAAGCTACAAAACCACAACGCACAAAACCTGTGTCTATTTGCATACAACAACAAACAACAAAAACAAAAACAAAAAAATGTGTTGGAGATTCCATTTTAATTAAAAAAAAAAATTATTGAAAACTAATGATCGTATATTTTAACTGCCTTGTACGTAAGTAAATGTTTTGTTGAATAGCTGTGAGCTAAGTAAGTCAACGCTTTAGCAGTGTTTTTTACTCCCCGCCTCGATTGAAAAACAATCGAACAGAGCACATTTAATCCCCAACCGCTGACAATAAAATGTTCATTTTTACAGCCCATAAACAAAAACGCCTTCAACGCCTGTACTGCCACCTCCGCGCCGCACCACTCGCCTGCCCCTAAGCCCAGCTCATTTATTGTGATGCCCAAGCCGAGGGGCTGTGGCTGCGGTTGTGGAGCGCGCTCATGTGTCATATTTCACGATATTATTAAAAATTCCGATGAGCCAAAAACAAAGCGCCAAGACGAAGACGCGGTTCACACTAGGTCGCAGCGTCGGCCGGCAGTGGAACAGCCGCAGTGAATGACAGCGAAAAGCTGCAGAAGATCAATAAATTATAATTAAATTATACCGATTATGCTAATTTTATATCGATGTGCTTGAATACCCGGCCCGAGCGCGCCGTTGTGGTTGTTGGCGTTGATTGCCTTTGTCACATTGTTGGCTCAGGAATTTCGCTTAATTAGGCGTTGAGATATTGAGAACCCCTGCAGATTCGCCTTAAGCGAGCACATACGAACATATGAATACTCGTATATATGTGTTTTGCTTTGCAATATTGCACAGCTAAGGAAGCTAAGCTCATACATAAAACTTTAAGTTAAAACAACCAAATTCCTCCGAGACCCTGTAGTGAGACCTCAGACTAGTTAAGAAAAATGAAGCTTAAATAGCTTCTACATAACCTCTACAATATCAAAACTAGACAAGTAAAACTAAATTTAATAACTTCAGAAGCTGTATTGGTTCGAGTCTCTCCCAAATGCCATACATTTCATAACTAATCGAACTCAAGCATCTTAAATATAAAATCTGCTAAACACGGTTAAGAAACGAAGTGAATCCTCGGGTGTAGCCAATTACTTCGAACGCCAAATTATGTATTTCTTAATTCTAAGACATGCTTCGAATGCTTTAAGAGATCAAATTTAATGAAAATGTCATTGGCATCAACTCCGTTCGAGATGTTTCCCTTTAAAAGTGGCATTCATTCGCACTGACATTACATTTTTCGCAATTATGCAAAGCAGTTAAGCAAAGAGAAAATTGCCAAAAAAAAGAACGAAAACCGGGTCCTGTGAAAAAAATAAAGTGCCAACCACTGCCACCCAATTTCCTAACGACATGACAAAACCGCTTCGAGGCAATTATTTACAATTGCAAATTAGGAAAAACCCATAAAGAGACAAAATGCTAAAGCCCTCAGACCCTCCAGTCACCAGCATACAACATACATACCAAGCCACAGCAGCTAGAGAATGTGAAGCATTCGCACAGATATGAAAATGACGGAACGAAAAATGCAAATAAACACCGTCAAATGGTGGAAAAGTAGAAAAATGAAAAAAACTTGCGCTGGTGGGTAGCAGGAGCAGTGGCGGACGGAAAGCGGGTCGAAGAAATGCGAAAGCCGTTAAACAAGTCAACGGTAAGTGGCATTTAAGGCCAACGAAGCGCGTAAGCTGTCATTGCCACTGCACCTCACCGCCGCCATTAGTGTTGCCACCAACAGCATCACAATCAACGGCAGCCAACTCGCTGCGCAACGCTGTGGCAAATGGCCAAAAGGGCAATGGCAGCGGCAACCAAAGTGACGGAGGCGAACAGATTTCGATGCGCGAAAATGTCAGAAAAAATGTGAAAGCCAAAGCACATTACAATATCAGACGCGCTCGTGATCGTTAGATAGACAATGTGCAGGGGGGAAGTGAAGAAGGGGTGCACAAAAGTAAAACGAAAAGTAAATTTTTATCTTTAACTGCCATCAACAAGATGGCAACTTCCGTTCGCGGGCCATAAACGCAGAAAGCAGCTGAAACTGGCAGCAGCAGAAAATATAACCGTTATGCACACATACACACGCGCTCAATATGCGTCTATGTGTCTGTTAGTAAGCGAAGTAAAGCGCAAAAGCGCGCGCAGAAAGCGTGCAAATGGCTTGCCAACGTTTACGCACAACCACAGCCACACGCGCTACCTTCCGCAAGCGACACCGCCCACTGAACAATTACCCAAGCGCCTCCGATCCCCCCCCCCAACACACACTGCACCGTGCTGGTGTTGGGCGCAGCTCTCTGCTCAGCACCGTTGCCATAGCAAATGGTCACCGGGGCGTGTAATTGAGTGCTACAGGACCCTTTTAACATTTTTATTTGCACATTAGCAAGGGTGGAAATGGCCTCGGCCTCGACTCGTCTGTGTAGTGGTAACGCCACCGCTGACAGCAACGCACAAACAACGGAATGGCAATGATAACAGCCGGGCGAAGTACCACAAAAATTGGAACGTCAACACGAATAAACGGCAAAAAAAAAAACACAAACAAAAAAAGCGAGGAAAACGTCAGCAAAAAGAATTGGAATGCGGTGGCAATATGGAAGCCAAGGACTTTGTGTGCGCACATTTTACCATCGATATCCTGGTAACTGCTCAAATAAAAGCTTTCAGGGACTTTTTGGGTTTATATTGTAAGTGCGGTGAATGGAGGCTAGGTGTATGAAGCAAATGTAGGTTTCCTCAATCTCACTTTTTTAAGAATGAGGAAAATATGCTAGATGATTTGCGACCCGGGGTCCAGAAGAAAAATATCGGGTTGTAAATATGGCTTCAGTGGACTCGGAGTTAGAATATTTTTATATAAATATATAAGTAAAAATTTTGACAGTTTCAGCCATTTTGAAAATAGGTATATACAACTACGATTTTGAATTTATGGAGGCATTAAATTGCATTTGTGCTTGTATCGAAAATAAGCTTTACGACCATATGCAGCTTTCAACTTTAAAATGGGAAATTGTGTGTTTCGTGCATGCTGCTGTTGAAGAAAGGCTGCGTGCCGATCCCAAAGTCTCCAAGGAGACATAAATTATCGTGAATTCGGCAAAAGCTGTCATCTTGCGTCTAACACTTAAGCGACCAGAAGAACCCAGCGGGACAATTATTGACCACGAAACAGTGTTGGATTTGAATTGAGTATATTTTATAACGTTCTAGACTTTCTTACAATAAAGTAATGTATTAATTCACTCAATAAACATATATTTTCCGAAAAGCAAGCGTTCATTTCATTGGCCATTACAAAGCTTCCTCTACAGTTCAAAAGCATCGCTTTTATAAATTCTCATTTTTCCTAGTGGTATTTAGCTAACTTCGAAGTACCCTTATCTACAATATGTCAGTATGTTTTTGTATACATATTGCATATAAAATACTTGCACACATAAAACCCCTCCATTCAAAACTTTTCACTTGCTTTCTCCCGCTCCAAGTGATTTACGCTGCCGCTCGTGTATCCCTTATCGCCTTCCCTTCACGCTTGCACCTTTTCGCCTTGCCTATAAATCAAATTTTTCTTTTCGCACCACATTCGCAATGTTTTTTGCAAATTTTCAACTAAGCACACAATTTGCTTACAACAACAACGACACCAACAACTAGCATTTGCATAACAGCCGCAGCCGTAATGTCCCTCCGCACGCTGGCGTCGCCTCTTCACCCCGCCGCCTTTAGTTAATGCCTTTCAACAAGCGCTTGCACACAGCATTATACTTCGACACACACATACGTACAGAAATATATATATATACTATATATAATGCGGATATATGTATGTGTAGCTTTATGGCAGCCATTACGCACATTTTTCAAGCTGTTGTGCAGTCTGTCGGGAAATTTTCTGCTTACACTGGACTCATAACAACTTTTCCAACCTCAATAAGTCATCTCTCTCTCGGTTGTGCGCTGAGTGGAGCTGAATTGAGTGTTACGCATCTAAATTTCATGAATAATTTGCGATATGAAATGCGAAGGAAAAGATAAAAGTTTGCCCAAAAATGGTATCTTTGCAACTTTTTTTATGAGGGGCACTTTTACAATGCATTCAGCATGTATAACGTTAGATAATGACTCTATATTCTGCTTTATGTTAGCGAAGATGGTTCCAAAAAAATAAGACTATCCTTATTATAGGAATATAAATCTATACCACAGCCGAACCTCTCAATACCATTATAGTCTCTTCTAAGAATTCACCAAAGAATTGTGAACAAATCAGAAATGGTTTCAAAGACAAGTACTGGCTCTTGTCTGAGTATATATCTGCCATAAGAAGCCTCTCATGAGCACCCTTTATGTGTCGGGTACCAACAAGATATACACCAGAATACTGCATCTTTCGAATCAGTATATATCAATGTACATATGTATATAATATAAATTATATATATCTCTGTGCAAACACTTATGAAACTCTACCGAAAGTACAGCATATTGGTAGGCATTAGAGTACGACACTTTGCTGAAATTGCCCATAATTATCAATGACCACTTTCTCTTTGTGTTTCGCAAGTTTTCGAAGGCGTAAAGTCTGACTTTCATTTAGCTTGTAAATACCTCATTTGTGAACAGGCATACGCCAGACTCAACACACTCAGAAACAGTAACAAATATGTGGCTGAAGCGCCACGAGGTATGCAACATTTGTATCATGTATGTGATAACTATATTACATAAGAGTATATATGTATATGTGCAACATTGTTTATATATGCAACATAGTTGTAGAGCACCATACACACACATTGTAGCAATTAATCCAAGCGTTTTAACAATTCCACTTCACAGCCCGAACTTTGTACGTAAATTACCGAAACGCGCCAAATACATACACACACATACACATGTTTCACAGCTCACACATACTTATATAATCAGACTCAGCCACTCAGTAGTTGTCCTTAGCGGACATACACACATAAGCTTGGTGTAGTACATATACATAGATGTATGTACGTGTGTGTGTATTTATTTAGCATACATTTTTGCACATTACGGTGTTAATGTGCCTCACTGCCGCATTTAAGCCCTCGGTAATTTAGCTACTGTCAGAGCGATAAACAGCGCTGCATATATACAAGCACATATGAGGCGGTGAGGCAGCCACTATCACATTTATACATATATGTACATGTACACATATATACATATACATGATGCCTCTGTGCTTACAAAGATTGTATGCTTAAATAAGTTGCCACCGCTCCACATATTCGTATGTTCAGCACTTGGCTTTGGTGTGGAAATTTTCTCGGCGTTAATGATTTTTCACACACACACATACATACGCGTGCAACTAAAATGCAGGTCGCACACACTCACCAGCAACGAAATATACGAGCCTTTGTCCAACGACAGCCATTGTGTGTCTGCACTTCGGTTAGTGGCTCCATGGTGTGAATCACTGTGCTGATCGTTGACGTCCAACTCCCCCCTCTCTTCGCCTGCCTGCCGTAGCTCTCTCTCTTATCACTTGCTTTGTGAAAGTGTAAAACTGAAAGCTTTCGTTACCCGGACTGTTAATGTTAATGGATATTTGTGCGCTTACACACGGTTCCCCTTTACCGCCTGGTTTTCGGTCCTTTCTCTTGGCATATCAGCATTATTACCTTCGCATACGAGTTGAGCTCTTTGCAGTGCTTCGTCTTCCTGAGTTCTTACTTAAGTATGTGTGTGTGTATTATTTCACACTCAGTAGTTTGTAGCAGAGTGCAGAATTTTTAGAAAGTGATTTGTGAGAATCCGGAATTAATTTATTGCTTAAAACCCTGATCAAGCTCGAAGGTAAGGGTTAATTTTTCTGTTTTTCGATTTGGATTCCCTTTATGGCTTCTGCTATATTTGACTAAATAAGTATCAGAACCAATTATTTATATGTCGATTATAGTAGACGTTTAACATATTTCTTCCCTCCATCAGAACTCAAGTTTATGCTCAAATTAGCGACAAATACCTTAACTATATAGCGCAAATTTCTACAATTGTTGATATGACTCCAACAGCCAGCAATCTGCAGGCTTCATTATACCTTTCCGATAGAATAGTAAATGCTTTGAAGCCTTATCTCACTATCAGGAAGCCCAGAAGGTATAAGGACCGATAGTAAATCCAAGGATGCGAAATTAACTGAATAACTGATCTATATCTCACTGAACCTTGTGTTAATTATGAGTTCTGGTTTTAAAGCAAATCTTTTGGAGTTTTAAAACTTTTATACTCTGCTTTTACCGCAAAACTTTATGACCTAATTGTCGCCTCGAATTTCTCGACTCATATCTTTGGTACCATCTAGGCCTCGCTTGAAATGCAACTTCCTCTCGAATGTGTCAAACAAATGACAAATTCACAATTTGCGACTATGATTGATCCTTGAGCGCCCGAATTCCAGACAGTTACATACACAAAAGGCACGTGCAGTCGGCATTACAACAAAAAGGTGGTGTTCAACGCTTTGCAATTGGGTAAAATTATTTATTTCAGCAAATCATTATGCGTCTGCGTTTGCATTCGTAGGTATGTATGCCCGACTATATGTATGAGTGTATGATTGAGGTTGATGTATGGAATATACGCTACTGTGAGCCTCTAGCCCCCAGCCAGCTTGGGCCATGGCGCCCTGCCGTTCGTTGGAGTTGTGACAGCAGCCGCAAATATTATTATTAATGACAAGCTCACAAACGCAATCGCAAAGTGTTACAAATTATTACATTACAATGTTATTACGGTACATTTTTTTGTTTGTGGCTGTTACTTTGCATTTTTTGCTTTTCTTATTCATATTTTTTGGGCATTGTGCAGGCAGTGTGAACGGGATATCATGTTGCGCCGCACACCGAATGAATTGCAGAACCGCTCGACTTCAGCTGACTGTTGCAAGTTGCGTGGCTTGAGTGGCATGGCATTTGTAGTACATTTTAATTATTATTATTTCTCCTCTACCTTGTTACCAAATTTTCTGCTATTTTCATAAATTATGGAGATAAGTGATTATGTTGTGCGCATTTACTCGTAATTATTTGTTTCGAGTTGTCAGAAAAATAGCTGTATCATAGCGATGACCCCCCGCGCGCTGTTTTTCAGAGCGCGTTGGCATTGATATCATAATTTGAAACAATGATGTACGAGTTTTCGGTGTATCAACCTGCTGCAAAAGTCTGTAACCTAGAACTGTCAGTTTTAGAGTAAAACTTTGAAATTAATTCGTCATGTTTATAAAATAACGGGTCGCTTAGTATAATGGTGTGTGTTTACAACAATATGAAATATGGATTTATAATAATCTACAAAAAATGCCTCTCTTCATAGTTTTTAAATTAGATACAGTTGATACAAAGTTCTTGAGTTTAATTTTTTCAAGTTTTAATCAGCTCATTTGATATCCCGATCTGTAATAGAGGCAGAACCATTTCATCTTCATGTTCCCTTAATAAACTCAGTGTTTGGAAGAGTGGACGTGCTGTACGAGAATTTTAAAATTTCCATTTGTAAAAAAGTTGTTTATTTTCCAGATAAAATCCTATTTGCATAACTAAAGAGAACAATGTGGGTCCTCATTCCTCATTTTACAAACCTATAAGAAATCGCTGAAAGAGCCGCAGACTATGCCAAAAATCAAGTTTGAGAACTGTTTTGACGATTGGAAGAAGCGCTGACATAAGTGAATGATATCGAAAGGCATCTATTTTGAAGACGACAAAATTAATGTAGTCGAATGAAAGATATTTTCCCAAAGTCGAAAATTCCGGTTATTTTTTGAACACACCTCGTCATCCCAAGAGATCATGAAAGCGACGTCACAACCTTTCTAGAATAGTCTCCATATATTATCTATATTAAAAACCCTAAATCCAGATGTTCGTATAGCGGTAAAGTATTTTCATAGAAACGCAATATCATCAAGCTCATTTCCGTTCGGCAAGCTTAACTTTTGATTAACCCGATTATGACAAATATGCTTTTATGCCGAAAATGGCGCTGTGACAAAATCGCATTTTGATAAGCTCTTCGCAGGCACTTTCTTAATATGCCAGGAGGTGCAGCGGACGATTGCGAATTTGCCAACTGACAAAGGCGTAAATAAAATTAATTTTATTGGCAAACTTTTACGACATTTTGCGCTCATTACCAACGCCAGCAGCACGTTGGCTCGTATAACGGTACAGCAGCGCTGACATTGATATGCATGATGTGTCAGCTCCTCAGACGTTCGCCGCCAAATCGTTCCACTAGCCAGCATACGCTTCATCAAATTAGCTGGGCGTGTAATTAAATGGGCGTTTTTCTAACGAAATAACGAAATTTTCAATAGCAAAACTTTTACTACTATTTCCACTTAATTTTATTGTTGTCATCTACATAATTTGTTGTTGTTGCTATTATTGGAGCATGAAAACGCTACGGTGTGCGTTTGATGTTGCGTTTGAGTTGCCATTTTGTTAGCGGAAAAATGTTTCTGTTAATTTCGGTAATGAGAGTTTCGACTGAGTTTATTACATTTTTGGCCAACCCAAAATCGAGTTGAACAACACCGCCAGCCAGCCAGCCAACGGAGCATACAAAGTAAACGCTGAAATTATGTGTAGCAGTTGTTGTTGTATTGAAGCAGTTGTATATGCGTAACAATGATAAGAGTTTAACTGTTTTTGGTTGGAAAAAATTGTCATAAAACTTTGTATGTTTTCGGCTGTTGATGATGATGATGATGATGTCAGTTGTCATGGGTTAATTGACGCTTGGCAACATAATTGCGAAACTCATTTGTAAGGTAATGACATTTTACAAGCTTTTTATTTAGTAGCTACACTGCGAAAAATGTCTATTTTGCGAAGTGAAAATGTTTGGTAAACACCGAATTCGGGAGTAGTGTTTAACACGAAACAACGAAAATCATCATTAACTTGAGTTTGGTGTTATACTACAATAAAATCACAAGTCCACTTTCTAAGTAGAAACCATTCAATTTTCAAAATGGCCGCTGCTTCAATTCGTACATTTAACTTTTACCGTTATCATTTGAGAATTTGCTTTTAATACATAGAGATGCCTCGCACCAATAAAGAACTTAAAACAAATGATTTTACCTCCACACACACACACATGCATCTCGAATCGGTGAACTCGAGAGCCGTCTTTTCATCTGTGTTGGTATATAAATGTGAATTTGTACACACCTCGTATAATGGCCAAGTATGTGTTGACACTTGTCTGGGTTTTGTTGTAAGTAACGGTATTGCAGACACGGTCGTCCTCAGCGTGCTCATAGTGCACAGCGTTTTCTTCGATGTCCACACATACAAACATACGCCCAATCTATATGGCGTCCTTTGTATATATACATAAGTACATATTTGTAAGCATACCTGAAGGCGCTCAAACTCATAGCCATGCTTTTACATATATTTTCATGCATTTAACTCGTTGATTTCGAAATTATCTGCCTTATCTCTTCGCCCATCTCACTTCACTTCTCGTTCGCTCTGTCGGCAGTGTGGTTGGGGCGACAGCGGAAGCTGCCTGGCGGCCTCTGCTGGTGTGCAGTGGTGACACGAGCATTGCTTGCGAAAATTCGCCACTTCAACAGCTCCTTTCGAATGCCGTGAGCGTTCGTGTGAACGAGCGTTGAGTATTCTCATTTATTTTCCATCTGTCTCACTTGCTGGCAGCCTTACAAGTTGCTCTGTTTGTGTAGATGCATATATTTTGTTGCTGAACTTCATCGACGTTTTTTCTTATCATCAAGCTTTTCCTTTTTCGCTTTTTCTCGATTTTTGTGTGTGCAACACTTAGAAGTTGGGAAGTTGTGAAACGATGCTAACGGAATTTTAAGCAGGCTGCTGGTTACTCTGCTCGCTCACAACGGTACTGGCTAATATGAGGACAGTTGCGGAAACAAAAACAAAAAAACGCTTTGTGAATGGAATTTAAAACGTTTTGCAAAAGTTGTGGATTTCGAGATTTACTTGAGCTGTGTGTTAGGTAATACCTTGATGATATTGGATCTCCTTAATATTACATTACAAAATAAATATAACTGTTTACAGAAAACGAAAAACAAAATTCGTTAAAATAAAATATTTAAAACCACAACTTTTTTAAGTCCAAGAAATAATAAATTCTTGGAAAATTACATAATTTATAGGTTAGGTTAGTTAAATTCCAGCTGATTCTTTATAAAGAAGAAACTTTGGAAATCATCTCTAAGAACATTGCCATCTATTCTATTTAGACTGTATATTTGAAAACAGTATGGAGTCCGTTTTATTTCTCAACTCAAAAATTTCATACCAACCTCTCTTGGAACAATGTTTAAAGAATCTTTAGATAGAGTAACTATCTTAGTATTCTCTTTTTCGAGTAAATTCACAACACACAGTCCAAGTTAATCCAAAATCTGCACAAACTCACCTATACTACTGCAGTATAAGTTGATCTCTAAAGCGAAAATTCACGCTCGAAACCCCTGTACTGATAACAGCTGAAGGGCGCTCACACTTAAATCCTTTTCCATCATAAAATCAACTTTAATCCCATTCCGAGCGTGTAAATTATGCCATCAAAATATTTTGATTTCTCTGCAACGCTCTTTAACTCGCTCACTGTGCTCACTTATGCTCGCAAAGCAATCTAATTGAGGCATACAGAGGGGGAAGCGAAGCTTAATAGACCACATCAACGAAATCTAAATAACCCTAACTAATTTAAACTCAAAACTCAACAAAATCAACCCGCTGCGGCTCATATCGTCGCATATGGCTGCTATATCAGCTGTCAGTTGCCAATTGCCAGCGCACTAATTCGGTAAAGCGTTAGCGGCATGTGGGGAGGGAGGTGAAGGTAGATTGAACAGATCATAAACAAACACCCCTTTTTGTTACGAAAGTGTTGTTTATGAAATTTGTAGTCTTGAGTCATTAAATGAGCTCCTTTTAATCGCATCAGCCATGGCAGCTTCTTCAGCGGAGGAGGTGATGTGGTTAGCGGGAGCAGTAAGCGCTTTGATGGCAACGGAAACATAAGGTGCACATTACTCATATTTACACACAACAACAAAACAGCAAAAGACTAGAACAGAGATGTGATTGTGTGGAACACGCGCCAACTGACGTTTCACAGATTCACAGCAGAGCATATATGTATATGTATATATTTGTGCTATGTGGCAACACAAAGCCAATCAAATAAGCCGTCGACTCGGTGAGTTCTCATATATGAAGTCACACTTTAACCTCGACGCTTCCTTTGTGGATCAGCGGCGGCAAATCATATTGGTTGCGGTTAGGGATTACTCCCGCCCGCCGCCACACAATCGGGCGAGGCAATCTCGGCGGTAGTCGGTGGCGCATACGTTATTTTTAGTTGACAAAATATGTTGCCACTTCGTGCCGCCACAACTCACAGTTTATACATATGTAGTATATAGTGTATATGTATGAGAAGGTGTTTGTGGGTTTGTTTGGGACTATAATTCACATATGCCACCGCGTGTAATAAAATATCCATATGACTTTGTTAGCATATTCACCGTTCAGCGTGGTGTTTCCTTTATCAGCCGAAAGTGCGTGTGTGGCGCTTAATTTGAAATTTTATGACAATTTTCGTAAGTTTCGCTTTTATTGCAACCAAATTCCTTTTAATTGCCGCGCACTGAGTTGCGCTGAGGGAATTGCTTTGTCGTTGAATGGGGAAGGAATTTCGATGGTTTATTTGTGTATACATATACGTATACATAACGGAGCCTGCGATTTGTTATGGATTTGTAAAACATATGAAGAAATTATTCAGTTTATAAAAACTTTAAAGTAATTTTCTTTATTTTTTAAGGAATATTTTAATAAAAAATATTGGGAAGGAAAGCTTGGAAAAACGAATGATTAAGTACTATTGTGAAAACTGTTTAGACAAATTCATATATAATTCTATGTAGAGATTTTTATGAAAATGATAAATTTTTCAAAAATATTAAATAACATATTCTTTGTACAGAATACATATAAGAAATTTGTTTTATAATAAAATGATATATAATCATTTAATCGGAATAAAAAAGCTAGGCTAGAAAATATAATAATTACCCATTTTATATAGCGCAAATAGAAATATCCACAATTTCCTTAAGATTCCATACTGTCCACGAATACACAATAAAGTCAACCAGATACGGGAGAATACCTTCATAAGAGTATAATTTCTAAAACTATACGTATCTAATCTTAATCTAATCTTACGTTCCTTAAGGGGTTACATGGGTTTCGTGGATTCTTTCGTTCAAGCATTAGATTATGGTCTTACCTAAACACTTATTTTTGTTTTTCCATTTTGGATGATCCTGTCAGGGGTTATGCACCTTTTTTGCGAGGGGTCATCGAAAATGCCGTCGCAACAGAGGAGTTTTACTCTTTTTTATACTCTCGCAACAAAGTTGCTACGAGAGTATTATAGTTTTGTTCACATAACGGTTGTTTGTGTCACCAAGAAATAAAAGAGGTAGATATGGGGTTATATATATACAAATGATCAGGATGACGAGTGGAGTTGAAATCCGGATGTCTGTCCGTGCAACCGATAACTTGAGTGAAAATTAAGATATCTTAATGAAACTTGGAACACATATTCCTTGGCACCCTGAGGAGGTTGCTTTCGAAAATGGGCAAAATCGGTCCACGGCCACGCCCACAAAATGGCGAAAACCAAAAACCTATACAGTGTCATAACTAAGCCATAAATAAAGTTATGAAAATAAAATTTGGAACATAGGATCGCATTAGGGAGGTTCATATTTGGATGTAATTTTTTGGGGAGGTGGGCGTGGCTCCACCCCCATATAAGTTTTTTGTACATATCTCGGAAAAAAATAGAGCTATATAAACCAAACTTTCTGCAGTCCTTTTTTAACCCAGCCATTTCTTAATACAGTTTTTTTAGCCATTTCTTAATACAGTTCAAAAATGAAAGAAATCAGATAATAACCACGCCCACCTCCCATACAAAGGTTAGGTTGAAAATGACTAAAAGTGGGTTAACTCACCAACGAGAAACGTCAGAAACACCAAATTTTACATAAGAAATGGCAGAAAAACCCGCACTGAGAGACAAAATGGAAAATGGGCGTGGCGTCGCCCACTTATGGGTCAAAAACCATATCTCAAGAACTACTCGACCGATTTCAATGAAATTCGGTATATAACACTTTCTTTACACCCTGATGACACTGGTGGGATATGGGCGAAATCGGTTCACATTTACGCCCACTTCCCGTATAACTCAATTTTGAATCCTTCTGATTCGTTCACTTTATAACACATATGTATATACATTAGGAAAAAATTAAGATAGCGAAATAAAACTTTACACAAATACTGTATTTGAGCTGTGACATCACTTGTGGAAAAATTGTCAAAATCGGACCATGACTTTTCAAGGCTCCTGATATGGAACATGAAGAACTCAGTGCCTAAGGGTAATTTTTCACCGAAAATATAGGAAAATCTCTCAGATATTTTAATGTAATTCATTCCCTCTGAATTTTTTTCTTATAACAGTTTGTCTCTGCACCAAAAATGGTTAAAATCGGGTCATAACTTGTGTTATCTTTATTAAATTATATCAATAAATTGCGAGAGTATAAAATGTTCAGTTGCACCGAACTTAGACTTTTCTTCCGTGCTTTTTTTAATTTCAAAAATTATTCTTTAAATACATATGTTTCTATAAGACAGAAAAAAGTTTGAATTAAATAAAAAGTTTTTTACATGGAAAAAAATATTGAAAACAGGCCATTTTTGACGCGACAAAACCCATGTAACCTATTAAATAAGACACTTCTCTTAATTAACATTCCTTGTCACTAAAGAAATATTTATCGCTGGATCACTGTTTAGTTTGTTGATTTTGTTTACTGTTACATTAAGAAGACTTAACTCCGATAATCCAAAATTTATGTTGATACTCGGGACTCCTAAACATTTCATTCTCACTGTATATTGTAACAGTTTATCTTCAAGAAATCTGACTTCGGCAAATAATATATTTCAGCTATAAACCTATTCTTATACTCATCAGTATTCCAGAGTTAGAAATGTATTTTCCTTTTCAGCTAATATTCCATTCTCACTGATCCCACACGTTGTTTCAAGCTGCCTTTGATCTTCCTTATAATAGTCAGATTTCTATATGGTTTTCATGGCTGTCAATCGATCATAAATCGCACAATAATAATATGACACATTTTTGTCAAAGTGACAAGCATCAAACGAAGAAACAATAAAAAACCGAAATCAAATATAAACAAATAGAAAACAATGCCGCTATTGTACAGTTTATGGATGCTGTGGTCGAAGATCCTTCTTATATTTGCTTACAAACAATAGAGCGCAAATCAAGCAAATGTATGCCTGTTTGTATGTGAGTAGTAACAGCAGATCAATCAGTGTCAACTGCGTACGTTTCTCCTTCTCCAACTCCGTCCGTCACTCTGATTTTAATTTAATTAGTTTTTGTGTGAAACTGCACTAAGTGATCTGATCATGTCATTGTTGTTGCTTTTTTACGGTAGTTAAACACATTGGCGAATCGCAAATTAGATCGATCATTGTTGAATTACATATGTATGTGTGTATATATATTGACAAAGCACATTCGATCTGCAAAGAGAGAGGGACGTATAAGTCCGCAGAGTATGCCGCAAAAAATATTTACAAAATATTTGGATGTAGATACATAATTGAAACTGTTATTCCATTTCATGCTTTTATTTATATATCTTTGAGTGTAAAAGATTAGCATTCATCCAACATGTTTTTGGATTTGTGGTGGTCTGAGCGTGTGTGTGTTGATGAGCGCGTTTATTATGATTGATTGGTGAAATTTATAACAACGAAACACACATCAGATGCATTGAATTAACGAAAATTGTGTTAGAACAAGAGCAGTTGAGGTTAATTTGAAAATAACCATATTCAGTCTGTATATACTGTACGTGAACCAATTTTTTTATATTGAAAACTCGAATCGATCGCCGTGAAGCGTCTGCTGACATAAGTTAATGTAATTACAGCAACTTACTTGGCTCGCCATTAGACCGCTGCACATCGCTTAATCATTTTAGTTAATTACGACAACAACAAAATGAGCTAACGGCAGTGGCTAAGTACGCGTACACCACCACCACCAAAACCACCGCCAGCACCAAAAATAGGAATTAAATGAAATATTCACTCGAGGTGCGTGTACGATAGGTGAACTAGTACACCCATGGGAAGAATTAAAACAAAATGAACTCCCCCACACGACCAAGCGACAAAGCGTCGACTAACGAGCCACATTGAAGTGTTGTAAGAACCGCCAAGCAATTATGCTGATTGTAAACAAATTGCTCACGTTCCATCAGAAAACAATAACCATCATGTCACACACTCTCACACACATAGACGTTGTATAACGGTAACCATTTAAGTGTAGAAGAAATTACGAGCGCACATTAGTAGCGGCGGCTTCACACTCACCATTCGTTGGTTTGAGGTTCCACTATTGAAAAGGCGAGTAATGCAGCTAGTCAGGATATTTGCCACTTAGTGTTGGCTTTTCATCAAGTTGGTTTGTGGGAACAGTAATTCACTGATAGCAATATTAGCGATTGATCTTTAAATTTGGGAGCTTGAATCACAGAATATTACCAAAGCTTGACAATTAAAATGCAGGCGATTTCCTTCACAGAGAGACAGAGTAAAAAGATCTCTGATAACTTTACCAATACGTTATAAATAATCAAGCTTTTCAAAATATTTCTAGAGATAACTTGAAACCCTTGAAACTTCCAAATTAATCATAGAGAGTCCTCTAAAACTGATTTCTACCGAATGTTAATTTTATCAAGTGATTACTGTACCTCGTTTGCTTTGGAAATTGCGCTGAACAACATTCCATCCAGAGTAAAATGAATGACCAACCAATCGCGAGAACGAAAAGCAGAGTAATTGGAAGCAGAAACAAACAAGGAAGGACGAAAAGATCTAATTACGCTAATAGCATTCGAAAGCCACACGCTGAAAAACTGCTGGTGAGCCAAACATTCAATACATTTTTTAGACAAATCGAGCAGCATTTGGTGTGGACGAAATGTTAATTCCTGATTGCAACAAAAAGCACAGAAGGCGGAATACTATGGAATACTTTTTTGAACGATATTTTGGCACAATTCAATGTTAAATTGCTTTTTTTTTCAAAGCGTCGCACGCATATACACGTACAATCCAAGGTTTCGTGCCTCATACTCATGCGTTGCATGGAGTGCGTGTTGCTGCAACATAAGGTCAAGAAAGCGAACAAATTATTGTACAACATCCAAAAGTGCTTCTGGTTGAATTTGATGGATACTGACAATTGTAGCGCGTGCTGTCATCTGGCAAATGAATTGAACACTAACAACAAGCATTTAATGAGTGCCGCAGCAATTACAAGTGAATTGTCTAACCAAATGCTGGCGAAGAGTAAACGCAGAAGTCACGCTATGCCAGTAAACGAGGTTAATGAAAGGAACTCTCCTGTAATTCGAGAATTGAGTATACAACTACAAAAAGTATTTAGAAATGCGATGAGGAAGAAAGAGTGAAATGGACACTTTTTGAAAATCCTTTCCGCTCAAGTGACTTTAATATTTCGCCGCGATATGCGCTATATACCGTTAATTAAGCGATTCCGCGTCACTCTATCTCGTTTCATATGGGTATGTTGGTGTTGTTGTAGCGTACCGCAGCAAGTGCTGCAAAACTGTTATAAGCCGATTTTCACTGTTGACGCCTCAAATTTCCAACGCTTCCTACTTTGTGAGCCCTTATTCTCTCGCAGTCACACAAGCCAATCTGCATACTCGGCTCTCGGTATGCCTACCAAAAAAATGCAATATGCAAGTAACCGCTTCGAGCTTATGTTGCAAGGACCACACACGCTGCCGCTTTTAGGGTAACACCTTCTCGGCTGCGACCGGCGTTCATTTCGAATTATGCAATATTACGCAAAGCGAAACGTAACTTAAAACTCGAAGACTCTTCGCTCTCCTCTTTGAGGGCATTTCACGCCACGTAAAGGCGTAACGAAAAGGCGTCACACGTTAGGCTCTCAAGCAAACACACACACAAACACGGCGTAAAGGATAATACCGCAGGATACCGATGCGACCACCCGGCGGTTGAGCGCTGCGCTACATATGTACCAACATACGCTCGGATGCGCTCGGATTTGACACTTAAACCGCTTAAATGGCCAATTCATAACACTTTTACACATTTTCATTCACACACTTCATTTGTTTTCGGCAGATCCTTCATGCTGCACGTCGAAGATTTTTGCCACATTTCATGGGTGGATCTGCTTTGTTGCTAAAGTGATTTATGAGTTTTCAAACAACGCCCTCACATTTGGAAATCTAATTTCGAAACCGATCGAAGATTCTTTCAATTTAAATAACAAATTTTGCGATTTGGGTTCAAAATGCAACTTCTTTGGTATTCAAATCTGACTAAAAGAGAGTCCATATTCTAGAGTAAATAACAAAAATTCCAGTACTTCATAAAAATCTTAAGAAACCTCTTTTCCAACATAAAACTAAGACTTCAATATTAATAAAAGTACAAGCATACACGTGTCCTGTATGTTCCAATAAATCTAAATACAATCTCACTTATTTCCACGCTGCATTCTCCATAGATCCTGAGAAAACACATTCCTGCTCGACATTCCTTTGCTGTCAGCCATGCAATGAATATGAAATAAATATGAATTTTTAATGAGTCTGTTGGCAAAACACGTCAGTGCACCAAACACAAAGAACAAGGGGATATCTGGACCACCATGGAAATTGTATTGGCATGAAGAATTCAAATTACGAGACTATTGTTGCCAGCCGAATGATCTATCGCATGCAATCAGACGAGTATCAGGGAGGTCCTTCGCCACCAAATAAGAGCTGCTTGATTGCATTATGTGGTTGGCTGATCTGTCATTTGGCAGATGCCTCAGCGCCTTAGAGCGCTTACCTGGTGCCATGGAATGGCGGAAGAAAACGAGAAATGTGTATCAAGGAATTTAAATACAATTTAGAGCGAAATGCCGAACACACACAAACATACCACTCTGCCAAGGATATGGCAATTGAGTGCCTGCATCCGTCATCTTTGGTACGCGCTCACCACAAAGACAGCAAAATGCCAAACAAAAGAATTACGCTATTGTTCGCATCAGTGTGGCAGTTTGTTGACTTTGTGGCACGAAAAGTCAATTTATGCGGATTAAAAGGATTGGCAGTTGGGCTGCGTGTTTTCGTGTGTGTGTGTGTAAGGAAGCGCTAGAGGGAGAAAGAGGCTGAAGAAGAGTGTGCAAAGATGGAAGAGGAAATCATTTTATTCGATTCTTTAAACTAAACTTAATTAATCAAAAATCGAAAATGGAAGGCGTTCTTGTACCTATGAGAGTGTTAGGTATGCTTCTGATGCACGGAAGTCCAAAGAAAGTACCCTACAATTGAGGTTACGCCTACACTTTACACTGTAATTAAGGCACCTGTGCTAACACCTACATGCAACACAACGCACTACGGTGCCACCAAGTCAGCGGTGCAAGTGTTATGCAATCATGAAAGTGAAATTGTTGTGATGGCGAGGCAGAGAGATACCAATATTAATTATTTCGTAAAAAAAGGACGAATGCTCGGCTAGGTATTTCACAAGGATTATTTTCTTAATTGCTTTCTTAGGTCCGCTTAAGTTTCGCCTCACCACGCAAGCGAAAAACCAAAGTGACCGCTCGGCGTACGGGTGTCAAAAGGCTGCCGCAAAGCCAACACCTCCAATCAGCCAGTGGGCGCTGTTGGTGGCACAACCGTTGTAGTTGCTGTATTAGACAGGAAAAGAGAATTTAGTTAAAAACTCAATTCTTCGGCAGACCGCTGTGTTGGGTTTTCGGCAATTTTAATTACAGAGTGCTAAACTGTGCTGTGCAACACATCGAGCTAATTTGACTTTCGCAAGCGGCGGTGGGTGCAACACGTGCGCCACAGGAAGTGCACGCGGTCCTTAAGATGTTGCACCAAAAGATGTTGCAAAAACTGTGAAAGGACGAGCGTAATTTGCACATAACGTTCGTGTTTCCGAAGGGCGTTGCAGCTGCACGTGGATTGCCAGCTTAAAAGGCTGATTGCTGGTGGCACAGGGTGTCCTAATTGACACCTCGCCGACACATTGGGAAACCACACTTTTAAATGGTGGCCAATTGCAGGCGCGTAGGATCAAAGGACACTTTAAGGCGTGTTTACTTTTAAGAATATAATTGTAAGTATTCCACATGATATACCTTAAAGCGAGAAGTTGTGTAATATTATTTTATATCGCATTTTTGTAGGTTTTACCTAAACTTGGTCAGATCGCTTAAAACATATATAAGTCAAATAGGCTGTATAGAAATTAAACCAAAGTCTGAGTCCATGAAAAGTTAATTTTAAAATTATAAGACTTTCTTGAACTTGATTATACATACTTTAACTGAAATCGTTTGGAACAATATTTTGAAATACCTTTGGTTTAATTCTAACAAAACTACTTTGCAGGATACCTTAGCGCAGTTCGAAGGACTTCTGGGAAAACTTCATGTGTTTCCTACAATTGTGGTTACGGTTACGGGTTCATCAACCACAATAGCGCCAAGCAACAAAGCAGAAAATGGCTAATGTGTCCTCCAAAGGACATTGAGAAGTGACTTTTCCGAAACCGCAGTCGGTATGCGAGCGAAACCGGGTACTTCCAAGTATTGCGGGGCATTAACCGACTTTGTGGTGCATAAATCTTCCAAAGTCATAAACTCTGAATGAAAAAAAAAACAAACGAACAAACAGTAGTGAAGGCAAACAAACAGACAATTGAATGGCGGCGAAGGTATGTAAACCGCAGCGCCCTGCAGCTTTGTCTCACTAGAAGACACTACAAAAGCGAGAAACAACGCGAAAATGTCAAACGCTCGCATACAACAAATGTCACACCTTTGCACCAAAAGCAGCAGCTCACGCCACTAAAGTCATGCAATCCACTTACAAACGCACATATATACATATATATGTATGTATGTATGTGACTAGGTATGCATTCTTATGCAGTCGTATAATAGCAGGACTCAACAATGCAACCGATCGAAAGCGATGTGTTGCACACGGAGAGGCGCGAAATTGAAATCTGAACTGCAACAGCCGCAGCATCGAGAGCTCGCTGCATATGAAGGTATGTCCGTCCATTTGTCTATGGCACACATTGACTTGTTTCGAACTGTTTTTTTTCAATATACATACATTTGTAATTTGACTCATTAACAATTTCCTAAAGGCGAAGTCAACGAAGGAACTCTTGTTTTTGTCAAATTTTCGGGGGGTTTGAATGTGTTTTGCCGCATAAATCACAACTTAAACGATGCGTGATTTGAAAAATTGAAAATGCTATGGATTTGTTGGTGGGCCTGCAGCAGCACTAGGATTTATGACGACTTGACACATGTTGCAAAGGCGGCCTTTTTCCTTTTTAGAAGGAAATGTTAAAAAAAACGTTTAATAATGTGTGGTGGAAGTTATGTCGTGTGTGAGAAATATATATACACATTTATATAATATTTTATGGTCATGAAATAGCATTTCAAATTCAACATAATGTTCACATACACATATATCATATACAAGTTCATATAGCGAAATTTAATTAGTTGGATTGGAAACCATTTCATTTTTTTCATAAGTATCAAGAACTGGTCCAAAATTCTTAAATATTTCATTTAATTAAGTACGTTATGTGTTCAGAAAATAACGGGAATTTTTAAATTAAAAATATTCGACAGATATGATTCCGTGTGATTTTTCTCCTATTTCCAAAAATAAAGAGAACCTTAAATGACCGTCAGTTTACAAACATACAATTCAAAGGGTCAAAGAATATCCCAAAAATCGAATTTGAGAAGTGTTTCGACGATTGGAGAAAGCGCTGGCATAAGTGTATAATATCGAATGCGGACTATATTGAAGGCATGATTTCGTTTCAAAAAGCAAAAATTCGCATTATTTTTTAACACATCTCGTTACTAATACAAATCGGATATAAAAACTTAAAAATGTCCTTCAACATGTACTCTTATGTAAGTAACTGAAATCTAGCAACTAAAATTACCATTTTAGCGCCCCATAGCATTCCTGTAGTGATAGAATTAACCTAACTTATTTAAAATGCAGCAATTTCATGTCCCGTTCGGCATAACCTCAATTTCCCGCTGAATGTTGGGCAGAAAGATTAAAATTAATGTCCAGAGAAGGCGTTTACAACGCAGTCGAAAAACGGAAATATTTTGTAAATATTTGCAAAGGCGGATAATAAATTAATATTTGTTCAGTGTCATGCCACAACTATAGCAATAACAACAACAACAGGAGTAACAATGAAAACCTAGCATTATCAATGCAATGAGCATTGGCGTGCAACAGCGAAAAAATGTCAAACAATCAGAAGAAAGGACAACTGCTACGAATGACATTTGACAAACATGACAACAACACTAACAGCAACAATAACAGCGTGCAATATGCAGGCACAGGCCAAATGCACAGAGGCGTCACATGCGTCGCATTGTACAGCAATCAAACAAAGCCAACACACACACACTGACAGACAGCCAGGTTGCGCGGTAGAACAACGGCAGTGTGGACTCATGCTGCACCGACTGGCAGGAGGGCTATTTGCTTGATGGCCGCGCCGAAAGGCAACTAAATGGCCAAACAACAAATCAAATGTATCGGTGAAATGGCTTTTCAAAATCGACTTTTAAGGTGATTTACTCAAAATGAGTTTGCCCAAAGCAAACTGAGCGGCATCAGCAGTGCAGTCAAAATGCCAACGCATGATACAAAAAAAATATAACCAAAAAAATCAATAAATTTTAAATATTGAAAACGTTCCATTTATAGTTATATGTGTGTGAGTATATTATTCACATAAAGCACTGAATTGCATTGAACTCTTCTGAAGTAGTAGGTTTATCTAGTGAATAATCTACGTTTTTTCCTGCCACGTGCTACTTAACCCCTAAGTGCTGCTTAAAATACTCTACCGGAAGCGAATTTTTGTTGTAGAAAATATACAATTTGGAGTTATCAAAATAGTGTAAATCCAGGCAAGTCTATAAAACACTTCACGCACTTCCGGAGATTTTAACAAGTGCTACGGCACTTGACTCACTTGAAATGGACTACATAGAATCTAGGCATTAATATTATGATGAAGGCAATTACTTTGTCTTTTTTTAGACAATATTTGCACATATGCGAGATCACATATCCAAAAACAATATTATTTTCCTCCTTTTATCAAAGTCAATTATAACCCACGCTCCGTAACAAATTTTCAAATAATTTTTATTTAAGAACCCAAAAATCAGATTTACATCCACATTATCAGTTTCGAGATAAATTATGATAGATTAATCTCTATCTGAAAGATGACCAATTTTTTCCTTTTATCCGGCTTTCATAATCCCGAAGCTCAAATCTATCCATCTTTCCCGATGGCAATAATTATCATCTAAATAATATGCGAGTCCTTTCATTAAATAAAAGCAACCGTTATATTCACATAAAAAATTACTTAATGGCAATTAACCGTTACAACTGTAGCTTTCAAAATATATATGTCACATGTATCTTTATGTGTGAATAGTAACAATTGACAGCTGTCAGTAATGTACTAACAAATTATATAGAATTTGTTGGCGGTCAGAGAACCGCATCAAAAACCAATATAATAAACACGTCCACTATATACAACATAGCGCATATGCATAGTTTATGTTATGTTTGAACTAAGTAAATATATTTTGTGTAAAATATAACGGTAAAGATTGATACATACATACGAACTTGTGACAATCACTCAATATGCTGGCATATACGGATAAACGCGTGTATATAACCATATGCATATATATGTAAATATATAAGATCATGCGAATGTGTGTGTGTATGTGCGCGCGTGCATGTCTGTCCCAATATATGCATAATGGCGTTTACATGTTGGCATTTTTATTATTTGTTTATTGTGGCGCATTAACAATTATTTTTAAGTACCAACAGCTATTCAACCACAAAAAAACAACAGCAACAACACGATTTTAACAGCAATCATAGCACCAACCAACGCATCCAACACGTCCACATGCAACGCCCATTTGCGAGTAATTACCCACCGCTCTGCAGCATATATACACCGCTCCCCACCCAAAACGCGCCAATTCGCCCACTGTACATACATACACACACTTACACATACCACATACATACATACATGTGTCTGTGTTTGAAGGAATAGGCGCGCCGCCTCCAGTATAACATGCAAATGCCCGTAATTTTGAATAATTACTAGCGTTTTTTAACGTTCCTAAATGTGGTCACAGCCATTGCATGCATGAAGCCATAGACATACATACATATATACTCGTACATATGTAAAATAAATAAAACGCAACCGAAAAGTAAATGAAATGCAATTTGCCATCCCCGCAAAGCGTTCACGCTCGCATTCAGCACTCACATAGTCGAACGAAAAGTTATCACACGATGTGTGGCAAGCCGCCGTACAAGTGTATTTGCGTGTCCACAACAGCGGCTATATGTATCTTATCATGTGTGGCGAT
The DNA here is from genome assembly GCA_031772095.1 of Zeugodacus tau. Lineage (NCBI taxonomy): Eukaryota > Metazoa > Arthropoda > Insecta > Diptera > Tephritidae > Zeugodacus > Zeugodacus tau. Next base: position 78,419,128 of record CM062651.1, read on the forward strand.
GTATATAAGTCACATATGCTTATGTGTGGCACCACACCTGTAATGCAGTATGTGTGCTGCAACATGGCGTGGCAAGCATGTCCAACGTGGCTATCGTGTAGCGAGCGGCCTTTGCGTGCTCATTATCAACAACATCCTGCATATATTATGATTAGAACAGTTGCGTTTATATGGCCGCCGAATACTGTGACGCCTCCTTCTTCGCCTTACACACACTTTAACACATTCAGCGTGACGAAGCTTGTAATGGCGTCAGATGTCACCATGCCACGGCATAGATGATCAAAAGTTTTGTAGAAAAAAATCATATATTTCATATATTTTAAGTCAATAACACCAAAAACGGGACTTTCAATATTTCAGGATTTCTAAGATTTTTACGTTTCTTCCTAAAATATTAGGTTCCATATGAGAGGTATACAAAAAACCAATATTTGAATCTCCTCATTTGATCACAGATCCCTTGTTTTTTGACCGACAGCACTCTCTCTGAAGATACAGATCGAAATGGATGCATACGAAACTTTTTTGTTGTATGAAGAATTGTGCAGAGTTCGATAATGTTATGCTTAAGATCAAAAAAATTAAGAATTCTCATAAAAGATTTTAAAATAAGAATAAGAAAACAGAATAAAGAAATCATTACGTGTCAATCTTCTTGGTTCAACAATTTTGACAATTGTTCTGTTCGACTCCAGCAATATTCACCTTCGCGAAACCTATGTCACACCAATTAATATAAAGATTAAGACCGCCAGAAATTAAAAAACCGTTAACCTACTGACAGTTCGTCAAATTCCTCACCCTAGAAGCGTGAACCACAATTCTGCGTTCGAAAATTCAACGTCTTCGCCCGTCAAGAAAGAGCCAATTAGTGGGGATTTTTGGCTTCGGCCATAACCTACGACTTGTCAGTCGGTTTTCTCTCAGTTTTTGACCCGTCGGATCAGCGGCTTTACTTTCCTAATTTCGCTATTTTTCTTATATTTTCAGTTGTTGTTATTTTTTCCTTTTTTTCCAACTCTTACGCAGCTCCCTTAAGTGCGTGTGATTTTTGTAATTTGACACTTTTCTCCAATTGATTGCCTCAAATCCGCTTGAGCTGCCACTTCTCGAGTGAGCACAAGCGCGCTTACATACTTACATCTGTACATTCACACATATGCATTCGAATTTCTTTGCAGTCCACCGACTTTCTACACACAACCGCCGAGCATTGCGCGGTTCTTCCCTAACACGTTGCCTTGTGTCAAACGCATAACCCCCCGTTGCCTGTTGGGTGTACAAATGTCACTTTGACACTTCAACGTGTGTGTTCGCGGGCACTCTCCGCCTCGTACGAGTATGTGCGCTTAGACAAGGAGGCTGCCAAAGCAGTGGCGGCGTTTGTCACCAAATGTCACAGCCAAATAATCTCCGGCTGGGAAAAATCTCAAAATCTCGAGGAGCAAAGGTGGAGTGAAGAGCCGCGCTGCAGCATAAACGACAATTGGGTCTCAAGTGTCGTGTTAGGCATCAGTGCGATATTTTAATTTATTGCACTTGTTATTCTATTCACTCCAACTGATGCCGCTGTGAAGCACCCAATCAAGTGGCTGACAAGTCCTTGTTGTTGCTCTGTTAAGCAGGAGATTTTTGTTTTCCTACATGAAAGATAAACATTAGCGTTGTTGTTAATTGGAGAATGAAAATATGTCAAAAAGAAAGTGCCGAAACCCACTTGTGCGACTGTTCCTCTGACAGTTCGTAACTCGTGTTCCGGTGACAGTTGACAGTTGTCGGGGAACATTTGATATTTAGCACTGTCAAGTGGTGCGGCGGGTGCGGAGCGGCTAAAACAAAGTGTTATCCATCGATGGTAATTAATAAATTAAGTGCGCTTAGCATTTGTTAAGTGCGTTTTGTTATTATTTTCATTTTCATTTCTGTTTCGGCTTTCTTTTGCCGTAGCGGTACATTAGAGATAGTAGTATATTTATTGAACGGTATTAAATTTGCATTTATGTTGACAAACACAGCGATAGCGGAACTGACAACAAAAACATTGAAGACCACACAACAACTGGCTGCATATTTCAAGCAGGAAATCAAGTATATAATGTATATAAATAAATAAATTACAATTATAAAAGGAATGGCTTTAGATATTTAGATATATTTAGATGAATAATTAAAAATAATTTCACCAAAGGTTATGTACTAAAAATGAAATGATATTTTCAGAAATTTTGTTTCGAAAATATACAATGAAATTTAATTATAATAGCAAAACCTCTTTTGAAGATCACGAAAGGCGAAAATGGAAATGCTTGATGTATGTTACATAAATGACGACGATTATATATTTTGTAGATTAGATACTAATTCATAATAATTTGGTGACATTTCAAACTCCGACCATTGACATTACTATATTATATTTTAATAATAAATTGTTTATTATATATTACGTAGATGATCTCACTTACGACAAGGAAAATTAGGTAGGTGGGTATAGTGAAGATCGGACGACTTACTTTGGCCATTATGAGGTACCTTGTGAAACCACTTGGAGTGGAATCCGCTCACACTACTATGTCCTTTCTGAACCACCAGAGACCATGCGATCAATCAATCAATTAGTCAATTCATCAATTCAAAAAGTTTTATATTTTCAACTGGTACATCATGGAGAAAACCGCGACCGATAGTCCATATTTTCATACACAAAGTCTTGGATCCGCATTGAAGACGTACCACAGTCTCTTCATCTTCTACTTCTTGCCAGCTTCTACAGTAATCATTGTATGATAACCCCAGTCTGCTAACGTGTCTACCAATCAGACAATGCCCTGTTAGCAATCCCACTAAAATTCTTATATTATTCCTTTAAAGAATCTTTAACTTGCATTCCTCTTTCTGAAAAGTCTGTCACACACTCTATGAAGTAGCAATAACAACAAATATAAAATGCATAAATACATTTTAAATATCACCCTAGTCTAAATATACTTCAGAAGTATTATTTCATTAAAATTATAATTGCAATTCCCCAAGTATGCGAAAGAAAAGCTTTAATTCCATATCAGAAGAGTCGCACGTTAATAAATACGTGCACGTAAGTACGCATATTAACGCTTACATATTGACCACGTCAACAAAGGAGTCAACAGCAACATTTCAACAGCAATAATTGCAATGCAAAAACAATTTGCCACGCACTCGCATATCCACACAGAACTCTTAACGCTTCGCTTGCCAGCGACGACAACGCCAGCGGCTGTAATATTTAGTCAGGCATACAACAACACTACTCATTATAGAGCAAAAGCTACTACAATGGCGTTGTGGGCCTCAGAAAGCACCAACAAATATATTTCCACATTTATATTATAGAAATTACGCTCAACATATGCCGCGAGTGGAAATAACAACAATCTTTCAGAAACCGCTATGTATTGCTGCATAGGAACATGTTGGAAACGCAGTGGAACACCGAAAACTCAGAGCTGCATGAAAATGCGAATTTTGAGTGAAATAGTGTGGCAGAGGTTTGAGAAGAAAAGAGCGCTGAAATAATGTTTAAAAACCGCAACCGAAACGTTTACACTTCATAAATGCAACGACTTTTTTCACCAAACACCAAAAAAAAATTTTAAAAATTCTGCATCACTCGCTCACTCCATTCATTCACACTCGCTTGCTTTCTCTGCACACCGCGAAACGAGTCGATCGCTTGGAAAAAATATGTCTGCTGCCGTGCGGACGAATGAGAGGCCAACAATCGTTAAAATGCGCCGACATTTTTAATTGTGAATGAATTATGACGAACAGGCAAGCAATCACCACCCGTTTGCCCACCATGCTCCCCACCTTCACCCCCTTCAACCAAAAATGCTGCGCCATTACTTCAGGCAGCGACACTGAAAACTCATCGCTCATGCGGCCGAACTGCAGAGAGCCAGCAATCAACGCATAATCATACGGCAATGTGTTGTACATTGAAGCTTACGTGAGACGTCTTCAATTGCGTAGACTCTTTTATTGTTGTTTTGTTGTATGGTACAGCCCACTCACGCGCCAACAACACTTGCCATTTCGGAGCGGCGCTCTCAGTCGCTTATTGGAAAAGGAATAAAACTTCGGATAAAAATGTAGGATGAAGATACAACACCAACAACAAATACATATATTTAATAGACCGCTATAGCACGTTCTCACTCTGTCTTACGGGCTAAGCAGCTCGGCTTTTTTCCACTCTTTTTTCCACGCCTGGACTTTTTACTCACTCTCATGCTTCCAGTGCGGCAAGTGAACAACTTCCGTAGCACAAAAATTCGAATTGGATTTCGTGCAACTCTGAGCGCCCTTTAGTTATGTTCTCTCCTATTTGGCTCTCGTTTGTTGTCACGCCTGCCTTTGTCTCGGCAGCCACACTGCTCGCACCAACAGCCACTTACGGCCAACTACCTACCCCTCGACGCAAGCAACACACATTGTTGCTACACAACCACTTGTGTTGTTGTTGGCGTATGTGCTCTAACCTCCCTTGCGCACATACAACTTTCCTCTTCCCACACATCACTTTTCTCAGTCCATTTTTGTAAGCAATGTTCCGTTTTTTCTAACCACCGTGCTGGTATTGCCGCTGAGCAGCACAGTGTTTGTTGTTGTTGCCGCATTTTTCTTGTTATTGCTACCTAAGCACACATGCGTTCGTGTGCGTGTGTAATTCAATGCTCAACCTACCAGATACCTCGCTCATACTGGTTTACACACAGCGGCTGCCACCATTCGCCAACAGCAACAACAACAACGGCGCACCGTGGTGGCTGACGGCCTGTCTGACTGCTGCTGAGTGCTGGCGAGTTGTGCACCTTTCCTTGCCGCAACAAGCAAGTCAGTTCGTCGTCGTTTGCCTTTCATTGTGCACACACCCGTTTTCGTCGCTCCACACACACCGTGCATTCGCCGTCGCCGTTGACACAGCGATTCTCAAGTCTGCTTCCTACCGCTTTCGCTCGCTTGTAGGAAAACTGTAAACTGTTGTGCGCTTAAACGTTAAGTAGTTGCGTAGAATACCGTCTCCGGAGCAGTCGAACGCGTCTCAAAGTGTGAACTCAGGGATCACGAGATTATGTTAAACACAAGCAAATAATACAAGAACAAACTGTGACAAAACAACAGTTAAAGAATAAAAATAAGAATATTTACAAAGTGCAGTGAAGAAGTGTAAAATAATTGAATAGTTTTACTAATAAAGATGTGCTGATATCCACAAAAACAAGTGTGCTCCAGTAGTGTTATACACCATTAGTATTTGAAACACTAACAAATCTATCACAAAAACAAAAAACGAAAAAACTTCTAATCCGGCAGCCGCTTTTAAGCGCTACTTCATCAAAATTAATTTTTCTCACACATCATACGCCCAGGCTGCCAAAATGCTTGTTGGCTCACATCCATACCTATGCAACGGCGTATTGCCGCCAACGGTACCCAATGCGGCTGCTGCTGCTGCTGCCGCCGCCGCTGCGGCTGCCGCGGCCGTGGCCAATTCGAATGCCAACAGTCCCAGCCAGACCCAAACTACGGCTGGTAGTAAAAATGCCGCCGGTTCAGCGACCGACTTCTCCATAGCCGCGATAATGGCCAGAGAAGACGCCTCCAGCCGGGAGTCTTCCGTGCGCAGTGCAAGTAAGTAATGAAGAATATAAAAATTGACAAAAAAGTAAGGGAAATAAATAAATTAGCAAGAAAAGTGTCTATATTAGCCAAGGCAGTCGAAGTATGATAGGTTTAGAATCTTTTTAAAACCTAACAGGCTTTATAATGCTCGCTAAGGTCTCAATCGTAATCGATCGGATTATTATAGAAATCTGTGCTTATAGATATATACAAATATGAAATTGGAGCCTTTTTAATGGCGCTATTAATGCCTTGGGTTCCTTCCCCATAAGTTCATATAAGCAATCATAAGAATTATGAAGATTTATTGAACTTAATCAGTGAATTGCCGACGGTAATTTCTCAAATTAATAAAATTCGTGCCTGATTTCCACTTGGTTGATATCAGGTTAAAGTATCCCACGAGGCTAGTTCTTAAATACGAGAAATTTCATTTAATTAGGGTCTCTTCCAATCCAAGAGTCTTTCAGAAGACATCTCGGATTCTAGAACCATTTCGAATGAAGGACCTATAACTATTAGCTAATCACTCTTCAATCATTTGCATTAAACACAGACAAATAATTCAACTTCAAATCCTCCTTGATTAAATCCGAAGATTTAATTCCATCAAAGTCCACCAATCACCACTTCATTCGCTGTTACAGAAACAGTAACTTGTAAAATCAATATTTACTCAATGCATTTTAATAATTTGCCTCGCAAATGCACATATTGCCACATTTAATCATTGGCATTGGAAATATTTAATGGCAAAAAGCATTTATTGAAATCAAATGCACATTTTACACGCTGCAAAGTGTTAATATCCGCCAGTCAATCACACATCTAAAATCAACAATAACAACAAAAAAAGTGGCTAACCAACACGGTCAGTCGCTGCAATTGAGCCGCTGTAATGGCATGCTGCGAGTCGCCGTTGCACTTTATTGTAGTTGTTGCATAGACAAGTGGCATTAGATCTTGCTTCTTAGATGAACGGCTAGAGCGGTGTATCACTCAGAATCAGCAGTTAAATGCTGGTGAAGACAAAAACGCTGCGGTTTTCAACGCTCATATTTTTGCAACTTTGAAAGAGTTTTGCATTTTTTCAATTAAAATATTTTTTTTATATTTTTTTCATTATTTATTATTAGTTCAGCAGCTCGTATATACAACAAAATGCGCCATAAACAAGCAGCTGACAAAAGTCCATAATTATGCTAATGATCTCAGCAAATACATTTTGATTTCATCAAGTTTACTATCGGCGAATGATCTTCTGTGTTTTTCTGTGTGTGTGTGTGTTTGTGTATAATTTATTTGTTATACAAACATTTAAACAAAAATATATGCATATAGTATTCTGTTAATGTTCGCGTTAATTTGTGGCATATGCTTTGGTGGAAGCGCTGAACGCTGAACTCTTGAGTTGCGCTGTAGCTGCCGGTTTTGGCAGCGTTTTGTTTATATTTCCAATAAAATATGCATATTGTACATGTGTTTAAAGTTGCTCGTATATTATATATGCAAGCGCTTGATTAGCTTCATAATTAATAATATTATTGTATAATTTATGCGAATTACTTGCAAACAGACTTGGCTAATTGCAGCGCGCAAGCTCATTTAGCATTTTAACACCTTTTGATTAAAAGTTAAAATCATATTGGCAATAAATTTCAAATAATGCGTTAGCATTCGAAAAGCTGAAAGTTGAGCTGGCGATAATCAAGTTAGTTAAGATAAAGTGGGCCAATAAAAAGATATGATTATGAATATCTAAATTAAATGAATATCAAAATTAAAAGAGGAAGAATGAAATATTCTTATACAGAAACATTTAGCACCACGTGTGTGTGAGTATTCTCAAAAACATTAAATTTTGCGTTTATTGCTTGAATATAATAATATGTGCGTTCTGAACCCAATAACTAGTCTGCTAATTATAGCAGAGTTGAGGCGCCAAGCAAGAGACATCAAATGATTTGAAAGCAGAATTAGAATTGTATAATAATGTGTAAAATATGAGCATTTTTTTATTTGTAATTTAAATTTCTTAAATTTGCTTATGAGAACTCATAATTTTATGAGATGAAATACAAGCTTAAATATATAGAATAAAAGAAATAAAAATTAATGTAGTAAAAATTAATTAAAAACTTAAACCTTAAATAATTTGGAATTTCTAAAAATTTTTTTATACAATTCAAGACCTTAATTCCGCAATTTAGAAACAGAATTATTTTTTCTGAAAAAAATTATTTGCATAAAAACATAAATAAATTATAAACCGGATGATATTAAGATTAAATTACAAACACAATGTCAAAGTAATATTTGTTTAATATTTTTTACAACAATAACAACAAGCATTCCAGTATTAAAAAGCTTTTGTTGTTAAAGAAAAAACTGAAATGCCTTCTATTGAACATAATTTAAACATGTCTCCAGTTTTTTGCGCTCTAATGAACTTCACACCTTCTATTATAATATTAGCAAAAACATTATGCATTTACGCAACGTGAACGATATCTTCATGCAATTGCGTCTACAAACTTGAAACACATTTAACTCACTCGCACAAACACATACACACACATTCAACTTTGCAACATGCAAAAACAAATGCAAACAATAATTATCATACACAATTTTTGTTGTATTTGTTGTTGTTGTCATATTATTTTTACTACTGCTGTTGTTGACGCTGGTTTTTACTACTATAATTAATGTTATTTCATTTCTATGCAGTTGTTGTGTTTTTTTATTGTTTTTATAGTTGTTGTTGTTGTTGTGTTGGCCGTTGCCGCTGCATTTAGCACAATTATAAATAATTGAAATTTGTATGACAGCAACAAGTGCAGTTTGGCTTGAAATGTTGCTACACTTGACAATTTACCAAGTAATTAAATGCGAGTAATCATTACTTAACGCTGCATTGATTTTGAAAACATACAACTCGGCATGTGTGAGTGTGTACGTGTGTATGTGAGAGGAAAATATAATTTATCTGGTGTGTCTCAATGCTTCAGTTTTCTAGTGTTGTGAAAATAAATAAATTTATTTTTAACTGCTTAAATTTGTTATCACTATATACAAATACTTAATTTTTCTCTCTCTTTTGCCTCCTTCCAGGTCCCATCTCCGTCGAGGATGAGGTGGACGTTGATGTGGTTGATTGTAGCGATTCCGAGGAGGCACCACCAGCGAAAGTGCGTCGCCTACACCACAACAACAGTCATAGTAATAGCCACAACCACAATAACAACAACAGCAATAGCCACAATCACAATAACAGCAGTTCATCCCAACATCATCTGAACAGCAGCACAACCAGTAGTCAAGGACGCTCCACACCGCCACAATCGCCTGGCTCCGACACGGAGGAGCGCCTCACACCCGAACCCGTACAGAAAACGCCAAAAATCGTCGGCTCCTGCAACTGTGATGAACTGAAGCCGGTGCAATGTCACTTGGAGACAAAAGAGTTGTGGGATCGCTTCCATGAGTTGGGCACCGAGATGATTATCACCAAAACTGGCAGGTAGGTTCACCAGAAAATTGTTTAAAGTCATAATTTTATGAAAAACTGAACTAATGTAGTTGGTGCATGGAGTCATGCGGACAGGTTGTCTAAAGTCCAAGCCATTTACATATGTTCTTATACAATTATACATACATACATACTTACATATATATTTAATATACAAAAATTGTTGCACTGTCGTTCGTTGCTGTGGCATGTATTATTTGAGTAAACATGCAAACGCTGCATTAGTGCGGTTTACAGCCGCAACACAGGGGCACCATCACCGTTGCAATGCTGAAAATTGCTGTAAGGCTGCAAACGGGCGACAATTCAGTCAACTCGCCAGCGTCATGTTGAGTTTGTGGCAATAAACACTCCACTAGTTGTGTTTTTGTTGTATGCGGCAAATGGTTCCTAATTCCGGGGGGAAATAAACTCTTTCTCATTGCATTTCGTTTGCTGCATTTTCAATTCACCTATTTGCTTTATTTTATAACAAATTGCCTTGTAATGTGAGTAGATTAACGGCAACGGATAACAGGAAAATTACAAAAAAAAAATACAATAAGAAATACGCGGCGTTGCATGTGGCAACACATTTTAATCCTTTTCTCTTTCAAATTAATACACGAGCGCAAATAACGGCGGCAAACGGCGGGAAAGTTATCGAAAGGACCCACCGCTGTGTGGTAAATGGTGCGCTAAAAGCATATTTCTTGTACAACTTTTTCGCAGTGGAAAAAAGCCATGTTTAGAGTAAGAAACCGCTACGCAGGAGTCAACTTTAATTGTAAGCCTGTAGAAAAACAGTAAATTATGCATAATTAGGTGATAGCTAGTGTGGCAATTAATGTGTTGGCGCTGTAATGAACTTGCAACATTTCACTTTTCAAAACTCCAGACAAAAATATTGGTAGACATAGTTCTAACTGCTACTTCTTGCAACAATTTATACTTCTGCCACAATTAAAGAAATGTTTCCGAGTAATTTAGGAAAGAAAAACCAATTCTTTGCAATTTTCCACTAATAAAAGTAACAAAAGACAATTAAAGGTTGCAAACACCAGGAAATAATGTTTCCTAGGAAATGTGTGTGGTTCTACTACACAAAGGACTCTCAGTCGAAAAAGGTGATAACAGTTGGTGTGACACACAAACGTCAGAATATGGAACAAGCCGAGCTGTCGGCTCTGGCTCCTACATGTCTCAAACAATCAATCTTCCGAACAAATAATTGGCCAGTATGCGCTGAGCCTCTTAGTGGAATGCGTAGGGCGTTGCAATTGTTAACAACAACAGCAGCAAACACACCAGCATTAAAGCCATAATATTTGCGCATTATTTTCCTTTACATTTTCACTTTGCTCCTTTTTTTTGGTTTTGCTTTATTCGTGTGTTTTGCATTTTGATTTCCCGAAGACAGCAAATGACGGTAGGGGGTCGGTCGTGCGATTTTTATAGGTCCAAGTAGTTGTGTGCTGTCATAAAATGGAACTCTCTTTTTACTTTGCTGACCACACACACGCAATGCATAAACCAGTTACACGTACACAACAACAACAACGTTTTTATTTGTGTGGCAAGTAGGAGCGTTAAGCAGGAAGCGAAAATCAACGCAACTTGCTCTGCTCTGCTCTGCATCAGCGGCCAGCGGGGCATGTGACAACCGCAGCCGCGCAGGAATGAAACTGTATGAGGCAACCACCACCAGCCACTTTCGGCAGGCGCACACTGCGACGCAACTTGTTTATTGGCAACACGCAGTTCAAGGCACACACACACACACTCATACACGAGACTCATGCAAATGTGTTGGCTCTGTTTCCTGCGTTTACACATTTAATGATATTGTAAAAATCACACCTAACAATCAGGGCGGTCCCGTAACGAATTCACCCATTCAATTCACTGCTTCATCCCCTGTGCCACACCTCGCTTGCCGTATATCTCTCGCTGTTATTGTCGTTTTAGTTATGTCATCTAGTGCAGAGACACACACACACAAACTCTTACACAGGTTTCTATGCAGCAAATCAGCTCAACCGTGTTGTCATATTTATTGTTGATGTTGTTGTTATCTTACTCTGCTGTGCAGCTAAGTGTTTGTATGCGGTATTAGGACCATTAAAACCGCAGGATACTTGCTAGTTGTCATTGACTTCGTGGCGTGAAGGCAGACAAAACGACACAAACAAATACAAAACGTGAACAAAGAACGCACAACAACAACAATAACAAAGTGGCTGGTAGAAAAAATGCCTCAATTGAGTTTGTTTACAGCAAACAAAGGTGTAATGCCAAATGAAAACACAAACAGGGCCAAGCAGCAATGGAGAATGGAGAAAATCCAAATAAGATAGCTGCGACTAAAAAGCGAACAAAGCCAAGTGTAGAAGCGTTTGTGTAACTGTGCGTAGGGGGAAAGGATTTAAGGCATAAATTTAAGGATTTTCGCGCAGACAAACAGGCATAGACCAGACCAATAGTGGTTTAGACCTTTCACAGACAGCATGGCAACCTGCGGTGCCGGCGACTTGGGCGACTTTGCCCACACATTTCGATTTTATCGCCTCGGCACCTAAGCTAGGTGTAGCGCTCAATACTCATACATTACTCGGTAATAAAAATCACAGCACTTCGCTGCTATAAAACGTAGTCATATATTTTCTCTGCATTTGTATGTGCGTGTGTATGTATGTCTGTATGTATACCATATTCTCGACACAAAACCGATTTTTCATAATTGTGCATGTTTCATTAATTATTTACTTATTTATTTTATTTGTTGTTTTTTCTAGGCGGATGTTCCCCACTGTACGCGTCAGCTTCTCCGGTCCATTGCGACAAATCCAACCTGCCGACCGTTACGCCGTGCTACTCGATATCATACCGATGGACTCGAAGCGTTATCGCTATGCGTACCATCGCTCGGCTTGGCTGGTCGCCGGCAAGGCTGATCCCGCACCGCCAGCTCGTCTCTACGCGCATCCGGATAGCCCGTTCAGCTGTGAGGCGTTACGTAAACAGGTTATCTCCTTCGAGAAGGTGAAACTGACTAATAATGAAATGGATAAGAATGGACAGGTGAGTGTTTATTGTGGTGAATCACAACCAAATATATATATATATATACCTATGAATAGTTGTTGTTGTGCTGTTTCAATGTAATAAGAATGCTATCGTTGAACTAAAAACTGCAATTAAAGAAATAGCAGAATAATGATATAATTTCTCTGAAGAATTCAATAAATCGCAATTTAAATTCAAATTAATTAACATTTCATTAAAAGCATATGCAATGTGAGCGACTTAAGACGTGCTTTAATATTTACTGAACTTCAGCACGAGAATTTCAAAATCTATTACACTCAGTAAATAAAGCGCCATTGCTGTTTTCTGCGCTGTCTGCAACCCCCATTCAACTAACGACCATTTTATTTGCTTTATTTATTTGCTGTTGAGCGTTTCTCCAACAAGCGCTTTCAGCTCTACACAAGCCACATAATCTTGTTTGACGCGCATGCGCGCTCTCAAGCAACTGGAAATAGTAAAACCGCACAACAACCATTTCACTCTTATAAAAGTCTACATTTTTTCTCTGCACAAATACAATACTAACTTTCCATTATTTTTTTGTATTTTCTTCCAGATTGTTTTAAACTCAATGCACCGCTATCAACCACGCATTCACTTGGTGCGCCTCAGTCATGGCCAAAGCATTCCAACAAATCCCAAGGAATTGCAGGAACTCGACCACAAAACCTACGTGTTTCCCGAGACCGTCTTCACCGCCGTCACCGCATACCAAAATCAGCTCATCACCAAACTGAAAATCGACTCGAATCCCTTCGCCAAAGGTTTCCGCGATTCGTCACGCCTCACCGACTTCGATCGCGATCCCATGGAAGCTCTGTTGCTCGAACAGCAATTACGCTCACCGCTGCGTCTCTTCCCCGACCCGCTGATGCAGCAATTCGCCGCACAGCAAGGTGTCGATCCCACCTCTATGGCGATTTTCGAGAAGGCCCGCCAGCATCTGCAAATGTTCGGCGGCAACTCACCGTACGCTCAGCTAATGATGCCACAAATGTATGCACAGCAGGCGCCACCACCGCCCGGACTCGGCGCATTCCACATGTTCCAACAGCAATGGCCCCAACTGACGGCGGGCTTTCTGGCCAGCGCCAATCAGCAAGCGGCCGCCGCTCAAGCTGCCGCCGTGCAGGCGCAAGCACAAGCGCAGGCACAAGCTCAGGCAGCCGCTGCAGCGGCGGCAGCCAACCGCACGCCACCACCACCACCGACGGCATCCACACCGTCGTCCACCTCGTCGGGCGGTTCGCCATCGCCCGATATGCGACCGCGCCAGTTCCAACGCTTCAGCCCCTACCAAGTGCCCCAACAACAACAACAGGCGATGTCGATGCCACCGCAAACACGCAGTCCACACAATTAAAGTGGCGCAAGAAATCCGATTTTTTTGTTGTTTGTTGTTATTGACATTGGTGTGCCGAAATCAGTATTATGGGGAAATCAACGGTGCAAGCGGCGGAGTACGCAAACTAGTGAAGGCGTTCGTTAAATTATTGTATTGTAATTTATTATTATTAGCATTGTTTAAGTAGTTAATTAGAATTGAAAAATTCGCTTTTTGTTGCTTTTGTGAGGGCGTGGCAAAGAAACTGTTTCTCATGCGAATGCAACACAACAACTGTTCGTGAGTTATAACTGGCATTCAGCTATAACTGTTATAAATCTGCCTCGTTGAATCGGCTTTTGTAAATTTTGTTTTCCAAATCATATCAAGTCTCGGTCCACATACAGACCTGCTACCTTGTAAATTATAATTTTCTTTTCATTATTGTCTAAGGCTATTTGTAAGTTTGTGCAGAATATGTTGTTCGTTCAAAAACGTATCTCAGTGTGTTTAGAAATATTTCAATTAGTTGTAATCAAAGAAATATTTAACAAAAATGTATAACTGCTTTACAGCTGCTTAACGGTATTGTAACTACTACAAGTATAGAGGTATTGAGAGCTAATAATTAAGTAAATTAAATTTAATTGCTTAATTGCAAGAAATACAACAACAAAAAGCAAGCAAAGTGTTTATGTGTAAATTATGTAAGCTTCTAAGTAAATTAAAATTAATAGTAATAGTAATTCCTTATAGAAAAAATACAAAAACATATTTAATTAAATGTGGATCAAAGCCCATACAAAACCAAATCAAATCGAATAAAAATCACAAATACATTCAAAATAAGTTAAAAAAATTTATAGTGTGTTATTTAAATCAGGGTGTTCTATGAAGGTCATATGGAAATGTTTCGTGGAAAATTACAAAAAAAAATTCAAAACAATTTTTCAAAATTTTTATAATTTTTTAGAATGGTTCAATATCCTAGTTTGCTTCAAGAGATCTACATCGACTTAAAATACGGTCTCTAACTTTTGACTGACCAATGAAGTAACTACTGGAATGAAAATTTATTAAAAAATATCAGAAATTCCTCACTTTCATTCCCTAAACTCCATTCATTACACACTTCCAAATTCTTCCGCAACCAACTTCTACTGAAATTGAATATCAGACACATATGTATGTGTGAATGTGCGTGTATAAAATGTCTACAGCTTGATCTCGAAGCCATCCATCAACACATCGTAAAAATCTGATATCTGTGAAAGAGCTGCAGAGAGTTGGCGCACAGAGGGCAACCACACAGCCACCGACGGCACCACTTGCCACTATGGACACTCTACAAAGGGGATACTGCACCACCAGCGCTGATTAGCGTGTCGTACTTTAATTGCCGGCAAAGCCGTTGGCGCTGTAGCCAGCTACACAATTTCACAACAACAACAAACACATTTATTTAAAAGTGTATGTGTACTTCACACATAGGAATGCCATTCATTTTACAAGCGCGCATATTTATACAATCCCCTAAATGCAGCGGGAATTGCAATAACAATAACAATAACAAAGCGAGGCCTGGCGAAGAAAGTACTTAACAATTTTTCAATTTCAATTTTTGAGTGACCATGAAAATGAATTCGTTACTGGCATTGCACTCAAGTGCGTCTCAGCGCCAAGATGAATGCAACCGAGCGCGTTGATGGAGGTTAACGCTGGAGACGGGAGCCCAGCACGCATATGCGCTTTCTAGCCGGCGGTTGCTTGGTTTTGTTGTTGCTGCGTTGAGCGTCGAGCGAGTGCATGTCCATCGAATTGGGGAATAGTTAGCTGTCAGTGTCAGCGAGGCAGTGGCAAATGAATTTGTGCTCAGAGTTCCAAAGCGGCATCGCGCATGACCGACGATGCAGTGCTAGTGAAGGGTGTGGTGGCCAAACGATGAAAGCGATATGTTACCAATTTGTTATGCACACACACACAGCCTTAAAGGAGTGCGTAAATGCTTGTGTGAATAGTGAACGTATATATAGTATAATATATGTATATATGTCTATATATAGGATTTTGTATGGGAATCTGAAATTGTCTGCTGAATTGTCACGCACTTTTGGCCACTTATATGTCAAATGGCGTATTCCTTCATTAGTATTTGGTTTATCGCCACGAATATTTCTTTCTTTTTGGTATTGAGTTTCAATGTGTTGGAAATGTTTATAAAGATTTTACGATGCGCTAACGGCTCTGGGATATTTGGCATGATTTATATACTCCTTATGAATGTGCGTGTGTGTGAATGCTACTTGCACTTATTGGTCACGCTTTGATTGGGAAGAGGCTGCAATACTCCAAATCGAAGGCAATTTGTTGAAAAGTGTAACCATATGATGAATGGAAAGAGTAGACAGCAAAACAAATTGTGAAATTGCTTTTCACAGAGAATGTGGACCTGGTTCACAATAGGAAATTAGCAAAAAAAGCAATCTATTGCTAAGAATCATTCTCCAACTTTTACGGTTCTGGAGTTTATAAAAACAATGAAAATTTGTACGAGGTGTATTCAAAAAATTACAGTAACTTTCGTTGTTTGAAAAGAAATATATATTAAAGTTGTCGCCTTAAAAATAGTGCCCATTCCATATAATTCACTTCTGCCAGCGTTTCTCCCAATCATTGAATCTCAAACTCGATTTTTGGGATTGCCTTTTATTCATTCAGCGGTTTTTTGTATGCTTTTAAAATGAAGGCGCTTTGAAGTTATCTTTAGTTTTGGAAATAAGAATATGGAAGCTGGGGCATAGTTACAGTATTGTATTTGGCCAAAAATTCACGAACAAGCAAGGAAGTGTTGACTTTTAATAAATGAAAGTCGTCAAGCTCATAAAACCACGTCTAATTTTAGACAAAAAGAACTATGAATACTGCTGCACATTTTATCGTACTTCAAGGGACATTTGGAGTGTTGGACAATTCGAAATTTTAAAATTCCCGTTATTTTTTGAACACATCTCGTATATTTATATGAACCATACCGAGCGTTTTCCAACTTTTAAATTCTAAATTTGAATATTTTCAATGGATAAAAAAATATTCTTAAATTCAAATTTTCATAAATTATTTAATCTTATTTTCATGAAACCCACGAGATTTGTAATGAAAATTTAGATCTCACTCATTACTAATAGAAATTTCCCTGAAATCTCCAAATTCCGTTGCGCCATAACCTCAATTTAATTTCAGTTTGTTTTTTTGTAATACATTACATGGATGGCTGCGTCGCATTTAAAGTCAAGCACAAATTATTTCGGGAGGGTTGGCCGATTAGAAAGTAATTAACTTCCGGAATGTGCGTACATAACATCACACCCAGACATACAACAGCACTGCTACCAGCTACCAACGATTCAACTGATTTAAATGCAGATAAGACTAAATTATGCCGCCACCTCGCATTGCGACCTTTTTTTCACTCGTTGTAATGACACCTGGCCAAAGAGGCGCACACAATTCTCAACGCGTTGCAAGAAAGTAGACAGCTCGACGCAATGATAACAACAAAATAAAACCTGCGACTGTCGCCCGTGTCGGCAAGTGAGGAGTATGTTCGTGTGTGAGCGTGTAGTTAGCTGGGCAATTACAAGCATTCTAATAGAGATAAGAAGGCGCGCAGGTAAATATTTGACGCGCCACCGATGTTATCCTGCGTATGCGCTTATTTGTTTAACATTAAAGTTAATTGTTTTATAATTACTTGTACAAGCGATAAATTTCGTCGGGTGCGGCATGCGTGGGTGCACATTATACGCTACGAAGGCGAAAATATTTGAGAGCAAAAAATACGGCGCATCTCAGAGGAAATGAGTTATTTATAATCCATATAAAATATTCTATAGTATTTTCATAAAACATTCGTTAATACTTAGTATCGTGATGGTACTCACTTGTCATTGTTGTTGCCGCAGCTTTCACATTGTCCGCCACTTTCCGCACATACGCCCCCAAATCTCGCCACCTAATTTCACCAACACTTGTATGCGCATTAATTACTGCCACCATTTTACTGCCAAGCCACGCATGCCAGCAGCAGTTGCAGTGCAAAAACCAATCAGAGAGTCATCATCGTGTCACTGCACTTGCAACAGCTACTGTGCCACGCAGCCACAGTGCAATTCTTTGCTTGCAATCGGCAACAGTCATTAGTGGTGCACGTGTTGAGCACACACCCAATCTATATACATGTATGTGTTGTTGTGTAGGTGTTTGCTGTTTTATTGCGGCATCCACACATTCCAACGGCACTTGGCGCGGCGCCTCAAGTGGGCAATGAATGACGGCGGTGGCCGAAGTGAAAATCATTCGATGCCACTAACATGACACGCGGCACAGCGCAAAGCACCGTTACAACAAATGACAACACTGATTGTCACATTACGCAGCGCATTGCACCGGCTGACGGGGCGTAGCTGGTAACAGTACAATCAACGCGCCGCATCATGCGACAGCTCAGCAATTGAAAAGTTGCACTCATGAGCCAACACACACACACACACACGCATGCATCGTCCCTACGCATATGCGGTCATGTTGCACCATGCAATTGTCGACGCGCTTGCAACACAAATGGCATCGAGTGCCCAACAAAACACCTTTGGGACTACATATTCAACTCTCGCGCGCTGGTTAAGTGAAAATGTGCACAAATTAATATTCGCCATTTTTTGCAGTGTAATTAAAAGATAATGCAACGAACGAGGCACCAGAAGCGGCGCGGCAGACAAATGGTCGACGCAATGCGACGGCAAATCAATAAGTTTTGTGGCAAATTGAATTTACAATGACTACTGTATTTTGCCGCAAACACTCAGCAAAGGTAGTTGCATTGTTTTTGTTGTTGTTTTGTTTTATTCTTGTTGCAAAGTGAAAGAAATTCAATTTATTAAATTACTCAATGAATTATTTATGTGTTGACGATGACCGGTGGCTGAAGAATGATTGGGTGTGTCAGTCGCTTTGACTTTGGCATTAGTTGCCTCGTTGCTTGGCTGCCTTGCTGCCGCTGATTCGCCTTTGATGGCATATCTAATGAATGCCGCATGCCACACATCAGTCGCATCAACAGTTTATTGGCCTGCGGATTTTCACAAGTCATTCAAGCTATGCCAATCGGCGAATACATTGTATGTGGGATGGGATTTGGAGAGTGTTAGTTGGACAATCTGATATATAGACAGAGTACATAAGCTATAGAGGCTTTTGTAGTTCGCTACATTGAGAATTTATATTGATTTACTAAAAATAAAAACTATATACACAACGCTATCACGCTGCTCTTCGAAAGGAAAAGTTTGCTTTAGAACCGCTTACTTGAAGCGACTCCGAGTGTTTTTCAAATTTTGTGAGTCTTTTCGAAGTTTTTATCTAATGATTCCAAAGATTTGGTTTATGTAGACAACAAATTCTATTATGTCTTGTATTCACTCCTCAAAAGAATATGAAGTCACTGTGCAACTGCTTCCTTTGCAATCAATATCCTTCACTTGTCACAATATATCGCACATTTATCATTTATCACTTAGACAATTTACTCACAGCAAAAGGAAGTTGCCGTCAGGTTTTTGAGGAAAAATATGTTCAATTCCCAAAAAGTTGTCAATTCAAATCAAACTCAAACAAAATAACACCCGCCCAGCAATTACGACAAATTGGGCCAGCGCCCCACAAGCCCCACACTCACAGAAATAATGCTAAGAAGAGGCGTAGAAAGGGTAAATGGTGCTTGAGTACCCATACACACACACACATGTTCAGGATGTACCGTTAGCTGTCTTTGTTTCAATGGTCAGTTAATAAATTATAGAAAGTCTTCATTTACAAATAAGCTGCTATACGAAACTTATTTACACCAACAAAACTGAACTAAGTCATACCCCCACAACAATCCACAAAAGACAACAACAAATTGATTATTCACGCCCATCAAAGTGTGTAAACTGACGAGCACACTCGCCTCCTTGCTGGACTAACAAACCACTATTATTACGATATCATTCAGTGCCTCCTTGGCATTATGCCGCTTCTCCGCTCGCGTCCCATTGCTTTTCTGATAGTTACTTGTTTGTGTAATTGATTTTTCAACCACAACTGTCCGAAGAAGACACACACAATATCAAAGAAACCACTATGTGTGCAGCCCCTCAAAATCTAAACATTTATATGTAGTACATATGTATGTATTGTAACGGTATTTACAATCATTGTTCATAGACCCACAACAAGCAATAAGGATGATGATGAATGAAATGACCGGTCAACGTTTACAACAACAACAAGTTCGTTTCTTTCTGGGGTTACTTAGCCTGTCTACTGGTTGCAACTGACTATTTGGGGGAATCTGACATTTACGGATGTAAGTGATTACCAGGCTCAAAACTATGCATTATGCGCACTAACTCGTCAATGGTGTTCATAAGTGTGGGCAGTGCGCCAACCGTCCGTAACCTTTTGGGTAGACAAATTATGTTTCCGCAATTTAAAGCTAATAACTGTGGTTGTTGCACCCCTGAAGAGCTTCGACAGAGAGATATTGAGACCACTGCGCATATAAGGAGGTCAACATTTTATTGTAATTAGACGGGTCGCAAGGTTACAAAGGTTGTTTCACTTTTATTGTAACCTCAATAATGCTCTCTAGTCGACCTCTCTTGAAAACAGTTTGGGTGTTCCCAAACACCTTACACATTTTTATTGGAAGCTGCTATCCTCAGTCGAATTAGTTCGATGAATATGTTCGATTCTCAAAAATTTTCGTTGTTGATGATATTGTTCGTGTTCTAATTTTGTGTTTGGCGTTTTTTTCGAGAAACTCGAAATTATTTTATTTTGATTTTAAAATTCTAAATCTTAATTATATTCTAATCTTTTTTTTATGTAAAGATCGTCGAAAATTTCGACTGTGAATGGCCTGCTTAATTTGAAAATTTATTATTTTTTAATTATTAATGAGAATCTATACCATATATTTACTGCATATTTCTTTAATAAATTTTGTATGTCTGGTGTCCTTATTGGAATTCACAGTTATATAAAAAAATTTCTATATAACAAAATAATATTATTAAATATCGCTTGATCCCCATGAGTTCTCGAAAAAACCACACATGCTTACATTTACCGAAGCGCTCCGAGTAGTAAACCCTTTGAAATGCGAAGCTTCGAAAATTGTGGTCGACCAAATTCAAAGTTAATCCTGCGGAATTGAAGTAACCGAAACGAAGCGCTACAAATACAATCCCAACAGAGCATGTGAAGTAAGGATACACAACAGGAGGAGCGCTCCTGGAAGGCAACTAAAGCAAGGAATTCTATAATAATCAACTATACAACTAAGTATCTATGTGTGTTTATGCATCTAAAACAACTTAAAACCAAAGTATTTTTGTTGTTGGTGTATTAAATAGGAGAATATAAGCTGGGATATCACTTTGGCGAGGAAGTTTGGCAATTGAAATGGCACATAGACCATGCGGAAGGAAATACATCAGAGTTAAAAATTTAGCCACACATTCTGCAGTAAGCTAACTCGGTTAGCCTTAAAACGGTTTGGAATTTTGAAATGTTGTTGTTTTTCCAAAACAATAAATTTTTATATACATATACAAGATGCAATTTAAAACTTTACCAAAAATACTCTAAATCTCAGGTGAAGTGTATATACATACATACATAGACATGTATGTTGTCAGTATCTGAAATATTTTGTATAAAAGGAATTATCACTTTTTGATATATAAATACGAAATTTGTATTATTTTCTTGCTTGTGATCTTAAGAGGTTATATACAGTTAGGATTTTCAAAAAATCGATTTTTTCTCCTAATATATATATATCTGGGTATACACACACAAAATATTTTCGAAGTTATAGACACATTTGTGAAGGCGCGCCGACTACATCTAAAGTGCTTTCAAAACTTTAAACCCGTTTTTCTCGAAACGGTGTTTTCAAAGTCGGTGAGCAAGATTTCTCAGAAACGGCTGAACCGATCGGTCTGAAATTTTTACACAAGCTTCTTAACTACATATATTTTTTAGTAAATAATCGAAGGATCCCCCATCTGATGAAAATTTATTATTTTTATAAACAATTAAAGACCCGAATTTTGGTCGAAATTCGAACCTTTTGCTTTGAGAATCCGCCATTTTGTCAAAATTTTTTTTTTGCTAATTCCTTCGATCAATCACTAGATTATTTAGTATTTAATGAAATGTATGTTGTTTTTACATTTTAGATGATCCAGTCCAAAGATATCGTGCTCACCGCAAGAGGCCTTTTTTTGCGGACCACTGCAAAATTGGCAATATCAACGTTCCCGATAATTATTTTTGATATATTTGAATATAGTTTAAGGTTGTCATAATATATCTGTATATAATATACCAATAAACCAAATAGTTTGCTAGAAAAAAAATTTTTTTTGACCTCCTAACTGTATATAACCCCTTAAGCTCGCTGAAAAGAAAATCTCTGATACTTAGTTCAGCGTTGCCTACCCATGACACCCAATCAGATACTGGTTTATGCTTAAAACTGAAATTTCCGATCAAATCACTGACTAATTTATTCGTAAAACGCATAAAACGGTTCACGGTCGTAAATGTTTTTAAACCGATATTTTTATTGATTTGTATTTTTAAGACTGAAATATTAGAGATTATATCGCCGGAATCGCTGGCCATCATTTACGGTCTGAGTGTATATTTTACGCTTCGATAAGATCTGCGTCGCAATGAAGCACAAGCTGACATAGATAACTGTACAGATTTCATATGTATATATATAAATATAAATGTATAAACACCTTATATATAGAGAGATACTTTAATCATGTACTTAAAAATCAATTAATCCAAGCACAAGGTCACGCCTTGTCACATCCCTATTCCATCCAAATCGCAAGAGCAGTTGATAAGTTTCTTATTGCCGTATGAAAAATAAACGCGTAAAAATTTATAATTTTTTTTTTAAATAATTACAGTAGATAAATTACGGTAATTTCGTTGTGTTTTAAGTAAACTTTGTCAATATCTGTAACTTGAATGGCTCGCTAAATAAATGATGTTTTCGGTTGCTAATTTAATTTATGCAAACAACAAAAGATTAATGATGCTCAACGCCTTCTCTATTAGCCGCAATGCATAGACACACACACGCTCACACGCTCATGCGCATTTGAAGACATTTGCTGTATGTTGTATAAATAGCTGGAAACACGTTTCTATGTTAATAATGTCTTAATATACGCGAAATGGAAATCAAATAAGAAACGCACAAAAAACTGAAAGTGGTAATAACAGCAACTTAACAATGTCATAAAACACTTGGCATGCGTTTGAGTGTGTTTGTGAGTGTGTGTTGCCAAATGTATTAAATAAGAAGATTTGCCTCGTATAGCAAAACTATTTTTTTTATTTTACTAAGCAAAAATAAAAGGATTTGTTACCTCCCACACAAGCTGGTGTATGGATTTGAAGTTTGAGAGGAATTATGTATGTATTTTTGTAAATGCATATTAAACTCATTTTTATTATTATTCTTTTTTTAATATTGCTTTCAAGCATTTTAAAATTTTAGCGTATTGCGAAATCATCCCCACACTAAGCCTCCAGCTATTGGCTCATGAGTATTTGCCAACGAGGCGAGCTGTCACCCCGCCCACCCGTCGCCGCACGCACACGCTCATCCTAAGTCACCCACACAGTGTCACTCATGCCGTTTCCACACACGAATACAAATAATTCACGAAATTCACCACCTTTTGAGGCAAAAATTTTAACTTTACCGACGAACTGGCGAAGCCATTCTAATGAGTTACATACATCTGTATGTATGTACATATGTATATGTATGAATATATGTGAATGTACATGAACTCATAACTTAGAGGCCTGCATCTGCTGAGCTATAATTATGTGGGTTGTCTCTGGAGCATTGCGCAATTTTCCGTGAGAAAAACCGCACACATAAATTTTGGCAATATAAATATGTTTTTTTTTCGTCGTCGTGAGTGTGGCGTCAAAATTTTCTAGTCAACGTACTGCTAATGCACCTACCCTTGCTTGTATGTCTCAACAAGCTCACAAGCATCATAAGCTCATACTCATTCTATAATACCTCTGTATATAGATCTGTATGTATGCATGTTCACATTTGTGTACGTATGTATTGACAACGCTTTTCCGTTTGACAAACGTGACTTCTGGTGTCATCGTAAATGTTCACCGACATCAGCCAACGGCAACGGTTATTGGCACTTGCCACATTTATTGCCAAAAACGCCATTAACATTGCAAGTGCGAAACGTGAGAAATATTATGATCGTGCACTCGATGTGAACGAGTTTAAATTTTCATTTCTAATGCAATACTTTTTTAAGTTTTCCATAATTTTTGCTCAGTGTGGGCGCTTTATGCATTAATATCGATTTTGTGGACCAGTGAGCTATTCATCGCTCAGGTGTCGTAGTTGTATTTACCCCATGACGTCCGAGCTTGGTTCTAAATGCAAGAAGAAAGATATAAAAACACAGAAAAAGAATAAAATCAAAATTATTTCCAATTTGTACTTTATTTAATAACAATCCCACATACATTTCTTCCAGCAATTTGACGTCAATAATAATCACTTTTCAACAACTTTTATTTTTAAATGCATATTAAAGTAAAAACACACATTTCAAATGTTTCCATTTGTCGTCATTGGGCGGTCAATTAACTAAATTACCATTCCGTACCACCTACTCGGCAGTCATCATCGCTCGCATAACGAGCGCCGCACGAGTCACAGCGAGTTTTGGCGATGTTTCCAGCGCTCTATCAGTTGGTGATTACCGACCTTCTAATCTATTTAAACCCAATCGCCCAATTGGCCTTTCCACCTTCCATGGTGCGAATTCAAGGTTCGTGCACTCCTTGACCTTCGAACCCTCAACTTGCCTCAACTAAATATTTACTGCCAACTAATTAACCGCGTGTGGCACTTCATTGTTTCCACCTTAAATGCCATCATTGCTTTATTACACACGCACGGCGAAGACGCTGACAAAATCTACCTTACACTCACGCTCGAAGGCGTTCACTGTCTTCAAGATTCATAATCACTTGCAGGCCCGAAATATTAGTTTTAAAGTTGGTCGCCTGTTAAGGAGAGAGTGTCCTTGAGTATATACACACACAGTTTGGTGACTATTGACTTGTAATATTGCCGTTACATTGTTAGCCGTTATATGCTCAGCTGACGATTTCCTGCAACACGCGTATTCATATTCAGTGTTAGTAAGTATGAGTATACTTAGTGACTTAGTGCCGCGAGTTGCCTTGAAAAAAGTAAATGTATTAATACTCATTTTAGGAAGATTAGCTTTCTTTGTGCCTCATTGTCCGCCAGAGTCACTAATACAAAAACCGGCGATTTTCGCTTCCCATTTGTCACGGATGTTGCCATTAGCGAGCCGCACGCGTACAAATGCCAAATTGTTGCTAAGATTTTAAAATTACTTTATTTCACTGACAAAAGTCAGTCACATAAAAGTCCTTTCTCTATTTATGTCGCACAATTAGTGGCACAATCCGAAAAGTTTATTTCTGATACACCGTAAAAGTTGACGTGCTGTTTGAGCAAAGGACACGCGACAGGAGCTGTGTCACGAATCTCCATTATATGGTTGTACTATGGCAGGAATTGAATTCTTAATGACTGACCCTGAGGATAAGATGCTAACTTATACTAGTTAATAGAATACATATATACAACGTATGCAGTAGGAGCCAGTGAAGCAAAAAGTCAAAAATCTATTTATTAAACAATAACCGAATTATGCATATAGACGCGAGGACAGATTTGACATTGAAATCCATAACTGACATCAAAAATTAACTATTGAGAAAGATAAGCGTCTAATTTGAATTGTGTTTCAGAAAACAACGGTATACTCTAAGCGATCGTACATTTCGAAGATTTGCGAAATCTTGAACGATAAATAAACTGAAATCAATATGTCTAACTTGTCATATTATAAGGCAAAAAATGAATGTTTCATTAATATCATCGACGACGTTATGACTCCAAACCTTAAGAGTATATTAGAATTCGGACAAGGCCCTGGCAAGTGACGGCGCTATGTCAAAACATGACACGTTTTCTTTATTAAACTTTACATAAGAATCAGATCCATAAATTTGCCTCAAAACCTCCTCTCAAATCCCAAATACACTCTTATTATCTGTAATCAACCTGTTCTGTTCTCTATAAAACATATTCAGACAGGCATAATAAGGGACTTACGGTATAAAGTCTCGAAGGTGAATAATACTATAAACATATTTTCGCCAGACTCAATCTATAGCTTTTTTCAATTCTCTCGCAGTAATTTTTTACATTTGCGACATGAGTTCACTACTGCATACCGGTCTTAAGGAACCAATGACTATACATTTCGTACCACCGCTTATTGAACATTTCAGAACTTGAAACACTTTCTTTTCCAGAAAAATAATCGTATTCTCAACTGAGTTTCGTTGATGAATTCTGAATTGGTTGAAAACAGCTGTTGAATAGTAGATTTTTAGGGAGTCAGAGAAAATGCTATTCTTAGAAGAGGAGGTTTTTGTCTGTGCTTTGAAAGATGACATTATAAGTGGTCAGTCTAGTCAACTAATAATAATGACCATGAAATTGATGTAAGGAACCAATGATTATATATAAATTTCGTACCATCGCTTATTGATTATTTCAGGACTTGAAACACTTCATTTACCGGAAAAATAGTCGTATTCTTAACTGAGTTTCGTTGATGATTTCTGAATTGGTTGAAAACACGAGAATTTTAGGAAGTTAGAGAAAATGCTAACCTCAGAAGAGAAGGTTTTGGTCTGTGCTTTGAGAGATGTCATCATAAGTGGCCAGTCTAGTCAAGTAGTTAATAATAATGACCATGAAATTGATGCAATCTCCAAGAATACGCATATAGTCTCCACAATCGTGGACTGTGACTGTCCGCTGACATGCAACCAAATTACCGGTGCAATTGTGGCAGAAAATGACGCACGTCAAACATAATGCCACTCGAGTACGCAAGGCGGAAATGCGTAAAAGTGCGTTGTATACCTAATAATAAAAATGGGCCAATTATTGAATGTGTCCACATATGCATAGGTATGTATGTATGTGCAATGGTTTAGTTTTTGCAAATTTGCACCGAGCCAAGCGACAGTCGACGGTAAAAAGTGCGTAGAGACACGCAATGTCAATTTAAAGAATTTGAAGTGCAATTGGATTTGTGAAAAATTATGCGGAAAATTAGTGCGTAACGCATAAATGCGAGTGAATAAAAATGGGGGCGGATGACAGCGGACAGCAAAGGGTGCGTCGAATGTTGATGTTGAAATTGCCACATGAAGGTAATATTGCTTTACATACACATATATATTCATATATATTCACCTATGTATGTGCTCATATGTGTTTCGTTCTAATGCGTATGAAAAATTGCCGCAAATTTATGAAAATGCGTGGAAAAGCAAATTGCACACAACTTTGTTATGCACTTTATTATGTAATTAATCTAATGGAATGCGATTAAAGGTCAACTTATTAGTTGTTGATATGCTATGAATTATGATGCAACATAAATAAGAATGATTGCACGCAAATATACATGAGTACGGAGTGTGTTCAAAAAATAACGGGAATTTTCGTTTTGTGAAAAAAAAAATTTTTGTTTATTCGTCTGCATTAATGTTGCCGATTTCCAAAATAGTCCCCATATGATATTATGCTAGCGCTTCTACTGAATCGTCGAACTCCTCGAACTCGATATATGGTTTCATCAATTCTTTCCATATTCATTCCATATTTCATTATAAAATTATATGGATTATAATTTATTCATCTGATATAGAACATCTGAAAGATCGAATATTCTAAAATACAATTAAAAATGTATAAACTTAAATAATTTTATTCTGTAGAGCACGGAAAGAAAATTCAACAGTTTTTAACTTACTTAAAATATTGCAAAATATACTATATTTATACGAATCTCCACCATATAGCAACATTAACTTTGATTTGGAAAATCATTCATATATCAAAGTAGTTCACAAACCCGCAAACTATTCACCACTACATTGGTTTTGTTGTACTATTTTTGTTGTTGTTCATCATTATTCATTAGCTAACAACATACAAAGCGGCAACTTTGTAGTTGCCACACTTTATGGCGCAAGCATTCAAATAAATAGGAACATCCTTTTGTCATAAGTCATTGCCAGCAATGCAGAGTCTTCCCCAACGTCCGCATTGCATCAAACAGAAGATCACAGCTCAGCTCCATGCGCACGCTGCCTCTGATGTGGTTTCGGCGCAGGTTGTGTTTATGTTTAGTACCAACAAACTAGCAAACAAACAACATTTTTTAATGACAGTTTTAATTACTCCAGCAAGTAATGCGCAGCAACATGAATGTGAACTGCACAGAAACGGCTGAGCCATCAAACAACAGCGAGGAAGCGCGCGGCTGGTAGCCAGCGTGTCTACTGTGCGGCAGCAGCAGTAAGGGGCGGAGCGTTTGTTGTGGCATCGTAAAATTTGCAACTAACCACTGCCAACAGCAACAACAACAAGTTCCAATAATAATAGCTAATAGTGGGCAACACACACACACTCGCACACTCGTCTAAACATGCCGGCATTTGAACCAAATAAAATGTTTATAAACAATGTTTACAACATTTGTTGCCGCTCTACTCTGATCTTTTGTGGTGACGAGCGCGCCGCGCTGTCTACGCCGGCGATGCTGGCAAATTTCCTTTACTAAATATTCATATTTTTTAATATTCATGCAACGGTGTTTTCCAAAAAAATAAAAAATCAAGAACAAAACACGTTTTGTTTCTCTTGGACAAAGGCGGGAGTTTCGGAAAATTCTACAGCAGCCACAACAATTACAACAGCAACATCATCGCTATCAACACACACAGTGTGTTGGCACTTTCTTTAGTCATGCACACACGCACACCGAGGCGTCTTCGACTGCTTTGGTTGCTTTGGCTTCGCCCAATTGACGTTTGATTAATGATGCGAAAACGTGCAACAATTGTTGTCGAGTGGAAAATATCTACGAATCGACACAAAAAGGCGACGTTTTATGGTCTAACAATCGGGCCAATACTGCTCGCAATGGTATGTGTGAAACCGCCGAACAATGAAGTCCAACACAATTACAAGGGTCAGCACAATTCGGCCCACACAGCAGCTATCACGCCGCACAGCCCGAATTCGTGGAAGACCGAACCAATGCACGGCCACAGCAAGCATTTTGTAATTCTACAATCGAAATTATCAAAACATGTGTATTATTAAGTGGGTCTTCCGTCGTGTCTACAACAACTTCTATTTCTAAATAGCCAAAGCGCGCAAATAAACATAACCACAATAACAACAATATTAAGTGCTCTTGCCCCGTTGCAGCGTATGAAGATTATTAATTACATTTCTTGATTGTTGTTCAATGCGAAGATTTCCGTGTAATTTCGTATAATCTAACGATTTCTCCTGAACCGTTTAAGCGTGCATTG
This sequence comes from Zeugodacus tau, assembly GCA_031772095.1. Classification (NCBI taxonomy): domain Eukaryota; kingdom Metazoa; phylum Arthropoda; class Insecta; order Diptera; family Tephritidae; genus Zeugodacus; species Zeugodacus tau. Next base: position 78,448,353 of record CM062651.1, read on the forward strand.
ACGCTTGGCTGGCTGGCTGGGAGGGGTGATGCGTGCTATTGTTGTAACAAGTGATGCAATCATTAACATTTGGCATGCAGGCGCCGCTGTTGATGGATACCCATCAATATTTTTGTCACCTGCTGTGTGATAAGTGTATTGGATGTTAGGTGCACCTACATGCAGACAAAAATACATATATACATACAGACGTGTGAATGTAAGTGCTTACAGCACAAGGCGAGCATATACTTATATATTCACTCATATGTATAGATTTGGATGGATCTAGGGGCAAAAACTGACCGCTAACGAAATCTGTGTAATATTCAACAACAACAATAACAATGTACAACAAACATGCATATCATTTTTTTTTATTAAAATTAGATGCAAGAAAAGTAGCATTTTACTAACTTGTTTGCTCATCAAAAACTCTCCAAACTCTCTTATCAAACGACTCTCAATTCTGCTTGGAATTAACTTCCAATTTAATAACTTCCAAGTCGCCTCGGCAGCAGCTCTTACTCTCTGTACAGTAACTACAACTACAAAAGCAAGCAAGTAACACTACTCATCCTGCTTCCCTAAAAAAAGCGAACCCCAACAAACCCATCCTCCAGTGCCTGCCCTCGAAAACAATTTTTTTGTCTCTCCACCGCCAGCGTTCAGCTGAAATTTGCAAACTTGTTTTGCCAGTTCACTTTCTGTTCCAGTTGCCCCACAGCCATACACAAACACACAGACACACAATGCACCCGAGCAATGTACACTCGCTGTCGAAAACACAAAAAAGGCTAAAAAGGCTTCGGTTTGCTTGCGTGTTTCTTCTATTTCTTCTTTCCTTGCGAATTTCCTTGCAGATTTGCCAATTGCTTTTCGCTCCATTCCATTCGTCAGTGCGTTTTTGCTTTTTATACATAACTCGCTGGTGACTCCGTCCCTGGCGCTGGCGCTGGTGCTGGGTATGGCTGGGACTCGGTGCTTTTGCAGTTTTTCGTTTCAGTTAGTTGTTGTTGCTCTGTGCAGTTATACACCACAGCGGATTAAATAAGTTTTGTCTGCAATAAAATGCATTTTTCGTTGTGTTTCCATCAAAACAAAAATCGGTTTAAATTACACCTAAATTGTTGTTGTAGTTTTTAATACAAAAATAATAATTTTGTGATTCGTGATTTGTGATTGGAAAAAGATATTAAAGAATTTACTGAACGCAATTTAAACTTGAAGCCTATGTACCGTCGGTAAATTGATGATTTCTTAAAGTGTCTAAAGAAAATGAGAGAAACGTTATTGAATACTAGGTGAGTTCTATGAATATTTGCTGTGAAAAGGCACGACTGTCGATGTTCTAGATGTTTTCTTCATAGAATATCCTGTCATTTTTAGTACTGGATCTCAATTAAGTTTGTGGAGAGCGAAATTTAACAAGAGTCTTTGTATTAAAAGATTATTACATCTTTTGCTGGGAAATTGTTTAATAACTGAACTCCCTTTTAAAAAAAACCAGCGAAGAGAACTAACAGAAATATAGACACCACTAATTCGATTATAGTTGCCTAGAAGATATAAGAACTTGTGAATTTCTTAATTGATTTCGTGTTAAAAATATTTTTTTTTCTTATCCTGAAGTGATAAGATGTCAAATAGTCGGTTGAAAGTATCCGATGAGTCCGGAAAGTGAAGTCCATAGATCACAATTTACATTTTTCTCTTTATAAAGGCCATACTATAAAGTAATCAAAAGGAATATTCGTGGTCTAAAGAAATTCGTTAGGTTTCATACTGCTCCCGTGATAAAATTATAAAAAAAAAAACCAAAAAATTAGGTTAGAATGTAGACTTGTTTCATTACTATCTTTTAGATTAAACATGTATGCAAATAATTCTGCTGTGTATAGAGGTTTTTAGGAGCAAGTCTATATTTTTGGAAAAAACAAGAAACATGGACAACCACAAAAATTAAAAATTTAAGTTATTCGGGATCGCGCTAAATATTGGTATTCATGCATACATACATAAGTATATAACCCATCTAATCGCACGATCTGCTGGTGTACAACACACAAAACATGCAAAACACAACAAAAACAAGCACTTAACGCACAACCACGCAATCATTTGACACGTGCCCTTTTTAACGCGTAACTTAATGACGAATTACATTTCAATCTGGGTTTGAAGCGCTTTGAAGACTGTCTCGATTATGGCGCGATTGGTCAATTGAGGGGTTTAAGTGTTTTTCTGCTACATTTTATCAAGTCATTGTTGCAACATTAGCAGCAACGCGAGCGAGCGCCGAAAAAACTAAACAAAACATTTAACAACAAAAGCAACAAGAGTGGCCCAAACAATAAGCTAAATAATGTAAGTGAACACGGCTAATAATGACATAGGCGTTGAAGCGGCCAAACGGACGCCTGGACTGACGAATGGATAGACGGAGGGCCGACCGAGAGACGTAGAGAGGCAATCGATTGAGTGGAACAACAAAGCACGGGCTGACACTTGAGCTAATCGCTTTGCTGTTAGACATACAGGCGGGCGCAGCAACGACCAAATTTTTTCGGCAACAGCAACAACACAACAGCAGAGCAAAGCTAATAAACGTGGCTCATAACTGCCTTCGAAACTACAACTCGAAATATTTGAAACCAATCAATATTTGTTGATGTTGCTGTGCATGACAAGCACAAATACTGCACACACCGCCACACCATACCACATCCTTGTGGCATGAGTTGACAAAATTCCCCAACAATTATTGTTGTTGCCCCTACTGCCCATGCACTGAGGCAAGAGAGATCGATATCAGCCGATGTTGGCAGTCGGTGCGCTCATTGCGGAATTGATCGTGGCGATTAATTTGTCTTCCACACTCGCCTGTCAGTGCCTCTAAGCTGCTGTGCGCACATACACACACACACAGAATAACACCGTGTTTGTAGGGCGCGAGCTAAAGCGTGAGCATGAGTGTGCAACATGTTGCTTGGCGCGCGGAGAATCTAAGCAACAGCAGCATCATTGGCTGTGGCAACAGTGTGGCAACAAATGGAATGCACTTAATCACGATTAGCTGTAATCGATAAAGCGCAAAGAAAAGATGAGTGGCAAAGCACAATGCCAACAACAAAAACGCACAGATGCAACGGGAGAAAGGCGCGCAGTCTGAGCAAAGCGAGCGATTTTAGTGACGATGACGCGCTTAAGCAAGCAGATGAGGAGTAGATTTGGAGAAATATGCAAAAATAACACAAAACTAATAAAGAATTTCAACAGAAGGGCACTGAAACTCACGTGATTGGTTGACGGGCGGCAGGCAAATTAAATTAACAATAGATAAGATATGATTTCGCAGGTGAGAGAGGGTTGTTTGGATGAGATTGGTCTGCTTTAGAAGTCGAAAAAAAGCGTTTTTTTCGCAATTTTTTTTTGAAAGGGAAGGAAATGATTGCGGTAAACGGAATTTTAAGACGATAGTGTACTATATTTAATGGTTAAAAATAATATTTATTATTAAAAAATATTGAAATTTTTTCAAAGTTGTAAGTATTTTCTGGAGCGCCTGGAGTCTGCACTTGTAAATCGATGCCGGTGATGGAGGTCGTGCGATGCATCTGAAACTGAACCAAATTTTTTTTTAATTTTTATAAGTTTCTTTTCTTTATGAACTAAAAAAATATCGAAGAAGTTATAAAATTCCAAATTTTTTCGAAGTTTGAAAAAAAAAAGTTCACTTTTTTTAAGAAAAAAAATATGACTAAGTTTCAAAACAAGTAGTTTAAATAATAATTTTGTCCAACTCAACTACTTTTGTCTAGTTCAAATAGAAGATAATTTAATACTGAAGCTAGATCACTTTGGTTTTTTTTCGATCGGACATATATTATTTTTGCTATCGCCGGCACCGTTTTCTAACACTTGTGAAAATGAAAACTGTAGAAAACGCGTTTTAAAGGTCTGTCTGAGCATTCGTACCTGCTCGACGCTCGGCCACTAAAACTGCTATAGCTTCGAAAATATGTCGAATTGGCCTCTGGAATTTTATAGACATATTCTTGGATAGTTTTGGAAGAGATTTAAAACAAAACAAAAAAATCGATTTTTTGAAGCATGTAAAGCCTTAACATGATATTTTCATCAAAATAATAAAATTTTCAAAATAATATCTATCATTTTGTTAGTAGAACCCAAGATTCTCTAAATTCTCTAAAGACTGAATTTTCTAAAAACCTTTTTTTTTAATTTAAAGAGATTAAGTACTTTTAAAGTAAATATTTTTGTTGGTAAATAGTTGGTACGCAAAATTATTTAAAAATCTGAATATTATTAAAAATTTAATAATTTTTTAATATGGAGTTCGATTTTTCAAGAATTTTGCGTTTGAAATATTTGCCTAGAATCAAAATCAATAAATTGTTTTATAATTTAAATATGTAGATATATAGTATATATATAGTAAATAAAAAAGTGTGATCGCCTTCACCAACAGGTATTACTCACTCATTGTGACTAAATGTGTCCCCACGCTGGCTGCTGCAGACCACATGCTGCGCCTCAATTCAGCACATTCTAAGCTTAATCACGACAACTACGCGCACACACACACATGAGCATGTTTACAAACGCTGCTCATACTTTTTTGTGAATGAATTTAGTTTTTTTTTCCTTTTAATTTTTTTTTTATTTTTTAGTTTTTCGGTTGTTTTTTCGATTTTTAACCGCCGACTAATTCATTTACTCCATTCATAATCATTTGTGTGCGGATGCTGATAAATTGAAAAGTATTATTAATGGCGATTTTTATTCAACGCCATCTCTCTCTGTTTGCTGTGTTTGTGTATTGTAAGGGGGGAAGGGGTACAGCGCGCCTTCTGACCATTCACTAAGTAGGTTCGGTCATTGTTGATTTGAAATAAATTGCCATCATAATTCAAGCGACTTGAACAATCGCTCACATATGCGATGTTGACACCATTCGTGAGCATTTAGCATCTCTGACTGTTTGTTATACAAATTTTTCAATCAAAACACAGGCGGACAGTGAAAATGAAAAGGGTTAAATTAAATGGTGAACAATTGGACAACCCGTGTTGAAAATGTTGGAGATAAGCGTGGTTATGGGTGGTCCCTGTACGGGAGATAAATGTCAGCGGAAACGTTGAGGAAGTTGTGGCCTCGTCTATTCGTGTGTGTGTGTAACTGTACTTTGAGTTTAGTATGAAGTTATTAGAGGCATGAATTTACATTGCCTTACTTTGCAGAGCCGCTTGTTGCATGTATTAAACGCTTTTTCTTTGCACTTTCATCGTTCGACAGGTTTTTACTGTCACTGCAATTAGCCAACAACGTGCTACATTAATTGCCGCAACTCTAACACCTGGGTGCGTACAAGTGGCGCTAAAATGCGCGCTAATTTTCCACTACGCAACATGCAACATGCTTGTACGGCGTGCAACGCGTAGAAAAAAATCTCACAACGCTGTGGCAAAACTTGATTTATCACGCTTGTTGTTTGTTATCATTATTGTTGTTGTAGCGGTTATTGTTGTTGAGCACACATGTAAGTCGGCGCAAACGGCTTTCGCTAGAGCTTTCCACACCTGTGTACAATGCATTTCCATTGCAAATATCGAATTTGCGCCAATGTTGCCGCCACTTTGCTCACGCCGCACACTCCCCTCAGCGCTCAGCTCCGCGCAGCGCTCCGAGCAACTCATCATATTTTTTCCCACTTCAATGCTTATTTAACGCAAATTAAAATAATTTGCGGTTCCGTTTCAGATAAAAACAAAGAGTGCAAGCGAAGCAACAACAAAAAAGACGCGTATGAGCAGAAACAACGCAAAACGCCGCTTGCCGACCGCGCATTAAGAGCTGCCGCCTTGCAACACAGCGAGGGCTAGGTCTGCGCGCCAAACGGGGGAAAACAGGTTACGCATGCGCAAAGTTGCACAAATACGTTTGTAAGTGTTTGTGCAACTAAGAGTGGGAGCTGCGCGTTGGGTGCTGCGGCGCAAATATGGAATTGTTGTAATTTTGCAAATTTTAGCTTCGCACCAACCACCACTGTACTAACGGCAGCAGCACAGCGCGGCGCAACACTTGCGGCAATTCATTGCTTGCTTATTAATTGAAGCGAAAAAGCCGCAAAGGCAAATGCAAATTTACCACTATGCTGCAACGCGATTATGACAGGTGGCAACACTTGAATGCCGACTTGATACACAAGTCAAGTGACTGCTGTCAAATTGCGCTCACTGCAATCACACGTGCAACAACACAACGGTGCAACAAGTACTGCTGCAACATGTGGTATGTAAGTGTATGCAAGAAGTGGCACAAGAAATGAGCAAAGAAATTATTGCAGCACTTAATAAAAAGCCAACAGTCAACTGACGGCGGCAGTCGTCGGCAGTCGACAATGGTTGTGGCAAGTGGACAATGTACGTTGTAATGGGGAAAACGACGACATGCAACATGTAAGTATCCAATTAAATATGCAAAAATTATGGCAAACACACACAGACACACACACACACCGCAAGCTGCTGTATATGTTGTCAATTGTGTTAATTATGCGGGTTGACAATGGTGAGGAAATGCTGTTCCGGCCATGAAGTATTACATTGAGGAAATGTACTGAGATGATTAAATATTGTGTGAACACACTTCATTAAAATGACAGCAGAGATAACAGTTTGCCATAAGTGTATGATTAAACATCATGTTTATGTGGTTGCTTAGTTACCGAGTTGTGTGTGTGTGTGAACCGATGAAGACATTGTTCAAGAAGTCACTTGAACACTTTTGCACTCAGAAATCACTAAAATTACAGTATTATTCTGTGCAACTGCTGAGAAATATTGAATTGAATTGTTTATATGGGTTACCATGTAGTGAAACGAACTAGTTATAAACTACTCTGAAACTAGTCTGTTTATGAGCTAAATGTCTACAAAATGGACCAAACTGAATCTCTACAACTGTATTTTTATTATGAAGCAGTGATTTTGGTTTTTTTTTTTTGCTATTTTGGACTGAGTAGGCAATTGAACAGTAAAGTCCTCTCTCGACGAACCAAAATCAAACTCTACAAGTCGCTTATCATTCCCGTTCTGCTTTATGGTGCAGAAGCTTGGACGATGTCAACATCAGATGAGACGACACTAGGAGTTTTCGAGAGGAACATTTTGCGCAGAATTTATGGTCCTCAGAACATTGGCAAAGGCGAATACCGCAGACGATGGAACGATGAGCTGTACGAGTTATACGACGACATTGACATAGTTCAGCGAATAAAAAGACAGCGGCTACGCTGGCTAGGTCATGTTGTCCGAATGGACGAAAACACTCCAGCTCTGAAAGTGTTCGATGCAGTACCCGCCGGAGGAAGCCGAGGAAGGGGAAGGCCTCCGCTCCGTGGAGAGCGACCTGGTTACACTTGGAATCTCCAACTGGCGCCGAACTGCGAAGGAAAGAGTGGAGTGGCGCGCTCTCATCGATTCGGCTATAACCGGCTAAACGGTTGAACGCCATTCACATACATACATACAGTGATTTTGGTCTAATAAAAGATCATTAGAAACTCCTTCTATAACTGGGTTAAATCTAGTATTTTTCGGACTAGTTGGATTTTATACTAAAATTTTTAATTTTGTTTTAAAATGACAATTCTCTGCATACTGGTTTGTTGTTTTCTACCAAGTATTGAATAATGCTGAATATTTAATACTTAGTAACAATGTACTCTCCTTTCATTATTATTATTTTTTTGTCAATTTTGTATATCCAACTCAATACTTTCATTGCTTCCAATCGATACAGCAATCTTCACTTTGATATACACACACCTCCACGCGACCAAATTTGCTTTCGCCACTTGTCGCACAAAGAAAGTAAAACAACAACAATTTTTTTATAAAGGCATAAACGTTGTCAACATGCGAATATCACATTAATTCATGCAACAATGGAAATATGTATCCCCGAAAATAAAAAACACACTTTTCGACAATCAACATTTCCCACTAATTTTCCCTACTAATAACTGTTTTACTTGCGATAAACTCGGAATAACGAAAACCTGCTGTGTATCCCATAAACAAATAAACACATTTAACCCTTTCTCGTCGCAACACCTGCGCCCTAAACACACACACACACAACCGAAACAATTATAAGGTGCATGATAGACACACAAACAGCAACAACAACACCAAGAACATTTGGTATTTGCCACATTCGCCGTTGTTAGCCTTGGTAATGGGTAATGATAATGGCAGTGGGGATGGCACACGCGCTATAAAAACGCATTAACAAATTCACTACTTCCATTCGATCGCATCGTCCTTTGATGTGCTCCGTCCGTGCGTCCGCGCCAAGCCACAATGAATTGTTGCTAATATTCAGGTTATTATTATATATTATTTTACAACAAAAGCTAGCGTTTGGTTTAGGTCGATGAAGCTATTTTGAATAAAGGGTGTGGTGATGCTTTTCAAAAATTTCGAATTTAGTATTAATCCTGAAATAAATTCAACTGAAATACAAGGATACCAGGTTGAAATACCAAACTAATCTTCATAATTTATGTTCATACGAATCCTCCTCCCAAGAATAAAGCAATCAGGTTGGAACTCGTGGGATTACTACTAGATGGGTAATGATGGTTCGAAACCTGAGTCATCCTGAGATCGTTCAAGAACTATAGAAGTATTGTGAATAAGAAAATCTTTTAAATATAGATAAAAAAAATCTAAGCAGCAATTTTATTCTGATTGGAATGTGGGCTCACCCATTATTTTCAAATTTCGCCGCTTAGAAAACCATAGTTTGCCTCTGGTGAGCTACTGCGCCTATCCTTTGTTCGTTTTGCAATAGTTTCGGTGGAATTTAACGCGTTGCATGTATTTCATGCTGTCACTCAATCTATTTCTGAAATCAAACTTTGGCACATCAACACTTGGTGGCAGTTGAAAGGCATTTATAGTGTTATTTTGGTCGTGAAAGCTCATGCAGCACGCTCACCTGTTTGTAGGCAGGAAAGTGGCACCATTCCACAAACCCATATACGTTAATTGTTTACTAAATTTTTGGGTAGTTAAATTTTATTGGCGTTAAGCTCTTCGGAATTCAGTACTTCGTGTGAATACCTGTATTGTGGCTTTGAACGGAACTGGGTTCTATGAATACCAAGCATACTAAATTACCATCAAATATCAAATAAGCGATAGAGGACACTCTAAATGAATATTTCTTACAATTTTCATTTTTTATATAAAATCGTCAAATATCTGCATTAGCACCTTGGCCAATATCCACCAGCAAGCAGACTTTTAGGCGCAGAAACCAAAAAAACGTGTTCATCTGAATGAGATGACTGTTTGGCAACGCGTACAACGGTCAACGCAATACACATTACCAATGACCTCATATAACAAAATTCTGCCACAATTCGGTCGGGACTGTCGTCGTCATCGTCGAGTTTGTGACCGTTGCTTTGGTGGCATGCTGCGCACTTAATTTACAACTTTTGACATGTTTATGATAACTTGGGTCATTTACGTGCAACCTTTGTGTTAACGCCAGGTGAGATGTGGCTACAACAACAACAACACATACATATAAAGTTTAAGCCATATTTACCACAGACTTGTTAGCAAAACGCTTTGCATACGACGCATGCGCAGTGCCGCAGTCACAGTCGCAATCGCACTGGCCCCACACGCAATGTGCGACCGTACGACCAGAAAGTGCCCACCAAAACGGAATGGCACAAAAACACACAGAAGAATGTCGAAGTTAAAGGAGACAAATTCATTGCCACAGACACTGTGGCTCTGCCAGTGCGCGGGCATATTTCATAAATGTATGATATTTAGGGTTTTGTTTGTCGAGAGTGTAGTGCGGTGGTGGCGGAGGCGCCACAAAGTGGAATGTACAATAACAATGTTCGCACTGCAGGACATCACTTAATTGCAAACATGTTTTTTAACACGACGTTCAACATGCGCTGGCACAGTTGAAACAGTCGCGTGTTTAGTGAGGGACTTGTGGAGCGCCAAGTGCTAAGCGAGCTATGCAAATATCAAAAAAAACGTTCAATTTGTATACAACTGTTTTGCAAATGTTGAATTGTATTCAAAAAAATTTCTTATACCAGCTAAAAAAAAAAATTTGAATTAAAAAATTTTCGAATTCGAAAAAAAATTAAAAAATCTTTCGAAATTTGACTGTGAATTCCTAGCTTCCATAAATCAAAACGAGGTAGTAGATGAAAGCTAAAACTGAAACTGCATTTCTTTTGTGAAATTTAGGCAGTTGACATCACTAAGGTGAACCATAACCTCAAAATCGACCTCCTCGTCTATCCCAGAAATTTTGAAGTTCATCTTCAGCACAAAAGTAACTTCTTCTTAAAAATTTTTTAGAATTATTCAAACCAATATGCACTAGTAACAACATGGCAGTCTCAGTTATGAAGGGCCTTATAAATATTTCCATATTTTATAGCGCTAAGCTGGCGTTCACAGCCATCGGCAACCTGCGCCATGACTAAAAAGAAACAGAAAAAAGAAAAAACAAAATGAAATGGCAAATATCTTTGGTAATAACAATAAAATAATAAAATGTTATACTAACAGAAATGAGCTATGTTAACAACCACAACGGCCCACGATAATTAACAAGTTTTATTGATGCAGCTGCCTTCCAACTATATAAGTACACTGCGGCTCATATGCAGAGGAGGGCGATCGAAGTTGTGATAAACATGGGCCAAAGGCAACGATGAGACAATGTTAAGCAGCCGGAGAGGAGGTGGAGGCAAAACTGAAACGGAATTAACGCAGATACGGCAAATTAATTAATTTATAAGGATTATAAACATTTTATTATTGTACTACAACACATTCGAAATGGAGCTGGGAGAAGACGCATTTCGAAGTGAGTGTGAAGAAGAGCACATGTGGTCAGTTGTAAATTTTACATTTTAAGAAAGCTGAAATTAAAGGTGGATATGAAGATGGAAAGAGCGAATCAAAAATATATTTTTTTCGAATTGTATTTGTTTCATAGTCCTAGCTATGTCATGTTTTTATAACGGTTACTGAGAAATAGATCGATTTACGACTCGGGATTGTACGTATTTGATATCGGTTTCTGTAAAACGACCGTACTTCAATTCGTATGTGTTCGTATTAGATATAGTACCCTGAGAAATCGACGAACTTCGACTCCGATACGTTCGTATACCATAATTCATTCGGTTTCTGTTCGACTGAGACTAAGAAAAAATTGAAAAAAAATTGTTAGGAAGTCGTAGAAAACACACGATTCTGTTCAACTTCAGTTCGGCTCAATCTCTCATCTGACATGGAACTTCGTGTCGCCTTCAATCACAGCTTTATGCCGTTGTGAATGCGTGAAATATGTGCACGCTCACATAATTATGAAATATAAGAGCGTTTTTCGAAACAGCGTGGTAAGCAGAAGAAGCAGCGAATGGTGTCACATGTAGTGCGTCAGTTGTTGGCCACATTTCCACACGTATGTGTGAATTACTCAAACGTAATAAAAGACATAAATTGCTGAAATCACATGCTAATGCATAGTATCAGCAACTTATTATATGAAATCAACAAAAAAAAAATCGCATGTCAAGCAAAGCAATGAACACCATGTACGAGTCCTAACATTTAACAACAACAAAACAACAGCGATGACATAAAGGCAACTAAAATGAAAAGCTTCCAACAAAAAAGGGAAATTCCATTGCATGTTAATTTGCTGTTGAAATAAGTACAAATGAAAAGGAAAATATTATTTTCATAACGCCTTATATATGTACTGTTATATTATATATCGTATGTGTATAACTGTGTCCTTGCGCACACCCTTTCTGGGCTTTCAGTGCGGCAGCAGAACAAGCACCAGTGATTGCATGCTCGCCGCCAGTAGCGTTGGCGGTGTGTCAGCAGTGACGGTGGCACGTAAATGTCCATAATTCATAAAGGCCACCTATGCGACTTACATAACCACACTACGAGCACACACACACACATACTCACAGGCGAGTATTTATAGAAATGTGTTTAGCACAATGCTTGCCTAATCCATCTTTTGCTCGCCGCTCGCTTGCAAACGGCAAACCACTTCACATTTCATTCATTTGCGCCCATTAAAACACCAGCCGTCTATTTAAGTTATGTGACAACTACAACAATAAAAAAACGATGTATGTATGTATGTAAGAATCGTATGCTTATCTGCTGGAAATCTCTAAAGCGCAAGTTGCGCTCAACTCGCAAGCACCAACGCGATTAGTAGTTGCCACAGTTGAAGTTGTAATTTTGTTGTCGACGGCCTTATAAGCTGGCAACATGCGAAATTTGTGTAGGACAGGCGATCACAGCTATTTGTGGTAATGCAGTGAGACATTCTCTAAAGTAAAACGCAAAAACAAACAAAAAATATTTTAAATGACATGAAGCTTTTGTGTAAGTGTGTCCAAAGCAATGAGGCTAACAATACAACTTTTTTAAACAAATTACATAAGACTACAACAACTATTTGATATATTCATGCCAACTTAAAATTAGATCGACATTTTTTGGTTTTAAGAACCCTATCATTGTAAGCTTTTATAATATTCTTTATATGAGATGTGTTCAAAAAATAACGGGAATCCTTAAAATTTTAAAAATTAAATTTCCCTTTATTTTTTGAATACAAAATCAGAAAATCTACAAAATTTAAAAAAAAATAAAATTCCCGTTATTTTTTGAACACAATTCGGGAATTTCCAAACATTACAAAAATAAAATTAAAACTTTCATTGCTTTTTGAACACAAATCGAGAATCTCCAAACTTTACAAAAACAACAAAACCCGTTATTTTTTGAATACACCCTGTATATGCCAGGACTCAGTGGTTTTAAGATAAATACTGCGATATTGAACTTCGAGATCTCAAATACATCAGCGAAGATATTTTAAATACTTGAAGAAGAAGTTCTGGCATATGAACCAAGCATTAAGTAGGACTTGGAGTGTCATGAATTGGAACCCTGTTAGCTAAATATCTAAAAATAAAAACTTTTTGCCTCCCTGAAAGTCAAGCAAGCATATTCAAGCGACATAGAAATGACTCTAAGCTACCAAACACTTTATATGAACAATTTGAACATCCAAGCAAGGTGTAAATTTTAATTTCAAGAACGCAATAAAATATTATTATTCGCGTGTATGAATTAACTCAATTAAGATTGTATGGCGGTAACCTTAATATTAGCTTGAAATAATTAAAAACAAATTCCAGAATATTTTGCATTGCGACCAGAACTAACAAAAAAACTAAAAAAAACAAATATTTTTTCATTAAAATTAAAATTAAAAAATTCAAATTAAAGTCACAACTCTCCTGCTACCCTATTTAAAATACTACGAAGTGGTACATTAAAATATGGCATAAGCATATACTTAACGGTTATAACTGTAACTTGGCAATAAACGAATGTGATAATATTTTTTAAAAGCATTTATTTTTTTTTGTATTCATTTCGCCGCTCTCCTTCATATATGTTAATTAACTTTGGCGCTTTGTGCCAATTCTCAACACAGAAATTTAATAGCGTCCATGGCTGTTGGTTGTTGCACGAAAACACTCACCTCCTTTACAACCCATAAATGCGCTCGTAAAAGCAGGCAGTAGCTGTGCGCATACGTATCACATGTGCCGGCGCGCATTTTCACTTTTCGTTTTTAATTGAAATAATATATTTAATAACAGAGCAGACGAGCGGACAACGTCGCTCGCACAGTGCGTTCCTTAGCGCGCCTTAAAGAGTTTGCGAGCTGATTATCCTTCGCCAACACACACTTGCATGTGCGTCTGTGTTCATATTTAAATGCGCTCGTGCATCTGTAGCAGTTGTACGGCAGTAGCAATGCGTCTTCTCCTCGTTCAATCGGTCGCGTTCGGCACCTCCGCGCTTGCACCGTGCACTTGCAACGCCTCGTTGGTGCGAGTATGCAGCGGCAACGCTGTTGTGACGGCGCGTGTTGCCAGCGCCCATTCGCGCCAGAAATATGATAAATTTTCATGTTTATTGCGCACGATTCTTAGCCTCAAAGTTAAATGCGCCGACCTGTAATTTGGCAACGAATTCCGCGCCGCAGCGCGTCCAGCAAGCCTGCCGAGTGCGAGGCGCGTAATTCGCTCACATTACCTGCCGGCAACACCACCGACCAGCGACCCGACACGACAACGGCAGCAACACTGCTGGACTTAATTTGCCCAAAGTGCTGGCTATAAACTGAAAAGGTGTGTAAAAAATGCAAAAAGGTGGCAAAACACTGTACGCGGCCGACACATGAAACGCGCGAAGAATGGAGGTGAGGAAAATGGAATTTAAGCATTTAAAAGCGGCGGAGGGAGCGGCGTAGAGTACTTGGAAGGGGCATGAACGCATAATGAGTGCATTTAAGTAAATTTTTGTATATATAAATATCTGTAAACAATAACAGTATGCGGAAATTATATTCCATATCGATACTGAAAGTGATTTGTAACAATTTAATGTCTTTATATCTTGAAAAGCATGTAAATGCACTCGGCTAAAACTCGTTATTTGAAATGAAAATAAAAATTAAAAACAAAAAGTGTTACTTGTAAACCATTTAAGCAACCCTGTAGTATCCGAATGAGTTACAAAACACGCCAGATGCTGTTGTGTAAGATCACTTTAATGTGAATTTGCCTCAGGACCTACGCCATGCAACAAGTAAAGTAGCTCGCTATCGACTCTTACTGTCCATTTGACAACAGCGACAGTTGTAAATGAGTAGATTGGCACAAACAAGTCAACTCAATTCAACAGACGTGTAATACTTAATTTGCAAAGACATTCAAAATTGTCCGACAATGGAATTTTGCACGCAACTTGAACCCAACTATCTCTTAATTCTTCAGCAGAGAAGTGAATACAAAGGCTTGAATGCATATAAATAGGCTACTCAAGTACGCAGCTGACATGTTTTGTTGATTTTCATACTAAATTGGAATACTCATAAAGATGATAATATAGAAAACCTATTAGACGTTATAACCAACTGTTGTAAACTCAAGTTTTCAGAATTTTTTTTGGAAAAAAAATTAAAAATGGATATGAATAGTTTTATATGTTTCACATCAGGCAAGGCTCTGACCGAAATATTGGTGATATTATATTTGGGCAAATAGCTTATGAATTGTTTTAAAAATAAATAAAATTCTTTAGATATTACATGAAAACTTCACAGAGTTCCGAGAACTGATTTTCAAAATCGAAAAACAAGTTGCTCGCTTAAGTCTTTTGTTTGGCAGTAAAGTTTATTTCATTTTAATAACTCACACCTATAGATGATGTAAAGCGCTTTATTGCTATTTCAGAGTCACAGTTCCAACCGTAGTTGTTGTTATTGTGCATTAGAATACATAAATTTACCTCGAAAAACCATTTTCGAACATAAATTATGGGATTTTCGACATTTCGTTACAGAAGAAATTAAAATTTTATCACTTCGCCGCTTTTAATTATTAACAATAAAAATATTTTTCCAACATTTTTAACCTTTTTTTCTCAAATTTCTCTTGCAGATTACATTTGCCGCGCACGATTGGTTACACAGCCACAAGTGTACATATGTAATGGCGTGTTGTGTGCATGCCTGCAGCATTCAACGGCTGACTTTTTATTATGTGGCATCCACAAATCATTTCATTGTTCGCCAGTAAGGTGTCACATTTTATTGCGCGCGCTCCACAATGCCCACGGCGCGCTCAAACAACAACAGACACACACATCAGCCAGATATCCGCATCTGCATGTTTGATTGATCACGCTGGCTATCGGACATAATTTGGTGGATTTGAGGCCTTCGAAAAATATTATATCTCGAACAAACGAGTGCTGCGAGCCGAATTTCGAGACACCATACACACATGTGCATACACATTCAATGTATTGAGGTTCGAAAATGTATTTAATAAATTTTTACTGCGCCTCAAGAAATGACTTTTATTATTGACTGCATAAAAGGTGAAAACACAAATCTTTCAAATCTAATAAAGCAAACCCCATGCGAATGCGCGTATGTGTGACTTTGTGACTTTGTGTAGAAAGGACAACTTGTTGCATTCAAAGCTGGGTTTTTATGTGACGCTCGCTTGTTAAGGTCTGCATTCACAAATTGTGGCGTTTCTTTGTTTGTGTCTTTCAGGTTTTTATCGCCCACATTTTGTTGCGGCGATCGCCTCTCACTCGATGCCGTACACCGCTACTCAACTCGCTGGATTGATTGATCATTAATCATAATTTTCGAAGCGATCAACAGTTTTGTACGCGTAAGCTTAAGATTTTTATGATTTCTATATGTATAGCGACTCGAATATTTTCACACCTCGCAAACAATGCAGTCACGGATTTATGGTTTTTTTCTATGCGCTAGCCAACGATCGTGGGGGGCTGGCAATGCCCCAGCATTTACCAGCGCTCTCGTTCTCTAAGCGCGTATAACAATAGTTTCGAAAGGTCTTTGTTATTTTGGCACCTAAATGGTGTGTACTCGTATGTGTGCACACAACAAATGTCTAATATCTAAATTTTCTATCGAATTATGACTTATCATAACTGCGCCCGATGATCGATGATCGACCGATCACTCGCTGTTCATGCAATGACTCATGAGGATACAGCGCAGAGACGGCGTTGAAATGCTCACCTAACATCGTAGTTATTGTTGCAAATAGCGCGTAATTGACACTTTATTGGCGTTGAGAGCGTGAATTAGCAGAGCAAATTGAGAAATTTATACGAAGTCACAATTGATCATGCGATTTTGCACTTCAATTGATCTTCAAATATTTAAAAACAGTTATTTTTGGTATGAAAACAAATTGAAATAAGTATGTTGCAGCAAAGAGTGTTCTTAGTAGCAACTAATCACTCCCGTTTCTCATTTACAAACAAGCTTAATTTCATCACTTGAACGATTTCTTAGCATTGCATGCAGTTAATGATCTGCAACATTTTTTTCGAATCTATGTTTGTTACCCAGTTGACACTGACGCCCATACTGACAACTTCATTAATAAATATTTTGTTTATTTGACATTCTCAACAATTTCAGAAATACATAAATATTAGTTTTCTGTTTCAAGCAGCATCTCAACAAGCATGCAACACAGTCTTCTAGCCACTTTTAACACCCCTTAACCCGCTATGTTTCCTCATAAAGCTTACAGTTGTTGTTGGCCTGTCAACTCGCTTCGCGCTGACAAGTGATCTTGCTTATGATTTCTGACAGCCAACAACTGACATTCGTTTGTCGTTCGCTGGAAAACTCTTGAACCTCACACAAATACACACATACACCCTCATTCGTATTCTAATTAATGATGTTGATTTCACTGTCTGCATCGCGTATCGTCATTTCTATGAATTTGTTGATAGGCATCTTCACCATAATGAACTTATGAAAAATGCATAAGCAATTAAGCGAGTCGTTCGGATATTTTTTAGGTTTATTAGTTTTCGACTCTCAGCATTTAAATCACATATTTCTGTGGTATTTATCATTTCACATATGATTTTATGATTTTTTAATGACAAAGCTAATGTAGGTACCAACGAGTTTTATTCCAAATATCGCAGCACCGAATGATATAGAGCTCATGCAGGTCTCCACTGCAAATCATATCAGTAGCTTACTGTTTTTCGCGACCGAATATCTATTACTCATACTCAGTTTTGAAACATTTTAAACAAATATACCGAATACTATCTATTTTCAATAGAAATTGCCTTATTTCTATCATATCCATCAAATCTACCTCTGCCATTTGCTAACAACAAAGAACAATTACTTTCCCATGACCTATACACAGAGCCAATTTCTATCTAATAAAATACTATTTTGTAATTCATATGTAGCGTTGATTTTCTCCACCCCACAATGGAAGACAAGACAACAGCGCACACCGCCCAACAAATGATATGGCTCATTTACAGGGCACGTGTTTCGCCCATTATGACCGCAAAGGAATGCTAATCGACGCAAAGAGCGACACTGACAGCCGTGAAAATCGGATGCCGAAAATTGAAAGCATTTTTTATCATTTCAGTAATATCCATGACAGAGCTGAAGACAATGTGACACACGTGGCCACAAAGCCGCTGCTAATAATGAAGGCGGCCACAAACGGGGGGGTTGTGGAAGCGAAAACTGAAGAGAATGGGAGAGAGAAAGAGAGAAAAGGAAAACATTTGTCGCACTTGCATTTTCACTAAAAACCGTTTGCGATAATAGATTTAACAAGAAACCCGTAAAATTTATCACTTTTTACCAAACCGTGAAATCTATTTCAGACAAATTATTCGAAGAGCATATTTATACTTTATTAGTCTTAGTTAGTCTACGGCCCACCCACCTTGCCTGTGGTTTTATTTTTTTTTTTGCTCGACGTCAGCACACAAAACTTACTTTTCGGAAGCACAGCGTGTCGAGAATGTGGGAGCTGAACGATCCGTAATGAGAACTTTCAACGGAATTACCGCTGACGCCGTTATTTATGATAACGATAAATCTTTTGTCAACCGATTTGGGTGGTTTGAAGTTCACTGACACGGGCAAACAGTCCAAAATTCGTTTCAAAGAATCTGAACTGACGCCAAGTTTGCAGCCGGATCCGCAATCACGGGCAATACGCCTTCGTTCGACTGACTGGCGGATCGCAGCGCTCGATCGCGTGTGCGTGTGGTCCAATTAAACGCGAAAAACTTTAACGGCAGCCAATGTGTGAATGATGCGTGAAATGTGCCACACCAATCACCAAAACACACACACACGAACACATGCATCCAATGGCATATAAGTCTCCGAATCTCCTCCCCATACACGCCCCAATTGTCGGTCGCTTGATGGGCCCACACGCGCAGCTGAATGCAGAGGGCAAAAGTTGAGCGCCTCGCATGTTGTCGCTTGTTGCACCGTCGCCACCGTTGGTGAATGCCGCCGAAAGTGTTGAATGACGCGCATCGACGACAAACAAAATCCGGCAACAACCGTCGCATCAGCGCAACATAGTACAAACGCCAAATTAAGTGGGGATTTTCATATCAAAGCAGCGCTGTTGCTCGACGGCGCTCATTTGCAGCAAAGCCGATTAATTGAAACAAGTGTTTGCCGCACTGTCACAGTGTCACACCGAAGCAGCCACTTTCGTTGCACTTCATCAGCTGCATAACAACAAAACCAGCAATAACCACAACAACAAGAGCAATAGCAGCATCAGCACATATGCCAACACCAAGTGAAGCGCTGAGAGTGCCACATGCGGCACGCACATATTTTATTGCAATTCAAGCGTTTGGCGTTAATTAAGACAAAATCAGGCGAATTTTTGTCACGTCGTCAGCGTGTGCGGATGGTGTGCAGCGCCCCCCGACTATGCGAAGTATGGCATGCAGACGCAGCGCTCACGGCGCCCTTTCCTTTTCATTAGCGCGGAGTTATGTGATTAATCGTATTTGTGGGCTTAGTGAGCTTAACGGAATAACAGCAAACAAAAAAATGTATATAGAATAAAGACGAAAAATAAATTTTATTTTATTATTTTTGATGGATCCCAATCGCCCTTGAAAATTATACTTATAGACCCTACCTTTTTCGCATATCATCTCTAAGGTTTCGGAACATATCAAAGTAAATATCTTAAGATTCCAAGATTTCCACTGCCATTTCCAAGCGAACCCGAACATTGTTCAATAAAATCTGGCGAAATAAAATGTCTTCGCTGACATTTTGTAGCCTCTTATTACTTTGGATACACCTCGTTGAACAATAAGTCAAAATAGTAACAACTAATCTTAGAGGCGTCTGTTGAGGAAGATGAAAATAAAGACAATATACCTACAAGTATTTAATGGTGGCGCATTAGTCAAATGAGCCTCAACCCTGATGCGCTGATGATGAGCTGGCTGTCTATGCAAGCAACCAACACATACCCACGTGGCCCCAACAACATATATTGTCTGTCGCACTTCGCATGTTGCACGGCGTCAAGCATTTCAGCGCTTTGAGCGCTCGTGCCAAACAATGCGCTGACGAATGAAATTGCTGCCGTTTCATCTCGAAATTATTTTCGCTTTTCGTTGTTTTCGTCGCCAATTTATTGTTGTTTATTTATGGTTGTTGTTAGCGAAAAGATCAAAGCCGTGGGCTCCACTCTTTGTTTTTTTGGCTGCCAGCTGTTGCCACATCAGCGCTTTCGCCGCACTCGACTGCAAATGTGGCATTTTGTAAATATGTTGCATTTTAGCGCTTTGCTCAAGCGTTTCACCTCCTGGCACACTGCACATAGAGAAGCTCTTGCTCTTGCCCCAACACACACACACACTATCATCCGAACAGCGACAGCAAGATGCCGCATTTAATTTGTACAAATTAAATTAATATTAATTATGTGGTCAATTTGAAATTATACTTACTACACACACACACACACACACGCTCGGATGGTCAAGTAAATGCGCAAGTACTCAATTCAAATTCACCGCAACGAAACCACAAAATTACAGTCCACTCACACTTGACAAATTGACAAAAGCATAAGTGGGCTAAATAAAGGTGCGCTTGACCGACACTTGAGGGCTTCCATCATTTGACAAGACTGTCAGTAGCGCTCTAAATGGCACAGACACACAAAGTACCCATTTACTTGAAGCTTACACACATACGCATCTCTCTAGTTACCCTGAGTGCCAATTGTCCTTGCACAAATACAACGAAAGCGCCCCCGGACCACCCCATACACATTGACAGCAGCACACTTCAGGCCATCGAAGATGCGGTCAAAGCAGCAGCTGACACTCTGCCCATTCCACTAAGGACTCAAGTATATTCAAGGCATGCCTTTTCCGATTGTACATGAATGTGTGCTTGTTTATGTTCGACTTTCTTGTAAGAAATGCACCAGTGCGTTGCCAGTGTGCTGTTGTAATAATGTTGCAAGTTTGTTTGCGAACGCATTGTTGTTGTGTCTTGTGCTTCTTCGAAGAAATGTCAAAATCTTGAACATTGATTATCTGGAGACATTTTCAGCAATTAGCAAATCAACTGGACTGCGGTCTGTGGTAGTCATTTGTCAACTTGAGTAGCAAGTGAAAGCAGTTTGTGTGCGCACCAAGAAATGTGCAGATTATTGCTGGTTGGAAGAAGAAAATAATTCCATGATTTTTGATGAATCAAAATGGATACTCGCCATTACAATGTCGAATCGATTACAATCAACCAAAGGTATTGCCAGACTCTTAGTTTCACGTGAATCCTCATGTGAGGTTATGACTCACAAAATGTAAATCTGAGATCACGTGATACCTCAAAATGTAGACAAACTTGACCTAATATTAGATCCAAAATTAAAAAAAAATTGTGCCTTACGTGATCCCTCAATATGCCCACCTACCCCATTTTACGTTAACTCCCTCTTCCCTATTATAAACAAACCTGACTCCACATAACGACTTATAGTGTAAACAAACTTAACATCACGTCACCCCCATCAAAATTAAATTATCTTGTCCTCACATGATCCCTAAAATCATAAACAAATGAATGAATCATCACAACATAAGAACTTACTTAACATATAAACCCGGTCCGTGTGACCTCGGTAAATGCAAACAAACCTGATACCACGTCACCCCTGAATATATAAACAGAACTAACTTTAACTGACCCGTCATAATGAAAAAAAATCCAAACTTCAATCCTGGAGAAAAATGTAAACAAAACTCTGACAAACCTGGTCTCATTTGGCTCCCAAGGTATAAACAATCGTGACCCTTCAAAATATTAACACACCCCTACCAAAGGTCATTGACCCCAAATCAAAATGTAAACAAACCCCTGTCATAGGTCACTGACCCCGACCAAAACGTAAAGAAACCCCTGTCAAAGGTCATTGACCCCGGCCAAAGGTTTGTTTACATTTTGGGCATCACGTGATTTCAGGTTTGTTTACCTTTTGGGCATCACGTGATGTCATGTTTGTTTACATTTGGGCATCACGTGATATCAGGTTTGTTTACCTTTTGGACATCACGTGATGTTATGTTTGTTTACATTTGGGCATCACGTGATGTCAGGTTTGTTTACATTTGGGGATCACGTGACTTCAGATTGTTTACATTTGGAGATCACGTGATGTCAGGTTTGCTTACATTTGGGGATCACGTGACGTCAGGTTAGTTTACATTTGGAGATCACGTGATATCATGTTTGTTTACATATGGGTATCACGTGATGTCAGGTTTATTTACATTTGAACATCACGTGATGTCAGGTTTGTTTACATTTGGAGATCACGTGATGTCAGGTTTGTTTACATTTGGGTATCACGTGATGATGAGGTCAGACTTATTTGTATTATAAGGATTCACGTGACATAACGGTTATTCATTTTGAGGGATCACGTAACAACAGGTTGGTTTATATTTACGGAAATCAGGTTTATTAATGTTTTGAGGTTTTAGATTAGTTGAAGTTTGTTGTTTTGTTGTTTTTGGCAAAATTGGTTACAAGATTAATCGATATTGGTTATATTGCGATTAGTTGCGTGGGGTCAGATTTATTTACAATTCTAAGGATCATGTGAAGTCATGCTGGTGTGTTTACATCAAGAAGATTCGCGTTTTTCATGTGGGTTTCCATTGCATAAGAGTTTCACTGAAAGAGTCAGAAAGCTTGCACACGTTTGAAAATCGACTTCTTCTCCAAAGGTTGATCAAAGAACCTACAAAAATATTGCAGTTATTGTTAGTATTTTAAGAAAGACTTGAACAAAAGTCGCTTGATTTACCCCTCTTAAATAACCAAAATAATTCCTAGTTTTTCTCATTTGACAATGAAGTTTTAATTTGAAGATTTAAATTCACCGTTATATTACTTGTTCGTATACATGTGTGTATGTATGTATGTATTTGTTCACAAACAGCATCTGTTCGAATGCGAACTGTTGTTAAAGAGCTGCCCCCAAGGATGTGTACTCATTTCACACCTCATTTAATATTAGCATACGCGTTTGTCAGCCTAGAAATATGCTAAGTGAGTTGAAATGGAAAAAATCCACTTAGTTAGGTAAATGAGACATTCAACAGACTTGACTTCTTGTCACTTTAATTTAATTTTTCGTAATTTATATACACGATTTTTTCAACGCTCTCAATGCCATGATTTATGTGTGCACATCTTAGGCGACAGATTCCCAAAAGGACTTCAAACACACACACACACTTGAGCGATTGGAAGGACAATTGCTGCTGTTGTTCGACTTGTTTTTGTTGTCACTTCCAGTTGACTGATTTTGTTACGATTACTTTGACTCTATCTTTTTTTTGTATTTGATTTGAGAATTACGAAGTGTTAACAAGGCTTTGCTTTTGTAGAGAGCAACGCAGGACAATGCTGCCGCTGTGGCGATGTGTGAGTGTAGCGTGTATACTGGTAGGCAGCAAACAAATGTAAATTTATCAAATTGTGGCATAATGAAGTGGCATCGTCAGACTGGGCGTGATTGCTGTGATGGCAAGCGGGCGCTAAGGGAAATGGCGCATATGTTAATTTTCACCCAGCAGTCTGTTTGTGCGCGCAAGTGGCAAGTATCATTCAATTTTGTAAATATACGTATATTTATATTTATTTATACATATTATTAGCGCTCGTTTCGATTCGACGCTTGCTCAGCGCTTAATGATGGCACAATGCAACAAAGCTAAGTACAACAACATATATGTATGTATATGTGCCGCCCTTTGTGCACTCACTATCTGTATATGTAGTTATGTATATGTGTGAGGAGTTTTACAACTTGCCAACTTTTGTTGCAAATTAATAATTTAGTTTTAATGTGTCTTCTGCCCTAGCAAATGTTAATAATACAATTGACAACACGCGAAAGCATCATTAACAAAGCCGGCACAAACGACTAAAGCACATACACACACACTTGCAAGCAGTTATGAGTGTCATATCACATGAAATAAAAACAAAAACAAAAACAAAATGCATAGTCGCTTCCGCAGCTCAGGAGGCAAATGACACCAGACGTCAGCAGTCGCAACATGTGCACCATCGAAGTGTTGTTGTTGCAAGTGTCAGCAATTGTTGTTGTATTTCACTTTGTGCATTCGTTTGTTTGTTTGTAGCCGAAAGCTACTTATCGACATTCACTTGCCAGCAGCGCCATTACGAACGTCCTTCGCCGCTCATACAAGTCGTCAATTAATCTACTTGCCGGCCTTTCAACATGTGTTCCGAAGACAGTTTCTCGCAGATATATTAATATTTAGCAGTTATTAATATGTAAATGCGGATATACACTCATACATACATACAAAGAGTATTGCTTGTGTGCGTGTTTCACGCTGCTGCTTTTCATTGCGAATAAATGTACAAAATTCTTTGGCGGCTCACATTTTCGCTTTGTAATTATTTGCCAACTAACTAATTCATGATTCATTTCAACGAATGTGGCATGAAGCCACCACATCTGTTTGTCTATCTGTCCATTTCTCGGGACGGGTTTTTTCGACAACAATCATATCACCATGCAATCAATTGGCCAAATCTTTTGTTTTGCTCTTTGCACTCCATTGTAATTGAATGTTTTGCCACGAACCCCGTTGTTTTGTGATGTGTTGAGTGGCTCGCATGCGCTTACAGACCGCTTCACTAACTTCGAATTTTGTTAATCTGTATAACAGAGTCTGGATTTCAAGTCCATTTAAAGGGAAAATAATAAAAGACAGTTGAATGAAATCATCATAATGACCTCATTATGATTTTCTCCCTAAGATTATCTTTTGTTTGGGGGTTCGATATGTTTTAGTATTGTAAATTAACCAATCGGACTTCGTCGGGAATTATAAGTCCTAAAATTGGCCATTCTTCTTAATATTCTCTTAGTTTCCGAAAGAGAAAAATGTATTAATCTTCGAATACAGAGACGAGTCGAACATATCTATAAGCCCCTAGAACATCCCACTTTCAGCTTAGGAGCAACCTAAAGACACTTGTCTACTTCTCTATTTATCCAATTCAGGATTTTCTCAAATCTCATTACTTGTAAAGAAATAATTTGTACCATCCATACAATATGATACAAGGATGTTTACATATATTTAAAAGTTAATGGATTAAATATATGTTCTCTTTCTTTCTACTCGATACATGATACATATGTTTACTATTTTAAATCAGCGGCTGAAAGGATACTCCAACAGTCTTTTTTGCACTACTATTCCACATGCTTAATGTTCTCCCAGTTAACCCGAAAATCTGATTTTCAACATGACTGACTTCGCCGCTATTGACTTTCGCTTACCACCACCACCGGCTTACTCACTGCTCGCGCATTGAACCTGATTTGCTTTGTTACGCAGTTAATGAGACCATAGATAACAAAATAAACTGTCAACTCGAACCCTAACAAATCAACTAAGTGCCAGCCTATACGAAAGGAAATCAGCAGATCCACCACCCAACGCCAGTCACAACAAAGAAAGCACAACACCAGCAGCATCAAACAAAGTGGCAATGAACAACAGTGGCTACAATGTGGCAAACAAAAACAACTACGGATATACTCGTATGGCTAGCGCCGCAATATCTCTATTTATTTACTGCGAGCCGAAGAAGAAGGGTAAAAATAATGTGCGAAATATCACAAGTTGGCACTATAACGCTGCCGACGGCGGCGAGTGTGGCCGTTGTGCGTGCTCAGCGTTGCACGTTCCGCGTTCCGCGTTGCGCATTGCTGGCGGGTCTTGCAGAGCGCCTCCGAAGCTGACGCAGTTACGCCGGATTAACAACCCTTTCGACGACGCACACAAGCGCGCAAACACACGTCCGTCTTCATGTGTGTGTGTATTTGCGTGTCGGCAGATTCATTGCGCTACGCACGAGAAGGCAAACCCCTTCCGTGCCCACCAATGCACCCTCCGTTCGCACGTCCGCGCTCGCGTCGCTGACTTGGTTGGCTGAGGAAATGAGCAATTTATAAAATTGTTCCGCTAAATAAATTAAAATTTTTGAAGTATTAGGCGTGAAATTGAGATTTTAAATTTGCCGATTTAAAGTATCGCAGCGACGCGTCGACTTAAAGTGTTTATCTCGGCGCGCAGAATTGGCGACTGCGAAAACATTGAAACGCCGGTTCAACTGTGAGTTGAAGAAGCTGCAAAAAGTACTGCGAAAGAAATTAATTACCAACGCCGACTCATTAAGAATTGTTTTTGCTCTGGCTGCTGACATGCAATCGACAGGCAGTGAAGATCATCATATCCGCTGCTCCATCTTCCCTCCGCGCCCCCCTGGAAATATGAAAGTTCGCCGCTTGTACTGATGGACCAATACCATGATGCCGATGCATGAGACATGGCATGCGAGTGGAATTAGCTGCTTGTAGCCGCAGGCAGGAGCTTCGAACACCAGCTAGAAACCTAATCAAACATTTTCTCACCTCGGCGGCAAGGCCGGCAGCTAATCGCTCATATACATATGTACATGCGTGCTATCACAGACAGACATATGTATAATCGGAATTGCCGCTATTGCATGCCTCAACCGGTGTCTGTGGTGGTGACTGGCAGTTAATAGTTGCATGTTCTTCCTTTGGCTCCTTTCCATTCCAATGCAGCCGAAGACCAAGAGGGGCGTTATTAGCGTTGAACGTTCTGTCGACCTACCAGACAATCTTCATTCTTTTGTTTTAACACCGCACTCCAGTTGATCTTCCGCCGCCACATCTTCTGTGCGCACCCTTCGAATTCCTCACCACATCTCTCCGATCGGCTTCTTGTTGTCTGCTATGAGCGCAATCGCCGTAAATCAACCTGTTGCCCTGCACACAAGATGACGACAGGCGATGGAGGCATCATCAGCGGTGCCATCAACATTGTCAAAATCACGATCAACAAAATGATCGTCACTTTTTGTTTGTATGATTACGCAGCGTTGTAAGAAGTGTAATAAAAATGTAAATGATACACCTAGTTATCTAGAGTCGCGCTAGTTGCATTTTTTAAGGTTATTTTAACAGCAGTGTAAATTAGATTCGAATAAAAGCCGAAATCAGAAACAAGGTTAATCGATTTTAAATCGATGCTACGATCCACTACGATCGACAGTGTCTATTTATACTTTTTAACGCGTTCTATCCCTCGGGTACCTGAGATTGCTGGTTAGGCGACCGTCTTGTGGCTTTTAATTAACTTTCTCCAACTAGAAGAGTGTTTATTTGATTAGTAGTAATTGTGGTTGTAAAATCATTTTATTGCACCTTGTTGCAGGTAAGTGGCATTTAATGGACCCACCACAAAGCAGAAGCGCAACGAGTGACATTTGAAGTCATTTTAAAAAAGTTTATAGCTTTTTAACTCTAAACATTTCGTCAGGAATTCCCACGAAATAACTTACTAATAGCCCACTTGATTACATATTTTCAATATTTCGAAACTTGAATTGATTGCTTTCTCCATAGATTTCACATGGAGTCAAAAATCTTCCAAGTGAATACTTTATAAATTTGCATACCAAATCAAACGGTAGATATGCTCCGTTCATTTCTTTCAAGCAGCCTTTGCTTCTTCGATAAAACGCCCCGCGGCAACAACCTTTCTGCTCGTCCTGAACAAATCATTTTCCACATCGTTTGCCATGCAGCTCGTAAATAATCCCGCTGGCAGGGCGCTCGAACAAAATCAACAACGTAGAGCGCCTCTTCTGCCAGCCAGCCACACATACCCGCAACACATGTCTCGCAAACTGGAATGATTTATTTGCTCGCTTCTTGGCTGGTGTTCCGTTTGAATGACATTTGCGTCTCATTGCATTTGCATTGCTGTAAATTCACTACTTGCCACTTTCGCAACTTAAAGAGGCGCAATAATTGCACAAGAGTACACAGCAAGAAGAAAAGAAGTAGCTGTATAGTCTACAAGCCAACCAGGCAGGCAACCAGCCGACAAGATCGCACACCCAACTCGTTGAAGATCAAGCAGAGGAAGAACTCAGGGTGCGAATGTGGAGGGGATCCACTTTATTGATACTTTCTTCTTAGTTCGGGCTCATGTGAAATGATGAATGGCAAGCGGAAGAAGTGCTACACATGTTGTAAGCGCACAGAACTACTTTCACAGTGCGATATTAATTTGCTAATTTACATGAAAACGAATATTTACGCTTTGAAAAAAGTCAATAAGAACTCATAAAACGCGTCAATTCTTATTACACTTTCATTTGCTTAAGTAGTAATCGTACTACTCGAACTCCGAATAATGCCCAGCCCTACTCTTCAACATAGTTGTTACAGTCAAGGTGTCAAATTGACAGACGACACTTTTGTCAGTCACATTAGTCATTTATTTTAATGGCAAGCGAACGCAGTGTCAATCTCAGTTGTCTAAGCTACGCACTCTATTCCACAGCGTCACCCCAAATGGGTGTATATTTCACTCAGTCAGCTTGAAAAGATTTCGCAAGACATTTTTATTTGTCATAATTGTCACTGGTGTCAAGGGAAGTGACAGTTGCTAAATAGTTGCAAGCAATTGCTGTGCTATTTCGGTCTTCTGTGTGCTCCCGACTGCCTCAGTTAGTCGTACTAGGCATTCGGCAGCATCTAAGAGAACTGATAATTATAATTTCTACAGGCAATATTTCACGAGAATAGCTTTGCATATGGGTATAAAATGAGTGGCGCCCCTGGAGAAAATAACATTCAGAAGAAGATATGTTCGAACGGAACTGAGCATTATTATCTTGTTCCCAGAGGAGCACGATGACTTTACCCATACTTTCTCACCTTTAACCCAAAAATTTCTTCTACAAAGTATTTCATTGAGGTTGCCAGAACTTCAATGCCTTAACCCCTACGTAAAATGTACCGCTTAATGTAAATAAAAGTTGAAAAGAATGAAATCAGCTCGAGGCTGCTCGCATGCTTTCGTTGGCAGTCCATTTCACCGGAACAAAATTTATGAGCAACGCTTAAACGCTGTACAAACTTTGCATTGTTGCAACTGGCTTATTAACACAGGCCAGCAACATTCTCCGCCCCAGCCAGGGCGTCATACAAACTCTTAAGATAACTTTTATTTTTATTTATTTGACCCGAAAACAGCTTTCATATAAAGCACTCAACTGTCCAACTTGTGGTCAACAGTTGGTGTTTTGGAATAACCGAACCTTTTTAAACCAAGAGCTGATCTTCAGCTAGTCCGTTGGCAGTAAGCGAGAGTTATGACCGCACATTAATACGCTGTCAACACACTCATTTGTAGTAAACAGCTAAGCCGCGGAGCGAGGGCTTAAATGTTGGACAGTCAAAAACTCGATGTGCTTAGTACTGAAGCAGCGCTGGATCTGCGAAGCTCCAAATAAAAGGGATCGTGCCAGTGGTCAAATATTCGGCTTATTCAGGCATTTGCATTTGCATATAGTCCGATACAGAATGTAAAGGCACATCTACTTCGGTTGTTCATACAGGCTTGTATTGAAACTTTGTGCTCCCAACCACTAATGATCGCTCATAACTTTCGCGCACAAATCATTTGACATTTTTATACTCTCGCAACAGAGTTGCTAAGAGAGTATTATAGTTTTGTTCACATAACGGTTGTTTGTAACACCCAAAACTAAACGAGTTAGATATAGGGTTATATATACCAAAGTGATCAGGGTGAAGAGTGGAGTTCAAATCCGAATGTCTGTCTGTCCGTCCGTCCGTCCGTCCGTCTGTGCAAGCTGTAACTTGAGTAAAAATTAAGATATCTTGATGAAACTTGGCACACTTATTTCTTGGCACCATAGGAAGGTTGCTTTCGTAAATGAGCAAAATCGGACCACTGCCACGACCTCAGGAACTACTCGACCGATTTCAATGAAACTTGGTTTGTAATAGTTTCCTTACATCCTAATGATATGTTGTGAAAATAGGCCAAATCGCTTCACAACCACGCCTACTTCCTATATACCAGAACTTTGAAGACGATCTGAATCGTTTACATTACAATATATAAAGTAAGCACTAGTGAAGATATCGGTGCAGAACTTTGCACAAATACTATGTTTATAGTGGGGCAGCCCCATTCTAAAAATCGCCGAAATCGGACCATAGGTTTTTAAGGCCCCATATATCGAACACGAGGACCTCGGTGCTTCTAACCTAATATTATGGTTTCCCACATTCAATGGACTTTATACAATATATATGACGAATATGTGGGTCAAATTGTGTATTACATAACATAAATAAAGTTAAATATATAAATTGCGAGAGTATAAAATGTTCGGTTACACCCGAACTTAGCCCTTCCTTACTTGTTATATATGTGTATTCTACCACTGTTCTGCTTCGAAACTCACGTTCTTTACGGACTTCGAAAGCATCATAAAACCACTGCAACTGCTGTTGCAAGTGTTGATGGGCTTAACTGTTTGCCCCTGTCGCGTTATTATTGATTAGCTCTGGCTTTTTGCACTTGTTTGCTTGTTATATGGACAACCATTTGGGCCATTGGTACCTACGCATGCCGTTTGCTTTATTGACTGTTTGGCTTTATTTATTTTTGCGCATTTTGCTAATTTTGCAAATTTTTAAAGATTTTGACTTTGTTTGCCTGCGTTGTTCTTACGCTGCCTTCTTCTGTTTCTTGTTGTCTGTTCAAGTGATTGTTGCAGCTTATGACAGTCACAGCAGGTGGCTAAGACCCTGCTCCAACAGTCTGTTTCATATTTTCTTATACAGTCAACTGTCACTGGTTGGCATCGTTGGCGCTTCGCTGTTGGTTTTGGCTGCCTACCTGCTTTCTGTTGATCAATTTCCGATTTTGACATTTGCTGTTTGTTTGCATATTTCATTTTTATACCAAAAAGGATTTAAAGTGGGATATGGTAGTGATCAAGATCACGGATCAAAGCTTTAATCAATGAATTCTGGATTTGGTTACAAATGAATGTCATGTACGAATAAGAACAACATAGAAGATAAGCAAAAATACTCAGATCCTTTTCTAGCACTATTTATAAATACTACTGGGCTTTCCTCAGACCTAATAATCAACCGAAAGCATTTCAAAAACTGTGTTCTCTTCGCCAAGTAATAAACCAAACTCACTTTTGCTCAAGTTCCACCTCTATACTTTCACCTATGTATGCTCCTGTCACCATAATAAAATCATCAAAATGCAGACGACGTCCCCTAACCTATAACCGACTTTAAGGTGCTACACATCACTGTCGCCGACTCAAATCAGTTGCACACAAGCACACTCCTCTCGTGTACGGTCACTTCGTGTTCGATGCAACTGCCACCACATACGAGTAAATACTTTTCAGCCGATCGCCGCTGGCAACGTTCAACGCAGGAACTAAATATTTAATTCAACAACAAATTCATTTGCAACACTTTGGCTACCAGACGTTGCACACATACTGCGCTGTACAAATGGCTGTGTGTGTGTGAGTGTCGGCTAGTCGCTGTCTTAGTAGCTTAAAGCTTTGTTGAGTCGCTGCGTCGCTGCGTCGCACGTCATTTCGTCAAAATTGCCAACATGCCAGAGATTACCAACTGTCAGTCGAGTGTCATGCTTGTGGAACATACGTCATCCAAAGTGTTGAGCTAATTTAACAGCTGTTGATAAAACAAAAACAACACGCAAATGTTGCAACAAACACTTGTTGTTGTACGCTCAGTTGCGTTTGGCGTATTTCTTGAGATCGAGTGAGCAAACTGTCTCGAGAAGTTGGAATATATACAAATAGAAATAATAACAACAACAACAACAACAACAGCAACGACGCAATTAAAATATTTCAAGCGCTCGCAACATTGCCACTGTCAGTGCCATGGCAGCGTTTCGGGCAGCAGCAGCAGCACCACCACCAACAGCAATAGCAACAACAATTATAATAAAATTATTGCAACACAATTAACTGCACATTAAAAACATAATTATCGCATTGCAACGACCGCCCGGACGCTGTTGCCCGTCGGCTGTCGGCAGCCAGCATTCGCCAGCATTGTTGTAGCGTGTTCGTTTTGTTGTTGTAGTAACCGCTACTGCTGCACTCTGCTGCCATTCTTGCAGCGGCAATTGCAATTTGTTGCACGATCATGTCTTTGGCGATCGCGTTCATGGCCAACCGCCTCGGCAGCGCGGCAACGGCACCACGCGATCGCACATTTCTATTTGTATGCAGTTGGATCTGTTTGAGTGCGCATGTAATACACATGTCTCGCGATATGAGCGCACATATGTAAGGCAAGTATCCAGCGCGCTGATCGTGGCGGCGATCGTGTTGTAATTAGAAATTGTTGTGCATAATTGGCATTGTAAATGAAACGTGCGCAAGCAGGCAGGCAGTCAGTAGAAACAGCAAATGTTACCGAGTCACTAATGCAGGCCGCTAGAAGCTGAGATTCTACGTAGGCTGCAATGTTCACTGCGTTGCGGAAGTCAACAATTCTGTTCCGTGTTACAAACACTTTGCATGACATTAAAATACATACAGACACATTTGCAAATGCAAATGAAAAGTGTATTCAATGTGACAATAATAGCCGAAGCATCACTGGGTAATAACCGAATTAAAATTATAGAATTATAGAACATGGGCAACATGGGTGACATGTCGCCCTTAAATGAGTTCACGATCATCTCAAACTAGAACCAAAGTAACTGCACTGCCAGTACTGTTTACATGCCCATTTGAATGGATGATAGTATGATACTCGGGTCCAACGATAGGTCTCCTAGTACCACAAGTTTCAATTATTTGATTAAAAAGAGAAAAATTTTTCGTATTAGGCCAATATTAGCCTGTTTAGTCCAATATATATAGATGACCGATTTCAGTCAGTTCCAAAATAATAGCACTTTAGATTCCTTATTATAACCTTATAAATAAACTCCGCGAAGTTATGATCCATATACAAACACGCCATTATGTGTGTTCCCATTCATGTTTCCTGTCCACTCTTGCTGCTGGTGTTCGGCTTGTTCCCCATAAATTAAACATAATATTTCACTTTAGCGTGTATGGCTCGAGAGCGATCTTTATCTGGCCAAGTGCTTTGTTGTATCTCTAAACGATTTTTATGATGTGCCATGACGTTTCGTTACGTTCGTTATGTGTTCGTAAGTGTTCAACGCCGCCAAACGTGTTCGTTCTCAGTTGATAATTTAAGTATTTTACGACCCACTGAAACCGGCTGCAAACTATTTACACACAACCGAATACATACATACATATGTACATATTTACAAGATACTTGTGTAGCTTGGCTCAACGCTAGCTAAGCTGCCGTTGTTTTTGTTTTCGTATCGCATTAATAACGAAATTAAACGAACACGATTTTAAACGTTGATTTTACATTTTAATCGTCGTGTTTGGCCAACGCTATGCCAGCCAGCGCTCAGCTCATGAATGTCAAATTTCCACCTATCATGGATTCGTCTGCTCATTTCCGTTTGCTACTACACAACCGACCCGCTGCGGCAAACGAAGCGCTGGCTTCGGCTTCAAATTTCAAAATAATGAACGCTGTTATTGTAAATGCTCATGTTGATGGCCGTTGAATGATCATTTAATGAGCGTTTGATCATTTGATTTTAATGTCTGTGAGTATACCGCGAAGCTTATGGGTCTTTGGTGGTTTCTGGACAACAGAAATGAGGCTGCCAGACCGGCTGCGTATCGAGTATATTGTGTATAAAAACACTTCTTCGATAAGTTTGTTTCTGATTAGCGCATTCGTAATGGTTTTAATAGTAATCATTACACGTTTAAATTATTTGAGCGCTTCTAGAAGTTTAGGGGAGCTTTCCTCTCTTATATCTATGAAGTCCATGTATTGCTGTTATGCAAAAAATGGAGCGCTCTCCAAGATGATCGGATCGTTAATTAAGCCACAAGGTTTCAGCTAACATCGCAATTACTATAAGAGGCCTGTTCAAAAAATAACGGGAATTTTTGATATCAAATTAATTTCCGTTCACTAATTTTTCAATTAAATATGGCATCACTTAAAAAACTTTCAACGCCTTTTCTCAACTATCCATCTACCAAAGAATCAGCATGTAGCGCAAGTATGAGTCTAACCGAAAACAATGGCGCATAAAAAGAATACTTTGTTGAAATCATTAAAATCACATAGTTTATCGCCACCACCGGCATTCAGGCTACACAATCTCAGTGAAAATTGTCCAATTGATTTAATCCGTGCATTAAGTTTTCTGGCATAAGTTGCCGTTTGTCACGCTTAGATTTCAGTGCGCATAATGCCAGCTTTAGCCCCCCTGCCTCTGCGTCTTTTCACTGATTGACTGAATGTTGCCTGCCTCTTTTATACAATGAAATGCTGAAACTCGACACACATTTGAATGACAATGATGTCTTAAGACAGCATGACTGACTTTTTAAATAATCATTTAATTCTCCTGCCCTTTGTGTTCTCCCATTCCGTTGTAGACAATATTTTGACATTTTTAGTGATGCTGTCCACATCAAATGGACAATAGTTATTGACACCGCTTTGGTAACACACACACACTCATACCCACCCAAGGTACTTTTGTGTATTAATTTATTGTTGTATTTATAGCAATCTGTTCATATTTAATATTATACATATATGAACGATATTAATGAAGTGTGGCGTAAGGCAATATTTTGAATGTGTTTATTATTTAAAGTCACTATTAGAGGCAGGTGAGTGCTTCAGACATACACTAGCTTACTCTTTCCAAATTGGTTTATCAAAAGTAAGCTCAAAATTTATCGGAATGAAAAATTATTATTTTGAGGTTATCTGTAAAAAATATCAAAATATTGAATACATTACTTCGATTTAAGAAAAAATGTGCTAAATACTCTCAAGGTGATACTTTCAGTACTTAATTTGCTTAAGATGCGGCTTAAAACGGTACTAGCAGCCTTAATCTGCGGGATTATCGCATTTTGGTGGCGATCACTCATTAGCAATTCGCTTGCAAATAATGTCAATAGATGGATACAATTCACACACAACGCGCAATTAAGACGTCAAAAAGCACTAAAAAATCAGACAATATTGTAATGGCTTCACTGAGTCAAGCCATTGTCCACATAAAGTTGTTGAGGCTTCTGAATGAATGCTCGAATGAATGGCGTAAAAGTGGAATTTTTACTTTAATGAATGAAAATCGATTTGAATTTTGCTTTTTACTATGCAGAACTTTGTTACCGTTAAATAATTTTCTATAATAATAATAAGCGTATTAAGACATTAGGGGCACACTTAACTCGTTCTATACTCGTATAACTCAAAGCGACTTTCAAGCATACTTCTACACGGCTTATGCTAATTTTATGTGGAAACACAGTTTTGAAATTTCGCATTTAATATCGTTTCACTTTGTAACTGCTACATTTTTAATAATAGATAATCTTTAATAAAAGACGAAAAAGGTTTTTGCGCATTATCCTCTCAGCCGATTACAGTGTATATACTCGTACATATTTATAGCCCATATTTGTGCCTTTATGGCGAAAATAAATGTGCTGACATGGATCTACACAATTCGGCTTTCTATTTTTATGGCGCGCAACGCTCTCGCTCGTGAGCTTGACTAAACAGCAT
Organism: Zeugodacus tau; assembly: GCA_031772095.1. Classification (NCBI taxonomy): domain Eukaryota; kingdom Metazoa; phylum Arthropoda; class Insecta; order Diptera; family Tephritidae; genus Zeugodacus; species Zeugodacus tau. The sequence continues at coordinate 78,484,057 of CM062651.1, forward strand.
TTACAGGCATATGAAATAAAAAGCTTGGCAAGTAATAATTTGTTTTATGATATGAAAAATATTCCACAACAAAGCTGCCGAAATAAAATAAAAACGTGAAGGCAAGTTCATAAAACCAAAATTGCCATTATTTTTACAACCTCCACGCACACACACATACACTCACACACAAATACATAAAAACACGCATATACTGTTCGATATGCGACTATATATACACGCGGGTGTATGTCTGTTAAAATTTTTTAAACCGCCGCCAGCAAACAAGCCATCCGCTATAGGCTCAGACCACCGCTCACTCAATTAAATGAGCGTTATCTATGCGAAATTTTAAAGCGTTTACACATAAATCCTTGTAATTTTATGCTGCTTATTTGCTGTTAACCCAAAACGCTTTGACAACCCATTCACCAACACATGCTAACACGCTCTCCATGTTCGCCAACAGCCAGCAAGCAGCCAGCAACCACACCCAGCCGGGCAGGCGAGGGCGAGGAAAAAAGTATCGACGCACAAAAAAGCCAACGTAACGGAGCAAAAAGGGATTTGAAAATTCAACTGCAGCTTATATGGCTCATCATAAAAATAAATTTCACCCACACCGACGCCATTGTGTCTAAAGTGAGTTTTTTAAGCGCCCTCCCCGCCTCTCCCGCTTGCCACTCCAGCCATAGAAAGTTTGCAACTGCCAGTCAGCGATGCGAAGCGGAGGCAACAGCAGCAGCGGCAACAGCAACAAAAACGTCGGACAAAGTTTATCAAAGTACGCTTCTCCCCTCCTACGAGCCACCAGCAAACGCGCACAATGTAATCTATTGCCCTGCCCCTCTCCGCACTGTCACCCACGTGCTGCGAGACATCAACACGCACACGCCGACTAACTGAGCAGGACGCTCGTTAAAATGTGAATTTAAACGGAAAATGGCTTTTGAAAGAAAAAGGAAAAAGTTGGCGGAGAGTGAAACGTTCGCACAATACCTAAAATGGCGCATTAGCCAACACTTTCTTGACGCCCTCGGCACCCGACACACCCCCAATCGCTGCTGCTGTAACTTTGGGCGCTCGAGCAGTCGGCTGTGGCAGGTACTTTGGATATTTTTGCGCACATTTTCATGCCACAAAACTTTTCGACGCGCTCTTTTACAAATTACCAACAACTTAATTTTTATTTTATTTTCAACGCAACGCTCACACGCCGCGCGCCGCCCGCCGCCAACTGCTTGCTGCCTCATCGAGCCGAATGTGGCCGTCTAACGGCATAACGGTTATAGCCAGCAGAGCCAGCAGAGTTGTGGAGTTGAAAATGTTCGCAACATTTTCGCCTGCTCGTCGCCGCCTCATTGAGTTGTTAAAGTGTTAGTGAGCTTTTTGGGGTTTTCACAATGTGCCGTTACGCATGTGAACGCGCACACAAACACACACGGGCGTATGCCTTACTTACCGAAAAGTAGATAACACATTGTATGTACCGAAATGGCGAAATAAAGGTTTGAGAAAGGAATTCGCAAGTATCAAACATGAGTATTATATAAGTATATATGCATATGAGTATGTCTTTAGGTGCGAGGGCGTTGCTGCTGATACCAGATAATCCAGTTGTAAAATGTCTGCTTTATATAAAAATTAACATTTTTAACAACCCTCTGCCAACCAGCCACTTATAAAGATACATACTCTTCTACAAAGTATGTGTGCACGCAACATAATTTCACCAGCCGTTGCGTCACTCAGTAAGAATGTTGTGAAAACTCATTTTCATAAAATTAAGCGGCAGTTGCTTTCCCCACCTCATTCTCCGCTCAGCGCCCATCCCCAAGTGAGCTAATTTTTGTAGCCATTTTATGCGAAGAGCTAAAATTCTCGACTCACTTAACTCGCTGTTGCCATGTAATTAGCCAAAATTATGATATGACGATCTAGTCTAATGACTTGCAAGGACCGTTGGGGCACTGCTGGCATGCAGATACTTTTATATATGTACATATGTATATACCCAGCAAAGAATAAGACGAATTTGCATAGAAGAGACAAATTGCTGCAAGAAGAAGAATTCTAATAAAAGTAACTTCTACTTTAATTAGCTATAATTAAAGCACTCGGAGGTACAGTTCTATTTCGGAGTTTTCAAGGGGATTTATGCATTGCTGCATAGTTATTTAGAGACACTTGACGTCAGTCGCAGCTACGATTTATCGCAAAAGCCTCTTGAAATATCAGAGCTCTCCAAAGTATCAGAGCTCTCCAAAACTTGTATCTAGTATCTTAAATATTTGTGTATATGAAGTAATAGAGTAACCTTGCCATATCCGCTACTATGGACTGAGTAACCAACTGAAAAGTAAAGTCCTCTCTCCACGAACAAAGACCAAACTCTACAAGTCTCTCATCATTCCCGTCCTGCTCTACGGTGCAGAAGTGTGGATGATGTCGACATCCAATGAGACGGAACTCGGAGTTTAAAGAGAGCGTTTTTGCGGAAGATCCTTTGAACATTGGCAACGTCGATATTGCAGTTGATAGAACCACAATCTGTATGAGTTATACTACGACATTGACATAGTTCAGCGAATAAAATGACAACGGCTACACTGGCTAGGTTATGTTGTTCGAATCGACGGAAGTAGTTCAGCTTTAAAAGTGTTCGATGTATCCGCTGGTGGAACTGCGAGAAAAAGTGATCAATGCCGCGCTGTTGTTAACTCAGCCACAATCGCATAAGCGGTGTCTCAGTTGGTGTCTAAAGAAGAAGAATTGGGTAATTTAATCATAATTACCACTACGAATACGATTCTAACGAAGATCTCTGGGGCTTGCCATGAAAGTCTAAGCTCACCTAATTCTTCAATAGGTGAAAAAGGTTAGAGTACTCAGGCTAATGCAAATATTAAATTCTGTCGAAGTTAAAACAGGAAAGTGATCAAAATTTTCCCTCCAAAAATTAGACTTCTCAAAAAGGCATAGAGAACACTAAATGGTTTATGAATTTAGAATAAGAAAAATCTATTAATTCAGCTTAATTATCTCTACGCGTTTCAATAAAATGATTCATTCCAACTTTATTTTAGGGCCCCGAAGTATGGGTTAAACAATCATCAACAGGAAAGTTCAATCTCGTCGCACCACACACAGTTTTGTAGACATTCTATTTGTAAATCTACACACCTCTCGCTTGTGCTTGTGCGCTTGTGAGTTCTGCTAGTCTTCAGGAACTCAACTTTTCCGATTCGCAATTTTAATTAAAAGCTCAACTCCGACGGACTGCACGTAGCCTACGGTCGCCGGACACACTCAAGGTGAACTTTTGACATTTTTAGTGTCAGCCAATAATAGGCGAGCGGCGGCGCTTCTGTTCCCTCGCGTAAGTATTTACGATTAGTTAGTGAGTTTAAATATCAACTAAAACTTTGGCGGCAACTTAATGAACGGCAGTTTATGCCGCAACGTGTCTTTGTTGAGAGTGTGTTGTTCGCTTTTGTTTATTTTTTGTGTCTAAAATGCGCCCGAAGCAGGCGCTGCCAATTGCATTCTGCACAGCCAACTTCACACTTTATAATTTTGCCGCACAACAACAAGACTCAGAGTGCACTCCTTCAACAAGCGAGCTGGCGATTGGAAACATTCACATAAATCTTAGCGACTCGCTCTTGGCGGCTGGCCGTGTCTTGTGCGCCTGCCTTTGAGTGGAAATTTCACATCGCCGACAAAGTCGCGCCACCACCACACTTGCACTCGTAATGCCTCCCCACAACAGTGACTGCGCCTGTGTGTCGGCTCTGGCTTTGGTGGGTAAATGAATGAATGCAAGGCGCGAAATTGCGACGCGCCACCGAGTGACAACTGTGTCGGCTACTGTGCGCGCGCATGCGCAGCCATAAAAATATGCTCCACACTGACGACTGTGGAAGGTGCACCGCAGCCGCTGCAACTACTCTGCGACCAGCTACTGGAGTTAAGCCACCGAATGCGAGCTCGCCGATTTGCATGCAAGTAGATACGAATATTTGGACAAGGATTTTCGCAAACGTCAGCCAGCCCGCAAGAGGCGTTACACTCGCGCGCTTTGGAAGGCTAGACCCAGAGAGGTACATAAAAGCCACGAAATGGTTACTTAAAACTGAAATAAATTTTATTTATGCGCACATTTGCATTTTTCCAATTTTTAACACCTCCGGCGGTCATCAAGCATGCCCAAAACGGGCAGCAAACTATGGTCGCACACACCTGGGTGTATGGGAGTGCTCGGGTAATGGTTAATAGCAAATCAGTGTTCGACGCTGCAGTTGAACAGCTTATGGACAAATGAATTTATGAAAATGTCTCTATATTTCCATATTATAATTCATAAGTTAACAGCCTGAACTCGATTACTGCGTATTTGTTGGAATCATTGTGAAGAACTCAATAAAAGAAACGCTTCTATCCTATTTAGTGTCCTAATAAACTTTATATGTATGCCTTCAATATTCGTCGATACAAACCGGGAGTCTTCAATTGAAAATCGGCTGTGATGATAGCCGCCGCCACCGCCACCAATAGAGCAACCCCACAGCTTCCGCGGAACGAGCTCGTGGCAAGTGAGCTAGTCAAGTGGGCCGAGTACAAATTTGCCACTATGCCACAAACTGAATTGTTGTAGTTGTTGCAGAATAACAACAACACAAGAACACTTCTCGTAACACTCACACGCTTGACAGCAGCAGGTGTGGCGTTGTACCTACTCCAATGCTGTTGTATGTTGTTGTCATGTTGCATATTAATAGCGCTCGAGGGTGCGTTGAAATTATGCCATCAAATTGGTTTCATATCAGAAAGGTGATGTTCAGTGTTGCCGCTCTGACAATATGCGAGGCGGAGGCTGTTGGGCAAATTTAGATACAAGTGGGCTGAAAACATGCTAAACAACAACTCTAGTACAACAGCAACAACACTCATTCATTGAGGCAACCGAGTAGCGCATGAGTTATAATTGCTTACGAGTATGTGAAGATCTTAACCCTTGGTGGATCACTTGACGAAGAGTTCCGAAATGAAAGACACTTAAAGCTGAATAAGACATGGTCTCCAAGAGCAACCAGATTACTTTACTGTTATTGTACAAAACTTCTGGAGATTCTTCAATTTTCTAGCCTGGGATTTTGTTTCGAACTATTTTAGACTGTAGTATTCAAAAGGGTTAAACATTCGAAAGTCACAAGTCACCCCTTAACACCCGCAAACGGGTCTGCCACGCATACGAAGAAGTGAAACATCAAAAATAATTATGCATTTTGCCACAATTTAAGTCTTGCTTTAACGAACACAACATCGTACAATTAAATAGGAACAGCCGAAACGTTCAAACTGGTCACAGTGCAGTCAAAGCAAGCGTCCAGTAGGAGTTGCGCCTTACGCCCAGCATTATTCGAGGAAGAAACCCAAAAGTTCACAGCAAAAGCAAAAGACACGACAACAGCAGCACATACGCGCTTCCTCATTCATCGCTCGGGGATACATCATTCACCACGCAGCCTCAACGCCTTTTTTTGCACACCAAAGCGCTTCGAACGCTACGAATAGGCCAGATGAGTGTGTGTGTAACGGTCAGCCTTGCCGACAAACGCGATTAACAACGCCATCGGACACTGTGGCAACCAGAGCTTCAGCTCTACACAGAGCTCGCCGAGGTCGTCACCGTGGCTGCTGCCGCCGCCGCCGTCGCCGTTGGCCAAAATTGGTAGGAGTTGATGCGTTGATGCAATTACACCATAATATTCACACTTTGCGAGGTGAGAAAATTGCTGGCTATTAAAAAATCATAATATCAAGTCGGATCGAAGAAGTCGTCAGGTTGGCAAGGCGGATTTGTGCGGCAAAAAAGAAGCTCTTTCAAAACCGGCCGCTTGTCAAAGCAGGTCCTACATAAGGATGTCGGCTAGAGCTCAACACACACCGCATGGCGTACGATGTGTTGTTGCGCAGCGCAAGGATGATGATGTTGATGATGATACTCGGCTGATGCTGATGATATGCCGTTGCGTGTGCCTTCGATCCAGCTTTCAAGCAGCCGCAGTTGCAATTGCCGGGCTGTAAAAAGGGGCGCAACGAACGGTCTAAGCGGGTTTGGCTGCTGTGGCAGTCATTGAACGCCCATTTTCGCTGAATTATGCAACAATTTTGGCATATTCTTCTCACTGCAGTTTATTGGTGAGTCTTATTAGGTTATAATGTTCAATCGATGCTACTCTTTTTGGAATCTTTCTTCATATTGCCAATCACATTATGGCAGATGGAAGTTAAGTTTTTCCAAAAAAAAAAATAGAAATGGTAGCTCACTGATAGAACGTGGTAGTTATTACTTTGTCTGGAATATCTTTCCTTGATAATCGATATATACCAGAGATACAAGCGTGAAGTACCCTCAGTTAAGATCGGTTTTTTCTTTTATCAGAGAGATCTTTAATATGCATATTCTGATAAAGATATGAAGCTTTTTGTAACTACTATCGCTTCACTTCATCAAAACATCAGGTTCACTTCAAGCATTAAAGACTTTATTCGAACGCCCAATTCACGTTGGAAAGCAAAACTATGAGGCCAACCTATGATTTCTGCAATTTAATGACTTTACGACTGAAAATTATATATTCTTAAAAACAAATAAAAAAATACTCGCTCAAATAAAATTTAATTTTCAACTAATAATCATAATCGTCAGGCGATTTAATCTAATCACCGCACGCAACATTAATATATTCATAAATAATTAAAAAATCTCGTTTCCACCGCCCGACTGCCACCAACGAGCTTTTTATGGCTCGGACTGTAGTAAAAATTTCAGCTGTTAATTTAAAAGTATTTCTTCTGATATTTTACGACCCGAACTTGGGCTACGTCTGCTTTGATCTACGCTGGGGAGAGAAAGCGGTCGGCGTTTTTCGCAAATCTCAAACTGAGAGTGTCTTTTTCTCATTTTTTCGTAATGCCTTTGTACATAAAAGGTTTTATAGAGTCGCAAACAAGCAAACATATTGACGGCAGTAGTTTGTGGGTGTGTTATGCTCGTGTACGTTGTGTGTCGTAATGTGAAAATATTCCGCGAATTATTGGCGATCTCACAAAACATCACTGCCTTAGACGTCTTTATGTCAAAGTTGCATATTTAAAAACACATAATTCTGCGAAAATTGCACCGAGCCGACACTGATCACCGACAAACGATGCGGCAAACCGGCTGCCACAGTTCTAAATCACATCTCGTTTCATCTGTTCGACATTTTTGCGGCACAATCGGATGCGCGCTTCGGCACACGAGTGTGTTCGCGAGTGTGTTGGCAGTGGTAGTGTCATAAAATGGCAACATTGTTACTTTGACAACATTTTTAGTGGGAAATAAATGATTTTTCTGACAGTTCATTCAACACATTGGCGCTTAAAAAGCTTTGACGGCAACAAACTTAAGATTTCGAATGAACGCGGCTTCTGCTTGATGGCTGTCTGCGCCTGTGCTGTTGGTTTTATTTGGTATCTGAATATCACAAACACTTGGGGCACTTGCAGCAGACATGCCTCGGCATGGACTTATCAACAAAACTTTGACCCCATCGTATCAAAAAAATCATAAATAATAACAAATGTAACACCAACGTCGCCACACTTGGCGCCGTCATAAAAATCCATTTTCAAAATCTAAATCAACCGTCACAAACTAGTATTCCCATTAACCTCACACAAATAAAGTTGTTTCATCGGCCAATATATTCCCGAATCAAGAGAGGGAGGTGGTAAGCGAAAGATTAATCATTTGTCGAATGTTTAACAAAAATCCCATAAACACACACATACTTGCAATCAACTTCGTATTAAATATAACGTACGACTGCGAAGATCAGACAAATCAGTCAATACTCGATCAACCGGTCAGATGACGAAAGCGTTAGAAATCTCCCCACAGTGCACTCAACGGCAGTCATTGCCCTGTAGGAAATTGCAACCAGCGCTTTAACACTCAACGAAGAGTATGTAGAGCGCGTATATAAAGAGCGAGACTTTAGTTTCTCAGCTCTTCAAAATACATCTTTTTATAAGAAAACGAGTTCAAATATACTCAGAATCCATCATCTTGTTTATATACTAAACAAGATTATAATATTTTTTTTTATATCTTTCCTACAGGTACTGCAACAAGCTGTTTCGCACCCACCACATGCTCACAGGTCATTACAATCGTGTTACTCAGCGTTGCTTCTTCAACACCGTCAGTCGATAATTAATGATTAACGTTAATTTGTTAGCAGTTTCAACTGATTGGTGAGTAATCAACTAGAAATCAAAGTCAATCATTTGTTGATTTCTAATTTTCTACATTATTTATTTCATAATTCGTTTCTGCCACATTAGTTCCGCTTGCATTTTGTTCTAAGTTTATGTTTGAATCTCGTTTTAGTGGACCCACAGCAGTTGCTTGAAGCCAGTTGGCGCCATATCGGCGTTGGGAAGCCAATAAATCATTCGTCTTAGAATTTCAGCACATGACCAGTAAAGTAGATCGCATTATCGTCCAAAATGAGAAATACAAATGGGCGATCGATTGTCAGTTTCGTCTGGAAGAAACGACCTGATCTCTCTAGTATTTGTGAATCTGTGGGAATAGTGTTTAGGAATTGGACTGTAATTCTGTGAGACCTGAAAACGATTTTATATATACTTACAAGTGGCACCTGAAGCCTCCGAGCCTTTTTCGTCCACCGAAATAAATGCCTTGTGCTTCACCTCTGACACATAGAGCGGGTTGTTCGCACCAGTTACCATGTTTGGTAGTTCAGCATCAGAAAACAGCAAATTTAAACCCATCTGCAGCCAAAATAGTAAATATATTAGAAATATTCATTTTTTTCGAGTAAAAACAACTCACCGTCTTCAAAGGCTCCACCAAGCTTAAGTCGAATTCAATTTTAAATTTCGGCAACACGAGATCCAAAGTCGTTGCTTTCAACAAACCACGCATTTGCTGCAACGTATTGACACTGAGTGTCTGCTCCAATCTGGCAACTCCACCATCTAACTGATTTGGCAACAGTATAAGCATACGCAAGGCGGTATTTTGATATGGCAACTCCGCTGCAACCAGATCGAGATTAGGCACTGCGGCATATCTTATATCCACATCTGTGCGAAACATCATGGGCACTTTTACCCGCTGCGCCGAATTCACATTAAAATCACGTGGCACAGTGTACGATGGATCGAATGGATAGAGCCACTCCGCCTTGAAGTATATCGCATTCGTCAATACAATAGCAGTGTCTGGTGTCAAGACAGCTGGATCAATGAGGCTCTTTATCTTGCCATGCGTTTCGGACTCTACCCACGCATTAATGCTCTGCGCCGCTTCTACATTCTTTGCGAAATCCACCGTTACAGCCGATGACTGGAAATATCTGCTCAGGAGCGTTTGATATGACGGTATTATCTGCAGTCGTTTATCGACATAGATGCGATTGGCCATTTCCAATTTACTTTGGGGCGCTTTGACCGCAGTTTGTATAAGTTCACCGAAATCAGCGGCTGCAGCCTCTTGGCTGGCGAAGCGCTCCAGCGAGAGCACGCGTCGCATCTCAGCCGCCGTTTGATTAGCAGCGCCAACATACGTCATCGCCAGGCAGGTTTGCACTGAGGCGGGGGATACGATGATGTTCTCATTCGGCTGATATGTTGTGATTGTTTTGAAGAAGTTCAAGGCGAATTCAGCACGACCTTGACGATCCAAACTACTCGACAATTGCGCGAGCAATAAGCCCAGTAACAATACAGCTAATTGAGGCATTTCGAAATCGAATTAATTATTACATAAATTCAATTAAGCTCAACTCACCTATTTTAGTCATCGCTGCGGCGGCAAGTACGTCAACTCAGTTGGGATTAATAACGAGCACTAAGCGCACAGAGGCCAGCAAATATTTATTTATAAAGTACTCAAACATGAAATTGAGCACTCAACAAGCCGAAAAACACAGCTTCTTCGCTTATCACCTTACACTGTGCAACAAATTCTTGACACCCAAACACATGACTATACCTGATAACCTCACTATCTCGCGCTGAAACATTTTGTTGCATTTTTTTGATTTTTTGTTGTATGTATTCTCACACATATATGTGTCTACACCAGCTCTCAGTTGCGTTGAAATTCCAAACTCTATTTCATTCGGTGCATAAATTCGCTGGTGACATGTGCCCAGACATTAATGGCTCCATCGTTTTGGTGAATGGTGAATGAAGATCGCAAAATGTTGCTGGAGGCTAGCAACGTGTTTTGGTTTTCGGTTTTTTCGTTTCCCTTCCTAGCCTTCACCATTCCGCTGCCACCACTATTGCCTGTAATTTTCACCTTTAACTGCAAATCGCGACTCGTTGGGGTTTAATTGGTTGTTCATAATAAAGTTGTTAAAATATCCGCGTTAAGCAACAACAACAATTAGTGAACGGCTATGTGAGGTGACTAGCGACAACAACAAATATGAATATATGCATATACATATATACATACGAGTAGACGACAATCACTGCAAAGATCACTTCGAAAAACAACAAATATGTCGATGGCCCCAACAACAATAACAACAGCAATAGCAGCAGCAGATAAAGCTCTGAAATAAATACGTGTTGAGGCGTTGATTGTCGCTGCATTCAGCATGTCATAAACAGGGTACTAAAAATCGTTTTCTCTTGTCTATCATATTTCTCTCGATCAATTCAGTTTTAATTGCATTTGCTTATTGTACATATTGTATGTATGTATGTATGAGCCAGCGTTTGTTAGCGCGTGCAAATGATGACTGCGCTGCTCATACTCGTACTTACATACATATATCCACCTCACATAGATTATTGTATGTATATTTTCTTTGCTGTGGTGGAAAGCGGGGTCTTCCCGCGGTGGCGCGGTTTACGTTTGTTTTGTAAGTCGAGTATTTTTGGCAGCTCCAGCACTTCGATTAAAAGCAGTAAGAGAATTAAGAACTCAATTCTCCACAATACAGATCGAAATCTGGCGAAAAAGTTGGATAAGCGAAGATCTTTGAAAATAAATTCAGTTACCATCGAACTGTAACGGGACCGAAAATAATCAAGATATGATCAATTGTAATATTAAATTGGGTCTCTGGAAGAAATTCGACGAATACCATGTCATGAAAGTTGAAATAAATAATTCAAGCTTATAAACGAAATTCCTACGCTCCCTCTCTCTCTTTTCAGAGGCCCTCCGAGCACATTGGAGACAAGTTGCAAATGTTTACTATTACTAATTTCATAAAACACAAGAATCCAAATTAAAGAAAGTTATAAAACACTGAAAGCGGTTTCTTTTGAGTATACAATCTCCGAGCTGTATCAGCTATCGACAAAACTCAGCAATGCGTTGATCAGTAACTATTTGAGGAAGCCGACTGTGGCAAAAATCCATCATCGAAAGAAAACCAGAGCAACCAGTCAACTCACAGACACGTCAAATGCTGGTGTTGCAGCATTCATCTCTTATATTCTTGTCGACCGCTTGTTGCATCAATAAACTACGCCAGCGGCATTTTCCCAACTACGAAAGTGTTAACTCCGAAAACTGCGTACCGCCCTGTAATTATGTCTGGGTTTTCGTATATAAATAATTGCGCCGACGAAATGTGCGGACCATCAAAATATCAGAAGAACCCGCATACATTCTATCTCGCTCACGTCTGTGTCTTCCAGACAATTGCTGTCGATCGCGTTGCGGCGGCAGACAGCGTGGCGTGCGAGTTTGATGTGCCACGCCAGGAATGAGTGCATTTGCGGCCGGACGAACGGTTGGCTGGACAGCTAATCGACAGCACGGCAGTCGGTCAAACGATGTTGTGGCTACCAGTGCTGATGCGACCGCCGCTGATAAAGATGCCGTCGTTGATGCTGTTGCTATTGATGATGATGGTGGCGATGATGAAAGCGATCGCTGTTACTTGAAGATACCGCTCGGATAGCCGTCGGAAATTAGGAAATTAGTTTTTTTTTGTCGAAATTCGCTTCCAGCCACAGTGTTGGGGATGCTAAGAGTTCTCATTAATTTGAGGTTGTTACCGTTTTACTTCTTTTTCTATATTCTGATAACTTTTTTCCCAAATTCCGTTCCTCAATTTTATTTATTATTCTTTTTTAGGATTTAGAGCAATTATGGTTTCTCTTTTTTGGTTTTTTGGCAGTAGGTCAACTGCAGTATTTCAATTCAAGTGTTGAACTGTATACAAGCTTAAAGAAATGCCCAATAATGTGCGGGAAATTCAAACTGGCACCTTAATATTAGAGAACTCAAAGCAAAATGTAATGTTTCTGACAAAAATATTGTAAATAATAGTCTAATATTTTGAGGTTAGGTCAATTAACTCAAAAGATTCTTTATTAATCTATCATGACTTTCGGATGTTCTCTAGATTGACTTCGGGAGCGCACTTAAGTTACATATAATCCTAGTCTGAATAGTCTTAATGGCTGCTGGTTTGAAGAAGCCCCTTAATCGTTGGCATTCACTCTCATGTTAGCTCTCTAACTGCGTTAAGACATTTCTCCCATTTAATTTTAATATTTTTATTGATTGCCTCGCTCCACCGCATGCAATTTGTAGTGACCATGTTTCGCAGCTTTATTTTGACACTTCGAATTTCTGCAAATAAATCTCGGCATTATTCCATAATTCAGATGAAATTTTCTGTACAAACAAATAATGCGGAAAGGCGGCCGCTCGTTCCCGATCGATGCATAAAAAGGCAAATTTATGAGACGCCGAACAACGGGAGATGACAATGCACGCGCAAATGCAAACGCATGCGCCGCGCACGCAACACCACCTACAGTTCGGCGTGTAGTTTATGCGCATGCGTCGTGTGCCGCCGCGCCGCGTTCGTGTCGGGCGCTGAGTAGTCGGTGTAACCGGTGCAGCGTTCATAAGTCAAAGTTTACGCAAATAAAAGTGCAAAAGTGCAGCAGCGAGGAAGTGAAATCGAAAAGCAATAACAATAACAACAACAAACAACAACAACAGCGCGCGCAGTTTGTAGCGGCATTCAACGCTGCGCCGGTGAGCTACACCAATCGATAGTCATTAAATCAAACAGTTAGCCGGCAATTAGTGACGGCTTGCGTTAATCGCCATCGCCAGTGTGTGCATATGCAAATAAATGCTTATGTTTATGTTATGTTAATGCCAGTCAGCAGTTAGTTACGTTGCGGCGTGTGGTGGTGTGCGCGGCGCGGCGCGACCGAATGTAAATGTAAATTGCGAACACAGTAATTTGTTGCAATTATCGTCACTTGAAAGCTGTGAAATGCTGATTTGCAAGTCATCACTTCAATTCAACAACTCGTTGATATGTACAACAACAACAACAACAACAACATATATGCAATTTAGTTATTATAGAAAATTAGTTGTTAATTCTTATGGCCACTTTTAAACGCTTTGAACTAACGCCATTGATTGTTGATTGTCGCATTAATCACTGAGCTCCACGGCGAATTATCGCCCATATTTGCGATAATAATTCACTTAATGCGATCGCCTGTCGCAAACGCTGTTCTCTAAATTAGTTTGTTTTTCCAATTAGCATACGATTAAAACCACTGCGAAAAAAATCAGCGACTTATTGAACCCAGTCGTTGATTGTCGAGTAATTAAATGCTATTTTTGTGATTTGAATATACAATAAAATAATTGTAACAATTATAAAACAATGTGAGTTAAATGAAAGTCAAATATTTCTGTTTTCTGTTGCATTGCTGAGACAGTGTACAGTCCTGCAGACCTTGTGTAGCGCACACGTCAATGGCGACCCCAAAAAGTACTACGAATTCAAAGTGTGATAAATGCCTAACTCTCAGACTCTTCGACTTTTCGATGCGCCCTTACTCGCTTGCGCTCGGCCACAGCGAATAAATAATATTCGCACGAAATGTGTCGCGTTGCACGGCCGGCATGCGCGCACGGAGGCGGCTGAGGCATGCGCGAAAATGAATGGACAGCAGGAAAACCAGCTTCAACAGCAGCATTGAGAGCAAAGCAACGCGTCTGCCACACAGCAGCGCAGGCGCCTCGGGCCCACAACGCCATGCCGCTGTGTCTGCTTCAATGGACATTTATGAAATGGCATCGTGGGCGCCCGTTTATGTGGAATTTCATTTAATGCACGCCAGCAACAACAAGAACAACACCAAAGTGCAAATTGATATATGTGCGCAGCGCTCATAAAAATGTCAAAAATATGTCGCTTTAGTTTGACTTTTTTCTGCAGTGCCCCACTCGCTTGGCGTCTGTTGCACGCATATATTCATTTAATTGGCAATGCAAATACGCTGTCTTATGAACGGGAGAGGGGGTGGCTGCAATGCGCACGCGCGCCGCAAACACCTCGAGAATGCAGCAGCGGGATGTCAGTAGGACCGGGCGGCCGTCCATGGCAGCATGTGCCGCACGCATGCGCGCCACCGACACGCAGTGATACAGTTTCAGCAGCAATCGCGCTGAGGTGGCCTCCTCACTGCTGAAAAGATGCAAAAAAAAAAACGATTTTCTTTTGAATCAAACAAGGTGCAGAAATGCGCGAGTGAAGCTCATTTAATGCGCGCATTTGTGTTGCACGAGGTGTTTGTTGCACGTTGAGCTAACGATATGTGAAATCAACGAGCGCACAGTGGAATTGCTGGGCGTTTATGTGACGACGCGCCTGCGTGCATAAAGCAAATTTCACGCAAATCAAAATGTCATAAATATGTGGCTTATGCAGCACGCTTGCGCCCGTGCAACAACAATGATGCGCATTAATGCCACACAATCTCGTTTAAGCGAAATGAATTTAATACTATTGTAAAGGCAATTGTAAAGGGCGCGCGAGGGGAGGGTGCTTGGTGCTGTTACGGAGATCGCTGGGCACTCTCTGACAGGCGCTAAATTGGCGAGATTTCAACATGTCGCCAACAATGTGCTGTGGTGACAGGCCGAGGCGGCCAACCGCTGCAATGGAAAGACAGGAAACAACAAAAGAATGAGGAAGCGCATAGTTCTGATTGTTTAGCAGACAATGTGTGGGTGTGTGTCATGCTTCATCCACCGTGCGTTTAACGCTTTTAATTCAAATTCTTCGCAAACTATTCGGTCTACAACTTTGCTTCCGCCGTTTTTTCTTGTAAATTTAAGACTTTACTGTATAAAAACGGTTACAAAAATGTTATTCAAAATATTGGCCGTCGCTAGCTACCACTTTTGACCATCTTTCTGGCAGCATGCGTATTCCGTGCCGAAAGAACTCCTCATCTTTCGAGTCGATCCAAGTATCAATCCAATTTTTGACATCTTCATAAGAACTGAAGTGCTCGTTAGCTAGACCGTGTGCCATCGATCAAAATAAGTGATAGTCAGATGGAGCAACGTCTGGAGAATACGGCGGTTGGGGTAAGATCTCCCATTTCTGCGTCTCTAAATATTTTTTGTCCACCTTTGCGATGTGAGGCCGAGCATTATCATGCTGGAGAATGACTTTATAGTGTCAATTGAAAAAAAAAACATTCGATGAGCCTCAGCCGCACTTTTCTTGGAATTAAAAAAGAAAAGCAAAATTTCCCGCAAATGTCGAGAATTCGGCTCAAAAAGTGACATTTTCAGTTGAGAATAAGTTTGGGATGCAAACAGATCTCCACAAATAATTTGTTTGGTTAATGTTGACACAAATATCCAAGATCGATATAAAACGATTTACTCGATCTAATGGAAAACGGCGGAAGCAAAGTTTTATTTAAATTTTTTGGAGATAATATGCTCTTGATCTATATGGATTCGTATTCAACTTTGTAGTTGAAATAAAAATGTGGAAATAATTAATTTAATTCAGTTCTTTCTTCTGTAAAGTAAAATCAAATAAATTTAGATATTTTCCAAAAATGTTCACTTTAAGTCAATAAAAACTTAAATTTCAGGATTTTCAGTTCCAACAACTGGCTTACTCTTACTCCCCAATCGCTGCGCATACATATTTTAATGGCCAATTTAGTAGCACAGCTGGGCATACTTGCGTTGAAAAAAGGAGTAAAGTGAGCTCCAGTGGAATGCAATAAAAGACAGCAGCAAGCTAACACGCATCGCAAGGATTAGGCGGCACTGCAATTCTTCATGTATCGCTTGCAAGCGTGCAGCGTGCAAAGCATTGCTGGAAAACAATAAACCCGAAGCAACCCACGTTGCTACTCTGCACTGAGCCATTTGTCTTCTGCTAACAACAAAGAGTGCTGCAGCAGAGTCCACACTGGCAGCCAGTAAGCAGCAATGGCCGTCGAAAGAGGAGCACAGCTGCAGGAGTGGGTGGAAATGTGGTGTGTGTGTGTGCAACGAATCGCCATGGCACACATGGGAGCCCAGTGGCAGGCAGCAAATTGAATTTAAATGCGTGTTGACCACACGCTCATGCGGCGGAGTTTTTATGTGCTTCTATCTGTGCGTGTGTGTGTGTTAAACACTTCCGTTTCCGTATGCTACGCGTTGCGGCAATAAATGGATAAAATATGTGTCGCAGTGGCAATCGAGTACGAGAGTACATGTGGGCGTATGAGCGCTCCCTTTGGAGCGTCGGCTGAGAGAGCCATAGCGGCAATCGTTAAATACAAATGCTACTTGTACGGCAATTAAAAATGACAAAATGTCGCCACATTGCAACAATAACAACAACAAAATCAAAAACAACAGATCCTGTTGCAAAATCCTAAAATGTATAGAATCTGTCCATTGCGGACCGTTGGCAACAGAAACAATAAGTATACACAAATATAAGAATAGAACCGATGTATTGCGGTTGTAGTTGTGGACTAGTAGATCTTAACCCAGCCTAAATACAATTTAAAACACCGTTCCCACGACAGTCGGTTCTAAGTAACCGGAACGGACCCCGATTTTGATCCGGCCCAGGACTGTCAAATCGGCAACATTCCTCACAATTTTTTAGGGAATGTTTTATGCCGCTACAACAACAACAACAATTTAAAAGATTTGCAATATGAAAAAAGCAAATGCTTAGGAGAATGGCTTTGATTGGATGGTTTCCTGAGAGATTGTGAAGGTTAGATAAATCCAATTGTGTAATCTATTTAATAAATATCAACTAGCTGTGTACTTGTTTAACATCTTCATTGGAGAAACTTCAACACAATAAAAAAAGTTGAAGATTCCGCAGCACATGGTTTATTGGATAATGGCAGAGCAGCCCGAAACCTCATCCGACGTTGAAACACTGACGTAGAACGCATGATATTAAGACCAACTTCATCAGGGTCTGCCAAACCCCCACCTTTTTGGGACTCTGCACAGTGGACAAGTGCTTGTAATGGACACGCTTAATCACCCACAGCAGCGACGCAATCAGCATCAGTCAGTGACAATAACGGCCATACGCATGTTTTATTGTAAAAATTTGCACGTTTATGGATGCGAGCGAAAACCAGAAGCAATTAAAACGGATTAAAAGACAAGCGACTGATTTATGGAGGCGAATTGTAAGCACACTTAAAATCTGTGGTCATCTGTGGTCAGCGACCGCCACCACAAAGCGGCGATTACGGGCCACTCTTTGTCGTTTTGCAGCAAACAGTCAACCGACCCTACTCTCTCCCATTAGCGCATTGCTCTGCATTTGCAGCTCTAATTGCAATAATTGCGCAATGAAGCAATTTAGAAGAATCGCTTCGTGCCAAACTATCAATGCGAGAATTCTAATTGAAAAAAGCTCGATGGCAGAGCCACTGCTCGCATTCATTCATTCATTGGCAGCGCCATGACACACAACACATGACAATAAAAGCCCCAACCAACTACAAGCATACAGCAGTCGGACATGGCGTTGTTGCATAAATGTAGGCGAGTGTTTGTGTGTGTGTGTGTGCAGCGCTGGACGGTGGGCGGCTTTTGAAAAAGTGTTGCACCGAATTTGCCGCATAGGAAATGGTTTTGTGATCGCGTATTTAGAATTTATATCCGCATATAGTGCACATAAATCTGGCAATGGCACAACATGGCTGTAACAACAACAACAACAACACTGCAAAAAAGAGTAATGGCAAGTGGCATAAAGTGTTGCTGCAACAATAGCCAGCGCTGTTGCTGTTCTTGTTGTTGTTGTTGTCGTTAGAGTAGCTAGAATACACATCAGCATGGCATGCGACATGCGGCAGTTGCAAGCATTTGCTTTCACTCTCCGATTTATCCAGCATACGTGCAACAGACAACACTACGGCCACATATAGCCATAACTGCGTTGCATGTGTTTGTGCACAAAAATTGTTGTTTGCTACAACATTTATAATTGCTTGTAGGATTTGTAGCTCAGCGATTATTGTTTTTGCATTTCCATGCTTTTATTGTGAATTCGTACGAAAACAGGCACACACACACACATAAGTCCATTGACCGCCGCCATATTTTACGAAATGGCCATAGCAAGCGTTGCCGTTAGAAATACAAAATGAATTGCTGCAACATCTGCGCTGCGCACACTCACACACGCATGCAAACGAAATAAATGTCCGAATGAGTCCACTTGTGTGTGTATGTGTGTGGCAGCTCATGTGTTCGGTTTGTTTGCTATGGAATTTGTGTAAAATCGTTAAAAGTAAATCTTCATTAGATCTGTGCAACACAGCGTAAAACAAGTCTCTGTTTACATAAATAAAAAAAACAGTATGGCATCTCTGGCTTTCTCAAAGCTTTGGCGTCTATCAATTGATTTACGTGGCGATGCTGTGCCGTTTGTACTGAAATTGATGACAATTCTCGCCATAAAAATTCATTTAATTCTTCAGCCAAAAATTACTCAAAAACTCCAAAGTCGATAATGGAAATTCCGTAAGGCGTAAATTAGTTCAAAGATTTTCGTGAATTAAAATATCGACTTTCGGAGACATGATCTTAACCCGTCGTTTATAACTTTGAGTCATACCGAACCGAAAAGTATTCTTTTTATTTAAGTTTTCATATTATAATCAAAATGAAACGTGAAAGTGAAATTGTCATGCGTTCTCATAATTATGATATTTCATACCTGTCATAATAACAGTACATAATATTTACCGTTATGCCACAAAATGTATATTTCTAGTGCGTATACAATAAATATATACATTAAAACGATAAACAAATATATTTTTTACAGGCTTTCCTTCAAAAATTCATAAAAAATGAGGTTAAACACGCTCGCTGTACTATACCGTTACATGCACGCATTCTAATTTGCGGTTAAGTGGTGAAACTTTTCGTTACTTTTCAATACTTTGTACCACCAACCCCTAATTGAGGGATGATTGCGTTGATGAGATGCCAGCAAGTTGCCGCATATGACAGCCAGCAGAGCCAGACGGGCCGACAGGAGGAAGATGAGCAGTTAACCGCAATTTGTTTAAAAGTTGTAAAAAGCGCAATAAAGATGATTAAAACGTAATTATGTTTCATTTTTACTTGCACTGCCAAAAAGTTTGCGTCTCTCCTACAGAGTATATGCACGAGAGGGTACAAAAAAGTCGTTGGAACTGCGGAGCGGGATTATGATAATTAAAGAACTATTTTCGGCTGCCACGAACGTTAAGCGTTGAACGGTTTGGCAGGAGAAACATGCAAATTAATCTCTTAAAAATTATGACAATCAATTATGAGCGCGAAATGTCGACTTTTTGACAGTTTCGAAGGGTTTCAACTTACAAAGGGTAGACAGAGAATTTCAAGCTTTAGCTGAATTTACTTATTAGAATAACATTGTTTTTGTAATTTATTAGTGAAAAAGTCGCGTTGCAATTTCTTTTAGCTACAATAAATCACTTGCCACCCCTCCCTCTCCTCGCATGGTAGATGTGTTACACTTGTTTTTGGGCAATTATTGATATTGCCACACACGAGTGCCACTTAATCCACCGGGATTCGCAGCAAATGCTTGGGCATATATTTATTTTTGTATTTGCCACACACACACACATGCCGTTCATATGTGGGTTGTTGTATGACGACATTAATGACAAATCAATATAGGAACTGACTCGCACAACCGTGAGCGCTTTGTTTGCCGGGGTGGCTGGCATGGCTCACTCCATATTGATTAGCACTTGCGCGGGCTTTGATTCAGCGTGTAACATTTCAATTCAATCAATTGAGGGCGAGAATTAATGGTCATTGACACACTCGTATGGGCATAAAATTAATGCGGTCGCACTGTTGCAAATTGAAATGTTTCCGGAAAAATTTATGACTTCTTGCTGCTCGGTAGTTGGTTATTGGCACATTTGTGCACTTGCTGAGGAACATTTGTGTGGAGGGGGAGCGGAACAAGTGCACGAAATTTCTCACGAAAGTTGAAGGTGGAGGAGGCGAAAGGTGACGAGATTTACGTTTGTGGGAAATAGTTGGAATATTTTTTTCTTCATATGATGCCAAAATACATGCAGATATTATTACAATTCCTTTGGGATCATGCTGAAAGTGCGAAAATAATTGTGGGAAAATAATTTGCATTGATATTATGATTCGAAAAAACTAATAATTGGCGGAAAATTCAATAGCCGGAAGAATAAAAATTTTCAAGTTTAATATTAATATTGAAATGGCGAAGAAGTATAAAAATTGCGGATAAAAAATTACTTATAATAATTACTATATAATTATTATTACTAACTAATATTTTTTTTTTAATTTTTTTAATAAAAAAAAATTTTTATATAAATTTGTTTTTAACTTTTTATAGCATTTTTATAAATTCCTCTAGTTGCATATACCCAAAAACTCAATTCTCCACTTACTGCATAGTATCTAACACTAAACTAGAAAATAGAAAATATTAAAAACCTCAAATATGTAACTTTTACATCGAATTTATTTGTCGTAAAACATAAAATTTTGAATAATTCAAACCGACTTTTTATTATCAATAAACGACGCAGAACGTCTCGCACTAACGCCAACCATAAATATATTCACTTTCTAAAGGCCATGTCGAATGCCCTTAATTTTAACAAAGTCATTAAAATTTCACGTTTGATAACATTGGGAAACCGCGGGCGGTGGGAGTCCTCAGCGCGCTGTCGGAGTGTGTGGTAAAACGCATATGAATATATGATTTCGAGTATTAACTGCTTCTTCTATATGCATCTTCTTCTATAAGCTCATTATATGACAAAAACAACAAGCGGCTGATGCGAGAAACTGTCAGTCACACAATTCAACTGGAATTACGGTGTTGACGCTGACGCTGAGTCGTTAACATCACTGCCGTTGGCCACCACAAAGTCACATTGCGTCCACGATTATTAGCTATCGGACGCATTGCACTGCCACAGCAGAGGAGTCTATATTGACTAGGCAACGGCAATAAGCTGCGTCGCCAACCTTTTATTATGTTAAATGGCCTTTTTTAGTATTATTAAAAAAACATCGGGAATTTCATTTTCATTGCCTGCGCAGCACTTGCGGCCAACAATTAATTGACAAGAGCAGAAGAACACCGCGAGCGCTTTATGTAATTCTCTATATGGATACTATGTACGTATATTCATGTGTGTGTCGTTAGAGAAATTTAAATTTGAATTTGAATTACAATTTGATGTTAACGATTTGCAACCCGCAGCGCCGTGCACCATTCGCAAGCGTCTGTTAGTATGTGTGTGTATTGCATGCGTGTGGCAAGGCTCGTGTTTTCGCCTTTGTTGCATTACAATAAATGTTGACCACATACCTATCTATCTAAGAGTATATAAAACGCCAGGGAACGGCATGAAATTTTTATGGCGACTACACTCTGATACTAAAACCGCCGCAGCCTTTGAACAAACATACCCCCGACCACCAGCAGCAATTGCGACAAAGAGCTAGGATCAAGCACATACGCACACCTACGGACATATGTGGAGAAAATGTCATAAAAATGTCTTCAAAGTGCCCGATTAAACGATCATCAAATAACGCGAGGCTTCAATAAGCAAATTTTCAAATATTGAAATATAACTGTATATGTGTTTTTGGTCAAAATATGTATTCAAATACTGGCATACATACTATATAAATATGTATATGAACAATATTATCTTTGTTGTAGATTATTGCAAGTGAGACCTCATATATAACAATTAGATTTGCCTCTAGTTGGTTCAATCAAAATCTTAATATAATGTCAAAAATAGATAAGCTAAAGTCACATATGAATGTTTATATATAGATGAATACACAAATAATATACTCATTTGTGGAATATTTTAATTTTGAACTCAATAAAAGTCGATTTCAATGGAATCGCGTGTGAGTTGATAAAAACATGCACAAGAGACTTGACAATCGCGGTTGACATGTCACGAAAAACTAACAAACTATTTTATTTACACATGTCAAAAATATAACTGTAGTTACCAATTATTTAGTCTGTCAAAATCACCGTATCAAATGTCACAATGAATGTGTTTAACATAAATGGTTATATTAACTGAAAGAATAATTTCTTCCATCACATGACACACTCCCACACGCATACAAAGACTTTACATATACGTTGGAAAGTTATAAGTTAAATAATATGAAAATGTGAAATTAATGAAGCAAAAATATTATTTTTCTTTGATTTGAATACTTTTGAACTATATCTATATCCCTAGGAAATACATCTCAGTACGAGGTGTGTTCAAAAAATAACGGGAATTTTTAAATTTACAATTATACAATTTTTTTTTAAGTTGATATACATACCTCTTAAAAGCGATGCAGTTTACATTTGTATTCATTGCTTACTTTGTCTGTAGCAGGCGCTAAGGTTAGACGTATTTTTATGAGCTTAGATATTTTTCGTTTGTTGAAAGCTCACACTTCGCCATACATGACTATGCGTGACTTTTTTCTGTTTCCAAAAATAAAGAGAACTTTAAGGTAGTAGTCTTTTTTACAGGCTTCAAAAAATCGATTTTTTTGTTTTGTTTTAAATCTCTTCCAAAACTATCCAAGAATATGTCTTTAAAATTCCAGAGGCCAATTCGACATATTTTCGAAGCTAGAGCAGTTTTAGTGGCCGAGCGTCGAGCAGATGCGAATGCTCAGGCAGACCCGGCTGAAAACTTTAAAGCGCGTTTTCTCGAGTTTTCATTTTCACAAGTGTTAGAAAACGATGCCGGCGATAACAAAAAGAATATATGTGCGATCGAAAAAAACAAAAGTGATCTAGCTTCAGTGTTAAATTATCTTCTATTTGAACTAAAAAAGTTGTATTAAAGTTAAAAAAGTTGTGTTAAAGTATTATTTAAACTACTTGTTTTGCAACTTAAAGTCAATTTTTTTTCTTAAAAAATTTAATTTTTTTTCAAACTTCGAAAAAATTTGGAATTTTATAACTTCTTCGGTATTTTTTTAGTTCATAAAGAAAAGAAACTTATAAAAATTAAAAAACAAATTTGGTTCGACTGTTTCAGATGCATCGCACGACCTCCATCACCGGCACCGATTTACAAGTGCAGACTCCAGGCGCTCCAGAAAAATACTTACAACTTTGAAAAAATTTCAATATTTTTTAATAATAAATATTGTTTTTTAAGCCTTAAATATAGTACACTATCGTCTTAAAATTCCGTTTTCCGCAATCATTTCCTTCCCTTTCAAAACTTTTCGGCTTTTTTTGACTTTTTTCGGCTTCTAAAGCAGACTACTGACTTAAAGAGTCGTCGTTTTACAAGCATACGAGAAACCGCTGAAAGAGCCAAGGGCTTTCCAAAAAAAATCGTGTTTGAGAAGTGTTTCGACGATTGGAAGGAGCGCTGGCATAGGCATCGAATGGAGACAATTTTATTCAAAAAACGAAAATTCCCGTTATTTTTTGAACACACCTCTTATACTTAAAAACCATTCTTTATCCAACTACGAACACCTAATCGTACCCAAATTGAAATGGATAGCTGCATACGTACTTATACTGTATAGAACATATGGATGTAAAATTAAATCAATCTGCTTTTAGGCGCTTAATAAAGGACTTCTATGAATCTATATACTATTATTATTATTATTAATTATATATCGGATATATACATATATATAATATATTATTTCAAAATTATAAAAATTATATTTATTATATGTTGCGCGAAGGTCAAGCACCTCAAAGTATATGAATTTCTCGCCTGTTTACTTTACTCTTTAAATTTACACTACATTCAGCCTCCTTTAAATTTAAGTAAATACTAAGGCAGATGCATAAAAAAAATCGATATTCCGTTACGTCGTCCACTTTTGCCACGTTTTTTCTGTTTTTACAGCAGAATTCTTTATGTTCTCCACTATCTTCAGCGTTAACACAGTGCACCCGCTTCCCCTTTTTCTGCTCCGCCACTTTTTCCACCATTTATCAGTTTATGTACTTTTGAACGCAAGCATAAAGTCTACAGAACACATAAGGGTGTCGCCAACCCCAACGCGTCTACTCTCCGTATATTAGATATGTAGAAGCTGTATAGTGGCGCATATTTGTGATTCTATGCGCGTCAGCAGCCGTTTATATCCTTTTTCACAATTTTCATATCATACTCGAGTCGCGCCAAAGCATACTGTCCCAACCCAAGCATCAATGCGCCCCAAATCTACGCGACATACATATGTACATACATACAAATACCCTGCTGTTTGTGAATGTATGTGTGCGTGTGTGTGTGCTCTCATGTATGGGTAGACATTTCCACAACTCTTGAATGCCGCATTGACATGGCCGACTGCCAACACTGCGGCACCCACCGCCACACCGCCTCACCGCTCGCGGCGGCCATCGTCAGCGTCGTTGCCATTTGCCATTCAGCAGTGCCGCCAACACATTAACGCAAATCGTACGTGCCACCGATGTTGAATGCTTGATGCTGCTGCCGCCACCGCACGTTGCACGTTGCTGACTATGCTTGATGTTGCTGCGCGGCGGTGGCGCTGATGTGACCGTTATTGTTGGCGGGTCGGTGTGCGCCATGCGCCACAAAAGAGCTGTTGAAGTGGCAAATTTTCACAAGCACACCGCAGTGACGACGACGACAACTGCGATAAACAACAAAAACAAATTGAGAACAAAAAACAAAAGAAAACGAGCAAGCAAGGAAGTAAAGTAAGGAAACGAAATTGCCAATAGCCAGCACGGTTGCCGAGAAAGTTGTAGGAGACAAAGTAGAAAAAGATTGGCTAACGGTACCGGCGCTTAGACGTTAGCAGTGTACGCGCCACAAACAAGCGAAGCTTTTTTCCACATTAACTCTGTGTGTTAGTTATGTATGCTCGGAGTTGCTCGTGGAATGGCCGACCTGGGATGTGCCACATTGTCAATCGCGTAAGGACCCACATAAATTTGTATAGCTTGTGAACGGTGTAGAGGGACTCCGGAAGTGCCTTGAAAGAGCACAATTGGTGTCAACACCAGTTCGATGTATTGGCGGTGATGCTGGGGCATTGAAGACATATCCACATACACAAATAGATGGAAATATATGTTTACTTGCTTGGACAACAAAATGTGGAGAAGACATTAAAATATCTGCACAGTGGGATCATTACTGAGGAATGTCTTGCTGTCCGAGTTTTGAGGCTCCAAATTTCATTTAAATCTTCATTACCAAAAAAATTGTGTTTTGAGTAAATTTTAGGTCATAAATAAATAAGAATAATAGATTTTCATTTATTTACGAAATTCATTGTCTTAATGCAATAACTTCAGTTGAAATGCGTTTCACTGTTTTGCCAGTAAATAGTACCCTTCCAACCATGGAAATCGCGCAAACTCAGTTCTGCGTAAAAAGCCGCATTTCCCCAGAGAACGTGCAAGGCATTAAAGAAAAAACAGTAAAAGAGGATTCTGCAATATTTCAACACGCCACAGCACAGCCACCCCCTTTGCGCTGAATACCGTTATTTCTCTCTATCTATCCTTCATCTCGAGAACAAGCACCCACCCACCCACACAGCAGCCACAGCACAAAAAGGGGAAATTTTTCATTTCCGCTCTCAAAGGAAATCACATAATTAAGGTGAGCGAATATACTCGAAGACTCCTGCTGCCACTGACCCCCAACCCGGATGCGTAGACTCATATTGGCAACAGTTCGGCCGAGCGCCACCCTTGAACAGCGCGACGACATTTCCATCTTCATTTAGAAGCCAACACTTCGCCACTCCGTCCACCGTCCGATCCACTTGCAGGCTCGTGGTCTCGCTGTTCATTTATATACTCCGGGAGACTGACAGGCATGAACGATGATGAAGTGAACGACAATGTCGTCGTTAGACAGTTACTCTGCCTGGCTTTTCCACTCCCTCTCGCCCCCCACCACCTACGCCATCTGCTGGCGGTTGCTTTCTAAGCCGCAAAGCATTAGTTTTTCTTTTTTGGGTCTGTTTTGTTGGGTGTGTGTATGTGACAGACAGCAACCATATGTTACCCGATAATTTGGCGAAAGTTTTAATGAAAGACATGGGAGCCATTTTTGCCGCCATTTTTATGCTTGCGCACACATGCAAACACAACGCACAAATATGCATACACAGTTATTAACGGTACTCGCAATACATACATACATACTTGAGATACATATTTATGTGTGTGTAACTAGCGATTCTTTGGCAAAGTGGGTGAGACGAGTAAGCGCAATTTCTTCCAGCAATTGTGAAAAACAGTTGAGCTTTATTGGGTTGTCTTCGTGCTGTACGCTAACGGATGTTACGGCATGCTCTATGTTGACATCTCGTAATGATCAAATTTAATGCAGAACTAGCTGTGTTGTTATAATAAAGATAAGATGTCAGCTGCTGAAGAAAAATAAAACAGTTTGAGAAATAAGAAAGTGAGGGGAAATTGATTTTAAGCTAATTAGTGGAGCAGGCAGTCAATAATACATAGGAGAGCTCGCAGTTAATGAAAATTATTATATCTTCACCATCTTTCAATAGACCACCTTTGGGTTAGATGTCCGAGTAGATTCAATATACGATGTGTGTTCAAAAAATAACGGGAATTTTTATTTATTTTATAATATTTACTAATTCGTCTTGTTGCCGCCTTCAAAATAGACCCAATTCGATGTTATGCACATAATCCAGATTTTTTAAAATTCCCGTTATTTTTTTGAACGCACCGCGTACTTATATACTTTGAAAATTTAGTTAAATAATACTTGTCAAAAATTGGTTTTGAACTGATTTGTCTAAGAGGAAAGTGATAAAAACTTCTTTGAATAAGGAATCAGGGATTCTCATGGAAAAAACGGATTTTTTTCGTTCTTTGCAAATCTACTGCTGTACGAATTATCTCGTATAATGGTTCTTGCATGGCAAAAATTAGCAAAACAGAAAAAAATTTTGGAAAATATCTTAAAAAAGGTGCAATAAACTACAGAACTATATGTGTTTGCACCTAACCTCACAAAGCATGCGTACTCTGGCGATACTGTCAAAAAATCGCAACAATTTCGCACACACACAAAAAAAATCGTGGAAAAAGTTTAGATACCGTGCATACATACTTACATACATACAACAACAAGCAGACAGTACAAAGAAAAACGAAGCAGACTTGTTACAAATTCCGATTTCCCGCTGGACTAGCGGGCCAACACAACTACACCGTTCATCGTCCAACACACATAAAATGGCGAACAGTTTTGACAGTTTGTTATCCATTTGAATTTGTGCGCGCACATTGTAAATATTTAAAACATAGCGGTTGATTTTTTCCAAATAATTTTTAACAGTTTTCTACAAACAGAAAAAAACAATGCGAGATTCCCAGCTGTCATGTTGTTATGTTTGGACCATAGCACCCGAGGCGTCCAACACCTGTTTTGGTACTACAACAACAACAACGCCAGTGTAAAGTCATATTTTTGCAAAGTCTCGTCTCTAAGGATAACGGTTTGTGTATATCGCTACTGCGGGCAACCTGTCGTGTAACGGACATTAGTGGACTTCAAATGCATATATAGAGACCGTTATGGTTTATGTACATTTTTATGATATGACAAGATAAGCGTTTATTTGCTGCTCGAAATATGGAAAAAATGCTGTAATATTCGAATGCGCGCAATGATAACTAAAATAATGCATATTTCTTTGCAAGCTGTCACAAAGTCAAAAATTACAAAAAATGTGAAAAAAAAAACTGTTTCAGTTTTTGTTGGTATTTACAGATAATTTGCGGTTTTGTCATTTAAGGCTTATTAGTTGGCATTTTGGCGTGCGTGTGAGGGCCTCCTTATATAATACACACTCGCAGGCAATTTGTTGGATTTCCTTGCGGTTTTCCGTTCGACCGTTAATACTTTTCTCACATTGAGCGCAAAGTTAGCTGTGAAAAACCGTAAACTGTGCGTTTATGCATTTCTCTTTTGCTCCGCCCAGTACCGTTGGAAAAAAGTGGCATGTGTGTAACTGTTACGCCTGTTTTACAGTATAATTTCGGTTAAAACGCAGAAAGTGCGTGAGTGTCCTGCGTTATTTGCGGTTTTCAGCGGAAAAATGTTATGGAATTTTATCTGCTGCTTTTCAGATATTATTTTTTTGACTTATTATAATAGCACTGTATTTCAGAGTAACAAAAGACTTAGAGAATGTACTTGTATAACTGAAATACTGAATAAATTGTGTAGGACCATATGTATGTATAGATATACAGTGGAACTTCGCTAACTCGAATCACCATAATCCACAGAAAAACTTCGAGTTAGAGAGAAATCGAGTTATAGAATTTTCATTAAAACATATAATTTTTAAAAAGCTTGAAAATATAGATTTACACACAGTTTTATTTAATTACTTCACATAAAGTTTTATGTTCATACGTTCCGAAATCTATTTTGAAATTTTGTAGGTTGCATTTTGCTATTGTTTGGCTCTTGACGTCTGTATTCCCATCTAATTTATGCAATCTATAAGTGTAACATTATATTTTTTGTTCGCCACCGTACGATATAGAGGGGCTCTAAAATTCTGACTCGATAGTAAAGTTTTAAATTTTGTATTATGCCCTGGTTGAAAAGTTCGGTTCGATTTATGAACGTTTCCTTCTATTGCCACTTCAAGAGTTCGAGTTATGAAGAACTTCGAGTTATAGAAGTTCGAGTTGTGGAAGGAAATTTGTATGAAATTTGGTTTCTAAATGCTATTGCCAAAAGTTCAAGTTCGAGTTATGGAAGTTCCACTGTATAAGTAAAAAAATAAAGAAATTTAAATTTGGATACCTACTTCAGAGATCGTAAAAACGGTCTTTGCTGCCTTTGGATAAAATACTTTATTCTCCGAAATTGGATAATATTTTATCCAATCGATAAAAAGCGTATGAAATTCATTGAAAGCTTGCCTTCGGTGGTGTGTAACTGAGCTAAATAATGTGGTGTGTAACATAGATACGTTCCATAGTGACATCTGCAGGAATATAGAGAAACGCCAACAGCGGCATCTATATTTGAACACAAAAACAATTAAGACCAGTTGTCAAAAATCGTTTAAAAACATTTATTTATGAATGCAATTCATTCTGTTCTTTTTTATATTTAATACATAATTTCCGCTCTTAAAATAAACCAACGAAAGCAGTGATTTTAAATAAAAACTGCTTTATTTATAAAAATATTTAAAATTCATATTTGACTCTGATTTTAAACATTTACGCTCAAATGTATGTACAACGAACCGTTGCCAAGGATACCTTATTACGTCAGTGCAATAACGAAGTATACTTTATCATATTCCGCAAGTGACATGAAGTGCATTGCAATAGCATTAATAATAAAATAAAATATAAATTCCATATATTATAACAAAGAAAAAAGCGAAAAACAATGAAGTTCATACCTTTGCATACGAAGAACACAGCTATAATTTACAAGAACTCGCTATGTTCCTCCGCAAGCATTATCGTACTAATTTTCATTATCTTGTCTGTAATGATACCCATGTTGTTGGTGTCGCTGCTTAGTCCGTATTCCGGTATTTCGGAATCACGTATACTCTTCGAGCAACCGCGACTGCAATTTAAATTTCAAAGCATATTAATTGCTGAAACGGAAGGGGAAGTTGTGAATCACAGAAAAGATGTTAATTTGGTGGTATGCAGTACCCTGCCGCAGCTAAATGCTGTTGTAATGGAACTGGGCCAAAGTTGTGAGGGAATTAAGGTAAGCAATAGTCGCAGCAGCTTAGTTGATTTTTAATACAGTGCTAACTCTTTTTAGTATTGGACCGACGACTTTGATCATGATGGCACAATTGATCGCGCACATTTCCAGCAACAACTAGAATCACTACCAGGTCGCATCAAAAGCATCAATTTGGCAATACTTTTTGAGGCTAAGCTGAAGGTGGGATTTGTAATAAATAATAAACAGAGTACACTATATTAACAAACTTTTTACTTTGTTTACAGCACAAATGTTCTCTTTCGCCGCCAGCACTTCTCACTTATCATAACGTTATCCCATCAGGAATGCAGTTAAGCACTGGCACCATATTACTAAAAGCGGAATTAAAACTTAAGCAATATATAGAGTTCACTTGCCCATTTCCCGGTCGCAATACTAAAACACAATTTCTTCCGGTGAAATTCAACTCCAATAGTAGTCATGTGAACATGAACGATTTTCAAATACAAAACCTGCTTGAACAACTAAAAAGGAATCCAGCATATTTTCAGCTCTCGGAACAAGAAACTTACTTTCGTCGCGAACCCGGAAACACACTTCGCATACAATTGGATTTAGATGTATTGCAAGTGCCTGCGCGATACCACCTTAGTGTTTGGGAGCGCCTGGGACAATTTTGGTTATATTTTGCTTCCTTCTTCGGTATCTCATTCTACATAATGAACAAAGTTAAAGATTATCTGTTTGGTCAGCACATTATTCGGGCTTGGGAAGTGATACCTTGGAAGAAGCTCTACTGACAAGAACAGGAACGAGACTACATTGATTTGGATGAGTTCTCAACATCCGTTATGTACTAAATATAAAAAAATAGCAGTAATTTAATTATTGCATCCACAGGAGTGCTTGTGTATTGCTTAAACGACTATAACAAAACTATTTTGTTCTTAATTTTGTACAGTATTATTTATAACCACAGCTTGTCGAATTGCGATTTGACAGTAAACAAATTAGTCTTTTTTAAGAAAATCTTTACATGTTACAGTTTCGTTGCATGTTATAAGAATACACTGTCTGGTATGGTATCTTATAAAATAAAAATAAACTTTAATAAAATTCATCGTCTGCACACCTTTATATACCGAACATGTGTTATCATTTCTTCTCGAACGATGTAAAATCTAGATTTCCAGAATTAAGAGGAATTGTGGTCGACGCGGGGCTGGGATCATAGGCACGATTATCCTCGATAATAATAGTTGTGTGAGGGTAGTAATCGAGTTGCACAAATAAATAACGATATTCCATTTTCCCCGAAGATGCCTGTTAGTTGTATAGAAAGATATTAAAGTTAAAGAAAGATAAAAAAGTTCTATTAACATGTTAACCATTACCTGACGTGACTCCAAATGAACTGTGCCTCTGTTGCGTATACCTTGCACGTAGAATTGCATGCGTACATGTAGTACTCCGTTTCTCTCGAAAGTCGAATGTGCAACACGTTGTCGTCGACCACGACGTGACTCCTCACCATACCCTTTTATGGGAGCTCCCAGTGCATCTTGAACACGCGGATCCTAAATGTTTGAAATATGAAAAAGCGATAATCTTTTAATTGCATTTGAACCTACCTCCTTTACGAGATCCAAGGCGTCTGAGTAAATATTATTTGGGCTACAACTTGAAAAGAGCTCGCGGAAAATTGCGTAAAACATTACGCCGGTTACCCCAATACCGGCTAGAATTATCGCTGTGTAACTGACAGTTTTTGTATTTTCCTTGATTTTTTCACCTAGAGGTCTAACATCTGTCGATATATCAGCTCGTTCTCTAGACTCCTGCAAGGAACGACTCGTGTCCTCCTCTTTTCGTATTTGATATAGAGGGGACTGCGACATGGCAATCATGCGGCACATTTGATGTTTTAAAGTTTTATTCATCACTTGTCGTAGTAAAACCAGTTGCGCCATTTTACAAATTTATTAAACGCAATTTTATGTTCTTAATAGATTAATATTTAATAAAATACAATAACAGAGAACTTGGACTTATGAATGAGATATCCAGCAACAGCTGATTTCCATACCGTTGTTGCCACATATTTACAGAAGGGATATTCACTAACAACAGTATTAGAAATAATACAATTTATGCAATAAAAAAGAAATTGTATTTAATGAAGCATTTATAACAAATACATTTAAAGACTTACATATGTGAACCAGAAAATATATGGGACAAAGAACAAACTCCAAGCCATCAACATCATCAACGATTGTCATTTACTTATGTGATATTATTTTCATTCAAATTTTTATTTCATATACAGCATTATTCCTTTCCAAAGTATGGCATCGTTAATTTCGTATTACCTTTGGGCCATCTTTTAGCGTCAATTCATTCCTATGACATTCGCCATTTTCTCACTTTGCTTTGAATGAAAAATATATAAAGAATTTGCGTTGTCAATTTTCAGAGATTGTTAAAATAGGAATCGGAGTCAGAATCGGAATCAGAAAATTGTGAACCAGAATGAGTAATGGACGTGTGCGTGCGCGCGGTAGTTCCATAATCTCATCATTGTGTGAGTGTGAAAATTATAATATTTAAGATGATTTTGGACAACAGAACAAAGAATAATTATCGCCAAGATAAGTGGTTCCGGAAATAAACATTTCCAACAGTAATGTTTGTTGTGAAAATACATAATTAAAAAAGCTTTTGTGTTGAAATAATTTAATAAAATTGTGTATTGGAAATATAATGGCATAAATATGATTTGTGTATATTATAAGTTGGAAAATTGTGCCGCGACATAAACGAACCAAATATAAACGCAACTGTGAAATGCATCTGTAGGATTTTCGTTAATGTGGCTTGCTATCTCTTGAGGATACATACTTACACACATGTTTGTATGTAGTTAAAAATATAGTAGATATTTGAAATCTATAATGGAATTTTCAATATGTATATGAAAATATTTACACAAATTAATAAAAAAGCATATTTTGTAGTTATACCAAAATTTGTTTAAAATATGTTATTGAAATGTACCTATAAAAAATTAATTTACTTCAAATTGTGGTCATTAAAGTGTACAGATCACCAAAGACCTAAATAATCATGTACGTGAAATAGCATTCGTTATCATAATAAAAAATAAAATCAATTTGACCCAGTATTTTAATATATGTATATATATATTTTAAATTTCTTTGTTTTAAATTGTAATGGAAGAGTAACTTAAATTATAAAACAAATGATGGTACTGTTATGAAGTGAATTAAATATTAAGTTTAAACCTTTCTTTTTAGATTAAGCAGGAGTGAACACTGCACAAGTTAAGAAAAGCACGCTACCTCCGGCCAATTGGCAGAACTTCCATTAACTCCTTCAAGCAATTTTAGCGAATCATACTAAAAGAAACACTAAAATTCCAAAACAACGTACTTCACATAAACCAAAGCAACATCAAACATATCCATCCGATTGCAATTCTAATAAAATTTAAGTCGAAAATAAAAATAATAAAATTATTTACCGCAGTAAAGTTATACTATAACGCAATATATACACACATAAGTTTGTTACTTAATAACATATTATATTATAAATTTCTAACTTGCTACAAAGCTAAAAAGTATTAACCATTCTGCGTGAAACAAGTAGAAGTCCTACAATTTGGCACCAAGTAAACATCTTTAAAAGCATTTAATAAAGAAATCATGGATTGGGTTATTCATGACGAACTCGGCATCACAGTCGGTCATGTGGCGAGCGGAGCCGCAGCATCTGCTATGGTAATCGGCGGTGTTATACCATACGTACCGCAATATTTGGAAATAAAGAAAACTCAGGATGCAGACGGATTTTCACTTCACGTTTGCCTTGCGCTATTGATTGCAAATTCCTTAAGGATTTTTTTCTGGTAAGTTGAAAACTATCACATTTACTTAACATAAGCTAAATTCAACTCTAAATATATATTGCAATTATATATTATTTACATTTAAATATACATATATTTAGTATAATATGTAATTAAATTTGACATGTATAATTCTTAACTGAATAAATAGGCAGTTGTAGTCAGTATTACTTGGAAGACTGCAGCGCGCATGACTAGTAACTATGCACGTGCCAATAGTTGTTAAAAATGCCGATGCTGGAGTCTTCGCATGCTCCGTTTCGACTAGCATCCGAACTCGTTACATTTAGTAAGTGTGGTCAGTTCTTGACAGAAAAAGTATGTCGCTCCCAAGACAACATGACCGGAGCGTGCACGTATTCCTACAACAACAATACACATCGTTTTATGTTTTTATAATTTGATAACGACTACATATTTCTAAAATGATTTTCATTAAGCGCAGGTGTTTCGTAATATCTGTAGCTTGAATCGTATTTTTTGCGTATTCATGCATAAATACAATAAAACAGGTATGACCTGCTCAACAAGATTTGCTAATTCGTATTAGTGTTAATTATGTGTGCACATTTGTGCCTTTTTTAATTTTTAATTTCTGGTTAATGAAGTGGCAATATTGGGTTCATCAGTTTATATCAATATTGATGAGCACAAATTATTTTATGTTATTATTGTCAAATTACGGGCCAATTGTCGCAATTAAATAAACATGTTGATTAAATATTATACATACATATGTACATTCTATAAATTTTCGAATTAAAGTCAATTATTGAAATCTGAGGATATTATGTTTCAAACATATACAATTACTAAAATAATTTGTGCTAATAATTTTAATTTCGGTATAGAAATTTGTACGTTTGCTTATTTAATTGAAAATATAAGTATGTATATTTCCTAATCGTTAATTTAAGCTGGGAATATTTGGACAGTTGTTTTCTTAATTACTAGTTTATTTAGCAACTTTCGTTGCAAAACAATACTAATATCAAGGTAACTCCCACAAACCATTTGTTGAGTTTCAAATTTTAACTACTTTTTCTATGAATTCACAGACCTATTTACTTCAATACAAAAATGTGTATTATATACGTTTGTATCGAGAAATAGGCTGCCCCAAATAAGTTTAGTTAGTTTAGAAGTGTTATCCACCATTATTGCTATAATCAGTTATAAAATATGATGTTAATAAAGTGTGGACTGATAAAGCAATAAGCATAGTTATCAACAAATGTAGATATGTTTAAGATATGTATGTATGTATGTGTGTTCATATATGGTAAATATGTGCTTTAAGGTGTAAAGTCGCAAATAACTGAGATACGAATAAGTTAAGCACACTTTCTTTCCCACTAAACCAACAAAGCTTGATATCCAAATTTTGGGAGTCGCGACTTGGTAAAGATCAATACATACACTAGAGCGTACAACAACATATGCCTATGTTGTTTTACTCAGAAATGGATACTTGTATGGAGCACCCCATATGCCACAAAATGAATAGTATATTGTAAACATTTCTGTATACGTATCTTTTAGACAGAGTTATCAAAACTAAACAGTCGAGATCGTTTACAATGATGCTGACTTGTGCAACTAATTATATTACTTGTATGTGTATGTGTAAATTCTTTGGAAGAATTTATCCGAACTCTCTCCCAGGGATGCGTTGAATATTTATTTGGTTCGTACGAATTGTTTTCATGCCATTAAAACTCATCGTAGCATTTCTCACCGACATGCGATATAATTATCAAAGTGTCTACATACATACATACATGCGGGCCAGTTAACAGGCTAATGACAGTAAACAGAAAGAATACATTAATGCGCACACGTTATTACAAAATGGTTGCGACGGCTGATAATCAAGTGCTGAACCCCCTGCCTAATCGCAAAGGTTGATGATCTCATGAGGTTCTGAAATACGATTGTATCGCGCTGACGATTTGGAGTGCCTCAAACAATTTTATATGCGTGTATTTACCTTGGTATCTGTGTGGTTGTGTATGTAGGCATGTTTAAATGTTGATCACATTTAATTTGATTTGTGTTAAAGTGTTGGCGGCAAAATCACTTCCGTCAATTGTTATTTGCTAAATATGTTTGTATGTACTCATACCGTTAATATTTCTCAACGCTGAATACTACAAACTCATGGACGATTAATTTTGAATAAAGCCATTTTATTTCAAGTTTAATCAATGCTGTTTATAATTCAATAAAATCATGCACGGGATTAAAAGTTTTCCAAAAATATGCGAAACGCCATGAAATGAGTATATACATTTGTGTATTCATACATGGCAAAGTGATCTGCCTGCGTAGGGTTCTTATCAATTTCATTTCATATTATACAAATACAATATAAATATATACTTTTTGGCTTCCGTACTAGTATTTCACAGCACAAATAGTATTTAACTACGCATTCAGTTTTTATAAACGTCAATAAAACTGTTGAAAACAACAAAAACAATTGGTTATTTGCTTTTCTATCATTTCATTAACATTTGTCTGCTTAATTACCCTATTTTCCATTTATCATTTATATTTATTCACATTTTGTTTTCCACACATGTATATATGTATATACAAATATACTTATCTAGACGGTAAACGAATGCACATATAGATTTCTACTTCACCTTCGTCCATTATCTATATTCCGGTTTCTCGCACATTTGATTAAAATGATAACTGTCTGGATAACAAGCGCTTTTGATAAATGTGATTACGATGCTTTTGGCTGTACGTAGTTGAATACATACAGTACAAATATTTTCCTGAATGGCTGCATTCCCTCTAGGAACATCAATTGATTAAATTTGTATGAATGTATCTATATAGAAGTGTAAAAGTATCTGTTTACCATACATACGACTGATAGTGATAATTGTCGGTGTAAAAGTATAAATATCAACCTAACGGTATCATAACCGCATATTGCTTGATCACTTGATAGCGTTGATAATTCATTAAGTGGCCTATATAATTAATTAAGTCTGCGGGGTTTCCGAACCGCTTACTGCCTGACGATATTTATTAAATTAAAGTTGCATAAAAATATTAAATTATACTGTCGCTTATCGGAGAACTTGTTACTTTCTTTCTTTTCCCCGTCTGGCCTTAGATAGTGTAAGCCAATGATAAGAGGCAAATTGCTTTTTATCAGTTCAACAGCCACTTCTTGACACTCTACGATTATTTTCACTATATTTTTTTCCAATATAAACAATTGTGTGTGTATTCAAGAGTGTTGGACAAACATTCGAACGATTTGTGTAAATAATTAGCAGTTATAACAATCAATATTGTGTTAATATTTGCACTAAAAGCACAACATTTACTTTGCTCATTTGGATATTTAATGTTTATATTTCTATCGATTTGACTCAATGGGTGATATTAAAAGAATTGTTCAGATTTGTATATTACTCATAAACAAATTGAATTTGGTAAGATCAGAGAATGGCAATGAGACTATTGTTCTTGCATTCATTTATATGAACCAGTTTGTAGGATTTTCAACCAAAATTCGGTTAAAATATGTAGAACTCACGCACAAATAACACGTTTCAGTCCGATTTTTACTAGAATTGCCATTAGCACACCAATTACATTCTCCCACACACAGCTCAATTTACAACTAATTATTACACTAGTATACAATGAAATACATATATGAATACACGTGATGTACATTTTCGTTAATAAAAGGTTATTACCATTTAAATACTTAGCATACAGTCATCCATACATCGCTTATGATATGTGTGTGTAAAGCTGTTGCCTCAAATCCACGCATTGCAGCCGTCTGCCAATCGGTCTATTGCCGCCAGCTTTTGCTGCCTCGTAAATAATTGCTGCTGGCGAGTATCTGTCGCCACGCCAATATCGTCGTCGGCCGACTGTCATTGCACTTGACCATGGCAACTTGCAATTTCTATGACGAAAAGAAGCGTGGCCATTTAAGCGATGACTCAGAAACCGGTCTCACCGCTCGTTAGTAGTCAGCGCCAAACATGTTTCGTTTTATTCAACACCAACATTCAACATATTCGCGCAATGGAAGTTTTCAACGGAAATCAGTGGCGCTGCCGCTATAAATAAAGCGTTTACAAGCAGCAGCATTGATAGATTGCCAGTTTATGCCAGTTTTAGTATATTGTTGGATAAATCAAGAATAAAGGAGGGTGTATTTTAAATGGTGACGTGTTCGACGGAGCTGTTAATTAACATTTCTGCTTTCGCTATTTTTAAAATTCTTGATATTGA
Source organism: Zeugodacus tau (assembly GCA_031772095.1). NCBI lineage: Eukaryota > Metazoa > Arthropoda > Insecta > Diptera > Tephritidae > Zeugodacus > Zeugodacus tau. Next base: position 78,522,416 of record CM062651.1, read on the forward strand.
ACTACTATTGATTAAAGACTCTTACTAAATTAAAATAAAAGTATTTATAAACTCCATCTTTACGCACATTAATTGGATTTCCGTGTATTATTTAGCAAATATTTTTTGATCTATTTTTAATTTGTATTTGTGTTGACCTTTCTGTAAGGTCAATCGTAAGGATTCAACTTTGAAGCAAATCACTTTTAAAACTTTTTTTCTTGCGTCTGCCCTTCTAAGCGATAAAATTGGGAGTGCCTCCGCAGGTGCTACGTGGGTGAGGTTATCTTCTGTCATTGTGATTTCATTAAACGTAAACCAACGGCTTACTTTTTGCTGTCTGAAACGACTGTTCTAATAAAACAAAAGGTCAGTAAATACTAAAACACGCGCTATCCGTTCTGAGATATTTTTGGGTGGGTGTGCTTTGGGCAGTGGTAATTCTCTATAATATAAAAGTTCTTTAGAATACATCATATACTTATATACATGTATATATTTCAATATTTAATGAAATAAATTTATTTGAGTGTTAATGACTATAGAAACCTACGATGTGCAGTACTATATATGTACATATAAAGAATGACAATAAGAATCAAAGGTATTCAAAAGCAGTAAAATCATCGTCTCATTTAAAATATGGTAAAAACAGGTTTCGATTGTCTAAACGTGTACTATATGGTATGGCATGTTCATATACATACATAACGCCATATATATAATATGGAATATATGAATCAAGCTTTTCCTTATAAATATTATATAATTATTACGTGTTCACAGATGTGTTTAAGTCTTTGTTTTTTTTTTAAGTTGTAACTATGTACAGAAAACACGATGATGATGATCTTAATGATTTTGTGGGCCAAATTTTGTGGGTAAACAAATCCAATAATTATGAAAAATTCAGTAACACATGAGCCAATGAGCTCATTTAGCTTTCATAACAACAAAATGTATATTTTTAAAATTTGCATTTTCACAAAGCAACCAATTTCCTGGCGCATCACTAGAAAATTGAACACCACATACGTCCAGTGAATTATTCCATACCATGTCCAAAGTTTTTATGGTTTTATTTATAAGCTTTCACTTATTGCTCTATTTTTTTGTTTTTGTTTTTTTTTCGTTTGTTTTTATTCTCATTTGTAGTACGTTTTGTTTCCATTTCGCTGAATCGCGCATTTTCGCGTCCATAATTTACAATGCCGCATCGATTTTCTCATGCCACATGAGCTGTGTGAGCTGTCAAGTGTGGCGTGAACCTGTTACAAGCTCTGCGAAATTGCACACATTCTTACGACACGGTTCGCGCCGAGTTCACGTGGCTGGTGCTTCACGTTCCTACGCAGACTTACCTTTCCTTTCCAGTGCACGGCATGTAATTCGTGTGTTGGTATTTCGTTTTAATTTTTCATTTGTGTTTCTTTAAAACGCGCCGTTGATTTGGGTGGTGTGGTCAATGGTAATAACATCTTATTTCCAATTTCTCATGCATTTCACATTTCATGTGCATCGAAGTGTTCATTAGAGGCGTTGTGTGTGTGTGGGTTTTAATTAATTAATCTTTGAATTAAATGCATGCGCCCTGTCCCTGCCAGATTAAAATACCCGCACGTTGGATCAGTACTTTACATTTACTTTGTATGTATTCCACATTCCATTACTCCGCTGTAGCACTATCTGAAACGTATGAGTATTTTAAGTTGCTATGTGAAAAAAGTTCTCAAGGTTGCTCTTTCAAACTGCTCTGAGTGCTAAAATATGTTTGCCAATTAACGTTCCACTTTGTTTGTAATAACGAAAAATATAAAAAAAGTTTGTAGATTTATAAATGGAAAATATTATATATCCACTTTTAGATCAGTGGAGAGTGCATCAAAAGTCGAGGAATCCCATTTATTATATTAATATATTTAAATAGTTACCATATTCCCAACAGACGCAGTTTTATTTTAGTCGCGGAATATTTGTCAAAAACCATAATTGACTTGCAGCTTTTATCAAAACCAAATGAACAATATATGCTCCTTATAGTCAGTTATCAACGTCAACGTCGCATTCCAGAAATTATTTGATTTGTCATACTCACTCATATTTAAGATTATTTATATATTTAAATTTGCTTATATATTTTTGAACGTTTCTTAATAAAATTCTTTGTTCAAATTATATATTTAGAAAAAAAGACGCAATTCATAAATATATGTATTTTATACACTATGTTTCTATAAGTTTAAAAATCTTGTCTATCCTATGACCTAATTAAAGATCTAACCTTAGTAGCTTAGTAGTTCATAGACTAAGTTTGTATTAATTTATTTATTTAGAGATTGGGTTTGAGATTATGTAAGCTCATTTGCTAGATGATTCAAATAAAATATATGTATATTTTTTTTCATTTAATTTGTTCGTGAGAATATTTATTAAATGATTTGCGTATTACAAAGAAAACTTCAACTTATCTTTAAATGAAAACCACAAGTTACCTAAATTGTGGTCGATATCGTGTGTCTGCTGGCGGGATGTTGATAAATATGACACAAATATCATATTCTTATGTATATGAATGGACTTGTATATATAGGGTGTTCTTTTCAGAGATACATATACAATTTGAAGAGTTGGTCCCTACTACAGCGCCAAGGCAAATGATTTTTGAAAGTTGGTCTCTATGTTCATAAACCAACTCCCACCGACCAGTTGGAAGCCACCATTCGGTTCATTATTGGCAAGATTAGAACTATCGCGTGTATTTTATTTGACATTAAAATTCTATACTTCTAAAAAACAGCCTTTACATATCTGAAATATTCATGGTGCAGAATAACAAGTGATAAAATGGTATTTATGTCCCCTTAAATGCATTATATCTCTAAAAAATGAAAAATAATTCAGAAAAGAAAAACTTAACACAAAAGTAATGACTCATGCGCATACAATTCAGATTAAGTACTATTAAGGGACAATGTGATTGTTATTCTCCGGAAATACTCCGATAAAAGTAAGCAGATCATGCATTAATCAACTCTTGCACATTTCCCTGTTGGAAACTTAGTGCCATAGCCTCAGATTCTACGCGAGATGTTTGAGACTAACGCTTAGAAAATAATTGTCAATTAGTCAATTAGAGAGAGAGACATGAATGAAAGGCAAATGTGGTTATGCGTTATCTTATACAGTATTAGATATCATTTAACTAAAATAGTAACACATAATTCGCTTAACGAACTTCAAACGATCCAGAGACATTGGCTGTGTTTGTTCGACTACAATGGATTAACCGTGAAGATTAACTGATTGTAATCACTCACCGCAAATGAGAGGGAGAAACCTCAAATAGTCCCTTCCTCTCCTTTCTATTAATTATATAGACCACTAATATATATTCAGAGTTAAATGAACATCGTTATGTCACTTGGAAAATACCTTAGTTTAATGTTGAATACATGAAACTCATACACTTTGATTAAACCTAGAGCTTTGCTGATTAATACTTAAAATTCCTCGCTACAATTAATGTGAATTCTCTCTTTTTATGTGTGAGTGTGGACTTAAACAATACTACGAGTAAATGCACCAAAGAGCGCCGCGGTTAATCCATCATTCGCTTTGCGTTCGTGCAATGAATAGTTCCATTCAGTTCAGTTCCAAAGCAATGCTTGAGTTGCAATTTACGAGTATGTATGCAAGTACTAGTTGTAGCGTTTTGCCGCATTAATCTAGTTGCGAGCTCTCATGCAAAACTCATACATGAACGTGGAATAAATATATGCGAAAGAACGCACAATCCGGCTACATGAAGCGGATAAATTTGTAATGTGTGCTTGGAATACTATTATATATAGAATAGTAAATAACCAATAGGCACTAATGTGGAGCGAGCGACCGAGATGCCATCGCTAGACGATTTTGGCACAGATAAACGTGCTTGAAACGCTACGCCAAGTACTATGTTGCTAGCGTTGAGTTACGTTGGTTACGTTACCTATATCTACAACCAACGTGAAGACTCATTATCATCATTCAGATGAGATATGATTTTATATCTCGACGTGATGAACAAAATTTTAGAAAGAACTGTGACAATTTAACCGCAATATACATATGTAAGTATGTATTTGTCGCATATGTTGCATTCAACTCAAACTTAGATAAATATATCCCTTGCATACGCGCTCGCCTCTATAAAATTAGTTATGCTATTTATATGTGTCTGCTTGTGGGCGTAAGTGCTACATTTCTCAAGTGTAAGCGCCATGGGTGTGGTGGCCCACCGGGTGGGCGCCTCAGGAAACAACCTTGTAAATAACAACGACGCGTTCAGACAAATATGACAAAGCCACAATTTATGTGGCATCTCAGTACATTGGCAATAACCACAACCACGGGTGGTTTTCTCACCTCCCATTTTATTCGCGCCAAGAGCGTAAGATATCCTGTTGAGATTGATGCACGAAGCTTTTTGGATTTATTTGAATTGCCGCCGCAGCAGCAGCTCGAGTATGTAAACTGTGTAACTGTTTCCTTACAATTAAGCTTATTGTTGTGAGCTTAAGAATGCATTCCGTTTTGCATAAACTTGCCAATGTCACTCCTCTGAATATTTTAGTAAATATGTTAAACCGAAGAAGCTTTCTACCCTTAAGTGCTGGAATTGCATCAACTTTTTCATTTATCGCTTCTTCCAACTATTAAAGCATAATTTAAGTAATGACTCATTTTATTTCTCCGCCCATAATTTTGTTTGTAAATACAACAATAATTTAATAACAAGTTTGTGAGTGCTTTTAGTTTTCACTTCTGTTTTCAATACACACGCCTTTGAATTGGAAAAAAGCTAAATTTCGAAACTAACAAGCAAATAAAAAACTATTCAAATCTATATATATAAAAGAAAGTCGTGTTAGTTACACCACTTATAACTCAAGAACGGCAGAACAGATTTGGCTGAAAATTGGTAGGGAGGTAGCTTAGAGCCAGGAGACGGACATAGGATACATTTTATACATTTTTCGTGAAAAGAACGTGAATAAACTGTGGTATAAAAAACGCAACTGACATTCCATATAAAACACAAATTTATTTTTCAAAACATCTTAGTAGGCTTTCTTTTCATAAAAATGAAAACAAAAAAAAATTATAGCCAAACGAAAAAAATTCAGTCAAAACATTTTCATTTCATATGATAAAATTGAAAAAAAAAAAAAAAAATTCAACTGACAAAAAAAAATAATGTTGCCTATGGTTGAACATTGAAGATTTGAAAATTTGAATTTAACCCTTTATCTAACCGTGTGATAGTTATGTTACAAATCGTTTTATTGAGTAAATTTTTTCTTACTGTTATTCTCTTCGCTCTTCGGGCAACGTAACATTTATATAACATGAGATAGGATATAACATAAACGGGAACGGGAATGTAATCTCCAGAAATTAGATTTAATAGTTCAAATGACCCCTGTTTTAGCCATTGTTTGCGCGTGAATAGCAGCCACATTGTTCGAAAGATGACGTATGGATCATTCAAGACTATAATTATAGTTAAATCTTAAAACTATTGAAGAATCAACATGTAATATTGCAAAACAGTCCATGATGGCCCAAGTTTGAAATACATCAAAAGTTCTCATATAGGACGAATGCTTAATAATGCATAAAACTGCATTAGAAGCACTTAACCGAACAGTAAAAGATCTACACAATGACAACAGACATGAGAGTTGTGTTACTAAAATATATGTCTGTTGAAGATAACTCTGAGCAATTGCTGAATTTCGGAACGGATTTCGGATTTCTGTAACTTTGTATTATCGAAAAACAATCTCATCAACACGGTATTACAGGTGGGCGGCTAAGAATAAAGACATAGATGACTTAAACTACAAAATTCAGAATGGGATCATTGGTCCACTTCATTCATTCAAATCCATTGACTACGTAATAAATGAAGATGAAGCCACCAACTATTCAATTGAATTTTTAAACTCCTTGGATGTGCCTGCCTTGCCGCCGTACAATTTACGACTAAAGATTGGCTCCGTAGTAATCATATTTGGAAACATAAACTGTGCACCGAAACGCATTTGATTGTAAAAAGGAAGAAGTTCTCATTTCGAGGATCTCGATAATCCCTACCGATATGACGTTTGAGTTTAAACGACTTCAATTTCCGATTCGTCTTGCATTCGCTATAAATATTAACAAAAGACAGGCCAATCCTTGAAAATCGATTATAAAACGAAAAATGCCGCCTATCACAAGGTGCTTGACTGGAGAGTGCAAACCAATGCTGAAAAATTAATAACAAACTAAGAATAATTGAAATACTTTATTTTTTATGTTATTCTAATACAAAAATGAACTCAATAAAATTTCCTCATTTATTGCCTCTAAGGCGGAAGAAACTTCTCCGCTGGGTCAGCTAGTAATGAAATAGTGACGGGGGAATCAACTTTTTCCAACTTTGCCAGTGTGTGTGTAGATTAATTGCTCTTTTAATTAGACTAAAAAATATACCCACAATTCCAGTGAGCACACTTTACACTCATTTGTAAGGCGACGTGTCTGCTTATGGACAATTAAAATGTGCCAAATTGTTATTACATGCATAAACCTTTGCATTAATCTAGATCCGTATGTGTGTAGCTCAGAATCGCTAGCATTAGAAATGTCACATGTAATTAACAGTAAACTAATGTAGAAGTGTTTTTGAATGGAATGGACTTACATTGGCTTCATTTATTATAATATTTACTTCTTTTGTATGCAATAAATTCCAAGTAAGATCCAATGCTTTAACGCATATGTTCATTATGTCGAAGAATAACGAGATATGTATGAGGGTGAAGTTATCTAGTTATCTGTTGCTGGCTGCTATAAAAGTACTTGTATATTTTACATAAATATATGTACACTCTGTTTCCAGTCCAGTCATACACATAAAGACTTTAGTGTCCGCATAGCCTATTTTTACATTTATTTGCATCTATCGATTTTCACTGTGCTAGACCTCACCTTGCGGCTCGGATGTATGTATACACTTTGTGTTGCAAGCCGTATAGATATTCTAAATGGTTTACAAGCAATAGTCTAACGTTTCATACTAACACATGCTATAGAACGTGCTATTTTGGTAAGCTTTTATTTTACTGGTGAATGCAGAATTATTGCAGAGGACAGATTATGTTTTCAATTCACCCAAGTCCAACCAAATTGTATAAATTACAAATGTCTCTTTGCTTTAAGGGCGTTTTGTAAATTGAAAACATATGATACACTCCGCTGGCAAACAAGCCGAAGCTCTTGCCCGGCAAATAAACTTTAACAGCATAATGCAGGACTCATAACGAGCATGCATTTCAACACTTAAAGCGTGTGGTATCCTGATTTACACATAAAAACGTTGAGGGCAATCCTTAACAACGACCAACACCATCACAGCTGTTGGCATATATTTTTAGGCGCGCTCTTTAAGGGGTGCAACTGACGTTTTGACCAGTGGTCGGCACTCCATACCACAAATGTGCCGACTCAAGTCACACGTACGCTTACGCTCTATCATTCAGTCGTCAAAGATGACATGATACGAAACTCTTTATTCTGAGAGAGCGCTGTAAAAATCCACATTTTTTATAACATTTGACAATGATCCCACTATGTAAAAAAAATAAATTGGGCATTTTAGAAATAACTTTTGGGTATTTTAACTTTTAGATATTATTTTTAAATGCTCTGTTCCCTATTAGACCTATATCATATATATACTAACTTAAATATACTTATATACTAATTATAAATAATTAAGAAAATAAAAACATGATTTTTTATAAATTCATGCAACAAAATATATTAATTTATTAACATAAAATATATAATATATTAAATATAATGATGCCATTTGATATATTAGATGTCATTTGTAACAAATAATAGCAAAAAAAAATAGTTTCACACAATTTAATATTATCAGTGTATTTCCCTAAAATTATATTTCGCACTGATTTTGTCATATACTTTAACCGGTATTACTTCTGGCATCCCGCCTTTTCTGTCAAAAATTCCTTCAACTCGCATTGCTACCAACTTAAAATGAGAGATCAGGGAATTCGGTTTGAGGAAAAATGAGAGAGTTTCGTATCATGTCATCTTTGCAGTCGTTGTCGAACCAGCAACGAATAAACATCGCGCATGGCTATGGCACTTTGCATAAGTGCCCTGCGCGAAATGCCTACTTTTATGAATGTTGTTTTATGTTATGTATTATATTTATGGTTTTAATCTATTTAAAGACAGAAAAGTTAATGCTTTTGTGTTCTAATATATTTGTTTAAATAATAAAATAGCTAAAATGAATAAATGAGCACAAAAATTCATGTTTTATGAAAAAATTAAAAACATTCTTAAAATGTTAGGCTACAGAGTTCTCACTGGGTATTCATTATTTCGTGCTCACCTATACAGTCACAATTCCTCTCGTGCCGACCACTGGTTTTGACCCAGTTTACTTGTTTTACGGTGTTTTGCTCGCCGTTACAGTTTGCATAGCGGTATTATATTGCTCCAATACATATAAAAGCACAAATATGCATACATACTTAGCGCCGTGTCTGTATGACAGCACATAAGAATGTAACTGTAGTTTGTTTGGATAGCCACACTTTACTTTATCGACGCATTAAGGGTTCTCCACGACGGAGTTCAAAAGCTCGAACTGCCGCATGTATTTTTCTTTTCGTTTTAAGATTTGATACATCAAAAATCATAAGTGTGACAATTTTTTAAGTTTTGCCTTTATTATTAGTATAAACACATTACATTCTATTTCTATTTCCGCTTGTATTAGCTTCCGTTTCCCAATTTGCTGATATCACTTTCACATGACTTATCACATCTAACGGATACACATAAATATGTAGCTTCTTTGTGAACAGGGGCGAACGCAGGGGGGGGTTTTGGGATGTTAAAATTAAATTCTATTATTTAAAAATTCAATTACTTTGGGGGGGGTTTGATACAATTGTATCTTCTAAATTTTGTGATTTGATACTTTTTTGTTCACAAACGGCCTATTTTGATACTTTTCTACTGATAGAATTTATTTTTTTTAAACTATGAAAATGTTAAACTAAAATCAAACCTATTGTATCTGGATAGTATTAAAAAGTGAATTGTGAGTCGAAAATGGACTTATTTTGAAAATTAGTTCTGAACTGAAAAGTCACCAATAAGGTTTCTATTATTTTTTTTTAGAGTTTATTGTTAATCATAATACAGGGAAAATTTGAAAAATTTTTATTATGACTTTCAGTTTTCGTTCCATGAGCAAACTGTTGTGAAATAAATTTAAATTTAAAAAAATTATGCTATTTGCAAAAAAATACTTGAGTGTCTTAACTTAACCGCTGATGTAGAAGATCCCGATGATTTCGTTGCTGAATTTAGAATGTGGAAAAGGTTAAAAATCTTTTCTTCAGATTATATTTTCTAACTAAAATTTTGAATATATTTTCAGGAACTGGTTAAATCAAACAAAGAGATACAAAACTTTTTTAGACGCGTTGAATTGTTGCGATGCAAAAATTTTCAAAACAGTGCATCGTTTTTTAAAGATTGGAGCAACAATCCCTATATCTGTCGCTTCAAGTGAACGCTCGTTTTCCTCACTTCGCAGGCTTAAAACATATTTAAGAAATAAAACTGGAGAAGCACGCCTGAACGGAATGGCTCTCTTGAATATCCATAGAGATATAGACGTGACGGAAGAAGAGATTTTAAATGTTATGGCCCAAATTAAAAGAAGATTAGACATCAATTTCTGAATAAACCCCCCCTTCCCCCCCCCCCCCCCAAATTTTTTTCCTGCGTTCGCCACTGTTTGTGAACATACTCTTAGGAATAATAGCGCAGTGTCGTCTTATCACGCAAACACATGACATATACAACAGAATAACAGCTTTTCTACTGTCATAATAAATAGCATTAAACTAAACAAATATCAAAAGAAACCCCATGATTTCCTCAAAGTCAAAAACGCAACGAAATGACGCGACGAACAATGCTCCAATGTTCTTTTCTTATTATTAACCGCCGAGCGCTGGATTTTTATGATCAAATAGGGGAATTTCTAAAAATAGAAGAATCTCAACACACATAAACAACCGCAAAGTACACAATATGTTAGGGGGGGTCTCCCGTGCATTCCATGAACTCGCTGCAGGCAACAGAAGGTGAGAAATATCACATATGTACGTCTCACATGTATGATAGGACCGATGTTAAGACCGATTACAAATAAAGTAAAAATCGAAAATCAAGAGTTTAGAAATAAATGCAGATTGTCCACTGTTGAAATATGATTAGCATTTTCTAATTACTATACGAGTATGTGTGTTCTGCAAACGGAATGAAAGCGAAGGTTTGCAGCAAGTCTCTTGGGCACGCAATCCATTCATACGTTAACGGCATACATAGCTGCCTCACGTGGTTTAGTACATATTTACATACATATGGTATTTATTACGTTCATATGCGTCGTGTATATTAGTATTTCGTACGAGTTACGGTCGAGTGATTGCGGTTAAGTAAGCACTGGGACACAAGGATATAATTGATATGCCCTGGCGGTAATCGCGGTCAAGAGTTAAGAGCTTTTTATATATCATAATATCAGCTAGCGCCAATATGTTTGTATTTCATATTAATGATAAGCCTTTATGTAGATATATACTTGGATAAATAATATATTCAAGTTCCTGTGCATTTATGGACACCTCACACATCCGTGTTGGGATTATTATCATTAATGCAGACATATAAAATCATAAATGTATGGCAGTGTTATAATATACTAGCTGGCCCAGCGGAGAAGTTTCTTCCGCCTTAGAGGCAGATTTTTGATCTTATTAAGTCCATTTTCATACATGGATTAGGATAATAAAAAAATCAAGTATTTTAATGATCCTTTATTAGCTATGTATTTTGGTGCAAGGGTTGCATGGTTAGTGAAGCACCTTGTAACTTATAATCAGACCTTTTTCATTTTATAATCAGGCGCAAGAATAAGTATCGCAGAAGGTCTTCTGTCCCGTGAACATGCCACATACATATAATTGACCTTTGGAAAAACATGAATTTAATAAAATCAGACCACATACTTTCAAGAAGTAACCTTCTCATTTGTTAACGGTCCGGTCATAGATAATGCAAGACAAATCAGAAATTGAAGTTGTTTAAACTCAAACGGCAAATCGGTTGGTATCACCGGAATGAAAACTTCTTCACCTTCGAAATTTCCTTTGAGTATGATGGCATAGATCACATTGTTCTTACATTTTTTTGTACCACTAAACGCGTTCAGTTAGCCAGTTTTTGTTGGTTTAAGTTTCGAAGCATGACTACTACGGAGCCAATCTTTAGTCGTAAATTGTGCGATGGTAAGACAGACTCAAACATTTAATTATATTGTCGTAAATTAGTATTAAACTTTTATAATAAATCATCAGACATCTACAAACTCATTGGTCTTTCAGAATTTGGTCTAAAGATTATGCTTCCGCTACAATTAGAGGGCAAGGAATGTTAGGTCAATGGATACAAAATGTTGACTGATTACATTTAGGATGACTTGGACCGATTATCTACTACAACTGTTTTATTTGGTGTCTTTAAACACGTTCTCGCAATTTCTTTTGGACTGTGGTTTAGTTTTCTTCAATCGTACATATTTGAAATCCATTACGTGAAGTAAAGAGATCAGCATTTCAATATATACAACTGAATAAGGTAATTAAAAACACGGTTCCAAGGTATAAGAAATGGTATTGGTATATCTGCTACCATATAAAACTTTTTGAACGGTTTTCTGAATATAATAATAGAAAAACATTAACACCCAAAAGAGTGAGAAATCTATTTACTTACCCAATTTTGTATAATCAATCACAGACAACATTAAGTTTGTTGTCATTTGTGCATATTTTTATTTTCATCATGCAACATTATTATGTTTGTTTATTTTTTTTATCAAATTGATGTTGTGATTGATATTTTTTTCGGTTTTCAGTTTTGTTTTAAATTTTATGAAAAGAAAGCCTACTCAGATGTTTTGAACAATAAATTTGTATTTTATATGAAATGTCAATTGCGTTTTTTATACCACAGATCGTGAATAGTCTCGTCACTGGTATGGAATAAAAAGTATCCTATGTCCGTCTCCTGGCTCTAAGCTACCTCCCTACCAATTTTCAGCCAAATCTGTTCTGTCGTTCTTGAGTTATAAGTGGTGTAACTAACACGACTTTCTTTTATATATATAGATGTCACATAATATCAAATTTGTTGTTGTTCTCTTTCAGGTTTTCCAAGCAATATGAGCTTCCGCTTCTTGTCCAAAGTGTTGTGATGAACATTACTATGTTCCTTATGATCCATTTGTGCGTTAAAGTGAAACGAATGAATGCTTCCAATAGGGAACTCACATTCTCGGGTAAGTGCGCTATAAAATATGCATTGTTCAAACAACAACAAAGAATGTTATGCCCAAGAATAACTTTTTTATTCTCTTAGCTGACGATCTGCGTCTACCAAAAGTCACGACCGACACCGATACTGCCGGTTCAGTGTCCACAGATGCCGGCGTTTTGAAACGTGCCCGCTCGAGACACTATTTAAACGGTAAGTATTGACTAAGAACTTAAATAAAGAAATTAGTCCCAAAATTTAACTTCAAAACTGTTTTCCAAAATTTTGATTTCAGATCTCGATTATAAATATTTTTGGAATTGGAGCGATTTTCAATCGTATCTCGATTTTATGCTCGTTGTTTGGGCAGTCGGCGCAGCTATCACATATCTAATGTTATCTGTTACGTGGTTCATGGAGGCGGTTGGCTTTTGCGCAGTCTTCACAGAGGCTATGTTAGGTGAGCACTACCAAACACATAATGAGTTGCCACTTACACAAATTTAACGTAATTTTTAATTTATTTACTTAGGAGCACCACAATTTCTACGGAACTTTAAGAATAAATCCACTTACGGAATGAGCATCCAAATGGTCATCATGTGGACGCTAGGTGATATGTTTAAGACTGGCTACTTTATTGTTAGGGAATCTCCAACACAATTTTGGATTTGTGGATTACTACAGGTGTGTCAAGTATATAGTATATTGAAATAAAAGTATATCTTTCTAAATCTTGTTGAAATTTAAAACATTTACTTACTGTATATCCGGTTTATTTATTTGTAGGTTAGCTTAGATATTGCAATTCTTTTGCAAGTATGGTTCTATAGAAAGAACACGAAGGCGCGTGATATGCGCCGTGGAGATTAGCAGTTTGCCCCCGAAGAACAACCGCAACAAACACAAAACAATCCACATGATATTCACACTCAAACCAATACCACGGACAACAACCAATCTCTTGCTATTTCCCCTACGAGTAGCGGAGATGATCATCTGCTTACCGCAAATGCAGATACTGAACATTTCAACAACTATGGAAATACCGAATATAAAAAATATCATGATAACAGAGCCTTCCAATATCATCACAATAACAATACACTTTCGAAAATAAAGGGGTTATCCAATGTCATCCCAACTGACGAGAATTACGCATTAGACGCCGTAGTGATTGTCAAAAACTCCAATGGCATATTAAGAAACTCATCAAGTCGTTCGAAATCTGATTTTCCAATTGATAAGGTTGCGGCCACAGAAACTGATGGCAGAGCACGACGCAGATGCCGGTGTCAACATAGTGATGTGGTGCGGCAGCGTCATAATGCCACACAAACACCAAGCTCCATAGTGAACTGCAGCCAATTGATAAATTGCCATAGTCATAGTGCATCAATTAATTGTTGTGGAAACAGAAAATCTACCGACTGTTGCAGCCTAATTAGTGGTGATTTAAAATCCGGTGAAATGACATCGCACTGCCACATCACACACCATTGTCACCATTATTCTCCGGGCAGTGGTGGGGACGGAGAGAAACGCAGCAAAAAGTCGTGTGGGTGTAATAAACACAAAAATAATCGACATCATCATTCACACCATCATAGGCACCGACACCATCAGTATCGTCACTTACAATCGGAACTTCAGCAACGGGATAAACACGTCCGCCAACTTCCAGGATATACTAGTAAGTCTTCCTTTGACTCCAGCGATGATCTACAACAATCTGACCTTGGAAATCAGCAAGAACGCTTGCACGACATTGCAATTGAAATCGATGCAGCCACATTGACTGAAGACAACACAAGCACTGCCACCTCAAATTTTGCGTATAAAATGGCGAAGGCTAATATAGCGCCCATAATAATGGCGCCAATACACGACAACGATGAGGATGACAAGACACAAAGGAGAAAATATCATGATTATCGATGTGATTCCATGAATTCGACCAGCACAGGAGAAACTGATGAATTGTCTCATAGAAATTCCGATGTGAGACATAAGAAGACAGGTAAGATCTAATATTATCAAGTATTATATAAATCTAAAGTAAAATACAGAATGGGAAAGCAAAAATATCAACGTTGAGTTTCGGGTAAATTGCATTTAAAAATTTGGACTTTTTCGCCCTTCGTTAAGAAAGTACAAAAGTATTTTATAATTTGAATCTATGTATACATTGCTTTTCAGATTGTGATAACACGCCAATTTGGACTGAATCCAACACCGACCGACATGAAGACACTATTACACCAGAGATAGCTTACTGTAAGGACTCTCAGTGTTGCGTCAAGAAGAGAGAGGCTAGCAAACTTGACGCGGCACATAACGAATGTGTTCGAATTCAGCGCAAACAATTCAAGGCGAGTGGAGCAGATGAATGTTGCAGCACTTGCTCACATTGTTCGGATTGTTCCTGCCAGAATGCAGATGCCACCAGCTGCAGCAGTTTCGATGAGTTGGATGCAGACGATAATGATGAGGAACGACGGATGGCACCTCACGAACTAGTGGTGTCGGCAGAATGTCATCGCTGTAATTTCCGTCAAGCATCCACAACGTCTACTGGTGATGAAGCGGAAGAGGAGGACGGTGGTAAATATGAAAAAGTGACCGCCAAAATGGTCAAACATTCGCAACGATCCATACCGGATAACAATGCTACGGATAGTTCTGCGCATACGAGTAGAAGGAGCAGTGCGAGTTATTGCTCCTGTCATTCGAGCACTTGTTATTGTTGCGAATGTAAATGTGCGGATGTTGTTGAGGACGACTGCGACTCAACGACTGGTCAGATGCTTACTGCGCGGGACAATCCCTGTACAGCTTTAACATCGACTGCCGAACTTGAGCTAGAACACTCAAGTACACTAACACCGTTAACAAATGCCTCATCAGCTGTGTCAACGCCTGGTGCGGAAGAAGCCGATGTGACACTACGAAGTTTGACCAACACATTTGCCGAGGACATTTGTTCCTCTCCGAGCCAATCGGCAGAGTATTTCTCACTCTCCTCCAACAATCAGCAAAGCCACTTTTCTCCCACAGATACGCCCACTCATAGACCATTAAAGACACCTAGCGAAATTACAGCGGATAAATCTGTCGATGCGGGAGAACTTGGTAAAAAGCCATGCAAACACTACACCAAACATCATCGCCATAAAAACTCTGCATCTCCCATGGACTGCTACTTATGACGAAGTGTTTCGCTGGTCGCGTGGCCAGCGATCGACGTGAACTCGCTACTTCAGCAGACTATAAGAAAAACGGCCGTTCTTCACGAACCTGCAACAGCGCGACTAACAGAAACACAAGGTGAGTACCAACGCTCCTATGCGCTCTTAATTGAGGTTTCTATAACTTTTTTTTGTTATTTTACAGTGTCGGAACAACACCAAAAGGGTACACGACATGGGAGCAATGATAGTTCCACGGCCACATTGACCCCATCAATTACAACAATCATCAAATACCCACCTATGAACAGTGCAGCCAGTATTTCCACAGCTTCCGGCACACCACAGCAGATATCACTGCAATCGCTTAACGCTGTCACAACTGTCACGGCCATTTGTGGCAGTAACGGTGCTTCTGTGGTCACTACCGCGTCGGCACCCAGTAGCGGTCGTGTGAAACGTACTTCCAAATTTTCACCTGCTGCTACAGAAGCATTCAACTGTGACCCTATACTATTTGGTCAAGAGCGACGATCCACAGAAATCATATTATAGCCATATGGCAAGAATGGGAGATACAAACCAAGAACTAACGCCTAGAGTGCCATACTTATCTGAAGTTTAGTGGTACGGGAGGATTATGTCTCAGCTGACTCTATTTAAATCTGACCATGTTATAAATATGTATATCATTTAGCTTGATGACCTTTGTCTATTAGTTTCTTTTTCCAACCTTGCTAGTCACTATTTTGAGATATTTAATTCGGTTGATCACTAGTTGTTAAAACACATGTACATAAGTATAATTTGAATCCGAATTTTTTTTTATATTTTAAACACTATGCCTATGCAGAAAGAAAGAATTGAGATATTACAAATTCTAATATTCTGTATGGTTGATCTAATAGAAAAATTATTATGCTTTTGCACACTTTATCTATACATTAGTTTGATATTGGCGTGAATATTCATGGAATTGACATATAGAAATATCAAAAACCATTTACCGTACTTTTTACAGGTATTTAAGACTAGAATGAGTGTAGGAATACTGAATACTGAAGTTTTCCGCATTTTATTGTGTGAATTGGATTGGAAACAAGATTTTATGGAACTAGAAAATGAATTTCGTTGTTTCTCGGGGGTTCACTTGTAAATTATTTAAATTAAGTAACTATGTATTTGTAAATTAATGTAAAATATATTAAGAATGTATTAAAATAGCTCCTTTTTTTATAAAATTTAGTTTTAATTTAAAATTAAGTGTTATACATTCTAATAAAAATTTACAACTTACATTGACTTATTTTCTCCTTATTTAAAGCATTTAACATTATTTGTTTGTTTTCGTGATATAAAATAAATGCATATTCATCCATTCATAATAAGTTGGCATTGCAGGTTATGTATTTACCTTAAGTGAATTTACAAGTTCTACAAATTACACCTTTTTAAACCTTTTTTCTGACTTCATCATCATTATTTTTGTAGTATTTCTTCCAATATTCGTTAACTAAAGATTTCTTATATAAAGTAACGAAAAAAGAATTAATAAAATTAAAGAAAGTTTGCTTAAAGAAAACAGTTAAACCATGCATTTATTTAATAACGATCTTCATGAGATCATGAATGCGGAAACATATTTAGAATTACTTAAAGTCAGAAACACATACATATGTATATATTTATATACATATATATGAAAAGATCAAATGATAGCACAAATTGTTAAATAGTACGTAAAAATTTATTAACTCATACACTTACACATGCAATAGTAGTGACTTCCATTCTTTTTTATCCAGAGAATGTTGGAGACCAACTATTTAATTATTCGGATTGATACATAATTCTTTAGAAAAGTATATTAACAATATAATATTTCGATGGGGACATGAGTATAAAAATGATATGGCACAGCCCGAAGATTCCCTTACTTTATAAAGTAAACTAGAAAAATAGTAATATTAAAATAAAAGAATTATATGGATAAACCGAATATTATTAGAGCGATTGTGTAGTGTTATTTTGTTAACTTGTTGGACTGAGATTCAGTTCCATACGATTATAAATATATACAAATTTATATTAGAAGTGTTTAAGCTATATACTATACATACATCTGTGACTATATACCCAAAATCTTGGATTTATAACAAAAATTAAAAACATTTCTGAACATAAAAACCCACATATTAGAATATACTCGCATTATCATAGATATGTGTGTATATATAATGGGCATATTGGAATAACGTAAAAATTATTGTAACAGTTCAAAGCAATAAATATCATGCTTAGGAAGAAATATTGACATTAATTCTTGTGATTTCTCAAAAACTTAACGTATGCGTTAGTGAGTATATTTACCAGTAACGCAGTATATCCAATTCCTGATTCAATTAACAGTTAGAGGATAAAACCAATTACGTACTTTATATACTTACATACATACATTAATTAACTTCTTATTACAGTAGATGCATAGCTCTTTTTCAAACACTTTATATTGTACAAATATGGGAAGAATATCAGTAGCCTATATAACTACATATGTATATGTAGCTTCCTGAAAAGAAATAAAAATTAAAACAAATATCAAATATTACATATAAATCTTTTAATTTAAAAATAAAAACGATACACCGTAAGTACAGGCAAAACGACTGCGATAATAAATACTTCACCATGCTCTACTCCTTTCTAACTTTTAAAAATTTTAAACTTATTTAGCATTTTAAATTATCTGTACTAAATGTGCACTTTATTACTTTCCGGCCTTGAGTATGACAAGTAGAGGGTGATTCAGATTTTTCATAAATAAGTAAACGGTTAGCTTGCTTTCTCTCTGCTTCACCCTGTTAGAATCGCTTGCCATCGTTTTCGTTTCATATGCATCAGCAACATTGGTAATTTCTGTCAATTTTTGCATTTTTGCAACACAAGTTAACGGAATTTCATTACGAGCGGTTGTATGGTGCGGTGAGTGGCACAGTGGGCCGATAAAATAACAAGAAAAGGCGAAACAACTACAAACAAAACGGAAGTGGGGGTATATGAAAATAAAGTATTTAACCAAAACAAAAAGTTTGAAATTTTTACCAACGTTTTGTTGTACATATCCTCAGAAAGAGTGTGTAAGTGATAAATTATTGCCAAATCGGTTTTCTCAACGAGAATTCAGCATCTGGGCTGCAAGCATTGATTTTACCCATCTGCATTGGTCTCGGATAAGGCGGCTGTCACAAGAATAAAGTCCACACAGACAAACAGCATTTCTATAAGGGTGGAAAGGGAAAAAATAACAGCATTCCTGATAAATAAATTATCTTTGCATGACGGTGAGTATACACTAGTTGTAGTTCTAGCATAGAACCCATAGCTTTTATAATTGGTCCATTGGCAAAAACAAAACTATGTTCAAATCATCTTCACTTCACTCACCGATTTATATATGTATATGTATTCGTAAATATGTGTGTACATGCGTAGAACAAATTTTATGGATATGTAAATGTACTTGTATATATGTAATCACTACATTGCTGAAAAAATAGTTGTTTTTATCTTTGTTTATTTTATATTATTATTTATATCAATGTTAATTTTCTGTTGGCATTTTAAATATTTTTGTGATTCCCTTTAACAATGATATGCTTACTACATACATACATATGCTCCGTAGTGATGCTGAAATTCGTCCTTTTAGTAGTGAGCTCAAACCAACGTAATCTCGTTCTTATATGTGATATATGTATTCTTATACATTTCATTTGTTTTGCTCTTCTTCTTTTTTTCTAAAATATGTAAAAACACTGCGACTTATGCACCCATCATTTCTAAAGTAACATATGCAAGGATGCTATTCTGATAAGAAATGTTAATGAGATGATTTTGATAAATAATGGTTTGTTTAATGTTATTTTAATAAAAATACACATACAAATTTACACATTTGTATTCCCAAGCAATATTAACATTAATTGTCAAAAGAACTAAACTCATACAGTATAGCTTTGAAAGGCAGAAGGACAGCTGTAATGTTATTCTCATATAACACCCTATTTCCTGCCCTTTGAGGTTCATAATTAAAGAAGTAACCTTCACATATTCACCTTGTCTACTCGGAAGGTCAGTAAAGTATTGCAATCGACACTGTGCACAAGCTGTTCGGTCGAAGAGTAAGGATACTTGCATGCGAACATATGTAATTATGTACAAATAGGCATATTAAATATTTCAACACATGAAGATTCACACTAGTGCAGAACTCCTCATTTTCCTTACAATATCTAACCTCTTCTCCTCTACAATGGAAATTAAATAGACAAGGCTTTGTTTAAATTTTCCTAAACTTGAACCCAAACCCACCGCATATGTTGCCTTTGTGTAGATACCAACTGGGTTAATTTTATTGCCATACTAAAATCGCTGTCTAAGCATCAACGCCTATCATGTTTCATTTGTTATGCTTGGCTGACTTTATTTAAAATTTGGCTTTATTTAGTTAATGTCACACACAGTTTAAAGATGTAATACACACTTGTTCATGTGTATTCAAGTTTGTTTGGGATTTTCAAGTTCAATGATTAGCACACTGAAGGTGAGGAGGACACTTTATACAATAACGTATACGAGTGTCTGCATGTGTATCCTCAAGCTCTTAGTTTTGGCTTGTGAGCTTGTGATTTAATCTGAATAAACCTTATCAGCATATATTTCACTTACTAATTTCCACTAAAATCATGAATAATTATGAATGAAACAACCCACATCTTATTAACTAACTGCCTGCTGACTAAAAACGATCGAAAATTGATGTTTTGGGAGTCGTACTAATAATATCAAGTATAGAAACAAGATTATGTTGTATTTATGAATCTCATTAAAATACACATTAAATTTCCACACGCACAGCTAAGCCTGTTTAGGTTTTTGGAGCCATAAGACTGAATGTATCCGGAGCACATAAGATAATGAAGATAATCGGAGGATGTTATTTTGTGCGATTTCATTTAATGATTTCCTTCCATGGTTATTAAAACGAAAAAGTTTCCGTTCTCATTGTCAGTTATGTTCGCAACTCAAATGAGAAAGTATCTGAAAATATTATGTTGCATACAACTAGGCGTTTTACATATTTTTCCACATGTAAGGCAGTTCGAGGTAGTCAATAAGATTAAAACACAAATTTATATATATGTATATGTAATATTTGTTTGTGTTAGAGGCTTACGGTGTTTGTCTATATTGTATATATGTATATATGTATGTAAATATCTACGCGTTCAAAGGAGAAAATAAAATCAGCTATTTCAAGGTCAAATAAATTGACTGTCAACTAGCGGGGATAATAAGCAGAATGTTGACTAATATTGGCATTCCAGGAGCCCCTTTCAAATACGCTGCGTATTTCTATACTTATGTACAAATGTATGTATGTTTGTATCCAACATATCTTATCTACTCCTACGCTCTCACAATAAACACTGCCATCAATGCAATAGATGTTTGTAAATATGCGAGTATGTACATAAACATTGCCAGTATTATCAGCACACACATAAAGGGTGATTTTTTAAGAGCTTGATAACTTTTTTAAAAAAAAAAACGCATAAAATTTGCAAAATCTCATCGGTTCTTTATTTGAAACGTTAGATTAGTTCATGACATTTACTTTTTGAAGATAATTTCATTTAAATGTTGACCGCGGCTGCGTCTTAGGTGGTCCATTCGGAAAGTCCAATTTTGGGCAACTTTTTCGAGCATTTCGGCCGGAATAGCCCGAATTTCTTCGGAAATGTTGTCTTCCAAAGCTGGAATAGTTGCTGGCTTATTTCTGTAGACTTTAGACTTGACGTAGCCCCACAAAAAATAGTCTAAAGGCGTTAAATCGCATGATCTTGGTGGCCAACTTACGGGTCCATTTCTTGAGATGAATTGTTCTCCGAAGTTTTCCCTCAAAATGGCCATAGAATCGCGAGCTGTGTGGCATGTAGCGCCATCTTGTTGAAACCACATGTCAACCAAGTTCAGTTCTTCCATTTTTGGCAACAAAAAGTTTGTTAGCATCGAACGATAGCGATCGCCATTCACCGTAACGTTGCGTCCAACAGCATCTTTGAAAAAATACGGTCCAATGATTCCACCAGCGTACAAACCACACCAAACAGTGCATTTTTCGGGATGCATGGGCAGTTCTTGAACGGCTTCTGGTTGCTCTTCACCCCAAATGCGGCAATTTTGCTTATTTACGTAGCCATTCAACCAGAAATGAGCCTCATCGCTGAACAAAATTTGTCGATAAAAAAATTTCGAACCGAACACTGATTTTGGTAATAAAATTCAATGATTTGCAAGCGTTGCTCGTCTATTCATGATGAAATGTCAAAGCATACTGAGCATCTTTCTCTTTGACACCATGTCTGAAATCCCACGTGATCTGTCAAATACTAATGCATGAAAATCCTAACCTCAAAAAAATCACCCGTTACATACATACATATGTACAAATATTATCGTTTATGGGGCGTGCAAAATTGGTTTTTCATATTATAAAGAGGAGTGATAGACATACATATCTATAATATTCCCATCTAAAGATACGAACTACGAACATATAAAAAGTTGGTGTTTATTTTGATTTTCATCAGTACGAGCGCGATAAATATTAGAAAATTGTGTTCTAATATTGTCCTCGGACTTTATTTTCAAATTTTGTATATAAGATATTTGATATATGAGAAAACACGTAAATACATACATATGTACATGTGTATGTAAATGGACGTCTCTCGCAACATGTTGCACCAGTTTTGAGAAGTATTATTCACCTAACGGTTCTTTGTAAGACCTTAACATCATACATACATATGGAGATATCAAAAAGCTCATAATTGAACTTATAACTGCTTTAGAAACAAGTTACACCTACCATTGTAATTAAATTACTTAATAATTTACATTTATTAATCACCGTTAATTTTACACACAACAAAGAAATTAACAAAGGCACATTTATGTAAATCGGTCGTGTGAAATATATGTACACTTGATTGGTGACAATGTAGTTTCAGTACTGTTGTTGCCATCGAGACTATAAGACCCATAAACAGCATCAGTTCTTGCGAATCATTAATTTATTAAACATACATATAAGTATACATTTGCGTGTTATTGGCAAAAGTTCAAAGCACTGCTGCAGCAGCTGGTTGAGTCGCACCATGGCGCTGATTATAAACACCCTGCCAGCCAGGCCTAACCACTTTCCCCTCATGTTTCTTCAATTACTAACACCAACGCACACGTTTGGGTTATTTTGTTTTTGTATTCGTACGTGTGAGGGGAATAGTGGTTAAAAAACTCACAAGCAGCTATGCTGGCCTATGGCAAACTCACCACTTTTTTTACCACTTTTGTGGGTTTAAAAAACTTCGGTTTAACCAGCTTTTTCACCACCTTTGGCTGGCAGGGCAAAGGCTTACGTATTGACCGCACTGGTGCATACATACACACATATATGAATATGGTGTGTACGCACTGATAAAAAATACAACTTTGTACATTGTACATTCCCGTTATGCCGTGAGTGCATCACCAACGCTTCCCAATAAATCCATCAGCTGTCTGGAGACGCTTTAAACATATAAGACACTCCAATTGCCGAGTTCCTGTACACCCGCTCCAAAATAAATAAATAAGAGTAGAAGCTTGGCCAAGATGTTGCAAATTTGGAAGCAAAAAAAGTGTGAAGTTATGATGTCTTCCCATACATACATTACGTACTCGTATATATGGTGTGTATGTACATATCTAGGTTTAAGCTTGCAATTCGAACTGCAATGTGTGAACAATTTGCAAACCAACTAACTACTTGCACACACACATATGTACATTATGTACTCACTCGGGAAATTCGTTGCAAGCGACAATTCGTTGATTGTTGACAAGCGCGTAATCGATATATGTACATAAATGTGTATGCACATATGTACATATTTGTTTATATGTGCGTATTAGCAACAACAATAGGGCGTATAAATTTTCATTTCATATAAAAAAAATTATAAATAAATTATTTTGTATATACATACATATGTATTTGATATGTACTGTATTCTTCATGTCGACGAACTATCCGCTTATGTACATACAATGCCCGGTGCTCTCCTACATTTAATAGCTGCTTTTATATTTACAGAATATAAACGGTTGCAACGAGTAAATTGGATGAACATTCAAACCGTGAGCATGCGAGTGATTCACTTTTACTTACTTTCATCTGACGTGCCTTACAGATTAGTTGTTCTTTTATTGCAGTTTGGTTTGTATGCCTGTGTGTGTATGAGTGCAACGCGGATATTTATTTGCATGCATATTACAACGCTTAAAAGAAAAGACGCCAGATTTTGTCCGCCTTTGTTTGTTTCCACAATCATCCATGCATTCATTTATTATACAATATACTATACATATGTATGTGCACCCATATGTAGGTGCGCTCACAATCGCATATACGGAATAAAGCTATTTGCATGTCCCAGCTGAAAACCAGACGAAAAGAGTACAATAAATTGTTTATATACATATGTATGTATGTATATTTGTATATTATATAATATAAAAGCTAACTATACAAAGGCACTACGCAATTAAATGTAAATCAATATATTTCAATATGCAGCAAGTGCACCTACTAAATGTGTCCACAGAGAGCTATGCACAATATAATTTGTTTATAATAATTAGTATATCAGTTGGACATTCTACATAAGGTTGCGTTGGGTACTTCATTCTGTAAGCTATGGTTCCACATTAGTAATGAGTACATTCCACGAACCAGTTTTTTAACATTT
Source organism: Zeugodacus tau (assembly GCA_031772095.1). Taxonomy (NCBI): domain Eukaryota; kingdom Metazoa; phylum Arthropoda; class Insecta; order Diptera; family Tephritidae; genus Zeugodacus; species Zeugodacus tau. Next base: position 78,546,903 of record CM062651.1, read on the forward strand.
CAAAAATAATGTTCGAGTAGAACAAACATATATCACAACAGATTCGGTGCTACATCGTGTTATGAGAGATACCTTCTTCAAACAACATTTTGCAATATAAAAGAACTGTCTTCGAACCGATTAATTTTTTAATCTGCGTTTAAGCCTACATTTATATGTATCTGCATAAAATATTGGTATGTATGTACATATATACATGTATGTTAATATCCCTACACCCAAAGTAGTCCATACACAATAAGTGCTGCAACAAAAGACAAAGCCTAATTGACCGATAAATATGTCGCCAGTTTTATACATACGTACATATTTTGCACTGTGTTTGTTGGTTTTGTTGTTCAACATTTTAATCATTAATTCCACATATGGGATTAAATAATTGCAACATGAGTTCCTGATTACAGAGAGACATACCTTGAATGCAAGCTTGCATATTTGTATGCACACAACACCTACTTACTTTTACATGTTTTCATTGTGGATTACGGTAATATATGCATTATTTATATAGCATGCGATACGTTGAAATATTCATATAATTTTTTTAATTCTGAATAAGGCCTCAACTCACCATATCGGACATTTTGAAAGATGAACAAGAATTTACCTTCAGAACCTCTTCAGACCAATGATCAGATCCATGATCAGCTCGTCTAGAGAGCTATTTATTGTCTCAAAGTTACTCGCTTATCTCTTTTACTGTTTTCCGGGAATGGAACAAGATAATATTTATATATGTATATACAAAACTTATATGTATAAATAATTACTGACAACTTTATAAAACGATTGATTCACTGCATGCCTCTTACTTGCACTTAAATACTTCCCAGTACACTTCAGACCGTGCTACCTTTGCAAATCCCAACACTATAAATAGGAAAATGTTGACAGCATGAAAATAACACTACAAATACTATATAAATAATGGATACCACAAGTTATTTTTTGCGGGCACGTGTTGATGCACTTACTGTGACGCCTCTTTTCGCCAATCTGTGTCAGTATATACATATAATATATACATACATACATATAAAAGCACGTATTAATAAATAAGTGAATATTTACATATTTTATCACCCTCTGTCTGTGTCCTGATTGCCGTTTTATTGATTCTGCATTTTATTGAAATAAAATCAAATCTCTTCTAAATATATTACATTATTAAATAAAGCGTAGAGGCAGGTGCGAATAAATTTTGTGCTTACCGGAGGTCGATCAGTAAGTGCCTCACCCATCCTATTGCTGGCGCACACTTCCTTTCTATACATACATTTGTATTTTAATATATATTTACATATTGCATTTGCGTGAACACGCGCTTCTCGTGTACAACAACAAAGTGTATAAACTATTTTTTACTTCCTCCTTTACTCCTTTGTGTTATTTTTTATCGGTGTTATCCTTATCCCGAATACGCAACGCTTTGAGAGGCCAAGTGACATAAATTCTATCAACACCATTTTGTTTTTGTTAAGTGACTCTCTATAGTATTTATAATGAAAATTTTCTTAAAGTGGACTGCAAAAAGCTTTAGTCAAAAATCTCCTTTCGACCAACATTTTCTCACACTTTCCCTACCATTTGTTGCATTAAATTTAATTTCGCATTGTTATAAATATTGCTTACTATATTTAAGTATATTTGCATGTAATCTATAGTCACCAGTATTATTTTATCACTTTGTTGACTTTCATCCACTAATTTGTTTGTGCACACTTAACAAACATAATTTATTATCTATGGAATTATTCTGAGTATATATGTATGTACATAAACGCTCTGCCTTTATGTAGTAATAAATTGAATTTTACAAATTCTATAGAAATTAAATTTTTTACTTTTTTATTACGTAAAAATAAAAATGTTCGCTTAGTATTAATAATATATTAAAATTTTTACAGATTTCCTTTCCAACGCATGTACAAAATGAAAAGAGCTCTAGGTACAAGACTGAAAAATTGGAAAAAAGAGTAGTGCTCAAATAAGAACGTGGGACTTAAACAGAAAACGGAAACTGCTTGAAAACCACCGAAAATATAGAGTATCAGTTGTGACCAGTTCCACCGCCTACTCCGCACAATTAAAGACTTTAAATAACAATAACAATAAATACAGACGAGCACAAAATTAAAAATAAATTTACAAAATGTCCTCACGTCTAAAGGAGAAAGTGACGGCTGCTATAAGAAAGTTCAACAAGAGCCGAAGTCGCAGTGGCAGTGGTGATAAGACAGCTGAGGCTGGAGGTGGCGCTACAAATGGGAATGGGTCTGGCGGAAATGTCGGCGGCAACGCGTCGGCGAAGAATTCAAACGGTGCAGGTGTTGCAGCTGAATCGCCGGGTAGACGTATGCGACGACAGGATAACAAGTAAATATATTTAGCAGATTTTGCATATGCATTTCTTCAAAATGAAATTTGCTTTTTTACAGGGTGTCACCAGCTACCAGTCGAATGGTAATGTCAGTCAATGTTCAACATGCCCCCGATCACAGTATTCGGGCACGGCGCCTAATGAAGGAATACAAGGAGATACAAAAGGTGCACAACAGTAAAAAGGAGCCGGTCTTCACGGTAAGCGCGTATTTTATAGTGTTTATTTATTACGCCATATAATGACATTGCTATCTCAGGTGGAGCTTATAAACGACAACCTGTATGAATGGTACGCACGACTCCATATTGTCGATCCCGATTCGAAATTGGCGAAAGACATGGCCGAGATGAACATTCCATTTATACTCCTGCATCTGGTATTTCCCGATAATTTCCCCTTCGCACCGCCATTTATGCGTGTTGTCGAACCGCGAATCGAGAAGGGGTTCGTAATGGAGGGCGGAGCGATTTGCATGGAATTGCTAACGCCACGCGGTTGGGCCTCAGCCTACACTGTAGAGGCGGTGCTAATGCAGTTTGCAGCGAGTTTAGTTAAGGGCCAAGGACGTATTGTGCGAAAAACAAAGAGTTCAAAGGAGTTTAGTAGGTGAGAGAAAATGTGCACAGTAATTATTTACATATAATTTCTTCTACCAAAAGCTAATAAAGCTGCATATAACAATACACAACTTAAGATCTAAAGAATTCCGCTTTTCTCTAGGTCTTAATATATGTGGAAGGCTTCAATATTATTAATTACAATAAATTTAATGAAATTATTTATTAAGAGCAGTTTTTTAAAGTGATCTTAAAAATTTTTTTCTTCATTTGACAGACGAACTGCGGAAGAAGCATTCCGTTCATTGGTGAAAACGCACGAGAAATACGGCTGGGTAACTCCCGCACTTTCCGACGGTTGAATTGCTGTGCATACATACACAACAGCTGTATACACAAGAGGTGTTAGAAAACAAATAAACACGTCGAAAATTAAATGCTGGTCCATTAATTGGTCCAAAAATATACTCATTAAGTTTATTTATTTGACATGTATGTATGTATGTGGAGATTATATGATGTATATATAATATATTAAAAAATTTATTGAACTCGGTATTTTCGTTAAAAAGCTGCCACAAAAAGATAATTCGTTTTAAGTATGTAATAGCATTTGTACTTGTATTACCGTAACGGTTTGCACATTTATATATACATAAAGCATATATAGCTTAATATAAATATGTCTTTCGTGTTGATTTAATTCTTGTCTGCAAAAAATATGGGGATAGAATAAGATTTTTATAAGACACCATGTAACATAATATACACTACACTAATAACAAATTGGTAAATTTATCAATTCGCGAGTTCGCAAGTAAACCGAAAACCATCCAGCAACAACCTAAAATTGTAAATATTTAGATTAAAAACAAATGAATTGTACTTAAAACAAAAATAACATTAATTCTAATACATATATACTAATCGTTTGAATATGACCCTATATCGGTCCTTAAATTGAATGCGAAACGTGTATTTTCAAACATACAGCTACATATGTATGCAACATGGTGGTGTAAGTTATTTTAAATAAAGCTATTTTATGTATAGTAAGGTTTACAGTCGCAAAAGTCAAAGTTAAGCTTATTTTACAGATTTTAGTCAATAATTATTATTTCGAATGCCATTGCATACAAGTATAATTTGGGTAGGGGCTCACATAGCAGCGGAAAGCAACAAACAGTTTTCATAAAACTTAAGAGTTCAAAATTTTAGTTAGGTTTTGAATCGAAGTACTATATACTAACATAAATTAGTTAAGCATACTGTGTTATAGAATTGGAAAGCCAATATTTTGTGATTTGATAGATACTGAATTATATTACCAAAACATTTATTTTTTTAATTATTTATTTATGTTGACTCCAAAGACTATTAGTACGTAATCACTTATTAATTATAAACACTCTAAATAAAATAAATATACAATAAATGTAAATATTTATTGAAGAATTACAAATATGTTTCCCAAATGTACATCAAATGGATAAAATATGTATAAACATAAATGCATCTGGGATGTGTCTACCCATTATGGTTAAACAGTTTCTTATTTTTCAGTCTAATACAACAAACGTTTATATATTTTTTTAAATTAGTTTAAAATGCTTTAAATATATATTAGCATTAGACAGACATGTTTATAAAGTGTATTAAAGCAGACAAACTTTTCCTCGTGAATTAGGTTGTAAAGTGGTTTACGTAAAATAGAATTTGCCCTGCGAAAACATTATTCAGTATTGTATGAATTTTGAGATGTTTGCATATAATTATGTATGTAAGCGTTCGTATGTTTAAAATAACTTAATAAATCTCTGAGTGTAATAACTGAACTGTTTTTTTATTTCCGAAACGGTAAGTTTTTATTAAATTACATGAAAATGTAAATTTTAATATATTATATTAATATTCAGGCAGGTTCTGCAATCCGCGTGAAAATGAAAATTAAAAATGTTAAAATTGAAAAGTAAAATCTAAATTCAGTACAACAAATATCTAATTGAAAGTGAATTGGCTAGAAATTAACTCGGAAATGAACTACAGAACCTGCCTGAACATGTTGAAAAGGGCATAAGTACATTTATACCATCGATAGTTTTCATATTCACACTGACAACCTGTCACAAAGATTATACATATTTACTATTTTCACTGGTCTGTTCTAAACACATCACATTAAATCGCTGGTTAGACTTGCAGAAATTGAACTGAAAATTAAAAGAACGAAATGTATGCAAATTAATATTTCTGCTTTTACATTACTTTTTCTTTTAGTAGGTACACAATTTTTATGAAAAGAAACGAAACACATGTACATTTACAGCAAGAATATTCAAGATCTAAAATCATTTAAATATGTATTTTCAAGATGCCTTCCGTATATTAAACAAAAATACCCGCATTAATATTCGAACAAAGCATTTTAAATTTGCTGAATTCTAACAAGCATCGAACGGAACCAAACATTGACAGTTTGACAATCGCTGTATTATAGAAGTTTATGAGTGACTGAAATAAGTAGCAGAGATGTCAGCAGCCACACAATTTTCGCATTTTTCAAAGGCAAAAAAAGTAATTAAATCGTGCAAATTCTTAATGAATTATAGTTTTTGAACAATTTTTGAATATTGAGTGAAAGATTTGATAAGTTTTTGTAAAAAGAACTATTCGATTACACAGTGAAAACTACCAGTGAAATTGGTGCGGTCGAAGATTTTACGTAGTTAACGAGGAAGAGTTCGTGCGTATGCGTAAGCAAAAAAGGGAGAAAGGATAACATTTCACAGGTAAATTTCTACCACATTTGTTTAAATGATTCAACAAAACATAGACCATTTTAAAATATATTGTGTGGAGTTACTAAAAGCATAAAAATTAATTGAAATGTGCATATTTTTGTGAAGATATTAATAATTGAAAATGGTGCTCGCCACACGAAATCAATTGACATTCGTCAATTTAAAGTGTGTTGCCACCATATTAAGAATTCGCAATAAAAATCTCCTAATTTTACCCATGAATAGACATTTATTGTAGAATGTGTGCCCATACTAATGTCATGTACGCGGTTTAGTCATGTGGGGTTTCTTAACTAATGTGGATATATAATTTTTAGTTTTACAATGTTTAAATATATATTTTATGTATGTATAGAAATAACGCAAGGAAAAACTAATTTTGCTCAGAAAACAGAACAAATTGACTTGAGGTAAAGTACCCAAATAAATTCGGACAATAGAAGATAACAAGGTTAATCGATGTAAAATAGTCAAATTCTTTTCCCGATTATTAGATGACACCGGTTAAATGATTAGGATAATAGTTATTGTTAGCTTATTTGTATAAATGCAGAGTAGGTAGATGATTAGATAAATCTGTTAAAAAATCCCCTGAAATTTTCATTTGACCAAAGGTGGCAACACTATCATAAACGAAACGCTTTCAGCAGAGGGGTTGAGTATATTTAACAGCTCAGCAGGTTGAGAACTGACCGAATGATTGCCTGTGTGACCGTTTTCACACGGGCAACTTTTGTCGCGGCAATTCTTAGTTTTATAGGAGAGGGGGCGACCAAGGGAAGCGAATGAGAGAGAAATTCTCCTCTCTTCGTCGCCCCCTCTCCTATAAAACTAAGAATTGCCGCGACAAAAGTTGCCCGTGTGAAAACGGTCTGTCTATCCGTCTCTGGGTTTCCCAACATCATCTGCAAGTGCCCAGTCGTGCATAGTCCCAGAAATAATTATGTTCTTTTCTTAAATAGTGCGGCAGAAAATATCTTTGAGCATACTTCAAGTGACAGCAGTGTATCGTACATCAAAACTATAAAAAGAAACAAACATAGCATACATACAATGGATGTAGGAGAAATAATTCAAACAGCTGATGGACCTCCACAAACAATAAGTTCAGAATTAATAGAAAATTCTACTGAATCAACAAGCAATATTCCTTCAAGTTGTGGCCAAATCGGGGAAAGTGAAACAACTTCTGGATCAGCTATACCATTAAATAATAGCAAAACTCTAAAACGTTGTTTGAGTGTACCAATTTTGCGCGCTGGTCCTTCATTCACATCAATGACCACTCGAGCTGCTGCTGCAGCTATGGCAATGCGTGGTGTTGGAAATACAGCTAATTCTATGGGTGGAAGCAATCCAAAAGAGACACTGTCAACACCAACAAAACATCAAACATTTAACAAGCGTGAGCCCGTTGTTGATGTATCAACTGTAAACAACTTTGGACATAATATACACATTGGAATACCACGTTCAAATCCTTCCTCCAGGTATATATTTCTTTTTACGCATAACGATTAAAATTACATATATTTGGTCTCATTAATTATAGAGAAGTTTCACCGGCGCCAGTGTTCAACATATTTGCACCACGTGCCCGTCGTTACTCCGCCAGTTACACACCTCATGGAGCAGCTGGCGTAGCAGGCAACTCAAATGCAGCAAGTGGATTGCCGCTTTGTCTCACTCCACGTGTCTCTCAGTTGAGACAAGAGGAATGTGTCGACATTTTGAATACGCGCGAAGCAAATCATGAACGTGAACTACATAGTGCCATGCAAATGTCCCAAAGTTGGGAGGACTTAACTTTGGTTGCTGAAAATTGGTCTTGTAAATCAGAGGACTTAAGTAATCCACTCCAGGTCTCCTTGCCATCTGGGGTCACAAGTTGTTCGAGTCCAAGCCCCACAAAGTATGATTGTTATATCGACATTTGAAATAGTATTTTATAACTTTTCTTTTATTTACAGTAATCGTGCTGGAATGCGGCTCCCATATGGCTTGTCACCATCACCAACAAGACGCACTTTCGCTACTAGGCGATCAATGTCACCCATAGCTATGCGGCCATCGCAATTAGGGCCTGTTAAGCGCAAGTTTGAGTTGGATGAAGGTAGTACAGGAAGTAATTGGAATGTGTACTCCCAACCACCATTGAAGAAAATATTTACGGAGAGGTAGACATTTACTAGTTCTATAATATGTCAACTGTTCTAATCTGCATATGTTTAAATTAATTTTTTCAGTCGTGGTTCTTCACCAGTTTGCCAATCTCCTTCCTCAATATGCCCCAGTCCGGATTCTGGTACATACGATGGTCGAATAACACCTAAACTATTCATATCCAAGTTGTGCACCAATAATACAAACAACAATTCAGCATGTTCATCACCGAGCAGCAGCGTCAGTGGTGGAATCATCGACTCAACAACTACCTCAGGGATATGCTCCTCTGGCTCTTCAACGGCTTCCTCCATATCTGGTGGCAGCGAGCCAATGTGCATTGGGAATGTGGGAATGGATGAAGGCATTTCGGTGGCAGAAAGTAACGAAAAACATAGAATTAACAGAATTTCAACAACCAGTGCTTCCTCTCGAAGCAGCATTGACACGAATACAGGTGGTGAAGTGCAAGCAATGGCCACCGATATGCAGGATGATGCCACACTATTGGATGACATGAAGAGTGAGACATCCTCCATCGGGGGGTGCTCCAGCATCAGCATCGAGTCATCTTCCTGCGACAGCGCCTCCAAGGCTGCTGCAAGCTTCCTTAATAGACTGAACGTTGATGATATTAGCACAAGTCCGCTGGCAGTACAAAAAAGCTACTACATCAACAAACAGGGCTCGACTGGTAACAAAAAGTTCATCGTTAGCAGTGTAAGCAGCGAACCAACCGAAAGTATTAACGTAACTAGTACCAACGTTAACTCCTCTACACTAACCGTAAACGCATCGGACATTGTGTCTTCAGCATGCACAAATGGACCGTAAATCAGTGAGATATTGTTTGTTTGCACAATAAATTAAGTTAATAATTAATCAGAGGAGGATTTCTAAACTAGTTTTTAGTTTTCTCAATTCGTATTTTGCCCTCGATATTACACAAGTAGTTGGCTAGAAAGTACTAGGATTATAGAGAAAAAAGTTCGATTTTAAGTTGACATAGATATATTTGCCCGCCATCATTTATTGTTATCAACTCATTTTTGTAGAGTTTAGTTATCCCTTCTAATTCATGTCATAGTCCATTTACTGTAAATTTTGTCTATAAGTCAGACTGCGCGTACGCATTTGGCAGTCATTTCATTTCACTTTCATTTAGTAGTTACACTGTTATTTTTAAGTCTGTAATGTATGTATATGTATATAAATTAGAATAATTTATGTAAACAAAAAGTGGATTTCACTAATTAATGATATGAAGAAAATTGTTTCTTTTTTGTTTGGTTTATATTTGATATCTGATTTATGAATATATTTATTAATTTGCGTCACACCCTGATTAACAATATATATGATTGTTTTTGTAAAATAAACTGAATAATCAATCGCACTTCGGTTAGTTGGTTTTTGGTTAGAGGAAATATATCGACTGAATGGATCCGTTATGACGAATACTTAAGTTAATCCTATTATTATCTTCGGACTTGTTATTAACTCAAAGTGTAGCTCTTATAACAATTTTGGTTTATACTTTCCGAGTTGAAAAAATTAAAAACAAAAATTTGCGATATTTGCAGAATATGACACTTTAAATATGTTAGAGGATTATGCGTAAAGTATCCCTTGAGTTACTGTTTGTAACTTTTAAGAACTAATAAATTAAATACAATTATAAATTCAATAAAATATGTGTACTTTATTTTATAAAGAATTTGCAATATCATGGTATACATGTAAACGTGGTATAAATATACATATTTCTATAAAATATACACTATCATTAATTTTTATACCAAAAAGGTTTTTTTTTTTTGTTTTTGAGAATCACAAGTGTTTTTCATTTTTCAATTTCAAGTAACAACATTCGAGACTGTTTATAGAGAAAGAGCGTATACTATGAAAGCTGTAGGCCCATCAATTTAAGGAACATGGGAGTAAAAAAGTTAAACTAATAGTATATCTAAATAAAAAATAAAATAATGTTTATGCTCTACTGAGAACTTATTGCACTAAATTTGGATTAAATATTTAAGAAATTGCATGCGGATTTTTGCGATCATTACAATCAAATTGTCTCAGCCACAAAATATTCATAATTTTTTTTATCAAAAGTCACTACGTTTCTTTAGCTGCATTTCTCGAAATCCGTAGCTGTATTATATACTTCTATACCTTATCATATGTAATCTCATAATACTTTTACTTTTTCTTGGGGATAATATTTTGTTTAAATACGAAATTAAATACTAAAATGGAATGTCACTGGAATACTATGAAAAAAAATGTTCCATTTATAAACGATCTCTGCTTTAAGAAGCATAAATGTTAAACTAAACGCTAATCACTGGGTAAAACAGTAATTTGTAATAATACATTCATATCGAAAAGCTTAAGTACTTAACTCCTTATATACATTATTCTAAAAAATGTGGATTTAACAGGCGTTTGTTGCCTGGAGACAGACTAATACGCTGGGAGTATTAACATTTATGTAGATCAACGCTATATAACGGCATGTGTAAGTGAACATATATTGTATGGTCAAATCACTTTTGGAAGAACTACAAGGATTAATTAAAGCACGTAGCACGTTGCAATGCTGTTTCGCGCAATTCTTCCTTGCAAGCGCCCACATGCTCAATTAATTCATCGCGCTGCTCAAAGGTCTTTTTGCAGATATAGCATTCGTAGAGGTACACCATGGGATCGTGTTCCTTCAAATGTTTGGTATACAATTCGATTTCTGTGAAACGTTGCTTACACTCGCAACACTCTAGCCAATCTTCGTTTGACGAGTCCTCTTCGTTTGAATCGTAGCTGCTGTCACAATGTGTTCTTGCTTTCTTTTGTGGACTGGACGCGGTACTAGAAGAGCTCAATTGTTGCTGATCAAAATTCATGTCGTCATCATCGTCGTCATCTTCCTCGTTTGCATGCGTTTTCTTATGTTCGCTGTATTCCAAGTAGTCGCGATATTTTCTTGGGCAATGTAGGCATTTATAATAGCGATCCCGTTGATGTGTCGCCATGTGTTTCTTTAGGGTTGAGTATTCTCGAAACGGTTTGCGGCATTTATTGCAAGAAAATGGTTTTTCGCCCGTATGTATCATGAAGTGGCGCTTCAGATTGTGCCGCGTACCAAATGGACGCTGACAAAGTGGACAGGGAAATTCTCTGCGTGTTACAACACCTAACTGATTATAGTTGGGTCGATGAACCACAGGAATATTGTCCAGCAACAACTGAGTGCTACTTGGTGTGGTTTTATTGACTGTAATCGGTGCATTTATCGGCACCAAAGACGGCATATCTGAGCTGAGTAAAGGTGTAGAATTCGAGCGTTGCGGTGAAGAGGCGGAATGTTCAATATCTTGTGTAGACTTTTCTTTAACTTTTTGTTCGTTGTTGTTGCTTATCGTAGTCGAGTTTTCAATTAAGGTATCTCCCGTTGCTGCTGAGGCATCATGAAAGCTCTCAGCAGACAGCACAGGTCTTGCAATGAGTGGCGGCGGTGGTAGAGGTGGGGTGGGCAACGATGGTGGTTGTGGTTTGTCTGGCGAAGAAGACGGTGACGCGGAAAGTTGCGGTCGCATTGCGGCTGTTATTGCACTCGTCTTCGAATCGCAGTCATTGCAGCGTGTTGAATCTTGAATCATGGGCGGCTTAACACGACAAACCATGCACACGAAATTCGCTTCGTTTGAATGTCGGCGGCGATGTTTCTTCAGGTCGCTGAACTCACGAAACCTCCGATCGCACATATCGCAACCAAATGGACGTTCACCTGTGATGGCAAAGAGAAAACCTCAATGAAATCATCATCGAAGTCAATTGTATACGTACTTCTGTAGACTAGTGTAAAAAGTAGTTGATGTACAGTGTATTGTTTGTTTCGCACAGTATGTAATTCTTATTAAAAATGTATCTTCTAGAATTCTCCACTTGTACCAACTATATAAATTAAAAAAAAAATCTGGTTTATGTTCTTACCTGTGTGTATCATCATGTGTCTCCTCAAATTATAACTTGATTGCACTTTTTTGCCACATAAATAACATTCGAAAAATTGTCGGCCCTTTTCACGTCTATCTAAATCTTCCCAATTCAATTCTAGTACTTTTTCGGGCTTATCGATGAACTCGATGTTTTCATCATCTGAATTGAGAACAACAACTTCGTTGCTGGAAACATTAAAACCCGCCGTTCCAATCCCGGATTCTTTCACGACGTCATTGATGTCATCATCGTCGCATTTCAATTCACAACTAACAGCTGCTGCGGCGAATGATAGCTCATCATCGTCGTCATCGCTATTGAATCCCACCACACTCACTTCATTTTCCGTATTCTCTTGCTCGGGTTCAGAGTCACTGCTATCTGAGAGTTCAATATGCGCAATGATACGTTCCTTGGAGAGTTCGATTTTTTTGTGAGGAGTCAGTTTTGTCGATTTTTTTGTAAACGACGGACTCTTCGGAATAAGGCTAATGCATGGAGATTTGAGTCTGGCTCTACATTTCTCTTTCCTAATTGTAGATGAATTTAAATCTGACAAGGCAATATGCTGAACATTAGTTTGTACATCATTTTTAAGAGTGTTGTTTTCTACTTCATTCATTATTTGTCGTAGCTCCTCTCGGTCATCTTCATCATCTAAATCAATAATTTCATAAACGACTTGATTATCTTTTGTTTTAGGCTCGGATTCATTTGCACAGTTCGTAGAGATTCTTCTTTTTTTCTGTAAAGCACATTCTCGACCAATTTTCATCAACAATCCTTTTATTTTAGTATCTTCTATCGAGATAAAATTTTCTTCAGGCTCTTGATATTCGTAGTGTGTATTTAAATCCGTCACTGAACCATTTTCAGAAATCTCCTCTGAAGAAGCAAATTGGAATGTCAATGGGGGAGGATGAATGTTAGGTGCCTGCAGTAGTGGTGGGAGTTGTGGTAGTTGCGCCGTGACAGCTGAGTGTGATGCATTCGGCGGTGTGCCATATGTACTACAACAAGCAGGCAAGTTAGTTGAGCAGCAGGAAGGAGGTCTTTGCATGGAAACTTCGTACGTAATGTCGCGGCGTCCTTGCTGATCCCATGGTATGCTAAATATTTCAATTCCCTGTTGGCCAGTAGCGATATTGCAGCAGTCCAATGATTTTGGATAATTCAATGATGGTCTTTTAGTTGGTACACGCGGTACGGCTTGAACAGCGATCGACGGTAGTGATGGTGGGGAGCCATAATTTATGTTTGATTGTGATGGCAAACGAAGGAGTGTTGGTGGGGCTGTTGTTGCAGACGCTGGCAATGTTGCATGTTGTTGAGTTAGTTGATGATGATGGTCAACGACTTTTAGGGTCGAGTGCGAGTTATTGCCGTGTGTGGGTACAGATGGTGAGCATTTTAATTTCATGAGAATTTCCATTTCGTATTTTTTATTCTAAGAGTGTGTATGTACTAACGCCAACTAAAAATTAAATTAATATTTATACATATTATTAAAAAATCGCAATTGTTTTAATATTTTTTATAAAAATACACAGTAATTTTGATATGGAATATTCTAAAAAATATTTCTATAAAAACATGTATTTTGCTATGAATTTCTTACCAGCAAACGTGATTTCCGTTTTGAGTTTATAAGCACTTCTATTTATACGACCACAGTAATACGTTTCTTCATTGTTACCCTTTTTAATTTACCCGTGCGATTTACTGGCTTTGCCTTTGCCACATTTGATGATGCCGTCTATGAACTCGTCTTTTTTGTTGCACGAAGGCAAATTCTTTGCCTTCTGTTGATGTTGAACGTAGTTTCTTTTCACGACTGCAGACTACGCTAGTCTCGATCTCGAGGCTGAATCACCCAAGCAGCACGAACTCAGGCAATAAAAAACAAAACTTCACCGTCTACAAACCGAAACCACTCACGTAGTAAGCTCAGTTTTTGTTGTTTTATTAATGCTTTCGATATTGTTTTTTCCGTGAAGATTTTACCTGTGCCCACTGAATCAAGCACTGCCAGCATATAGCCAATGCCATTGCGTGCTAACTTGTTTTTCTTCAGGCGATGATATGCGAACGAAAATTCAAAGAAAAATATATATAAAAGAGTGGCGAAATACAAATATTAAAGGAAAAATAAAAAAACTCACTACTGCCACAACAATTTTCTTGCCGCGCAGCGTGCGTCAAACAAACGGGGCAAAACCAAACAACCACTGAACGTAAAAATCCGTATCACATTGGAGCTCTGCCAAGGCAAAAACCGAGCAACGAACCGCACAGCGCGAGCAATGCTCGATCTTTATACACCCCCTACCGTTTCGCTCCAGTGCTTCAGTGCTCCAGTTGAAACAATTGGCGCCGACAATTGGTCCCCTTTCACACTTCTTTTCCATGCACCGACAAATCCAGTTTATCTTTTAATTGAAATCTTGCTTCTCGGATATCTTGCGCAGCTCCTTCAAGATTAGTGTACGACTTATACATCAAATGCTTATAAAAAGTTATTCATGTCAAATGTATAATATTATATTAAAGAACTTTAACAAATTTAATTCATTCAACAATCACAAATGTTTTTATTTACACTACTATCACTTTTGAGTCGGCTGTTTCACTCCACATAAAACTCACAATTGGGAATTTGGGTTTTGATTTATTTTGCGCTCTGGAAAACAACTGGAAAATTTCTCTTGTTGTTTTCATTCAAAATTACGTGTTTACTAAAAATATAACTTTTCAGTGGCAAAGAATTCTCACAGAGTGCTTCTGAACACAATAATATTTATTTGTTTACTCAATGAACAAAAAACAAAAGAATTGTTGATTTACAGTTCAAATAAAGAATTATTCGTCAGGGCTCGTAAATCTCGGCTGCCACGAGTTGTTTTACAGTTAAAATAAAGAATTATTCGCTAGGGCTCGTAACTCTCGGCTCCCAAGAGTTCATAGTACTCGGTACCACAGTGTCAAGCAGAAGTTTCCGTTAAATTTAACCGGAACGGATCTGGATATCTATATTACGTAACTCTACGTAATAAAATAAAAAATAAATTCGGACATATGTTAATGTTAAAAAAATTAATTAACAAAGAAAATATTTGTCTAAAAATTATTTCAATTATATTCCTCACCCTGTGTTCTTTATTATTTCATCAATGTTAATCGATTTTTTTTCAATTGAAGAGTAATTGTGAGAAAAACAACAAAAGGTATTGAATTTATTGGTAATACGTATTTTTGGCATTGATTAAAAAAAATATTTGTTTAATTGAAACCATAACAATCAATCTTATGTGTAAATATGGAGTAAAAGTTATAGATGAAGTAGTAATATTAAAAGATTTATAATTTTTCGTTCTCTAGGTAACATTCACTAACTACTACACTTGACTCATTCTCGCAATCTTTTTGGAAGTGGATTAAAATGAGTGCCCGTTCAAGACGTCCTGGCACTGCCAGTAGCCAAACCCCGAATGAGTGTGTACAGGTAGTGGTGCGTTGTCGACCCATAAGCAACAAGGAACAATCTGAGGGTTCCGAGGAAGTGGTGGCAGTGTATCCCAATCGTGGTGTTGTAGAAATAACAAACTTGACCGAAGCAAATAAAGAACAAACAAAAATGTTCACCTATGATGCAGCTTATGATGCTTGTGCGACACAAATCAATTTATATAATGAAGTCGTATTTCCGCTTGTAAGTTCGGTTCTAGATGGTTTTAACGGCTGCATATTTGCGTATGGTCAAACTGGAACAGGAAAAACGTTTACCATGGAAGGTGTAAGGGGTAATGAAGACCTCAAGGGTATCATTCCTCGTACATTCGAACAAATTTGGCTACATATTAATCGGACCGAAAACTTTCAATTTCTTGTCGATGTCAGCTATTTGGAGATTTATATGGAAGAGTTACGCGACTTGTTAAAACCGAATTCTAAACATTTAGAAGTGCGAGAGCGTGGTTCTGGTGTTTATGTACCCAATTTACATGCCATAAATTGCAAAAGTGTTGATGATATGCTAAATGTTATGCATATTGGCAATAAGAATCGCACTGTGGGTTTTACAAACATGAATGAGCACAGTTCACGATCGCACGCTATATTCATGATAAGAATAGAGATGTGTGATATTGAGACAAACACTATAAAAGTTGGAAAACTTAATTTGATAGATTTAGCAGGAAGCGAACGCCAGTCTAAAACAGGTGCGTCAGCAGAACGATTAAAGGAAGCAAGTAAAATAAATCTTGCGCTATCTTCACTTGGAAATGTAATATCAGCTCTGGCAGAGAATTCACCTCATATACCCTATCGTGATTCGAAGCTTACACGCCTGTTACAGGATTCTCTGGGAGGCAATTCGAAAACAATTATGATTGCCAATATTGGTCCATCAGCATATAATTACAATGAAACCTTAACAACCTTACGGTACGCATCCCGTGCTAAAACTATTCAAAATAAACCAGTGAAGAATGAAGATCCTCAGGACGCTAAGCTCAAAGAATATCAAGAGGAAATCGAAAGGTTGAAGCGCTTGATTGCACCAAAGCAACAACGTACAGAAAAGACAATCAAGAAACGACAACGTAAACCAAAGAAAGAAAAGGTAAGCAACGAAGTGGTGCAATTAGAAGTAGAAGAAAGCGATGAGGAGCCTGAATCGGATAAAGAAAATGAAGCGGAAGTAGTGAAGTCAAATGAAGAATTAGAACGGGAGCGTGTCGAGACAGCTAAACTTGCTACTAAACTAGCAGAACTAGAATCGCAGTTAGTGCGTGGTGGAAAAAATTTGTTGGATACTTACAGTGAACGTCAGTTAGAACTTGAAAAGAAGCTGGTTGAGATTGCAGAAAGGAAAAAACGTGAAATAGAAATTCAGCAGCAACTGGAATTGCAAGAAGAGACCACATTGGAAATCCGAGAGACTGTTACATCTTTGGAGCAAGAAGTAGAATTGAAGAAAAGAAAGCTATCCAAGTGCTATGCTAAATATTTAGCTCTACAACAAGAGCTCAATGATTGTAAATATGACCATAATCAAGATTTACGGGAGTTAGAAATGGCACAAAATGAACTTGTGAAGGAATTGAAGCGACAGTTATTAATCATAGATAATTTTGTACCAGTAGAGGTGAAGCAACGTCTCTATACCCAGGCAAAATACGATGAGGAACAAGAAGAGTGGAAATTCTCAACCATCCCAATGGTAGGAGATCAAAGTAGCTTAACAAAGCGTCCTGTTTCCCACCCTCAACGCCGTCGGCCCATCTCAGAATACGCATTAATGGAAGCTAAAACCAATGGATCCTCCGCTTTGCGTTTTAAAAATGAAAACATTGTATCGTACGAACTAGAAATGCCTTGTCGAACCACTCAGGAGTATCGATCGCCGAAAGTGTCAGCTTCGCTGCAAGCGGTGTTAGCTCAAGCTATGCAAACCGGTGACGACATCGATATTGTGGATTCCCATACTAATTCCATACGTAGTCGGCTTGAGAATATTATTAATGCTAGCGCCAATGCTTCAGCTGCCATGGCATCTGTTAATAACAGTCCTACAACTCCGAATGTCGTGACCGCCGTACCCGTGGCTGGAGCACGTAATATTAAACCGGGTCGAGGTGTCGGCTCCCCTGGTTCGGCAATTGACTCAAATAGACGTCCACCCACTGGACGAATGGGGCTTAAGAAACCAGCATCGGCCTATCCCAAAGCTCGTGGCTTGGTTAATAAGTAAATACCGCACAGCTAAGAACAAAACGACACCTTTAACATATGGATGCACACATATTTTAATGGAATGTCTTATTGTATTAAAATTATAAAAAGTTCGAAAAGCTTATATTTATCCACTCACAATATCTGATACAATTATCGAAGATCTATATTATATTATTTGAATGGGTTATAACTCATTGGTAGATTTTGTTTATTTTTGAAAAGTATGTTAAGGAGTTAATACTCGTATTTTTTATACATATGTATATGTATGTATTTGTTGATCATTTTACTTTACACACATTTTTACAATTTTATTTTCTAAGTTCATTGTTTTATTGACTGTGCAATATATTAATAAGAAACCAAAAGTCATATTAAGCATTTTTTTAATTTGATAAGCTTTACAGTAATAAAATAAATCACGCACCCTGCACAGAAAAGTGTCTTTTTCATACCGATGTAAATTTAATGACTTGGAGAAAATCCTATTTATCTAGATTATTTATGCCTGTTTTTTCTACCATTTCAAGTAATACTTTAAGCTTGTTCTCAAATAACTCACAACGTATGGGCATTTCAAGCGCATAAAATGGATTTTTTAGGACATAATCCGAATAAAGTTCATATATTTTGCGTAGTAACATGTCCATACCGCTAAGGCCCGTCTCGGAAATAATGATGAACTTAACTCCGGTTAATGTTTGAAAGCAATGCAATGTAAATGTGTCGGCCTCCAATACTTCGATGCCCGAACTTTTAGGCTCTGGACTTAGTTGACTTGCAAATGCGTACAGTGGATAAAATGTACTAGCTTGTACAATCTTTTCATTGGTTGTCAATTTAGGCCTACAAAACTTTAAATTCACTGGATAGTTCTCGGAGTTTTCCAGCACAGTTTTTACGTCACGTCCATCTTCCAGTGTGTTGCCGTTCACTGGCATACCGTTTACAGCTGTCAGCACATGTCCAACTAAGGATATGATATTATTTACTTCACTGAATTGGTGAAACTTAAAATATTAAAATATTGTACAAACCATTAATTCCATCCTTTTTGTTAAATACCACCGACACTTTCTTCGGGTCATAGTCCAGCATTAAATCAATGGGATATGTAAACGAACGTTCTTGTTCTATTCTCGGCACATTGCTATCCAAATTATAGATTAGACCACCGGATTTACTAACTATATATACTCCATAAATAATCATTTCGAGCAATATTTGTATTTACAATTTATCAATAATAATAATCTTCTTCTTCTTACATGCTGCTACTCAAAATGTTCACAATGGAGTCTAAAATGAGTATGTTTGTAGGCATGTATACATAGAAAAATCATAACAAATATGTTGAGTATTTATAAAATCCAAATCAGCAAATCCACCCTTTTAGTTTTTCTGTTTCAGTTTAATACCAACTAGTTTCATCTTTCTTCTGAATAAAAACGTTTATGAATTAATTCTTCCGTCTTTATGAATTTATTGCTAAAATCATTAAGATTATTATTTTTATTTATTAGCGTTTTTCTTAATTATGTCTTTTTTTATTTCAATACATTAGTTATTTACAAAGCTAAATATGCATTATATAATAAAGACAATAAATAGTTGCAGACGTTATTTGTAAAAGAATTAGCGTACAGTGTGTTAAAATACTTGAATCTATAGGACTTGGCATGACACAAGCCAAAAATTTAAATTCGTATGAATAGAATGGTTATGATATAAACTTTTGCATTTCGACTCACTTGGTTTTGTATTTCAGTTACATATTAAATGTATATATGTATATTACACAATACTCTTTTATATCTACTTATAAATTAATAACAATTGCAATACACAAATGCTTAGGCTCTTAAATAGATCAGCTCATTAGAGCATAAAGTAATTTCTACACTTTCCTAAACTTCTTGGAAACATTTTGAAATCATTTAATCGATATATGCAGTAACGTTAAATAGCCTTGGCCTATAGTTGCCTAAATGCGTCACCGAAAATATTTATTTGGAAATCCAGTTTTATGAAAAGGCGTTTTCGTTTCGAATGCCAAGATGTGGGCAGATTTATAGTGAATTGTTGTTTGTTTGCTTAAATGTAGTATAGGCGCACTATTGATTTGGTGATAAGTGTGTCGTTGTCATAGAAACTTGTTTGGATTGTGACATTACCATTTAAGACCTTGGCTGGCATCATCTGGGACTCAGGGGCCGCTTCAATTGTCGATTGCCAAGTATTTGTAGTGTTTGCTCCTACCCAACCCATTTCGAAAAACCATTCTTCCATTATGCGTCCTTTGAAGAGCACCTTTTGATCGAGTCGAAAATTTTCCATTGGTTCAACGGTGCTGAAGTTGATTTCACGGGACACGGCTCGTAAATCCAATATTTTGATAGGTACACGCGCTTCATGTTCCACATCTGGTGAAGAGAAATCCTTGTTCTCTTGCCAAATTACTTTTCCAGAATCCGCATCGCGGAGAATCATATAATTTATTTGGAAACCTTTTTGGATTCTATCTCCAGAACTTATATCTGTATCTTCGGAGCCCATGATTGTTATTCTTTGGTGCTGTTTCACAATATCACTTTACAATTGATTTATAAATAACTTATTCAATTATTTTCGTCGTTTTTTTTCGCTCACAACCAATGTAAAAATTCAATTGACGTTTATAAGTTTTTGTTGTATTTCCAAATGTGCATTCTTCTTCTTCTTAGAGTTGTGCTGATCACAATTATTCGGCCGTCACAATGATCACCTTGTACACAGCTGTCAACGCAATCAAAAGCGCATTAATGAAGTTGCTCGATATAAACGCAGTCAAGCGCATTTTTTCGCTTTCGCATTCGCATTCGCATACGCGAGCTATGTAGTCTCTGCATTACGCACGTCCTTACGTTTATGTTAAATTTTTAACTGACACCCAAATACATTAAATTAATAATTATATGTATGTGTATCTACTATAGTTATGTGAAAAATAAGAATTATATTAAATATATGAACTTTCAATGTTTTGTCAAAAATATGCACGATAATTTAATATCAAATCAGCAAAAAAATTTTAATTGTGTCAAACATTTTTTTGTGCATTTGAGTCAGCCTGTGACTGAAAGTGTTAAGTGAATTCTCGAAACTTTGCTACTATGTTATAGCGGAATTTAAGTGTTTGGATAAGTTAACTTTGTATATTTGTTCTTTGAATATAGGAAGGCTTGTAACTAGATACCTTAAAATACAACGAATTTTACTTCACTACAAAGTGTTTTCATAATAATCACAAAATGGATCAAATGCTGAGTCCGGGGTTTTCCATTCCCAGCATTTCTGCAACACCGCTTCACCAAATGGATGCAGATCAACAGATTGTGCCTAATCCTGTTTATCACCCTGCCGCGGATACGCATGACTTAAATCACATGGGAATGCCTTCTTTAATGAATAGTGGAAACTCACCGGCAACTGTAAATAGCTCTAATATGCTTGGCAGTTCGCATCCCACTTTGCCCACGGCGCATAAACAAATGCAATCCTTTCAAAGTTCCAGTTCTCTAATGACAAATGGTGGGACGCCGCAAAGTTTAATGCAACCCCAAACACCAGTAAGTAGATGCTGTTCATCGAGATATACATTTTTACAAATAATATTATTATTTTGTTCAACAGCAAAGTTTGATGTCACCAATGGTACCGATGAGTGAACGAGCGGAAAATCTTAGTAATATACATCAGACAATGGGCCCTGCCACTCCTATGACACCAATGACACCTGGTTCCGCTGACCCCGGAATTGTTCCCCAACTACAGTAAGTATACCTAAAAACTAACTATGTGTATGTGTATCCACGTAAAATTATTTTGTGTGTACATTTTAGGAACATAGTTTCAACAGTGAATTTGTGTTGTAAATTGGATTTGAAAAAAATAGCGCTGCATGCACGTAATGCAGAGTATAATCCCAAGCGTTTTGCCGCGGTTATTATGCGAATTCGTGAGCCACGTACAACAGCACTAATTTTCTCCTCGGGCAAAATGGTATGTACCGGTGCAAAGAGTGAGGATGACTCTAGATTGGCAGCAAGAAAGTATGCACGAATCATTCAAAAATTAGGATTTCAGGTATTTGATACTGTTGAATATGAGAATGAAGAATAATTGCTAATACTTTCACTTCTGCAGGCTAAATTTCGTGATTTCAAAATCCAAAACATGGTCGGATCATGTGATGTGAAGTTTCCTATACGTCTGGAAGGTCTTGTACTTACCCATTGCAATTTCAGTTCTTATGAACCGGAGTTATTTCCCGGTCTAATTTATCGAATGGTTCGACCTCGTATTGTGCTGCTAATTTTCGTGTCCGGTAAAGTGGTGCTGACTGGTGCAAAAGTACGACAGGAAATCTATGAAGCGTTTGACAAGATATTTCCTATTCTAAAGAAGTTCAAAAAGCAATCTTAGCATAAAGATTCGTTTGTTGTTTCTTTGGGAGTTATGAATTCATAACATTAATTCATAACTTAATGCAAACAAGTTTTGCATTAAATGACTCTTCGTTGCTTAAAGTTGATTGCTGACAATTACTTTGCAATTGTTCTGGATGAATCAGGGAGTTATTTTTCTATATATTAAACCTATATATAATGTATGTGTGGAAAACTAGATAAGTGTACATTGTAGTTTATTTAATAAGTATGTATAATATATTTAGAAGCAACGGGTTCATATGCCGTGAACTATAAATATACATCAATTTTATACGGCCTGTTCTAATATGTATATGTAACTAATATAGCTTTTTGTTTAATATATTCAAAATAAATTGAAAATATTCAAGTAAATACGTCCATTTCATATTGACTTTAGCAGGTTTTACCAATGAATCATTGCTGTTGTTTAACAACTGAACTTTTTTCTAACACTCCTAAAATTGTAAATCACAAATTGTGAGTTTTCAGCTAAATCTACACCCATTGGATGTCCCACATATTCCCAAAACAATTCAAAGTCGTTTTCTTATAAATTTTACTTTATATTTTGTTCTCATAAAGTATAATTACATATGTGTGGAAACAGAATTAAATTTATGTTATTACAAGCATTGAGCCATCAATCCGCCCAAGTTATCGAACTCAATCTTTTCGGTTATGTTTTTCGTCTTGATTTTCTCATCTTGAACAGCAATGATAATTAAGTTTCCTTGATGTTTCCAGCCATACTTCTTTATCCACTGATCAAGTGTGGAATCTGCAATATAATATTAATATATTTGTATTAATGTTATAAAGTTACAACAACAGCATTAATTACCCTCAACTCCTCCGAGCAGTTCCTTTAGCAAATCTTTCCTGATGGTTTGGAAGGTGATTCCAACAACGTGACATACGAATTTACGTATGGAATCATGGAAACCAGAAATATGGCGAAACAGCGAGCGGTTGACTTCAGCACGCTGCCAAAACAATGTGAAATCTGTGCGCTCCAATATATCGGCCAAATCGATTATAGTCTGCACGGTGCCATCCTTCATCTGTTGTGGCAACAATAAACATTTCGCCATAACAAAATCTGTATGTGGCAGGTTTGTCAAACACTTCAGCAGTATTGTGTATGTGATATCGAAGTTCAGCATATGTGGGTTGAACTGGTAAAGCTTGAGCACTGCCAGATTTGCTTCCAGATCGTAGGTATTATTTTTAGCTTGATCTTCGACATAAGCTTCCAGAGTTTTAAGATGATCCGGGTTGTACCTGTAGTGAAATTGCAGTGAAGAAATGGCGTTTAAGGTTATGTTTGTATCCACACCTGCACAAATATAATTATCGGGCTTACCGTTCAATGCATCCTAACATTTCTTGTATGGTTTGACTTTGGCCGTTTTCCATTTTAACCATATGCGACATTCTCAATTAATAGACGATTTTTTAATAATTTAATATGGAAAAATAATAATCCAGCAGTGCGACGCAAACAGAATTCGCAAGTTGACGTTAAAGAAGGGAGTGAGAGCGCTGGAGAGCATCAACAACTATGACAACTGTCAGTGCCTTAGGTGGGTAATGCAGTTTCTTATGGTATTGAGAGTTTGTAATAGATCGAGCACTATGTACAAGCTGTTTCACATTCATAGGTTTAACAAAAAAAAATAAATAATGTTGATTTCATGAAAATAACTTTCGACATGTTTACAAATAATTTCATGAAAAAATTGTTTAGTTTAGTTAATAAAAAAAAAAATAAATGCTTTTTGATTTCGATATCTTATTTAATTTCAAAGATATTATAAAATTGTTTTTTTTTTAATAATAATAGTTTAGCTAATAAGCAAATTTAAATGTTTTTAGGTTGTGCTTATTTATTTGATTATCGTATAAAGGATTTGCTTTAGTTTTTTATTTTAAATTTTTTAATACATTTTGCAAAAATATAAAAAATAAAACAAAAAGTTATTCATTAAAATTAGTTTAAGATATTATTCACAAATATTTTTTTTATTATTTATTGATTTTATTGTTTATTGATTTATTGATTAAATGTGAATTGGAGAATTTACAGCAAAATAGTAAATTGTATACAATAGCTAAAAACATTGGTGACTTTAAACATAATTTTTATAAATATAGACTGTTTTTTAACAGAATATAACCTCCAAATTCGAGTTAACAAAAATATATATTTTTACTTTTATTCTAATAAAATTACAGAATATTTTATTTTTACATTTTTTATGTTTTTAATTTATCAATGAAAATGAAAGAATTAACTTTAAAAACCCTCTTCCATCCCATCCTTGATTGTTGATATAATTTTTACGTAATTTTGATGAAATGTGTTATCTACTCACTTGTTGCGGACCTTAATTTGCCTAAAAAATAATAAACGGATCACTGCTAGGCAACTGAGAGCCTTGTGACTCATATACGAATGGACTCACAAGAGCCAATTTAATTTCACATATGGATTAGGTGAAGACATCCTCAGGCGTTCGACACAGCAATTGGTTTGCTTTCCGTTGACCTTGTCGGCTTTAGGCTTTGGCTTGCGCTGTCGACTGAAAACAAAATCAGACGCTCAAAACAGATCAGCGTTATATACACAAATTGAAAATTTAATCAAACAACAGGTTTCCACAGTTTCAGAGGAGTCGCAAGACTGCCACGGATCATCTGTTATAACTGTAACTGTAAGAGTAAAATATTCGCAATTCGCTAAAGCTGAGGACAACGGAATACGCAATTCGCAATCCCAGAACCTGTCCATATGTACATATATGCATGTGTGTGTGGGGTAAGTATGTTTTGGCGTCTGCCCAAAGTGTCCTGCACGGCTTAGCCACCTTCGACACCATCAACGACAGATATGCGAACTTAAGCACTTATAAATTGTTATTGTAAAGTCGTGGCGAATACGAGCACAGTTCAAGGGATTTTCGCGTCGTAAAGTAATCGAATGACATATTACCTTCGGTTTGTGTAAAATCCTATTCCATTACTTTTGAAAATGAAATTTTAATAAGAAAAATAACTGCGGGTTAAGATTTCCGTTTGTTTATGTACTAAGCTTTACATACGGTCACATATTTACATACATATGTATGTATATGTGGTACATACATATACCATTTGACAATCTCAATTTGGTAAACTTTACAAATCACTTGCGGTGATTTTATATGAAACCAAAAATATAAAAAAGCCTTTTTCTGTTCCAGTAAAAACCTGGTCTGATCTCTAGTAGGTATTGCCATTCATACTAGTCGTAATACAGTTTAAAACTAGTTCATTACACAGCAGGATATTAGCATAACCTCTGTGTCTCTCATATGTACTTATATGTATGTGTGAGGGTGTGGGTGACCTCCTAAGGCAGCTGCAGAGCACTTCAGCTACTTTATAACGAAGTTCGAGCGACTCTTTGTATGCCATACATTAGAAACCTCAAGTCTCAAAGATTGATCTCTTCATTTTGGGAATGTTAGCGTTTGTGTTGAAAAGTGGGCGTTTACTATTATTGGAAAGTAGGATTTCAATTAGTTAATAAATTGATCTCCAAACAAATACGTCATGCTGTGAGTACTAAGCTCGCTCCAAATACTAAGACTCAATGCGCGAATACAAAGCAATCTACAGACACACACCTACATACGAGTAAATGCATATTAGCAGTTCTTACACGAGCACAACCGAACACTAGTATAGATAGCCGAGCACGTACCTACATACACACATACATGCGCACTAAATATGCCAATTTCGAATATGTAAGCCAAAATGATAATATCTAAGCCAAAATGGTTCAGATTTCATTGTATAGAGCCTTAACCGCAGGTAAATGAGCGTGTCGTGTCTAAAAGGATCATAACTGACATGTTAGCCTAGCGACAGATTAGAATATATGGATTAATTTAAATACCTTTCGGGTTAATGCTCTAACTAAGACAAACGGTGAGAAGACAAGCTACATACAAACGAGTATGAAGATCAAATGAGAAAGGGGTTTTGTGTGTGAAAGTAGCAGGAGGATCTCATTACTTTTAAAAGGATTTCAATTAAGTTACAAATTGATTCTCAAACAATCAATATACGCTGTGCGTGTAGTTAAATACTCGGGACGACAGAAGTGCCACATCCCAGCAAATACAGCCTAAACAATGGAAAAGTACTACACTGGAACACCATTAGAAACCGGGCCGAAAAACATGAGACTGCTCAAATAAATTAAATATTCTAAAATATATGTAATTAACGGTAATAAATATTGGATTTTGATTGGATAGCTAATATTGAGCACGAAAATATGTTTCTCTATTGTTTCCCGGGTGATAACTAATACTTGAAATCATAGAAGAAGAACAGTACTCTGAAGATTCTCTTGTTTTTCACAAAGTTTTTTGTTGGAACAAGGGTTTTAACAGACCTGCCGAACTTTATAATCATCATGGCGATATTTTGTATAAACTGATTAATAAATAGAGAATTAAATATATAAGCAACAAAAGTTGCTAAGAGAGTATTATAGTTTTGTCCACATAACGGTTGGTTGTAAGTCATAAAACTAGAGTTAGATATAGGGTTATATATATCAAAATGATCAGGGTGACGAGAAAAGTTCAAATCCGGATGTCTGTCTGTCCGTCCGTCTGTGCAAGCTGTAACTTGAGTAAAAATTGAGATATCTTGATGAAACATGGAAGACGTATTTCTTGGCACCATAAGAAGGTTAAGTTGGGCGTAATCGGACCACTGCCACGCTCACAAAATGGCGAAAACCGAAAACACTTAAACTGCCACAACTAAACTATAAATAAAGCTATGGAAATAAAATTTGGTATGAAGGATCGAACTAGAAGGGGCATATGTGGATGTAATTTTTTTGAAGAAGTGGGCGTGGCCCCGCCCCCTACTAAGTTTTTTGTACATATCTCGCAAACTACTAAAGCTATATCAAGGAAACTTTCTGGAGTCGTTTCTTTTAGGTACTACCTTATACAGTAAACAGAAAATCGGATTATAATCACGCCTACCTCCCATACAAAAGTTATGTTGAAAACTATTAAAAGTGGGTTAACTCACTAACGAAAAACGCCAGAAACACTAAATTTCACATAAGAAATGGCAGATGGAAGCTGCACTCAGATTTTTTTACAAAATGGAAAATGGGCGAGGCGTCGCCCACTTATGGGTCAAAAACCATATCTCAGGAACTACTCGACCGATTTCAATGAAAGTTGGTTTGTAATAGTTTCCTTACATCCCAATGATATGTTGTGAAAATAGGCCAAATCGCTTCACAACCACGCCTACTTCCTATATACCAGAACTTTGAAGACGATCTGAATCGTTTAATTTACAATATATAAAGTAAGCACTAGTGAAGATATCGGTGCAGAACTTTGCCAAATACTATGTTTATAGTGTGGCAGCCCCATTCTAAAAATCGCCGAAATCGGACCATAGGTTTTTAAGGCCCCATATATCGAACACGAGGACCTCGGTGCTTCTAACCTAATATTATGGTTTCCAACTTTCAATGGACTTTATACAATATATATGACGAATATGTGGGTCAAATTGTGTGTTATCTTAATAAAACTAAATAAATAAATTGCGAGAGTATAAAATGTTCGGTTACACCCGAACTTAGCCCTTCCTTACTTGTTTTAATAATATATTCGGGGAACTTTGCTCTCTCATCCATTTTTAAGCTCATTATAGAAAGAAATTTTGGAATATAAATAATCAAAAATGTTAAACAATCTCCTATTGGATGTGGTGTAAGCTCCCAAATCCACTGCCAATTATCGCATCGGCGATAAATATCTTCATCTACGTACTTAGTTGGCTCTGGCGTATGGTGTTTGTGGCGGTTTTACATACTTACGAGTAAGCATACATACATATAAATGTACACTTATCACATCATAGCTTAATGATTTCAACGCCAAGCAGCAGCGCTTGCAACTGACAGAATAACAAGATCTTGAGTGGTTGACGCATTCAAGTGCGGCGCTGAAGTGTTAATTGGAAAGCATTTCACACCCCCCTTTGTCTGTGGTGTGCTCTGGTGTGGTGTAAAGGATATTCTCTTTACGCGCCTTTTCGTGGCATGAAATCAGATATGAGCGATGTTAAAATCAATTTTTGGATTTTAATTGTAGTGCAAGTACTTAAGAAAAAAATAAATAAAATAAAAATACACTTCGTTGGCAGAGAGTGAGGTTAAGGGCGAAAATTTAGTGAATTTAAATGGAGAGGACAGCTGGAATAATATGCTGCATACTGGGCGCATAAACACTGGACACGCAGAACAAATTGCCGAAGCCTGAACAAAAGCATGTAACCGTCTTCGAAAACAAAGTGCACGAAGTTGGCCGATTGTACGCTCCGGTTGTGAATTGATGGTGCGTGAGTAATAATTTTATAGTTAAATCCAACGTTGATACTTTTATATTTTAATCTTGCCCGAAATGCGATGCAGAACTACATATACATACATACAGACCCTGATAAATACATATATGTTCATATATGGGTGTATGTATGTGTAGGAATTATTGCATTCTGCAATTACTTATGCGTCGAAAACAGGAAATTACAAAATTCTTGCTTGCGAAAATCCTTGGCTCAAACGATCAAATGCGCATCAACGCAGTTTTTTAATTTACCGTTTTATTTGTTATATGCCTCCTTATGCTCTATTGACGAGCAACGCTTGAAAGGAGCCAAAATATCGGTAAACAAAGGAAGACAGCAATATTTTGCTACACCAGCTTATCCCGGTTCATCCATGTTTTACAAAGTGGCACCGGCGCGGCATGCGATCGCGCTAGTGAGAACATATTCGAACCGGCAGAATGGCCGAAGTGAAAGAGATGTGCAAGCCGAAAACAATATATTTTTGGCAGCTCTTACAAACAAAAAAAAAATACAAAAAAAAGAAAGGAACAAAGAACACAAGATTTTTTAACGGTCAATTGAAAACGATTTCGGCCAATGTAGATCAAGCGTAAAATTTTTCTCTCGTTCTATTTACTCACGCACATTTTGTTTGAGCATTTGAGCATTGACGGTGCAAACACGAAAATGACCAGTAGCTGCGCAGATCATTATCAGCTGGCTGACCCAAGGTAGTGCTAACATGTGGGATAACATGGGATTTGAGCAATTGCACTTTTCCACTTCAGTTTGTTTCGGTGGCGTGAGTTCGGTTTGGAATAAATTGCTCGTTTATTGTTTGTACACAGGAAACCCATATGCCTAGAACACTTAGAAATTGCAATAAATAAATATTGATGGTATATACGAGATGTGTTCAAAAAATAACGGGAATTTTAAAATTCCCTATTATAAAAAAGTCCAATTGTAAAATTTTTTGTTTTTAATTTTTTTTTTGAAGTTGATGTATGATAAAAAAAAATCCTGTTATTTTTTGAACACACCTCGTAAACATACGTAAACTTCTGTGGGTATGAAGAGGTGAAATGGTCGTGAATGCATTCCAATTTCAAAAACACGAGTATCGCAAAGTTTTGAAACTTATTTGAAAGTTCACGACATTTGTTCCGATCTTTCATTCGCAAGATGGAGTATATTATTAATACAGAAAAATAAAAAAAAAATATCTTAGATTAATATTTTTCCTCTTTCATTCTCATTCCCTTAATACATTCGCTGTTTGTTTGTGAATACGAGTAATACTCTTGTTTAGGCACTTTTTGCACTTTTTGCACTTTTGCATTCACATTGTGCCTATTTGCCAAGCAATTAGCGAAAATGTGGTGTCTGCCGTCGATCGTTTTGATAGCTGTTCGATCTTGAAAAATAAATAAATCCTTAGGCGAAATCTGCAAGGCTTCAAATAGAAAACTCTTCCCCAAATTCAGGGAAACAAGCATTGTTCTCCTACACGTTTGTTATTCTTTGGCGCTGGAGAGTTGTGTGTAAAGAGTTAAAATAAACAAATATTTGATTTACAACCAAAACAATGCAACCTTTGTAGAGTTTCCGAACAATTTCTAATGCGTTTAGGGCCCCATCGGTCGTTCGCAACCGAATTACAATTGGAGAATGAAAAGGTGTTTTCCATTGTCTTTCTTCGTATTTATTGCTTTAGAGGTGATACTAAGATATGTATATACACATATGTATGTGTAGAACAAATCGGAGATAAATAAAATGTATTTATAGCAACAATCAATTCAAAATGGCACTTACTGATTAAAGGGTGGTGAATAATGACCTCACCAGAACAGAAGTCTCTCCGTTCTCTATTGGATTTTGATAGAATTATGGAATGATATTGGAACATGTTGGATCTTTGACTGTTGCGCGCCAATATTAAGCCTCAGAGTGTATTAATAACTTAAGAAAGCTTTTTATAAAAATCCGAAAACTCATCGGTGAATTGAGTATTCAAGAAATAGTGAAGGCTTTAGACTGTTCTCATTTAAGTTATACTTTTATTGAAATCGCTCCGTATCACAGAAATTAACAAATAAAAAAAACAAATAAAAACTAAAAAGTACCATTTGCTTTCGTGCTTGTCACCTTCTTCGGCCACACTATTGGCTTTGTTCCGAAGTCCAATGTCAACGCACTTGTGGTAAATCTGTACTGACTGCCAGAAATTACTCAATAATTCAACGAGTGTACCGACGACGTCTAAAGTCGCTAATAGAATTTTCAGTTTGACTGCATGTCGCCAGCATATTTGCTTGCGATTCTCATATGTGTGAGTGTGTGTATGTGTGTGAAGGTATGATTGTGGGAGTGTGTCGTTGTTGCAGCTTTGGCTGCCATCGAAGCTGATTGGAGTGCCAAGAGCGCCTGAAGCATGGAAAGCAATTCTTGTTAAGCGCAAACAAAAAATGGAGCAAAAGCGAAAATAAACCCATGGAAATCGAATCATATTTGTAGTTAATAAAAAGTGATTTGCTGTAATGGCAAGAGTTATTTACCCTTCTTATGCGTCCTTCTAAGGACCTACATATTTGTCTGACTTTGGTTATGGTCGTGTGTGTGTACGAGTATATATTGACCTTTTCGTAATTCCCTTAACCCATAATTATGCGACTGTGTGGGTGAGTTTGGGCGCATGTGTGCGCTTGCCTTGGGATATTAGGACCCATACATGTCCTAGTATACATATGTGTGTGTGCTTGTATAAAATAGAATATTCCGTAGAAGTAAACTACAACATATGTAACTCTCGGGGACCAAGATGAAAGCGTGTGTGGGAGGAGAACGTATTCGTCGTTGCGGAAATGCTACGAGAAGCTTAAAAGTTTTCCAGATTTTATGTGCACTCACTCGAGTTTTGTTGATCACTTTTTACTTGATGTTCGCTGCGTTTGTTTTATTTCATTTTTTGTTTTTGTTTTTGTTCAGCTTTTGTTTTAGTACCAAAGGCGATTCTTCTAAGTACTTTTTATTTAGTGAGGTTTTAGTGCACGCTTCTCTTCTTCTTTTTTTAGAAGCAGAAGCAACGGAATGAAAGTAGCGAAAGCGTTGGAACTTTTTGTTTTAGTTGTTAGATTGAATTTTAAATAAAAATGAAATTAACTTGGGTATTTGTAAATGGATTTTTCGCTACCTTTGTGGCTTGACTGGAGTGCCGTTGTGCCGCCGTGTGTGTTGAGTGTGGGCAGGTGTGTACGCGCGTCGAAGGGTATATGCTGCAGATTTTTGTTTATTTTGCAAAGTTTTTTTCTTTTTTTTAGTTTCTTCCACGAATTTGCGATGATTTGGCGAGTCGCTCTGATTGCCGTTCGATTGCCAGCACAGAGTAAACATAGCGGAATAAAAGGTTTTTCTACTTGACGATTTGCGGCGGCCAACTCCGATTCAATTCGATTTGATTCATTGCCAGTAAAAAGAATCTGCATAGAAAGTTGATATTTTGTTCGTATCGATGTTCGATTTTTACCGAGTATGAAAGACTGCGCAGCATGCGGCACTGAAGGAAATTAAGTGTTTCTTCTCGTTTTCTTTCAACGCCATATTTACAGACCAAATGAGAAAAGTTTACCGCAAAGAGAATGCGTTATTGATTTACAAGGGAAAATGCCAAAAGCGCAAGGGCTGATCAACGGACTAGACGCAAAGTACATCCGTATATGAGGCTGTGGGAATAGACGTTGCCCAACCCATATTTATGTGGCAGGAAGATAAAGAATATTTAATTTATTTAAGTATGAGCGCGGGATAAAATAGAAGTTAAGGGGCTATACCAGTGTAACATATGAAAAACTAGCTGACCCGGCGAACTTTGTACCGCCTAACAGTCAATGAATGTGGTGTTACAGATAAGCATAACTTTATGATTTTTTGAAAGCAATACAATGAATACATATAATATTTATAGCGGCCCGGTACGTGCTTCGCTACGTATAACGTGAAATATTAAATCAAACTCATTTATAAAAAAAATATATAAATTTAATTATTTGCTAGCTGTCCAAAACATTTGGATAATCAATATTTTTTGTTTTTCCATTTTGAGCATGAATAAACATACGGCTGGGGGTACCGACTCTGGAACAGGCAACATAAAGTTGGACATGTGAAAAACATGATTCCTCCAAATTCACACCACAAACGTTAAGTGTTTGCCCTTGAGCTTTGTTGATGGACATCGCAAATGATAAACGCACAGGATATTGTAATCGTTTGAATTCAAATGGCATATCAGTTGGAATCATAGGGATACGCGGTATTAAACAAACTTCTCCTTTTGATTTACCAGTTAAGATCGTAGCTTCAATCAAATTTGACAATAACTTTTTCACTGCCAATCTGGTGCCATTACACAGTTTTGGTGGATTAATATTTCGCAATGATATAATCAAAGAACCCACTTTCAGATTCAAGCAATGCGGTGGCATACCAGCCGGTTCTAATGAATTTAAAAATTCAGTTGGATAATTCATTGCATCATCTTGATTCATAGCACTGTCAATTGATTTATATGTCGTGACTACGCCTGGGAGTTTTTGCTTGAATTTGAAAATTTATGGCACTGATATGAATGTTCTTCGGTGCTAAAATGGCGCGCTCTCTCAACCAATCATGGTTTCTGTAATTCTGAAGAATATTTGGAAAAACATATTCAATCAATTCATCTATCGATTTCGTAATTGTACAAAAATTGTTCGGTACAGTGACAAACCGTTGGTTCTGTCGATTTGTATTTTGCCATCAATTGTTTTGAAAACTCATGGGCAGCTGGATCATTTTGTAGGTGAATACGCGTATTAATGTTCAGTGTCAATTTTTGTACATATCTCCAAAGAACTGATGACTTCAAATAGGCATTAATTTCATCAGCAGGAGTTGACCGAGGAATGACAGGCAATGTTTGTCGAAAATCCCCTGACAGTAATATCAAAGCACCACCAAAAAGCTGTTGGTTACCACGTAAATCTTGCATTGTTCGATTAAATGCTTCTAGTAATTTTTTATTCGCCATTGTACACTCATCCCATAAAATAATTGACGTTAATCGCAGAACTTTTGCCATAGCAGAATTTCTCGAAATATTGCAAGTTGGAGTTTCAATCACCTGTACATTCAATGGCAATTTTAATGCAGAGTGTGCTGTCCGACCACCTTCTAATAATGTAGCAGCAATTCCCGAAGATGCAAGTGCCAATGTTTTATTTGCAATCCGTAGACACATATCTTCAATTATTATCAAAGCTTCGTTGTACATTTCCAAAGTTATCAACAAATCAGGATTTCTTGCATGATGACGCATACGAATTAAAATATCTTCTGCAATATTATGTTTATATTTGTTCCATAATTCAAGTGGATTTGATGGCATACATGTTGATAATATAACGGCAAACAGCATTCGTATTTGTTGAGGATGAGCCGAAATAGATGCATCATGAAGTGTTGAATCCCAATGAGCATCATCCTCCAACAAATGCAAAAGTTGGCATGCTTCACGGTATGTTTCACACAAATGTCCGTTGACTGTTCTCAATTCTTGAAATGATTTTGGGCCATTCACGTTAACTGATAACAATCTCAAATAAAAACACTGAACATTGTTTGGATGTACTGTATATATTCTGCCAATTGCATCTGTTTGGAAAATGCCAGGATGCCCTTGAACTGCTGTTCCTTGTTTACGTCATTGAAATTTTTTCGAAGACACATTCCATGTGTAATACTGAGGCACTTCAGAATATAACAAAGTTATCGCAAATGTATCAGTTTCGCATAATTTGAAAAAAGCTGTTAACGTAGTTGCTGGTGGTTGCGCTGCTCTTTCCAATAAATTTGCTACATTAAAATAAACACGTTGGCCATTCTCAAGATGTACAGCCAAGTGAACAACCGCAGGATGTCTTTCGTGCATTGGAAACGACATAATCCTCCAGACAGCTTCATTGCTACTAATATAGCGACCCATTTGATACTGAGTAGTTTCATCATTTCTATTCTCACCAGCAACACCGAAAATAGCCATATCGCTCCCTTTATTTACATACTTGCAAATATATTTAATGGATTTGACAGAATTACAATATTCCACATTTATATGAGCGTTGAATATTTTCGATAATAATGGACAATACGGAACCACTCAACGATTATCAACTTCAACTTCCTGGTTATGCATTCTAAGGGTTGCCGTTTTGCCATTATCATTAGGTGATCTACGTAGATACAACGGATATCCGTCATTGCCCGTTATTGTGTCTGAAGTAAATTGCCTTGGGTATCGTTTCGAACACTTTTCATCAATCATACATGGTGAATTCATATTTAGTTCACCGCACGGTCCATGTATCATGTTTTTAACAACAACTTGAAATAACTCAGGATCAGC
This sequence comes from Zeugodacus tau, assembly GCA_031772095.1. Taxonomy (NCBI): domain Eukaryota; kingdom Metazoa; phylum Arthropoda; class Insecta; order Diptera; family Tephritidae; genus Zeugodacus; species Zeugodacus tau. The sequence continues at coordinate 78,581,891 of CM062651.1, forward strand.
AGTGTGATTTGGAATTTCAGCTGCCATTCAATAGAGTACATATGGCAACGTACCTCCCCAAATACATATAATTTCGCAATTAAATCCATAATTGCTTTACATTTTTGCCGAAAAACACGCGCAGTAATGTCATGACGATCGGTTGTCGACGGTCCTGCAAATAAATTGTTTTTGATGTCATCCCACTGCGGATTACATGTAAATGTAATAAACAGATCCGGTCGACCGTATTTTCTTACATAACACATTGCGTCTTGTGCATATTCGTTCATATTCCGTGGGCTACCCATATACGAAGATAGCAATATAGTTAAACGTCCAATGTCATTAATATTAGCATCATTCGCTATCGCATCTTGCAAATGAATATATTGTTCAGATCTTAATTTTGCTTTGTTGAAACGAATAAAATTAAGACGTTCTGTTTCTATTTTGACGTACATATCAACGATGTACTGATGATATAGTTTACGACATCTCAAGATATAATTTTGTTCTTGTGGACGAACCATCAATCGATAAAAATAATAATTCATAGCACTAACTTTTTTCTGTACGTGTAGGCCTTAAAATAAGTGGAAAATGTGACTTAAGAAATTTCTACAAATGATGAAATGTCAACACACTGAAAATATTATTTACCTGTTCGTGGATCAATCATTGGTGTATTTATATTATAGTCATCGTCACCTTTCAATGCAATATTGGGTATTGTAATGCATCGTAACTACGATGAAGTTCGGAAACACGTTGCAATTGGTCATTTCTACGATGAAGTATAATATCACGCGATTGAAACTGATCACCACGAATTACAATTGCAACCTCATCAATTGTCGGTGCATTGAATCGCCTTTCATGCTCTCCAAATGGTGTTCTATCAGCCCTTATTACGATTTTGTGATGATCAGAGGGCATACGATCGAGAGCAATTTTGAACAATTGAACTAATGCGTTAAGCTGATGGAAAAACCTTTGTAGCTCACAAATAATTTCTCGCCTTGTATTCAAAGCAATTGTACAAGGTTGATTCAATTCACGATTTTCAGCACCAATAAAATAAATTTGCAATGTTTTTAAAAATAATTCCATAATTGAGCGCTTTTCAGCTTTCCAAGTAGCTACGAGTTAAATAAAAAAAATGTAACATATGTGTGGTGAAATTTTTGAAACATTTTTGCCGATATCTCGAGACCCTAGTCACGGAGCGGCATCAAAAATACTCTATACTATAGAAATCATCAACAGCTTCCATTTGCTACCCATATTGCACTAACACATCCTAGGGTTACCCGGGTCCACGTTTTGGCCTATTTCTCGAGACCCTGGTATCCGATTCTTAAAATTTCAAAACACAAACCATCTACTGAATAGTCCAAACAAAGCCTAAAAATTTGGTTTGGATAGGTGAGCCCGTTCTTGAGTTATAAAGTCACAACGAAAAATGGCATTCATTTTTATATATATAGATAGATTAGGCGATTTTCGTAAATTATTTTAAAAGAAAGTACTCGATCGATTGTTTCGAAGTTTTTTGCACATAATAAGGTATATTTTCAGCTACATTTCCAATTTTTTTTTTTAAATATTGAAAAATAATGGAGTTATATACAATCCTCGGAGGTGCCAAAAAAAAAGTTCACCAACTGCTGACATGATTCCGGCCGAATGAGTTGCTGAAACTAGAAAATTCAAAAAGCATGTTAAAGTTAAATATATTTCCAATGACCTACGATTTTTTTTAAATATCAAAAATTGACAAAATGGCGTAGTTCAGAAAAAAAATTTCGTTTTTTTAGGTAAAAAAATAGTATTTTTTTAAATGCCAAATTGACAATTTTCAACCAATCAAAAAGATCGTAGGTCATTGTATAGTAAACTTAGTCAAGAATACTCAGTTTAAATTTGAAGTTGATCGGTCAATGTAACGTTGAGTTATGATGACAGCAATTTCGAGAAATGTCGTTTCGAGATAAACGCGTTTTAAGCTTTGACTATAGCTGTTTATATCAGCGGGGGTCAATCATTAGAACGCTACCATTCAAAAACTATTCAAGATACGATCTCACCGCTTTCACAGTATATTTTTGAAAGTATTAACAATCGAATAAGCAAAAAATAAAAAAATCGATTTTTTGAAAACGTCACCTGGTATAGCCCCTTAAAATACCATAATGGATTAAATATCTTTGTTTTGGGAAGTTTTATTAAAAACTTTATATATTTCACAAAGCATTAATAACTGTACTTTTTCGATATTTTTATCAATTATCATTTGCAGCCTCTCACAAGCATTTACTAATAAAGAAACATGAGAATTTTGGATTAAAATAATATAATAATATGCGTGTCAATACAACACATGCAAATCCATATATACAAATATCTAACTGTAAGCATATATGTATGTATGTACATAAGCCGCCACCATTTTAAATTCACCTATTTGCTTTTCCGATAGAATTTCTGATTCGACGTCGGTGTAACAAAAATATTAGGTGGATTTAAGATGTGAGTACGTATAAGCACACGCAAACACTGAAACCGATGAAATCTATGCTGCAATGGCATTGTTAAAAAATAATTGTGTGTATAATGTGCATGGATCAACGGATAAAGGTAATCTGCAGCAGGCTCGACCTTAATGCTTACATACATACATACATACACGTATATATGTATATGGCGCATAATATTGTACATACATACGCTCGATTGCGCGGGAAATTCTATTTATATTTATATGCGTGCATGCACGTATAAATGAACACTTTCGTGCATAACTGTATGTATGTATGTGTGCTTAGAATTTTATAGGCATATCCCTTCATTTGCCTCTGTTAATATACACATTTGTAGGCATAAATAGTGGTTGTATGCCGTTTCTTGTGTGTTCGGTATGAGGTGAGGCGTAAATTTAGCGGTAAACAAGCGCTGATCTGCCATTGACACTAATCCAATGCTGTATCATGCGGATATAGTAGAAATCCCAGCCAGCTCTGATGAAACCCCGGTATTTAGCAATAATAATACGTATAATAGCCGAAATATTAACTGTATTAAGCATGAAAGTGACTGTGATAGTTACCCTAGAAGCTTTGGAACATACTTATATAATTTAATGATCGTGTGCGCTGTGTATAGATTACTTGCATGATTGCATATGGAATAGTTTCATTGGTATTCGGAATTAACGGCAGATCAGCGATGTTTCCCTTATTCGATTTAATGTAGACATGCGCTTGATATTAAGCTCGTGCTAGAATGACAGCTAGGTGCTTCAAATCTAAAAAAATAAAATACTTTGAATACAGTAGTTTAAAATATAATAACATTTTTTCATTATATAATAATAATTCAATATTTTTTTTAACTCATCCATAATATTCTCATATCGGAACGCGCATATGTAGTGTATGGATAGTGTTGACGAAAACTAGTTCAATTATTTTCCAAGTTCTACTGTAGTCAAATTCAATTATGTACTTTCGATGTGCCACTAAAATGCTTTAAACAATGTAGAAAATTAAATGAGTTTATAATTAACTAGGTCTTTTTAGAATATAGGAGAGTTATCTCTGTAAAGCAAAGTCTTGAGTTGCTAAAGGTTACAATAAACAAATTTCGCTTTAATTTAAATATAATGCTTTTCATTTGATTTTTGTTGTAATTGTATTTCAAATAATTTGTAATCCGAAAACAGCAACTGCCATGCTCATAATAATTAATATATAACTTTTAATTACTATATTACAATTTTTAACAAACAAACCAACAAAACGGACTTATATTACTCATTTCAGTGATACAAAATATCTTCAGGCACAAATCTGCATTACATACAAGTATTGACAGTAATGAAGTACACGTTGTTGTGCATAATGAAACTAAGAGGAATCCAAATGCCTTTTCAACTTAATTAATTAGCACACAAATATATTATTCAAAACGGAGTAAGGCACACACACAAACACACACATACACATCATATAATGACAGTATCTACATTTACGGTTGAGTTTGGGTTGATTAAAAAATGTGTTTATATCTATCTATATATACATACAAATATACATAAGTATAAATAGCGTTAGTATGTTGCCGTAAGTACAGATAAACATGATATTGAAATGTATCTACGAATTGCCATGGCATTGTAGATGACGCTACCCGTTCACTTTATTAAATATGTAAATGTACACACAAACAACAATAATTTAATGGCACATAAAAAATAGGAGTAAGCTCTGGCAAAGTAAATACCTCTGTTGGTATTTTTTAAGATACTCAAGTAATATTGTATTAATTTAGAATAAACATAATAACAGACGTTCTTTATTTTATTTCAATTTGGAAGCTTTTAATTTGGACGGATGTTCCCACACAAAATTTCCTAGAGCATAAGCGAGAGTGAAAAGGTTTAATGACAGAAGAGTAGTGTAGAGGTGAATAAAGTTTAGAAAATGTCTTCAAAGCCTTCCTTTTTGTTTTTTATTTGTTTAATAGGAACTTTTTCTTCTGAATTTAAGTTGGTTATAGATTACTGTACTACTAATATATTCGAGTACTATTTAAAGTTTATGTATATATACTGCATATTCCTTCAACGTCAATAATCCATTACTATGTAAAAAATCAAATACAAATACATAAATCTGTATACGCAAGCATTATAGATGTTTTCATATCACTGCCGACCAACTTTACTTATCGTTTAGGAATCAACGGGGGTGGGGCGACGTTTAACTTCGACGGATTCAACGTCTAATATTGTTTATGTATTGCCAAAAAACATAAAAGCATTAATTTAGTCATTATCTACTTAAGACGTGTGGAGCGTATGCAAGATGCGAGCGTGATTTGTGCGAAGACTTGTGTGCTGAATATCTTATGTCTCAAGCAACTACAGTGCAAGAGCGAGCAGTGCGAACGAAACAAAGTATATTATTAAGATATAAGCAGCACACATACATACATACACATAAGGATGTGGGGTTTCACTTTGAATAAATAACATACGAAATCACAGTGAACTGAAGATATATACATATACACCATGCCATAGAGCCATCTTAAGTTTTGCCATGTGTAGCGCAAGATAATGGTGAGCGGAATGTCGTTCATATAAATACATACATATAAAGCTACATTTATATATGCAAATACTGTAGAGAAGCATTGCTGGCGCCAATACATATCAATCTATACTCAACACACATACATATATACATATATAACTACGTACTTGTGCAGTAATTTATATCCAAGCAGCTATTTTCAACGGTTTTACAATTATAACTGTTCATTCGAGCGCATCGTACCGCCCATTACGATGTGTATACGATGCTCCCACGAGAGTGTCGTGATTCACAATATGGTTTGAGGTGAAATTATCTCACAGATATCATTGTAGAATCTTCATATTAAATACTCGTTAGAGTCAGTGAGCATTTCGCTGTGGATGTAAGGCAGTTTGTGCTCTTAAGGAATTACTTCAATGGGGAATACACATATGCATTTACAGCTATATTTATGTGACATACGGACATGTTTGCCGAGTAGTAGGCGTAACCTATCAAAACAACCCCAAACAGCAACAGACAAGTCTCAAATACGCTTATGAACATTTGACAGCTGTTGGAAGTCGATCAGTGATGTAGTTTGCGAAATAATATGTGATTACATGTGACATAACTACCGGAAATGATATGCCAGTAGTGGTTAATATTGTCTTGACATGTCTGTTTTCAACATATAATATAAAACATATACTGTATAAGTCTCTTCCTTGCTCTTAGAACATTTTAGACAGACGTTTTATAAACTCTTCATCTCTGAGTTCATTATAGGTCTTTATTACAATTATAATATCAAAAGATCTTTTTCCAATATTTCGTTCTTTGATAGATCACCTAATAAAATCTTTATAAATCCTTGTTTATAAGCTTCACATCACTGTTGCCACTGCTACAATAGCAGAAATAGTACCGGTGGGAAAGAGAAATGCCACCCCTATTTTGGTGTTGCTGCGGTGCTCTCTTTAGAGAGTTCCAATCATTTTCCAATATGGTAGCTAACGCATGGGTGTGTCTTAGCGGATTTGTGCTCTCTGCACGCACAAAACAACAATTTCGAGCTGTTCTGATTGGTTGCAATGGTTGGCTTTGCTTATCTGAATGCCAGAAATGCCATGCTCGAACTGGTTTTGAGTGGAGGATGGCAATATAAAGATGTCGTCCGGTATTAGAAGCTGTTTGACAGGTTTAACATATGAATGGAATGCCTGATTTTATGGTGGCGTGTATGTGTGGATGTTTAGCTGGCTGAGAGATGCCAGTGTTTGTATCGCCGTCAAAGAACAGATAAAACAGTTTCGAATTTCGAGTCAGAAGGGTTGGTTGGCTGAAAGATTTCACGCGTAGTTTTGTGGATTTAATTAAATACTCTTTCATTTTCAAAATATAATTGAAGCGCGCGTGTATGCAGTCGGTTGTCAGTGGTCAATCAGTGAATAATTATCTACTGTATTAAGTGCGTGCGTTCGTGCTAATAAAGTTATAGTGTAAGAGATTACCTGATTACGAGATTAGACAAATACTAAATATTTTAAATGAAAAATATTAAAAAAAAATTCTATGAATAACTTAGTCCTGTATACTTGCTAACAAAGTATAATATAACAAAGTAAACGTGCAGAAACTGATTCAGTAAAATATATAGATTTCCTGTGTTCAAGTACAAATAAAAATCGCCAAAATTCTGTCCTCACTGTGGAATGCGCCCACCCAATTGGTCGGTGGATTGGATTCAAAAGGCGCCAAGCATCCAAAATTTAAAATAACAGTGGTCAGTACACCGAGTCCATCACCGACGTCGCCTCCACCAACACCACCCCCACTGTCGCTCTCGTTGCCTTTGACATCGCATAACGCAACGATTGCCATTAGTAATTCCGCATTGCTTCATAACAACAACAACGATATGGTTGAGACGACCACTCCTCCCAGTGGAGTTGCTGTGAAACGTTATGCCGTCGGCATAGTTGGTACGGGGAGTCCGCTCAGTGAACACCAACATCATCAGCAACAACATCATCACCAGCAGCATCAACAACAACACCAACATCATTTACAGCAACAATTGCAACAACAACAGTCTAACTTACAACATATGAGTCAAAGTCGTCAAAGTTCGCGATCTCCACCGTCAAGTACGCCGAATGCCGCCTATTTGACTACCGCGATGCTGTTAAATTCGCAACAATGCGGCTATTTGGGACAACGATTACAATCGGTGTTGCAACAACAGCAACAAAATCAAATGCAGCAACATCAACACCACCAGCAGTCGCAATCACAAACTCCCTCCTCTGACGATGGATCGCAATCCGGCGCCACCATCATTGACGATGAGCGTCCACACCGACCTGCGGCAGGCACCGCAACTGCCGCGGCCGCAGCGGCTTCACTCTTTACCATCGACAGTATTTTAGGTGGTTCAAGATCCGCCGTCAATAGTAGTAATATTAATAACAGTAACAACAATAACAACACCAGTCATATGGTCATCGGTGGCACAAAGCGCTCCGATTCCCCCGCCTCACCCAGTTCTAATTCCAGTTCAGCGGCAACGAGCCCCATACGACCGCAACGGGTTCCTGCCATGTTGCAGCATCCCGGCTTGCATTTGGGCCATTTAGCCGCAGCTGCCGCCACCGGGTTCGCCGCATCTCCATCCGATTTCTTAGGTGAGTAAACATTAATACCTTTTATAAATATGCCTCATAATAATCTACAGTGTGTTGAGCCTCTTGAGCAGTTCTGTAGCATGAAACATTTATAGGCTCACAGAAATCTTTTAATCCAGCCTAGAAGATGCCTTCATAAGAAATATAAATTTTTATTTACAACTGTAAATATGCAGAATACCGCAGAAAAATCATTAAAACGCTAGACATATAAAAAGCTTTACGTCTGAGCGCTCGTCTACGCTCGGCTTTGTGTAATGCGGTGATCAATTTACCTCGATTCCTTGTTTGTTGGTCTATTTGAATATACCTTTTAACAAACAACTCTTAAGTAACGCGCTTACATGTACCCTCACCCCCACCACCACTCAGTGCTTTCATTCCATGCGCTGCAAATTAGAGGGCGGAAAGTGTGAGCTTATATTATATTATAGCATTTTCTCTGGTTTACGGTATTTTTACAGCAACACTTGTGCCGCATTAGCGTACCTATGCAACGTAATTTTAGAACTTCTTCTCTCACTTTGCATTCGAACTGCGGCGAAAAGGATTTGAGGAATGAGTGAAGTGGCACGTAAAATGCAATGAACCGCAAAAGATGATTTCTACGATTTTGTTTGGGTGAGATGGAATGCTGCTAGCTGGAAGATTTATCTAGAATCGCTAAAGTTCAAATAGAAAAAAAGATTGCATAGAATATTATTGGCTTTTATCAAGGTGAAGATTCTTTAAGATGCTTTTCATCGTGTCTCGAAGCTGGCGGCAGGTATTACCGTTATCCTGTCAAGGATTTATGCTTACTCATGCAAAAGAAGATGTTGGATTTTACTTTTCAAATATAAAGTATGCTTAAAATGGCTTACAATTTACAGCAACACTAAATTATTCAAACGTTAAAAGTATTTGAATTTTCCGTTCCGATTTACATAAACCAACAAAAAATATTAAAAAAAGTAAAAATTTACGCTCAAATTAAACCGAAAAAGTTGAGCCGAAAAAATGCGTATGTACACAAATATGAATGCACTTATGGCGCTGCTTTTTCGTCGATTCTTTATGCTGCTACTTTTACTGAAAAATATCACGTTACAACGAGCGCGAAGCATAAAAATCTCCGCTTTTGTATATTCAAAGTTTCTGCGTTCGAGCTCATTTTTGCTACGCATATTTTAATTTGACTACCAAAAAACCCGTATTCATATATGTACATGTAAATTTAACATTCTTTCGCCTTGACTCTTCCACAGTGGCGTACCCGAACTTCTATCCGAATTACATGCACGCCGCCGCGGTCGCTCATGTGGCTGCAGCGCAAATGCAGGCTCATGTCAGCGGTCATGGTGCCGCGGCGGCCGCACTAGCAGCGCACACACATCCCCACCATGCGCATCACTTGCACCACCCGCATCATCCACACCATCATGTGGCCCATCATTTGGGTCATGGGCCACCTCCGAAGCGAAAGCGCCGTCATCGCACAATTTTCACCGAAGAACAATTGGAGCAGCTTGAGGCGACTTTCGACAAGACACACTATCCCGATGTGGTGTTACGCGAGCAGTTGGCGCTGAAAGTGGATCTCAAGGAGGAGCGTGTGGAGGTGAGTTTCCAACTTCAACTTTTATATTTGATCATATTACTAGAAATATAGATAAATTAGGGGGGCAATTTTTGCTTACGGAAATCTAAGGGGAATACACAAATTTTCGATTTAGAAATAGTTAATTTGGAATATTCGAAATGTCATTTCTTTATGTGGATCCAATACATTAACAGTTAATGATTTTAAGTGTCATGGACATTTTTGGCTTTACGTCTTGCATGGATCAAGGGTATCTGATCGTTTGTAACGGATTTGGTTACGAAACTAAATTTTCAAGAATCCATACCCTGTGTGTTAGTAAGCAAATCCTTGTGAAACCTTGTGTCAACTCATTTATATGCAGAGGAATCATTTCCACCAAGGATTGCTGCTGATTTTTCCGCGCGAAACCAATTGAGTGCAGTCATTTGAGAAAATCACTTTGTTTATTTAGTTGTTCGCTTTAATTGAGAGGCTTCCGACCACGACAACAATTACAACAAAAACAATAATAAGAATAACAATGGCAAATAGCATACCACTAAGGAGTCGATAAATGCCAAACGTTTACGCACACTCACACACATACATATGCTCGTATGCATAGTAAATAACCAACTGTTCTCTGCAAGTGGGAGTAAACGGTCATACCCATGATAAAATCAAAATTATCATTTCACTTAATTTCAATGATGTTGGGATTGTTGTTGTTGGATGTGGCGTAATTTACAGAGATCGCATTTTGATTTGCAATGTAAACAAAGTCGTTTGCCGGCTGTGGGACGGACGTGGACGGAGTGCTGAGAATGCAAAGCATTACCAAGGCACACACACTCAACTGCACTCGTACGCCATCCGCCCTCTGCCTCTCTCTAATGCATGCTAATACAGACGAAAAACAAGCTTCGTGGCACAGCAAAGTTGCCAGGCCAGCAGTCACACAGCGGATAAGGCTGAGTGAATTGCGTGTGTAAGATGCGTTAAAAGCAAAACCGACAGTAATACCAACAACAGCAACATCACCTTGGTACGAGCGTAACAAAAATTATACCCGCGGGGATAGCTTAACGCGCTGGCAGAACAACTGTTTTGCAGGGCGCGTTCAACCACCCCTGAGTGCGGTGTTTACTTTAAAAACCATAAAAATTTATGCAAACCTTCGGAGTTTTTGAGCGCTGAGCGTTGTTGTTGTTATAATGCTTATTGTTACTCATTGATAATTGTTGTTGTTGTTATTTGAAGAAAATCCCACAAATGGATTTGGAATACAAATGAATGTGCAACATTTAGCGTTTAGCATTTAGCTGTGCTGTTGTTGCTGTGTTATTTGATAGATCCATTAATATAACGATTTGTCAACAAATTAGCAAACATGCGAGGAGTTGACAATTCAATTTGTATTATATAACTTTCGAAACGCTGCAGAGTCTGCTTGTGTGCATACATATCGACGCGTTTGTTGTTTGTGCTTTAAATGGCAATTAAACACCATACGTTTTGACACCGTCGGACCGAGTGAGTGAGGGGTGCGGGGTACGCGGGCGGTATGATTTCAGCACAAGCTAAGCGCTGCATTTGTAGGGATTTGTGCGTTGATTGTAAGCTTCGTTACAAAGTAGTTGTTGTTAAGTAGTTGCATGATACAACAACCACACCCACACACACACACATACATAGCAGCAAACAACGGTCGGTGAAAGGGGTTGTGGGTTGTGTGTGCATTTGTTTGGCTTGCACATTCAACTATGCTTTGTGTGCCTCTAATATAAATAGTCCACCAACGCCAGATGCAGGTGAGGGAGTTTGGGTTTCCTTGAGCTTTGGTTGGCGTGTCAACACACATTTGTGGACATTTGTGCAGTAATTAGGATTATTACCTTGAGTTTGAATAAGTTGCAACAGCATTAGTCGCTTTGGATGTGTGTGTGCGATGTCTTGGCTGTTTATCTAATAGTAATCAGCATATCTACTCATATCAAGACACACATATTGTTACAAACACGTTTAGTATGGTATATGATATTTAAGGATATGCTTAAGTAGACGCCGTAAGGCATTTTATCACTTTCAATTTGTTTTGTAAATTTTGATAGTGTGTGGGTAATGAGTGGGGGTGTGTTGAAGGCAACGGGTGTGACCCGGAAATCTGTCAAGTGCGAAAATAATGCTTCCGTTTAATGTTATTTGACCGCAGGCTAAGAGCTTTCGCATTAGCATTTACGGTGTGAGCTTTGTCACTTTGATTCCTTGCTTTAAGCTTCGAATAAGTGGTGGGCGGGCACTAAAACCGTTCCTTATTTGGCGAGTGTGGCGTCGTGATGAGACCTACTGCTATAGATGAGATCAAAGTTATTTCTAATGGGGATTATGTAATGCTGTGAACAAACAGATTTATTTCATGGTTTCAGTCTACTATTTTTTGCGGGCAATGGTAGTCTTTATAAACTATAATGCATACATATAATTTTATCTAAATTAGTTGAATTTAATATTATATTCATACACCTAATTGGTTCTCACACCTTTGTATGATATCTTGTCAAGCTTATTTTCATGATTAGAAGGTCGAAAGATTTCTATACAGAAAGACACTTTGAGGTTCGTCATTATCCACGGTGTTTGTCTCTATTAGCAAAAAGTGTTTCTCCAAATTTTTATATAATTTCGGTGTGTGATATGCTACTTATGGAATAATAGAAATACAACAACAACAAAAATCTAGACAATACTTCATACAATATACAAATGTATGTAGGAAAGAAGCCATAAAGCTGAATGACTTGGCATTTTCTCACAGTCAATCTTCAAGTGTTAGCTACTGTTTGACTCTCTGCGCGCTGTCGAAAGGCTGCACAATACCACTAATCTCACTACTGTATTGTTTGCTTTGATCTTCGCGTTTGTGCACTCGCTCATATGCACGTATGTATGTATATATGTATGTAAATATGCAGACACTTATGGTTGATCGTGAAGAAACCTTATTTAAATGAAAATAAACCATTTAACTGCTGCAAATTGCTATACGAGTATACATATAAATATGTATGTATGTCTACATTAATTTACCTTTTTTACATTTTTTGTTGTTTTCTTCTTTTTTTAATTATTTTCGTTGTTTTTGGATATTATCTCAAATTCAACTAATATTTGATCAGTACGAGCCCACACAGTAGCACCAATATTTACAATATTTTTCACCTCCAACATTACTCACATATTTGTATTCATGTATGTATGTATGTATTTCGGCATTGAGTATTTAGGCATAGTCAAATATTTTCATTTGTCAATGCGATTGGCATTCCGTTGGTCGAGGCTCGTTGGCTGAGAACAAATTACGCTCGCATTCACTTTTTCACTCTTTTCCAAAGACAAATATTTGCAAAGCGCTTCAATTTTGTACAAACGCGCATGCAGCAGTTATAACAACAATTCGACTCTTTCTTTATTGTTTTTTTTTTTGTGGTTTCAAGTCAACAGCCAAATCACGTCAAACACTTGAACGACAGGATTAGTTGAATTTGAATTCTTATGCTTGATTGCCGACCGATGACTTTTCAATTTCACTCTTTGCTTTGGCGTTTTCTGTGTGGTCACAAAAACCAAAATTCTTGAACTCTTGCTAATAAATTTCAATTATCAATCGAATTATCGCTGATGAAATTTTAAATTACAACTAAAAAATTCAACTGACAAATAATTTAAGAAATCACAATCGAATATTCGAAATCGAAAAATATTTAATTAATCACATTCCATAAATGGATCTAAAAAATAACTGTAAATACATTTGCCTTACAAATTGACTGTTAATCTCTTGATTATAAAGGAATGCCAACGCTAATAAGTACACTTACCCAGCTGTATATATGTATGTTTATATATATATATAAACTTATATGTAAATGAGTATTCTCCAAAATCTCCAGCCATACGTGTAATTAACATATTAAAGTGTATGATGTGTTGTGAAGGTGTTCACACAGACCTGCAGCGATCTAATAAAGCAAAACCAAGCTTACAAATGAACACATCTTCCATCCATACATATGTATATGTATGTAGATATGCACCCGTACAATACGGTAGCTCGCACTTTAGGCCTTTCGAGACACTCAAAGTAATTGCTTATACAAGTACTCCAAATCATTTATAAACACCCATACATACACACATGCAATCATATGTGCCCGAGTATTGGATGAAGCCGTTGCTACTGTTTAGCATAATTTTACTTAAACAAAAGTGTTGCCACTTGAGCCGAACAGCAAAGAAAGAAAGAGCCGTTTCGACTGTCCTTCCAGCATGCGGCAGAGCAGTGCGCTGGCCAACAACGCTTGAGCAGGAGTTGCGAGAGCGACACGTACGCGTACGCTGGTCACACATGTCGCGACTAGTGTGTGTAAAAAAGATTTGTAAGACCGTATGGACTGATTGGTATGTATTTACATACAGACAGACAGACCGTAGTAGTGACACAATGCGCCATGGAAATGACATAAGTGGTAATAATTATTGAAAATCTGCCGTTTAAGTGTGCATTGGCATAATAGGTTTGAAGACAGTCACACGCACACATATTACATATTACACATACATACATATTACTTATACATATATATATGTCTACCGCTTACGTTTGTCATTTAGCCACTCAATTTGCCTGCCGTTGACAGCGAAAATGCCAAGTTAATGCCGAGTCATTGTGAAGCCGTTGTTGTTGCTATGTTGGTGATGAGGAAATATGCAAATTGATTTGGAGATTTTTCTCGAGATTGTTGAATATTTGCATATTTGTAGTTGTGCTTTTGTGTGGAATTTTAAGTTTTCTTATATTTACTTGTTTTGATTTCACAAATCATTATTATTTTTATTTAAACCTCAAGTATTTTAAAAAGTATAAATCCCAGAGTGCTGAGAGAGCAACAAAACTGCGCGCATAATTATCAGTTATATAGACATACTATATTGTATGTATATGTAAGTAAGAATGTATAGGGAACAAGCATATGATTAAACAATGCTTTTTGTCTGCTATTCGTAAGATGAGAGATCATGAGCGATAAATTGAAAATACTAAAATTTTACATCTAAAATGTTTTTTTAGTTATAAAAATTCACATTGTTAGCTTTATTAAGTGGCAAGTGTTGTATTTTGCTATTTTCCTCTAGCATAAGGTTCACTGCCATGGAATCGGCTTATGGATTCCGGTGAATTGTTGCCACGTTTTTCGACTTAACGCTTTATTTTATTTCATAATATTTTCCCCCGCATACAAAATAAAATAAAATGAAAATTTCACTTAAGTGTAAATTTATGCACTCTTTCCCTCTCGCTCTCTCCCACCCGCCGGGAAGCTGGCAGCACAAATAGCTAATACAATAACAACATTAACGCACTTAATGTCAATGTTTAGCTAAGGATTGCATATGCCGGCGGATCGAATTTGAAAGTATATAAATGGCAAAACTTGGCTCCTTGTGGCCTGCTATAGTTGCAACACTTGAGGGCATAATTTAAAGTTACTCCATAAAAATGTTTATGCGCTGTAAGCAAAACAAACGGAAACCTTAAATAACAGCAAATCCCTGAGGAGACAGGTTAAAAGCACGAACACACACACTCACACACTTGCTTAATGCTTTGCCCACATCAACTTACATACCTTCATAGTGTATTCTGACAAGCTTACAGCCTAACAGCGGTGTTTATATGTACATAATAGTATGGATGAGGGTGTTTGTGTTTTTGAAATAGCGTGTTCTCAATAAGCAGAAATTATGAAAATAATAATTTTAGCTGCAAGTGGCATTTATTGTGAAACCGCAATGTGTGGCTCAAGTGCTTTAATAAAACGTAAACACTTTCATGGCATTGTGCGCCCAAACTTTTCGGGTGAGGGTGTGAACATCATAACAGCCACCTTGGTGGTGGTTTGTGCATGAAATATGCATGCTACATTGAGTGCGAGTGTGTGAGTGTGTTGGTGTGAGAGTGTGTGAAATGCAAGGTTGCGGACACATTGCCGCCGGCCACTTGTTACGTTATTTAAAATCAACGAAAATCTGCTGATTCCAACTCATTGCCATTTAATTTCATTTAATTCATACAAAAATAAACAATATTTTAATTTACGCCATAAAAGTAATGAAACACCAAAACGGGTGGGTTTTTCCTACAGTTTGCACATATGCATGCAATTTGTGGTTGTAGTAAATTCAATTTATTGCATGTAAATATTACATAAATACATTTATAAAATATGAGCTGTGTTCAAAAAATAACGGGAATTTTCGTTTTTAAAAAAAAAAAAATTCATTTTCTATTGGAAATTTTAAAATTCCCGTTATTTTTTGAACACACCTCGTATACTGAAAAATGTCGTATAAAAGTTTTAAACAAACACAGAATATGAAAATAATTATACAAATAAAGCAGTTTTTGTCCAAAATCCTACTTGGTGGTCCAAATACCACAGCTTAAGTGATATTTTATTTTTATTTGTTTGTATATACAAATACACCTTCGCAAAAGAGCGCAAACTTCAAAAGGCACCTAACCTAAATGCCGCCAGATAGAGCGAGCGATTGCTGCTAATTGTTGTCCTTTTGTCGGTCTACTTAAGCCTTACTTAGATGGCTTGAAAAAACAGCGGCAAAAAAGGAAAAACTATAACAATAAACAAGTGGCATTCCGACATACATATATACATATGTATATATATATACAATACTTAGTAACAATAAAGCAATAAAAAAAAACAAAATGTTCCAAAATTGTGCTCATAAGACACATTCAACAACAACAACACATATCTATTAAGAACGTTGCAAAGATGATTGTGCACTTTGTTAAACATACTAATACCCTTTTGTGCTCGGGAATACTCGTACGTATCCACATTGTGCGGCATTGCGTGGTGAATATGTTGTGGAGAATGCTTCAATAATAGAGCGGCGCGTTTAGTCCTTTCAAAACACAAATAAACACACACTTCTTCAGACGATGACGTGAATTTAAGATTTGGGGATCACATTTTCCCCTTTTTCTTTTCCTTCTTTTCTTATATATTTTTAAATTTATTTTAGATATTTTTTTTCTTTTTTCCAGAAGTTTTAGAAATAGAAAAGCGGCTTGACTTATTTCAGCAAATATATATTTTAAAATTCCATTCAATTCCCATAGATTGGCATGTAATTGATGCAAATTTATTCACACTACCCAATTCTGTTGTGGAAACATGAATCTTTTACTTTTAATCACATCAATTTTGCAGTCAAGTTTTCGAGCGTTTTCAATCAGCTGAAGCCATTTGAGACTTGTACCTTGTACGAGAGTAGTACAGTTGAATCTTCTCAACTTTTTTTTTAAATTTTTTTTTACTTTAGCTTCTAATTAGACTTGGTGCGTATTTCCTGTGTGCTGTGTGTGCGAGAGGCAGCCATGGAAAATTGCTTTCAGTGAGAGCTATGTACTTGTTTGCGTCTGAGTAGTTGGTGACATGATGACAGCTGCTGAGATTAGCCAAGCGCAAAGTTGTGACAACCAGCCTCATGCAGCCAAAGTGGCTGAGTGCATTGCAGCCAACACGATCAAAGTAAGGCATACAACCAACATAACCACAGCAACCTCTGCAACCTATCGGCCTGACTTGTTTGCCTAAAATGCCGAAATATAGTCAAAACATTGGCAGTAATTTTTGCCTCGGCGTTGTTGTTGTTGTTGCCGGTTAGCTGGCTTTTTGCGTTGCACTCGTTAGATTGAAGGCAGTCATGTGTGCAACTCGTATGCTTTGGTTGCAACAGCACGTACACACACACACACACGTACAGTGAGCAATCGGTGCAGCAACTTTAATCCATGACGCCACTTTAGTTTCTATCGGGCGGGCATTTGGGGGAGGTGTATGTGCTGATGTTGCTGAAATTGCCACAACGCCATGTGGGAGCCGTGTAACTAAGTTTGTTTTTCGGCCCAAAATCTCTAGGCCGAAAATCGACGAGGTGTTGAGAGGCAGTTTCACTGAATTTTTATTAAAACAACGTTTCTGTGAAATCGGCAAAAGTGCAACACGGTGTTGCCAGTGTTGGTGTATTCATGGTTAAGTGTGCATATTGGTTGGTGTCGGTGAGCGTGTATGGTGATTATGTTTGTCTGTTTGCTCGTGACCTGTGCACATATCTATATACTCATATGTAGATAGCTTTATATATACGTGTATCGCTATCGAAATCCATTGGCTTGATTTTTGGTGTTGTTGTTGCTGTTGTTATTGTGCGACGGCGCAGGCTGCTTGCTTACTTTTTGCTGTGGCGTGTAGTTAATTAAAAATCAACCGCTGCTGGGTGTGTTTGTTTAATGGATTTCATGCACGTTGCCATTGCCGCTGCCGCTGCCACAGCTACAGCCAACGCCGACCCGCTTGGCCGCGCATCACCGCCTGCGAAAGCATACAAAACTTAGCGGCGCAGAGTATCAGCGATTTATACGCTTTAGAGTTGTAAAATCCGCCTATATATACACACACACATGCACACTCATATGCATATGAAAAATTGAGACAAACACACACACAGAGCAACATACACTTCATACATACATACTCGTATCAGCGCATTGCTTGCGGCCATTTTGCTCACCATCACTTGCGGTGCGTATTTTGTTCTTAGGGAATTGAGCGCTCAAATTGAACCGTGCCGCAGCCACAGCTTTGAGTTGGCCGTGTGTTGATTTTGCAGTTTTCGCTGTTAAGTGAATTGTTTAAAAATTCAAATAACGCCGTTGAAACGCGAGGAAACCGAGGGAAAAACAGCACAGTTTAGACCAAGGCGGCTGTAAAGCGATTCTCGGAGTTAGCTGAGATTTGTCATGCCTGATAAAAATCCCGTCGAGGTATTGAGCTTTATGCAAATTCAACTACCGTGAGGAGATACATAAAAGACGGCTGAAGTTTCGACTGGACTGAATTTTTAAATATCAATTTATCTTTGTTAAAATTCTCATGGTTTGTTAAGTAAATAATCTCAAATATCAGCACTCAGTGCATTACATTGATTCTTCGCCTATTTATATATAATTTGTCCTGGTAAAACCTTTGTAATCATCAGCTCTGGAATATGGAACTATGAAAATTCCTGCGTGTACACTCTGTTTTTATGTATATATGTGGTTCGCATGAAATAGAGTAAATTTTTAATGCACTATTCAGCACCCGCAGCGCCCGTGGCTGCCATAAAGCGCTTAAATTTTCTGTTTATTTAATTTGAAAAATTGAGTTTGGATATTTTGCACCACTAAGCCAACATTTTCATAACAATGGCCGCTTACCGCTGTTTCAAAACACAAGTACACACACCTAGTCGCAACAAACCTTACACCAGCCGCCGAGTAAAAATGTATGTATGTAAAGGAATTAAATACGCTAACACATAGAAATCAAGTGTTTTAGTTGTGGATATGTACATATGTAAGTGCTTGTGTTATGTTTGTTTTACACGTGTGCACATACATATATACGTATGTATGTATTTGTAACTACATCTATTTGCTGACCAGCAGCTTGCGGTTATTAAAATTTTGTTTTAGTCAAGGATTTTTTAATACAGTCGCCAATAACACAAAACCGCCATAACAATTACATATAGTATACATATATAAATACATATGTAGAGTAGAAAGTGTGGGCGCATATGGCAAATGGCGAAAAAACTGTGAAAATTCTGTTGATTGGAAAAATTATGAGATTAGCAGCAAACTGACCTTGCCACGCTGATCCTTTTAATATGCAATTATTATGGATATTTTTTATATATTTCTATATGCATATATGCATGTATATTCATCAAATATTTATATATGCGTATTTCTTATTCGTTTTATTGCTAGATTTTTAGTTTAGCGCTGTTTAATTTGAAAAATCAACTGACTTTCGCTATTTAAATATTACCGATTTTAATTAGCCGCAAATTTTATAATTAATGTTTGCTTGGACATACATACATACATATATTTTTTGTGTGTTTATTTTATTTGTTTAACTTTGCACTATTTTATGGGAAATTAATGCGCCCAAAGTACTTAATAATGTAATGCATATAATTAATTTTTTTTTGCTGTTCATCGAATAATATTTACATAGTTAAGAGGCGAAATCCGCGAAAAATTAGTAAATGCAACATTGCAGTAAGCAGCCGTTATTGGCAAAGCAGTACGCGGGTGTGTGATTGGTGGTTGTATTAGCCAATTTATGACTTATTATAGTAGTACTGACAACTTGAATGTAATCTATTGTAATAGATGGGAATTTGTGGAAAATTACCAAAAAAACTTTTTTTTTATTCTTTTTCTATTTATTTAATATAATTTAAATATTTTCAAACACCTGATTTGTAGCAGTTTTCGAAGGCTTGGTTATATATACTCAAAGCCATTCAGTATGATTTTAAAGAGACAATTCACCATCATATCTTTTTTAAACACAAAAATGCCCGGAGAGTCCAACATAAGGAGAAGCTTCGAAAACCATCTCTGTTAAATGTAGTATAAAATTCATAGCAACATGCAAGATTTCAGTTTGCGCTTGACTTCATTTAATACATGTATTTGACAAATACTTAAATGATTCAATTTAAAATTATATAATATTATATGCATGCCTCAAATTCGCAATATATAATCACTCAAATTGACAAATGCGAATTGACAGCTGTGATTAAGACTGTTGAGTCGTCACTTTATATGTGTCTCAGATTCGCTTGCAACCACACTGTAACTGGCATACATATTTACAGACAACGAAATTGCAACATAACCACCACTATAGCTTCCATTAAATATACATAGAAACATACATACATGCAAACATACTTAAATGAATTCAATCGCTTTGATATCATCAAAGGTTGCCAAGGTGTTGACGCTACGTAGATATATACATATACATATGTATGTGTGCACGTTCGCACAAGTATTCGCCAATGAACGCCTGGGCGGTTGTAAATTTACAATAGATAAGCAAAAAAAAACTACAAGATTTTACGCTAAATGTCAAGTTTAATTAGTGATTAGAGCACTTTAAAAGCTTTGTTGTGCGCTTTATATTTGTTTTTGCTTTTGTAAAAAAATAAAACCTTTTTGTGAGCAATAATAAATAGCGATTGCATATTTTAAATTCCGCTTGAAGAGAGCCTACTCTATAGCAGTGGCTCAGTTGATTTTTCAGTGTGTTCTTTTCCGTAAAATCACTCAACTGCATTTTGATTTGCCAATTCCAATAAATAAAATGAAATATACTTTGAACTGTGAGCAGCGGCACAAAAAATGCAGCTATGCAGATAGCAACAATAAACAAAGTGATAACAACAATAAACTATCAACAAGTAACGTGAAAATAATAACAGCCGCGCTCTTCTATTTCTATTTTTCAATTAAAAGTTAGAAAAATAGCTGTGAGCATTTTGTTGATTTTAAATTATTTTCTTTATTGTTTCGCGCAAAGCATTAGGGTGTAAGGGGTGAGCGGGTATGTGCTCGCCGTTAGCAGAGAGAGATAACAACGAATCAGGTGGCAAGTAAGGGCCTAACTCAGCATTGCTCAATTCACCAAACCATAGCGTACACAACAACAAAGCAAATACCAAATAGATAACGTTACTTCGTTGCAAGTGTTAGTAAATGTGTGTGTAAATAGAAATGGTCAATGCGCCTGCAACCACCCACCAACGATTAAGCACAAAGTGAAGCTCCACCCACGTTAACTGTAAACATGAGTTGGCTTAAGTTCTCTCGCAGCTAGCGCCAATCATCACTGACATTGCCTCACACTTCTATGTATCTCTGGCTGTATTTGCACTGTGTACGAGCATTTCACCCTTAAGTCATTTACACAACCCTGCCTTATTTAAACAAATACAAAATACAAATAATAATAATAAGAAAATTATTTATTTTTGAATGGCAAACAAGGAGAAAAGTTAATCCAAATTTCAATGCTCAGAAATTAATTGAATGAGCAAACTTGCTCCACGTGAAAAGGCCCAGTTAAATGAGGGAAATCGGGCGGAAACTCGTCTCCCCTCTACATGGAGTGTGGAGCGGAGCAAATTTCCATTTACCATCCATTTTCTTGAGCTACTTCTTTACTGTTTGGTTGTTTGCCTTTTTCTGTGCTTGTTTTTCTTGTCTTGCCTTCGCCGGTTGGCCTCTTGTAGCGTTTTTGTGTCTTAATTAAAAGACCAATTTGCAACTTCCGCCTGAACGCTTCCAGAAAACTTTCTCCAACGCGAGTGGGCGGTGAGTGCGCGTATTATGAAAAGCGCCACGTTGCGCATAGCAACTCACACCCAGGAAGCTGCTGAAAAGCATCTAGCGTAAACGTAAGAACACTAGCACAACAGTAAAGTACATGGAGGGAAGGAAGGGCGTGAGGCTGGCACTGGCAAAAGCCAATGTAAGAAAAATTAATTACAATTATAATAAACCGCCTAATTAGGCGGGAAGCAAATGAAAGTACGCGAGAAGAAGCTCTAAAGAAAGAAAACTGTAATTTAAATATTACAAAAGTATTTCGCGAACGCAGAGCAGCGACGTTCGACGTCGGCTGATGGGAAATGCTAGCAGCAAAAGGTCAAGCTTAGCTGAGCCTAAGCAGGAAATCTGAAGGCGCACACTTTACCAACGCTTCACTCCGCGGAAATCTAAAAATATGTAAATGAAAAAAGCTTAGGTACATATGTTTGTGTGAAAAAGTTGTGCGGTTGTGCGTCAAGGATTCAAAGATAAGGCGACGTGGATGGAAGCCAAAACAGTGTTAGCGATTCAGTAGGAAATGGAAATAAATACAATAAACCGAGCAAAGCAAAACCAAATCTGTGTTGCTCTTAAGAAAAATAAGGTTCTTTGTTCAATGCACTTTTCTGGCATGACTGGAACGCGGGTGTTACGCGGCTTTTATGCATAACCGCGGGGACCACGTGATTTTTATTCTATTTCTTTTGATTTGTTCTTCTTGCTTCCTTACTTCCTACTCAAACATGCGACATTTTCTTATTGAAATTTAATTTGAAAAACGGATGAAAGTGTTTTTGAAGCCATAGCGATTTTTCAGAAGTTTCCTTATACGGCGATAAACAAATAAAGGTGGGATACATTTAGAAGAAAAGGGAAGAAAAGAGCACTTATTTAGTATTCAAATGAAATATTTTCCTTTTTCTGTACGTAATACTTTCGACTTTCACATCTGAATACTTTTCAGTTTAAATGCTCCATGCGACAGATGTCTCTTATAATTTCGTTAAATCGCCGGAATTTGTTGTCTTCTATTTTATGAAATTCCATATGCTGCGCGTTGCGTTGCCATGCGAATATTGTTTTCGCATTTGTGCTCTTTCATGAGCTGAAAGACATGCTTTTCTTTGGGGCAGCCATGCAAGTGCAACGGTTGCTTTGGGTGTTGAGGTTTTCGTAAGCAAATTAAAATATTAAAAAATAAATATTTGCTCCCAACGAAGCTTGTAGTCGAATATTACATTTAGGAATCCAGAAAAATAATGCTTAAATATAGAATTCATTTTATTAAGTTTCCGTTTTCATTTCGTCTTTTCAGGTTTGGTTTAAAAATCGTCGCGCTAAGTGGCGTAAACAGAAGCGTGAGGAGCAGGAGCGTCTGCGTAAGCTGCAAGAGGAGCAGTGTGGCGGTGCCGGCAACGCGCCGTCAGGCGCCCCGGGCGCTGCGGGCATGGCCGCGGTGAACGCCAACGGCGCTGTAATGGCCGCTGTGGCGAATCTGAAATGCGCCGCCGAGGATTACGCCAGTCAACTGAGTCATCACATTAAAACCGATCCGAATAGCTATAATAGCGACGCCGATGAGTCGTCCGACCTGGAGGTGGCATAAAACACTGCGCGCCACGCCACTTATTTGTACATATGTAGATTTTCACCTTAATTTAAATATAATTTAGTTGATATGTTCTTAGACCAAAATGGTATTTGTAAAGTTTGAAATGTGTGCGCACGCGCGTTTGTGTGTGTGTATATAATTAAAGTCAAAAATATTTTTTATATCTTTTTCCATCAAAATCCATTTTATAATATCAATTTTGTATAATTTCACCAAACGCTGTGTGAATGTAGCCGTCGCTAATTATCTATTTAACTATTGTATATATGTCTGTGTGTTTGTATGTATGTTTCGTTTGTTATTTTTATTATTATGTGTTTGTTTGTTATAGCGCCTTAAATTATACTAATAAATTTTGTAATATAAATTATGCATTAAACTATATATAACTGTAAAAGTGTGTTGTTGTGACATTTATTTTTTTATTGTAATAAATCACAATGTAAATGTATTTGATTAGTAGCTAATGTGTGCGTGTTACCATTTTTTATTTGATTTCGAAGTGTTAAATTAAGTGAATAACTGTCTTAGCCCAATATGCATAGTAAATATAAATGTAATCAATAAATCATTAATAGTAAGAATTAAGAATTAATTAAATAATGTCAAACTTAATAAAAACTAATAATAATTAAAGAAGTTTTTGGAATTTCAATTTTTCTTTGAAGGCTAGTGTACTGAACTCTGAGAACTGACTCGACTGACAGACAAATATTTTTCACTTGAAGCCGATCCCAGTAGACAATGGCAAACCTTCGAGCTGATATGAAAATAACTACTAATAAAATTGCTCTGAATTTTAGAGTGTCTTGAAACTTGGCATACAGCTGTAATTAGAAGAAACTCGTTCAATATAGAAAAGCTATAAACTCCGATTATACATATTTAGTTTTAAAATAGTATCAATCTCGGAAATAGAAGGTCAGAGTCTAGTATAACTTATCACTGATATTGAATTTTCTTTAGTATTCCTCTCGTTTCCATATACATATAATTATCGAATCATATATAATGACTGTATCGTCTAGGCAAGTTTTCGGAAATCCGATGGTATTTTCCTAACAATTTCACTAAAAAACCATGATACCTAGAAGAATTTTATTAGGTATGAATAAAAAAAGTTCCACGAATATGTCGCCAAAAGTTTAATGAACGATTTATAGCAAGAAGTCCAACATGAATTTATGAATTTTTTTTCGTAAACTATTTTTAGTGATCTGTGCTAAAATTGGTCAATATCGGTTAAGATGTCTAAGACAATGTCTCAGCAGCTCGTTTAAAAATATCTTCTACGCCTTTTAATGATATTTACAGATCGACTTGGGATTGCTTGAAACTCTCATAAATACGGGACTAGTTTTGTTCCAATTAGTCACTCATTTAAAACAAAAATTAAAATTTTCGAACATGAACATACATATATTGCCTTTTCATTCATTTTTCTATTCTTCGCTCTTTTCTATACTAACTGTATCAAAGTTCTGAAATGATACAATGCAGAAATAGAAAAATTTAAAGCTTGATGAATAAAAGGCCATTGGATACAACAAGGGTGTCGTGAAGAAGACTGAAGTGAATTTGCATTGTCACTGACCATTTCAGTTGTTGTTTGTTGCTTGCACATCCTTTCATCTCACTGCTGGAATTGTGATTCGTAGCTATTGGAAATTTTATAAATAACAATTTGCATTCGACTTGATTGTCAAAGGATGACCAACACATTGATAGCATTGCTGCAATGCACATTCAGTGTTGCTGAATGCTGGATGTCCTGTGCATCCTTAGAAATATCAATTGTCCTGTCTTATTAACAATTTGCAAACCTCACAAACGCATGCATATATACTTTAGTATTCCACTTAAGCAGTAACTAGGTAATGCATTTCTATCAAAAAGTCTCTCTGTTGCAAGTAATACTCGTATACATATACATACAAATACCTTATGTATATAGTAGTGCCAGTATCAAAGCTGAATCGACAGTGAACCATTTAAATTGATAAATATGGAAAGTAACAAACCATTTTAAAATCAAGTAAATCAGAAATGTTTAGGAAAGGTATTTTCAGATGTGATGATTTGTCGACCTAGCTGTTGTGCTCGTGTCAAAGGAACTATTCGCACAGTGGACAGCTTATACAGAATTCTACATAAAAGTATGAAGCTTAAAAGTATGGTTAATGAAATGGCTTTTGAGCTGTGTGACTTCACTGCAATATACCGCATAGATTTATGCACCCATTTGTATTAAATTCGAGTTGCGTTTTCCAAGGTTGTACCACCAAGTTTTGTACCATCCCTCAACAGATGATAGATTCTCGAAGAACAAACTTTCAAATTTAAGGCAATCAAAGATAATAATATTAATTGCCGACGATGATTTATACTTTTTTGCATGTCAATAGTAATGAAATATTTAAAGAAGTAATAAGAAATATATATGATGTATCATTCTCGAATATTAAGATAGCTATAGAATATAAAATTAAAAAAAGAAATATTGGTTAAATTATAGGAATTCAAGAAATTGGGGTTCTTGATGCTAATAGTTCAATTAATAAAAAAAGTGTCTTATACATTTAACCTCTAAAACTATATGTATATTAGGCGCCATTAAGCGCCATTTTAGAATAGTAAAATGGACTTGCAGTATTTTAAATACTTCTTCTCTAGTGAATGCGTGTGGAGAGCATTGAAAATAACAGTAATAATAGTATGCAAGGTAAACCAGAAGACATTACTCACGATGGACTGTGGTTATACCATTATTGAAAGAATGAAAGAGTGACAACAAGACATTAATGAAGCAATAAGACAGCTGTCCTTGGGTAAACAAACGTGTGCCAATGCGCTCGAGTCTACGCTTCAGTTGCCTTCCTGCATCTTATTACCGAGAAGTAATCGCACGGCAGTCCGGGAGTGACCTAAAAAAATACCAAGAACATGCTCTCCACGCTTCGCTCCACTACGATTTTTTCGATTTTTTCCCGGTCGAACATCTTGGGTCGCATTTGCATTTGCTTTTTGGTAATGTTTACACGGCTTCCTATCGAATTTCCATGTTGTTTGCCTATCTATTTGACAATTTTTTCCTTGTTTGGTTATTCGCTTCCGAATGGTTTGTTGGCCAAATACGAGTGAGACCGCAATGATGCATTGAGGGGAGCTAGTGACGCACAGTGACAATGACACAGTCGAACTCGATGCCCATTGGATGAGGGATTGGATGGAGGGAGGATGTATATGAGCCGGGGTGCCTGCTGCTGCTGCTGGTACTTTGGTGGTGGCAACGCATATTCTTTTCACATTTCGAATTTCTCATTGCCACTTTGGCTACGCTCTGGTAGTTTGTCGTGTTATTGTTGTTGTCATGCATTTAATTGTGTGCGTTGGCTATTTGTCAACGTTAATAGTTCATGTAAAAATTTACAAATATTTGCAATCTATTAAACGTTGATTTTTATTTAATTTGTCGACTTTTTTCTCCGCTGAGGGCGGGCTGGCATTGTTGAAATTTAATATGCGTGCGTTCTGGTGTGCGTGTGTGCGTTTGCGTGTTGTTTCATTAAGCCAGCCATGGATGTATGTAGTTTGCTGTGGCCAAAGGTGCGTTTTTGACTCAGTTCGTTTTTTCCATTTAAGCGATTTTTATGTATTTTTAATTAAACCCTTTTTCACATGATCGGCAGCACTCACACACACACACACACACTCATACAAACTCGCGTATGTGCGTGGCTATGTGAACGCTCCCAAACGACATCATTCACATTTATATTTTTTAATTAGCGCGCTTAAATGTAGCAAAAAATTATTGAACAAACACAAATATGAATATTTCGTTAATTGCATCTTTCGCTTGAACACCTTTTGGTTGGTTGAGCCAAAGGATTCACGCGAATGTCCGCGCTGACGAATGTGGAAGCGACTGCTGCTGGCCCATAGCGCATGGATACATATGTACGAATGCGGATTGTTTTCACAAAAGTCACTTAAAATGATATAAATTCATATATATGTAGCTATGCCTGTATGTGCTTACATAGTATATACTGTGCACTGAATGAACTTTTTTCTTGTCGATTTCGAATGCACATTTCACAATGCCACACGCACATACAGGTGAGTGCATACTTTTTCATTTCATATGGTGTATTTAATATTTGCAATTCATTTTTCGCCTTTGATGGCTTTATTTATTGCGCGAAAAATGCAAATAACCCATTCGGAAAAACAGCACGACCATTGTGTTTCGTTGAAATCCATACACATGCACCCATGTATATACATACATACATAGCATATATGTAAGTAAGGATACGTTAAGTCGGTGCTTAACCAAGCATTTGGTGCTTTTGTGGGCTTTGAGTTATAGAATAGTGAAATGGGTGTGGTTTCCGAGCAATTTTCTCCGATGCGTTGAGTGAATGTGTCTAACTTTTTCTACTCTTTCACTTCAATATCATAGTTTCAAATGTTAAGAGTAACGTAATTGATGTGTGTTCATGAATGGTACTGCTTGGAGTGATGTATAAGAGTTTACTGTTTACCTTAAGTTAGAACTTCTTCCAGCACTACCTATTATATAAGTATAAGATCTAGCCCATATATGAATTGTTCATACTTACTTCCTTGAATAACTCTGAGTTTATTTTTTAGTAATATGTAAGTTCCATGTAAACACTGACACCAAGAGATATTCAATATTTGCCATTTCAGTATGAAAACAATAAAAATAGTATAAAATGGCATATATGTACATACATACATACCATGAACTTCCTACACCTATATACAAAAATATGTATTTTTTCTTTAAATTTCCCTAACAAGAATGGCTGAAGCTACTGAATGTATTTCGATATTCTGTAAAGACACAAAATATATATTTTATTTAAGAGATTAGGCCACAATAATTGGAATCTATAAAATATTTTATTACTTTTCACGTTGTTAAAACAAGTAAATTTTGCCGCTGGCAGTCTTGCATTAAAAATACATAAATCCTATTCAGTCAAGCGCTAGTATGGACCAAAAGAACTTACATACATATATGTATATGTATACATATTATATAAGTATAATGAATAAACGAAAATTGCGAAGATTTATTGTAATCATGCAACTTGATTTTCACTTAAGAGACCATAATGGAGACAAATTCTGAGTACAGTAATGATGAGAAAATAATAAAAATTATATATAAAATAGTTTTTCATTATTTTAGATTCTTTAGTAACTACATTAAAGAATTAATAATAAGCCTATTTTCGAACTTCGAATGCAAATATTTCGATTTTGGAGGTTAACTTCGAAATATTGAGAATATATGTTTTTTTTATTTACTTTTATTTTACTTATGACTCAATCTTCAGCAAAAAAATAGTTTGGATCAATACCCAGAAAAAATCACGATTTTGTCGTATAGTGTTATAATTTTCTAAATTTTATCTTTTTAAATTTTATCTTTTCTTTTGTTTTTATTAATCTTTAAACTCTTCTTCTGCAACTTTATTTTACAAAACTGTTACCGAGTATATTTCCTCTTAAGACTGCACATTTTCTATTTGTGCATATACATACAAACATATATGTGGCAGTATGTACCGGCTAAATGGCTAGCTTTATATTTGATGATATAAAATTCAGTATATAATTTTTATTTGCATAAGTAAATTGGTATGTCCACATAAATTGTGTATGTACTTATGTATATACATATGTGCGTTCATTCACTTATGCATGCCTCCACACAAGTTTTCCTTATTGGCTCCGATAAATTTTGTATGTTACAATCGATTAAAGCACGCAGAGAGTCTATGCCGCACACATTCGTACATACATATACATAAAATATCTTAAAACCATGTATGCACGCGTTTATTATGGTTTTAATCTTCAAACAGCCTCAAGGCAGAGATTAAAAAATTAATTTCATTTCATATGCAGCGACGGTTCGATTTCTGAACGCGTTGGGTGAGTAGTAAAGTAGTATGCAAGAGATTTTATATAACTAATAGAGCCATTCTTGGAACAGAATATTATTGATGTGTGGATACAGAGTACATTTATAATAAATAGTAATTTAGCATTACGTTTGCACTCTAAATACTGAGCTCCATATATGTAAGTTCATATGTTATTATTGTTTTCATAAGCAAGCGAGCAGTAATTAATGCTTGCATATACATATCTATAACACGCATAATCAACAAAATGGCCGAATCTCATCTCACATGTACATATGTCAGTATGTAAGTATGAGCGCATTGCCAATTTGATAGCACTGACTGACGCTTTATCCAACTACCTAGCCGACAGCCGGATGACTGCTACTGTTTGGCAGAATTGTCGGCTGTGGCGTTGACACCGGCAATGACAGGCAGCAATGGAACAATCAGCAAATGGGGATTATTACCCTTTTATATGAGCAAGCATACACACACACATACATACATGTATTCTGGAGAGTGCGAGTATGAGTGTGATGTGGATTTGCGCCTGTGTATTCAATGGCATACATACATATGTATGTATGTATATAGAACGCAACTGTAAATCCCATCAAAGGCCAATTTGTATTCTCACCTCAGACAAAGTGCAACGCCACGACTCTCGGCAGCCACCGGAGCAGCTGAACGCTACCGAGCGACAGCACAACAACTCCACAATGACTGAACGACATTCGATGGCGTTAACAATGGCAGATGCCAAAAACAATGGATTTGACTGTTTAACTGGTGCACTAGTGCGAATCCAGCTCATGCTCATGCTCATGCTCCTGCTCTCGTACTATTCATTCTGTGAATGCTCATTATTTTACTACTTTCCCCGGCAGCCTTTCAGCAGCCTTTCATCACCTATCGGTTCGGCTGTCGCTTGTTTTGTCTGGCTTATATTTGCACTTTGTGACATGTAGAAGGCAGCGCGTGGGCTTAGCCCAAATAAGTCTGGTCTTAAAGAACGACCGCTGGCAGTAAAGGATCTTCTTTGAGTTGTTCTTATTGCTCGTGTTCGGGGGTGTAGCCGTGCAAGAGGCACTGCGAAAAGACGCACAGCAAGCGACAATTGTTTGAGTATCAATTTGTGGGTTAATTGAAATCCTGTTTGCTCGTAATGAGATCGTTGCAAAGCTATATGCTGCCGTCAATATGTTGAATGCGTTCCTTTGAAATGCGATTCATAATCCAATATAAGTAGACCATATAACCGCATGATGCAGCCTAACTAAGCAGGTACACCGCCTAAATCCACTCTTAGTCATTGAAGATGCTCTGCAAATGGGAATTTACATTACATTATCCACCTTTTATGATAATTTCAGACAAATATCGCAAAGAAGCTGCTCCGCTACTCGTAAGTAGCAATGCATTGAGCAAAGCAGCAAAAAACTTAGTTTTTTTTCAGTTTTGGTATTACGTTGATATAAACCACGCTGCATCGGCAGCGAAGCATTAAATTTACGTCATTCGAACGCAAATGCAAAACCGCAGTGGCAATACACCGTTAGAAATTCAATGCAAAAGCGAAGAATAGCGGTATTAGTCCATGTGCTAAATCTAGTGATGGCGACAAATTTCTCCAAGTGTATTAAACGCAATCCATTCACCTGTTACCTAACTGCCACACTTCGCTGTTTCTGTTGACCATTCAAGTTTCCTATAAAACAGTTGGAAAATATTGTCAGATTGGCAATTCGACCGCGACTAAGAATGCGTCGTCACCTGAAAGTGTTTCTGCTGCTCGCACTCTTGGTCACCTATGTGACAGCGAAGAAGAAGGAGGAGAAGGAAGAGTCCTCCGAGGAGGAAGAAGAAGAGGGCGAGAAGTATCATAAGGAGGAACACAAGGAGAAGAAGCATAAAGGAGATAAGGGTCATAAGGAGCATAAGGAATGGGAGGAGGGCGAGAAGAAGCATCACGAGGAGGAGGACCATGAACACAAGTATGGTAATAAGGGCGGGAAGAAGAAGAAGTACTATGATGAGGAGGAGGAGTATGGTGAGAAGAAGGAGCATGGTGCGCATAAGAAGGGCGGCAAGCATCATCATAAGAAAAAGCATAAGAAGGGACACAAAGAATTGGAATACCATAAGAAATTCAATAAGGACGAGTATAAGAAAGAGAAGAAATTCTACGATGATGAACATAAGGCGGGACATCATAAGAAACATGGCAAGGATCATAAGCATGATTTAGAGGAGGAGGGTGGTCACAAGAAGGGTGAACACTATGAGGCTGGCAAAAAGAAGGAACACAAGAAACACAAAGAACACTATCAAAAGGGACATAAGGATGAAGATGAGAAGAAGTACAAGAAGAAGCACAAGCATGGTGAACATCATGAGGAGCACGAGGAGTATGGCAAGAAAGGTGAAAAGAAAGGCAAACATAAGGAGGGTCATAAGAAAGAGAGCAAGAAAGAGAAAGAAAAGAAGAGCAAAAAGGAGGAGGAGAGTAAGCATTGAACGAGATATAACTTTAACGATTTACATATAAATTGTGATCAAAGCAAGAGGAGGCAAGAGGAAGTGAAAGAGGCGACCGCTTGTGCCTTATTTCTTTAATAAAATAATGGTATTCTTAAAAAAATAAAATGTGTTTTTGAGTTAAAACTAATTTAATTTGATTGATTTGTAGACTTTTTTCAGCTATTTAAAGGTTTTGAAAAAAATCTCAAGGCTATCAACTCAAAGTTCTCCTTAGTAGGATAATCATATCTGAATTGATTCATTGCTCAAATAAAACTGGTTTTATAGCGTAATCCAATAAATAAATGTGTAGTTTGAGATATAATTAAGACGTCAAATGCAAATAGAATTATAAAAGCAACATTTAAATAGATACATATACATATAATACATAAATAGATACATATACATATGTATGCATATTGGTACATATGTGCAGCACCCAGGAGATAAGCAGCTATGGAAATGTTGACAGGAAATTCAAATCGATCCCTGTAATGATGTCAATAGAAATTTTGCAACTACAAAGCGCTGCAGTGTACGCCATTGATGCAACCACAATAAGTGCACTAAAATGCAGTTATGTACATGCGTACACGGACAGTGTGGCAAACAAAAAGTATCCGCTTCCGTGAACCATTTTGCAGCAGCGAAGGCATTGGCATCCCTCGAAAAATTGCATATCAATATGCATGCTTTCGTATGTGTATGTGTGTGATTGACATGCCAAATGCATAATATCTAAATACGTGTGTGTGTTGCATAATACACGTACATATGTATGTATTTACATAGCTACTGACATGCATGCATTCACATTGTGATATTCATATCAAGTTTACCTCAGTTTTTCCTGCTAAAGGCTATTGTGTGTTGTTGTTATTGCTAATGATGTTCTTACTCATTTTGTAATTACCTTTGTATTTGTTATTCATTCGAGTGTACTTGTGTGTGTGTACGTGTGTAAGTAAATAGCTCGTGCATATTTGTAGCATTTAGCTGATTTGTCGCCTGCTTTCCTGTTGTCTGACGCTGTTGTTGTGGTTAATGTCCCGTTGTGCGCCGCCCGCTGGGTAGATGTGGTTGGCTGGCGATCTGTGTGCGTGTGCGAGTGCGAGTGCGTATGCAATCGTTGCTGTGCCATTGTGATGATGTTATTGCATATACATATATGTATATGTATAAGTACTGTATATACGGATATATCAGTGTACTATTAATAAATACATTGTGTTTGTTGTTGTGTCGGATTCACATTTAGAATGAAAAACGAAAAAAGTGAGAATAACGGTCATGAATATCGAAAAAGTATAATTAATAAAGTGCTATGAAGCAATTAAAGATTAGAAAGATAAAAAATATATAGACATTACAAAAACAATTTAATTCCTACATAGATTATAATAATGTTGTTGAATAATTTAAAATATTAAAATAATACATAGTTTTAATTTCAGTAAAAAAAAATAGATATAGAATTCGGCACAACAAATTACTATCTTTCAAATTATTTAGATTATTAAATTTTTGATAGAAACTCTGATTCATTAAAACGGGTGACTCGGAACACCATTTAAATAATTAGGACTAAAGCAACATCTTCAACCAAAATACTTAGATTTCCACAGCACTTAATTAAGGAATTTCCATTATAATACAGCATACATACAAATATTTGCATATTAAGCACCTGACTGATAGACCAGAGTCATTGGACGAGTGTCGAATGGCTTAGCTTTTACCAACACCCAACTCACAGACGCCTAATCTCAGCTTAAAAGCAACTCACTCGCAACTCTCCATTCTATCCAACAAGATGAGCATTCAGGCACGGCAATGGCAACTGTTACGATTGTCGCCTTCGCTTCCCAATTTGTGGATTAAATGAGGTTGTCATACAACAAAGCATCTGATAGCTCTCTTCCTCCTAACGGACCATTCCACCTTTATAATTATAATCTCCTCTCTTCATTGCACATTTGGCTTTTAGTCGTCAACAGTACAGTTACTGTGGGTGGCTTTTACAAGTGAGCGTGATTAAACTAAGCATACAAAAAGACAATAAAAACTTTTTAAGTACAAAAAGATTTAATGCAAAGCTGCAGTACATGAAAGAAACTTAAAATAAGTTAAGCTTTTTGTGGTCTTTGCCGTCTAATAAGGTAAATGGAAATTACGCTAGGGGTCATTGTTTCGAATTTTTGTGATTTGTGGAAAATTTTGTTTTATTCGAAAACAGGTCCGTTAAAAAAAATTATGGGCCCCTATTTCGTTTTAGGTGGTGAAGAAATATGAGTTCGTATCATTATTATAATTTTTTTTTCATAAATATATGATAAAAATTATTTTTTATATAATTAGTTTTACACAATTAAATATATTATATATTAGTTTTTAATATATTTGTTTTAAATTTTTATTTTTAAATTTACTCTACTACAATACCATGAACATTTTTTGATTCTAGTCGCCGCTTGTATAGCCGAGATACGAACCGCAATGCTACTTCAAGTCTATTACAATTTCGCGAACTGCCTTATCAACAATCTCAGCTGCTGATTTTGACATTTCAAGTTGTGTCCAATACCTGTGAAGCGCATTTTGTTTATAAACAATCGTATTACTATTAATTTATAAAAATGTAAGTTAAGAAGTGATATTTATATTATGTAGCAATCATTTAATAATAATCCTATTTTCCTGTTTTCTAGGGCGGACTACTGGAAGTCGAATGAGCGCAAATACTGTGACTTTTGCAAATGTTGGATAAGCGACAACAAAGCGGTTAGTAATGATTTTTACAATAGTTGCCTTAATTTTACAAAAATTACCATTTTAGAGCATTGCCTTCCACGAAAGTGGGAAGCGGCACAAATTGAATGTAGCCAAGCGCATTACAGATATTAGTCGTAATAGTGAAAAAGCAGAAAGGGAGAAGCAAAAGATGGATGCCGAGATCCGAAAGATGGAAGAAGCGGCAATGCGTTCATATGCGCAAGATATACACGCAAGTGGAGATTTCACAGCGCGTAGCATAAATGCCGTACTTGATGCAAGCGCGGCCACTGTGACCGCATCAACTTCAGCAGCGTCGAAAGCACGCGGAAAACAAGTGGATCCCGTAAGACTGCCAGGCAATTCCGATGACGAAGATGATGACGGCAGATCCGTTAGGGTACAAAAGGTGGCGCCAGACACTGTTCCAAATGCGTCACTTTGGGTTGAGGGTGTCTCCGATGAAGGCTACACATATTATTGGAATGTGAAAACGAATGAATCTGTATGGGAACCACCTAAAGAAGGCTATCTCTCATATGCCGAATATCAACGCATAAACGAATTGGCAGTGAAAAAGCAAGAAATAGAAGATGCAAGTGAAGCGAAAAAGTTCCGCGAGAACGTCAATGAGGAAGTGGCGCGTTACAATCGAGAGCGTTTGAAAATGTTCAGAAAACCCGAAACTGCACAAGAGGCACAAAAGCGACGTGAAGTGAAACAATCCTACAAAACGGAGGAGGAGGCTTCCGCACAAACTATTGGTGAATGGCAAGTGGTGGAGCAAATGTAAGTTTATAAAATAAGCTAATAATATCGTTTAAAATGAAAAAATAAATAAATAATTTAATTTAAATAAATAATTTATTTTTTTACAGACCAGCTGCTGCACCTATAGACTTAGAGCTACCCAAAGTTGATAACTATTATGTGCCACCCGTTGTGTCCAATGTGCCATCGGAACCCCCTGTAAAACGCTTCAAAGAGAAGGTCATTGAAACCTTGGATCCAACAGTCGTAAATGACGTACCAACCTCATTCAAAAAACGAAAATTCGCGGCAAAAGCAAATCAACGTCAACGGCTCGACGTCGATTAGCTTTTAGTGTATCAGATTTCTTCGTTAGTTTTTATTTAACCGCAGTCCATTAGTTTGATTTATGATAATGATTAATTAAGAATAATAACATTCATAAATGTTACATAATTTGTAACGGTAAATATTATGTCGAATATATGCAATTTGACGTCAAATAATCTAAAATGTAGGCGTAATTGTTTATAATACATTAAAATCGCATATGCTACATGTCAGACACATTTATTTGCTTGTAATTAACGGAATTATCGTCAGCGTCTGCTGAATCATAAGTTGTTTCCCCTGCTGGCGGCTGCAAGCATTCACCGTGTCAATAATGTATTTTAAGGTACGTACATATGTATCTGTATGTATGTATATATAGGTATTTACACATAATGGTATTGGCGCCGATTTTTAGAACAAGAATAGTTCACGAAAATACACGAATGTGAAAAGATAGAATTTGTTACAATTCCTGCAGGCATTTCGATTAGTGATTGATATAACTACTGCTTCTGCTATTTCCAGTATTGTCTCAGTATTGATCTAATTTGTTTGCCTATATGTATATCAAATGTAATCACAGTTTTAAATTAGTTTAATGATATGTATGTCTGTATATATATTATGTATATGTATGCTTGCCTATGATCCTATGATCTTTAAATGTATTTAAAATTTTCCATTTCAAATTGGGGAAAATTGTCTTTTCTCGGAAAATATCTATGCGCACATGCGTCCCACATCCATCCGTCCATTTCGATAAACACATTACACAACACATCACACCCACCTGCTGCCCAGTTAGCCGATAAAAACAAATATCGATGGCGCATTCAAGCTGAAAGATCTACTCGTGATTGATCTGTTTCCGAATTATTGTTTATTTTTTCGTGTTGTGAACTCTTGAGTGCTGTGCAAATGTACACACGAATATCAAAGAGTTGTTACATACATATCCACATATATATGTATACATGTGTATTTAATTACTGCCTGTGCTGGTTATTTTGTTGTAATATTTAATTGAGAAGGTGGTTTGTGGCGACTCGAGACATTCACTAAACCCATATACATGCATATATATTTATTTATAATGCCAGTTTATGTGTACCTATGTATGTACATACATATATCTAGTTTCCAACATTTATCATTTCGACGATGATGTAAGAATATGTGCACATAAGTCCAAGTATAAAAAAATTAAATTTCAAACTATTCATTGTCTGTAATTAGGTCTGCATGTATGTACGTACATATATATGTATTCACTTGGGCTTAACACCTTACTGCTATCAGCTAGTGTTACTAAACACTTTTCACGCTTTCGTTTATCTGATCTGCGATATGTTAGCCGCCTTTTATGTGCCTAAGCATTAATTGAAATTTATTATTTATTATTTGTAAACTCTTATCTAATCAAGAACTCTACTCGCCGCGCTGCGCTTAATGTCCACAAAATGCCAAGTGAATCTCGTTGCTATTTAGGTAGCAGTGTATCTGGTGACAAAGTACAATTATTATATTAAAAGCGAGCTTAAAATACTTCATGTTATTAAGAATAATTGCGTTTATATGTGAGGAAACGTAAATATTATTTAACCGTGAACGATGCAAAACATTTTTATTGCCAGAAAGATCGCCGAGGCATGACAGTAAACAGGTCCAATCGTCTCGACGAGATTATCAGCAAAATATACTATATACCCTTGCATTACTTTCAAAAGACTTTGTCGGATATTGGAATAATTGCATTTTCGGGATAGAGGATACAATTTCGAACATAGTCCACGAAGATGCTTAAAAGCCAGAAAGATGTTCTTTGAGTTTGGATCTCCACTGATTTCTTTATAGTTATCATACTTACCATTGGAAAGTGACTACTAACCGATTCTCAAATACATAATAATTTTTTGCCTCACCTATATACACACATATGTACAATGGTGGCCAAATCATATGCAACTAGAACGCGATTTTAGAATGTGTTCATAAAAGTGTAATTTTGTCCAACTCTGAGTGGGAAATGCCATTGTGTTGAACCTTCGAATAGGAAAATGACCCAAAGGACACGTCTAAATATGCCAAATCTTGTTTTTAAGCCAATATTGTGAATGTTATGGAATGGATCCAGATCTGAACCCTATTGAGAACTTGTAAAATCTGATTAACAGGCGCATAAAAAGGACTATCATTGAAAATTTCGATGAACTACCTAATAGACTTCAAGAAGCCTGAAACTCGATTCCGATGAAAATCTTTGACAACTTAATTGGCTCAATGCCAAGGAAATGTCGTGAATTGATGAAAAACCAATGTAATTGCAACAAAATATTAGCAAAACGTATATTTTACCTTTGTTTCTACAAAGTTGCATATGTTTTGTCCACGTAATTTTAGAGGTGAAATCAAAATGGTACCTGCATTTTTTTTAAATATAATAATGAGAATATTTGTTTTTATAAACGTTAAATAATAGTAAAAACACCAAATTAAAATAATTTCATTTTCAATCAACAGTCTGCAAAGTTTAATCGTAAGATATATATACTTTTTCTAAAATCGCGTTCCAGTTGCATATGATATGGCCACCACTGTACATATATGAAGTCTCGTTTTAATACGAAAGTATAGAAAAAATATTGAATTCAAAGTTCCAGGGTCATCAACGCTTTAAATTCACCACAAGCTCCGTGGAAAGGCATGGTTACGGTACTTGATGCACTTTAACGGTAACAATTTTGTTAAAATTTAGTTTTCTTTACACCTCTATTCATCCATGTATGCATGTGTAGATGTAACTGTACCCCAATGAATAATGTTGCTCCCTCACATACCTATGCACATTCGCATTCACATTCCACCACTAATTAAGTTCATTTGAAATTCCGAAACAAGTGAATGATTAATTTAGTCAGCCAAAGGCTGAAACGAAAATCGATGTGATTATCTCATTAAGATCACAGCTTGTGGTCTGCGGCGGGAGAGCAACCACCCGCACGCCACACCCGCAGCTTAGGCATGCAAATGACCGCTAATCGAGACGACGAACGAAAAAAAAAATAAACACTCACAGCACAAAGTAAAATAAAGAGAAAAAAACTAAAAGAAAATCGTCTTTAGAATATACGAAAAGCGAGCGAACGGCAGATAAAGAAGCTTATAAACAGCAACATTGACAACCGACAGGCAGACAGACTGGCAGACAGGCAGCTGTGCGCATACCAAATTACAAATTTGCAAACAAGTAAATACAATAGATTCGCGTCAAAAGAAGTTTACTTGCCGAGCTCATGATATGCAAAAAAAAGTTGAAGAAGACGATGAATTGCAATACAAGTTAGATATCCTTTAAGGCACTAGCAATAGTAAAAATGTCCTAAATATTTTTTAAAGTGCTCCTGAGTTGAAAGCCCTTGTCTGTTTGAAATTCCGGTTCCGTTTCGATTATATACATCCGGCAATTAGGGATCTGATTGCATTACACAGTTTTAGTGAGTCTCATTCGTTGCAAATATTTATTTTAAGTCATTCGATGAAGAGCCCCTTTAAAAAATTTAATTACTAATAGTTCTATAACTTTCCTTCCGCCGTTTTTTTGTAAATTTAAAGTTTTTTTTACTTAGGACAGCCTCACCGTACGTATCCGAAAGTATTCGATGAGCCTCAGCCGCACTTTTCTTGGAATTAAAAAAGAAAAGCAAAATTTCCCGCAAGTTTCGAGAATTCGGCTCAAAAAGTGACATTTTCAGTTGAGAATAAGCTTGGGATGCAAACAGATCTCTACAAAATTGTGTTGGGTTAATGTTGACAAAAATGTCCAAGATCGATATAAAACGATTTAATCGATTTAATGGACCAGTGCTTGACCCCTGAGGCATTCCCGCAAACGTGATAACTGTATAAATGTTATTTGTGTTTGCACAATACAGAGTTCAATCATTTTGTGTTCAGTGGTCAAAAAATCAAAGGTCAAAGTTCGAAAATATAAGGTTAAAGTTCAACTCCTTAGATTTACTGCTTTGTTAGGGATAATTAATGGACACTGCAAGCATACAAGTAAATAAGGCAGAAAAATAATTCAATTGAGTTACAGCATATTTGATTTTTTGTTTTATTGTAGATAATTTTGTTGCATAAAACTATAGTGAATCTAATTCCACTAAAGGCTTATGCTAACTTTTAGAAATAATGGAGTTAAAAAACAGAATCTACATAATAATTATTCGTAATTATTTATAAACAAAAATAAAAATTAATAAAAAGTTCCTTCGCTCTTAATTTGGGAGAATACCTGAAATTACCATTACAGACATGCGATCCATTACACATTAATTACATGAAGGTCAAATGTAATTTTTATTTTAGAGTATATTTTTAAAGATCAAAGCATTTTGTTTGTAATAAAAACACTTAAAAATTTGAAAATTTATTTAATTTTATATTAATAATAGAATTTTATTAAAGGGGAATATTTATTATTATTGGTCTGCTGAGTGTTTATAGTATTTCTCATATATACCTACACACTTTACTAAACAATTTATGTTATTGCTGTTATTAATATTTCTATAAATGAGGTGAGGCAACTCAATACATTTGAAAGTTAAAAGTTATATTTAGTCAAATTCATGAAATATCATAGGTTGTCTATTTTTTGAACTCCCCATTTTGCAATCTTTGCCAATTCTTTTATTTCAGTCAAAGGGATGAGTGCGTCAACATGTCTTACACTCGCGACACAAATATAGCACACACTCATACACACCCATCTATATACACGTATGTATGTATGTTGGTGTGTGTGTGTGTGGATGAGCGCAAACGTTTCGATATTTATGTGAAGACATTAAACATTTAGTTGTAGTATTGTGGTACAAATGTTTATGGCATTTTAATTTATGATTTTTTTTGCAGCTGTTGACGTTCCGAATTTCTCGACTCTTATTCTTCTTCATCATCTAGTGCGCTTGTTGTTGCGACATGCTAGAGGTGCTGCAATTTGTTGTAGTTAAGCGACATGATTTTTACGAAATGTCTCACCTTGAAAATGTGTCGTAACATTTATGGTTATTAAATGTGTGCTTTCGAAAAGATGAGCGATCTATTATAGCTGCAAGCAAGCTTGACATTTTATAAATATTAAATTCAACTAATATGACAGAGGATATAACGATAAACATATATTACACGAATTTCAGCAGAAATTCTAATATTTCACTAATGTTTAATCATATATTGAAGTTCCGGAAGTTGTATATTTCTTCGAACTGCTAATGGCAGATTCGCGGGCGCTAAGCGCAGTCACTCTGAGTGCACTTAAACATCAAATAAATTCATTTTTAGCTTTTATGTAAAAGAATAACAAATAAAAATTAAGTGAAATAAAATAAAATAGAAGAGCCCCATTAGATTTTATTATAAACATAAAATTAAAATTAAAATTAAAATAAACTTATTACTAAACCATTAAAAAGCAATGATCCGCCGAAATGTAAATAAAAAACATTTCTCAATAATTAACACAGCAAGCGAACATATAAATGTCTGCGCTTACACACACACACACACACACACACACTCTTGTCGACCATTCATTCCACCCGATTCGCCCACGCGCTCGACTACTACGGCCGATGTCAGCGCCCAAGCACCGCGGCCGTCCGACCCAGCCGATTTTTATGAATGAAAAGCTAACACGACGACGGCAGTGGGACGTTGTGCCGACTGCGCGGGGGTGCGACGTGGGAGCAATGTTCGCTCGAACCAGACGCGACAGGCAATGGACGAGCTGAGTTGGTCGTACGCAAAAGCGTTCGCGTTGACGAATGACCGAAATGCAATGCATGGAGTGGGAGGGTGCGCCGAAACACGTGGAGCCGCAATGCAGACCACACATCGAACATGTTGCAAGCCCGAATGTAACGGTTAAAAAGCTTGGCGCTTGGCAGCAATGCCAGCGACGTATTGAAACGCCTGGCAGCCAACAAACAGTTCGTTGTGGAAGTTGCGGCGCAGTGGATGTGCGACCAGTATCGAAGCGGCACTACCTCGACGCGGCTCGGTCATTTACTGTCTATTCGTTGAGTGCTCGTTTGGCACATTAAATTGGCGTACGCGCGCGACACGGCGGTCAAGTGCTCGAAAGACAGGCGGACAGGAAGCAAGAGTGACGACTTGTGTCTTCAGTTTAACAACAAACAATTAGAAGAAGTAAACGTGAATGGCGGTGTGGGTCTGCATAAGTGGTGAAAGTGCTGTCGAGCAAAATAAGAAAGCAGATTTAAAATAGAAAATTCAGTGAGACATTATTTTTGCCGCTTAAAGTATTCAATTAAAAGGCAGTGATAAATTGCACATGAAACAAAAAAAAAAACAAAAAAAATTAAAAAATAATTAAAATCGAAAAAGTGTTGAAAAAACATGCAAAAGTGATACATAAATACATATATATTCTTAAAATTATATATTTATACAAATTATATTCAGATAAATAAAAAAAGTTAAGTAATTAACTCATAAAACGTTGAAGGTGCAGCATAGAGTCAGGTAAATATGTGTACAAAAACATTCGTTGAAATATAATAAAAATTGCAAATGTTTAGCTGAGTATTGTTGTTGTTGTCTGCATATTTTATTACGAAACTATTTTGCTTCCATATTTGTTTTATTTATTTTTAATGTGACTGAGTGAATGCTGAAATATGAAAGCGCCTTTGAATGGTGCATGCACAGAATTATTGACCATAAAAAATGAGAACGCTGGTGAACGGCAAAGCAAAAGCCAATGGGGCGTGCGAGTTCATTGCCAAAAGTTCGTTTGTTGTCAACGCGTTTTAGCCGCATTGGCGGCATGCAAAAAACGAGCGACACCAGCAGTGGCGCTACCGCAATGCTGCGGCGCACACTGGCGTGCACACGCGTGCAATTTCCTAAAACAACAATAATAACAGTAATTGATACAAAAAAAAACAACCATTGGCGCTGCCCATTTCCGCTTGACGTAGTCACATATGCATGTGTCTGTAGACCGGATGTGAATGTGGCCTGCGACACTGCCGACAATGCCGCTGACTTAGCTACACATACTGGTACATATGCACTCACTTGCCTAAGGATGTGCTTGTGGACTGCAGTGTGACTGTGACGCTTTCGAATGAGGACAATAAATACATTTTCCGCACCACAGGCGACGCGAAGCGCCCCAGCACTGTGTCACGTGCCGCCAAGTGCCATCAAATGAGCAGATAAACTGCAGCGCGGCAGCAACAACAAAAATCAAAATATGGAAACTTGCCATTTTTGGCGGCAACTTAACATTGTAGCTGAAATAAATATAAAAGCAAAAACAATAACAAAAATTCAAAAACCAAAAATGTTTGAATTAACCGCAGCACATTGACGTGCTTCACATGCATGTCTGTATGTATGTATGTATCTATGTAGAAGCATTGAGGCGCTCAGCGCAAGCGGTTGGCAGAAGAAAAAAAAATATGGCGCAGCAGTGCAGACAGTGGACGGTAGACGGACAAAAATCGTGTTGGCTAGAAGTCTGCATAAACACAACTGCACATACATACCTACAAACATGCTACGGCTATTTTTGAGTATTGGCACTGGCAGCGCGGCGTGTTTTTGCTTCTCTTTCGTAAATCAGCAAAAGAATATTTCACGCTAAATAAATTATTATTATTAAATCAACATTTTAATTTCTGTTCATGCAACATCACAGCAACGC
This sequence comes from Zeugodacus tau, assembly GCA_031772095.1. NCBI lineage: Eukaryota > Metazoa > Arthropoda > Insecta > Diptera > Tephritidae > Zeugodacus > Zeugodacus tau. The sequence goes on from CM062651.1 coordinate 78,625,191, forward strand.
TTCGCTGGTTCGTGCAACATGACGCACCGTTGGCCGTGCCACCGCTTTTAAAGCGGCCGCAGCTTTTGTGCAACGCCAGTTGCTCGTTAAGCCGCGAACAAACAACATACAAGTGGCGTTTCAATCGGCAGCCGACCGCCGCCAACAGTTAACGGGGCCCAAAGCAAAGCGACGTAATTTACAACTTTCCATGTTCATGGCTGCCGAGCTCTGCCAAAGGAAAAATTTAATTAATTGCGAACTCGTCGGCAAATAAACTTCAAACCAGCGAATAATCAAGAGTGCGTATCAACACATGTACATATTTCGTGGCGCTTACGGTCTTTTTTGAGTAAAAAAAATTGAAAACAGTAGAGTTAACAAGGTGTAGGTAGTTGAAATCACTCACTTCAGAATCACGCAATATTACAGTGATGCCACCTATAATGTAAACAAACAACAATAACAACGTGCAACAACATTTTAGCAACCAATATGCCAACAAGATTTACTCAAAACTGACCCGCATGCTGCTTTGCACAGTTAACTCATATGTATCTGTGTATGTGTTTGTTTACGAGATTTCCTTGTTTCCATTGAAATGATTTTATCGCATCAAATGCGTGTGCGCGCATATGTGTGTGTGTGTGATGCGTGAGCGTTGAAAATTAACATGAACCGCGGATGTGGAAAATTTTTCAATTACATACCTTACTTTGCTTGTTTGTGCACCAGCTCAGGGCGTCATATGGATGGCAAAGCTTCATAACCCTTTGCTTTTTTGTGGGCGTTTGCGTTTGCTCTCGAGCTGCTGATCACTTGTCGAGTGCGATTTAAAATTATGAATTGTGAAGAGCGTCAGGATTTACTGTTCATGTCTAAAGTGCTTATATATGCATTATGAAAGTCAATGAAAATGAAAAAAATAAGGAAGTGGTAGTGAAAATGTAAAAGACTGTAAAGCAAGCTCTTTTAATATGGTTCTAATGGCAGTAAGTTATCCATACAAAATTACTGACCTATATGAAATGCTTTTCATATGAATTTCTTATGTATATTCTTCTTCTTCTTGACTGGCGTAGAAACCGCTTACGTGTTTATAGCCGAGTCCACAACAGCACGCCACGCATCTCTCCTTTTGTCAGTTTGGCGCCAATTGGTAACACCAAGTGAAGCCAGGTCCCTCCACTTGGTCCATCCATCGGAGTGGAGGTCTCCCTCTTCATCGGCTTCCTGCGGCGGGTACTGCATCGAACACTTTCAGAGCTGGAGCATTTTCGTCCATTCGAACAACATGACCTAGCCAGCGTAGCCGTTGTCTTTTTATTCGCTGAACTATTTAAATGTCGTCGTATAAATCGTACAGCTCATCGTTCCATCGTCTGCGGTATTCGCCGTTGCCAATGTTTAAAAGACCATACATCTTCTGCAAGCCCTGTCTCTCGAAAACTCCTAGTGTCGCCTCATCAGATGTTGACTTCGTCCACGCTTCTGCACCATAAAGTACGACGGGAATGATGAGGGACTTCCTTTTCATTGGGGTTTTTTTTTATGTGATGGGTCCCAAATCCTACGCATAACCGCATAACGGTTCGCCTTCTCACTTTAGCTCGCCTCCAAACGGATGTCTGTTGGCTACCCAGAGGATAATTGGTGCTTGAGCCACATGCAAAAAAATTGTTCCTGGCCACTCCCAAGTGAATGACAGTCAGGAACTTTTCTCACTGGCGTGAACTTCTGCACATGACCCTATCCTTTATCATTTATATTAATCTCTCTAAATATTAAAAATGTTCATAACAACATTACAAAACATAAATATGGAAAAAAAAACTTCTTAAAAGCGTTTGTATTGTTATCAAATAAATTGAGAAAAATATTGCTTCTTTATATTTTTACTTTTAATTTTTATTTATTTTAAATTTTTCAATTATAATACGTGTTAAACCATATCTAATCCACTAAGTTTCAATACAAACAAGTAAGGAAGGGCTAAGTTCGGGTGTAACCGAACATTTTATACTCTCGCAATTTATTGATGTAATTTTATAAAGATAGCACAATTCGACCCATATATTCGGTATAAAGTTCAATAGAATAACGAAAATCATCATAAATAGTATATGGGGACTGAGGTGATTCCTAAACAAGATACAATCTGGGGGAAGTTATGACCCGATTTTTACCATTTTAGGTACAGAGATAAACTGTTATAAGAAAAAAATTCATAGGGAATGAATTACATTAAAATATCTGAGGGTTTTACCTATATTTTTGGTGAAAAATTAACATTAGGCACTGAGTTCTTCATGTTCGATATCAGGGGCCTTGAAAAGTCATGGTCCGATTTTGACAATTTTTCCACAAGTGATGTCACAGCTCAAATACAGTATTTGTGGAAAGTTTTATTCCGCTAGCTTCATTGGTTCCTTATGAATACATTATAAAGTGAACGAATCAGATGGAATTCAAAATTGAGTTATATGGGAAGTAGACGTAGTTGTGAACCGATTTCGCCCATATTTCACCCGTGTCATCAGGGTGTCAAGAAAGTGTTATATACCGAATTTCATTGAAATCGGTAGAGTAGTTTCTGAGATATGGTTTTTGACCCATAAGTGGGCGACGCCACGCCCATTTTCCATTTTGTAAAAAAATCTCAGTGCAGCATTCTTCTGGCATTTCTTATGTTAAATTTGATGTTTCTGACGTTTTTCGTTAGTGAGTTAACGCACTTTTAGTAATTTTCAACCTAACCTTTGTATGGGAGGTGGGCGTGGTTATTATCCGATTTCTTTCATTTTTGGAATGTATAAGGAAATGGCTAAAAGAAACGACTGCAGAAAGTTTGGTTTATATAGCTTTATTGGTTTGCGAGTTATATACAAAAAACCTATTTGGGGGCGGGGTCACGCCCACTTTTCCAAAAAAATTACATCCAAATATGCCCCTCCCTAATGGGATCCTATGTTCCAAATTTCATTTTCATAACTTTATTTATGGCTTAGTTATGACACAGTATAGGTTTTCGGTTTCCACCATTTTGTGGGCGTGGCAGTGGACCGATTTTGCCCATTTTCGAAAGCAACCTCCTCAGGGTGCCAAGGAACATGTGTTCCAAGTTTCATTAAGATATCTTAATTTTTACTCAAGTTATCGCTTGCACGGACAGACGGACAGACGGACAGACGGACAGACGGACGGACGGACAGACGGACGGACAGACATCCGGATTTCAAATCTACTCGTCATCCTGATCATTTATGTATATATAACCCCATATCTAACTCTTATATTTCTTGGTGACACAAACAACCGTTAGGTGAACAAAACTATTATACTCTGTGCAACAGGTTGCGAGAGTATAAAAATAATTATAATTATGTCGCGAAATTTATGGTAACGTCAATCTATGAAGCCACTATTAACAAAAAGTTACGTATACGCCCCAGTGCATTTTTTTCGGTTTATACAGTATTGCATTCCTTTAATGACATCATTTGTTTATATACGCATTTGTTTGTATGCGAACGTGATTTCATATCAGTTAATTTGCAACAATTGTGCTTTAATGATGTTGTCGAACATTAATCAGTGAAAATAAGCGAATATATGAAAATACTCAAGGGCGATTGATATGTCAACATATTGATTATAATGTCATATTTTAATTATTTTTTTAATGAAGAAACTCTGGTGAGTCAATTAACACGGTTGATTTTATGCTCAAAGGCAATTTGTGCATCTCAGATATACTAATAATAATATTTTAAATAATTTATTGCATAAAAATTCATTTTTTTCTTTTTCAAAATCTTACTTAGAAAATCAGTTGCAATAACTGATTGTCATTGATTTTCTGTCTGAAATTGTGATCCATTGAAAAAAACTGTGTTAATAACAAGACTAATCTAATGAATTCGTGTGGAAATCATTTCAATTGTAATTAGCGCTTTTTATAATTCTTGGGCAGTGCAGACAAAATAAATACTTTCACTGTTTTTATTAAATTTGCCGCCATTAACTAACTAACATGCAACTAACCCAATTAAGTCAAAAGATTGTTTTTATGCTAATATTCGCTCACTTGCACTAATAGTTTACTGCCTGCCTAATATTTGTGGCACTCAACAACACCGCTGTGTAATCCACAATTCATTACTATTCAACCAAATACTACTTAGTTAGGAGTAAATAAAAAATGTCATTAATTTGAAGGTTGCACAACGGTATTTTTTCAGTTAGATTCTGAAGTATTGCGTGCTAAGCACAGAGTTATTAACTAGTAAGTAGCAAGAAACCACAGACTTTCCTTTCACATGTGCAGTGAAGTATACACAAGCAAACGCATACAAGTTGAGTTGAGCTTTAAGTACCACCATTTCGCCTACTTGTGCCCACTTGCCACTTATCCCTCTTTACTTTAACGTGTAACAACTTTCGCTTGAGGCCACTTGATTTGCTGTGATTACAAAAACTCAAATAAATAATTTATTTATTTATGCAAAGGTACGAGTATAATTGTGGAGGAGAAATGCCCAATCAAATCAAACCAAAAAACCAATGCAATAAACCATTCGATACAGATATATTTATTTCTTCTGAATAGTTAGGGAGTTGTGCGCCTTGGATAAACATACATACAAACGTATATTGTATGTGTATGTAGACGCAGTAGTCTTTCGTTGTGTGTATGTCTGTGTGCTTCGCAGTTTTCAGGTCAAAGTAATCGATTCGACAAGGCAAACTGTCAGCCGTCAATTCAGTTGAGGCATAGGAGTGACAGTCAACATCCTCAACTTGTCTATACGCTATGTACACTCCAATCATTTGTGAAATATTGAGCACCCCTGTCATTCTGTGGCACACAGTTGATGGTGTTGTTCAGTGATACTTTGATTTCGAATAAAAAATCAAGATGGATTTACTGTTTGACAGTTAGGAGTGTCGTTTGAAAAGTTTGTCATATATACACCTATACATATATAATCTCGGATTTGGCGTCTAAATTGGTTTTGAATTTTATTTGATAAGCTTTGAGTTGCCGCAAAATGGCGGGTGGGTTTTTTGAGATGTTTTACGTTTTCGTGGAATGCAATCAATCGTATACCTCGTATCTCGTATATATACTGAAGCCCGATTTTTATACTCTCGCAACAAAGTTGCTAAAGAGAGTATTATAGTTTTGTTCACATAACGGTTGTTTGTAACACCCAAAACTAAACGAGTTAGATATAGGGTTAAATATACCAAAGTGATCAGGGTGAAGAGTGGAGTTCAAATCCGAATGTCTGTCTGTCCGTCCGTCCGTCCGTCCGTCTGTGCAAGCTGTAACTTGAGTAAAAATTAAGATATCTTGATGAAACTTAGCACACTTATTTCTTGGCACCATAGGGAAGTTGAGTAAAATCGGATCACTGCCACGCCCACAAAATGGCGAAAACCGAAAACACATAAAGTGCCATAACTTAGCCATAAATAAAGATATGGAAATAAAATTTGGTATGAAGGAGCGCACTATGAAGGGGCATATTTGGATGTAACTTTTTTGGGGAAGTGGGCGTGGCCCCGCCCCCTACTAAGTTTTTTGTACATATCTCGCAAAGCAATAGAGCTATATAAACCAAACTCTCTGCAGTCGTTTTTTTAGCCACTTCTTAATACAGTCCAAAAATGAAAGAAATCGGATAATAAGTGGGTTAACTCACTAACGAAAAACGTCAGAAACACTAAATTTCACATAAGAAATGGCAGATGAATGCTGCACTCAGATTTTTTTTACAAAATGGAAAATGGGCGGGGGGCGACCCACTTATGGGTCAAAAACCATATCTCAGGAACTACTCGACCGATTTCAATGAAACTTGGTTTGTAATAGTTTCCTTACATCCAAATCGCTTCACAACCACGCCTACTTCCTATATACCAGAACTTTGAAGTCGGTCTGAATCGTTTACTTTACAATATATAAAGTAAGCACTAGTGAAGATATCGGTGCAGAACTTTGCACAAATACTATGTTTATAGTGTGGCAGCCCCATTCTAAAAAGCGCAGAAATCGGAACGTAGGTTTTTAAGGTTCCATATATCGAACGCGAGGACCTCGGTGCTTCTAACCTAATATTATGGTTTCCAACTTTCAATGGACTTTATACAATATATATGATGAATATGTGGGTCAAATTGTGTATTATATAATATAAATAAAGTTAAATAAATAAATTGCGAGAGTATCTATAAAATGTTCGGTTACACCCGAACTTAGCCCTTCCTTACTTGTTGTATTGTTCTTATGCTTTTCGAATTAACCAATATTTTCTTTAATCTACCACAAAACACTACCGACGTCGAATACTGTTTGTCTTAGCAGTGAAATTTTTACTAACTATTGTTCTGCTCATATACTGTTTCGCTCGTAATTAATTTGAAAACTTTTTACCGAAGGACAAGCTGAAAATAGTTACAAATTTTGCATATGATATTCGCAACTCTATGGCACTCACACACACAAATGCTCATACTTTCATTTTACGAGCTTGAAGCCATTTTGTGGTCGACAAAATAAAGAAACTTAGACAACTATTTGTTCTGACATCAGAGAAACTTTGCGTACGACAAATGCCTGAATCCTGAATCTGAAACTGTTTACGCAACAACAACACAATGAACATGAGAATTAAGCTATAATCAAATAAAGCGAAAACTACATAAGAAAGAAGACGCATGAAAACTACAATGAAATGCCTTAATAACGGCACAAATACAGAACGATAAACATCAAAGCAAAATTACACGCACAAAAGTGGTATTGTTAGGGTATTCTGTGAATATAACTGTAACTTTAACTGTAACTGAAGAAAAAAGGCAACTTAAAGTAACAGCTGGAGATATGCTCGGTATAAGTTAAATGTACTCGTGAGTATATATGTGAAGTGTATTAGACAATAAGAGAGGAGTAAAGTGAGAGAATTTAGATTTTTATGAGTATGGAGTCTTCAAAGCGGAGAAGTTCTAATGAAAAAGATTTTGAATATTATACTTTTTATATATTTGAATACAGCTACTGAGAAGTCCCTCTTCACTTGCTTTCTAATCTTGCCATGTTCGAGTTCAAAGCAAGTGCGTGGCTTTCCTTCGATAATATAAAATTTCTTTCGCTCAATTCGCCAGCTGCTTTCAATGCAGTTCGTCACCTAACGTTACGCTGCCCTGTAAGTGGACGAAAATGCGCTGAATTTGCATTTCAACTATGGTGGCAAAGTGGAAAGTGGAGGAAAATAATAAATTGCGCGCAACTGCGTGGCGAACGTGTTGAAGAGCAAGGGTCAGCTGAAGTGTTTGCAGCGACGAATAGTAATCGAAAAGAGTTTTTGCCACTTTCAGGTTTCATCAATATGAATGATGATGATGCTGATGCTGCTGCTGGAATTCCCATTGGCAAGGAGTTGGCAACACTCAGCTTGTTTTTTCTGTTTTTTTTTTTGTTTTTGTTATTTATCCACACACCCACATACGTAATTTGCATCCATAACATTTTTTACTTTGACGCCCGGCATGTGGCAGATGCCGTCATCCACTGTGCGGCTGTCAGTTCAACACAAAAATGCCATCAACATTTCAACATTTCCTTCCCGAGCCACACACACACATAGAGAGGGATTTAAAGGATACAGTTTGACATACTTTCACGTTGGCTCATCATTTGTCAAATGCACTGCTGCTTACTCTTACATGGATAAATGGTGACGCTGCTGCTTATTCACAGTTATTTATGAAAACTCAACGAGATGTTGCTGTTGCAACGGCATATGTGCGTATATGCCAAACACGTTGTGTGGCGGGGAGCGAGATATTAACATTTGTGGTATTAACTTTAAAGTGTGGATTGTGGAATTTAAATCACAGCACAAGCATCAAAAGCACTTGAGAGGATATATGAAGTGAGGGAAACTACAACTTATCAACACATATGCTGGCGGAACAACGGCGGTTACTTGACTGACTGACAGATGGACTCTCTGACAAGTAACTAGAAACACAAAACAACTGACAAACTGCTCACATAATGTACGAGTACACATTTGAATGACGGCACACACACACACACAACCGTACCAGAGAGCTTGACACGTGTCAAGCCAGCTCGACTCGCATGTGCCAGGAAGATTTGTACAAATGAATGAGCAGCTGTGCATAAATGAATGGCTGGCTACTTAGCTTTTGTTCATTGTGTTGTGTTGTGTTGCGTTGTTTTTCACATCTCATTCATTCAGAAATGTAATATTTCATACCGTTATTCGTACGTACTACATATGTTATGCCACAGGCATAGCAACGTTGCTATAGCTCATGCCACCAAATATCCTGCCACATACACACACACAAGCACATTTAAGGTAATTGCATGCGTATGAACTAGCCCGGCCTCTGAGTTATTATACTCAACCTCAAATATTTCAACTGCCAATGCGACGGATGCAAGAACAAGCTTGTAGATTCAACAAGCGAACATTTGCTTAACACTTTTGTATCACAAATAGGATCACTGGTTTCGCTTAATGATTGTGGTTTTTACACATACATATGTGTATGTATGTGAGTATAATATTATTATTCAACTCAGTGTGCTAATGAAGGCATTAATGATCTCACTTATTTGCAGCTCATCAACCTAACGCAAGCTAATAACTCTAATTTGTAGTAGTTTTTTAATGCTTGAAAATAACTAACTCTAAGCCTAACTAATAAGACAGGATCTCATTTCGTAGATATTAGGTTTTATTTATAAGGTTGTAAAAATCAAATACGAATACAATTCTCAAAAATAATCAATAAACAACATTCGTCAACTATTTCTAAAAAAATCTGTTTAGTTTATGGTACGATCTCGTATAGCACTAGCTTATATATACTTATCAAAACTAGCAGCCTTCCATACTTAAGAGAAAACTATAAAAAAGGAAAAAGTAAAAATTGCAAGTACAATAGTTTGTATTGTCAAAAGTCGAAGGACATGCCAGCAAATTGAGAGCTTTCAATCCATCAAAAGTACTTACGAGTATGTGAGCACATGCACTCATATAAACGTGAGCATACGTTGGCGCTTACTTGGTAAATAAAAAAATTCTGCTTGTGTGAAATTGCTACCGAATATATACTGCGTCGATACATGATGAAGCCTGTCACACAACGATTGCACAAAAACGATGTTGAAAGGCAATTAAAATCACTTAATAAAAAGCTGCTGCTGCAGCACTGAATTTGTTTTGTTTGAGAATTTCAAACGATGAGTCGATGTGGCGATGGTTCGATGGGCACAAAAATTTAATAAACAAGTAAGGAAAGGCTAAGTTCGGGTGCAACCGAACATTTTATACTCTCGCAATTTATTGATGTCATTTTATAAAAATAACACAATTTGGCATAATATTCGACATAAAGTTCAATAGAATAACGAAAATCATCATAAATAGTATATGGGGACTGACTCGTTTTCACCACCAAGATACAATATATCGAAGACTATACGCTCACTTAATTTTATATTACCTATAATTAGGTATATGGGATCTGGGGGAAGTTATGACCTGATTTTAACCATTTTTGGTACAGAGACAAACTGTTATAAGAAAAAAATTCAGAGGAAATTAATTACATTAAAATATCTGAGAGATTTACTTATATTTTCGGTGAAAAATTACCCTTAGGCACTGAGTTCTTCATGTTCGATATCAAGGGCCTGGAAAAGTCATGGACCGATTTTGAAAATTTTTCCACAAGAATCAGATGCAATTCAAAATTGAGTTATATAGGAAGTAGGAGTGGTTGTGAATCGATTTCGCGCATATTCCACCCGTGTCATCAGGGTATCAAGAAAGTGTTATATACCGAATTTCATTCAAATCGGTCGAGTAGTTCTTCAGATATGGGTTTTTACCCATAAGTGGGCGGCACCATGCCCATTTTCCATTTTGTAAAAAATCTCTCTGTAGCTTCTTTCTGCCATTTCTTATGTAAAATTTAGTGTTTCTGACGTTTTTCGTTAGTGAGTTAACGCACTTTTAGTAATTTTCAACATAACCTTTGTATGGGAGGTGGGCGTGGTTATTATCCGATTTCTTTCATTTTTGGACTGTATAAGGAAACGAGACAGAAAGTTTGGTTTATTTAGCTTTATTGGTTTGGGAGTTATATACAAAAAACCTATTGGGGGGCGGGGTCACTTTTCCAAAAAAATTACATCCATATGTGCCCCACTCTAATGCGATCCTATGTTCCAAATTGTATTTTCATAACTGTATTTATGGCTTAGTTATGACACTGTATAGGTGTTCAATTCTTTTTGAAATCATACAACGAGCGGAAGTGGCTGCAAGTATTTGGGATTCTTCCTTCATCCACCTATCCTATCAGGCTTCCTCGTGCAGTTTAGTATTAATCAATATGCTGTAAGAGGCACATGTTAATAGCATACTGGCAGATCATGTGTTGAAATCGAGATAAGCTGCGTTTTCTCAACCAAGCATATTTGACAGTATGGTTAACAAGCTTTAGAATATGCTCCTACCTATATGCACTTAAATGTGTATACATATTTTATTCACGTTATTTAAACAAAATATGTAAATTCAAAATTAAAGCAAGCAATATATTTCACGGTTTAAAATACTAACGATTCCTCGTTCAATAAGAAAAGGAAATGCCGGTATATATGAAAGTTGGTTTTGGCAAAGATTAGGCGGCTGCTTCTCGTGACATGCTTCCGACTGCCACTAATTTGTATGACAAGCAGAATGCCCTCTTGGCTGTTTGCACTGCCAATAAGCGGTGTTCCATCGTTATGCACCGACTGTGATTCCAGTCAGTGCGTGTCACACGCAATGCGAAACGCAAATAACGTGGCATGGGCTATGGGCATGGGCATGCACGCATATTCACGTATGCAGTTATGTTTTGCTGCTGTTAATAACTGTAAATACAATGTGTAGAGTTGCATGCAACACGTTTTGCGTTTGCGTGAGTGGCATAAATCTGGAGTGCAATTGACGTGGCGTTGCAACAATTATGCGAGCTCTACTGTGTGGGCATTGTAGTGCAACAACAACATTGGCCACATTAATCTATACAATGGACATATGCATATTATCTACCAGTTGCAAATGCGAAATACCTGAATTATTATTTGGCAAATATATATTTTTATTAGGTTTACAACTTTGCTTCCGCCGTTTTTTGTAAATTTAAGGCTTTAGGACAGTCTCACCGTACGTATCCGAAAGCATTCGATAAGCCTCAGCCGCACTTTTCTTGGAATTAAAAAAGAAAAGCAAAATATCCCGCAAATGTCGAGAATTCGGCTCAAAAAGTGACATTTTCAGTTGAGAATAAGCTTGGGATGCAAACAGATCTCTACAAAATTTTGATGTGTTAATGTTGACACAAATGTCCAAGATCGATATAAAACGATTTAATCGATTTAATCGAGCAGTGCTTGACCTCAGAGACATCTACTGGAAAACGGCGGAAGCAAAGATGGATCTATCTGGATAATTTGGAATCAATATTCTCAGTCGTTTTTGGAACCATTGCAATAATGAATTCTGTAATATTTTTTATTCTAGACCTGAATAAACTATTTTGCATGCTAATTATTTACCGTCGAAGTAAAAAAAATGTTTATTTTATAATTTAGAAGAAATTTCCATTTTCTCCTTTTTATTTCATTTGCTTATATTTCCGAAGCAATTTTTGTCTCCCAAACATTTGAATTATTTTCTTCAAATCTGCATTTATTTTCTCATATCTATTTTGTTTTTGCGTTAATGGATTTACATTTGCGTATCCGCTTGCTTTCATAATATATTCTTGCAGAACTTTTGGCAAAGAAATGTGCGACTGTGTCAAGTGGAAGATAAGCAAGTTCGTGAAGTTTTCAATAAGATAATTGAATGGCTGCAGGAGATAAGAAATGTTCATTATTTAAAATGTTTTTTTAATAAAATTTACAGTTATTTTAAATACTCATACTAAAAAAACCTTATGATTTAATACGCATTTCTAAGCATGTGTCATGGCGTATACGTAACTTTCGTCGCTATGATATTTAGTCAGTTGCTGAGCATTTTGAGTCTGATATATTATAAATGTCTGCTTTAATTAATATTTACACATAATTAGCCTTATTTACTGTTAGTTACTTGCTGTATGTGTGTGGACGTTCAACATTTGACGTATTAATTTCGATTAAATTTACATTATTTTTCCGGTTTGGAAGCGCGTCGTAAATAATCAAATAATTAAAGGCATTTGAAATTGTACTAAATACGTATGTATGTATGTGTGTATGTACGGCGCGTATAGTGATGTGTTTATAATATGAATGCACATGAGTTATGGCGCATTTTCACACACACATATGTATGTAGGTGTATTTGTATAGTGCGTTACACGCTTTCGCGCGCATTTCGAACAGAAAAAGTTAACGCATCGATTGTTGGCGCTTCCGACTGATGATACGCTGGGTCATACATACATACATACATACATATATATATACATAAATGTATATTTAAAACGACTGGAGCGTGTGCCTGGAGCGTAGTCAAGCTCAATGTTTGTCTGTATGAATGTGTGTGCGCGTGTGTTTGTATGTGATTAAAGTTCATTTGCTTTGGCTAAATCCATAATTTTGCGATTTTCCAATTGTTCTTGCCGCTGAGTAATGCGCAGCAGCAACAAATTTTATTTACATTTCATGGGCGAAAACCAAAAACCGCGTACGCCATTCATAGCTTTCCATTTTCCTGTTCAATCTATTTGCACTAGTTTTTCGGTAAATTTTATGATAATAACTTTATCCAACAGTGTCATAAGTTCATCAGCAAGAACGTTTGCGTGGGAAAAAATCTCATTTAACAAGAGCTCGACAAGTAATTCTCTGGAATTATAGTTAAATGCTGAAAAACTGCATATTTGAGGAATGTGGAATCCAAAATTAGCGTGTTGTTATATTTGTGGAAAAAGTCTGTGAACATTTATAGTTGTGGTATGCCAATATTATGGTGGTTTATTATTTTTGAGTCAACAACTTCGATTGAGAAATTTACGAGTTGCGGTAAAATTTGTTTTGTTTCGCTTGCGGGTGTGCGAAAAATCACAAAATTGGATATTGCAATAGAACAGATGTAAGCGAATGCACATACTGGTGTTGATACCGCAAATGCACATATGTGCATGACTTGTAGGAAATGCGGCCAAACAGAAGTTCAATGTTTTTCTTCAAACCTTTGCTACCGAAAAATGAGTTGAAATGCAAGTTAAACGGAGGTGAAATCCGTAGTTTTCAACACTTTTGACATCGAAATCTTGAGTTCACTCAGAATATATAAATATTTGTAAAGGAAGATAGACTCGTAACATTAGAAAAATATTAGCATTTACTGTCTTCATCAAGTCCAGTGAGAATTTAATAAGTGCCATTTCGTTTATTCATCTTCTCTCATGTCTGTCGAGCTTTGTTTCCAATTTTCAAATCCACTTTCATTGATTGTGTGCCTTGATTGCCTTGCGGTGACGAGGTTGGCAGTGTCCGTAAGTGAAGATGGTGGCGCATGAAGAAAGCATTTATACCACTTGAATGCGTTAATCGACACACCCAACTATAAAATACGCAATCGAATGCTTGTATCAGGTGGCAAAAGTAATAACAGCATGTTTTAAAAATCCGCATTGCTTACTGAAAAACGCTGAAACTGGCATAGCAATTAAAATTATTTTTGAACTAGCCGACCGCTCCGGCTCGCGCCGTGGATATGATACAAACCGAAGTCTTCTATGAACAGGAAACATTTATGTTAAGCTCTGAAGCTGGCGATGTTTCCGTCACTAAGCACTTTCTGTCCAATTTCACTCTATATCAAACATCCGTTTCCGGTAAAATATTTCCGGTTGCTTCATTTCCGGTTCCGGTACATCATTCCCACATCTGGTTCCATCGGGTATCCCATATCTTGCTTCAGTTGGCTCATTCTGTTTCCTAATGCCCTACTTCCAGTTTCAGTAACCAATATCCAGCCACCCCATTTCCGGTTCCGGTAATATCGTTATCCATATCCGTTTCTGGATGCCCCATTTCCGGTTCCGGTGACATCATAGCCGGTTACCCCATGAGGTCAAAGACCGCACCCTGATCCCGTGAGGTCATTTCAAGGTCACGTGATATTTTTGTTTACAGGTCAATGACCCCACCCTGATCACGTGATGTCACATAAAGGTCACGTGATATTTATGTTTACATTTTTGAGTGAGGTCAATGACCCCAAACTGATCACGTGATAACATTTCAAGATCACGTGATATTTTTGTTTACAGGTCAATGACCCCACCCTGATCACGTGATGTCACATCAAGGTCACGTGATATTTTTGTTTACAGGTCAATGACCCCCCCCTGATCACGTGATATCATTTCAAGATCACGTGATATTTTTGTTTAAATTTTTGTTTACAGGTCAATGACCCACCCTTATCACGTGATATCATTTCAAGATCACGTGATATTTTTATTTACATTTTTGAGTGAGGTCTTTGGTTTCCGATGTCTTTCTCTCGGATTATGAAGTGAGCTTGTATATTTCTCATATTTTGACGATTTTCAGTTTCAGATTAAGATTCTCCGGAGTCTTTTTGTTACCCTCACCTAGGAACTATTTCCAGAAAGTTTAGATTATAGCATTAAATATAGCCTATGTGAAGCTTTCGAATGGTGAAAGAATTTTTGAAATCGGCACAGTAGTTTTTGAGTTTATTCATTACAAACATACATACAAATCTTTCCTCTTTATAATAGTAGTATAGATTAAATTATACATTAATTAGAAGGAAGTTGACAGTAGTAGAATTATATATATATATATATATATACATATATATATATTAATGTTTTAATCTACCTTTTGAAAGCACTATTTTAAATTTTTTTATTATTTCTTTACAGATTTTGACGATTCGATCATTTCTGATATCTCTACAAATAATCAAAAGGTACAGATTTATTTAACTTTCACTTCATATTTTTAATATTTTTTAAATTTACCATTATTTACACATATGCATTCATCTGATTGCAAGTAAAAAGTGATTTGCGACTGCATACACCATATCAATTGGGGCGCAACACAACACACAAATTTCAATATTTAAAACAAGCAGCGAAAATGTTTTCGCTCAAAAACACGTGCACCGCATATTGAATTTAAATTTACTAGAAAATCCAGCAAGCATTTGTGATTTATAAGTTGGTGTGAAAATATTTTGAAATTTCGAAAATTATTGAGTTTACTCATATGGTTTTTGTGTTGAGGTTTCCCTCGCGAATTGAAATGCTATGCGTACGTACATATGGACAAATGTGGAATGCATGCCATTTGTAACTTGCAACACAGGAGTGTGATTTAATGAGCAAATATTATTTCAAATAAAATATGTACTTTCATAAGCGTTGAAGCGTGTCCATACCTACATGCTTTCATGTAGAAGTGATTTGAATTAGATTTCAAGCGTTTCAAAAATCATACTAGTTTAGATACAGAAACATGTTAAATGAAAAGTGTAAACCTCCACGAACTTTTGTGCTTATTACAACTGTATAGTCAGTCCAATTCAGCGCGGGTCAATAGTAGGAGGTGGAGAAGGTGAAAGTTGGCTCGTACTGAAAGTCAAACTTACGCAAAACGCATTCAAAGCTAAAATTTACTCACGAAAAGGATTTATGACAAAAGTGGAATGTTAATGCTTCTCCAGCGCGCATTTCTAGAAACCATTAGCCACATTCCTCCATTCGAAGGAGGCGCAGTCAAATCCTTTTGCATAAAAACATAATAAAGTAAAGTAAATAGCATACGACACCGAAATCGCGCTGAAATAAATTGTTAAACAAAACCTAGAACACACCAGCAATCCTCTAAGGTGGGAGTGGCGCACCAGCCGCTGAGCCATAGAACACCTCAGCCACCACCGCAAGCGAACGCTTACGATGCTATTATATTTTATGCCGTAGCATAATACGAAATGCTGGAATAAA
Organism: Zeugodacus tau; assembly: GCA_031772095.1. NCBI lineage: Eukaryota > Metazoa > Arthropoda > Insecta > Diptera > Tephritidae > Zeugodacus > Zeugodacus tau. The sequence continues at coordinate 78,641,250 of CM062651.1, forward strand.
TTAATTTAGAATTCCCATAAAACACACAGGCAACAACAACAACAACAACTCAGGCCACAACAACAGTAATCGTGCCAGAAAATAATTTGTTTGGAAGTTACAATTATAATATCAACAAAATTATGGAGCAATAAAAATGCCAACGTCATACCAACAAAACGTCTGTGCTGTGCAGGCAGGTGAGTTGCTCAAGGTCAAACGTCGTTTAGGCATTTCGGCTCGCGAAAGTGTAAAATCAGAAGCACTACAGCTAAATACGCTTATAGAGACTCGAGTGTTCAATCAACTAAACTCTTTCTTTAATATACCATTTATGTATCAACTCTGTTTAATACAAACCTGTTATTTAGCAAAAACTGAGCTTTTCGCATATAGATCAGGGGTGAGATTTCTCCCTGCCTCGGCTTACGCATTTCATACGCACATAACTCAACTTGACGCCTAGAAGTAAACAAACTATGCGTTCGAATATTTCATTCTCCTATACAAGGGGGAAAATATGGAAGGTGTGCCATAGGAATACAACGAAAACACCCACGCACATAAATGAACTTGGCATATGTGTTAGCACATTAACATTTTCTATTAATACACATAATCGGCTTACATTGTCGCGCATATCAACTCACAAACATACATACATACATACATGCAAACGTACATTTATATACATACGGGATTATAACAATATGGGGTGAATTTTTGATCGAGTTTACTACGCAATTTACCTGTCTACACATTTGTAGAGGGATTTTGGGATATTCGGGTAAATATGCAATAGAATCATATTTCTAAATAAAAGTAATTCTTTAACAGCTTTCAGCACCGCCTTTAAACTTCTAGTACTACTCTCGAAGCAGTGATATCTGCTACCAAAGCACTAGTTAAAAAAATTTATTTCCAATCTGTTTATCGGAGAGCCGAAGTTAGAAAGCAGTCGTAAAATTTTCAGTGGCTCAACATTTGTTCCACCTTTTCTATTTCTTCCCATTTTATATGTGTGTGATAAGCTCCTAAAGCATTTATCAGTTAGCGATGTTGACAGTGTTGTAAGACAGCAAAATAAATTAAGCTTAAATCTGTCAAGTACACGGAATTAACAGTGAGCCTATGAGTCACATGTGAAAGTAAATGTATGAGGTGTGTTCAAAAAATAACGGGAATTTTCGTTTTTTGAAAAAAAAAAATCATTCTACATTAATTTTGCCTCCTTCCAAGTATAGTAGTACTCATTTGATGTTATGAATTTATTCCAGCCTTTCATCCAAAAATTTTGAAAAATGTACACTCCAAATCCGGAAATTTTAAAATTCCCGATATTTTTTGAACACACCTTTAGAAAAACAAACATTCGTCTACATTAATGTTGTCACCTTCCAAATAGTCCTCATTTGATATTATGAATTATTCATAATATATTCCAGCGTTTTATCCAAAAATTTTGAAAAATGCATACTCCGTGAAATTTTAAAATTCCCGATATTTTTTGAACACACCTCATATGTATTTATTTCGAATGGAAGCAATCTTAATTGAAATCTTAAAAGAGATACGTTTTAGGGGTAGAACAATTGGCTTTTTACTTTTAGTACTGCTAGAGCTTTAATTACTTTTTATATTATTTTTAAATGAAATAAAGCTCATACCCACTATACAAGCGGGTCCTTCGCTTGTCATCTACTTGTACAAAACAAAATATGAGAATAAATTTGACTTATTCAAATATTTGTAGAGTACTCGTACTAATATGGCTTCAATAAATAAAGTGCCACTGGAAAATATGCCAAAATCCATAGGGATCACCGGCACTGCTGCTTGTCATTGCTCGAATTTTTTTGGAGTACTTTAACCCTTTCGGGACGGAGTTTTATTTGAAAACCGGAAATAGTCTCAACAAAAATTTTTGCTCATACTGAAAGATTGGGCTAAAAAATTATGTCCTGCATACTCAGAAATCCTAAAATCGTCCTTTTATCCTGGGACATATAATCCCAATAAACATTTACTGTGGGATATAAAATCCCAATAAGCGTTTTTGACGACTATTGTAAATTTGAGAAATAAATAAAATCTTAGAAAAATAGCTATATTGTAATGAAATTTCATATCTATTTGAGTTATTATTAAGATAATTTTAATGTAATGTGATATAACTATTAATTTAATTTGTGGAAGGGTCCAAAACATTTGTAGCACAACGCGTTGTTACAGCCAGAGCAGATCATTTTAGTTCGCTTTTCGATTCCAAGTGAAGTGCAGCGGACGCAGCGGCAACGCTTCTCTTGCTCCACTGGCAAGTGATCTCCAACGTTTAGGCTATCAGTTTTTGAGCGTTTAGGAGTTCTTCCTCCCTGTCGACGAGGCATCGTCTCACGCCTTTTATTTCCTTCGAAAATCATTGCTTCAGCACAAGAAAGTCTTTTAGTGATAACTTTTGCTTCTTATGTTCAGTATAAACAATCCATGAATTTGTGACGCTAACCATTAGTAGCTTGAAAAACACCTTTTTCCACCACTTTTGAGATTTGCGATTGAAATCATAAACGGTTGTCTTATACATTTAGGGCATTTAATTTTCTTCTTCGATCCTTCTTTTTGCTTCCTCTCAACGTCTACAAGCGATGGCTTATGACAATTCGAAGCTAAGAGAACTTCTTTTGAATCCATCCATCGGGCTGCCAAAATGCCACCAGAGCTGATTTGAAGCTGACTTTCTCCTCTTGCCAACTTTCCGACAAATTTAGGTATATTCTTTCTGTTTTGCATGTATGTTCCAAGTGCGGGATATGGGATAGTTTCTAACAGTTTAATTGAGGTAAAAAAGCGGTCAAAGGCTAAACAAACTTCCTTCTCACGAATTGAAGAAACCAATTTCAAAACGACTTTTTCTCCAAGAGTGGTAGGTACAGACTGTACAGCGTTTGCTTCCTTACCAGTATAAAGATTAAAATCGTAAGCGTATCCTGTCTTTGAGTCACATCGCATCCAAATTTTGATTCCGCGCTTTATTGGTTTCATTGGCATATATTGCTTCATAGTTGATCTACCTTTGAATTTTACCATGCACTCGTCAATAGACTGAAATGAACTTTCACTTCGGGCAGCTGCAAATGCTTGTTTCAGACATTGCACAACATCGGAGATATAATAATCTCTGCAACTGTCGGCGGGCTTACTGCAGTCATTGAAATATAACTTCGATGACAATAATAAATAGCGATCTCGTGATAAACACCTTTTTATAACTGAATTTCCCATCGATGGATTTTTGCTCCAATAGTCCTTCAGAGATGGCAACTTATTATAATGCATAATCAATGAAACGCCCAGAAATACCAAAATTTCATTAGCATCGGTTAAATTTCGCTTTGATTGAGCCCGACGATTCATAGCTGTCAGACGCTGATTAGTACATTCAGCAATTCGAATGGTGGGATGTATTATCCCAGTAGTCCCGAAAGGGTTAAGCTGTTTCGTATTTACATATTCGTAAGCTGACATAACTGGCATAGACATTCTTAGAAATTTATATGTATATGTACACTTTTTGTTGATTAATATTGGATAATAGAAAAATGGAGAGGAGAAGAACGTGAAAAGTGTGCATTTCGTTTGATATTTACTTTAACTTGCACGGTCTTGTGCTTGTTTACCGAAGCTTTGTTATTTGTTTAAGTGTATATATGTATGTGTTATGTTACACGCGTTACATACGAGAATTACATATGTATGTGTGAACAGCGAAAAGCGCTGTGTTAAATAAACAAGAAAGGCAATTTAAATTTGCCCTTGTTACTTTTACAATAAATTTCAATTACATACATATAAAATATGTAAACTTGTTAGAGAAAATAAATAATTTCTGTTCACATTCGCGTGCGCCTGAGTTGGGTGCATATATGCTATATGTATTCAATAGAGTCGATCAACAAAAGGTGGTTCAATAATTGAATACATTTGTCAATAAAAATTATGCCGCTCGTAAATCAAGCGTGAAAAACTGAAAACTATTTCTTCAGAGTTTACGCGAGACATTTCGAATGCACGACAATGTGGCAAATCCGAGCGCGCGTCAGACCGTCAAATTTCCAACGCCCCATTGGCGCGCGAATACAAACGAAACGGAAAGCGTGCGGTGGCCACCGCTCGCTGACTAGACAATTTGACCTACGCAAATACACACTGGCACACGCTTATGAAGTCGGCAAGCGCGCGCTCGCGTGTGTTTGTGTGTAGCCGGCCGAGTCAGTGCCAGCGACGTGTTCGAATAAAAATAAATAAAAATCCAAAAGCAAAACACACATTTGTAAACAAAATTAGAAATCCATAAAAGTCGTGTGGCAGCAGCTGAGCTGCCTTGATGGATGGATGGATGGATCGGCGGAATGGTGAAAGGTGCGCGGGTGGTGGCAGCATGCTAAATGATTGTCTCGTTCGACAAGCAGGCCGATATTGATGCTTTTGTTTGTTTTTAGCAGACACACAACGGTATATATACGACAACAATAACACTGCTGATACAACAACAGCGATATATGATTTGATTTTGGCAAGCAAATCCATCGGCGGTCGTTCGTACGATTGGAGAAGTGGACGAAATGTGTGATTAATAAAAGAAAACAACAACAATAAACAATAAATAAACGGTTAGATCTGCTGCTGTTGCATTATTTGTTTTCATAATTAATATACATATCCGCAGAAGCAACATTTACGGAATTCCAATTAATTGTTTCAATTCTCTCTACGGTTAAACACATGAAATTCGAATGCAGCTGGGCATATATATTATGTATATTATGTGCGAGATGTGTTCAAAAAATAACGGGAATTTTAGTTATTAAATTTTGAAATTAGTATTTAAATTTTATTATTGAAGAAAAATATGTTTTCATCCTTCACTTGGAATTTTGGACAATTGGAAATTTTCAAATTCCCGTTATTTTTTGAACACACCTCCCATACAGTACCGAAATACTCTCCACTGTTAGGTTTGAAAATATATAATGCATAAATATTTTTTATTGTTTTGCCTAGTCAGTCTAATAATTTTTGAACAATTCAAATTGACGTAGGTTATCATTTTCGAATTTAATATATTTCTGATTTCATTCGTAATGTCGAAAAAATATGTTCTATTTTAAGCATCTAATATTCCTGCAGCGAATATTCGCCAATCAATTCAAAACGATTGATTGGCTGACAGCGCAACTGCTGTTCAATCGAATGAAAAACTTGTCAATGAAATGTGGCGCTCAATTGATGGCTTTCCACAAACACACACATACAAACAAATTTGTGAACCTGTCTCCCACTTCCGTGCAGCAAAGCCACACATGCAAATGGAGACTAATAATCAGTGCTCTTCGCTAGTTGTTCGCTTGTTACCATTTTGCGCCCTTTTGCGCCCTTTTGCTTCCTTTTGCTGTACATTCGCCGCACTTCTGTTGCCACTTCAGCAGTTATTCACACACAGAGCGCTCTCAGGTAGTAGCGTGTCGAATGGCACGAAATTCGCTTCGGCATTGTTGGAGTGTTCGCCGCTGCTCGAAGTTTTGAGGACATGCTTATGAGTGCTTATGCGCCTAAATGTAGGCAATGCACTTGAATAGGCGTGTGTGTGTGTTTGTCGACAGCAGGTGAGCAATTTAAGCGCAATGCTTCCCAGTCAAAAAGTTTTTAACTTTATTATGGCTTGCCAAACAAAAGTTTACTAATTTTATTAAGCGAAAGTTTTAATTTGATTAATATTTTTTTTGGTGAAAAGTGTGTAAGTCAAGCAGTTTTGGCTGGAGAATGTGTTACGCTGATATGCCGGTCTTTATTGATATACTTCATCATAAATAATTGTGTCTGGGTGTTGGATTGCTTATGCTACTTTTTGGTTTCGCGCTGAGTTTGAGTTTTGAGTTTGAATTAAATTATTAAATTTTAAAATTTTGTTTTTGCGAATTTTCTGAAGAAGATGTTTTTCAATAGCAAAGTCTTTAGACTTAAGCCTTTAATAATTTCTTCATTTTTACAAAATACTATCAAACATAACTCCTAAAAGTATAAAATCCAAAAGTAAGCAACAAATTTGAAAATATGTCGGAATGAGCTGTTAAGGATTAAGGAGCCTTAAAAGTTACTCATACGCCATGTGCAACAAATTGGAGTTCGTTTAAGATTTACTAAATCACAACCAATTGCAGCCATAAATTCAGTAAAAAGCATAACCAGTGTGTGCTATTGTTTTTGCTGCGCTTTAACGGTTGCTTTACAAAATTCCATCGCAGGAGTATGCGAAGCACTGACCTTTTGTCCTCGCCACAAAATGATTGTGCTGGCCAGCCAAGCGTCAGCATACAACCGAGCATGTGTGTATGTAAGCATGTGAGTACGGAAATATTTATGTGCTGCTGTCGTCACACCGCATTGAACTCGCTCCGCCAAGAGGACAATGCGGAAACGGCTTGACCTGCAATACCTGCTGTTAGTTGGTAGCTAGCGGAAAAGTCTGAAAGTAGCCATTATGGATATTAAGTGGCAAATTGAGTTACTCGATCACACCACTCAAGTGAAAATGCGCACCAATATGCCAGCACTGAACAACATCGTGCTTTTGAATGACACACATTCGCGAGAAGTTGGAATTTTTGTTGTTGTTGTGGTTTTTGTTGTGACTAAAGACGGTAGTAATGCGGCACAATAAATTGCCAACAGTCTTTATGTGGTTGCAAGTCAAGAAATTGAAGGTGGAAGAAAGAAAAGTACTGGAAAGACTTTATGACTGGTCATCATTAAGCACACCTGTTCTGTAATGTTATGGCAGCGAGTACCTACTCAACTGCAGTTTGGGCAAATTAGCGTATAATAAATTACACCGGTCAACACGATTTTTGGGTCTGACATCTACATGTTAAATTTTAGTTTCTCCTATTACAAAAATAAAGAAAAATTTTTTTTCCGGTTAAAGTTTGCTTTCGTAGAAATTAGAGCAATTTTTCGATTTTTAAGCAGAAATGACTGATTTTTATATTTTTTCTACAATTTCACTATAGATTATTTTGATTACTGTCTTTTAGGTTAAAATATGCTTCATAGGCTTCGCAAAGTTTCAAATTTGTTGATAAAGCAAATTTTTTACTTCTAACTTTAATAAATTAACCGCAAATAAAACAGAATGAATCAACATCATTTTTACACTGACTTGATGTCATTTTTTAACTGAGTAATACACTAATATTGTTGTTACATAATACTATATTAAACAGGTTAACATTCACTACTGTGCCACTTACAAATAATAATACTGTTTACTTTCGGGTTAATCAAAGTGCTGCCATCTTTGATTTATGAAATAAATTAAAATATACTTATCGATGTAGATCAGCCCAAAGCAAACTTAAAGAACTAAAGATTAATATTTAAGTGTTTTTCAATGTCTAAAATCAGAATTCAAGCATGAGAACAGAAACCCCAAAAAAAAAATATTTTTGTTTGTTAACCGGTGTAACTTTTGAAGGCCTCGAATGTCGAATATGAAGAATTCAGTGCCCCTTGGTAATTTTTCAACGAAAATTTCGGTAAATCTCTCAGATATTTTAATTTCATTCAGAGGAAATATTTTTCTTTCTCTGTACCAGAAATGGTTAAAATCGGGTCATAACTTCCACTAGCTCTCATATACCTAATTATAGGATTTTCAAATTGGGTCAAATTGTGTGTTATCTTAATAAACATATATCAATAAATTGCGAGAGTATAAAATGTTCGGTTGCACCCGAAATTAGCCTTTCCTTACTTGTTTTATGTTTTTTTAAACGAATAAATTCAAAAGTTTTTTTTTTATTTTAACCTTTAACTACTGAGGTGGTGGTAAATTTTACACCTCGTAGTTTGTTTTTTAGTTTTAAGAACAGTGGCTATGAAATCAGTTCGATTTCTTTAAATTTATTATTTTATTCATTTAAAAATGTGTTTTATTATTACAATTAAAAACAAATAAAATTAAAAAAAATTTTCGTTGACAAAAATTATTTATAGATTATAAAGGGGTAAAATTTACCCCCACCTCTGTAACTACGCCCAAATATTTCACCTCAGTAGTTAAAGGTTAATATTTTTTGTAAATTTTTTATATTATAATTTTATGTTGTAACATTCCGTTGCGTGATTTTCTACATCTGTTTTACATATTATTTGTAAATATATTGAGTCCCAAAAATGTTTACTGACCTTTAAAGCAATTTGCCAAGCCATTAATTACACTTCTTCAGCCAGCAAATTTACAGTACATTTCGTGCATTTCTACAAGGACCATAAATGTGAGGGAGAACACAGCTCGTACTACATGCCAACAGACTATGGCTAGATGCATGCAAGACCCTACACCCAAACGCACACATACACCCATACATATATATTGACTACATGTTTGTAAAGCGTTGCTGACAGTGCGTGCCTAGATTCAGCTGAAAAATATTAAATACAAAATATCAGCACAAAAAAAACAACAAAAAAGGCATATAGACAAAACAAGCATTCACGTCGCTGGTGCCAGACGAACAGACGAAAAAACATCTAAACCAATTATGAAAGCTGTGATTTTGTGTTGTGCACATTTGTTCTCGTGCCTCGACTCGGCACAAGTCACACATGCCGGCGCGCATACACGCCATATACGCCATACACGCTCGTCAACACAGCAGCGTGTTGGTCGGTATGCAATGCTTTGTTGCGCTGCGTTTTTTGCAATAAATATAAAATTTAATTTGTTGTAAGCTTAGCAGCAGTGCCATAGTAAAAATAGAAAAATTGTCGATCTAAGGAGGGGCGCGCCATGCAAGGGGAGGAGCAACAGCGTTAACGCTAAGCATGAGCATTTGTTATAAATATGTGCATTGGAGTAGGGCATGCTGATGCTCTTCGCCTTCCCCACTGAGTGCAAAGCAAAAATTGCATAATTGAGTGTAAAATGTTGGGTGCAAAAGCTAAGAGCACAAACAGACGCACACACGCACACACACACACATAAGCGTGAAATGCAGCCAACTATGCTTATGCAATGCAGTCGCTTGTTTATTGTATGTGTGTGTATGTTGGTGGCTAAGTTGCCACAGTTTATGACGTCTATTTTACCACGCGTCTCCTCCTCTCATTGGAGACTCTTCAAAACTAACTTTGATTCCCGCATTATTCTTATTTCTTTATTCCCTCCATCTAAGTTGGATTCGAAGCGAGAATACTTGTTTTTGTAAGTGTCCAGGTGTGGACTGTCTACTTTCCCTTGGCAACTAATGCATTTGCGAGCAGGTAACGCTAAGTGTCCAATCTGCGAATGCTCCCAGATGAAAAGAATTTTCGGACACAGCAAGATTTACATGATTGTGTGTATGTATTGTTGTAGTTGTGATACAATGTCGCATTGCAAATTTGAGATTTTTGCACTGCTTACGTTGTCTTCATAATTCGCAAACAATATGTATGAAGAGGGCAGAGAGCAAAATCTAGGGCATTTTTCATTTTTTGAAATTTATTTCTCAACACTTGTCACACATTTCGGGGCATAAATAATTTTTAAAGCTCTTTATGTGCAATTCTATTATTTTTGTATACGAAAAAGCTTTGCCAAAGTGGAATGGCCTTTCAATTTAAGAAACAAAATTTTTCAAAATCAGCTAATATAACGGATGTCTATCTTCAACATTCAAATGCTGTCTTCAAGCCTCTCCGACTAAACACTTATATTTTTTCTAAGAATGCAATTCCGTTAGCAACCAGCTGTGCTGTGGTGGCCAATAAGCCTGAGTCCTTGACCACTACGAACATTCCGAATGCCAAGCAAAGAGGCTTTGGAAGAATGCACGCTGTCAAAAGGCAACAGAACAAAAAAGGTATGGCCATCATTGGGGAGGACTTACATAGAGACAGAGATGTGTGGCATCATACAAACCGGCTTAGTTAGTGCTCCGTTGTTGTGCATGCGTTGCGTTGTGTGATGCGCTGTGAAAGCCAGTACCTTCTAAGCCCAAAGAACAATGCAAGCAGCCTAGTTACACACTGCCACACTTCCACATATGTATGTTTGTGGCTTGCAGCAGGCACAAAATCTTTTCATAAACTGTAAAATTGCACTTAAGGGGATTGCGAATTTCGGTGCGAATGTGGCAGCTGTGGCAGTTTTGCAGTTTTGTGTTGATTGAAATGATTTCGGTTTGTTTCTCTTCTTTCTATGGAAACGTTGTTTTCTACTTTATGTGTTTTAGAAAAGCAGAAAGAAATCAAAATCCGGTCTCAAGATTTTATAGTTCAAAAAACATGACGTTATGACCCGATTTAACTCATTGTTGGCACTTAGACATATTATTAGAAGAAACATATTCCCTAAAAATTTCTTCAAAATATCTGAGAGACTTAACTATAATTTCGGTAAAAAATTTGTTAGAAGTACTGAGGTCCTCATATTCGATATATAGGGTCTTGAAAACTTATGGACCGATCTGGCCACACTATAAATGCAGTATTTTAGCAAAGTTATGTTCCGATATCTTCACTAGTACTAACTTTATATATTGTAAAGTAAACTATTCAGACCGACTTCAAAGTTCTGGTATATGGGAAGTAGGCGTGGTTGTGAACACTTCTGTACCATATTTATAATGAAATTTAAGGCTTCTGATGGTTTTCCATACTGAATTAAAGCATTTTTAGTAGTTTTCAACATAACCTTTGTATGGGAGGTGGGCGTGGTTATTATCCGATTTCTTTAATTTTTGGACTGTATAAGGTAGTAACTAAAAGAAACGATTCTAGAAATTTTGATTCATATAGCTTAAGTAGTTTACTAGATATGTACAAAACACTTAGTAGGGGGCGGAGCCACGCCCACTTCCTAAAAAAAATTACATCCACGTATGCCCCTTCATAGTGCTATCCTTCATAACTTACTTTAATAACTTAATTAATAGCGTATGGCTTAGATATAGCTTTTTAAGTGTCTTCGGTTATTACCGTTTTGTGAACGTGGCAGTGGTCTGATTACACTATTATAAATTACGATATTATAAAAATTTAAGTTTCCCAATGGTTCTTCAGGTTTAAAAAAATCATCAACTTCTATTGAAAATTTTTTAAAATGCAGAAAATCGTAAAAATTCCATCCCCGAGAAATCACCAATCTCTTGTATTTAATAGCAATAAAAGTTACATAAACAAAATATATATTACAACAAAAGACCAAAGCATAGATATCAAAACCGCAAATTGTGCATTTATGAGTTGTTTATCTACGCTTTAAGTGTCCCTAAGTGCAAGGCATTAAAATTATGAGCTCACATGGCCGACCATAAAATGTGAATTTCTTGACACCGTGTGCGATTATGCAGCGATTCATAAATGAGTAAAGCGAAATCCGCTCAACAATAATGTGAGCAAGCGTTCTGCATCATTTGAAATAAATTTATGAAATTATTGTTTTTGTTTTTTTTTGTTTCGCGCCCAACGACCGGCTGCCATAAATAAATACGGACAAGCACAGAGCAATGTATTGAAGTCTGCGCGCCATAGCTTATTACACACACACTTACACATATGTAGGTATGCCCACATTTGGTGATGGAGAGTGCGCAGGGAGAGCACTGAATTTTAAATAAAAAATCGTAAATAAAATACAAGTGACAAAATGTGAGATATCAGCATCCAAGTTCGGAGGGTAGCAGGCAGCTGGCGAGACGCAAGTTCAAATAAAAAACAAAAACAATGCACAATGTTGATGACTGGGTCTGCATCCGTTGTGGTGTTTTGTTGTTGTCATCTAAGTGAAAAAATATGAGATTCATATATGTAGTGATATATGTATGTCTGTCTGGCAGTAATCACAGCAAAACACTCTCATTATGGCTTCTGTTGTTGCTACTGCTGCGTGTTTTGTGTAAATTTGTTTTTCTTAGCGAGCGCAAATGCGTTTTTTTTTCGGTTGGGCTCATTATAATTGTTGTTTGTTGTTATCGGCACGATTGCTGTTGCTTTAGCCGCTGTTGATTTTTACGTTATTTATATGCTGTGCTCTGTTGTGCTGTGTTATGTTATGTTTGCCTTGGGTGCTAACAAATTTATATGAGCTTAATTATGCGTTTCATATTTTTATTTTTATTTTTCGTAAATTACGGCACTCGTGTGATTGTGTCTTGTGCCGTTTACAAATAAAACAATAAATATTTGTCATATTAGTTGTGTGAAGCTGCAATGCTGTATGCCTTGTTGCATATATATTTTATATTTAAACTTTAGGTACCTACCTAAAATATTATTGCAGCCACATAAACGGCCATAAATAGACTTTTAACCCTCCAGTGTCCATACTCAGCGTAATAATAATGAGGTCCACACTTAGCGAGAATTGCATGTTCGCAGCAAGTGGTTCTTATCTTAGTATAGATGCCTCATTAAAAGTGCGGAATTTCCACAACAGTCACAATTTTTTATACTAAATTGTAGTTATTTACATAAAGCGCTGAACAATGTTACGTATACGCCCAGTATGGCAATTTATGTATACAGTAAAAGCTCCTTATTCGCGCTTCCTTTATTCGCGTTTTCACTATTCGCGGATTAAAAAAATGAGACCCAATTTCTATATTCGCGACTAAAATTTTTTTATTCGCGGATCTAATAAGTACATACATAATAATAAAATTATTCCAACCCAATATTCTTGTCAAATGGACTAATAAAAAAGTAAAATAGATATTATTACAAGAAAATGTTAAATATTCCACTATTTTCACGTGGAACTGAACACAACCTATTGAGGAAGAGGCTTCAACAAGCACTGGAAACGTGACATTCAATTTGAAAAATCTTAGTGAAGGTTTAAGAATGGCAAATGAGCTCTGCGATTTCTTTATGAACATTGATCCGTCTATGGAACGAAGTCTAATTTTTAAGAGACAAATTGCTAATGCGACTGCTGTGTATCAGTCTGAATTGAAGGAGCTTTTGAAAACTGCTAAGTAAGAAAAAATTACAAAATTCTTCAAACCATTGCCTAAGCCTTAAGATAATTAGTTAAAATGTTCAAAAACTTCAATCAAATCATTTTTTTATATACCTATTTGTTTTTTTTTCCACCTAGGAACATATCCCCTATAATCCCATATAAATTACCATCCTGTATTCACGGTTTCTGTATCCGCGGCATATTTATGGAACATATACCCCGCGAATAAAGAGCTTTTACCGTACATATATTAAATTGAAATTATAATTTACAATAATTATAACACAAATAAAAAAATAAGGTGAGAAAAACTTTTAATTAAGTTTCAAAAAATTTGAATCTCATTATTAAACTAAACTAATTAATGATGCTTTGAAATATTCATAATTTGACATGGGTTTGAAATAGTTGCATTCTGTTGCAAGAGTTGCAAAATCCGAAACATTCATGCAACAAAAACAACAGAATGCGTGACGTCAGCAGCTGAGCGGCAACCAATTTCGACCAAGGAAATAAATTGCTCGTAGAAACTAAAAGTAATGAGCAAAAATAAATTAGTATCAAATAAATAAAAATCTTGGCGAGAAAGCAACAAATAAACACACATGCGTAGATGTAGCGATTTGTATGGCAGCTGACCAGTACGAAATGGCTAGGACTTGCATAAGTAATATAATATAAATAGTCAAGAAATGTAATACGGGGAGTAAAGTATGATACTTACAGGAAGTTTGACTAACACTGTGTTATCTCTAATAAACATCTCAACTCAAGAGATGTAGAAAACAAGAAAAAACTTTAACTTCGGCTGTGCCGAAGCTAATATACCCTTCACAGGTGCATTTCTTTTAGTAACTATGTGTTTAAGCAAATCTAAAGACGTAAGAAAAAGTAAGTAAAAAAAAGAAAACATTTTACTAATTCTTTTTAGCCGGGTTGTTTGCTAGAAACATTAAGGTTATATAGTTAACCGATCTGAACAATTTATCCGGAGATTATATTATTACCTTAAGCAGTAATCCAAGTCAAATTTCGTGAAGATACCACGTCAAATGCGAATATTTTCCATACAAGCCATTGAATCCGATCGTTCGGTTTCCATGGCAGCTATATGCTATAGTGAACCGATTCGGAGATTAAATTATTTCTATGAGCAATAACTCACACCAAATTTCGTGAAGATATGTAGTAAAATGCGGAAGTTTTCCATACAATCCATTGATTCCGATCGTTCAGTTTGTATGGCAGCTATATGATATAGTGGTCCGATATCGGCAGTTCCGACAAATGAGCAGCTTCTTCAAGAGAAAATAAAATCTGCAAAATTTGAAAAATATATCTTAAAAACTGAAGGACTAGTTCGTATATATACAGACAGACAGACATGCCTAAATCGACTCAGCTCAACATACTGATAATTTATATATATACTTTATAGGGCCTCCGACGCTTCCTTCTGGGTGTTACAAACTTCGTGACAAACTTAATATACCCTTTTCAGGGTATAAAAACGTTAATTGAGGGAGGAAATATACATAAATATGACTTAGAAATAGTGCTGGGTAGAATCTCTGATATTTCTCCACTGGGTGCATTCGCAGTTTCTTCAGTCTTGCAATAGAATTGTCAACGACAGAATGTCGCAAAGAATTAATCACATCGTGCCAACAGCACATCGATTGCCAACATTGCGAAATGGCTACGACGCTTCTCGTTGGCAACAACAACAAAAACAACAGCGATCCACTCATTCTATAGTGAAAATTACCGAGCACCACATTAAACTGCATACCCCCTCCCACCAAATGACAAAAAGCCAAATTCATTGAAATAAAATTGTGCAGCAACGATAAATGCAAAACAACAACAAATATGCGACAATAATAAAAACACACAATCAAGCAACGTCAAATTGGCTCGTCGTTACTTTAAGTGGAATTTCAATTGCATAGACAAAAGAGACAAAATATGTAGCCAAGAAAAATTAGTTCTGCAGCGCTAAAGTAAACACACAACACATACATGCATGCACACAAATCTAACGGTAATTATTGCTTAGGTGAAAGTGTAATTGGACATGCGACTATGTGGACGATTGACAGGCGATTGTGAGATTCTTAATGTTTTGAATTGGTTGTTGTTGTTGTTCTCATTGTAATTTTGTTGATTTATTGAATGAGTTTGCATTTTCTTTGAAAAATTTGAATTTCATTCAAATTGCAATTGGCTACCTCGAGCATGTACTTAGAAATATATCTACGACTACATATATAAAAGGTATCTACTATCGACTATTTTGAGAAGCTAACTGTACCTGATATTTGAGTAAAAAAATTATAATACAAGTAAGGAAAGGCTAAGTTCGGGTGCAACCGAACATTTTATACTCTCGCAATTTATTGCTATATTTTTGTTAAGATAACACACAATTTGACCCATATATTCGGTATAAAGTCCAATAGAAAAACGAAAATCATCATATATGGTATATAGGCTGAGGTAATTCCTGAGCCGATCAAACTCATTTTCATCACCAACATACATTATATCTAAGATTATATGCCCATTTAATTTGGCTAAGAAATTTCATATATTACCCAATTTATAAGCTATTCGTATTTTTGAAAATCCTATGATTAGCTATATGAGAGCTCGGGGATGTTATGACCCGATTTTAACCATTTCTGATACAGAGACACACTATTAGAAGAAAAAGATTTCCTCTGAATTAAATTGAGATATCTGAGAAATTTACCGATATTTTCGGTGAAAAATTACCATAAGGCACGGAGTTCTTCAAACTCGATATCCGGGGCCTTGAAAAGTTATAGTCCGATTTCGACAATTTTTTCACAAGTGATGCAACGGATCATATACAGTCTTTATGTAAACTTTTATTTCGCTATCTTCATTGGTTCCTAATGTATATATTAGAAAGTGAAGTATTCAGATGGAATTCAAAATTGAGTTTTATGGGAAGTTGCCGTAGTTGTGAACCGATTTCATCTATTTTCTACATTTGTCATCAGGGTGTCAAGAAAATATTATATACCGAATTTCATTGAAATCTGTCGAGTAGTTCCTGAGATATGGTTTTTGACCCATAAGTGGGAGATGACAGCTTCTTTGTGATATTTATTCTGTAAAATTTAGTGTTTCTGACGTTTCTCGTTAGTGAGTTAACCCACTTTTAGTCATTTTCAAAAGTAAAAAAAGAAGATTTTCTGATAACAATGTATTTTTGTATGTATTGCTGTTTACTTTCGAAGAGACAACTAGTTGGACAGTAGCCGCTAACAGTAATAAAACTGGCGAGCTTGTCAATCATGTTGTCACAATCAAAAGTCACAGAGTATAAAATAATATATAGCAGCTGTCAGCTGTCAACTGTCAAGTGTCACAAATGCACACATACACATGCAGGATTTGGTAGAAAGTCAGTGTGAAATGGAAAAGGTTTATATTAAATCTCACTGAAGCACCAAAGACATACTTTAAGAGGGTATAAGTAAATTTCACACGACAGTTGGTATAAATGTGTGTGTATTATTACAACTATGGAGAAGTATTTATATGTGTATGCTCTCTGAAGACTATCTTCGGCTAGTTGTTGGCTAGTTTTGATTATAAATATTAGTCGATAAAAGGATTTGGAAAGAATTGCTAGCAAAGCTAAATTTAGTAGTCTAACTGTCATAAATTGAAAACAGCTATGCAACCGTTATCAGAAAAGGTTCTCCTTCAAGTTCTGGTGTGCCTTTGTAGCTGAATGTATATACACCACAACGCATTTTAATGCAAATAAACAAACAAAAAACAGTTTTTGGGCCCATTCGATTCTTTGCGTATTGATTTCTTGGCTTTGTTTGCTTAGGACTCGAGTAAATAAACCGAGACGTGATTGTAAGAGATGATATGAATACTGGGTAACAAATTAAGGGTTGTGGTTGGTTGAAACTTGAATGAAAACCGAAAACCGAAAACCTAAACACACCTTCCACATTTCATTCGAATTTCATTTCATTAAAAGCCCATAAAAGTTAGAGAAATATAAATGTGCAGGTGTGTTATTGGAAGCAGCAGCAGTCAAGCGTTGTCATTAAATATGCCCAGCTGTCTTGCCCATCTCCACTCCTCACACACATACACACACACATGGTCACATGTCTCCGTTCACATCGTCAAGTTGACGTAGCTCGTTTTAATTGTCTATTTGCGTGCGTGTTTAACGGTTTAATTTGGTATTGTCCTTTTTTTGGTGCTGAACTGGAAAACTTTATCAACAGTTGAATGGCTGGTGGCTTGTGGTGCGCTTTCATCTACAATGTGTCTAGAAATAAATGCTTTACCGTTATGTTTACTGTGTGCCTGTGTCTGTGTATGAGTGTGCTCACATATGTATAAATAATCACACGCAATGTCTATTTCGGAATTCGGTTAACTGTTTAGGTATTTCTCAAGTAACATATATGTATATGTATATGGTGGCTGTGTGTGTGTGTGATTTCGTATGAGTGTGCGATTGGGCTGACCAATGTCCTTCCGTTAAGCCTTAATTTGAAATCGATAACCATGAGTATGCATGCATTATACAGTGTATACATATGTGACTGACATGTTCTCATTAGTACGGTATGCCACGTATGTGCATATGTGGCAAAATAACCATTTGTGTGCGGGCAGGAGCATAGTCATTGACATTTGAACAGTATGCGATGTCCTTCAAATATTTTTAGTTACACTTATTTCTATGTTATTTTGTTATAATCTAAATCACATTCGTTTGTAGACCAGATTTTCCCACATTTAACGCTTGGAATGACTTGTTGTGGTTTTGTGTGGAGAATCTGACCTCCTAACTGTGACGTTGATTAGATTTTATATCATAATATAATACATTATTATAAAAGAGTGAAACAACTTGGTTTCCTCTACACTAGCACTATGCTCGTTCGATTTAAATCTTATTTCTGGAAATTTCACAATTCTTTTATATGTAGCTACTACCAAGACACTTCTTTTTGTGCATGTTTGATTACTAAAATAGAAATCCTCATATATTTATTGTATTTCCATTTGATTTGTGTCAGTAACTTCTTTAAAAGATAATAAGACCGAGTAATGCGGGTGAAAATATAGTATACTTAGCTACAATAAATAAAACGAATGATAAGCAGTAGTTGACAGCTGAGATATTAAATGGTCAATGCACATTGCAGGAGCGAAGGAAGAGTAATAAAAATGTCGATGACCATGCACTTATTCACTGGTTTTATGCTCACCTCCTTGTCGATGTATGTATATGTATACCTACGTGCATCAGCTTCATACATGTCCCCTATTGAGCGGGAGTGAAGAAGCGTTGACTGCTCACTTTAAGCTCTCGAACATGAAAGTGTCGGTGTTTGGGCAAAGTCATTGGCTATATAAGATGCATAATAAAGTAAATAAAAGCACTCAATAAAAATTTGATATCAGCATTTTATTTTATGTAAAGCTACTTAAGCAGTGCAAATATTTGAAGATACGCATGAATTTATGAGTTGTTTAAATATTAAAGTATCGTTTGAGATTTTCGAAACATAATCTTAAAAGATATGTGTGTGAATTCAAATAAATATATTAACAAATTGGTATTGCATTTTGGTAATTCAGGTTTTCTTATTTGCATTTTAATCGATTTTAATAATATATTTAATTTAATAATAATATATTTAATAATCTCGAAAGACTTTATCGTTTGCCGATTGAAAATTTATTCCAAAAAAATACAAAAATAACTAAAATTATTTGCTGTAAGCCATTCAAAGTCCATAGTTTATTGAACTGCTACATTGTGGCTGACACTGCGTATACGTAACCAAAAGGTAAATGCACTTAATTGACTGCAAAATCAACTATTTTTCATTGAAAGTGTTCATCGAACAAATACAAGAATTTCTGCTAATAACTAGAGGCATTTAAGCACAAAATGGCTTTAATTTTATTTTGAATAGACTTAAATATTTTTCGGTAACAAAAGTCCTTACCCATCAGCAGCCATTAATTCTCAAATGATACAGCCACAAAATGTACTCTGTTGCCAATGCGGCAATCAAATGCATTCCAACGTGAGTACTCCAGAGGCAAGTAACTTCTGAGTCTCCTGAAGATATGCGGTTGCGAACACGATCACTCGGCTTAACCAACACAACGAGCAACATTTGCCAGTGACGCTGCAGTGAAATATGATGACGACTGCTGTGGGAGAAATTGCAGCAAATAAAATAAATTGCTGAGCACATAAAAGTGGAGCAAATCAAATAATAAGAATGAAAAGAAATGAAAAGAAAAGAACAACAAAGACGTTACAAGTCGACGAAGGTAAGGTGCTGCACAACGTAACTGCTGCACTTTTGCCGGCGAACTTATAAACTTTGAATTGCATTGCTATTTGCTGAATGAAGCCAAGCCCGAGAGAGGTGCGGTGAGCTGCAAGGGACCGCAAAGTGTGCAATTTTCAGTATGAATGCGGCAAAACAAAAGCACTATTGACACGCTGCATCCGTATATCCGTATTTAATTGCACAAGCGGCATGACGTTATGGCAGCTGTCAGTACTGCTTCTTCGGTTTTGCTGGTGAAAAAGTTTTCTGTCGAGTCCACGCAAACTTTTCAAACTTTTGCCGTTGCTTGAGTGATTGTAGTTTGATCTACCGCCTCGAGGGATGTGCGCTCGTGGTAAAAGTGAAATGACCAATATGAACTGTAATAACTGAGGTTGCAAGAAAAAGCAATTGGTTGGCAATAAATGTGCGGCAAACAGGGACATTCATTTGTAATGAGTGAGAAAATTAAGATAAATGCAGCTTTTAAAGGCTTTATGGCAAACTGCATAAGGATTACACACTAGAAAATTATTGAGTGGACATCTGATACGATTCATTTCGCACTATATAATCAGCAATAAATAAAATATTTGTAATTATATGTTTGAAATTAGTCTGAGAAAGCAACAGCTTGCAAAAAAAAAAAAGGATTAGAAATAAATCAATTGAATTTTAATGAGGGTTTTTAACGCAATTCCTTACCAATAAAATACAAATTTTTTTTTGCTAGAATATTCGTGAAGACAAAAGCAAAAATGTCCCTAAAAATTTCACATTTTATCTCTTGAATATCTAATGCTTAACACTTAAATCCTTTTACTTCATAAATCCTATTTTGGGTTAGTTTCTCGAGCAGTCAAAGGTTATGTGATACTGAAAAGCCAGATTTTTGCTTTAATTTCGCTTTATCGAAATTCGTAAAACATATAAATTTCTGCAGCTATTCACACATACTTCACACAAACACCAACAAAAAATATTGATTTTATTACAAAAACGTGGTCCATGTGCTCCCATTCAATGGCGTTCGAATGGTTTGGCTTCGTCATCTGATTTTGTTAGCAATTTGTTTTATTGCTATTTTGACTGGTACAGAACAACTAATCTGACGATCTGCAGAGCCAACTTTTTTCTCCACATACACGTACACATACATATACATATGAATGTACAGCCAAAAACACTTTAGCGAGTGGATTTTATTACCTTCTTTGTCTGTGCGCTTATGCGTGTGTGTTTCTTATTTCATAGGCTATTGTGGTGAGCGAAGAACTTTACTTGTTTGCAGCTTTGTTAACATAAATCCTCACCTAATGGCCTACTGAAATGGATACCATTTTGCTTTGTATGTGTGAATTCTTCTCTGCACACATGTGCTCATGACATACAAACCAATTCGGGTGTTTGGGCATATGTACTCACATTTCTACACCTTTTGTCTTACGTAGACTTAGATTTTGTGGTTTCGATAGTTCAACTTCTGTTTCTTCAACTGTGATTTAGTGTTTGTGGAAACAAATTCGAAAGCTACTGCATGAAATAGTTATATTTATGTCAGCCACGTACCATTTATGGAGCATTTCTTTAAATCAGTTTGGAGAAGAATGCTTGAGGCAAGCTAAATTCAATAATTCTCAAAAAAATTAAGAATGTTTCGAATATTTTATTTCAGAAAAAAATCTGAATCTCTTATATATTATGTATCTAAAAGTGTCTAATCGAGCATTCCCGTGTGTGTAAAATTTGAAAAATTGCTAACTTTTGTAGTTGTTGGCTACTTTTAACGCATTGTAGTCATCTCCACGCAGTTCGTAACTGTATTTACGAATATTCTCACACAATTTATGTACAATCTTGTCACTGTAAAAAATAAAAAGTTTGCCAAAGTCGGTTGAAGTGTAGAAAATTTCATTGATTTGTTGTATTGTTTTTGTAGTTTTTGATAAGCAATAATAAATACTTGGGCAACAAAACTTTTCGATTGCTAATACATTATGACGCTAACAAACCCGGCGGAGAAATGTTCTTTTATTTTGAAACGAAATGTCGAGAAATAATTAAAACCCAAATTAATATTTAAACACCCAACTGTAAGTGATTTTGAGTGAGGAAAATAAAATGGCATGAAAAAATAATTATTTCGGAACTCTCTTTATATATGTACCATATGAAGTTTAAGCTCCCTTATTAGTCCCTTAATATAAAAAAAGTGTCGATAAAATCATAGTATCGACCTAAAAATAGTCACAACAACAGCAGTCAGTCAATTCGTAAAATGGCCGCTAGTGAAGTGTTTTCAATTGCAATGTTCATAAATATTTTACAACTCAAGAGTAAGTAGCAGCTACATTGTTTCCATTCACTTGCAGCATTCAGCATGCCCAACATTCATTGAATGTTGCAGCTTAAACGCAGCAAACTTCATCTGAAACCCGCTCTCCTTAACAAAAATGCTGCAGGCAAGCAATGCTTTCTTAGATTTCTCGCAATTTCTCATATAATTCTTGAAGATTTTCGTTTTTGCCTTTGCGCACGTTTAGCATTTCCCATGCCATATTCCCGGTTTTATGCGAATTTTATGCGCAAAAGTTGCATCAAAATAATATTAAAGCGAAAACGCCTCAAAGGAGCTATTTACCACTTTTATGAATGAGATCTCGGCACTCGGTAGTTTGCAAGAATGATAAAAGAGCATATAAAATATAAAAGTAAATGCTTTAAGCATTCGGCGAAAATTACAATTTGAGGTTAGAATATTAGATTTTAAGTGTTCAGTCCTTATTTTTCTTCAATTATTAAAATTAAATTTATATTAATAATTTTTAACCATAGAAATGTCACCTTTATTTCTTGCAGACTCCACACACTGGCCCAGAAGTGTTCGCTGGACAACATTGAATTCAAATCAAAAATCAAAAGTCATAATCAAATCATATCAGAAACAGAAACAGAAACAAACAATCGTAGCCTAGACTAAAACGTCAAAAATCAAAAATCACTACAATCGTAACAGAAAATATAGAAAATGTCGACTTCTGTACAAAATTTTAACAAACCCCCGAGTGTCATTGACTCCACAGCAGTGATCTCGGCCACCGCCGTAGCTGCCAGCTCCGCCATACAGCAGCTCTCGTCTATATCGCTAATGCTCGAGTACGACATTGACAACACGTTGAACACCATCAAAGAGAATGGTGTGCATCTGATACAACACCAACAAGAGCAGTCGCCCCCACTGCAACCACATCAACTGCAGAAGAATGTGAGCGAGCCACCGAACCACACAAGCGAAGCTTTAAATAAAGATATCAAACCTGTGCTGCCACCAACACCACCAGCCACGCCCAACTTGGCGAACACAGCGCGCAAACGCTGGAAGATTCTGGCAAAAGTGTTGCGCAAGGATTCCGAAGAGACGGTGTCGTCGTCGGGCGAGGAATTCGGTGAGGAGCAAACCGCGTCGGTGCGTCGTTTCAAGTCATTTGACTTGTTGCGCCAGGATAGCTTCGAAGATCACATGACACTGAACTGCCTGGGCAAGCCGGAGAACTGGTACAAGTACAGCGTGGTATTGGATGGTGAGGGTCAGCAGGAGTTCACCGTCAACATACATCACGTGGAGCGTCATCTAACCGCCAGTGACCTAATGGGCTTCAACAACACCGGCAACATTTGTGTGTGGCCCTCCGAGGAGGCATTAACCGCTTACGTGCTATCGGATGTCGGCGCGTACAGTGATAAATGGATATTGGAATTGGGTGGCGGATTCACATGCTTAGCGGGGCTCATGCTCTCCAAGTACGCTAAGCCGTATGCGGTGCATCTCACCGATGGCAACGATGTGTCGGTGGAGAATGTGAAGAAGACGGTGTGCTTGAACGAGCTCGCCTGCTACACAAAGTGCTCGGTGCTCAAGTGGGAGGATGTGGGAGCGCGTGCTACGGCTGAGGCTGGGAAGTTCGATGTCATACTCTCCGCCGATTGCCTGTTCTTCGATGAGGCGCGCTCATCGCTAGTGGAGACGATTTGGTATTATATGGCGCCGCGCGGAGAGGCGATAATAATGGCGCCAAGGCGTGGCAAGACCATGGCAATGTTTGTTGGCGAATGTACGCGCAGAGGCTTCGCCGTTGAGATAACACAGCGCTACAATGAGACCATATGGAAGCGCCATGAGGAATTGATGAGAACGTCCGGTTTGTATGACGAGGACTTGCACTACCCGGTGCTGTTGCGTCTGCGTAAGCCTTTCTTGGGATAGAGAACACTGAAGAGAAAGCTCTGCGAAATATACTCGTACAAGTCTTAGGTTTGATCATCACCAATACACGTGCAATTGTATACAAAACCAAAAACAATAACAAAAGGAAAAAGAAAAACAAAAAATAGTTTATAGTCAATATAGTAAGGAACCGTTTTTGTATTATTCCAATAATTCCAAGCGCTAATGACGAAATTATAAATTATAAATTATATATTAGAGACAATTTGTATTACGAAAATAGTATGTAAATTTCTGTCGCGTTTTAATGCGCGCAAACAAAATGGTAAATGCTTTAAAATATATAGAACACAGGTTTTTATAGCTTTCCCATCAACGAGTACACCATACACAGAACAGCGGTGCATTGGCGTTGGCTCGCAACCAGTTCGAGGTGATGCCTTCGACTGGCGTTCGTTTGGAAGCGGAAGTGCATGAACAGTGTTGCCATATTATTAATTAAACTCATATCTCACCGACTTTTTCCAACTAAAATAAGCTCGTTCCTTTTAAAGAAAGAATTCTTAAGTCATATTACTATATTGTTATAGTAAATAGTTTAATATTATTTATTGCTTACAATGTTTTACGCATAAATTGTTAAATATTTTATTAGGCCTTCTGCGAACACTCTGTTTTTGATAATTGTTCGAGATTGGATGGGTTTGTTATTTTGATTATTCAATTACTAGCCGTTAACAGTTTATTTTTACTTTAAAACGTTTAATCAACCATTAAACGATAACGTGACGTGTCCTTACCAAATTTTACCTTAAGTCCTAGTATAAATGAAAAGTATTATTTTGGAGTTACCATCTAGAAAGAAGTACTCACTTTAGTAAATCCATTATTTATAAACTAATTGTAACTGTAGTTGTTAATTTTAAACGTCAAATTTATTATAGAAAGGTTAAGGCAGTAGTCTGCTTTAGAAACAAAAAAAAAGTGTTTTTTTTCGCAATTTTTTTTTTAAGGGAAGGAAATGAATAAAATGAAACGGAATTTTAAGACGATAGTGTACTATATTTAAGGCTTAAAACGCAATATTTATTATTAAAAAATATTGAAATTTTTTCAAAGTTGTAAGTATTTTTCTGAAGCGCCTGGAGTCTGCACTTGTAAATCGGTGCCGGTGATGGAGGTCGTGCGATGCATCTGAAACAGTCGAACCAAATTTTATTTAATTTTTATAAGTTTCTTTTCTTTATGAACTAAAAAAATACCGAAGAAGTTATACGATTTCAAATTTTTTCGAAGTTTGAAAATAAAAATTCACTTTTTTAAGAAAAAAATTGACTTTAAGTTGCAAAACAAGTAGTTTAAACAATACTCTTGTCCAACTTTTTTAGTTCAAATAGAAGATAACTTAATACTGAAGTTAGATCACTTTGGTTTTTTCGATTGGACATATATTATTTTTGGCACCGTTTTCTAACACTTGTGAAAATGAAAACTCGAGAAAACGCGCTTTAAACGTCTGCCTGAGCATTCGCACCTGCTCGACGCTCGGCCACTAAAACTGCTCTAGCTTCGAAAATATGTCGAATTGGCCTCTGGAATTTTAAAGACATATTCTTGAATAGTTGTGGAATAGATTTAAAACAAAACAAAAAAAAATCATTTTTCTGAATCCTGTAAAGCAGACTCTACTGCCTTAATGAATACTCAATGTGGTTATATTTTGTTTGAGAATTTTCCAGAATTATTTGTTTAATTTTCCTAGAACTAGAAAACTCCAACTAGAAAAGTATGAGAACTTATTCCAGAAAATAAATATATTTATTTGTCGAATAAAACTGTAGCACGATATTTGTGTGGTTAAGTGTGTAGTTTGCCCTCAATTTTCAAGTAAAGAAAAGTAATTTAGTTTCAAACCACGTCGAACGCCATAATACCTCTATTTATATGTGTAGATTATTCCATAAGTGAATTCCTGCGAAATGCAAACATATTTAAAGTGAAACAGTATCCTCGAAAACCCAGCCCAAAAGCATGAAATGTACGTCAACCCGCTCGTTACCAACCATGAACCATAGTAGAAACATATACATATGTATATATATAGAAATATATAAAATGTATGAAAATTATATATAACAGACAATTAAAAAAAGAAAAAAATACATTTTAGAAATAAGTAAACAAAAATAAAAAATAATTGTAGCCTTTGACTACGTGGAAATGAATAAAATGATATGTTATCGCAAACCACTGACCAGTGAGAAAACAAGCAGATCTATGTAGGAAAGATAACTAATAGTATGTTTACATATGAAATTAATCTCGTTCTAAGCTCGTTCAATAATCTAATCGTTTACATATAGCCAAATGAGATTATCAATTGTCAAATGTGTTGCATTTGTTGTTGTATTACACATATTTCTCTCGCTGTCGGCCATTGTTGTTTACATTTTCATTTGACATTTCTCCTTTTCTTCGCAAAATTATCGATAAACCTAGGAATAACACCGAAAATCTAGTTGTATAAAACGAGATAATTTTATAATCTCGGATTATCCAGAGAGCAATTTTGTATGGGAAATCTCGTTTCTTAATTACAGATTATCGAGTTAAGCTCGTAAATGGAGATAATCTCGTTATATGTAAACATAGTATTACAATATCTGCATTGAAGCGGGTTTAAATTCTGTGTAAACATGTAATTGTAGTGGAAAAATGTGGATTATTTAGCTATAAATATTTGTTGTGCACTGAAGTGCAGGATTTGTGGGAATCTAAGTATTGTGTATAAGTTTAGTATTAAAGCAGAAATCTACAAATAAATATATATACGAGTATATGAACCTTAAAAACCATAAATAACTTGTTTTTAACTCATTTCAAAGAAGAAAGGACTGAGCAGTCAGTCGTAGTAGGCGAATAACGTCAAAGCGCGTTTTGCAAATAAAAGATTTATGCAGCAATGAAAACAAGTAGCTTGTTCCACTTTTAATGATGCCACTTTGGATAACCAGCAACAACAAGTCGAACGAAAATGCGCCACTGACCTAATCGCGTACAACGGTGACCAACGCCAGGCAAATGACATACTTGCTGACGATTGTCGGAATACGGAATATGCGCGACAAACAACAAAGCAGAAACAAAATGGCCTGAGGTAAGTTATCAGCAGGACAACGTAGCTGTCACAGAATAAAATTGTGAAAGGTAGCATACTAAATGGAAAGGTGAAAGGGAAGTGAAAATCAGTGAATGGAAAGATATCTATAGTCCTAGAGTCAGGCGCATCCGAGGGTGCAGCGGGGTTAAAGTACTGTACTACAAATGCGACTACAATAGCCAACGAAGTGATAATGACAACAGAGATTTGCGGGCGAATGTGCGCAGGACACGTGACTAACGCACATTTCGCAGTCTGCTTCATGCATATGCATACATACATACAAATAGCTATACACAGAACAGTACGATAGGGCAATACAACAGCAATAGGTACGAGTAAATATAATCGTAAGTGAGGAAATGAATTACAACTGCAAATGCGATTTTAAGTACTTGAGTTAAGTTGAAAGCCGAAAAGAGCGAAAAATCATTTAATGCACATTACAGATTATTATAGTTTCTGGAAAAAATTTGAATTATTCTTACGAAATAACGTTCAATTACTGTTTATTTTTGTTTTAAATATTTTGAATTAAGAAATTTAGTTTCTTATTTGCTTGTTAAGTCTTCTGAGATAACCCAATAGCAAGTACTCCATTTTAAGCTCATAACATAAGTATTAAAACACCATTTTTTTCAATATTTATATACATTTATTTATGCCTGCTTATAAGCGTATTTCATTACGTGTATAAGTTGTAAATCGCTTTAAGCCACAAGCTGACATTTTTCGCTTCATTGCCGCCTGTTAGAAAAATAAAGCAACCACCACAAATAAACCTAAATTAGGATTTTCATGGCCCACGCACCGTACACAACACAAGTTGCTCGCTTAGACACATACAAACATACATACATATGAACGTATATACAAGCCTACATGAAGGCATGTAAGAGACTTATTAGTCTACGCACAACACTAACTCCCCCCGCTCTCCACACATTTTCCCCTTGCTTAAACCGTTTAGACTATTGTCGCAATAAAATGGGGACTGAGTTCGCCTGTCCTTAGTTGGGCGCGTGTGCGTGCGCTTTGTTTACTTGCCAACGCATTGGAATCTCCAAACAACTTCATTTCCGTGACATAGCAGCGTGCAGAAGCGTTGAAAGCGGGCTTTTGAGCAATTTGTAGAGGATTTCAACACAGAGAACAGGTGTTTCGCACTGTGGTGGTGGTGGTGCAAGTGTAGACAATGTCAATATATAAATAGAATAGAAATACGACATGTGCGCTTATGTAGTGTTACTGGTATTGGATGGCAAACATATGCTCAGGCGGTTAACAAGCTCGTTAAAGAGATAGAGTTTTAACAAATTTAAAAGGGAGAGTTAGAATATTCTTAAATGCCTACAAAAAGTAGAATTATATGTTACATAGTATATACTCTAATGACATACTAAATATGTAATATAAAATATAGACTGACGTCATTATTTCGTGTAAAATTTCACAGCTATTGCTTTGGTTCGCATGAATAATTTGTGCTCGTATATTGACTGAATTAAAAATACCATATGTAGCCATTCACACGGAATAATTTGCATAATTTATGAGGACAACAACAACAAATATAAAAGTAAATTTCACAAAATGTCATTAGGACAAACTAAAAATACAACAGCCGTTAGATAATTTAATGATTTTTGATAAGTGGAAAACCACGTCATATTTTGTCGTGTAATACCAGAGTAAACTAAAATTGACTAATTGATAAAATGATAAAATGACTATTCATCATTAACGGTGTAATTAAACAGGAACTATTTGAGTTTTATATATACTTTCAGAGGTCACTTCAATAAAAAATATATTTTATAGTAATGTAAATGGAAACATCAAAACTATATCTAGTTCTAATAACTCGAGCCACCACTGTAGCATTCGAATTTTATGAATGAAAAGCTCAATACAATAAGTTTTGTGCTTAATTTATTCACTTACAACAAGTTTGACCAAGTAAGCTCATTCCAACTGTCAAACATGTTCGCTTCCAACAAGATAACCCAATCGACAATTGACAGAGAATATCTTTCGTCTGGAATTTATAGAATATATGGAAATATTATTCGATGGTCCTAGAAGAAATTATAGGTTATACATAAAATATGCAAAGGTCCGTTTTGGTTTAGTTTGGTTTTTTACAAAACGAATCTGTGATAATTCGAGAGATATCACGACAAAACTAGATGAGGAACCAACTGCTAATATCTTGAGGTTTGAGGTTATAGTTTTCGACATTAACCAAACTTAGTTGTTTCTTAACAACTTTCAAAACAAACACCTTATTTAAAGATCAAATTTTCATTTCAAACTCGTCTACTGTTAAGGAAACAATTAGTCACTTGTCTGGAAGGGAGTGCGAGTGTGAGATCATCAGAGCGCAATAAACGTTTGTTTATTTGTAGGATTTCATGTTGTTTAATTACTTTTTACACTTGAACGGTTTCTGCTCTAATTGTAATGAATACTTATATAAGAAAATAAGTGAATAAATGCACAAATGACACTGTGCATGAATCAAGGTTCAAGAGGGAGTTTGGTTCGACTACGTATGTGGGGAGGAAATACAAATACGAATTTAAAGAGGATAAAAATAAAAATATATTTGATTGATTGCGATGGTGTAGCCCATTTCGTGAGTCAATTGACCTTCGACCTTCCACAACAACAACATATTCTACACATCAATGTCATGTGTGCGCTCAAAAGGCTTTATGTGATTTATGAATTTGATTCTATTGCGGCTAAAACAATTCGTTTTTTGCGCAAATTGAATTTTACGACTTGCAATTGTCGCCCAAGTGCTTAAGGCAACAACAATCACAGACATGCAAAACAGAACCAACAACACGAAGTCGCAGTGTCAATAAGCGCAACCCTTTCGTTGTTCGTACCAACTCCAGCGTCACTGGTCGCCGCCACCCATAATTCATTGCCTCGAGTTTGTACTGTTACACATACATCCAGCAACAACAAACATATGTGTAAGCTTTTTGACTGTGTCCTTGTCCGAGACAAATGTACTAATATCTCCAAACATCCCCTGCTTGTACAGTGCACCACCCTTGACTGCCTTGGTGACCTGCCAAAAATGTCACGAACAACACGAACTCCGACTCTTAAGTGGATCAATGTGACCGAGTGTAGAGATTTAGCAGTTGATACTCGTAAGTAGTAGTTCTAGTTATGCGGTGCATGCCAACGAATGATCCGAGGATCCGTAAATTAATTGTTTATGCATAGCATACTAGCATGCTTGGCAGAGAGACTTAATTGAGTTTAGTGGAAGGAAATCTATCAAATTTAGTGCTGGATAATTTGCATTTCATTGTTTCCTTCATGTGTTTGGGCTATTCGTAGTGGCACTCCTCCAAACCCCACACCCAAACGTAATATGCATACATGTCTGTAGTCAAAGACTTGTGCTTCGCTACGGTCGTTAGGTCAGTCGCCGTTTAAGTTGGCGACGCGCACTCTGCTGTGTCATTACCATTGACAATGACAGCCAAAAGTTTAATGATGTGCCAAAATATCGCTATGCTCGTACTTGTGGGGTTAGAAGAACCATGAAAGCGGACGTTTTTACAATAATTGAAAAATGAAAAGAATAGTTAAAATAAAGTGAAATATAAAATTGCACAAAAAAATCGACAGAACGCCTTTTGATGGCCATTAAAAGCAGGTTCAGTTTAAAAACTTAGACTGTCTCAAAGCCACCCCAACTTTAACTGACCTCCATTTGCATGAGCTTTACTTTCTTTTCTCCGTTTTTTCTCTTTACTCCTGTCCAGCATGGAAAGTGCGGGTGTAATGGAGGTGAATTTTAAAGTGTCAGCATTGTGTGGCATGAATTATGCAATGAATTAAAGCATAATTTCCTCGGGGAAATAAGCGAGAAATCGCAACGATGCACTTACGTTTTATTCACGCCTTTTAATTTCACTTAAATTTTTTTTATTATGAACTCATTTGAGTGCATATAAAAGGCAAAGCTGTTTGGGATGGCAGTCTCATTTTATTGCTAGCAGCCAAGAGCAATGCCACCGAGGTTGTATGGGTGGGTATTTGTTATTACATATAAACTTAAAACTGAATATTTAAGTGACTTCAAATTTTTTTTATAAAAAACAAGAAAAAACGTTAACTTCGGCAGTACCGAAGCTAATATACCCTTCACAGGTGCATTTCTTTTAGTAACTATGTGTTTAAGCAAATCTAAAGACGTAAGAAAAAGTAAGTAAAAAAACGAAAACATTTTACTAATTCTTTTTAGCCGGGTTGCTTACTAGAAACATTAAGGTTATATAGTTAACCGACCTGAACAATTTCTTCGGAGATTATATTATTACCTTAAGCAGTAATCCATGTCAAATTTCCATTGATTCCGATCGTTCGGTTTGTATGGCAGCTTTATGCTATAGTGGTCCGATATCGGCAGTTCCGACAAATGAGCAGCTTCTTGAAGAGAAAATAACATCTGCAAAATTTCAAAACGATATCTTAACAAGTAAGGAAGGGCTAAGTTCGGGTGTAACCGAACATTTTATACTCTCGCAATTTATTTATTTAACTTCATTTATATTATATAATACACAATTTGACCCACATATTCGTCATATATATTGTATAAAGTCCATTGAAAGTTGGAAACCATAATCTTAGGTTAGAAGCACCGTGGTCCTCATGTTCGATATATGGGGCCTTAAAAACCTATGGTGCGATTTCTGCGATTTTTAGAATGGGGCTGCAACACTATTAACATAGTATTTGTGCAAAGTTCTGCACCGATATCTTCACTAGTACTTACTTTATATATTGTAAAGTAAACGATTCAGATTGTCTTCAAAGTTCTGGTATATAGGAAGTAGGCGTGGTTGTGAAGCGATTTGGCCTATTTTCACAACATATCATTGGGATGTAAGGAAACTATTACAAACCAAGTTTCATTGAAATCGGTCGAGTAGTTCCTGAGATATGGTTTTTGACCCATAAGTGGGCGACGCCACGCCCATTTTCCATTTTGTAAAAAAATCTGAGTGCAGCTTCCATCTGCCATTTCTTATGTGAAATTCAGTGTTTCTGACGTTTTTCGTTAATGAGTTAACCCACTTTTAGTAATTTTCAACCTAACTTTTGTATGGGAGGTGGGCGTGGTTATTATCCGATTTCTTCCATTTTTGGACTGTATTAGGAAGTGGCTAAAAAAAACGACTGCAGAAAGTTTGGTTTATATAGCTTTATTGGTTTGCGAGATATGTACAAAAAACTTATTAGGGGGCGGGGCCACGCCCACTTCCCCAAAAAAATTACATCCAAATATGCCCCTTCATAGTACGATCCTTCATACCAAATTTTATTTTGATAGCTTTATTTATGGCTTAGTTATGGCACTTTATGTGTTTTCGGTTTTCGCCATTTTGTGGGCGTGGCAGTGGTCCGATTGTGCTCATTTTCGAAAGCAACCTTCCTATGGTGCCAAGAAATAAGTGTGCCAAGTTTCATCAAGATATCTTAATTTTTACTCAAGTTACAGCTTGCACAGACGGACGGACGGACGGACGGACGGACGGACGGACAGACAGACATTCGGATTTGAACTCCACTCTTCACCCTGATCACTTTGGTATATATAACCCTATATCTAACTCGTTTAGTTTTGGGTGTTACAAACAACCGTTATGTGAACAAAACTATAATACTCTCTTTAGCAACTTTAGTTGCGAGAGTATAAAAACTGAAGGACTAGTTCGTATATATACAGACAGACAGACAGACAGACGGACATGGCTAAATCGACTCAGTTCAACATACTGATCATTTATATATATACTTTATAGGGCCTCCGACGCTTCCTTCTGGGTGTTACAAACTTCGTGAGAAACTTAATATACCCTGTTCAGGGTATAAATATTTAAGCGAACTAATAGGAGTATGAGTATAGTTACTTATTGTCACCAATTAGATATAAAAACTATAATAAATTAAAATTAATATTAACATATCTGTATGATAAATTTAATGTTTTATGGTGACAATTCATCAATCTTGACAATCGGTGTACAATTTACTTTAGCACTTGTTCTTTTTGTTGTTGTTAATCACAGCTTTTGTTTATGGAAATATTTTTATGAGTTTACAACGCTAGGCGACAGCAATCATTAGTGGCCATCACAGTAATGATGATTGCGGTTTGTTTTGTTTGTGTTTCCAGGTGCAAAAGTTGAAAACAAGATTTCACAACCAATGCAAGTGAGTTGTCAACAGAATACAGAATATAATCGTAAACAGTGGCAGTAATTGTAATGCGCCCGCCCGCCTCCTCCCAGCAGGCAGTAGTAGGGCTATTAGCAGTTTCATTTGCGTGTGTATTGACACATATTTCTTTCTTGTTTACCTTTCAGCTCAAAAAGCGCAATGAAAATTATCCCACAAATGCCGGCCGAACACTTCCGACGCACACGCGAATATAAGCGCCCGCCTCTCCCCTCTTGGCGCGGCCTTCAATGGCACGATTGTCGAGGCGTGCTCGACTGTTTACACACAAGGTCAGCGCCACAAAAGCGGTGGCGAAAATAAATATATAATGAGCAAATAGCAGCTAGAATGCTTAATGTGGGTGAGGGGTGGTGCTGGACAAATATAAATGCCTGTTAATAAAATGGCACCGGATATTAACGGTAATTTTTGTGCTAGACATCCTTAACATAAATGCTTTGGCCAGTGGCGAAGCGCTGGAACACGTCTAAAGCAAATAATAAGAATGATTTATGAGTTTTTAGTGGCACTTAATTACACCCAACTAATTCAAAAGTAGTAGAGCACATTCGTACATATAGTATATAAATATTTATTATTTGTACTGTTGTATATATGTATGGATGTATAAATGAATCACTTTAATGTTATATTTCTGCATAAAGCTCTCACTTTGCATTTGCCATTGCTTTAAAGTGATTTATGAAAATATGATTATGGCATAATTTCTCCAGTCATGAATAAAATTAATTGAATAAGTTATAAACGCAGAATTCTTTAAGGCAGTAGTCTGCTTTACAGGCTTAAAATTAAAATCGATTTTTTTGTTTTGTTTTAAATCTCTTCTAAAACTATCCAAGAATATGTCATTAAAATTACAGAGACCAATTCTACATATTTTCGAAGCTAAGCAGTTTTAGTGGCCGAGCGTCGAGCAGGTGCGAATGCTCAGGCAGACTTTAAAGCGCGTTTTCTCGAGTTTTCATTTTCACAAGTGTTTGAAAACGTTGCCGGCGAATATATGTCCGATCGAAAAAAACCAAAGTGATCGATTTCTTCAGTATTAAATTATCTTCTATGTGAACTAAAAAAGTTGGACAAAAGTATTATTTAAACTACTCGTTTTGCAACTTAAAGTCAATATTTTTCTTAAAAAAGTTAATTTTTTTTCAAACTTCGAAAAAATTTGGAATTTTATAACTTCTTCAGTATTTTTTTAGTTCATAAAGAAAAGAAACTTATAAAAATTAAATAAAATTTGGTTTGACTGTTTCAGATGCATCGCATGACCTCCATCACCGGCACCGATTTACAAGTGCAGACTCCAGGCGCTCCAGAAAAGTACTTACAACTTTGAAAAAATTTCAATATTTGTTAATAATAAATATTGTTTTTTAAGCCTTAAATATACATAGTACACTATCGTCTTAATTTTCCGTTTACCGCAATCATTTCCTTCCCTTAAAAAAAATTGCTAAAAAAACACTTTTTTCGGCTTCTAAAACAGACTGCTGCCTTAACTATAAATTTGAAACTTGAGGTTAAAATATTTTCAAAACAAGTTCATAGCTTTAAATTAGTAAATTCCACATTCAAACTTTAACATTAATCTTAAATTAATATATTTTTTCTCACTCTTTTGTGAAAACCTAAGGCCTACCATTTGTTGCAACATCAAGGCTCTGACAACTAACTTACCTCACTATGAACTTCAAATTATTATTGTTACTATCTGCCAACAGATAAAAAGGAAATAACGTATGCCTATTACATATAAAGACAATAACAAATTTCCAATAAAATGAAATATTTTTGCATTTTCTAAACAAGTTATGTAGCAGATGATGTCCTTGTGCCGTTGCGCAACAAACAAATTATGGCATTTCCATTTGCCTCCAATATTCCATGCTTGAGTGCGTTTGCTGTTATCAGTATTTTGCAGGCTGCAGCCATTTACATAATTGTGTGGAAGGAAATTTATGCAGGCGTATAAGCAAACGAGCATACAAGCATGGAGGTGCCATGCCACATATGGAACCGTGTGTGTGAACTGCTGTATGGCTTTACGATGTTTTATGTGTGAGTGTGCACGGATTTATAAATAATTGCTTGCATGCATAAAACAAGATATGTTGCATAACTATGTAGATATATATATATGTAAGTACTTAAGTAAATATGCATGCAATTTATGTAGAGCAGAAATTCAAAACTGGCATTCGAATTATCTATATATATATAAAGAAGTTACATTTCCTTGGTAATCTTATAACTCAAGAACGGGCTCACCTATCCAAACCAAATTTTTAGGCTTTGTTTGGACTATTCAGTAGATGGTTTGTGTTTTGAAATTTTAAGAATCGGATACCAGGGTCTCGAGAAATAGGCCAAAACGTGGACCCGGGTAACCCTAGGATGTGTTTGTACAATATGGGTAGCAAATGGAAGCTGTTGATGATTTCTATAGTGTAGAGTATTTTTGATGCCGCTCCGTGACTAGGGTCTCGAGATATCGGCCAAAATGTTTCAAAAATTTCACCACACATGTAGGTACGTATGTAGCAGGCAATCAATTGGATACCAGGGTCTCGAGAAATAGGCCAAAACTTGGACCCGGGTAACCCTAGGATGTGTTTGTACAATATGGGTAGCAAATGGAAGCTGTTGATGATTTCTATAGTATAGAGTATTTTTGATGCCGCTCCGTGACTAGGGTCTCGAGATATCGGCCAAAATGTTTCAAAAATTTCCAAAATGTTTCAAAAAATTCACCACACATATGTTACATTTTTGTTTATTTAACTCGTACCTACTTGGAAAGCTGAAAAGCGCTCATATTAGCATACATACATCAATAATAGTTTAATCATTTACTAAACGATTTGTTACCTACTTAGCTACGCTCTTTCGCTCTCAAAATTTATGAACTTTCGTCTTAACTACCATACTTATTATTCCCACCAACAAACTTACTGCATTATATATATTTATATCAACATGTAGGTATGTATGTAGCAGGCAGATCGACAAACAAAGTAGGCTTTGAAAAGACATCGAACTATATTACGGTGCATTTATTTTGCATAAAGAAATACATGAATATTTTGTTTTTTGTAGGTATATAGAACTTTGACTCTTAGCATTAAGAAAATTCAAATTAGGAGAATATATGACATTGGAGTGTAAACATCGCCGGAGCGTTTTCTTTGGCCCCATACGTTCAGTAGTGTCCGAAATTACCGCGGTGCAAAATTATTAGTTATTATATTTTTTTTTTTATAATTATTGAAGTTTGTGTGAATTTGTGAAAAAAATAAATATAGCGCAAAGCGAATTTCCAACTAGGCCAAAACATGGCAATGAGGCAATGAATTATCCAACTGAATTTTTAAATTCATTAGAACCGGCTGGTATGCCACCGCATTGCTTGAATCTGAAAGTGGAATTATTGCGAAATATTAATCCACCAAAACTGTGTAATGGCACCAGATTGGCAGTGAAAAATTTATTGCCAAATTTGATTGGAGCTACGATCTTAACTGGTAAATCAAAAGGAGAAGTTTGTTTAATACCGCGTATCCCTATGATTCCAACTGATATGCCATTTGAATTCAAACGATTACAATATCCTGTGCATTTATCATTTGCGATGTCTATCAACAAAGCTCAAGGGCAAACACTTAACGTTTGTGGTGTGAATTTGGAGGAATCATGTTTTTCACATGGACAACTTTATGTTGCCTGTTCCAGAGTCGGTACCCCCAGCCGTTTGTTTATTCATGATCAAAATGGAAAAACAAAAAATATTGTTTATCCAAATGTTTTGGATAGCTAGCAAATAATTAAATATATATTTTTTTATAAATTAGTTATATTTTATATTTCACTTTATACGTAGCGAAGCACGTACCGGGCCGCTATAAATATTATATGTATTCATTGTATTGCTTTCAAAAAATCATAAAGTTCTGCTTATCTGTAACACCACATTCATTGACTGTTAGGCGGTACAAAGTTCGCCGGGTCAGCTAGTTTTATATATATTCTTCTGAAGCTTTTTAGATAACCATAGCAAGTTAGGTTAACTAAGTTTGAAAACTAAAAATTTATGTTCAGTTAAATTACCTGAACTTTTCGTTTATATATCCATCATAATATTTATATTCCTTCATAATACTTATGGGGGTATTCTGGTCTATACGCATGAATTTTAGGCATTTTTTAAACTAATCCATTTTTAATATCCATTTTGAATATGTTTTTTATTGACATTTTAATAATGTAAAAAAAATGCAAGAAAAAAAGCAAAATTCGTCGAGATACGGGCCGGTGGGGGCTTCAAAAAATACGGTGCGTCCTGGTTGACGTGATTTCAACCCTTGTAGAGATCTAAAACACAAAAAACAAGAAGATACTCATTCATTAGTACGGATGTCGGTATCGGGTTGACCATTAAAAAAAAAAATGGCGTCGGCTTGAAAAAAAAATTTTTTTTGACCAGATTTTATCGACTTTTTCGAGTTTTTTTAAAATACTTCAAATCAAAATTTTTGGAAATCTAATTCCCGAGACACAGATGTAGTAACAATACCATGATAAAAGTATTATGGTATTGTGTTTACTACGTACATTGACACACATCGATTTGTAGTAAACTGAAATACCAACTTTGTGTCACAGACATCAGATATTTCAAAAAAATGTAAACAATAAATATTTACATATGAGTAATGGAGACATCAATTTTTAGAATTACAAAAAAATGCAAAAATATGTATTTTCTGCACAAAAACAGAAGTATTTGAAATGTAGCTTAAAAGCCCGTCGCTTACGGCCATCAAAATAAGGTGATACATGACCCTGGCGTTGTGAAAAAAAAACTTGTGAAAGTTTTTTATATTTTCCATTTTATTTATTTATTTTTGAAAAGTCATTTTGACAAAATATTTTAAAAAGCTTTTGAATATAAGCTCTCTCCCAGGTTTCTTACCTATTTTTAGCTGTGTTTAGTGAAATACCACAAAAAAAATGCTGATATTGTTACCAGCAAAATACTACATTGCTCACATGGTAAAGTGCTAGTATTTGGTGACACACATCTGGTATTTGTACGAACAATAGTATTGTTACTACATGTGTGTCTCGGGTATAAGGCAGACACGATAGAGCATTGTTAAAGAAGATAAATACCAAATTTCAAAGGAATCGGTTCAGTAGAACTTGAGATATCATGTCTACCACCTTAAAAAAGTAGTTTCGAGAAAAACGCGTTTAAAGTTTAAAGACCGCTCGGCCGGCTCGGACGCCACGTCACAAAATCGGCTATATCTCCGAAAATAAGTCGAATTTTGAAAAATCCTTCCAAGGTTTTTGAAAGTCTAATCTTTCAAATTATGCAAAAAAATCGATTTTTTCAAAGTCCTAGACCAAAATATCCCCTTATTCGAAAATAATGTTATTGCAACAAGAAGTCTTACGCTACGTATAAATGCGTTAAGTGCGCATTTATATCAAATTGATGACTTGCCATGCATAAATTACACTAACAACTCTATTATGTGCGCTGGCTACACTAAGTTTGGAAGTTCAAGTTTCATTATACAGCTCCCGGTGTTCCACATTAACGTCACAACCACTGCTGTGCCTCCGCCCCGCAATCGCTCATCGTGTTGTCATCAGCGCTGAGCACTTATAATTATGTCATTATTGCCATTGAATGGTTGTGAATTGCTGCCTGCCAGCGCATATTGAATGAGTGAATCGCCCAGGTGTGTAGTGTATGACCAGCAATGCATAATTCGCCACTTACAGCCGCCGGCCGTGCGCTACTCCACTTCATCAGCCTTCGATTGGTAGCGTTAAACACCTTGTTACCGATTTGTTAAAGCAGCCGCAGTAGGAACAGCGCAATTGGCTGCAACGATGTTGATAAGCTGCTTGTGGTCATTTTGCCAAAGCGTGTTTTCACGGTGTTTGCGTTTTACTTTCACATTCGCTTTTCGGTTGCGAATTTCTTTCTCTCTTTTCTTTTTTCTTATCATAATTTATAGTTTTTTTAGCTTTGCCGTAATGAAATTTCGCTATAAACGACGGTGAAGTGTGAAGGCAAGGAAAATTGAAAAATTGCATGCGATGCGATCCGGCGCTAACTAAGTAAGTATATGTAGTTGCACCTGAGTACTCGTCTTCTTAAGTAGTTTTTAATTTCACAACTGCTTCATTCTCACGACTTCAGTCCATAATTGACGTTTATCATAATTAATGACTGCGGGGAGGAAGTGCATTTAATTATTATATTCTTGGTGCATGCTCGAAAGCGCCATTCAGAAGAGGCTCGAAACGGATAGAACATATTTACATTAGTTTTAACAGTCTTGTATAATTTAATTACCAATATTTGTTATCAATTCTACATTTATATATCTGTAAGTGATATTACTTAATTTATGGCACAGAGTTCAATTGCGTAAGCTATGCTCAGTTTGAGGAGAACTGTTTATGTTTTGCTTTTGTAAACAACTGCTTCTATTTTGCGCACAGCTGTAAGTATCACGACTAGTCTAAAGTATGAGTGTCTTTTTATGTGTAGCAGCAAATGCCTTGCTATTACCGAACTTCGGACTATTTGCGACGCTTCCATCGGAGACAGCATAAAAATTAAGACACAATTTTATGCCTCAGTCCACGTTTATGACCATCATTATATGTAATGAGTACCGCTTTTTGCAAGCTTTATGGCCAATGACGCGGCTTAAAGTTTATAAACGTCTTTTTTGAAAAAAAATCTGCTACAAAAAATAATATAAATAACACTAAGAGAGTACTTTATAAAGGTAAAATAAAAATTCTAAGTATTAACTAGAGCCTTAATGCTTTTATAGTTTTCAAAACAAATCTGCTTTGCTGCTGAAGAACCAGATATTCAGACTCTGAACTCACATGCAGCACTTCTAGCTGCTCATAACATATTTGCGCTCTCCCACTCTCTTATTTTGCGCCTCTCTGTTTATGCTCGAAAAGCGCTCAACGCTTAGCGTTCTGCGTTCTGCGCACTCGCATTCAGCCTTGGCAATGACAGAAGGCCGCCAACCGGCAATTGCTGCAGCACAACAACAACACGAAGAATAGAAGAAACTAGTGTGGCATCGCAGTCTACGCTCAATCTTAGAAGCGCTGCCACTGACTGGCAATGACTTTTGACTGTGCTTGCAGTTGCCACAACCGCACCAAATCAGTTGTTAGCCGCATTGGCAGAAGAGCGGACGCGTTTACGGTTGCGCAAAAGTTGACGAATAGCGAATACAAAATTCGACAAGAATTGGTGCAATTGAAGTGAAGAAAAGTGTTGTAAAAATTTAAATAACTGTAATTCATAATTTTGTGTCGTATGTCATCCACTCGCGTTTTTCAAAGCCAAGGCCCCGCTGATAGTTTTTGTGCGTTCTTTGTGACTTTTGCTTGCGCGTACGCCCACGTAGCTCGTCTGTGTCTGTATGTGTGTACGCAATACTCCACTTGCCAGCGTAGAAAGTGTTGCGCTCATTAGGCGCTTCTTTGTGTAAAGTCAACAAAGCAATTCTTTCCGAACGCCGCGAAATATTTTTTTAATTAAAAAGTCACATTCAAAGCATTTAACAAAAATAATAAAAATCGTGAATAACACAAACCAGCAGCGACGAATAAACAAACTCTTTGTAAAACAACAACAACACAAACAGTTTGAAATTTCTGTTCCCCAGCTGTGATCGCACCTTTGGCCGTTGGTAAAAATGCGCTTTCGTTCCAGAACTGCTTCATGGCAGCCCAGCTGCTGCCGCGCGTCCACAAACCGCGGTGAACGCCGGCAAGTTGGTTACGGCATTTTGCTTGTTGGTCTCCTCTTGCAGGTGCTAATAGCCGCCGCGTCAGCCGGTGCCGTCACAGCCGGCAGTGGCGGAACGAAAGGATTACAGCGCATGCGGGCAGCGAAGGTAGCGCATGTGCATGGTCTGCAAGCAGTGCCGGAGAGCTTGAGTAACAATGAGGCGATGATGACAAAGGACAAGCAAAGCAGGCATATTGATGGCAGCAATCACTTGACTGGCAAATATGGTGAGTTCAGTTTGTAAGCAAGTTGTCAGCGGTTTTGCGAATTGTTAAATATGAATGTTACCCAATAGTTGCGAAATTAATTGCAGTTTTTCAGTCAACGTTAGCAAAGGCAATTTTAGTTATGTCTAGTTGGTAAATCAACAACTAAGACTTTAATTTACAACTTACGCATATCCGAAGGTAACAATTCACCAATAATGGGCATCTCTGCGGGAGCCCAACAGATTAGTTAAAGCTTCTTCATGTTAAAAATACGTCCGAAAGGTTGATATTGCTGAACGGGAAGTTCTAACAAATTAGATTTCGATACGCCTAAGATCAATGCCCTTTACCATTTGTGGTACTCGCGCGTAGTTTCTAAGTGACTGTTAAATAAACTTTGATAAGTAAGAGATATGTTTTTCCTTATTTAGAAGAGAAATAATTATAAATAATTACTCCACTTATATATACAAAGCGCTGGCTGACATGGAATGTAAGAGACAAGATAACATCAGAAACTCTTAGGTATTTTAAAAACTTTAAATGGAGATTTAGATTTAGTTCTCTCCATTTTTGGACCCTGTTACTAAATTATCAATATTAGCTGGGAGGGAGTGGCCAAAAGAATATCCACCTTAAATAGAATTGTTGCAATGGAAACTAAAAAGAAATACCGAAGTATTGTAAATAAGCCCTGAGAATTATTAGGTTAGGTAAGGTTTGTAGGCAGATCTCTGCAAAAAACAGAAGATCTCACTTAGACAGCCTGGCGCTGTCAATTGTGGTACCAATAAAACTCCCTGTGGATCAAAGACCTTTAAGATTCAGCGAAACGCTTGGAATCCGTTACAAATGTCTTAAGACGGCTAATATCGATTCTAGCCAATTCGCTAGGATCGCCGAAAAAGGGCCTTCCGAGGTGTTTCAACCTCAGTCTGGCAAAAGCTGGACAATGAAGAAGGAAATGCTTAGATGATTCCATCTCGCCTTCCTCCATACAGCTTTGGCAACTTGCATCTGCCACGATCCCGAGTCTCACCGCATGGGTACCCATTGGACAATGTCCAGTAAGTACACCAATGATCGCGCTGAGATGGACCTTGCCCAGAGAAAGCAGTTGAAAGGACCGCTTACGCTCCACAGAGGGCCAAAAGGACCTCGCCACTGCACAAGTACTGGTAGTTGACCAGCGTTTGACGAGCTCATGCGTGGTCTGCATGTCTAGCGCTCTTGCACAGGTGGACTATGGACTACCAATGCACTCCCATTCCGACGTCAATGTAGTAGTCCCTTGCAAGCTAAGAGGACAGGTGGGAGGGGGATTTTTCTGCAGAAAGCTCTCTATCAATACCAGCTTTAGGCTACCTGATCACTGTAGTATCTTCCAAGCACAGGTTGCTGCGATCAAAGTAGCAGTGGACGCACTGCTCCGTATGGTGACACCCCGACAGCAGAGCGGCAATACTGGCATTGGAATCGATGACAGTACGCTCTGGGCTAGTTAAGGAGTGTCTTGGATCCTTATCAATATTTGCGATCCGACTAGTGTGAGTACCCGGTCACCGCGGGATCGTTGGTAACTGTATAGCGGACAAGCTATACTGAACTATGTCAATATCTTGATTATAATATTTTTCATTTTATATAACTTATTCCATGACATACATATTTTAAAAATTTTGTCACAGTCACTCTATAGTTTATTGTACGGGATAAATGCAATAGCAAATATCATATCAAAATTTATATTTATATAATTATTAGCCTGTATTACCTACAATTTTACATGGATTTTGCCTTTACCCCAGTTTATTTGACCGCTTTTCTATTAGCAAAGATGAGAAACAAAGCGAATTTTTCCCAGATTCTGCGGTGCTCTTTTGAACCCACAAACCCCTTTCTACATTCTATTTACCCACTTGAAAGACGTGAGACTCATTGCCCAGCACAAGAAGTACATAATTACCCAACGTCGATTACTACTCATTAGCATTATTTATATTTAAACACTAATTAGGCAAAAATCAAACGAAAACGCTCACCTAAAGACAAGCAAAAGAAAACCAAGCACAAAAATAGAAATAAAAACAAAAAAAATTACAAAAATAGAAATAAAAATTAATTATGTAAAAGCCAAAAGGTTTTCTTTTCCGTAAACAATTGCATATTTGGCGAGCAGCGCAGCTTTGCTTTCTAAGCTGAAGTTCCGATTTTGAAGCCAAAAAAACAAAAGACTTAAGCAACGAACCAGCATCACGACTAACAAATTTGTCTGTCGCGCTGAAGCACGCGTGCTTGTGTGTGTGTGTGCAGCGTTGGTGTTGCGTTGAACGATTTGCTTTTGTGTCATTCTTGTGTTTAACGGCACAAATTAGAAACAAAACCCTTGGACAATGGCACAAAAACAATGGGACCGTGTGCATGCTTGCAACTTTCCAGCCAAACTTTCGTCGTAAAACACCGATTTTTGTATTTCTGTGTGGCAAAAAACAACGCAGAGGAAAATAATTAATGCAAAACCGAAAAGAAAAACTTTAACTTTAAATGCCAACAAAACACCTCAAATCTAAGGCAAAACACTTCGTACCGTTTGCGATGTGACCACAGGCGGATTGTCAGACCGTCAAGCAGACAGTTGGAAACGACGTTTAGAAACTGCGCACAGACAATTAATGAGGCAACAATTTCATTTGGCATTTTAGCAGTTTTACATATCTTTTGTTGCTGCCATCAGCCATTATGTGCTGATCGCCTTTCAACGCCTTTGGTTCACGCTTTGCATCTTCGCTATGGAATTGGTGAGTGCGTATGTGTGTGCCTTTGTCACTGCTGCTGACTAAATATAATATATAGAGAAGTGAGGTGAGTGCTGGTAAAATGTTTTTGAATGCGTCCATCTAGCGAGACTATTTTAGTAAAAGAAACTGTAAGAAAAAGGGAGCAAACGAAATCGGTGCGAAGTTCATGCAGAGACAGCAAGCAAGTCAGTCGGTCAGTCGACAATGGTAATATATGGCCACAGATTTATATAAATACATGTATGAGTATGATTGCCTTTGCATTTGTATATGAGAGGAATATGCACAAATGTGTCTTAAATAGGCACGTCGGAAGAATGCTCCACCTCAAAGAGCATTTGAATATGTTTAGAGGTGTGACTCTGAGTGAGGGAAGTGTTGCTCTGGTTTTCAGCTGAAGAATATTTTTTCTGCTAATTTATGTCAAATAGTTCTGCATTTAGCTTTTTGAAAATTATATTTAAAAAACTTTGGCTTAAATGCAAAGCCTCGATATGGAAACTAATACCTATGTGTAACAACTGGAGTTTTTGGTGGAAATAGTTCAGAGTAACGATTAAGTACTTAAACAGATGAAAATTTTCAAATTTACATAACATTTCTTAAGGCAGTAATACCCTTTAGAAGCCGAAAAAACGTTTTTTAGCAATTTTTTTTTGAAAGGGAAGGAAATAATTGCGGTAAACGGAATTTTAAGACGATAGTGTACTATATTTAAGGCTTAAAAAACAATATTTATTATTAAAAAATATTGAAATTTTTTCAAAGTTGTAAGTATTTTTCTGGAGCGCCTGGAGTCTGCACTTGAAAATCGGTGCCAG
Organism: Zeugodacus tau; assembly: GCA_031772095.1. Taxonomy (NCBI): domain Eukaryota; kingdom Metazoa; phylum Arthropoda; class Insecta; order Diptera; family Tephritidae; genus Zeugodacus; species Zeugodacus tau. Next base: position 78,685,932 of record CM062651.1, read on the forward strand.
TCGAACCAAATTTTTTTTTTTAATTTTTATAAGTTTCTTTTCTTTATGAACTAAAATAATATAGAAGAAGTTATAAAATACCAAATTTTTTCGAAGTTAAAAAAAAAATTCACTTTTTTAAGAAAAAAATTGACTTTAAGTTGCAAAACAAGTAGTTTAAATAATACTTTTGTCCAACTTTTTTAGTTCAAATAGAAGATAATTTAATACTGAAGCTAGATCACTTTGGTTTTTTTCGATCGGACATATATTCTTTTTGCTATCGCCGGCACCGTTTTCTAACTTGTGAAAATGAAAACTCGAGAAAACGCGCTTTAAAGTTTTCGGTCGGGTCTGCCTGAGCATTCCCACCTGCTCGACCACTAAAACTGCTCTAGCTTCAAAAATATGTCGAATTGGCCTCTGGAATTTTAAAGACATATTATTGGATAGTTTTGGAAGAGATTTAAAACAAAGCAAAAAAATCCATTTTTTGAAGCCTGTAAAGCAGACTACTGCCTTAATTTTTCCACTTTTTACTCAACTTTTTATACATACTAACTAAGCTCCAAATTTATATTTATTTGCTGCAGCTGTGCGCATATATTCTCCTCTAAAATTAGTTAACTTGTTAGCTAAGATTAGAAATCTCCCTACAAACTTTCTTTTCTCTATTAAATTCTACTAACAACGCCAGCGAGTTTACAAATAATGACCAAAAGCTGATTTATGGTGGTCATCAAGGCATAAATATGCAAATGAGGGGAGTTAGTATGCTGAGGTGCCCTAAAACTGACTACACATTTATTAAATTGTAAACACTGGGTGATAAGTGAACTAAATAGAGAAATGAAAATGCGTTTAAGTTGCCAGCAGCAGTTAGTTTTCGAACAACAATATATTAAAGAAAAAGATATTGTGAAACTACAAATGAACTCGCACTAAGGTAAATGCACATTTGATGTGTAGAAAACGTAAAGTCACTGAATTACGAAGGCAAATGTGGCATTAATTGTTTCGAAAATGCAGCCAACATGATTTGACAATTCCAGAAAATTACAATAACAATGAGCTGTCAAAAGCGCTGGGAAGAAGCAGCGCGACCCGGACAATATGCTTTCATTGTCCAACACAATGCAACAACATGAATGCAACAACTCAACGAAAAGCTTGTGTAATAGCATAGCGCGGCGCTTTGTTTGACTGCGTTACTATTTTCCATTATTTTGTATTTTTATTATTCGAATTTTTTGCTTGGCAATCGCTGTTAAGTGTTAATATTTGAATGCTTTTCGTATTAATTAAATTGTGTTGTAGCATGCAAAAGTGAAAGTCCCAGCTGCGATCGGTGTATGTGTGTGCTGTGGTACTTAAGCGGCAACGCACTGATTACCAGCAGCGGAATAGCGTTGCGCTGGGAGACGCCTTTGAGCATCGGGCGGCATAACAAGATTAGATGGTTTGTTATACTTTCAATGGGCATGTAATAAATCATTTACTTAAGAGCTTATGAATGTTTTTTTTTTGCCGAAAAGCTTCGCTTTGATGGATTTTAAACGGTTGCAGCATGTGGCTGAAAGTGAAAATCGGACACAAATCGAACAAAACACGAACAGAAACGGTATTGAATGCGCCACAGCCTCAAGAAGTGCAAAACAATAGACTTACCGCTCGCCGCTTAAGTCTTTCGTGCGCTGGGCAGTGGCATGATGGCGGCGGCGGCGGCGGTGCGTTGTGCATTGGTCACAGTTAAGAATGAAAGTCTATAAAATTTAATGAAGCGCTGCCAGATGAGTGCGGTGAAGTGATTGGCTGTCTTTGTTTGTGCACTTGCGGTTGAAGAACAACAACGAAAGTGCCGCAATTGAATTCGTGCGAACGGAGCGAGTAAATTTTGCGAGTTTATTTTGCGTTGAAAGTGCAAATATTTATTTTGCACTAAAATTCTCAAATGAACTGCAAACATTTGCCACTGTGTGCGTGTGTCATGCGCGTCAGCTTTCGCCTCACTTACGCCACCAGCTAAGCTACGCCTATAATGAGACACTACCAGAACGCAACTTGTTCTGGCGCGGTAGCGCGCATTCTAGTCACGTTTCTTCAAAGCGGCGGTGCGGCACTGACTTTCTTTGCACTCGCTTTATTTGGTTGCTTTTCATTTTTCTGTTTTCCTTTTTTTTTTTTGTTTTTTTCTTCTTAAAACGCGTTACACCTCCAAAGTCAGTGGTGCCACCGGCTACACCAACAACTAAAACATATTTCACCACACACTGTCGGCGCGTTGAACAAATGACGCTTGCCACATAAATTGTCAACTTAACTGTTTACGGTTGAACGGCTGATTTCTTACTCGTCTGACTCGAATGATGCAGAAACGCAACAAGAAAAAAGAACCAAAAAAAAAATCAAAAACCAAAGCCGTCTTATTTGCGAGGCAGACAACCGTTCATAGCGTTTCACAACGTGTACACACACACACAGCCATAGATTCTAGTCTGCAGAAACCACACACACAAACACAAAAGTAAACGTGCCGCGAACAGTCATTGACCGTCCATCGTGTCCACCTCATGTTCTCAGTGTCAAGCATTTAGTGTATTTGTTGTTGTTGTTGTTGTTGTGTTGGGCATTTATTGACATTTTATGTCCCTATTTAGCGCTAAATGCGCACATAAATAATACAACAAAAACGCAAACGAAACGACCTTTTCGAGCGGCCGCCACAAGCGCCTGACTTTACAGCGCGCTCCATCGGCGCTTACCGTTAAACCTCGTTTGCATGGTGAGAAACTTTACGACACCACTTTTGAGCACTCCAGCCGTTGCGAATGGGTTGACACTCGCTGTGCGCACATAAAAATACAACTAAAATGGAAAGAGTATGGCTTTCAATTAAATCATACTCGTATAACCAAATAGAACATTTCGACTTTGGCCATAAATACACACCAAAATCATCGGAATTATATCTGCATGTGAGTCGTAAATATCTGGAATAAATAAATTGGTTATTAGTACGGTTTCGTTCAGTTACAGATAACTGATTGTGATGTGAGGTCATGAAGGAATGAGCTTAACTTGATGTCAAATACTATGCAAGTTTGACAGTTCATCCATGCTAACTCCATGGAATCTGTATATATTGTGATTCATTGTGACTCATATAATAATAATACTAGAGACAATGCGAATTTGATTGAAGATTAGATATAGACATCAAAATTACAAAGAATTTTATCATCAAATACTCTACCGTTATATAGTATTATGGTAATAAATAAACAAATAATCCTATAAGATTCCTCTTAACCCTCTCATGCCCGAATTAAAATGGGCGGAGCTAACAGCTTTTTTAGGACAGATATATATTAGTCTTAACTCAAATATGAAGTGATAAAAATTTCAAAGTCCTATGTTACCTGGTTCATTAGCTATGTGATGTTGCTTATAGGCACAAATTAAATTATTATAAATAAACTAAACACTTTTCTTATGAAATTTTTTTAGTAAATAACTCTCTTATCCTTACTTATTTATATAGTTCACTTTGTTTTAAAATAAAACAATTATTTTTATGTTTTTGAACCATTTTTGTATAACAACTTTTGTATAACTTTTTTCGCGAAACGATTTTTGCCAGTTTCTCTCTGCTAAGAACTCTTACTGAGTGTACACGTGCACAGCTCAAATCAGAAAAAGTAACTGTAAGCTTGCATAACACATAAGTCTACATAATTGAAAAAACCGCTGGTTAAAAAAATTTAAATAACGAGAATTAGGAGCCGATAAGTACAATGTTGCATATACGCAACATTGGGCATGAAAGGGTTAATCTATAGGTCTGCAACTATAAACAGGTCATTCCGCAAATGCGCTTTTCAAAGCGGTTGAGAGGGCGTAGCATTGCACTTCATCTAATTTAGAATCAACTATCTATACATAGCAGAAGTACGTTCATCGATCTATGTTCGAGATCCATAGGTATTCTGATGAGATCAAGCTATTTCAACTTTGATCAAAATAATAAGATAATTAACGAATAAATAATTGCTCAGACTATTACGAACTCATTTACAAAATGGTTCCATTCCAATATAATTTAGTTTTAACAGTGATTATTTATTGAACCTCGTCTAATTTCCTCATGTCAAATTTCTATATTTTTGCTTCTAAAAGTAATGATTTCGTAATCCATATTGATACTCTAAGCCCGGGTCTTGCGAGTTCTTATTTTTAGAAATGTAATTTTAAGTTAGTACTCCACAGCAGCTTAATCGTTTTCGTTCTTGAAAGAATTCGTTAATATGTCTCCAATTTAATCACGAACTTCCTGCACTTCGTCTCAAAAATCCATCTCAAAATCAAACACTTCATTCGAAGACAACACTTTTTTCTCTCAGTGTATTCTACCGCTCAAGCCGCGTACAATTTGTGGGCACTTTTTGTCAGTGGTCTCGGGGATTTTAGCGAAAATTTTGTAATTTGTTTACATTTAATTTAGTTGTTTGCCGTTTTTGTTGCTCGTCATTTGCCGCATTTGTTGTACATGCAACATGGACACATGTGTATATGTCGGCATGTATGTATATCTGTAAATATGCATGGATGGGTTGGTGTGTAATGTGGCTGTTTTCGCTATTTTCGCCGAACCTCACTTGACCCATTAACCGCCTGACATTATTGCAAGCTTCCGAAGCTTACTTAGCAGCGTGTTTGACAGCGCCTCAGCACTCAGTGTTTTGTTGTTTTTGCTTAATTAAAAAATCTTTAATGCGAGTAATTTGACGCTGACGCTGCTGCCATTGGCATTTTTCGTTTTGATGGAAACTTTTCCAAACTTGTCGAATGTGCGTGCCAATGAAATGGCAAGAACGTTGATGAACGTCGCTTGTTCGCTAGCCGCTAGCGATGATAGTGGACTTTTTTTTTTGCTTGTTCTCTCCTACTTTTTGGGTACATTTGGTATTTCGCGACGATTTTTTTTTTACTTTTCTTCAGCAGAAAGTTTCGCTTACGAGTTTTATTAAACCGGAAGCTAAGGCGGAGGTGACTGGTAGCACGTGAAAAATAAAATACAAATTTTACATTCTTATGGTTTTTAGCTTGCATTAATAAATAAAAAATTAAAAATATATATATTTAACAAAAACCGTAAATAGCAACTCTTGTACCAATATTCTTGGGGTAAAAGTTGAAAATATTGAAATTTTAGATCAATGAATTGTTATGGAATTAGACACGATCGTAAGATTAAGAATTCATATTCTCTTTAAACGAATATCGCTTACTTAAACCATGGATAGCAACAACACTTGAGTTCTTAAGAAACTTAAAAGTTATGCAACAAATGCAGCGACATAAAATTCCATTCATAAACTTTAATTACCTTACATTTATAGTTGGTTATTTATTTTAATATTTTTTTGTACGGTCATAAGCAATTTTATTACTCATAGTTAGCACTGTGGAAACGTAAAACACTTTTAGTCTCAACAAAGGAGTTGGCCGCTCAACACCTCAATAATTATAATTGCATGTGATAAAAATTTCTTAAAGAGCTCACACGTTTAGCTGGATATTTAAGAATAAGCCAGAGGGATATATACTATTACATATGCATATACCACACTTATGATGGCTCATAAATAAGTGGTTTGGTAACGCCATTTATAGCTGTAAACGTGTAGTTATGTATATTCATATAGTACCGTAACTCTTCCGCTAGACTACATGAAATACCGCTAGTGGCAGTTGCATGGTCCCTACGCTGGCCGATCCAGGGATCATTTGAATTACGAATGCAACATTTCTCTGAACCCGAAAGTGATTTGATGCCGCACTTTCAAATGATGATGGATTGAAAACCGCAATGTTGCATAGACCACAATGCAATTACCGAAATGCTATACTTTCCACACAAACGAGCTAAAGACGAAATAACAACAAGAAAGGGGTCGATTATAATGGAAAGGTGGCATCATAGCATTTCTTGCGTAATCAGAAAAGCATTCGATTCTCCACAAACGCCAATCGTATTTCTAACGAAAGTGAGTGCAAAAAAGTCCGTTGCCACTTACCACTTACGCCAGCAATTGGCTCATCCTTGGCGTAATATTACCAGCAATTTGCATTAAATTGCACTTTGCATGCAACAAACAGACGCAAATTGCATTTAATTAAATTCACATTTGCCTGCCAACTTGCCAGCTGTGAGTGTTTGTGTTTGGCAAGGCATTTGGCAGGCGCATTTCTATACGGTACATATGCATATGAATATACGGTGTATGTATGTATGTATGTAGGTGAGCCATTTGTTGATGGCTACTGTTAGTCAACAACAAATGGCCGCTTGTTGCATTAAAAGGGTTATATATTGTTCTTTCTTTCTGCTGTCAGCACCGGTAATTGCTGACCATTTCCTGCCACAGTCGAGCGAGCGATAAGTTAATGCAGCACTTTTTAAAAGGCAGGAGTCTTGGCAGCTGTTGCTGCAACGGTTAAACGATGAATGTGTAGCGATGCCTTGCAAAGTGCCTTAATATATGTGTCAGTTTGTGTGTACAAATATGCATTTCAACATATTAAAATACATACATACATACATACATACATACATAGTTACAAGTACCAATTCATAGTAAGTCCATTTAGTAAATATGCGCCGGTTTGCGGTTATTAGCTGCGGATATTAGCATAATTGCAAATACTATGTCTATCGTTTTCTCTCGATGATTTCCCTCACATCTCTCATTGTCATTAGTGACAATCTGCTCCTTCTCGTTTACCACATGTAATTACACAAGTGGATTGGCCGGCGCAAGTAAGAGTGAAAATGTGCGTTTAGCTGGAAATCGCCGCTTATTTGCTGCAGGAAATGCACAAAGAATGGCGGATCGCAGTTCGCAGCAAAAGTCTTTTGTTTAACATATTTACATATGTACATATTTCTTGCTTGCTCTCATATGCAAATTCATGCATTCAACCGGATTTCTACAGCTGGGAAGCAAGCAACAAACAAGCATGTAATTCTTGAGAAACTTCTGAAAGAGGAAATCAAAAGGTATGTGAAAATAAATACTTTTCAATTATACATTGCGAATAATTAAGCAAAATAACACTTATAATGCAAATGCAGTCTTCATTGACGGATGTATTGTCATTGCGCTTAATGGGAAGTCAATGTCTCAGAACTGAACATACAGTAGCATAGCCAAGAACTGAAAAACTAAACACCTACTAAATGATGCTAACAAAACAGAGAAAGAAACTGTAAACAGAAGCTAAGAAACTTGAAATTTTAAAAATAAAATAAAAAAACAAAAAAAAATCTTCCTATTTTCGATAACTTGTTTTCCAGCCATATGCTGCAGCCTTTAAAAGCACTGAGGCATTAATTAATGATTCTAACCTAAATCTAAAATGAGCACAACAACACAGTTCACTTACAAAAAAAATTGCATTTCCTCACAGCTGCTTGACTGGCTCTGCATTCTGGGCAGGCGTAGATCTTCAGAGCTCTCAATTAGGCTGTCAGTTCCGCCGAATAATGAAAATTAAAATTGTACAATGAAGCGAAACGAACAACGAAGAACGTAACAGATGGGTCAGTTTACGCTTAAAACAAAAAAAAAACGGTAAATTCTTGTATTTTCTTATTGTTGTTGTAATTTCGTGTAAATTTGCGCCTCAAAGCGCACACTCGTGTAGACATACATCGATTGCGAGTGTGTGATATGCCAAACCGGGGATCGGAGTAGGCGATGGGAAGATCCCCAAAGCATTAAGTTATCCTAAACGCTGTTACTATCGCGCATTTGATCATTTATTGCACGAAAATATTTGTGCAACATAACACCTATTGCCTCACATCTACCCACATATGTACATATATATATATTTATTCGCATGTATACATACGGTATATCACACTTCCGTTGCCACTTCAATGCTTAAATGTATACGTTTGATTCCACATAATATTGAATGTTGCAAAACGAAATTGCTGTTGCAAGAAAACGTGCTGAATCTATGAGCGGCAGTAGCAACAACTGTGTAAAATTGCAACAAAAACCTTTGATTGTAGATAAAGTAGGAAAACGGTAGTGATGACACGCGAGAACGTGAGGGTCTTGACAGAATTCTGCAATTCTCACTATTAACACTCATACCCAGCAGGAAAGGACTACTATCAAAATTATTCTAAGACATTTATTTAAGTAGTTTTATTGCAAAAATATTAATTTGTTAATCAATTTTATGAAGGAAATCCCCTAAAAAGCTTCGTGGTGCTCCAAAACAGTACCTACAATGCTTCAACAGCCGCGATTATCATAGCGATAACAGAGGTGGTGTGGCACAAAATGTTAATTGATTGCTGTAGATTCTAAATATCTCGAAATCATACAATTTACAATCATAACAATAATAAAAACCACAAGCAGCAACTGTGTGGCAGTTTGTTTACTTTCTTTATTGGCAATTCGGCTGCACTTTTAAGCCATTCGCTTTTTTCTAATTGGGAAATTGTGCTCTAAAGAAAGTAAAATGATTTTATAGAGCACACAAATGGCGCCAGCATACCGCTACTTGGCACAGCTGACCTTCAGCAAACATATTAAAATTAATGCACTCAAAGACAACAGCGGCGAGCTCCACTAACCCCTTCTTAAACAACTGCAGCAATGGCAGAAAGTAGTGCAATCAACCATAAACTCTCCAATGGCCAACTGACCAAAATCATGGCGGGTTCAACTCGAAATGAACTCAGCTGCAGCGATTCTGAGCAAAATTTGCGTTTGAGTTTTGTGGAATAATTTGGCGTTAGCATGGCAAAGGTCAAGCGCCAGTCGCAAAGGGGTCAAGTGTCAAAAGCGTGCGTCACAAATTTTGCTGCTTATGCTTCGGCTTCTGCTTCTGCTTGCTTAGAAGACATGTGGCAATGCAATTTCGTATTTTTGTTTTTGTTTTTGTGACTCACAAGCTGCTGCTGCTTCTGTCGCACAGCTGCTATTCCAACAATAAATCGCTATTTTCATTCATAGCATTGTACGCGGCGACAGCGATGCCATCACTTACTCGTACATATTTGTTGTCCATTATGCCGAGCGACGGCAGCGAATTGGGTTAATACACTCGCCTTTAGTCGCAACGAGTGTCGGTTGCTGAGTGTCAAGAACGAGTTCGTGCCGAGCGCGCTTAGAATGACTGGCGTGATTGAGTTTACGTTCGAGGGAAGAACAGCTGCTGCTGCAACAACAACTCCAATAGCAGTGGTATTGGCAACGATTGTAGGAGCGACCGACCGACCAGCAAAAGCTTTGCCGTTTTCACTTTTCGCATTTGATTCGCTTGGTTCGTGTTTGGGGAGTTCGAGGGGGTTTCACTGGTCTATCAGCAGTCCACTGTACTGTGGCATGTACGTGTGGCACGAACGCTGGCTCAATGGTCCGCTTGTTGTGAAGCTCAAGTTGCAAGTATTTGACGTTTATTTGATTTGTTGTCAATGCGTTTACTGGCCGGTGGTTATGGCTGATGCTTGATGGTCTTCGCACCACAGTGGCCGCAACTCAAAAACATCTGCCACCGAGAGTGCGCTGGCTTGGCTTTCGTAGACGGTGCGCTTGTGAGCATTTACTACTGTGCCTGCTTCGTTTCGGAGGCCATAAGCAATTTGTCAATTCGTTACACTTCGATTGAGCTTCTGTGTCTTGCCGCCAACAGTCATAGGCCACTAGAATATATTTATTACATATTTGTATGAGTTCTAGAGATTATTCTGAGTTGGATTTTTTGAATTTGAATTCTATTCAAAGAACTATTTTTAGACCCTGACCACTTTATTTGAATAAATTTATTACAATTTATTACATAGCGGCATTATTCCATGTATTAGTGGACGCCAAGAGTCACCTCGATGATAGCCAAAGAAACAGCAACAAAGTCGGTGGCTTAAAATTTAACAAGCTGCATAGCACTGGCCATACTCCTGAGGGAGTAATTAAAATGTTTGGATTACTAAGCAGCCAAAGCATTGAAGTAACCGCACTCGTACATATAAAGCCACACAACTACGAAAGCCGAAAGCTCACCAACGCAAAAGCCCAGTGCCCCACAGCCCATGGCAAATAACAGCACTCGACTCGAAGTGAAGCAGTGATGCGACTTTGTTCTTGTGCGCATGCGTTGCAGCACCGTTGGGAATAGTTATTCATGTGGCAGAAGCACACTCATATGTGTGTGTGTGTGTATATATGTGTGTTTATAGAATAACAAATAAGAACAACGGCAACAGCTGCAACCAAACAGATAACGAAGTAGCAGAATGCAAAGAAGAAGAAGCAGAAGCATAGCAGTCAGCATCCGTTTACGAGTGTACGAGATGTTCAAGCTGCCAGAACATGCGCTTGGATCTGTGTGTGGTGTGGCATCTTTCCGCCATAGTCAAGTTGGTTGTGTGTGGCGGAGAGGCGCTTGTGGGTAGAGGCAAGTTTACCATAACTGGCACACCTACATACGAGCACCGAGCATCAGTTGCGACGAAGTGAGGGGCATTATGCGGACCCAGTTGTGGCAGTTTTCCGTTGCTCGGGAATGATTCTCGACTGCAGTTACTTTCGCATGCAACAAATAACAACAAGAGTGACAACTTGTTGTAGCAAACAGAGTAAATCTTCTGCACTGAGTTATGTATATGTGCGTGTGTATGAAATGTGGCAAATATTTAATACGGCTTGAAATATTTGGTTATAATTTTAGACTCAGAAGCCTAAATATGCTAATACCTTTTTATTCTTTTTGTTTTTTGTTATTTTCTATACTTCAATAATTCTCAAGCACCTAATGCGCTCCAAACGTCAACAAGCCGAGATTTTAATAACCATAATTATCTTGTTCTCTCTTCGCATAATTACAGAGATACGAAGTGTTTCGGGTGAGCCCAATTACAAATCCGTTAATCTAACTTGGGAGGTTGAATTCGTGCCCTCCGCCGATTCGACGTCGCCGACGACGACCGATATTGATGCTATCACCAACAGCAGCGCCGAAGTGGAACCGCCGAAAGCGTTTCAGATTTTCTTTTGTGAATTACAGTCATTTGGACCGCATCGTTGTCGCTCCAAATTAGTGAACGAAACGCAACAGCTGGAACCAAGCGGTAACGATGACAGCAACTACAACGACAATAACAACAACAAACTCCGCAATAAGAATAACAGCAACAAGAACAATAACGTAGAAGAGGTAGAAGTGGCGAAAAGCAGGTGAGTGTTAACTAACTATTCTAATAACACATCAACTGGGTCACTGATAAAATCAGCACACAAAGTAGAATAGAACATGCGCACCGCACACTCTAGACTTAGATGGCGCAAAATTATCATTATCATAATGCATTTATCAATATTTCTATAATCAGCCAACGGCAGATACGCCATTACGCGGTGCAAGTGGACAACCTCCGCATGGCCACCAAATACAGCTTCCACATCCGACCGCAGGCGAAGCGCAGAAATATGAAAATCACTGGACGCTCCGAGCTTTTCGGCAACGAAATCGACGACGAAGCGAAGGGCTGGCCACTCAACGGCGGCCAAACTATCATTATACCAACGAAAGGATGTAAGCATAGATTAGCTAATTTGTAGCGCAGTTGAGGCGGAAAATTATAGAGATTTGATGATACAAAGTAAAATGCTTTCCTTTCTTTGTCGTTGTTGTTCCTACTTTACAGTTGCTGCACAAGCTACACGGTGCTTGCCACAAGCCTCAGAGATCGAAGTGGAAACCGGTCCATACTTTGGTGGGAAGATTGTTGTGGACGGCGGCAATTGTGGCATAAAGGGGGACCAGAATGATCCCACCGACCGTTATACGATGCGAATTGACCACAAAATGTGCGGCAGTTTGGTGAAGCCGGAAACGAATACGGTTGAAACGTTTATAACGGTACAGGAGAAGTTGGGCATCTACACACACAGCACCAGAAGGTAAATAGAAGATGATGAGACTCTTTTGAATATCCTGAGAGAATGAATTATTAAGACACTTTATGACCTTAAATACTTTAAAATTTGAAATTTCGACTAAAACTCCAAATATAGTCGGTGATGGAGGTGAGGTCAAAGAGAATAAGCTCGTAGAACTAAAAAAAATCATTATACTTCTTAATAAATCTTCCCGCCGTTCCCTTAATTTTGTTTCTCAGATTCGTCGTGGTTTGCAGTTTCCAATCGGGAATGCAGACGGTGCGCGCCAGTTTTACAGTGCCCGGCAGTGATGGCGTAGCCGCGCCCGTCGAAAATGATCCTTTCGAACCAGATGACCGTCTGGGCCGAGAACAACGCCACATGCGTTTTGTGGACAAGAGCGCATTGGTTTTAAAGGAGCATACACCGCTGGAACCTGCAGCGCCGGCAGCACACACGCAAGCTTTGGAATCGGACGAAAGCATTGCGCTGGTCCAAGAGGTAACCGATTCTGCCAACATCAGCGCCGAGGGTAGAAGCAATGAAAGCAGTAATAGCGCTGCTAACGAGCTGCTAGCCGTCGACGGCAGTGACGCGCCGAACAGCGTGGCCATGTTGGAGGACATTGTGCCCGGTGTCAATGAGCAGCACATAAAGCACGCAGATGAAGAGCTGAAGCTGCAGGAGATTGACGAGCACCATGAACATGCTGCTGTGCCGACAGTGCCGGTGATGACGGCACGTGCGGCCAAATACGCGAAATTGGTGCGCGAGCAGGCAGCCGCTAATTTACTGGCAGATGAGGCGAACACCAGCGGAACAATGAGTGTGGAGCAGTGGTATCACTTACACAACACAGCTGAGGGAAGAGGTGAGTGCATGTCAAGCTGTTGCTATTACCTTGTACTTATATATTAACTATAGGGATTCTTAATCAAACAACAACACTTTGACCTAACATTTTTTGTTGTTTTTTGCTACCTTTTCTACGTCTCAGGTTTCGCCTCCACATTGGAGCGCATTTCGTCGAACTCCGGCAGCATTATCATCACCGCTTCGCTGTGTGTGATAGTTTTGGGCATCTTCGTGTTTGTCGTGTTTCGTGAGGCACGTCGTCAGCGCTACATTCGCAGCAACATTAAAATGCAGCAGTTGCACTCGTCACGCGCTTCATCGTCCACATCGCTGTCAGCCAATAAGCCTCAACCAGGGAAGCGGACAATGCCACGTGCGCTGCAAGCTCAGCTGCCGCAGGGTTCCATGTAGAAATACTAGGGGGTCTTGCCGTTAACTTATTACCAAGTAAATTAGTAGGAAACCAGAGAGTAAAGTAATAGTTTTAAATGAGATTAGATTAGTTGAATAGCGTATAAATTAAGAGAGAAATATTATATTCAATATAGTAATGAGTAAACCGTAGCACACGCACCCGCAAAATCTTTGACCAAACTCCAGCTATGCTCATTCGTCTTGTTGAATGACAACGGAGCTTCGGCATAAAGCGCTTTCGTTGGACTGCTAATACCGTTGCGCCATTTAACTCAAGGTGACTGAGCATAGATATGCAAATCGCAATTAAATGCATGTTTAGCTTCTGACTACTTTTTCAAATAGCCAAAAATTAAAAAAAAAAACTATTTAAGCACTCAACTTGGAACTACTTTTATAAACTGAAATTTTGAACTCTTCTTCTTAGCACTATATAGAATCTTACATATAAATTATTTTCAGACTATTAGGAGTATTATAAGCGTTGATAAAATCAAAACAGAAGCGCTTGGTATTTTACAGTTATTTTAGTTATTTCTAGACTCTTCGCTATTTTATTGTGAATGACTAAATAGCACCAACTACACTTTACTATTTCACTTCGACTTTAAATGTTAGCAATTAAGTTAAATATTATAATATCATAAGATAAGCTTAGCACCCTCTTTAAATACTCGTATATAAGTGAGAAATGTATAAATTATCAAATAAATAAATAAATCACCACAACAAATACAACAACTCACATTCGTTCTTATTTATATTTTCTACACGCCACATATTCTTCATTACATCCACACTCATTTGGTATTTATTCCACTCGCATAGACGAAATGAGTGGTAAATTGTGTCACCGTTAAGGCGGCGTATTTGAGTGAGAAAGTTCATTTTCTAGGCCAGTTGCGCTTCTTGACCCTTAAAATGCGCGCTGCAATCGAGCGCACTTCGTTGCTCTTGAATTGGACGTGCGCATGCGCAGCATCCCGCCAACGTGGCCTAGCCGACTCGCCGCCTAACTCACTCAAGCCTATGCTCGTTAGCTTCATTGCTGTTGTGACGTCAAAGGCCACGCAGCTGTGCATACGTAAGTAGGTGAGTCGGCCGCTGCCACTCATCTCGGCTTCATCAGCAGCCGATTCAGTGGTGGCCGACCGACGCGACCCACCGACCGACAATCGCAACGAGAATCGAGGGCGAGCCAGAATCGTGACTCGAACGACTGCGCGTCCAACGCCAGCTGATTGTGCTTGAAGCCCACAAATATTCTACTTGTTCACTCGCTTGCTTGTCATTATCATTCTCGGGGCGTTGGCCCCCACCATTTGAATTTAGACTAAGATCAGCACGTTTCGGCATTAATTCGAGTACGAGTACTTAACCGCCAGCGAAAGCTATTTAAATGCGGCAAAGCAAAAGTGGAGTTCATAAATATGTCCAAGTGTCGACGCCGATCGAAGACAAGAGAATTTATGCTGCATTCTGGCTGAAAAGAAAAATATTTCGTTGACAGTTATTCTTTGTGGTCAATTTGGGCAGGTATGCAGCCATGGATTTATGACAATCTTAGAGAAATGCATAAATATTGCATTATTCACCGCCTTCACCTTCTGCACCTCCAGCGCCGCTCCACTTGCCGTCGCCGCATTGTCCGCAGTCCAAACAATTGCTGCCTAATTAACGTAGCGTTCATAATTTATTGCAAACAGCGCCACAACTTTGCCAACAACAACACTTTATCAACCGTCGTAAATCAGCAAATATTCACAAGAAACAACAAAAATAACAACAGCAACAACATTATTTTTGGTATTTTTATGAAATTGCCGCGCGAATGCGAATGTACTCGTATTGAGGAAAAATAGAAAATTCTATGGCCGCACAGCGACAGAAAACTAACAACAACAACAATAGCTACAGCAACAATAGAATCAGTATAATAAAAGCGGAAAGGAACGCGCCTATCTGATGGCAACAAATGGCTAAAGAAAGCTTCAAATGGCCTGCCTTGACTTCGTCTACGGCGTTTTCGGTGTGCTTTGACGTTGTGCCGCCGCCGCACTGCCAGAGTTGCCAGTTGAGCTTTTTCTAATAACAGACATTGAATAAACAGCGGCTAAATGCTAATTGAAAGGAAATCGTTGAGAAACTAAGAGACTAAGTAATTATAGAAAATTATAGGTGGACTAAGAGACTAGAATTATTTGTAGGATAGTAAAAAAGATGGGAAGTCAACTTTTTGAAGACTAAAAAGTCATCGAGAACTAATTGAGTACCTAATAGCAGCTAATGTATCTAGAAGGAAAGTCTCTGACGGTTATTCCATCAATGGATTATTGATTGGTGATCGATCTCAGGCCAACATGTACCATATTTCTCCAAAACTTTTATGTTCTCAATCCCCACCATTTAAAGCTTATACACACGTATGTACATTTATACTTTTGAACAAATAATTCGAATTTTGCATAAATGCTACGTTTGCCAGTGCATTTCCTGGAACACCTTGGCACCTCCGCTTGGAGAATGTTGAAGGTTAGGCAGATATTAGACAACCTCCACCGGCACATCCACACAATTGTAGGTTTGTGTGTGCGAATCCAAAAGAAAAGAATGCTGTAGACAGACAACCGAGGCGCTGATGCTGCTTGGCAAACCAGAAAATGGGGAATAGGTATGTATGAGTACGTAAGCGCCAATGGAAATTGCCAAACTTGCAGAGGTCAACCGCAAGTGGCATTTATACAAAGCGAGCAACAACAACAGCTGGTACAACGACAACTGCAACAATTTGGCAAAACGACGCCGAGTGATGGCACGTACTTTGGCGGGAGGAAAACATATGTAATCGCGTGTTTTCGCATGTTGTGGCAAGTACAGCGTGCAGCTTGGCTGCCAGGCAAGGCAGCGCGGACAGAAGTTAAATGAAAGATGTTAAAGGAAAATTAACGTGAAACATGGCGAAAATTTTATGGCAGCTTGAAAGGCTTGTGCTACACAGTGGCAGTGCAAATAAATTATGACAAGATAACCAAAGGGAAGGAAGAATGTCGAACGCAGTTACTTACAGTCTTCAACTGCATGCTAATGTCCATTGTGGCAGCATTAGACGCGTCAGTTGTCGGGAGTATGTGAATTATGCAATGCCACAAGGAGTTGCTGCCTGCTTATATGGTGGCTGGGAAACGTAAGTATACTTCTCAAGGAATTTGACGACCTTTGTGTGTTTGGAAATTACTTGAACCATTGACACTTTGCAACGCTTCGACCATAAGTGAGGGAATTATTTTCATAAAAATGCTTATGCAAAACATCCAATATTACATAAACAACCCGCGTAATTACCGCAAAGTAAATAACAAATGAACAAAAAAAAAAACAAAACCGATCCAAAGTACCAAGTTCTTCTATACCTTCTGACACTGAATGATGATCTCAAGCTTGGTATTTTGCTGTCAGCAATGCAACTGTTGCTGATACACAAATTACTATGCACGCGGCCATCACTTCACATTACCACATCAAGCCTTGAGTGGTGGTGAGCTCTTAGCCTCACATCAACCGTTGCTGGAGTGACTGCAGCGTGTTTTATAAGCGTATGCAAGTTTCTGCGCATATTTCTAAGCACTTTACCTCCCATTTTAGGTTGTGGCAAAAATGTTGCAAATTCTGCCTGCTGCCTGCCTAATAGCCGGTAGCAAATTAGACGATTTACTTTAATTTATTATTCACTCATTTTTGAAGGAAAGCTTTTCATTAACATAATTATACGGTAGTTGCCTTGGCATTCTTGCGCCTGCTTGCAGTTTATCCTAACATTCTGCTGAGTACTAGCCTCCTAAAATATATATGGTAGAAGCTTCCATAAATAGTGATGATCGCCTCAAAGTAAATAAGTGCATAATTAAATGCTGAGTCTTCAATGTTACTGGGTTTGCAGGCAGTGACAACGAAGAGTAGAGGTCGCAGTCAAAATCGATTAGAACAAATCTCAAGTATTCGGATTATTTTAAGAAGAAAAACAAGGACGCAAAGGGGCATATAGCTTCGAAGCTACTCTACATATTATGATGCAGCATGAATGAATACAAATGAACGAGCGCAACACAGTTAATATCGTAACAACCGTTAAAGATTCTATCTACGCAAAGAAGAGAGCCTACTTAAGCATCCAAGCCAACAGAGATTACATAAAAGCTTAATAGCAATTGAATGTGGAAATAACAGAAGAACAGTGATTTTAGGTCTCTCTGTTTTGATTCTTAAACGCGCTGTTATTGTTAAGAGATTTCGATTTTCAATAACAACATAATTTTCTAAAGCATTTCTTCTTCCACAAGAGCGCTTTGTTAGTGTACTAAGTTGGCGAGATTATTTGTTTACCTTTCTGCCACAAATTGACGTTTCTATTAATTGGACGCGACGAATGAGCCAATTTCTATTTTATGACGCTCTCGCCATACATATTATTAAGACATCAGAGACAACAACGCCATTGGCATGCGGACGACTAACCAGGCCAAACGCCAACCGACTACTTAGTGCCTACTAAGAAGCAGCCAAGCTTAGCCAAGTAAAGTGCTCTTTGTTTGAGGGGACAGACACGAAAATAGATTCTGAATTCTGAATTCTGTGCCTTTCGCCAATTTCCCAAGCCCAATAAAAGCGCCATCAGCACGGAATTGGGTCGAACCGTGCCATTAAAGCTGTGAATATAGCGGCTGTTTGGGCTTAAGCCATAGCAATGACACACACACATGCGCACATCACACAAGCAGACAACTGCTTTACAATAAAGAAGAGTTAAGTTTTATGGTCTTCATTTGCCAGACGTCAAATTTGTTGTATTTTATGACTCAAGCACCCATTGTCTTAGCGCGCCCCAGTGTGCGCCAGTGTGGGGCGCATGCGCCACCAACGATTTGCTACGTTTTTGTTCTGCAGCACTTTTTGCAAGAAACAAAAGCCATGCTGCTGCATTGCTAATTTGTTGTTTTAATGTTTTGCTAATGCCTGCGCTTGTGGGAACTCCCACATTTCTCATTCTTACGGGCATTATTTCCACCAGTCAGCGCGTAATTATGAAGCGTCGCGCAATAAATATGAAGTTATAATGACAAATTTCCAGACAAGTTGCTTGGCACGATGAGAATGCCGCAGACGCGGTAAGTGGGCTGGCACACTGCTGCTTGTACATACTAACATGCTATAAATATATATAAATGTGTGTGTGTGTGCTTGTGTGCGGCGAGTGGAAATTGTGGCATGGCATTGTTGGTTGTTGTTGCTTTTGTGTCGTTTGCTTTTTGTACTTACGGCTTACTTCTTAATTTAATAATAACCGTTAAAGTTGACGACAAACCGGCAAACACATGTCGGCATTCCAGTAGCACGAGCGCATTTTGAGAGTCAAAGCAACACACACGAATACGAGCATATCAGCGAGCGTGTGAATTTCGGTTATTTTTTGTACTTCTGTGCTGACTGTGTGTAACGGTACGCGACTCATGAGCGCTTAGAAGTATGAAGTAGTGTTCCGTTTCGTTTCTTAATTAATTTTAATTTTTATACCCTACACAGGGTATATTAAGTTAGTCACGAAGTTTGTAACACACAGAAGGAAGCGTCGGAGGCCCTATAAAGTATATATGTATATAAATGATCAGTATGTTGAACTGAGTCGATTTAGCCATGTCCGTCTGTCTGGCTGTATATATACGAACTAGTCCTTCAGTTTTTAAGATATCTTTTTGAAATTTTGCAGATGTTATTTTCTCTTGAAGAAGCTCATTTGTCGGAACTGCCGATATCGGACCACTATATCATATAGCTGCCATACAAACTGAACGATTGGAATCAAGGGCTTGTATGGAAAACTTCCGCATTTTACTACATATCTTCACGAAATTTTGTGTGAGTTATTGATCATAGAAATAATTTAATCTCCGAAAAAATTGTTCAGATCGGTTCACTATAGCATATAGCTGCCATACAAACCGAACGATCGGAATCAATGGCTTGTATGGAAAATTTTAACATTTGACGTGGTATCTTCACGAAATTTGACATGAATTACTGCTTAGGGTAATAATATAATCTCCGAAGAAATTGTTCAGATCGGTTAACTATATAACCTTAATGTTTCTAGCAAACAACCCGGCTAAAAAGAATTAGTAAAAGGTTTTCTTTTTTTTTACTTACTTTTTCTTACGTCTTTAGATTTGCTTAAACACATAGTTACTAAAAGAAATGCACCTGTGAAGGGTATATTAGCTCCGGTACAGCCGAAGTTAACGTTTTTTCTTGTTTAATTTGCGTCCTTCTTCGCACCAAAATGAAGCTTTAGAGCTTATTCATAAATACTATTCGGTTTGTCAGCTCTGTATGTATCCGATACATAGTCTTGCCACATGGTGGGTGGCGATACAAATTGCAGTTTTCCATATATTATATCGCGTAGTGTTTACTTTAAATGTTTATGTGTGTAGGTGTACCATATTACTTAAACTTTTGCAGCGTAATGCTTGTTGTTCGTCAACGGTATTTTGTTTGTGAGCGTGTTGTTATTCCTCGCTGATTTGCTGAATATAAGGCAGCTTCGTCGCAGCTATGCTCTGCTCCAGTTGTGCAACTAATTTGCTTAGACACGGAGTGCCAAATTCACGCCGTGCAACGTTTGTTCACCAGAAACAGAAGTCGCTAAACTCTTCAGTGGGTTTCTGTGCCATTTAACGTAAGATTTAACTGTAGGTGACAAGAGGTTCGCATATTTTCTTATAGTATAAGCCATATTAATTAAATAAAACTTTAATTAGGAACTGAAATTAGTAAAAAAATTAAGTATTTTTAGTATATTGACTCACGCGTTAATCACTTATGTGATATAGCAATTCGAAACTCAAATGAGTTCAAGTTTCTTGCTTCAACTTTGCAACCGCTTCTTACTAAGAACTACTACCAACTTACAACGCATCGAGAATAATAAATTTTCTCGTTGAAAAATATGCAAATTGAGGTATACGAGATAAATGAAATGCAGTCATAGAAAAAACATACAAATGTGGTGTGTTCAAAAAATAACGGGAATTTTTTCAAATTCTATTTTTGGAATATGGAGTCATGTCTGAAGACGATTTGGACAATTGGAAAATTTAAAATTCCCGATATTTTTTGAACACATCTCGTTAATAAGTGAAATGCATACGTAAAGTTACCACAAAGAAACTAAAGATTTAAGGCACAAACCCACATTATTATCTTGCTCTTTACGATTGACTTAGAATATTGACAAATCAATCTGTTTGTAATTGCAATGATCCAAAAGAAAATTACAGGCAATAAAATTACAAGTAATCTACCCTAAATGCATCAACAATTTGTACGTGCAATTGAGTTTTCACTTTAAACTCATTTACAACTATATAAATATAGTATATGCATATGCATGGATGTGTGGGAAAGGAAATACTCATACACACACCAGTGCATGGCAGCCTGCGAAAGTGCCTGCGGTAATGAACTCAATCTTCGAACAGTCGTTGATTGACGGAAATCAATTCGTTTGCGCAACACGCCTTAATTACACACACAGCGCATAAAGTGCTTAAAACACCAACACCAACAAAAATAAAAATCAAGCTTGGCAAACATATCGAAGACTTGGCCGATTTTCTTGTGGCATGGCCATCTGGGACGCGCACTAAAGTCTAGAATGACATAAAAGTGAACTCGATTTGTATAAAAACCAATGCGCTTAGCTCCATGAACATAAACGGCACACATACGCGCTTACTCCGGCGCTCTTATGCGTGTGTGTGTGCGAGCTTTAAGTTGAGTTGGCAAGGCAAAAGCAGCATATCAGCATAGCAGCGAGTCAGCGCAACGACTTTGCATGTTAATCCAGAGGAATGCGTGGAATTAGTGCAGTGACAGCTGTAAACGCCAACTAGCGGACATCTCGTGGCAGTGGCGTTGCGCTGGAAAAGCTCTGCTCCCCTCCGCGCAACAACCAGTCGGTGTGAGATTAAAATAGCATCCGAAGCATTAGCGGACAGCCGTTGGCGCTGTCCAAAGAACATTTCAATATACTTTACAACAATAACAACAGCAATAAGCAACAACTTGCCACAACTCGAATTGACTCGTCAGCATTAATTTGCGATGGTGCGAAAAAACATGTGTTCAAGTGGGCATGTGTGTGTACATCATGTACATCGATAGTCATAAATCGAGACGAATACTCGATAAATTGGGATTCAGGTCACTATGCTGTGTGTGTGCCGTTCCAGATTCTAACGCCATGACCATAAGAATGTATGCAACGCATTGAGCTGTGTCTCACTTTGGCTTTGGTTCGATTATTTTTTGATTGCGAGCACATAAAATTCACTTTTAAACTTGATGGCAAGAAAAAACGCGTCCAACTATGTGTGTATATCAGAAAGAGTAATACGAGAGTTGAGAGAGATAAAATCTTATTGATTAGGAATGAGGTGAAGAGAGCGACTTTTGTTAGATACTTAGTCAAGCTTCTTCTCACATTCGAGAATTAGAAGGTCCTCTCACTTTTAGAACAACATTATTGGAATATATAATTATACAAGATGTGTTCAAAAAATAACGGGAATTTTTGAAAAAAAAAAAAAATCATTCGGCTACATTAAACTTGTCGCCTTCTAAATAGTCTCCATTCGATATTATGCACTTATGATGGCGCTTCTTCCAAGCGTCGAAATACAAGAGAGTGCATCTTTCTTTTGTTCGGTTTTCTCCATATATGCCCCCCTTTTACAAGTTCGTTTATTGCTTCCACTTTAGGTTTTTTCTTTGGACTCTCCATCTTCCTTCGCTGCTTGCCTACCCATACTGATTGCTGCTTATTGCGAACATGACAATAAATTTGCGCTTCGCTTGTCAGAAGCGGCGGCAAAAACATTCCAACAAAGTTGTTAACACATTCGTTAGCACATAGTAAGGCGAAGGAAGTTCGGAAAATGTGCGCCAAACGGAGTAAAAACGAAATGCATACATTCAGTTGCACGCACCCATGCACACACATGGACAAACGATTTCAATCGGTTTTGGCCATGAGCGGCAGCAGCGCCAACCCGCGCCATGGTTACAATGAAAGAAAATAAAAACAAAAAAAAAAATACAATAAAAACGAAGAAGCCTATAAGTAGAGGGTAACATAAATGTAAACTCTTTGTTGTTGTTGTTGTTGCTGTTGGTTTGTCTAGTTGCAACTTGACGTTGCTGTCAAAAGAACAAAATGCAGCGCGCAACAGCAAACGAACGCCAACAACAAAATAAGCACTGTATGCAACAAAGCATTGTTACTTGCAACTTCAGTTTGCACTGCCTTGCTGCCACATGGCCGCTCTGCAGTTCTGCAGTTCTGCAGCTCTGTCACACCGCCATTGCCTTGACACGTTGATTGATGTGCGAACATTTGTTTTATGCAATCGCGTAACTCAATCTGTTGCAGTCGTTGACTACCGCCTTGTCGACTCGTACGATTGTGTCGGACTAATACACATATATGTACATATGTGTGTATGTGTGTGTGCATCTAAACAGGTATACGGTGTGCCTAGGTCCAGTTGTTTGCCACAACTCAATGTTTTCCTTTTCACGTCAAACTTGCCACAAAAAGTGCGCTTACACACATACACACACCCATAATGCCAGCAGAGAATACCTCGAGAGGTCTTCAAGCGGTATATTCGACTTCAACAGCTTTTTTCCATTTCATATTTGACGCTGACGACATGACGCTTCGCTGCGCGCTGCCAAAGGGCTAAAATGTTGCCTATGTTGCACGCTAAGCTTTAGTGTTGCACTCCACATAAGACATTGCAGGAATTTGTTTGCATATTTGCCTATGATTTTTTCGCAAATTTCACAAACAATTTTCATATTTCCTGCTAAATAACAATCACAAAAGAGAAATTTGTATAGAAATGTTCACATTTAGTAATTAATCACTCTACACTATTTTGCAACACTTTCTTCACACTATGCGACGGCGGAGCCATTTACTGAAAGCATAAGTCTCGCTTCAAAATTTACTGCAGGTTTCTTTGGAACCCATTTCCTTTTTACTTTTCTCTGGACTACAGAAAGTTTCTTTTATGCTGTGCTTCCAATGGTTGGTAGCCTCTCTTGACCGCTCGAAAACTTTCCGACAGTTTGAAAATGGGACTATTTGCTTCAGCATTGGTCTCGATTATGATTATCTTCAATTACATTAATTTCAGAATGTTCTGTATGAGTTGAGAGCTTCAAGAAAGGCTAAAAGAAAACGGAATCAGAATGATTTGATACATGCAGGCAATTTATTACCAATAAAATGCGGTCGATTTTCTTTTAAACTGAACAATTATCGAATTCTGAGTTTTCCTCTAATTGATTAAATTAGCCAGAAGTGTCTTTAGCCTTGAGCTAGCTATTAATACCCTATATGGCTGTCTGCCCAAGAGAGATGTACCTAATTATATAATTATGCTTCTCAGCGTATCTTTTGTACTTTGAATGCCGTTGCTGCCGAGAGCACAGAACGAATTAGAAATAGGAAAAAGTGCCGTTATACTTCCTTTACTGTTTCAATTGCAAGTGTTGCTCTACAACAACAAATACTATAATTACACATGTCTATGTCTGCCATACAACTAATACATGGAGCTGCTGTTGCATGCCACATCAGATATGGTCGTTAGTATTTATTGCCAGTAGCCGCCTTGTAGCCGACGTGTGGGCTGTCTGCAGTGAAGTTGAGTTGTTATAAATCTAAGGGCTTCCATGGCACTTCAACACAAGTCGAATGCGAGTAGCTGAGCGCAAAATGTTTTGTCTTTCTTTCTTCTTCTTCAGCAGAAATGTGCGCATGCGCAATGGCACAGTTTTTCCATTGACGTGCGCATGTGCCCTAATTTTTTCTGCTTTGTCTTCTTAACCCTTTTACTGAAATGTAGCTGGTGCCTACAGCATGAAACACATGCAAATACAAACATATATAAAAAAATATGTATATATATGTAGTTATATACAGATTTATGTGCTGAATGAGTTTTTAAATGTTTAATTGCGCAGAATTTATTTCCAAACATCCGCTGTGGCTATTTTATAATGTTTTTCTTTTTGCTTGGCTGCCGAGCCTCTGGTTGAACTTTATTTTTATAGTTTGTTGAAGTTGCAACAAAAAACTATGACTTTCACTGATAATAATGAACGCTTGCTGCAGTTATTTAAGTGACTTTTAATGTTGACCAACTGAAAGTCACTCTGCGCTCTATGCTAAGTACGTGCTAGAAAGTGACGATTTTTATCGGAAATACTCAAATTTGTATTTTTACATTATATTTATATTTACTTTAAAGTAGATTATTTACAAGCGAAACACAAAGTAGAAATTCGCATAAATTCTCGCATGCGAGAAAACTTCTTTTATAAGTACATAAATATGTCTTCGCAATCAATGATCTCAGCTGCAATTATTCATTTTCTCCTTTTCCGCAATTGTGGCTTAACGGTTTTAGCACCAGCGTTAATTTCCGGAAGTTACCGTTTATTTCGAAATATTCGAAAATGACGCAGCTGTCAATCACAGACCACAAACGGCATAAATTCGCGACCCAATTTCCCCCCAAAACAAACAAACGCCAGAAGTAAAACCGTGTCGTTTGTCAATTGATGGCACACACATAGATCGGATTGCTAAGTTCCACTAATACTACAAAACGCTGGCGCAGTGGCTCAGCGCCGCAGTAAAATTTCATGATTATCGCAATATTTTTGCAGAAATTACCATAATTGCTGTGCTCGAATTAGGTTGAGTTGAGGTTTCCTTGCCACTCAACCACACGCACGCACACACACACACACACAGCCGCGCAGCGAGAACGAACGCATGGGATTGCACGCGTAGCGCAGAGACCCGAGACCCGGTATATCCGATTACCAACAAAACCAACAATAAATGTGAAGCGGTGATGCCACATTTGCGTCTGCGTGGCGTTTCACTGGCTGTACATCAGTCAGCTGTTCTACATTTCGCACTCCAGCTGACTGTGGTCCGTCCGCTCGTTTCTATAGCCATTCTTCAATGGGCTTCTGCGTAACTGCCACCACTTTTTACTGCCTAACAGTGATGCTTGTTTTCTTCTCATTCACCAGCAGTTCGAATAACATGGCTTTAGACTTAAATTACAAATGCGTGTGTGTATGTGTGTGCGAGCGTGAGCTTATTTGCATTTGCGTAATCTGCACTCACTTCGATGACCTATTAGCGGCTCTGGAAAGTGCTGCTGATGCCTGAACTGACATAAATCGCTGGACGCAAGCGCGCATGCAGAGATTGAAAAATCATACAAAATCATATACCTACAAACAAACACACATACATAGAATAGAATAGTATAGAATAGATGGTAAAGTTTGAGTGACTGCAGCAGCTGTTAATAACTGTTATTAGTTAACTTGATATAGCTCTGCGTTCGCCGGCACATATGTGTGTGTGTGTGTTCGCATATTCATGCAAATTTAGCTAATCTACATACATTTATGAGTTATATAGCCGAGCGCATAGCTGGATGAGTGTGTGCAAAAGAATAACATTACGGTTTCAATTAGTAGCCAGCCTCTATCGGCTCGTAAACTGTAACATTTCCAATGCCGTTCGTTGTATTGATTTTAACTGTTTAGACGTACGCATATTTTTCGTAGGAAAAACAAAACAAACAAACAGCGTGGCAGCTATTCATTGTTGCGGTAAACTAATGATTAGTTGCGGTTGAAGTGCTAGAGAAATCGATTTGCAACTCCAATTATAATCTTGTTTATACTCTCGCAACATATTTTGCACACAGTATAATTGTGTTGTTCAGATAATAGTTGTTTGTAACACTCATCATCAAATTGAAACATGCGATTGCCGAAAAATTAGCAGAATTTGCGACTAAATCCGAACCAATAACTTACCATCATGAAAATGTACGGCCTCATACTAAAAACTTTATTCTTTCACAAGGTCTTGACTGATTTATCTATTTCTGAAATTCAGCGAATATATGCTCACGAAAATATGCACACTAAATTTAAGACATCTCACACAATAACCGTTATATTTGGCAAAAATAAATTCCAAAATGACGAAAATTGTTATAATGCACTTAAGCTAAATCATTGACCGACCTCACCTAAACCTTCACTTGACATGAGATGATCCCTAAATAATTAACGTACTCCTCAAAAGGTGAGCAGACCTTACCCCTAGTGAACCCATAAAAGATAAGTAAACCTTACCTTACGTTATCCATCTACAAGTAAACAAATCGATGGTCAGTGTTCTCTCAAAACGTAAAAAAGTGATTTCTCAAGAAAACGTACACAAACCAAACCTCAAGGGATCGTTCAAAATTTAAACAAACCAGATATCACATCAATCTATACAATGTAAGCAAATCTGTGTTCACATAACCTCTCTAAATACAAACACACCTGTCCTCACATGATCCCTCAAAATATATATAGGCTTGACCTCATATGATTCTTCAAAATCTAAATAAACTCCGGCCAAATGTCATTGACCTCGACCAATATGTAAACGAACCCCAGCCAAAGTTCATTGACCCCAAACCAAAATGTAAACAAACCTCTGTCAAAGGTCATTGACCCTGGCCAAAGGTTTGTTTACATTTAGGGATCACGTGATGTCAGGTTTGTTTACATTTAGGGATCACGTGATGTCAGGTTTGTTTACATTTGGGGATCACGTGATGTCAGGTTTGTTTACATTTGGAGATCACGTGATGTCAGGTTTGTTTACATTTGGAGATCACGTGATGTCAGGTTTGTTTACATTTGGAGATCACGTGATATCAGGTTTCTTTACATTTTGGAGATCACGTGATGTCAGGTTTCTTTACATTTTGGAGATCACGTGATGTCAGATTTGTTAACATTTGGAGATCACGTGATGTCACGTTTGTTTACATTTGGGGATCACGTGATGTCCGTTTTGTTTACGTTTTGGGTATCACGTGATGTCAGTTTGTTTACATTTGGAGATCACGTGATGTCTGGATTGTTTACATTTAAAGATCACGTGATGTGAGATTTGTTTACATTTTGAGATCACGTGATGTCAGGTTTGTTTACATTTAGGGATCACGTGATGTCTGGTTTGTTTACATTTGGAGATCACGTGATGTCAGGTTTGTTTACATTTGGATATCACGTGATGTCTGGTTTGTTTACATTTGGGGATCACGTGATGTTAGGTTTGTTTACCTTTTGGGCATCACGTGATGTCAGGTTTGTTAATATTTGGGGATCACGTGATGTCAAGTTTGTTTACATTTTGGAGATGACGTGATGTCAGGTTTGTTTACATTTTGGTGATCACGTGATGTCAGTTTGTTTACATTTGGCGATCACGTGATGTCTGTTTTGTTAACATTTGATGATCACGTGATGTCAGGTTTGTTTACATTTTGGGATCACGTGATGTCAGGTTGTGTTTACATTTGGGGATCACGTGATGACAGGTTTGTTAACATTTAGAGATCACGTGATGTCAGGTTTGTTTACATTTGATGTCAGGACCATTATAAAGATAGCGTAAATTTACATTTAGAGGTATCAGATGGAGTCAGGTCTACATTCATTCTCG
Organism: Zeugodacus tau; assembly: GCA_031772095.1. Taxonomy (NCBI): domain Eukaryota; kingdom Metazoa; phylum Arthropoda; class Insecta; order Diptera; family Tephritidae; genus Zeugodacus; species Zeugodacus tau. Next base: position 78,713,814 of record CM062651.1, read on the forward strand.
TGAAATCAGATTTTTGTACATTTTGGGAGGTAATGGGGGTGAAGCTTATTTCCATTTTGAGGAAACCCGTGAGGTCTGTGTTATTTACATTTAGAGTTCCGTAAAGTGAAGTTTATTACTAATCTAATTATTTTCTTTAGTTTGGATATTTACTTGCCGAATATATCGGTTATTGTATGTATGAGATATTTTACTATAATGGAGTAAAATATCAATGGCTACACCCAAAATGAATTCTATTAATATATAAACCCTAAAATAAATAATCATCTTTAAATTTTCAAATCAATTTGTAGCTTAATATTTACAAATTGAGAGCAAATAAAAGGGAAGTGAGAGTAACTAAAGACTTAAGCTACAAACTCTCTAGAAGCAAAAGCAGAGTGAAAAATAGCAACAAACTTAAACTTCTTCAGTTGAGAGAGCTTTTGGAAGCTTTTACTCAAACGACAAACAAATAAAACACTCAAAACATTTCCGCATTTAACAACTCTAGAACTGACTCACTCATTAAATTCTTTATTTTTGCTATTGATAATGGTAAGCAGACAACTATTATTATAATTAATTATACATATTGATTTTTGAGAATTTTTGTTTATTCAAATTTTTTTTAGTAATGATCGTGGACTTGAAAAAGTTCAGTTTGAGGTTGAATGGCAGGGGCATGAAGAGCGTCACTATGAAGTCTAGCTTAATTTACAAATATTTTTTTATTCTTGGAAATTTCATTCACGGAAATATGAAATGTGAAAATAAATAAATATAATTTGGGCAAGAGAGCTTAGTTTTCTTTCATTAAACCACCGACTTCCCAAATAATTACAAGCTAAATGTGTTATTGTTTCTACTTTCTATTTGTGCTTACTAAATACTCACTTAAATAAATAATAATAGCATTCGCATTCGCATCGGCTGAGTGCCTCACTGACCGGCAATTTTTTTCAATTATCTGCAACACTTTCACCGCTCGGCGCAAATATTGCGAATAATCGGCAGCACGTAGATCAGACTTCGCTAGCAGCGGCAGTGGCAGTGATAATGACGACATTAACGACGCAGCAAAAACCGCATTCTTTAAATGCTGCAATAATAAACATAATGCGTTGGAAAACATCAAACACCAAATGCCTGGCCATTGTTATGGTGTGGTGCGATGAGAGCCGTGGTGGCGGTGGCGGCGAAGCGGAACGGCGGCCAACACAAATGGCCGTGAAGCGATTACAAAGAATGATGTTGCATCATTTGTGGCGGTTCGTGGCTGCCACAACAGCGCTTGGCGTGCTGCGCATTCTTGCCAATACATTGCAGCAACTTTTGCTGTTATTGTGTTTGTTGCTATGGTCGTTGTTCTTGTTGTTGTTGCCTAATGCAGCTGCCGTAATACGCATGGCAAGAACGGCGGCGAGTCCATGACAGCGAAATTTTCGTTGTAATACTCTAAAGTGTCGTGGAGGAAGTCTCAACTTTCAGCAACAACAACACAAGAACAACCATCGTCCGTCGTCTGCAAGTCACCAATCACACACACACCGACACAGGCGCGTGCTTTAATTAGAAGCATCGATAATTGCGTGAAAAATTACTCGGTATTTATTACAGCGTAAAATGTCGGTGGGGCAGCACGATTAGCTTAGCGATTGAATGCTGAAAATGCAGCGTTGAATCATGTTGCAGCCACTGCTCCAGCGCGTGCGCGGTGTGTGTAAGGTCAGTGGCGTGCTGGCGTGGCTTCGAAAGCGAAAGCGTTACCGCGCAATCACCGCATTTTATGAGTTTTCTTTTAGTGTGAGCAGAAGAAGAAGACGAAGTGTTACAATGAATTTATTGAATTTTAATTTTGCAAATTGCACACTCAGTGGCTAGCATTACAATGGCACATAGACAATGAAATTGAAAATCACTGAAACAGGGTGTTTATGAGGCTGAATAAAATATATTTTTGTTAGAATGTATGAGTTCAAGCATGATTTCATAGCATCTTAATGCTCTGAAGAATATAACAAGGAATATAAATAATGCTTAAAATATGCCTTTAGTTTTCATAGAATTCGAACACTCTTACCACCCTGTATCGCTGCAGTTAAACTGTGAAAAACTATATCAATTATGCTTTCATATTTCCACGCTAACGCAGATATTCATCTGTTTTATATTTTTTTAATATTTGCACATTGGTAAACTCTCGCTTTCATTTCAGCTCACAACTCACTGAAAGCAATTAGACGCGTGCGCGCATGCGTACCATTACATGGTCTTTTTTCTGTTTTGCTTAGCTTTTAACTCAGTTGTCTAATGCATTTTTGATGACCGCAGAGTGTTTCAAGCGGCATCGACTGCCCACCCCGACAAAATATGCTTTTTACTGGCCTTTACTTCATACGCAGGCACTTGCCGATTTCTTTTAAATTGTGGGATTTTTTAGGAAGCACTACCGCCAATGATTTTAAATCTAGATTTGCTGTAATTTTTTTCTCATCTTAAACTGGGGAAGCTCTCATAACTGATATCATATTTTGACTTTCTTTTAATTTGATTTTAATCATATTTTAACATGATTTTGGGATTATTTTTTAAAGAGAATCTCACAACTAATTCTAATTGCACAGATAGAAGTCAACAAATAGATAATAAATGTTCGATATCACAACTCAACATTCGGAAGACAATTGTGGATTTGTTTTAACGTGAGTACCTGCCTATGAAGGCCTAACCACACGTGTATTCAAAAACACAACGGATCAATACAATGCGTTGATCAGCGCCCTGTAACCCAACGAGCAGGCGGAAACCGAAGCCTCCTGGGCTCCTGCTCCCCGTGGCACCATGTTCAAGTCTCTGGTAAGACCTTGTAGCCGAAGCTACTTCCAGTTGAGCCTTTCCATACTGCTCTGCACTGGTAGTCAATTGAACACAATTGTCCTTAATGAAAGGAGTGACGAGTTCCTTTTTGGAAAAAGCCATATCAAAAAGATAACAAAGACAAGTAAGCAATGCGTTACAGAACGTGACATTGTGGTTCTGCGAACGTTTGCCTAAGGGGGCCTGGACCTTTCCGTCTGACTAACAGCCAGTTAAATTACGGATAGTAAGATGGAAAGATGGAACCGTAACTCACACTCGTGCTTATATATATTATATTGCTTATATATATATATTTTATATATAAATATTATGTTATTTTGTAAATTTCAGAAATATGTTCACCAGAAACCATCAAGAAGAACCCATTAATAACAGAACTCAACAGTTTGCGAACTTAAAAGCTTTCTTATCTCCAGTGAAAATGCGTGTCGCCACCGAAACCCCACAGAGCGCACCAAGTTCATTGCCCAAAGATTTATGCAGCGTGCCACAGCTGGAGTCGAGCAATTACATTGGCACATTGCAGTGGCAACTAACTGTCAGCTTAATTTCTATTACATTCCACACAAAGTAATCACATTCTGATGCATATGAAGCGAGTGACAGCCCCAACGGCTGGTTGGATTGGCCAATAAACCTACAGCTACTTAAACGGCGATACGAAATTGTTAAAAAAGTAAAAGTACATCGATTCTACCGAGTTACAACATTGCATTGCCTTTCATAACATTTGTTGCAACATTGCGTGGCATGATTGTGGCATGCTTGGGCAGCATGTGGCGCGGAAGCCATCCCCAACCATAAAAAGGAAATGTCCACCGTCTCAGAGTCGAAATGCTATTTGAGTGTGTCTGGGTGTGTGTGTGGACTGACACAAAGCAATTACTCATGTCCGACACATTCGTCACGCCATAACCAACGGTACGGCCCGCCAACTACGTGAGCAATCGATTTCCATTGCGACCCAGCTCTCTGGTGGGGCACAGCAAGTGGAAAATCCACAAATGCTTCCTGATTTCCATGCTGTATACTGTACGCTGTTCGGACTGTTGGCGCTGTTGATGCGTTATCTAATGCCCAAACTAGTTCTGCAATTGCACGAACCCATATGTGTGTCTGTATACGCACTGGATCGTACATTTGGCAGAGCGCAAGGTAGCAGGCGTATAAATACGCGTAGCATATTGCAACAACGTCAAAGTAAGTTGCTGCCACCAACCGCATGCAATCGCAGCCTTCGGTCTTCTGGGCATTTGTTCTTGGGTAACAGTGTTGTGACACGCAGCAGCGGAAAGCATATGCAATGAGCGGTCAACAAGAAGAGCTACCTGGAAACGCCGTTGGCCATGGCAAACTAATTAAAACGGTATTTTTCGTCACCTGCGTCGCACGCATGTCGCAGAAGCATCGCCTGTATCTCGTGAGCACCGCTGAATTATTCGTGTGTGTTATGTTTGTACATAGGTGCCTTAACACGAAGGCACGTCTAAAGTTCCACGGTTGCTTCGGTTTCCGCAAGAGATAGACAATCTTTACATGCGTTTCTACGTCAAATCGGCGAACAGCGGATGCGTTGCAACAAGATGTCGCACAAAAAAAGCGGCAAATGCGTTGCCTGCCATAAGCAGCGCCGCTAATCTCCCGCACAGTGGGACAGTTCCATAAAAGCAACTCGAAAAAGAACCTAATGTCTAAAGATTCCATTCCTGCGAATTCGCACTGTTGCCTAAGGAATGCTGGTTAGACAACCGTTACTTTATTTTATTCCATCAAGCGGCGGATGGGTTTCGGGTTCGAATTGCAAATAAAGATCGACAAACTACCGAATATCCCAAATACGTCTTCCACAGCGGATCGCGAAATCAGCTCATATTTTCCACGACGACGAATTGTTCGGCCTCAGTCCACTGTACCGTTACATGAATATGAGATGGTTCAATGATTTTGTGGCTTTTTGTACACGGACTCAACGAAATGGCTGCAGGTGTTTGTGCACCATGGTTCTGTGGTATCTGAAACAGCTTTAAGGAACACAAAGTGATTCTTGTTGCAGCAACAACAACTACTCCTTATGATTTAACCACTGACTGCCTGCTTACTAGCCCACCTATCAGTTGGTGCGGTGATACGACTGCGGTCGGGCAGCAGTTTGACAAAATGACATTTGTATTCTGCCGCACGCAGCACGCAGCACTCCATAAGTGGCATGCTACATAAAGAGACATACTTATGTGCGAACAAGTCACGCACTCACTTGCCACATATTAACAACATACAAAGCGATAAAGTATCCATGAGATGGCACAGCACAAACGGCGTGTTGCATGCAACATACCCTTGGGGAGCAATACAGTAGGAACGAGCACACGCATGACAATTGCGAGACATTATTTGGAAATTCTATAGCGTTTTGTGGTCGCATCGGCATTACTATATATAAGTAATATACATACATATATATATATCGATATATGAAGTATCGGTTTGTGTGAATGTTAAAGCTCATTCAACTGTTTAGTTTCGACTTAAGCAACGCGTCGTAAAGATAACCGCTAACTGCCACTTCGCTCGCACTACCCACTCTATCTTCGAAGCCGACAGCAGGCCTAGTGACCATGGCTAATGACACTGAGAGTGCATAAGCTCGTATGTATGTATGTATAAGAAGTTGCATGCAAAGTTAAAAGTCATAAATTGAATTGTACTCAAAATTTATTATTTGTTTTCTACTTAACAGTAACAATAATTTAAAGATCAAGCACAAAATCATTTCTAAAATGATCAGCACAGAATATAATAAAGGGGCACCAACTCAACTCCTAAGGAGTCAAATTGTAAAATATTTTCTTTTTTTTTAATTTTTTTGGTTTTTGTTTTTGTTTTTGGTGATTAAAATTTAGTAATTCTCAGTTGTTCTGACATAGTTGACACCGGACGGCATTGACACTTTGTCGAATCCTTTTGGGAACAGTTTGTCTGCTTCCGCATCAGTCACATGTGGTAGGATCATGACTTTGGTGCCGGGCTGCATTTGAAGAAAAGAGAAAAAATAGAACAAAGTTAGCAACAAATAAAAAAAATATATATACGTATAACGATAGTAACACTTACCGTCCAGTTGGCGGGTGTGGCCACAACCTTCAGCTTGTCGGTTAATTGCAACGAGTCCAAACAACGTAGAATCTCACTGGAATATTAAATAGATTTCGTTGTTATGGAAAAATATAATTTTTTATTTAATGCGCAACTCACTCAACATTACGGCCCATCGACATGGGGTAGAACATCGACACACGCACTTTGTGATCGGGACTGATGATGTAGAGTGCACGAATGGTTTTGCCGATCTCCGGATCACGTTTCTGTTCCTCGTCCAACATGCCGAAGAGTACAGCCAAATCACGATGAGGATCGGCAATGATGGGGTAGGGGAATTCTCCGGGAATATCCAGACAATAGGACTTAATGTCGTTCACCCAGTCAACGTGCGATTTCAGATCATCCACGGAGTGCGCCAAACACTTGGCATTACGCTTTGCGAACTCTGGCTGGTGCACGGCAATGCGTCCCAACTCGGTGGTGCAGACGGGTGTGAAGTCCGAGGGGTGCGAGAATAGAACGACCCAACTGTGTAACATTTACATAAATGGCGTTAAAATAATCAGCAAATAAGTGCGAATGGAATTCTAATGCTGCAAAGCAGCCAATATATCACTTGAAATATAAATATTGATATTCACATTTGTGTGTGTGCGTGTTCTGCCTCTTTCCATAAACAAGCTAATTAATACATTTCAAACAACCCAACCCTCTTTGAATATTAAAATATACTTTACTATATTTGAACTACTCAAATACATATCTATTCATATAAGTGTGTTGGGTATATACCATATAGGCACCTTATGGTCACACCTACTTGCGAGTAAAATGACATTGTCGCAACATGATTTTGAAATTTGCGTTGTTATAAACAAATTAAATTCTCAAACATCGTAATTACATAGTAATGAAGTAAGCAAAAGTTCTGATTTAGATTCTGTAATGGTTTAACCTACAAAATATATATATTATATTGTCTCTTAGCGCCTGAGGCGCTTTTTTCACGTGTATTTTTTATCAATTTTAAATCATATTATTTAACCCTTATCAATCTCTGACTATTTAGTGCAAAGTAAAATACATTTTGTAAATCGTTAATTTTGACTCACGAGTTTCCTTGCCAATCGTAGAAGTTGATAGGCCCCTTGGTGGTGTCAGCTTTGAAATTCGGTACTGTGGCTCCCAAACGCATTTTGATTTGTTGTTATTTGTGATTTGAAATCAAAACTAATACTTTTTTATTCAAGCAGAATAGCTGACGGTTTTAACTCAAGCGCAGTTTTTCACTTTCGGATGTCGAACACAAACGCTGCTCTGGCTTTTATACACTGCCAACAGCCGATTGCTTACACACATAGACACTCGACATTTTATCATTTGCATGCGATTATAGCAGCTTGTTGGGCGTGTGCTTTTCTGTGTATGTGTCTGTTTTATGAGCGCTGAGTATTTCATCAAACGCGCAAAACTAACGTCAAGCTAACGCTTCCTACTGCTCAAATAAGCAAGCGAGCGACTACGCGTATATCAGTGCCATATTTGAGTTTTTGGTTTTGCTGTCATTTCATTACTACAGGTATATGGTTATATATGTTCAGATGTGTACTTTTATCAATATTTACCTTCTCCAAAACAGTGCAAATAAATACGAAAATAATCCGAAGAGTCGACAGCTGTATTTATGTGTTTACCTTTGTGGACAATCTAAGCAAATATTTAAGTACATAGATACTAATATGTACTATATTACGAGTTGCTAACTAAGTGATTAACGATTAGTTTAGTTTATTAAGTTTTTATAGTAAAGCAATAGATATCGACCTATTCGAGCTCATCTTTATCATCTTTATAGGACTCATAAAATTTGTAGATATCTTTTTAAAGATAGCTTTCGGTGAACTACAGAAGTGCCATATATTAAAACAGAACCTAAACTTAATTAACATGAATATTTTACGAATTTAATTAACATAATTTATTACGAAGAAAATATTTATGGAGAGCTTATCATATTTGAGATTTGGCTAATACCTCAGGTTTCGTACTGAAGTCCGCTATTTATGTAAAAGGTAATTTGATATTTTCAAACAGTAGGTGAATAATGCTTGTTTTCATCCACTATACCTTATCCACAATTCCCTAAATAGGAGTGATCAGAGGCTGCTGATCTCTTAATCTGGAAACTTCACAGTTGTGAATTTCAGACTGCCAGAATTTTTACAAAACCTGGCAGAATCGTTGTCCTTTAGCATTCTTCAAGTATGACCCGAGAACTCTGCTTGATCAGCACCAATATCGAGTTTAGTCCGTTTGTTCATATTGGAACACCTTGTATTTGACCACATACGCTTTTGACACGCGCCATAAATATTATAAATAAGTCGTGTGTATTTAAAGAAATGGTTGTTAAATCAAAGCGCGAATCAAACACTCGGAAAAGCGCTCAGGTATCAAAAATGTTCTAGCCCTTCTAAGTTTTCAAAGTTATCCACCAGCTGTCTTAATATGTAAATATGTATGTATAAAATTTGTGTTTTTATTATGACTTAACGACGCCGCCAATTTGTAATTTGATAATCAATTTCATTTTGTTTATTTTTTTTTAATAAATTTTCCGCCGCATTTAGCGCTAAGCGCCGCTTTTAAACGCCGCTTAACCAGCCAGACCCGGTTTGTGGTGAAATTCATTTGTGTTATCAGTTTCCAGTGGACATTAAGTAAACATAAACACGCCGAAGCGAGCGTTTATAGCTCAACTACTATCTGATTTGTATTCAAAGGCAAGTGTTTGCTGCTGCTGTCACACATATATGTATGTACATACATGTATTTATGTAGTATAGATAGAGAATGTAGCATCACATTGTACACTTGATTGTAAGCGTCTAGAAAAGCTGTTGTAAAGAGTTATCATTTTATATTTTTATACTCTCGCAACAAATGTTGCTAAAGAGAGTATTATAGTTTTGTTCACATAACGGTTGTTTGTAACACCCAAAACTAAACGAGTTAGATATAGGGTTATATATACCAAAGTGATCACGGTGAAGAGTGGAGTTCAAATCCGAATGTCTGTCTGTCCGTCCGTCCGTCCGTCCGTCCGTCCGTCCGTCTGTGCAAGCTGTAACTTGAGTAAAAATTAAGATATCTTGATGAAACTTGGCACACTTATTTCTTGGCACCATAGGAAGGTTGCTTTCGAAAATGAGCAAAATCGGACCACTGCCACGCCCACAAAATGGCGAAAACCGAAAACACATAAAGTGCCATAACTAAGCCATAAATAAAGCTATGGAAATAAAATTTGGTATGAAGGATCGTACTATGAAGGGGCATATTTGGATGTAATTTTTTTGGGGAAGTTTACAAAGTTCTTTGTACAAAGTTTTTTGTACATATCTCGCAAACCAATAGAGCTATATAAACCAAACTTTCTGCAGTCGTTTTCTTTAGCCACTTCCTAATGCAGTCCAAAAATGAAAGAAATCGGATCATAACCACGCCCACCTCCCATACAAAAGTTAGGTTGAAAATTACTAAAAGTGGGTTAACTCTCTAACGAAAAACGCCAGAAACACCAAATTTCACATAAGAAATGGCAGATGGAAGCTGCACTCAGATTTTTTTACAAAATGGAAAATGGGCGTGCCGTCGCCCACTTATGGGTCAAAAACCATATCTCAGGAACTACTCGACCGATTTCAATGAAACTTGGTTTGTAATAGTTTCTTTACATCCCAATGATATGTTGTGAAAATTGGCCAAATCGCTTCACAACCACGCCTACTTCCTATATACCAGAACTTTGAAAACGATCTGAATCGTTTACTTTACAATATATAAAGTAAGCACTAGTGAAGATATCGGTGCAAAACTTTGGACAAATACTGTATTTATAGTGTGGCAGCCCATTTCTAAAAATCGACGAAATCGGAGCATAGGTTTTCAAGGCCCCATATATCGAACATGAGGACCTCGGTGCTTCTAACCTAATATTAGGGTTTCCAACTTTCAATGGACTTTATACAATATATATGACGAATATGTGGGTCAAATTGTGTATTATATAATATTAATTAAGTTAAATAAATAAATTGCGAGAGTATAAAATGTTCGGTTACACCCGAACTTAGCCCTTCCTTACTTGTTTTATTTCATTTTTACACAGGGTGACTTTAGTGCTATAACGAAGTGATAACATACATATTTACATACTTTGTATATATGTATAGAATCATTTAATGTTAATATATACTAGTTGATATTTACACATAATTGGAAAATATTGAAAACGACTGAGGCTGTTGAATTTCCGAGAAAATTTACCAGTTTGCTAATTTGGATTGAGGTCGTTAACTACGAAAATGTTTGTGGCATACATACGGACAAACAGACATACAGATCTACAATGCATTTATGTTGAAATGCTGACTTATTAGCCTAGTTATAAAGAGGCGTTTTCCACCCAAAGATTATACATATTCTGAGAAACTCAACGTAATACTTAAACGTAGCCTTCGAAATTGGGCGTGTCTACTATACGACTGTGCAAAATATTCAAGCTAATAATTTTTCTAATATTGAATTTAATTGGCATATAAAAAACTTAGTTTATCAATGCATATCTATATTTGTGTCGAATGCAGTATCATTCGCTATCTTATCTAGGTATTTACTATAGTAATAAAAAGACAATGAATTTTCGATGAGATAATTGTATAATAAATATATTATAGAAAATATTTTAATCAGTCGCGTCGCAAGACCAATAAACGTACAGGAATCTCAAAACAATAACTGATAATGTATACTATATAGAAAAGAGGAGTCTAGATATGAACCGAAAACAGTATTTAAATGTCTCTGGAACTTTTATTATATATATTTTATTAGGTCTACAACTTTGCTTCCGCCGTTTTCCAATAGATGTCTCTAGGGTCAAGCACTGGTCGATTAAATCGATTTTTTTTATATCGATCTTGGACATTTGTGTCAACATTAACTCAACAAAATCTTTGTAGAGATTTGTTTGCATCCCAAACTTATTCTCAACTGAAAATGTCACTTTATAAACTATAAACTTATATTATTTTATTAACGGATGATCCATATTTAACTTGATCAAACAGCGAGGAACTTAGTAAAAGTCGGTACGTTTGTAACTTTGAGTGAAGCCTAGATGAATCTTTATATAATTTTGACTAGTTTCATCATTCTTGTTATTCTTTCTTAGAAGAATTCCATCATAATTTCAAGGCTCTAGAAGGATCGCGTTACAAGTATATCCATTTTAGGACTTCTCCTTTACTTCTTTAAAATCAAAATATGTCTCTTCAATGGAGTGCAAATATTTATATACCGAAATACGAATCATACGCCGACTTTTGTCATCCAGTGTATGTAATACGACGAAAATAAACCGAAAAGGAATCATATTATTAATATTAAACTGTTGTTATCGTTATTTACTATTCCTTTTGTGTTTCGAAGATCATTCCACGCCCAAACACTGAACCACTATCTTTGCCTATCTACTTATACAAGCCTATTACAAATTGTATACTCTATTACTTAAGTATCTATAAGTATGTATTGCATGTAAATATTAATAAACTCAAGCTAGACACACTTAGAATTTTAATGCATAAATTCGCACATAGCCTCAAAAGTTGTGAAATCATTTCTATTTTTCTTTGTTGTAATGAAAGATTTTTAATAAGAGTTAAAACTTATAAATTATATTTTTATTATATAGCAAGCTCTGAATTTATTAAAATCTTAACTCGTTTGCCTCTGCCCAGCATAATCGTACGTGCTACTGGCCCTTTGGGCAATGGAGCAAAAGCTGCTTATCGAAATCGCTTCATATCGGTAACACCCTCAGCAGCTGATAAAGTAGGCAGCGCTCCCTCCACATCCCTCCCGCTGTCAATAAAACCTGTTATCAACACCTTCTGTAACTAAGCGTTCGTCTGTCTCGCGAATAGCTGGAAGAGAATAATATAATAAGCGATTGTCTTTCAATTAGCCGAGCAACAACGAAAGCCGGCGCACATATAAATAGCTTTGCAGCTCGCTGTTGTCATCAGTCTGTGAAAAAGTGTCTCCGTGCTTGAATCGTGTTATTAGTTGAAATATCACAATCTTGAGAAATATCATTCGAAAGAGTATACATAATATATACATATAAATATCAAAATGCGTTTGGGAGCAGTTGTGCCGAACTTCAAAGCTGAGACCACCCAGGGTCCAATTAGCTTTTATGATTGGCAGGGAAACTCGTAAGTCTATAATTTGGTGTAATTTTTCAATTGATATTAAACTCTATTATACTGAACTGTAAATTTAACACGGACGTCGTACAAATACATATATATGTGAATTGAAGTACCCGCGAAGAAGCATTAAAAGTTGTGAATAGTAGAATATCGTAAATAAAAGAAAATTCAAAATTAAAGGGCGTGAAATGATTAAGACATTAAACTGAAAAAAAAAAAATATATATATATAGTTTGTGTATATATGTAAGGGAAGAGAGAATGAATATCAACAAACAGAGAAAATATTTGTGTGCTCCTTCACACTCAAAAAATACTTACTTACCTTGTTACCTGCTCTTATTATTTCATAGATGGGTCGTTCTATTCTCGCACCCCTCGGACTTCACACCCGTCTGCACCACCGAGTTGGGACGCATCGCCGTGCACCAGCCAGAGTTCGCAAAGCGTAATGCCAAGTGTTTGGCGCACTCTGTGGATGAATTGAAATCGCACGTTGACTGGGTGAACGACATTAAGTCCTATTGTCTGGATATTCCCGGAGAATTCCCCTACCCCATCATTGCCGATCCTCATCGTGATTTGGCTGTACTCTTCGGTATGTTGGACGAGGAACAGAAACGTGATCCGGAGATCGGCAAAACCATTCGTGCACTCTACATCATCAGTCCCGATCACAAAGTGCGTGTGTCGATGTTCTATCCCATGTCCATGGGCCGTAATGTTGAGTGAGTTGCGCATTTGATTCAATAGAAAATCATACATTTCTATAACAACGAAATCTATTTAATATTCTAGTGAGATTCTACGTTGTTTGGACTCGTTGCAATTAACCGACAAGCTGAAGGTTGTAGCCACACCCGCCAACTGGACGGTAAGTGTTACTATCGTTATACATATTTATTTTTATTTGTTGCTAACTTTGTTCTATTTTTTCTCTTTGCTTCAAATGCAGCCCGGCACCAAAGTCATGATCCTACCACATGTGACTGATGCGGAAGCAGACAAACTGTTCCCAAAAGGATTCGACAAAGTGTCAATGCCATCCGATGTCAACTATGTCAGAACAACTGAGAATTACTAAATTTTAGTCAACCAAAAACAAAAACAAAAACCAAAAAAATTATAAAAAAAAAGATATTTTACAATTTGACTCCATAGGAGTTGAGTTGGTGCCCCTTTATTATATTCTGTGCTGATCATTTTAGAAATGATTTTGTGCTTGATCTTTAAATTATTGTTACTGTTAAGTGGAAAACAAATAATAAATTTTGAGTACAATTCAATTTATGACTTTTAACTTGCGCATGTGTGAGGGTATATGAAGATCTTAGAAAAGTATATTTAAGTAATGAAAAAAACAGTAATTCCTTCGAAATGGAATATAAAATATTCGTTTTTATTATTTACTTGTATGCGTGTAGACACTCACATACATTCGTTTCTTGTTATTATATTATTATAATTTTTTTTAGTCAGTTAATACTCATAATTTGTTACTTACAATTATGTAATGCTCGATTACAGTTTAATTACTTTTTTGTTTTTGGTTTTGTAGTAAATAATTGACAATCCGAAAATGTATTACTGAGCATTTGACAACAATATACAAAATCGAAATTACAATAGCAACAAAGCACTATGAAACAAGTGATTAAACTCTGTTTCTTGTCCTAATACACGCTACCAATAATATTGCAATGCAACAAACATAGTTTTTATTTACTTTATACTTTACTAATTTGTGTTTGTATATTAAACATATGCTTGCGAACACTTTTTGGAAGCAATAAAACGCTTCTAATCTGCCTTGCCTTATCGGCAAAAAAATACTATTGATAACAGCATTACTTTGAAAAAATAACGGTAATCAAATAGCAAATGCCTAAAATAGTTGTAAATACAATTAATTAAGGCTAACTAACTCGCATTAAAATCAAAACAATACGGTAATCTATTAGCTTATCAGCTAATAAAACGTATTCCTTTGTTACTGAGCTATTTTCAGTTTCATAATTATAATTAGCACTGCTTCTGTTTAACATTCCTGACCTTTCAACTTATAATTTGTTTGTTGAAAAGTTAATGTCGTTGTGTTTGCGTTTTTGTTCGATTATAAAAATTAGTTTCTTATTATAAATACTCGTTTATTTAATTGTTTAATTTATTTTTTCTAGTATGATTTTTGTGCGCCTGACTTAATATGTGATTGATTAAGTTGTTAAAGAAGACAATTCTTGAGTACTTTTTTTTAAATTAATTAAATCGTATATATTGAAATTAGTATTGAATTCCAGCATTCTTGCTGCCTCGTCAAGTATATTTTAAATTAAACAACGTTCTGCAGCCTTAATCGGATATGTAGAATCGAATGGCTACGAAATGATTTTCGGCATGCCATAACCACTAAACTGTCATGGCCAAAATAAGAAGAAGAAAAACAGTTAATATGAAAGATAAGCGTAAAAGTGCAAGCCGCATGCTCACTATGTTGCTAACAACAAGGCATACTCAAATCCATTGCGCCATTTTGGTTTTCGAAAACTCTGCGGAAAAACCACTCACTACAGTTGCTTGCCCAGTGCAGTTGAACTACTTTCAAAACTGCATACGAACTGAACTAATCATTGACTATAATTAAGTAAGCCTACTTCACAACTTTTGCGAATTTCGAGAAATCTCACATAAAACTATTTCAAAAAAATATTTTCATAATTTGTGCTTAATACTTAAGAGTAAAAGTAACAGTAATAACTACAGCGTGAGCGTTAAATATGACACATACTATATGTTGCTGGGCTAAGTGCTAAATACTAAGCACTTACCATAAGTGAGCTACTTAAAGAACGTAACGGCACTACATACTCGTACAATACGATACATACTTAATAATATTACATTATTGTTCTTGCGCTAAAGAATAATTGCAACAAAATGTCCACTAAATGATGCCTCGGTGCACAAACCACCCGTTCGCCCTGCGCGCTGCATTACCATTACCGTTCCATTGACCAAACGAACGCCCACTCACTTGCATAGTCAACATTTCGGCGTATTGCTGACTGCGCTGCCCGCCTCCAAGTGCTGCATCAGCAGTTGTTGCAGGCTCGTGCGCAGCGCACGCTCCTCGTTCATTTGCAGCTTCATCTGTGACATTTCCTGCTGCATCTGTCGTATGGCGGTCCACAATTGGCGCAGTGTCGGTGTCATGTCCTCGTTCTCCAAGCCTTCACGTTGTGACGTTGTGTTTGGTATAAATAATCATTTTGATGGTCGTTGTCGTTTGTATGTGGTGGTTGTTATGATGATGGTGATGAAGTCGTTTGCGGTGTTCGAAGTGGTAAAAGAAAAGAAAAAACATAGAATATTGTGGAATGGTGTTGTTGCTAGCTGTGATTGATACAAGAATTCTATTGCTGAACTGTGATTTTGATGGTGCAAATACAATCGGAACAAACGTTTATCAAAAGAACATATCTTTATAGAAATAACATTCAACTAAATACTGCAATACAAGTACATATGTATGGAATCAAGGCTTATTATAATATTTTAGACACAAGTGATGGAAATTGCAAACGCAGCATTCAATATATTATTATGGAATATAA
The DNA here is from genome assembly GCA_031772095.1 of Zeugodacus tau. Lineage (NCBI taxonomy): Eukaryota > Metazoa > Arthropoda > Insecta > Diptera > Tephritidae > Zeugodacus > Zeugodacus tau. Next base: position 78,729,670 of record CM062651.1, read on the forward strand.
GTGTTTAATAAATGCTCGCTAACTACATACAATACTTTTCAAACAATATTATTTTTATTTTTTTAATTTTTTCCCCAGCCTTGGAAAATCATAATTATTAATTTAAGAAATAAGCCCAAGAACTGAACTGTTGCTGTGAATGTTTAGCTGCGAGGCTTATAACGGCGGTAAAACAAACTGAAATGATTGTTGTGCAAACGAAAAATCAACACTAGACCAAGGCTGACGATCAACTCGAGCGTATTTTCAATTAATGTATGGATATGGATATGGAAATCTATACCAAATAATTGTTATATAATATATATTATCTAAAAATATGGAAAAATACGAAAAAAAAACAAATTTCTTCATTGCCAATGCAATCAACAAGACTAAAATGCTAAGCTACACTACTACTAAATAGAAAGTATACAAAAAGCTCGTTGCATGCAACGCAATTTACTGCTTCGTTTGTCAACATGTGCCCGACTTTGGTATTGGTTGCTTTCATTTGTGGTTCTTTTTGCTGCGGATTGTGTGAGATAGTTGATTTTTGATTTCACGCGTGCGTATTAAAAAAATATGCTTCAATTCAGTTTGTATTATTGATTTATTGTTTTTGTTCTTTGTTTTATTTTTTTTTTTTGTTTTAGTATTAATTTCAATGTAAAACACCTCACACACTGGTTCATGATGACTTAGTATTAGTTACTTAAAAGACTCCTGGCTAACTTAAAGATTAGCAAGTACATTTCAATTGTACATACATTTGCGTTTTGTATTCAAAACATACAAATTTAAATACACATATACATAATGTTTTACTGCATTAACATTTAAAGCATACAGGTTGGTTTGCTGTGTGCTTTTCTATTTAATATATAGTATTATTTTATTTCATCGCTTCTTAAAAATTCTCAAAAATACAATATTATTGTATACGCATTTGCGCCCATTTGCTGGGCGTTACAAGACTATAAAGTAATAAACCTCTTCTTTGTTTCGTTTTACGTCTTTGGTAGAAGTTAGTAACAAAATTTTCTAAATAAAAAAGAAAATTATTATAAATATAACAAAATGTGTTTAACAGCAAACATGACTAAGGAAAGTATACTTGAAGATGATATTTTTTGTTAAACATGCATACCTCCTCTCTCTTCGCCTATACATTCCATTCACTATGATTTTTGGGTTAGATTTTTTTTAATTTTAAGTTAGAGGCCTGTCATACAGAGCAATTGTGGTAATACATATATCAATAAAAAAAAATATTGAAAATCATCTCAAAAAAATTATTAAATCACTGCGATAAAGTTTCGCTCAGTTGAAAAGGAATTATGCTAGAATTTGGCAACTGACTGTTAAAGTCGCTTATGGCAAAGGCAAGCAGAATAAACGGGAACTTTCAATTATCATGACACAAACAAAAAATTGTTCAGACAGTCTCAGTTTGGCTGTAAAAACACATAATTATTTGGCTAGAAATGCATTCACTATTTGCCATACAAAATTAATTTCCCACAATTATACACTGGTGTGTATGGGTTAAACCCAACAGAGAGCTGAATATGAGTTTTATTTGCACTTTCAACATAATCTAAAACAAAAATACACATTTTTCACTGAGTATTCAATTTCATTAAAGCTGGGCTGTTACGGAAAGTGGTTTTGAAAACCTAACTAAACTTTCAATTTCATTAAATATATTGGTAAAGCGTTTTGAAAACGACTGGTTGTCAAACTTATATACACACATAGTCGCTATGTACCTACATGAAAAATATAGATATTTTGGTAAGATTGACTTTTCAGTTTCAGTTTAACTGATACCCTTCATACAATACAATATGAACCAAGAGGTTTCGATAAATTCACAACTACTGCCTATAAAACATAGTTTTGCCAATTTACATGGTATAAAAATATATTAAGTATAACTTATTTGTATAAAGTTCATATTTTATGTAAGGCATAGAAGTACTCGTACATACATACATACATACATATCATAAATGTAAAAAGTGGATAGCAACTTTAAGTTTGCATATGTATTTACAAAACCAAACCGTATGTATAGTAAAATATGTAAATATGTGAATAAATATATGTATAAGCAAAAATAAAGCTATTGCAAGATGGCCCGATTTTCTTAATTGTCAATATAATAAAATATATTTTTTTTGTTTAAAAGTATCAAACTTGATCGCCAATTTCAACTTTGTATCATAAAATTCAATACAAATTTTTACTTCGTTTTTGCGCATGCGCGAAGCCTCTATCACCGATCGGTATGCCTACAACTAATACTAGGACATTTACGTGTACAAAGTCTGACTTATCCACTACATACACATTTAGCTAATTTAACTGCAGCAGCGCTTGCACAACAGAAAAATAATGAACTAATGACTGTGGCACAGCGCTAGATAAGCGGCACGCAAACGCAAAATGCAGCAAACTAGAAATGAGCAGCAGCGGTATGGCAGTACTGGCAGCGCTGGCATTGCACGCTGTCAGCAAGCGTGCATTAAGCGTCTCTATGCAGCCACTTAACAATCAATAATTGTTCATTTTACGCCATTGTTTCATAACAAAATTACCGCAACACCAACTGCCGGAGTGACGCTGGCTGTCGCCGTCTGCGCTGGCGCTCGCCTCATGGTCGCCGGCGGCGCAATTTCCCACGCTACTTCCGTTGCGCAACAGCGCAGCGCTGCAGCCGTGCGGTCCGTCCTCGACGTCGTCGCTGTCGCGTCCGTTATCCACCACATCCTCACCGCCGGCTAATTGTGGTGTGCTGCGACGCAGTGGTGTCATCTTATGGCCGGTAGACGGACCGTAGCCGGACATTATGTAGCCGCCGCCGTAGCCGGCGTAACGGTGCGAAACCGTTGTCTCGAAGGAACGATTCAGGCGACGATCGTAAAGACCTGGCGCTGGTGGACGTTGTTGTTTTTGTAATTGTTGTCGTGGTGTCGGCTCCTGTTCGGTTATTGTCAGCGGTGTTAGATCGAGTCGTTCCGAATCGCTACGATTGCGCAACGTTGCGGACGAAGATGGTGGTGGCGACCGCTGGTGGGTTTGGTAGCTATTTTTGACAAGCTTTGGCGATGGCTTATTCTTACGCGGCAACAGTGGTGTCATGAAAATATTGTCATATCCCGAACCGAAACCGCTCTTCATGCGATTGAGTGATTTGCGGGTTGCGCGCTCCTCAGAGAGTGCACGTTCGTAAATTGGCAGACTAGAGGGACCACTGCCGGCATTTGAGGTGGCGCCCGAAAGTGAATAGCGGTAACCACCAGCATTCACACCGCCCGTTACTCCAGTTGTTGCTGCTGTTGCGGCATTCAACGACGAAACTGAACTAGAATATAGATTGAAATTGTTTGGACTCGCCTCGCGCCAAATGTACGAGGAATTCAGGCTGTTTGTGGAGTTTTGTTGGTTGGTCGCTCCGCTGTTGCCCGGAAAGGGAACGCCCGTATTGCACAGGTGTGGCAGTTGTGGATTTGATGTGGAAAAGGTTTTGCTGGTCTGCAGCTTTCCGCCGCGTATCGGCAAGCATGGCGTCCACGGTTGCAGTGCTAAATTGGGTCGGAACAAAAGTGTAAGAGAGTGCGGGGAAGAGAGAAAGACAAAGAGAGAAATGAAATCGAAGAACGAAAAAAGGCGAAAACCAACACAATAATCGGAAACAACAGATGTAAGTCAAAACAATGTGAAACGCCAAAGTCTGCGACGACAATGGAAAAACAAGAAAGCGTTACGAATAAACCAAACGATAACCAACACACCACAAAAAACCCAAAAACAACGAAAAAAACACAAATACAATATTACATGAGGTGGGTTAAACAAACAAAAAACAAGTGAACAAATTGGACCGAGCTGCAGGTGTTAACAGGAGCAGAAGACTCTATGAGGATTCTTCTTAAATAGCAGGACAATTATTATAAGAAGTTATAAGGTAAATATGCACAACAACAATGAATATTAAACTAGTTTATGTACATCGTTTAAATGAGATTATAGTTGAAGTGACGGACTTGTAAGCCGAAATAAGTTACAGGATGAGGCTAAATGAGCCCGCTTTAAAAAGTAAAGAATTTGTAGCTGTATATACATATGCAGGTAGTTAATAGCGGTGAACAGTTACTTCCAGCATTAATCCAAAATGGAAAAGCACAGATTTACAACTAAGTTCCCGAGGTGAAATCGTTTGTAAAATGGGTACATTACAAGTCTTTGTCAGTCTATGTGTCAGCTGTAACCCGGTGGTGCATAACAACATTACTTTTATTTATTTCAACTACGAGGGGAGCGACAACAGAACACATTAATAGGACTTATAATAAATAGGTGAGCAAATATGAATCGTTATGGAAAATGAACCCGCAATGACAACAACCCAACGAGTATGCTTAACAAAAAATGTGATATCAAGGGCATATATAGTGGTTACTCAAATGGAATCATAAACGAAAATTTTTAAGAATACTGTAGGCATGTTAAATATAGTATGTATGTATATGTACATTTCCAATTATTATTAAACTAAAAACTAAAATGACTTTTATTTGTTACAACGAAGCTTCGGGTTTCGCTATTCCATTTTCGCTAGCTCCTTATTTGTATGTGTTTGTATTGGTGATTTAGTGTAAACAAATGGGTATTATTAATGTTTTATTGCTAGCATTTATATATGTATGTATACTAAGTGGTGGTTTAATATCTAGTAGTTAACAACTAGTTTCAAATAAAGTAAAAACAGCGTTACTTAAATCTAATCCAATATGTAAAACTAAAGATTATTTTATTCGCTAAATAGCAACAATAATTAGAACTTATATGATAATTAAGCGTTTTATTAAAATCAAATTGTTACTCTAATTAATATGTATTACACCCCTTGGCGAATTATGATTTAATTGCGGAATCACACTTTTCGATACGATTTTTTCAAATTAAGTCATCCAACCGCAGTTGTTGTTTTAGTTTTTGTCAAATATTTTTTAGTAACGGTATGTGAATTATGTTTTGAATGCAACCAAAGAATATACACAAGAGTTTCTTTTTTCTGTGTCAAACAAAATCCAAAAAAACTTACGAGCAGTAATTATGAAACCCACATGAAGCAGAAAACGAAAATACGTTGGAGAGGACACTGAGCAAGACCGAACACTAGAGTGCTGCATTCGTCGTTCGATCAAAGTCTCCACCAACGCATTTTTTGCAAAATGGCAAAAAAAACACAACTTTTTTTTTTACAAAGTTCTCCAAACAAACAACATAACCACAAGCAATAGTGAAATGAGGTGAGGAGAGTTTGAAAAAAATATATATTTAACAGATGCACCCACCTCTAAGCAATGTGCAGTATGATTACATAAGTACTACCAATAAGGAATATGTGAGTAGGATTGTAGTATTGTGTGTGGAACACTTACCCGAATGTATAGTGTTGCGTGTGGTGTTCTGGTAGGCAGCACAATAGCCTTCAAAAACTCTCAAAACCAGCACGTCCTCCTCGAAAGTTGGCTGCGTGCGGCGGCCGCTGCAGTAGCTGGCCAGCGCATTGGCGCTACCGCTGCCGCTAGTGACGCCACCGCCGCTTTGCGCCGGCGCATTCAATAAATTGGGGCGCAGCGGTGGAGCTGGACGCAAATTCGTTATACTCCAATTAGCTAAAGTGTAAGCGATACAGTGTTATGTAAACATAAGCACATAAGATATGAAGAAGAGAAGAAATATCGCTCACCTCTTGTGTTTCCTGTCTTTGCGTTTGTGCTTGCCCCCACTGCTGCTGGGTATGGGCTCTTTGAAAAAGTGCTCGATGTCTGGGCTAAACTTGATTTGTGGTTTGGTGCCACCGGATGACTTTGTAGATTTAGTTGTTGTTGTGGAAGATGATGATGAGGTGGTGGAGGCTGAGTGTGCGTGTATTGATTGTAGCTGAGGTGGTGATTGAACGACAGGCTCCGTTTGTGTTGTGACGGATGCGACAAGGACGTGGCCATTGACGTTGGCGGCACCGCTGAGCTTTGGGAGTTTGTGCGTTGCGCCCCCAGCATGCCGAGGTTCGCAGGTGGCGACATCTGTAAAATTAAAAAAAAAAAAAAACATTTTTGGGTTATATAACACAAGAGATTGCTGATTTAGAATTTTTGTTAGTTTTCAAACATTTTCGACGCAATTAATACAAATAAAGAAATTAGAAATGCTTCATAGATTAGCTTTAGTTAGTTTTTCTTTTATTTTCTCTCTTTTATCTTTTGAGTTTATGGTTTTTTGGTTATTAATTTGTTTAGTTTAGTTTTCGCACGGTTGCAACCACTGTCACAGCTAAATACATAGCGCAAGCAAGCGAAACGAGCAAATGATGGCGAAGTGGTGTAGTGTGGCAATGGTGAAGATTTTGCATTTCTCTTTGATCGAAAGGATTTTCAACTCAGCGTGATTTGGTGGAGTTGGTTGTGGTTTTGTTTTTGTTTTTGTTTGATGAATGATGAAGACAAGCAGATGACGTGAATTTGAACAAAAAGCAGAATACATCTTCAAGTTAAGTCAACAGTTAGGGTATTACTCAAGGGAACTGCGTTGATTTGAGTTATCACTAGCGTTACACAATTAAAACTTATTCCTCATAAACTCTGTTCGGCTATGATTTTTTTTATTAATTTATGAAATTTGAATTCATTAAACTGTTGTTCGGAAATTGTAGTAACACTAGTGAAACTTCGTTCTCAATGGGCTTAGTACAGGCCATTAAGTCGTTAATGAAAGCGCTCAACTCGCGCACAAGTCAAATGCCAACCGAAAAGAAATCACAAAATGCTTGTTAATCAAGGTAAACACAATTGAATTCGCTCACACCCCTCCAACGCCGCCTTCACTTGCACCTGCCAGCAAAAAGCTTAACAAGTGGCAGGTGGCAAGTGCCAGGGCCGGTGAGGCACGAGTGTGTCAATAAAGATTGCTTGCCTTCTACAACTTCAGCAGAATCGGAGCAGTTCGCGCCATTTGATGAAGAAGAACTTTGATCGCCTGAGTTGCCTTCAGCTGACGATTTAGCGCCAACATCGTCTGCCATCTGAAGAGAACTTAAGGACTCGCCTCGCATTATAAGGCCTTTGCAAATTGGACAATCCAATGAACTACTCGGACTTGAGACAGTTGAGGTGCTGGATGTGGTCGCAGTAACAGCGCCAGCATTGTTAAAGGATAAACGACTTGCGCGCTGACTGTGAGTTGCGGAAGGTGTTTTTACATCGGCCAAACCGGCATCATCCGCCGAACACAACGGGCATTGCACCATGGAAGTCGTTGTTGTCGTGCTAGTGCTATCTTGTGCGCCTGGATTGGATCTACAGAAGCATACACATTCTCGGCAAAGCGAGGAGTAGGCTGTGCCTTCGCTAAACCCACTGCCACCACCAGACACACAGCTGGCGCAGCTGGAACACATGGAACAACGAGAATCCTTGCTAAGTTGAGGCGATTGCAGAGCCTTGGCGATGCCGCGTACAACCGCCGTTGGCAGCTTTTCCTTTTTCCACCAATGTGCGTACATGCCCGAACGAAATAGCTGTCCATCGGCCGTACTGGCCGTTGATGGCGAGTCGATATCATCTAGACTTGACGAGAACTGTATATTTGTTTGGCTATTTGTCACCTGATTGTGGCTTGAACTGCTAGCCACAGAATCAATGGTTGTACTACTCGCAGATATCTGCAGTTCAGCTGTTGTTAGCGTGGAGATAGGCGCACCTTTCGTGGTCGCGGTGTGAGATGTTGAGGAGTTATGGAACTGCTCAACGCTGTCCGTATTATCTATGAGATCTTGGGTGGCTTCGGGTGTGAGAAATTTCGCACGAAACATGCCACACACATCGAAGCGCGTGAGATCAGAAACCTCATTAGGATCGGAATTTGATGTTGATGACATGGGTAAATCTTCGCCACCATAATAATTTCCATGTGGTGGATCGGGTGAAGTGATGGTGCAACTACCAGCCATGCCAGAGTCGCTGGAACGTGGACTAGGACACTGCGAACTCTCACAGCATTTGCATTTAGAGTTCGATGGATCGTTATTCTCGTTACGAAACTGCTGCTGGTGACGATGCGTGCGCTCCATAGGAATGTTGCGGTCTAAGTGATCATTATTACTGCTGGGATTTCCACTAGTTGAACTATTGGTTTCGCTGGCGTTAGGCGAAGTGTGTGTTACTGAAGTGTGGTCGGCATTTTCATTGGACATTTGCACATACTGATAACTTATACAACGCCTAATCGAACCGGGACGTTTATCTTTACTGTTATCCGAACCGCCACTAGCACGCTGTGGCTCAATGTACAGTTCAGTCGTGGACTGACTGCTGTGTAAGGCAGCAACGTCTTTGTCGCTGTTGTCGGGTTGCTCGTTCTTTCCCACAGCTCTCTCCCGTTCCTGAAGGCTCTGCGTCGTTTGATTGAAAAGAAATTGTGGTTTGAACATGGAAGGCGGCGATATGATGTCGTCGAAATCCTCCGCCATTCTATATATACACAGATAAAAGTGGTAAGTCAGCATTTTGCTTCAATATGCTCACAGGAGACATAGAAGCATAATTTAGACGCCATAACCATATAATATATATAATATTTAATGTATTTTACATATCAAACACGATGGCGCCTAAAGTATACTTCTACGATCTCCCTTAAGCATAAACATTGACCAAACCAACTGCTCTTGCAGCAATGAAGACTCCCATAAATGTTTTAGCCAATATTTTACAGTAATGAATACGAAAGCTTTAAAAAGGGCATGAACGAGGTTCTTAAATAATGCACCGAATCGGTGTTCCAATTGGCTTAACAAATATGAAAGCCTTCATCAGTTCATTATGACTCTGCACAGGTTTTACGCACGTTTGTCTTCCCAAGAAGCTCTCATCAAAATTGTACAACAACTCCGCCTGCAATTTGTCTGGAGCCGTTAAACACTCCGCCGGCAAGTCCAACGTACTGGAATGCGTAACATCGTCTTCGTCGCCGTCATCATCGTTATCATCGTTGTCACCGTAGTCATAGTCGGCTATGGCATTGTCACTCTCTAAGCTCTGATGTTTCAGGGCATCAACACTCAAATTGTGCGTCTCCTTACGATCTTGCCAGGTTGGCACATAGACGGCAGTGTTCGAGCTGCGATTGAAGCGATTACCAACAAATAAGTTCGGCATACTGTGTCGCTCTGGCGGTGATTCGGAAACTTGAGCGACGAGCTTTATTTTAGTTTCATCCGACATTTTGGCTAGATTCTCGCATGCAATGTATGCACCTCCTAAGCGCTCACAAAACACGGAAGAGCCATGCGATGCTTGGGACGTTTGGTGATGCAAGCTTTGCTCGAGACTTGTGGTGTCTTCAGACAGCTCCTCCACACAACTCGTGATGCCGCCACTCGAACTCAAATCTAGATGCGCTGTTGTTGTGTGGATGACGACACTATCGGTGGATTTGCGGACTAACGCTTGCATTGCCTTCGAACCGATGATCAGTGACTCTTTTTGCATAGCAACCGGTCCGCCAGAACGATGTCCGCTATCTGTGCTATCTGAATCCAATTTGATTAGATTTATTGATGAGCAATGCCGCTCCTTTCGCTTTGTATGTTCCACGTTGTTGACGGCTGCTGCCTCATCAACCGAGTCGCGCCGATTCGCATGGAACTTTACATATTCAAAGGCGCTGGAATCACAGTCGCTATATTTCTCATAATCATCGTCTTCGTCACTTTCGGAATCAGTAGGCAATTCGAAGGCATCCTGCCGCTCCAATTCTGAACGCTCCGATGAGTTGGAGTAGTCCATATCGTGAAGGTTCGACTTACATTTAACCGAAGATTTGAGTGCGCGTTTTCTGCGCAGGGGTATACGCTTCAAATCGATACTTTGTCGCGCTTGTGGGTAGAGCAACATTTTCACTAGGGTACTTTTCAGTCGACCCGTCTTTACTAGTTTGGCAAAATGTGCGCTGAGGTTAGCATAAGGTGCTGTGGGCGGGTAGTTACTCGGAGGCAATGTTATGCGATATGGTTTGCATGGAGGAGCAGCGTAGTACGCGCAGAGCGAGAAACGTGTACTATAACCGCGCGCATCTAAAATATGAGGGTTCTGCGACGTGGTTCAGTTGAGAACGTGCGTTTTATTGGATTTTACGTATTGTTGTTAATTTTGAGTTTCAATTGAAATTTTGGTTATTTTTTTTTTATTTATAAGTTTATGTTTAAGAATTTGTGAGATCGTCGAATAGTTTTTCAATACGAAAAGTTAAGTAAAAAGTAAAATTAAAAACTTCAAGAAAATAACATTATTAAATGAATTACCTCAAACTCATTACTTATGTAAAATCGAATGTTCTGTATTCAAATCAATTTGCTTCTGACCTAAGTTTTATTTTAGACCCTTCAATCGTAAATTTAGACGAGAGAAAGACATAGAGTTTGAGGTAACGTTGACTTCGTGTTTAAAAGACACATCAGAACTTACATGTGGTGGCGGTTGAGGCGCGTGCCCACTACTAACGCCGCTCATCGATTTATTACTTAGATTGCTTAGCTGACGTTTGATGCCAATTGGCATGGTTGGATTTGAAGAAGTTAAGAGCTCAACCCATCTATTCGCTTCGTTGGGACCTTGACACACAGCAATGATACGCTCAATTAGGGGTCCATTAATTTCAAAGGCATTCTTCACTGTGTCGCCATCCTCGAGACGGTTCACGATGATGCCCGTTAGAGGCAGTTTTCCCTGAAAACAAATAAAGATGGGTGTTCAACGAAAAATCACATGCTTATGTATTTGGAAATTTACCTCATAAATAAAGGCACTCATTCTTTGACTAACACTAAGTATCAGCAAAGTTTGGGGGAACAGCACAAAGTATCGATCTCTGTGATCAGGACCGACAGCAACGCTGCCCATGTGTATTATGTCACCTGCGAATGATAAAAATAATGTTGGTAAGAAAAAGAAAGAAAAATTAGCTGCAACTCTTTGTTTGTTCTTGTACCTAAAGTGCTAAGCTCCTGTCCCTGCCAGCCGCGTACTGGTCCCGTTAACACCTGCAGCTCAAGTTCCTTCTGTCGCCTTGTTGCCGAACATGCCGCCTATTAATGACCAGAAGTTTTGTTGCAATTAAAGATCGTTACGTTAATTTTAGAGATACTTTACCGCAATATCCTTGTATACAGCAACGCTTCTTTGTGTGTCACCTCGATCCGGATGACTGCTCTCCATATGCCGCTCGAGTTCCTGTAGCATGGCAGAATATTTATCGAGTCGGCGGAAGGGTTTCGACAGGCCCGTTGTTAAAACCAACAGACCAGGCGAGGCAGCCCCTTGTCGCTCCATATACTTTTCCAATTCATCTCTGTGAAGCCGTATCTAATGTTATTGAGAAATCTTGGTTTTTAAAACATTC